>OV702297.1:348494916-350894916 GCA_916181665.1 Avena sativa
GCATCGGATCATGTACCTGTAGTTCAAACCGGACCCACTTCCTACCGATTCGGCAGGAATTTGTCTTTTTCGCCAGGGGTGAACAGAAAGGTTTGTGATACCCCGGTTGGGACATTGTCCATGTAAGGTGGTATAATATTTTTACAAAATGTGGCGGTACCATTCTAAAACTGTCATTTGGTGGTTGCTTCACAAAATGCCCCGTTTTTTGCGTTCGGAAAATAGAAAATGGATTTTTGTACGTCGAAAAGGAAAACTTTCTCCTGCAACATTGTTCTCCATGCCATGATACATATGTGTGCACAATATGGGCATATTATCACAAACTATGCCCTGATTCTAGCCATAACATTGGTCATTTGACCCGAAAGCCACGAAACCTCGAACATGATAGGTCATTTTGTGAAGGTTTTTTTTGTGACATACTCAATTTACCAAGTTTGGTATTTTTCCTTGCAATTATGTCACATAATAAGACACCACGCGAAGGATTTGCGTTGATCAGACCGTTTTTTATTTTTTATGCCCGTTTCAAACTATGGTCAAAACGGCGGGCATGAAGGTTCTTAGCTAGGGGCTGAGCCTCGCTAAACTTGCATTGGATCTCTGAAGAAACAACATATTGTGAGTCTAAAATTGATTTTTACCAAAAATCATGAGCATCGGATCATGTACCTGTAGTTCAAACCGGACCCACTTCCTACCGATTCGGCAGGAATTTGTCTTTTTCGCCAGGGATGGAAGGGAAGGTTTGAGAGATCCTGGTTGGCACATTTGTCCATGTAAGGTGGCCTATTATTTTGTAAAAATGGGATGGTATAATTTTGAAACTTCCATTTGGTGGTTGCTTCACAAAACGGGTCATTTTTTGCGCTCAGAAAATGGAAAATGGTTTTTTCGTGCGACGAAATGGAAAACTTCCTCCTGCAACATTGTTCGCCATCCCGTGGTGCACATGTGTGCACAATACGGGTGCAAACATTGGTTTTGTGCTTTTGTGAGATGACAGTATGAATAGAGTTATCCAACCCTCACTCATGGAAACCCTCCTCTAGCCAATCAGATACAAGAAATGTACTATCCATGGATCACCCTGCCCAAGCGAACCTCAGCCATCAATACAGCTTGATCCAACTCTCCAGAAATCACCTCTCCTGCCCCACACGAAAATGTGGCGCCGGATTCTTCCGATTTTGGCCGCGAAAGACTAAAATTTGGCCCCAAAAATTGGTCTAGGTCAGACAGCATCCGATCCAAGCCGACCCATCCATCGCTCAGTCTCCTCCACCCGTCTCCTCTCACCTACCCTCGAGCGCCGCCTCCACCCAAACACGATATCCCCTCCCACGATCCAGATCGCCGACTACCCGTCCGCACCACCTCCGGCGCCCCTCCTCCCGTCCACTCCACCTTCGTCAACACACCCTCCTCGCCGCCCCTCTCCATTTAAACCCGGTCTTCAAGTTCCTCCACGTTCTCCCCTCCCCTCCCAGACTCCAGATCTCCCCTCCCATGCTCCAGATCGACGGCCACCTACCCGCACCAACTCCAGTGCCCCTCCTCCCATCCCCCACACCCTCCCCCCTCTCTATTCAGGCCCGGTCCAGAGCCATCACTACACCTCTGCCCATCCTACCGCGATCTAGATCCCCAGACAGCGCCGCGCGTGAACCCTAGCAGGGCTCCTACATGGTTCCATCAAGGGAGAAGGGCTTCTCGCGTTCCCCCGACCTCCCACTATGCGGCATGGCATCCGGTAGAAGGGCGGCCAGTTCTTCCAGATGCGCCTGAACGCCGACGACAGTGTGGTAGCGGTGGTGCTCGCAAGGAGAAGCCGTGCCTTCTGCTCCGAGACGAACCTGCAGGCATCATAGGAGATCTTCAAGGGCGACATCAACGACCTCGTCAAGCAGATAGAGCGCTACATCAATCCCATCATCATCGCCGTCATCGGGTTTGCCATCACCGCAGGGTTCAAGGTCTCCCTCACCTACGACATAATCGTTACTGGAAGCTCCTTCAGGTTCCTCGACATCCATGCCAAGTGAGATCTCCCCACACATTTCTGCCTCATATACTACAACGTCCATAGTGGATTGTGTACTGATACAATGCTTCTTTCCTTCTAAGGTCGTGGGAGCCATGCCAATCAAATGCCATTTAGATTGAACTGTCTAGTTTATTAGAAACATGAGGGTACATGTTTTCTATTAATATTGTGCTTAGTTCTTGTTCAGTTGTCTCTAGCACAAGTTTTTGTTCATAAGAGAAGGCTAAGATCTTGGTTTGTTAGTTATCTTTCTGCCATTTAGAATGTTTCCTTTCTGCCTGTTTGGTTTGTAAACCAACTGCCAGTGATATTTCGTGTGCACTATGTTTGTAAACCAACAGTTAACATCTATAGATATTACTGCACATTTGCTCTAATTCTCACAGGCATGCTTTAAAATGAAAACTCATGTTTGTTCTACTGATAAGTGATCGTCCTTTTGTGGAATATTTGACTATGTACTTGCGATGGTTAATACATGTTGTTCTATAACTTGAGATATTTGACTATCTACTTGCGATTGAATTATTCATGTCTAGATATTTAAATATGCAACATTCTGTAGCATTTTGGTCATGAATCTTTTGACTTGAAATGAAATGACCTGTAGCATTCCTAGCCGATTGCTTGAAAAGTTTAGAGTATATGCTTGCTTTTTGTTTGCACAATGTGTATTATCTTGCTAAATTACTGATACACTGAGTTCCACATGGAACTACATGGTTGTGTATAATGCTTCTTTTGACTTCTACTGATAAGATTCATGTGCTCAAATATCATATGCCTTATGTCAACCTTATTTACCTAACTGTCTCTTAAATGTTTCTAATTCATTCATTCAAATGCTACTGAGTTAGTCCCTTCCACTATGCTTCCTAGTCCACACTATTCATATCTGGTACATGTACTGTATGTCAAACCTAAGCTTCTCTTAACACTCTTGTGCAATGCTCCTGTTTACTAGACAGTGTTATTTGCCTACCATTCCTAAATTCTATCATGTTTATATCTAATTGTTCTTGATTAGAACACTTAGTTCAGCCATGACTCATAGCTTCTAACTTGCTATTGTTTCTTACGAGTGTATTACTATGTGATGCAAAACAGTCGCTCTGTACGAATTCACTGTGTTTGATCCCCGAGCACAGAGCGAGCGACAAGTGCACGAAGAAGAAGCGGAAGACCATGAACATGGACGATAGATCTGGTCCATGGGCACGCTCGGCTTCGAGTACTATGTTGAGCCCCTCAAGCTCTACCTCAAGCTCTACTAGGAGGTGTTCCCCTCTCTCCCGGTATTCCCCTCTTCTCCCTGTCTACTCTGTGCTAACTTTGATGCTACACATGAGCTAATTTTGCATAGATTGTCTGCGCATGTGAGATGAGAGTAAGGTAGAGGGTACGGTATTGGTCTGTATACATCCTAGGATTCCCAAATATGCATCCTTAGTGTGGAATTCCCATGTGTACTGCGACAGTGAAACAAGAACTAACTCAAATAAAATTTTCCTTAATATTGCTACTTGAAAAATCTAAATAATGCTGGCTATGAAATGGCCTGGTTAGCAAAGACTGTAAAAGGAGGCCTGTCTTCATTATGGTACGATTCTGCTAACTAACGTTAGCTATTAAATCTATAGTAGCATGAGCAAAAGATCTCTGAAAATATCTTGTGTAGCTAGTAAAAGCAATGAGAGAAACAGGGCAAGGAAGAAATACTTGTATCACTACTTACCGCCTGAAATGCATTTTGTGCACTTGGATAATGCAAGGCTGTAGTTAGACAAAAAGCTAACCTGACTAGCTACATTTATGCAAAGCCATATAAATATTTTTTGCATGTTGGAAAGATTTTATTTGAAATTCTATAGTTCTTTATTTTCACTTTAAGTAGATGTGCTTTGCTTACAATACCAGCCTTTTTATTTTTGTTCACTTTAAGTAGATGCTTTAAGGAGGACCAGTGGAGAGGTGTTGGGCGATCAGGAGCACGTAGGGCGGCGATGCGTTTGCTGAGGAGACCCTAGGCGGCGTGATGGGCGATGCTCTAGCCTTCTTCCCTTGTCGGGGGCAACGAGACCATGGGTGACGTGCTGGCCTTTTCCCCTGGCCAACGCTGGGCGAGGAGACCATGGGCGGCGCACTGGCCTTCTCCCTGGACCAGCGCTGGGAGAGAAAACCTTGGGCGATGGTATGTGTCATTAATCTGTAGAGATTTATCTCAATTCTGCTTATATTGATTCTTGTGTACAGTCTACTGTTATTAATTCACTTAATTCATATCTTTGCCTCAACTATTGATCACTGTGTATTGGTGTGTGCATTCAGCTAGCTAGCTGCTCCAGGTTTAGGCATCATAGCTTGGTCACATGTAAAAGAATAAACCCATGGAATAATTTGCCTTTGGTGGTCGTTATCATGCAGGATGGTTGAATGATGACAAAGGCTTTGTTCTTCGACCAGTGGTGGTATGTAACTAGCTGCTGGGACGTGGTGCCGGATGGAGTGGTGCACACTGGGAGTAGTCAGGCATGTTTCCTTGGCATTGGTGGAGAGGGAGGTCCTGATGATGCTTCAACTGATGATCGGTTATTCCTACTGTAGGGATATGGTCCCGGGGTTCTCCATTTTGGGCTTGATTCTGTTGTAGCCTCTTTCTTGAAGACCATTTTGTGTAATATTTTGATAACGCGGTTATTATTGTATGTATGGGATTTAAACTAAAATATTCTAATAGACTTATGGTTGTTATCAAAAGGATTTCATGTATTTCTTTGGTTTTGACTAAATTATGTGTGGTTTAATTGCTGTCAGATTGTGGTGAAATAAACCTGACAAGTGGGCCAGTAGAAAAAGGAATATCATTTTATTGAATAGTCTGACAAGTGGGACCCATCTGGCTGGTAGGACCAGCCCATGAAGAAATGGAACTTAGATAGGCCAACGCCTGGAATAGAAAAAGGCTCGAAAAAGGCTAAGGACCAAAATTGAAATGGACCATAAAAGGCCAAGACACAGTAAATACAAGGCTGGAATTATTGGGCTCAGCCCATATGTACCAACTAAATGGACTGGGCTTATTTTGCACCATGACGATTTTATTTCGTCACAATTTTGCCACGTAGGACAAGCCACGTAGGATCTGACGTGGTCGGGCTAGACTGCCTATGACGATATTGGATCGTCATAACGGTTATGACGATTTTACCAATAACGTCGTTATAGTTCATTTGCGACGCCCAGCTTTCGACGATCTCAAAATCGTCATAAAATCGTCATAAACAGACTACTATGACGATTTTGTGACGAAAATAGAGGGTCATATATTGCCAGATTCCTTGTAGTGCTCTTCTTTGGTCCTTTAAATTGGGTTGTATTGCATGGAGGTATAAGTGGAGATTTTCCCTTGTCCTCATCCTTCTTGGTAGACTTAGCTCCTTCTTGATAGTTTGCAATCATTTGTTGCACTCCACCTTGTTTCCTTTGTTCAACTATGGAATAGATGGGGCATTGGATAGGGACATGATTATTTCCTTCACATAGGTAACAAGTAGCTTGAGATGTGGGACATTGGCCAGCTGGATGTTTCTCTTCACAGTTGGGGCATTGATCTTTATGCTCCTTGGAAGTGTGATCCTTGTCTCCGCAAATATTGCAAGCTTTGGTTCCTTCTAAAATAACATCTTTGTCATCCTTGTTGTCACAAACTCCTTTGGAAAAGTTGCTTTCCATGTTGAGCATTTGATCTGTCACCTTATGCAACATTTGGGCTTGAGTTTCCAAAAATCCTTGCAGGGTTGGATCTTCCCCACTGGTGTTGGCTATGAATTGAGCTGTCATTTGGTTCAACTGGTTTTGGGTTCCTATGAGTTCTCTCATGTTGTCCTCTTGGTTGTTGTTGGTGTTATCAACTTTGGAGTCTCTTGGAGTAGTCATCTGTTTGGGTTGAATTGAGATTAGAATAGGCAAAAGATTTTCTAAGGAAATAATTCTAATCACACACATCACAATTCACACAAGCAATGTGCAAGCAATCACAAACAAACATTCCACTCAAACAACAAGTTTCAAGCATATTTTTAGGCAACCAAAAATACTTTTGTTACACCACATAAGTTGGTGTGTTTGATCTATACTTAATATGGTGGTCCATCTATATGGTTCACTTGAGATTTTTCCTTCCTCTTTTTTGGTTAATTCTTCTTGCATGAGATCATGGTTTCCTTGAGAAAACTCTTGGTCTCAAAACTTCAAAGGTGGTGATGGCTCCTTCTAAGTTATGTTTCCTTAGCTCCAAATCTTTGAGCAAGATTTTCTTGTCTCACTTGTCCTTAGTGACATCCAAGGTTGAAGTCCTTGGTGAGGATGCTGAAGATGTTGAAGTCATTAGAGTTGAAGATGTTGAAGTCATTAGAGTTGAAGATGTTGAAGTCATTAGAGTTGATGAAGTCCTTAGCTCATGGTGAAGTCCTTGGCCATGGGGTAGGCTTTATCCATCAAGTTGAAATAGAAGAGATGTAGAGTCAAAACCAAAATGGTTGAGGAAAGAGTTTACAAGATTGTTTGTAAATAAGTTTTGGAACAAATAAAACTCCTATTTTTCTAAGGGTTTTTGTCCAATCCTAGGTTTACAAATCCTACAGGCAACACAATGCTCTGATACCATCTGTAGAGGTGCCAACCTTTAATAAGGTAGAGATCCCTGTGTTTACAATGCTAGTCCCTGGATCAATAGCTAGCATCCACAGTTAAGATGTAATATCAAGAAACAAAGGTCATAATATAACTTTATAACCAGGAATAACAAAATTTTATTACATATTACATAGCTCTTTTGGCTATTACATTACATTGCAGCAGAATATCTATAAGCATGGGGTCCTTCATCTTCAAAGTGCCACAGGCAGACATGTTGGTTGTAGACTTTGTAATCCTAATCAACACACTTCACTAAATCAATCAAACCTGCAACATTACAAGTCACAACCACAAGGGTCAATACATTTGAATTGTATTGGCAAGTGACACTATGGTAGTATAGTGGAGTCTATCATCTATATGCATTTGGCTAAGTGGAGCTTAGGCTTGCTTTGCTCAAAATAGATTTTCCTTATCATTTGAAAACACTAAGTTTTTTTGCTTGACAAAAATCTTTCCCAAGGTATCTCCCAATAGAAATTGGTGATCCTTTCAATCCCTTGTTCAACCACAAGTTTTTAACTTAGAAATTTGGATGATGAGATTCTTGATAGCTTCCATGTCTTGATGCTCAAATTGTCCTTTACCAGGGACATGGCTAAGTACTTAGATTTTACACTCTGTAGAGGTGGTGCACTTTCCCCACAAGACTTGGTTTCCCAAGACAAGATCTTTCAGAAGCCTTCCCTTAGACCAAAATGGACACGCTCCAACCTATCAAACCCCTACCACCAACTGTCCATTTGGCTAAGTTATTGCAACCTATATGATCCAGGCAGAGCCCATAATGCCACGTGGCTGCACTTGAAGCTTCTCAACTTTTGACATCTCAAATCTCTTTGTTCCTGGGTGGCAATCCACAAGTGTGATACACAAGGTAAACCATAGCCATGGGCCTTGTGTAACCACTCAACCAAAAACCACCAAGCAAGTCCCTTTCCACCCAGGTGATTCATTCACTTAGTTGTTTTATTAGGCAAAAACACAAGTCCTCAGACTTAGAAATTTTTCCATAGTATGAATATATATATTCCACCCTTGTTTTCTATTAGCTAAGCTAAGCATGATAGTAGTAGGAATCTTAACTTAGGAAATTATACTAAGGTTTTCATCTACTAGGTTTTCCCATAGCATGGTTTATACTTAGCAAAATTCCATGCAAGTCCTACTTAGAAATATCACTAATGCATAGTGAAAATAATGGGACAAGGTATGAAGCATCACTTGCCTTTTTGGTAGAGAGTATAGGTTCACTCCTTGATCTTTGCAATGTTCACTCACTTCAAATCACTACAATTCAATCAAGCAAACAATATTTCAATCTACCATGCAAGCAATTCATCACATAAAATAATAATAACAAAACAATGCATGCAAGCATGCTAAAGATTGTTTTATTTGAAAAGTGGTTTCTAATGGTTCATAAACATTTGAAAGCATCTCATGGTCATTCTATAAAGTGGCAAAGTCATTTGCAAAGGTTTTACTTCCTAAACCATTTTTAAAGAAAGGCATCATTTTATGTGGTGTAAAAATGTTTTTAATAAGGCAACATTCTTATGGTTTTAACAAAATATGTTTTCCAACCATAAAATCTTGTGTTTAGGGTCAGAGAGTTTATTTCCAAAACATTTTCCAAAGGTTTTTCTCCAAAACCATTTTTAATAAATAAACCATATTTTTATTTGACTAGAAATGGTTTAAATCAAAGATTCATTCTTTTGTTTCTCCAAATTCATTTTTTGAATCCACAAAGTGATTCCTATGGTTAGTAGGTTCAAAACAATCCATTTGCCAAAGATTTTATCCCCAAAATCATTTTAGAATAATTTTTATAACCTAAACAAGCATACACAAGTTTCTGCAAAAACAAACATTTTAACAGAAGCTTTTTACTAAACAAATGGCATGGTTGGCTAGGGCTTGCTTTTGTGAATCCATTGATAAAAAAATTGCAAAATTTGGACGTGTAGAATAAAAGTTGTGCAATTTACAAAATCACATATCTAATAGATTCAAATCTGTTTTTAAACAAAACAACAGAGACACGTGGCGTGATTTAATTCGCCGGTACCGATTCGGTTGGATCAGCAATTCAGACCGTAGGATTAAACTAACATCGCACGGCGCATATCGATCGATACCCCTTCGGCTAAGATTCTATCGCGACGCTCGGATCTGGATCCAGTGGCTCACAGCAGCTCAACCTCAGTTGGGTGGCGCTGGCGCGGCGGCGAGCGGCGGCGTGCTTAGACGAGGGTGGTGCTGGTGATGCAGGAAGCAAAAGAGACAGGGGAGGGGCTCACCGAGATCGCCGTGCTTCACTGATGCTCAACGTGGCAGTATCTCGTCGAGGGGCGCTTGTGGTTGCCTTGGATTGCTCACCGGAGTTTGCTCGGCGTCAGGCACGCTCTGTTCGTCTTCGCTGGCGAGAGTACAAGCGAGGCCAAGGCACGAAAAATGTTGTGTTAGCTGCACACAGAAATAGCGAGAACGGGTGCATCCACAGGAGGGGAAGGCGCGGTCGAACTCTACCTAGGAATGTCGCCGGAGAAATGGCAGACGGTGGCGTAGTCAGTCGTGGTCGCTGCCGACGATGTGGGGCACGCGCGACTGAGCTGAGGGGGCAGGGAGATGCGCCAGGGTCTGGAGGTCACGTACGTGTGCTCGAGGAGGCAAGGGGTGGCGTGGGGCTGCCGGAATTCGGTTGCGAGCTCTTTGAGACAGGGAGGTTGTTGCAAGCAATGAGGGCAGCCTGAGGGCAGAGAGGGTCGGGTGAGAGAGGGGAAAGAGAGAGAGGAGATGCTGGCGTTTATCACTGCGTGGTCAAGGGGTTGAATTGCTGAGGCATTGACGTGAATTTACGCGAGCGATTATAGCCAGAAATGGCCGGCGAGGTGAGGGGAAGGAACGGGTCCGCGGTTGAAGACGCTGACGAGGCAGGTGGGGTCCGCTTGGCAGCGTGAGAGAAAGAGAGGGAACGGGGGTCCACCGGTCAGTCGCTGAGTGGTTGAGTTTCTGAGTGCGAACCGTTTTCTTGCGGGGAGAGAGGGAGTGGGCTAACTGGGCTTAGTTGGGCCAGGCTTAGTTGGGTCGAGTCCGTTTCATATTTTTTTTGTTCTGATTGCTTTTTCTTTTTCTAATTCGATTTTCTGTTTTGAATTTCAAACAACAAAACAAACACTCAAAAGATTTCAAAACTCCTCCAAACTTTGCCTTGAGTTTTGGTTCTGTTTAACAACAACATTCCAAGTCCCAAAATAATATAATATTTTTATTTTTTAGGATCTATTTAATAATTAAATAAAATAGTCCTTAGTTATAAATTCAAAATAGGATTTGATTATTAAAACTCCATTTGAAAACTAAATATAACCAAAAACACTTCAGTAGGTTTTATTTGAGAATATAAAATACTTGGAAAACTTATTTAAAATAAATTAATAAGTTTAGTGTTTTATTAAAATGGGAAAAACCTTTACTTTAATAAAATTGGTTTATTAATAAACTCTCATTATTTTATATAAATAAACCTTTACTCTTTTAATTAAAGCAAAACATTTTATTTCAAAAGCTTGGCCAAGGTTTAATTTGGCTCTATAAAATAATCCTTATTTATATTTCTACCTTCTCATTTGAAAACCAAATCTTTTTATTAAAGGATCCAAAAATAGTAATTCCAAATATTTTTAACTTTATTGTTTATTTAACTTTTTAAATCCCTTTAGGATTTTATTTGATCCAAATAGGTTTGAAAGTTTCCAATTGAAATCAAAAAGTTTCTTCTCACCCTGAAAATCAACAAAGTTTTATTTTATTCATTTATTTTTCACATTACAAGATTTGGAAAATCTTGGGATGTGACACAATCCTAATGATAGTAGCAGAAATACCATAATTGCAGGAAGTCGGGATGAGGAAGAAGATCCTGAGGAGAGAGTGTTTGAATCACCAATATCTTATCAAAACCCAGGGAATGTACATTATCCAGTGTTTAACTATCTTGCCCAACAGAGCACCTGGGGGGCAGCGGAATCTGGATATTTTGTTGACAACTCTAGGAATGAAGCTCAGGAGATGCAAGTGGGTGATAGTGATGAAAAGGTTTCTGAAGACTTTTCAGCTGAGATGGATGGAGTCAATGCACTTAGGCTGAGTAATAACTCAAGTCCTGATACAGATACCGAGTACGTTCCATCTGGAAGGCCATTTGTTCCACAAATTGTTCGACGGATGTCACGTCATCACGGTTGGACTTCATGCATGTATGATGAGCGTCGCGGATACTAAAGACGTAGGTAAATTATTAGTAAGTAGCTGGTATTGCGTATTTTAGTGCGAGAAAAAGATGTATCTAAATAAGTGAGATAGTGTTCATATGTGATATTGTACCTATATGGTACAGGTTTGTGATGACTTTGTATTCCCTAAGTTGTTTGTAATGTATTATATGTGAAATGCATATTTGGATCTTATTTGGGTTTTGTTTCCATTGTGTGACTAGTTATGTGCATGAAGTTGAGCTTAGAACACATGTGCATGATGTAATTATGAGTATTCGCTTTATGTTACAGGACTAGGGTTTCATGGAATCGGGTGTAGAAACTGAATCCGAACAACAACGCATGGAGCGCGAGGCTAATGAGAAAGCAAATTCAGATGCTAGAAATCAAGGAGAATTACCACCACCATCAATGAGGCCGCTAATGGAGCAGAATTTTATGCAATACATGCAAATGATGCAAGAGTCCCAGAACAAATTTATGGAAGAATTGTTGGGACGAGCTAGAAATCAGAGAGCACCTAAAGGTGGAAGAGTCAGTCTTTCCGACTTCCAGGATGCAAGGCCGTTACCTATTGCATCAGCTCCAGAATCAATGGATGCAGAGGATTGGCTAGCAGATACTGAGAGAAAGTTAAAGACTGTAGATGCGATGATGAAGAAAAGCTGAGGTATGCAACCCATCTCTTAACTGGACCTGCAACATCATGGTGGGAGAATCAGTTAGCAATGCAATCGCTAGGAAGAGAGTATACCTGGGAGGAGTTCAAGCAGAGGTTCCGTGAGTACCATGTTCCTGAAAGTATGATGGAGTTTAAGCGTAGGGAGTTTGAGGAGCTTTAGCAAGGATATACCAGTGTCATGAAGTATATCCGGGAGATTAGCCAACTATCTCGTTATGCTGAGGACGAAGTGAGCACTGAGGAAAATAGGGGAGAAGCGTTTTCTACGAGGATTAAATCCGTCCGTGAAGATGCAGTTGAGGCTGGCCAACAAGCAAACTTTTCAACAGTTGCTGGGTGCATCTATTAGCTTTGAAGATGACTACAAGAATGTCCAAGAGGACCGAAGGAAGAGAGCTAAGAAGGAAACAAAGAGGATACAAGCAAGTAAACCTAAAACCAATTTGGAATTCAAACCGAGGAATAGATCCTATAACAACAATAATTCCAACCGGAGTGCAAATCCAACCGGAAGGAATGTTATATGCCATAATTGCAAGCTTCCAGGGAATATGAGCAGGGATTGCTAGAAACCAGTAATAATTTGCCATGGTTGTGGCCAAAGGGGTCATATAAAGCCAAATTGTTCGAGTAAACCACCAGGTGGTTGGTCTACTAAGGGTGGAGGATAAGCCAGTGGAAGCAATGGACAGCCCAACAAAGGAGGAAATTTGGTCAAGAACAACAATGGCAAAAGAAGAAAGCCTACCGGATAGCTGAATTGTGCAACCTTGGAGGAGGTGGATAACTCCGAGCATGCAGTGATAGGTACGCTCAATATTCTTACCAATCCCGGAAAAGTTTTATTTGATACCAATGCAACTACTTCATTCATATCTGAAGAATTCTGTGATAAGTTTGGGATTAGAAGGGCAACGTTAGAAAACCCTATGACCGTGGTGACGGCAGGGGAAAATGTAGTAGTACACCACATTAAACAAGATCGGGTTATGTCGATCTGTGGTTTTACATACTTTGCGGATCTTTATGTGATTCCTGTGAAGGAAATTGCAGTAGTGCTGGGTATGTACTGGATGACGGAACATGGAGCTCAGATAAATTGCGAGGATAAAACTGTCTCAATCAAGACTCCAAGTGGAGCAAGGATAGTATATCAGGCTGATAAGCACAGTCATATCATGGTAGATATTCAATTGAACTCAATGAAGGAGGTCAAGTTGGAGGATATTCCTGTAGTAAATGAGTTCCAAGATGTTTTTCCAGCAGAATTACTAGGAATGCCACCGGATCGGGAAATAGAATTCACTATTGATCTAATCCCTGGTACAACACCAATAGCTCAAACACCATACAAGATGGGTCCGAAGGAATTAAAAGAGCTTAAAGAGAAAATTGATGATTTAGCTAGAAAGGGATTTATTCAAGAAAGTGAATCTCCATGGGGGACTCCGGTGATCTTTATGGACAAAAGAGATGGAGGACGAAGGATGTGTGGGGATTACAGAAATATCAACAATGTTACCATCAAGAACAAATACCCATTGCCAAGAATTCAAGATCTATTTCATCAAGTTAAGGGAGCTGGAGTATTTTTCCAAGATTGATCTTAGATTAGGATACCATCAGATAAAAATCAAACCTGAAGATGTTCCAAAGACAACATTTATGTCAAGGTACAAACATCATGAGTATCTCATCGTAACTTTTGTTTTGACCAATGCACCAACAATATTCATGAATTTGATGAACAAAATCTTCATGCCATACTTGGACAAGTTTGTCATACTGTTTATTGATGATATTTTGATATATTCAAAGGATAAGGAAGAGCATGCAGATCATTTGAGAATAGCATTGCAAATCTTAAGAGAACATAAGCTTTACGCTAAGTTTAGCAAGTGTGAATTTTGGTTGGATGGTAGAATTTCTTGGTCATGTGATCAGTAAGGATGGGATTGCTGTAAATCCATCCAAAGTTCAATCAGTGCTAGAATGGACTGCACCAACCAATCTGAAACAAATCCGTGGTTTCTTGGGTATGGCTGGTTATTATTGGAGGTTCATTGAAGGTTTTTCCAAGATAACTGGACCGATGACCAAATTGCTAAGGAAGAACACACCATTCATCTGGGAGGAGAAGTGTGAAGCAAGCTTTCAAGAGATGAAAACTAGACTAACTACCGCCCCAATCTTAGTAGTTCCTAAAACAGGAAAGGATTACACGGTATATTGTGATGCATCCAAAGAAGGATTGGGTTATGTGTTAATGCAAGATCATAAAGTAATTTTTTTTGAGCATTGATCATAAAGTAATTGCTTACGGATCAAGACAACTGAAACCACATGATGTCAATTATCCAACACGTGATTTGGAGTTAGCAGTCGTAGTCTTTGCCTTGAAAGGATGGAGGCTTTTTCTCTATGGGGCAAGGTGTGAGTTATACACTGACCACAAAAGTCTCAAATATTTCTTCACTCAAAAGGAATTGAATATGAGACAGAAGCGTTGGTTGGAGCTAATCAAAGATTATGATCTGACAATCAATTATACCCTGGAAAGGCCAACGTTGTGGCCGATGCTTTAAGCCGAAAGAGCACAGATATTCAGCCTATTAATATAGAACTATCAAAAGAGTTGCAGATGGATTTGGAGAGGTTGGAACTTCAATTCCTAAGAACAGAGATTCTTGGAGGACTAGCTACCATGCAAGTAGTTGTAGAACAGAGTAGTGATCTTAGGCATGAAATTTTTAGACATCAAGATGAAGATCCTTTTATTGCTGAAGAAATTGGAAGGATATCACAAGGTCAAGCGTCAGTTTTTCGCTTAGGAGATTATGTATCTTTATGGTTCCAAGATCGTCTTTGTGTTCCAGATGTGTCAGAAATTCGTGAAGTGATACTCCGAGAGGCACATGAGATACCTTATTCGATTCATCCAGGAAGTACCAAGATGTACATGGATTTGAAAGAATTATTCTGGTGGAATAAGATGAGAAGAGACATTGCAAAATATGTGTCGGAATGCCATACTTGCCAAAGGGTAAAATCTGAACATCAAAGTCCAGCAGGACCATTACAACCTTTGGAAATTCTAGAGTGGAAATGGGAATAAATTGGTATGGATTTCATCACAATATTACCTATGACACCAAAATGGTAGGATATGATATGGGTGATTGTGGATAGACTCACAAAAAGTGAACATTTTATTCCGGTAAATCAAAAAGATTATGCCGAGAAGTTAGTAGAAGTATATGTCAAGGAGATAGTAAGTAAGCACGGAGTGCCCAAGAAGATTGTATCTGATAGAGGATCTGTGTTTACTTCAGCATTTTGGAAACAATTACATGAAGCACTTGGTTCAAAGTTAGAATAAAAAAAAGTTAGATTTCAACACAGCCTATCATCTAGAAACTAGGGGTCAGACTGAAAGAACCAACCAAATATTGGAAGACATGCTTAGGGCTTGTACATTAGACTTCGGAGGTTCGTGGGAAGATCATCTACCATTGGCAGAATTTTCCTACAACAACAGCTATCAGAGTAGTCTAAAGATAGCCCCATATCAAGTACTTTATGGGAGGAAATGTAGATCATCAACATGTTGGTATGAACCTGGCAGCAGCAAGGAATTTGCACCAGACTATATCAAGGAAAGGCAAGATATCATTGATATCATCAAAGATAGATTGAAAATATCCCAAAGTAGACAAAAAAGTTATGCTGATCAATGTCGAAGATCATGGCATCCTGAAGTGGGAGATATGGTATATCTCAAAGTAAGCCCAATGAAAGGAGTTAAGAGTTTCTGTGTTAAAGGAAAATTGAGTCCCGGATATATAGGACCATTCAAAATACTGTGTCAGAACAGGACTATAGCTTATGCTTTAGAGTTACCACCAAGATTGGCTCAAGTTCACAATGTTTTCCATGTGTCACAACTCCGGAAATGTCTTAAGGTTCCCGATGATGCAATCACACATCAAGAACTGGAATTACAAGAAGATTTGACGTATGTTGAGAAACCCTATAAAATCTTGGAAGAGAACTGGAAAAGGTTGAGAAATGGCGCAATCAAGTACTGCAAAGTACAGTGGAAGCATCACCCTGAGAGGGAAGCCACATGGGAGAAAGAGGATGACTTAAAATAAGCCTATCCAAAACTATTCAGGTACACTTCGGCAAACTTTGGGATGAAGTATAATTTAAGGGGGGAAGTCTGTAACATCTCAGCATTTAGGAACCAACAAAGGATAGAACTAGGATTTTGTGCATATGCATGCATTCATCTATAAAATGCGGGTAAATTTTCCGCCAAACAAAAACCTAAAGTGATCAGAGTTTCTTTCACTCTCTGTATGTAGGAATAGCTATTGAGAGTGATCATTATAAATTTTGACATGATCTTTATGAATCAATGTGTTTTGGGGGGAGAATTTGAATTCAAATTTGAATTTTGAACTTATATTTAAAAGTTAAGATTTGGTATTTTGAAATGATTTTCATAATGATTTAGTAATATCATTTGTTATAATAAATAAATAATAATAGAATTCAATATAAAGTAATTCAAATAAGAAATGACTCTTTATTTCTTATCCTTATTCCATACACATTTTTACAATGATGAACTCATTCAACCAATGAAGGGGTTCAGTACAGTAAAGGAATTACAATAAAGGGAATTCAAATAATAAACTATTACAAGATTGTTACAAAAATAATAAAATAAAAAGTACATTAAGAATGTATCTATCTATTTGATCCTATACTAACTCTTGCATATCGAAATCTTGTACCTGCAAAAAAAACTAACAAAATGAAAATAAAAGATTAATTGTTAGATTACTCTCATTTGAGAGCAGTGAAGTGCATTGCTCAAGTTTACATCATTGAGTAATTGTTAAAGGGGAAAGTTTCACCAATATGAAAGAATTTTTTCTTTCATAACAAATAAGCCACAAGTCAATATATTAGCAGCAAGTAAAAGGGGCAAGTTTCACCTGGTGAGTGAAATGTAAAATGGTAGGAAGGTGAAACATATCACTGATCTGATCAACACCATGCACCAAACAACCAGGCAGCATAGTCACCTAACTGCATGGTGTGTGCTGTCAACACAGCAGCAGCAGCCACACAAGCAAAAGGAGAAGACCTTAGCCGTATCCAAGCTTCTAGCAGCTCATTCTCACTATCAAACATCAAACCAGGAACACACAAAGCTTACTAAAGCCCAAAAATCACCAGCCAAACCATACATTAGTTCATCCAAGTACTCACCAGATGGTAACATAAGGAGGGGGTGGATCAGGTGGATAGCAAGGTCAAGGCCAAGCCTACAGGAACCATAAGGTGAAGGACAAGATCAAGCCAGCAGCACAATCAACAAGATCTAGCCAACCAGATCAATCAGCCACAACACAAGCAACCTAACAGTTGTGGTGAGTAATATAAAACCCTCACACGATCTAACCATCTTCTCTAGATTAAGATACATGTGTTGTTTTATATCTAGATCTCTCAGAAATCACCCAAGTGGGGTGAATCCACCATAGATGATATTTTTGAATAAAGAGTATGCTAAAATCTTACAAATCAACCAGGATCTCAGACCAGCATCATTGATCCTGGATATTATAGCCAAATCTTATATTCCAATATGACCATAGCTTAGCTTATGAATTCTGGGCACATCTCTAGTGGAGTAGCACCCCAGAATCCATAAATCTTATGAACCCATACAAAACCATGAGCACCCCAACCATCTTAGCCAAAAAGGTTCAAGATCCAGTAACTAATGATAATATCAGAACATGTCTATGAGGGACAACATGAAAGGAATCTAGTTCCTAAGCCTCAGACCAACATCATAGGCTATCATATTTAAAAAAGTAGCTTCCAAATTAGCTTTGGCATTAATCCAATATTAAGCACCATAAAAATCAAGTCCAGTAGAAGAACCTAGACTTGTGTGCCATCTTAAGATGTTGTCACAAGAACAGATTCTAAACCAAGCAGAACAATTGCATGTGTTCTTAAATAAACTAGCAAGCCACTAATTATCATTTTCCTGGAATCAATCACCATGAATCTTTTCCAAGTTTATATATACAGAGCATCACTGTAAGAAACTGAGTAAGCTCAATCTGCATATGATTACATGAGCCAACACTAAGGATGCGGTGAATACATCACTAACAGAATTACTGTCAATATCAGGATCATGACAATAGTAAACTTTCAAATCACAAGAATCCACAAGTAACCATTTCACTGGAATACTATAATCCAGGCCATGACTAATTATCAATTGGAATCAGTACTATAAGGCCACTAGCATCATAAAAATCAACTATAAATAGTGATCAATTTAGTGTACTTTATCACAATCCTCACTAATCATCATCATTAGTTCCAATTCATCATATATAACCAAAACAGAGGGAGGAACCCTAAACATGACATGAACCCTAATTAGGGATGCACACTTGAGACACACAGATAAGATCGAGGGAGGCAGAGGACAACAGACACGAGGGGAGATCAGGATTAGACTCGCCAAGGGTCCTCGCTATAGTTTAGAAGAGAAAGCAGAGGGGCCGACAAGCGCACGGTGGCACAGGGAGCACTGAAGGGCGTTGCAACCCGCACCGAGGTGAGGCGGCGGCCATAGCAACACTTGAGGACGAGCAGCACCACCACAGCAACATACAAACACCCCACAACACCACTGGAGTAGCGACAGAGGCATCACCGGCATCACCCCAAACCCTAGGGTTTGGTACTAAGCCAGCCTAGCCGAAGGGGAGCCCTAGAGCCAAATTGAAATGGACTAGATGAAGGAGCGGGGTCAACAACCTTGCCATGCACCATGGCGGCAGCTAGAGAGGACCAGGGCGGCATGAATCGCACGGGGGTGGTGTCGGCAACCCCATGGGGCCGAGGAAGAAGGAGAGGAGTGAACGGGAGAGAGTGAGGGGAGTGTACTGGGCCGATAGGGCCGGTACCACTTCGAGGATCTGTTTTGACCAGGCCAATTGGGCCAAGATGGGCGCAAATAGCCCAATGGAGTTGGCCCAAACGTTAAAAGGATCTTAATGATTTAAGAAAAGACCAAAATAACCCTAGGATTTAATAAATCCTAGAAAATAAAATAAAAGCCTTAAAAATGCAAACAATATATTTTTAGATTTATAATAAAATAACCTCTTAAATTAAATTAAGAAAACTATTTTTAATAAAGGAACTTTAGGTTAAAGATTTTTATAATATATCCCTTAAGGAATTTTGTACAAATCAAGAAAATACCTAAAAATAAAAATAACTTTTATCATATTTAGTTATTATAGTATTTTAGAGAAATACTAAATTGATATTTAAGATACCAAAATAAAATCTATTAAATTAAAATGCTTATTCTTAAAAAGAAATATTAAGGAAACAATTATAAGAGTTAAAAAATAAATAAATAATTAGTTTTTAACTCTATTAATAATATATTACATTATAAAAATAGTGAATGTAATATTTATAAAATATTAAGGTTATTCCTTAAAATGAATTATTTTATTACATAAATAAATTCCAAAAACTAAAATATTGGGTAAAACACACAAAGAAGATAAATAATAAATGATGCATTACATTACTATGCATATTCATTTTTGCTTCTTTAAATATTCTCCTTACCGGGCAATAATGGTGTTTTGTAGACATAGAATCTCAAGGTCTAGTGCAAGCATCCGACTTCACTACCTTGCAATCACAAGGCAAGTTCATCACTTGCTCATGTCCTTTGGAGAGTCTTTATCAAAGTATTTATAAATTGTGTGTTATCATCTATGTTTCGAGGAAAGAAAAAATTATTTTCTCAAATAAATAAATTGTTGATATCATCCTAAGTGATGATATGGATTAGGGGCGCAATGGATCTTAGGTTTCTATTTGCAACAAGATTAATCACCTAGGAATTAACAACCCATGACATCAGTGATTCTAGCGCCGTATATTACGCGTTAACCATGAGATTTGGAATGGGACGAAGAAGTCAGCTGTATCCTTTTCCTTTCGTATGTAGGCAAGACGACCTTAATGTGACGTTGTGATTCCTTGTGCGGATCCGACATATGGGTGGGCACCCTTAGGCCCCACGCTTTTGGTGTCTATATTATCTATGAGCGGCTGCTAGAGGTATAGCCGGACCTATATGGTACTTGCCAGGGGCATCACCATCTCATAGAGTCTTTGGGAACTCATCAGGGTTTTAGCCTGCCCGAAAGGGGGCTTAACGGAGGTGAGACAGCCCCGAAGGATCATGCAGATATGCGGGGTCACGAAAAAGGCAGTGATTGGCTTGGATCACCTACTGGGCCCCACGTCATGGAATTATGGACGGTAAAGTATGCCCAGTTGTGCAAAAAGGAGTTGATCTGTAAGACCCCTCCCTTGTAAAGGAAAAGGATCCCTGTGATTGCAATGCTAGTCCCTGGATCATTGCTAGCATCCACAGTTTAAGATGAAGTACACAGATACAAAGGTCATTTATTACATCCATTCCAGAGATAAAACATAGTCTTTTACAACTCAGGGCCACAGGCCTAATACAAGAGTTTTGGAATAAGTAAATAAACATAAGTCTTCTTCTTCATGTGCCACATGCAAGCATGTTGAGTGTAGACTCATGACACCTAATCATCATCGGAGTAACCTGCAACATCACAAGTTACAGCCACAGTGGGTCAATACTTTCGAATAGTATTGGCAAGTGATACCTTAGTAAATTTTTAAGTGGACTATATTACTATATGCATTTTTGGCTAAGTGTAGTTTGGCTTGCTTTGCTCAAAATAGGTTTTTCCTATTAGTTGAAATCACTAAGTTTTTCTTTGTCAAAACATTTCCCAAGAAACCACCAATAGACATTGGGGTCCTTCACCCTTGTTCACCCACAAATTTTTACTTAGAAGTTGGAGTGATGAGATTCTTGATAGCTTCCATGTCTTGATGCTCAAGTTGTCCATTGCCATGGACTTGGCTAAGTACTTAGATTTTCCATCTGCAGAGGTTGTGCACTTTCCCCACCAGACTTGGTTTCCCAAGACAGGACCTTTCAGAAGCCTTTCCTTAGCCAAATGGACGCGCTCCAACCTATCATTCCCACTACCACCAACTGTCCAAAAGGCTAAGTTCTAGCAACCTATATGATCAAGGCAGAGCCCATATTGCCAGGTGGTTGCACTATAAGCTTCTCAACACTTGGCCTCTAAAATCCCTTTGTGCCTGGGTGGCATACCACAAGTGAGATACACAAGGTAAACCATGTCCATGGGCCTTGTGTAACCACTCAACCAAAAACCACCATTCAAGTCCCATTCCACCCAGGAGGTTCATTGACTTAGTTGTTTTATTAAGAAAACATAAGTCCAAAGACTTAGAAATATTTTCATCATAGCATGTAGATACTTTACCAACCCTTGTTTGCTACTAGCTAGGCTAAGCATGGCATAGTAACTTAACTTAGGAAAATTTCCTAGCAATTCTACAATTCTACAACTACTTAGGATTTCCCAACATAGCATTTGGCAAAAGTAACATGCAAGACTTAGCAAAATATTTCTAATGCTTATACAAAATATAGGGATGAAAATGGTCATGAAGTACCACTTGTCTTGGTAATGGGGAGAGTAGCACTCTTCACAATCACAGTCACTAGCAAAGTCTACACAAAAAATAGTAGCACAAAATTACACACAATTCATATACAATCATAAATATATATGCATGCAATGCAAGAAAATGCTAAGTAATGATTTTTGAAAACTCCACCAAGCAAGTGCATGATATAGAAACATAACCAAGTCAAAAACTTGCTAACTAAACTTATTTAGCACTAAAACAATTTACTAAACAAATTCTATACTCAAAATAGTCCTAAACAAGTTTCTGCATAAAAAGTCATTTTAACAGAAACTTTTCACTAAACACATTGCATAAACAGATAGGGCTTGTGTCCCTGATTCCAACGGTATAAAGTTTGCAAAAATCTAACGTGGAAATCAAAAGTTATAGCCATTTCAATTTTTGTTCTAAATCTGATTTGAATTCTGTTTTTGAATCAAACCCTAGCCACGCGTCTTAATCCTATTGGTTGATACCGTTTCGCTCAGGATCACCCTCCCGTGCCGTTAGATCTATTTAAAACACACGGTCCAGATCTGTCTATAACGGTTCGCTCAAAGATCTAATTCTACGTGTTGGATCCAGATCCAAGGGCTCTCGATCAAGCGACCATGTCCTGGCGGAGTGGCGACGGCGAGCGGCGGAGTGCTCTGACAGTGGCGGCGCTAACGTTCTAGATCACTCGGGGAGGAAAGGGCGTGCTTACCAGATCCGCAAGGTCGAGGCGAAGCTCAACGTGGTGGTGGCTGGCAAGGGGTGCACGGGTACGGTCTCTAGGGCTCGTCGGAGTTGCGGCGGCGTCTGTCGCTTGCAGTCGAGGTCGTTGCCAAGGTGTGGCGTCGCCCTAGCACAAGGCAGAGGGTTCAGAAGGTGCGCAAGTGACTGGCGAATCAACTGGTGACAAAGGGAAGGCGAGGGGCGCACGGAACTTACCGCTATTGCTCGCCGGAGTCGAGCGACGGCGCAGGTGGTTGCGGTCGTGAACGGTATCGACGACCTGGGTCACGAGCAGGCAAAAGAAAAGTATCAGGAGGTGCACAAGATCAAGCTGGACACGACAGTTTGAACCAGAGAGAGGGGGTGGTCGAGGCTCACCAGAATTTAGTCGCCGGAGTCGTCGGTACTGCAAGGTTTCGAGGGCAAATGCGCGCAGCCTGGTGGCGGAGTGAGCGAGGAGAGTGGGGGGAAATGACCGCGGTGCAGAGGGGGTTTTGTAGGCGAGAGGGGAGCGGCGATTAAGTGTGGAATCAATGGCAATTAAGCGAGAATCAATCGCGGCAGTGAAGGGCGGAGGAAACGGCCGGCGACGGGGTCGGGCGTGATTTGGGGAAGACGAGGGTGACGTGGAGAGGGCCCGCTCGTCAGCGAAACGCGCAGAGAGGAGGTGGGGTCTGGTTGTCAGCGACTGCTTGGGTGCGCTTGCGCGTGCGAGAGAGAGAGAGGAAGGCCGGGTGGGCTAGTTGGGCCAGTTCTATTGCTGGGCTAGAATCCTGGCGCCTGGCCCTTTTCTTTTCTTTTGTCCTTTTCTTTTTCTGTTTTGATTTTCAGGAATGGTTTTGATATGAATTCAAACTCTTTTTGAATTCAAATCTTTCTGGGGTTTTTGCAGTGTGCAAAATTTTCAAATATAGGCATAAAACCATGTGGTTGCTTTGCAAAAGCTTGGTCACTCTTGGAGAACAAAATATCAGGGACTTGGTACCTGATTTGCAAATGTTTGAAAAATGGTTCTTGAACCATTTCCGTTTTGTAAAACTTGGTTCAAATAACCACACTCAATCCATTCAACAAAGGAAACAAGCATTCTAGGTTTAAAACATTCAAACTCTCAAATGGTGATGGCCATTTGTTTTTTATCTTGCTCACATAAAATGATAGCACTATGTGCTTTGTTTTTCTGAAATGAGTTTTGAAATTGATCTCAATTCTATATGCATGCATGAATAATATGCAATCTTTGAAATCATGATTTTAGGGATGTTACAAATCTAACCCCCTTAAGGTGAATCTCGCCCTCGAGATTCGGATTGGCTAGCAAATAGGTGAGGGTGGTCTTTCCGAAGATCATCTTCTCTTTCCCATGTTGCTTCCTCTTCGGAATGATGATTCCACTGTACTTTGCAAAACTTGATAGTCTTTGTCCTTGTGACCCTTTCTGCAGTCTCAAGAATCTTGATAGGTTTCTCCTCATATGTGAGGTCACTTTCTAGTTGAACCTCCTCCAAAGGTATAGTATCCTTCAAAGAAGTTTCTTCCATTTCCGGGTGACATTTCTTAAGTTGACTTACATGAAACACATTATGGACAGCTGATAGAGATTCTGGTAGTTCTATTTCATAAGCAACTTCTCCTTTGCGACTCAGAATCTTGAATGGCCCAACGTATCTTGGTGCCAACTTTCCTTTGACTCCGAATCTTTTCACTCCACGAAGTGGTGATACTCTAAGATAGGCTCTATCACCAACTTCGTAGGTGACTTCTCTACGCTTAGGATCTGCGTAGCTTTTCTGTCAGGACTGTGCTATCTTCAACCTGTCCTTAACCAACTTGACCTTCTCTTCGGCTTCTTTGATAAGATCTGGCCCGAATAAACTTCTTTCTCCCACACCATTCCATAACAATGGGGTGGTACACTTTCTTCCATAGAGAAATTCAAACGGTGCCATTTCAATGCTGGGTTGATAACTGTTGTTATAAGAAAATTCTGCGTAAGGCAGACTTTCATCCCAACTTGCTCCATAGTCTAGGGCACATGCCCTCAACATGTCTTCCAGAATTTGATTAGTCCTTTCTGTTTGTCCATCGGTTTGAGGATGAAAAGCAGTACTGAATTCCAACCTCGTTCCCAATGACTCATGTAGCTGTCTCCAAAAATGGGAAGTGAATTGGGTTCCCCTATCAGATACAATACTCTTGGGCACACCATGTAGACACACAATTCTACTCATGTAGATTTTGGCTAACTTGGCACTTGTATAAGTTGTCTTCACGGGTATGAAATGAGCCACTTTAGTTAGGAGATCTACTACTACCCATATGGAATCATATCCTGATCTGGTCCTTGGTAACCCGGTAATAAAATCCATACCAATCTTGTCCCACTTCCAATCAGGAATAGGTAATGGTTGAAGCAAACCTGCTGGTTTCTGATGCTCCGCTTTTACTCTGCTACACACATCACACAAAGCAATGTGTTCGGCGATGTCCCTCTTGAGATTGTTCCACCAAAACCTTTCCTTCATGTCCATGTACATTTTGGTGTTACCTGGGTGGATAGAATACGGAGAGTTGTGTGCTTCCTGCAAAATCAGTTTCCGCAACTCCGGATCTTGTGGAACACAGATACGTTTCCCATGCCATAAAGTACCCTGTTCATCTTCATGAAAATTTTTAGCCTTCCCTTGGCCAATCTTTTCCTTAATCTCCTCAATTTCCTTATCAGTCTTCTGAGCTTCTCGGATCTTGTCCAACAAAGTGGGTTGAACATCTAAAGACATGAGATGTCCTTCAGGCACAATCTCCAATCTGAGTTCTCTGAATTGGGCACACAAATCATCTGGCAATTCTCCTTTGGTAAGGCCATTCACAAATACCTTACGACTTAGAGCATCTGCTACAACATTTGCTTTACCGGGGTGGTATTGCAAACTTAAGTCATAATCTTTGATAAGCTCTAACCATCTTCTTTGTCTCATATTTATTTCCTTTTGGGTGAAGATATACTTCAAACTTTTGTGGTCCGTAAACACTTCACAACGCTTTCCCAAAAGGTAATGTCTCCATGTTTTGAGTGCATGGACGACAGAGGCTAACTCTAAATCATGAGTAGGATAGTTTACTTCATGAGTTTTGAGTTGTCTCGAGGCATAGGCCACAACTTTACCGTCTTGCATAAGTACGGCTCCCAAACCTTGATGAGACGCATCGCAATACACTTGGAAATCTTTTTTCCAAGTCAGGCAGACATAGAACTGGTGCTGTCACAAGTCTCTTCTTCAATTCCTGAAAGCTGACTTCACAACCTTCAGACCAAGCAAACTTCTTGTCCTTCTTTAATAATTCAGTCATTGGCTTAGCAACCTTCGAGAAATTTTCAATGAACCTTCTGTAGTAACCTGCTAAGCCAAGGAAACTGCGAACTTCTTTCACATTCTTGGGAGATTCCCATTCCTTCACAGCTGAAACCTTAGTAGGATCAACTGCTACTCCATCCTTTGTCATAACATGACCAAGAAAACCAACTTCTTCTAACCAGAACTCACACTTGCTGAATTTGGCATAAAGCTTATGCTCTCTCAACTTCTCAAGTATCAAACGCAAGTGCCCTTCATGCTCTTCTTTGCTCTTGGAGTAGACTAAGATGTCATCGATGAAAACGACAACAAACTTTTCAAGAAACTCCATGAACACCTTGTTCATCATATTCATGAAGTATGCTGGAGCATTGGTCAAGCCGAAAGGCATTACGGTATACTCATACAATCCATACCTTGTGGTGAATGTTGTTTTAGGTATGTCTTGCTCTCTTATCTTGAGTTGAAAATAGCCTGACCGGAGATCGATTTTTGAGAACACACAGGCTCCTTCAAGCTGATCAAATAGGTCATTGATTCTAGGCAAAGGATATTTGTTCTTGATAGTTACCTCGTTGAGTGAACGGTAATCTATGCATAACCTTTGGCATCTATCCTTCTTCTCCACGAACAAAACTGGGGCTCCCCAAGATGAAGAACTTGGTTGAATAAATCCTTTCTTCAACTGTTCTCCTAGTTGCTTCTTGAGCTCTTTCAGTTCATCAACTGACATTTTATACGGTCTCTTTGCTATTGGTCCAGAACCTGGTACCAAATCTATCAGAAACTCCACATCTCTATCTGGTGGCATTCCTGGTAATTCTTCCGGAAATACATCCGGATACTCACACACAATTGGCACACCATCCATGCTAACCCCCTTAAGAGAATTAAGCTTACTTCCTTTGGATTCAAAGTTTGACTTGAATTTTATTATTTTTCTTTCCGGGGTTGTGAGTGCAACAGTACGTTTAGCACAATCTAGCACTCCTTCATACTTAGCCATCCAATCCATTCCCAATATTACGTCTAGTCCTTGGGAATCTAGGATTATCAGACTCACTGGGAACTTATGTTTTCCAAACTCTATTACTAGATCCCGGCATCCAAGACTTACTATCATATCTCCACCCGGAGAACTAACTTTTATTGGACACCCAATGTTTTCAGTAGGAAACTCATTTCTATCAACAAATGCCTTTGATATGAATGAATGAGATGCACCAGTATCAAAGAGTACAAATGCTGGAATAGAATTGAGTCTGAACTTACCAGCAACAGCGTCAGGCTCCTCATAGACCTCCTCCACACTCATGTGGTTCACCTATCCTTTCTGGAAAGGATTGGGCTTGACAGGTCCTTCAACTTTCTTTTCGGGGCACTCATTTGCATAGTGTCCCATCTTCTTGCATTTGAAGCATTCAACCTGACTGATGTCCCTTTTAGCAGGCTGACTTCCACTTCCACTACCATTCCCAATGTGGTGGCTCTTATGTCCACTCTTGTGGTTCTTGTATTTGTCATTGTCATGACTGCGGTGATGCTTGTTGTCATGACGGTTGTGGTTGTGGTGCTTGTTGAATTTCCCATGCTTATGGGATCCTGAGCTTCCACTGTCATCATAGTGAGATCGTTTGTGAGACGATCCCGAGTTGTGCTTGTCGGAGTGCTTTCTTTTCCTACTCTCGACTTGCTTCATTTTGTTCTCCAATATGGCAGCCTTTACACAGAGCGACTGATAAGTGGGAACATATCCCACAGCCAGCTGCAGATTTATCTCATCATTCAAGCCTTCCAGAAATTTTTCCTTTCTTTTGGCATCTGTGTCAACCTCATCCGGTGCATAACGCGCCAGATTGTTGAACTCTTCAATGTATTCAGCCACGCTGCGGTGGCGCTGCTTCAGATTGTGGAACTCTTTCTTTTTCAGGCTCATTATACCTGACGAGATATGAGCAGTGCGAAAGCATTCCTCAAAGATAGCGCAAGTCACTTCGTCTATAGGAGTGGTGATTTGGAAGTTGTCCCACCAAGTGGCGGCTGGCCCTTCCAGCAGATGCGCTGCAAATCTGACATTTTCAGCGTCCGTGCAGCCCACGGTTACTAAGTCCTTGTTTACAGAACGTAGCCAATCATTGGCCACCATGGGATCAGTCGTCCCCGAGAACTTAGCTGGCCTCAAACGCAGAAATCTGGTGAGCATATCAAAGCCCGGAGGGTTGTTGTTATTATTGTTGTTATTGTTGTTGTTATTGGGGTTGTTGTTGTTGTTGTTGTTTTGGTTCTGAATGAATGTTGTCATCATCTGCATGAGCTGTGTTTGAGCATTCATCATTTGCTGCATTTCCGGAGTGATGTTGTTGTTGGGGTTGGGGTTTGCGCGACGGGGAGGCATCTGTGGTTTGTTCAAATAGAGATAAGAATGAGATACCCATAGATGTTTTCATGCACATTACATCACATAAGCAAACACAAGCATGCAACAGAAGATAAAAGTTCAACAACCAGATAACATGTTCACAAAGTAAAACACACAAGTGGCAAGCCATCCACACGTCGGATGGTCCAATAACAAGTTCACAAATAACAAGTACGATAATAAAAGATAAATGAGTAGTCAAGTCTACTCATCAGCATCAATCTCCTCCTCGACAAAGGTAAGACCTGCGTTCTCCATCGCGGTCTTGTTCTCCTCAATAGTAGTGGTCAAGGACTCGATCTTGGCCTTGAGAGCCCTCTTCTGGGAACGAAGCCTCTCAATCACCATCTGCTGCTGCTCTAGCTCGAAGTCCTTGGACTTCAGTTCTTCAGTCATGTCCCGGATCTTCTTGTTCCTATCCTGGACGCGTTTCTCCTGACTCTTGAACTTCCGGTCCTGGGTCTCGAACTTCGCCTCCATTTCCTTGACTATCTCGTCCTGCTGTGCGAAAAGCTTGTCCTTCTCACGAAGCTGCACCTGGAGCTCGTCATTGCTGAGCATGACATTGGTCATGTCCGTGTCCACGTGCCTAATGAGAGACTCTAAGTCCTGGAGGTACAGACGTATCGGCTCTGCTGTGTCCCTCGAGTCGTCCTCGAAGTCGATGGACTCTCCATCCTCATCACGCCTTCCGAAGACGTGGAAGTGGGTGCCTCTAACCTGTCGGGAGTGACGGCCTAGCAGACGTCCTATCAGGTCCTGCATGACTACCTCCATTCCTCTCTCCCTGTCATCGTGCATAAGCTTGAATACGATGGCCTCCGTAGTAGGCTCTGTCTGGCGTCCGGGCTGGTTCACCTTGAAGCCCCAGAGGTCCTTCCTCTCGAACTTGGTGAGTGGATGCACCATGATGGTGGGAAGAGGGAGATTGAGCAAAGTGGTAAGCTCAACGATACGAGGACCAAAGCGGGTAACCTGGAACTCCTCAACAGTGCTGATGGTAATAGGCATCTATTTATAAGATAGAAAAGTTAGAACAACACTATCTAAGATAAAAACAAAGACAAACATCACATACATATCCTTGGAACACAAATCACACAAGTCATGTATACATGAATCCATTACATCAACCAAGGTCCAAACTTATTTAAGGTATCATTTTGGAAAAATAAGGTGATAGGTGGTGGTCCAACTAACGAAGTACGTTTACAATCCTATCTCACTGGATTTGTTGGCTAACACAATGTTCCTAGAAGCAATCAGCCTATCTTGCTCACATGATTCCATCACTAAGTCTATAATATCTCCTCTTAAGGTTTGGTTGGTGGCTTCCAACTCTTTGGTATGTTCCTTCTCTTTCTCTAAGTCTTTTTGGAGGTTGAGCATTCTGCACTTGACTCTAGCACTAAGTTCTTTGATAGTCCTCCAAGCTGCTTCTCTTGCTGACTCAAAGAATGTGGTATGCACCACAGTGTTGGTGTACATGCAGAATCCTCTTTCTTTGTGGTTGTCTTCCTTGCTTTTGTATAAGTGAAGTTGCACCCACCAGTACTCAACCCCTTCATCCATCACTGGAAAGCCTTTGTACATAGCTGCACCATGTATTTCCATTGCCACCATGAGGTCCTTGAGAATTTTGGGAAACTCAGTCTCACACTCCAAGGTCATGGTCATGAGTGGTCCTTTCTTTACGGCTTCGTTGATGGAGTTCATCTACAAATAGAGATGAGAATAAGAAGATTAGAAAAGTTTACGAGAAGAATAGACAAGTGTAGAAGTAGTTGAATTTTTTTTTCTTAGTGGTTTCCAATCCTAGGGTCATAATACTACAGGCCACACAGTGCTCTGATACCATCTGTAAGACCCCTCCCTTGTAAAGGAAAAAGATCCCTGTGATACAATGCTAGTCCCTGGATCATTGCTAGCATCCACAGTTTAAGATGAAGTACACAGATACAAAGGTCATTTATTACATCCATTCCAGAGATAAAACATAGTCTTTTACAACTCAGGGCCACATGCCTAATACAAGAGTTTTGGAATAAGTAAATAAACATAAGTCTTCATCTTCATGTGCCACATGCAAGCATGTTGAGTGTAGACTCATGACACCTAATCATCATCGGAGTAACCTGCAACATCACAAGTTACAGCCACAGTGGGTCAATACTTTCGAATAGTATTGGCAAGTGATACCTTAGTAAATTTTTAAGTGGACTATATTACTATATGCATTTTTGGCTAAGTGTAGTTTGGCTTGCTTTGCTCAAAATAGGTTTTTCCTATTAGTTGAAATCACTAAGTTTTTCTTTGTCAAAACATTTCCCAAGAAACCACCAATAGACATTGGGGTCCTTCACCCTTGTTCACCCACAAATTTTTACTTAGAAGTTGGAGTGATGAGATTCTTGATAGCTTCCATGTCTTGATGCTCAAGTTGTCCATTGCCATGGACTTGGCTAAGTACTTAGATTTTCCATCTGCAGAGGTTGTGCACTTTCCCCACCAGACTTGGTTTCCCAAGACAGGACCTTTCAGAAGCCTTTCCTTAGCCAAATGGACGCGCTCCAACCTATCATTCCCACTACCACCAACTGTCCAAAAGGCTAAGTTCTAGCAACCTATATGATCAAGGCAGAGCCCATATTGCCAGGTGGTTGCACTATAAGCTTCTCAACACTTGGCCTCTAAAATCCCTTTGTGCCTGGGTGGCATACCACAAGTGAGATACACAAGGTAAACCATGTCCATGGGCCTTGTGTAACCACTCAACCAAAAACCACCATTCAAGTCCCATTCCACCCAGGAGGTTCATTGACTTAGTTGTTTTATTAAGAAAACATAAGTCCAAAGACTTAGAAATATTTTCATCATAGCATGTAGATACTTTACCAACCCTTGTTTGCTACTAGCTAGGCTAAGCATGACATAGTAACTTAACTTAGGAAAATTTCCTAGCAATTCTACAATTCTACAACTACTTAGGATTTCCCAACATAGCATTTGGCAAAAGTAACATGCAAGACTTAGCAAAATATTTCTAATGCTTATACAAAATATAGGGATGAAAATGGTCATGAAGTACCACTTGCCTTGGTAATGGGGAGAGTAGCACTCTTCACAATCACAGTCACTAGCAAAGTCTACACAAAAAATAGTAGCACAAAATTACACACAATTCATATACAATCATAAATATATATGCATGCAATGCAAGAAAATGCTAAGTAATGATTTTTGAAAACTCCACCAAGCAAGTGCATGATACAGAAACATAACCAAGTCAAAAACTTGCTAACTAAACTTATTTAGCACTAAAACAATTTACTAAACAAATTCTATACTAAAAATAGTCCTAAACAAGTTTCTGCATAAAAAGTCATTTTAACAGAAACTTTTCACTAAACACATTGCATAAACAGATAGGGCTTGTGTCCCTGATTCCAACGGTATAAAGTTTGCAAAAATCTAACGTGGAAATCAAAAGTTATAGCCATTTCAATTTTTGTTCTAAATCTGATTTGAATTCTGTTTTTGAATCAAACCCTAGCCACGCGTCTTAATCCTATTGGTTGATACCGTTTCGCTCAGGATCACCCTCCCGCGCCGTTAGATCTATTTAAAACACACGGTCCAGATCTGTCTATAACGGTTCGCTCAAAGATCTAATTCTACGCGTTGGATCCAGATCCAAGGGCTCTCGATCAAGCGACCATGTCCTGGCGGCGCGCGGCGACGGTGAGCGGCGGAGTGCTCTGACAGCGGCGGCGCTAACGTTCTAGATCGCTCGGGGAGGAAAGGGCGTGCTTACCAGATCCGCAAGGTCGAGGCGAAGCTCAACGTGGTGGTGGCTGGGCAAGGGGTGCACGGGTACGGTCTCTGGGGCTCGTCGGAGTTGCGTCGGCGTCTGTCGCTTGCAGTCGAGGTCGTTGCCGAGGTGTGGCGTCGCCCTAGCACAAGGCAGAGGGTTCAGAAGGTGCGCAAGTGACTGGCGAATCAACTGGTGACAAAGGGAAGGCGAGGGACGCACGGAACTTACCGCTATTGCTCGCCGGAGTCGAGCGACGGCGCAGATGGTTGCGGTCGTGAACGGGATCGACGACCTGGGTCACGAGCAGGCAAAAGAAAAGTATCAGGAGGTGCGCAAGGTCAAGCTGGACACGACAGTTTGAACCAGAGAGAGGGGGTGGTCGAGGCTCACCAGAATTTAGTCGCCGGAGTCGTCGGTACTGCGAGGTTTCGAGGGCAAATGCGCGCAGCCTGGTGGCGGAGTGAGCGAGGAGAGTGGGGGGAAATGACCGCGGTGCAGAGGGGGTTTTGTAGGCGAGAGGGGAGCGGCGATTAAGCATGGAATCAATGGCAATTAAGCGAGAATCAATCGCGACAGTGAAGGGTAGAGGAAACGGCCGGCGACGGGGTCGGGCGTGATTTGGGGAAGACGAGGGTGATGTGGAGAGGGCCCGCTCGTCAGCGAAACGCGCAGAGAGGAGGTGGGGTCTGGTTGTCAGCGACTGCTTGGGTGCGCTTGCGCGTGCGAGAGAGAGAGAGAGGAAGGCCGGGTGGGCTAGTTGGGCCAGTTCTGTTGCTGGGCTAGAATCCTGGCGCCTGGCCCTTTTCTTTTCTTTTGTCCTTTTCTTTTTCTGTTTTGATTTTCAGGAATGGTTTTGATATGAATTCAAACTCTTTTTGAATTCAAATCTTTCTAGGGTTTTTGCAGTGTGCAAAATTTTCAAATATAGGCATAAAACCATGTGGTTGCTTTGCAAAAGCTTGGTCACTCTTGGAGAACAAAATATCAGGGACTTGGTACCTGATTTGCAAATGTTTGAAAAATGGTTCTTGAACCATTTCCATTTTGTAAAACTTGGTTCAAATAACCACACTCAATCTATTCAACAAGGGAAACAAGCATTCTAGGTTTAAAACATTCAAACTCTCAAATGGTGATGGCCATTTGATTTTTAGCTTGCTCACATAAAATGATAGCACTATGTGCTTTGTTTTTCTGAAATGAGTTTTGAAATTGATCTCAATTCTATATGCATGCATGAATGATATGAAATCTTTGAAATCATGATTTTAGGGATGTTACATGATCTCTCATGGGTAAAGTAACGCACCTCTACAGAGTGTAAGAACTGTAACTTGTTACTCCCTGTTCCGCGAAGGAGCTACGAACGCGGCAGGAAAGGAACTCCATGAAAGTTCTGGTCCACCTATGAAGGCTGATGGGCATAGTTTTTAACAATAAAATCAATCTTTGAAGAAAGATTTACGAAAACTGCATGGTGCCAAGGACTGATAGTCCGAGGCGGTAGATAGAGCATCAAACTTCACACCTTGCATATAATGAACTTGCTGGGTAACGCTATTACTCACCCTTTCCTTCGATCCCCTGCTTAGACTCTAAGGATCCAGAATATACCCCACTGTATGCAGCTGAAAGCCAAGAGGAGCTCTACTACGAGGAGCCAGATCTGTCTGGTGATGTAGAAGGGGTGGACTACGACATAGTCTATGGAGGAGAGCACAATGAGTCGGAATAAATGCCTTAGTTATTAGTAACCAATTGAGCCGAGCAACATGAACCATATATAATAAGTTGTTGAGCTCAATTCGGAGTTGAAGTTGCAACTTTAAAACTTCTGCTAAAACAGTTTATATTTGGTTTGTAAGTTGAATATTTTGAAGTCTCGAACTTCTGGTATTGTAATAATAATAATCAATATATGTTTGTAATATGGACCCGTAATGTTTCTTTTGTACCACTCCGAGGGATGTGATATTTATGGAATGGTGTTCTATGTATGCCATGTCAACGACTATAGTGTACTACACATGTAGTGGTATGCTGGGTCACCGCAATCTCCACCGGGCTGATCCATCTGGTCATCCCAAATGGTTCGTTTCTGTCTATTTGGGTCGGGTCGCGGTCGATTTGGGGAGGGGGTCTGGCCTGTCCGTCTGATACGTCGCAAACGTATCTATAATTTTTTATGTTCCATGCTTGTTTAGTATCTACTTTGCTTTGCTTTATCTACAATTTGAGGTGTTTTTATATGTTTTCTGGTACTAACGTATTAACAAGATGCCATAGTGCTAGTTGCCTGTTTTCTTCTGTTTTTTGTTCCAGAAAAGCTAGTAAGGAAATATTCTCGGAATTGGACGGGACAAAAGCCAAAGTCAATATTTCACCAAGGAGAACACGGAGTACAGAGGAGAGACGGAGGGGAGCCAAAGGGTGGTCGCACCCCCTAGGTGCGGGCCCACCCTAGGCCGCGCCTAGGCAGAGTGTGGGCCCCTGGCCGCCCTCCTGCCTCGCCCCTTCGCCTATAAGAAGCCCCTGATTCCTAAACCCTAAGTACCCGATCAATATTCCAAGAAACTGTCTGTAGCCGCCGCCACCATCTGAAAGGATACGGATGTCGCCTAGAGGGGGTGAATAGGCGATTAAAACTTTTCCTAGAGTGGCTCAACAAAGGAGAAATAAAACTAACGTTTACTTTGTTAAGCACAAAACCTAGAACAATCTAGGCTTCACCAATGTGCACCAACAACTTATGCTAATCAAGACAAACAACTATGTGATAGCAAGATATATACTTCAAGCACGAAGGCTATCACAAAGTAAAGTGCATAAGTAAGAGCTCGGGTATAGAGATAACAGAGGCACACGGGGACGGCGATATTTTACCGAGTTCCTCCCAACATGGAGTACGTCTTGTTTGGAGAGGGGGTGGTATCTAACCACCTACGCCACAAAAGGCCTCCCTTATTCTCCGGTGAATCTCACCCCAACGGGATCGATCCATGCTTCCACTATCGGTGCACTTGTCGGTGGCAACCGGAACCTCTCACAAGGTTGGGGCACTTCTCCACAACTTAATTGGAGGCTCCCAACAAACGCCACAAAGGCCACAAGGTTGGGGCACTTCTCCACAACTTAATTGGAGGCTCCCAACAAACGCCACAAAGGCCTCAACCTGCAACACAACAAACCGTCTAGGGTTCCAAGAACCCAAGAGTAAAAAGCTTCTCAACTTTCACTCACCAAATCCTCCGGGGAGAACTCAAACCGATGCACCGAATGCAAATGGCAAGAATACCACAAAGGTGTTCCAATCCCTCACTCTCAAGTTCCAACAAAACTACTAAAGCTATTGGTGGAACAAGAGAGGAAGAACACAAAGGGAACACAAAATTCCCCAAAGTCTAGATCCCCAAAGATACACTCACAAAGAGATGAATCGGTTAGGTCAAAACATGGGTCTAGATCTCCTCTCTCTTCCACTCAAATATGGGCAAGAATCATTGGAGGGGAAGAGATTAATCAAGCTAGAGAATAAGAGCAAGTATGGACAAAGCTTAGACTAATAGAGGAGGAAGAAGCAACCCTAAAAGATAAAGGGGCAAAGCTATTTAAAGAGGGACCAAAAATCTGCTCGTTGGGACGATTTTACTGGACGGACCGGTAGTACCGGATCCGAGCGGTACTATCGGACCAAAAAACCACGCCACGAGCGAGCATGGAAATTGGAGTGTGCGGGGGCGTGCGAGTGCAAGAAATCGGGGCAGCGTGGGGCCAGCACAGGGCCAGCGTGGGGCCAGCACAGGAAGGGGCGCGCACAACAGCTTGCAAGCAGCGTGGAGCGATCGAAGCAGGCAGGCGCGCACGCGGCACGAGGCGTGCGACGGCAGCAGCAGGCCCAGCGCGCGATAATGGGGCCACCAGCAGGCGAGCGCTGCGGGGCCTAGCAACGATGTGAGGAGCACGCGAGAGCTAGTCAAAGCGACCACGCTCACGGGAATTGGCGATAGGGCGCCGCGATGAGTGGGGCCAGGGGGCGAGTGGCAGCGAGGCGAGCAGCACGCGAGGGGCCGCGGGCCCAGCGAGGCGGGAATCGCGAGCGGGGGGGCAGGGGAGGCAGCGCGCGACGCGGGGGCCAGCTGGCGCGGAGACGGGTGCGTACGCGGGAGTCAACGCGGGCGGCAGCGCGTGCGTGGGGCCAGCTGCGGCTGCACAGGATCGAGGCCGCGAGCGGGGCTGTGTGCGTGTTGGCAGGATGGAGGGAGCTGGGCGAGATGCACCAGGGAAAATTACCTGGGCCGACCGGTAGTACCGGCCCACCCGGGCGGTACTACCGGGCCGTCCGGTACAACCGGAAAAATATATTGGGCGAGACAGAAAGAATTGGGAAGCACTCATGGGCAGGCGGTAGTACCGGCCCGCGCGGGCGGTACTACCGCTCAGCCCAGAAACCTAATTTTTTCCTTTTCCTTTTAAAATGGCAGATATTCAAACGGCTATAACTTTTGATTGGTAACTCCGATCGACCCGGTTCCAATTGCGTCAGAAAATATTGGTTATCACCAAGTGAGAATGTATCAAGTATAATAGTGTGAGATACCTCACTTGGTGAGAAACCGGAAAACCGCATAAATCAAAATCGCAACAAGATACAAACGGAAGATCCAATTTTGATGAACAAGAGCTTGTTATGGAGATTACCACAAGCTCTATATCCTCACATGAATAAGACCAAATAACAACCAAATATGATGATGCAAGTATGCAAAGTTTTGATCTTCCTCCGAACGATGTGACCGAATTACTCATTCGAGAGCCCCACTTGATAGTACAGTTATCTGTCCTAAACCCGGTCTCCCACACACAACATGAGACCAGCAAAAGGGAAAACCTATCAAGATTATACCTTTACCTTGAGCATTCCACTCGAGCTCGATGTAGACAATCTTGCCCTTCTCAAGATGGAACGCCTTTCTTGATTCCTCATCATCGATCCATGATCACCGAGTATGGCAAGTGATGGGGATGTGCCTACCGGGGTATACCCAGCAGGCCGTTTTCGACTGGCCCAAGAATTGGCGAGTGGGCCTGCAAGACGGCGACTGGATTGAAGCCGAGGGAGGAACCAAGCGACTGGAAGCTGAAGGCCTAGGCGAGTAGATAGGCCCAGTCGGATTAGGTTAAACGAGTACCGAAGCTTTAACTGAATCGGTTGAGATATGTAAACCCTAGGGGAGGTGAGCCTATATAAACCTCCCTGGAGGGCGAGTAGAGATACTCTCCATCATACCCCCAAGCGACTCGCCGCCTAGCCGCCGAGCTCGCCCATTGTACCACCTCCATAATACAATCTAGCAGGAGTAGGTCTTTACCCTCCGAGGGGCCGAACCTGGGTAAAACCCTGAGTCTCCGCCCTCATCTCGCACCGCAGATGGCTGGCCTCCCTTGCCCCTCGTTCTACTACTCGCTGCCGATTGCAGCATCTGCCGTGACCATTCCGACGACAGTGGCGCCCACCGTGGGGCCTGGCCGGTCTGGCCGGTGTTCTGCGGCGAGATCCAATCTTCCCATCAACGAGACGGTCGCCACCGGCCGCATGATAGCGATCGGCGAGATGCTCCAAACCTTGCCGCGCAGCTACGTCCCGGCGGTGCGACCCGTCACGCACAGCGTGATCCTGCCGGTCGGCACGATCAGCCTCTTCATCGGCCTCACCGACGTCATCGTCTCGGAGGACTCGGCTCGCATCCGTGAGTCGCCGCCATGCGATCGGCTCTCCGAGAGCCAGATCCGCACGATCCATCGCCTCGCCTCCGAGTACAATTCGGCCCACAGCGACGTGGCCGAAAACTCAGCGGCCGCGGAAGACGCGGCCCTCAACGACGACGCCGACTCGGCGACCCCGGCGTCACTCGCCGGGTCCATCACCGCGGCTTCACCCGCGGGCTCCATCACCCAGGTCTCCAACGTGGGAGACTTCGAGGACCCCTCCATCCTTGGGATCTTCGAATTTGACTCCGGGTCGGAGAACTCCGCCGACCTCCATGACGGAACCGGCCGCCACGCTGCGACCTACATGGCGACCGGCACCGATCCGCCGGAGGATCCATTCTCCACCCCAATCCCTCCTAACGCCACGGCAACGGAGGTCGAGGAACTCCGCCTGAAACTGGCAGAGGCAGTGCACAAGGAGCAAGCCGAGCGCGAAAAATTTCGCCTCGAGCAGGTGACGGCGCAGGAGCTATTGCGCTACCACCAACGGCGGATCAGGTCGCGCCTGAACCCCACCGTTCAGGGGCGCGCCCTGAACTTTGACGACGAAAACGACCCGGCCCGCGTGGCCGACCACGCGATCTGCGAGAACGCGCCACCAAGAGGAAGTGCCCGACCCCCGCCAGGATCGACGGCGATGGGCGCCCCGCCTCCACCCAACCGCACACCCCCCAGGGACCAGCCGCGGATAGTAGTCTCCTCACGGGAGCGAGACGCAAACGGCCTTCCACTGTTCTCCACCCCGATGGACAACCTCGTGGCAGGCTGGGCAGCAGCCGACAGCATCACGGCCACCGGCGACGGCGCCCTGCAGATCCAATACGTCAGGGCCCTGCTCGCAAAGGCCGTCGAGCAGCAAAGAGCGGGCGCCGACTCGCAGGGTCGAGTATACTCGCGTTCGTCGGGAAGCAGGGCGGCCTCAAGCGGCCGCCCAGCGGCGGCAAACACCCTCAACTGCCCGCCACCAGAGCCACTATAGCTCCAACACCGACCCGCGAACGCGGCACTCTCCACCAACGACCCTAGGCCAGCGACCAACTTCGTCGCCGCCAACGGGCAACCCATCGACGCCCGCACCCATATCATCAACAACCAAAGCTGGCGCGCACGCCAGCCAGACGACCTGCGACACACCCTAACCAATCGCCGCGATGGCGAGCCCATGGGGTCGCTCAGTCGACTCGGCCCCAAGTGCTTCGGACCAATGATCCGAGGCGAGAAGTACCCGCCAAACTTCAAGGCACCGAAGGAGATAGAAAAGTACGACCCCTCGTACGACCCCGCCGTCTGGCTCGAAACATACCTCATGGCAATGGGGATCGCAGGCCACACTGACCTGCTAGCCGCCCGTTACCTCCCCCTGATGATGGAAGGGACGTGCAGGCAGTGGATCAACACCCTCCCCCAGGACAGTATCGACTCCTGGGAAGAGATGCGCGACGCCTTCGTCAGGCATTTCGAGTGCTCCTACACCCGCGCCACCACCATTGAGGACCTGGAGCGATGCGTCTAGGGACCCCGCGAGTCGACCCGCAACTGGGTCCAACGGTGGCAAGAACTCTGGTACAACGCGGTCGGCATCCACCCGGACACCGCGATCCATTGCTTCAAGACTTCGTGCCGCTACGAGCCACTGGTCGCCAAGCTCAAGCGACACTCTCGCACACTCGACAACATCCCCGACCTCCTCGAGATCGCCAAACGGTACGCGGAGGAAGATCCAAACCAGGAAACTGACGACGAGTAAGGAGGTCAACGCCGCACGAGCGGCAACGACAGCGGACGACGATCCGACCTACGCTACAGCAACACTCGCCTCACCGGCAAGCGCCGCAGTGACGGGCGAGTCGACTTCGTCGCCAACGCCGGGCACGCGCAACGCGAGCCCAAGAGCTTCCGCCGCGACGGAGGACAACGCCGCGACGGCGGCAACTACAAGGCCAAGCCAAGGTTCGACCCCGCGGCCCTCCTTAACCAATCATGTGCGTTTCATAGCAGGGAAGGGAAGCCCGCAACGCACACCACCGCCGACTGCCACACCCTCAGGGAGATCGAAAAGGCACGGCGAGCACGGGAGGACCCCGACAACGACCCGCCAAACGGCGGAAAATTCGGCAAAGTGGCTGGCTCGCTCCACACCTTCACGGGCTTCAACACGAAGCGCGAGAAGAAGGTCATCGCCCGCGCCGTCGCCGTCAACGCGGTGGCCCAGGTCGACGTTCCCCAGTTCCTCAACTGGTCGGAGCAGCCCATCACCTGGAGTCGACAAGACCACTCACCACGCATCGAGTACCCAGGTCGAGTCGCCCTGGTGGTCAAGCCTAAGGTCGGCGACTACTGGCTCCCCAAGACATTGATGGACGGCGGAAGCTCCATCAACATCCTGTACCTGGACACCTTCAGGCGGCTGCGGCTCCCGCAGTCGATGATCGAGACGACCCACACCATGTTCCACGGCATCGTCCCCGGTCGGAAGGCGTACCCGATCGGCAAGGTCACGCTGCCAGTCACCTTCGGCACACCAGCAAACTTCCGCACCGAGCGGATCGTCTTCGAGCTCGTGCCCTTCGACAGCCCCTACCATTGCGTCCTGGGGCGCCAGGCGTTCGCCAAGTTCATGGCAGCCCCCCACTACGCGTACAACGCGATGAAGCTCCCCGGGCCGTGCGGCGTCATCACCATCAACGGCGACCCCGACATGGCCACCGAGTGCGAGGCCAAAGGTGCCGAGCTCGCTGACGCCATCATCACGGCGGAGACCAACCACGCTGATGAGCTCGCCAAGTACGCGAGCGGGGTAAACAACGACGACCCCACCATACTCAAGAAGCCCAACTCGGAGGGCGCAAACACCTCAACCTTTGAGGCCACTACGCACACCCGTACCGTCGAGCTGGTCCCAGGCGACTCCAGCCAGACGGTGACGATCGGGACAGGCATGAGCCCGTCATAGGAAGGCGCGCTCATCGAGTTCCTCCGTGAGAACAGGGACATTTTCGCATGGAAGCCCTCTGACATGCCCGGTGTCCCCAGGGAGCTCGCTGAGCACAAGCTAAACGCCGACCCCAAAGTGCGACCTGTCAAGCAGTCGCTGCGGCCCTTCAATGAAGAGCGCCGCCGAGCAACCACCGAGGAGGTGCAGCGTCTACTAGCTGCAGGCTTCATCCGGCCAATCAAATACTCCAAGTGGCTGGCAAACCCAGTCCTGGTCGAGAAGAAAAACGGGACCTGGAGGATGTGTATCGACTACACAAACCTGAACAACGCCTGCCCAAAGGAGCAGTTCGTCCTCCCGCGGATCAACCAGATAATCGATTCCACCGCGAGCTCGGAGTCGCTGTGTTTCCTCGACGCCTACTCTGGTTACAACCAGATCAAAATGGTTGTCGAGGACGAGGAGAAGACGGCGTTCATCACACCATTCGGAGCCTTCTGCTACACCGCCATGACCTTTGGCCTCAAGAACGTCGGGGCGACCTACCAGCGGTGCATGCAAGAATGCCTTGCGAGCCAAATTGGCCGCAACATCCACGTCTACATCGACGATGTGGTCGTAAAGTCCGCTCGCCAGGGCGACCTACTCGCTGACTTGGCGGAAACGTTCGCCAACTTGCGAAAATACAAGATAAAGCTCAACCCAGGCAAATGCACCTTCGGTGTACCTACAGGACAACTACTGGGGTACGTCGTCTCCAAACGAGGGATTGAGGCGAACCCCACGAAGATCGACACGATCGCCCGGCTCGGCAAACCCGAGTGCCTGCGCGACGTCCAGAAGCTGGCCGGGCGAGTAGCGGCTCTCAGTCGCTTCATCCCCCGCTTGGGCGAAAAGGCGATGCCCCTATACCGCCTGATGCGCAAGAACCCCACCTTCCAGTGGGACAAGGAGGCGGACGACGCGCTCCGCGATCTCAAAAAGGTGCTACTCGCCGCCCCCGCCGACAAAGAACCCATGCTGGTTTACGTCGCGGCTTCCGAGCGCGTCGTCAGCGCCGTAATGGTCGTCGAGCGACCGGAGGAAGGAAAGGAGCGCCCAGTACAGCGACCGGTCTACTACATCAGCGGGGTCCTCACCGAGTCGCGGCAGCGGTACCCCCCGTACCAAAAGCTGGTATACGCGGTGTTCAGAGCCCAGCGGAGCCTGCCGCACTACTTCCAGGAACACCCAATCACGGTCGTGTCCTCAGCACCACTGCAAGACATCATCCGCAACCGCGAGGCGACCGGGCGGGTCGCCAAGTGGGCCGTCGAGATCGGCGTCCACAACATCAAATACGAGCCACGAAAAGCGATCAAGTCATAGGCCCTAGCGGACTTCATCGCCGACTGGGAAGAAGCCCAGCAGCCAGAGAAGCTGCCATACCTTCATTACTAGAGCCTGCACTTTGACGGCTCCAAGAACACGGACGGCGCAGGCGCAGGGATCATGCTAACTTCACCAAAGGGCGACAAGCTCCGCTACATCCTCTGCCTCGACTTCACACCCTGCACCAACAACATGGCCGAGTACGAGGCCTTACTCCACGGCATGCGAGCGGCCAAGGAGATGAACGTCAATCGCTTACGCTGCTACGGCGACTCCGACCTCGTCGCAGGGCAAGTCGCTGGCACCTGCGACGCCGTCTCCCCCACCATGGCGGCGTACCGCCAAGCAGTGGACAATTTGGGCGGACACTTCACAGGCTACTCCATCGAGTGGATTGACAGGCGGAAGAACGAGGAGTCCGACGCCCTCTCTCGCATCGGGTCGGCTCGACTCGCACCACCCGCCGGCGTCTTCCTCGACACGATCACCAAGCCATCAGTCTCTCCCCCAAGGGAGATCGACATCAGAGTCCTGCTCCAACCAGAGGCAGCCCTGGTCGCACTCGTCAACGAGTCAGACGACTGGACCAAGCCCTACATCGCCTACCTGGAAGCCGGCACCTTGCCGGCAGACGAGACGGAAGCTCGGATGATCGCCCGTCGATGCAAGTCCTACGCCATCATCGACGGCGAGCTCCACAAGCGCAGTGTCACGGGCGTGTTCCAACGCTGCGTCCAACCCACCGAAGGACGCAAGATCCTCCACGACATCCACTCCGGTGACTGCGGCCACCACGCCGGCGCCCGCTCTCTTGTCGCCAAGGCTATGCGACATGGCTTCTACTGGCCCACCGCACACGCCAACGCTGTCGACATTGTCCAGCGGTGCGCCGGGTGCCAGAAGTACGCCAACCAGACGCACGTGCCGAGCTCAGCGCTCAAAACAATTCCCATCACCTGTCCATTCGCTGTGTGGGGTATGGACATGGTAGGCCCCTTCAAGAAGGCTCCCTCTGGCTACACCCACCTCTTGGTCGCGGTCGACAAATTCACAAAGTGGGTGGAAGCCAAGCCAGTTCATAAATGCGATGGGAAGACCGCCACCAAATTCCTACGCGAGATCATATATCGCTACGGGTTCCCAAACAGCATCATCACGGACAACGGCACCAACTTCGCCAAAGGAGCCATGGCCGAATTCTGCGAAGAGCACCACATTCGGCTCGACCTCGCGTCAGTCGCCCACCCGGAATCCAACGGCCAGGCGGAACGAGCCAACCAGAGCATCCTCCATGGCCTGAAGCCGCGACTCCAAGTACCACTCAAGCGCACCGCCGGGTGCTGGGTCGAGGAGTTGCCCTCTGTCATCTGGGGGATCCGTACCTCGGTCAACAGGTCGACAGGTTTCACCCCCTTCTTCATGGTCTACGGCGCCGAGGCAGTCATGCCTACCGACCTCGAGCACGAATCACCACGGATCGTTCACTACACGGAGGCCGCAAACGAGCTCGCCCGCCAAAACGGGGTCGATCAACTCGACGAGGCACATGACCTGGCTCGGTCACGCACCGCTATCTACCAACAGGGACTCCGCCGCTACCACAGCCGGCGGGTGAAAACTCGCACCTTCCAAGAGGGCGACCTGGTGTTACGCCTCATCCAGGACAAGAAGGGCATGCACAAGCTCTCCCCTCCGTGGGAAGGGTCATTCGCCATCGGGCGAGTACTCGGCAACGACGCCTACTACCTTATCGACGTCCGCGGGGACGGCGAACTCGACGTCAAGCGACCTTGGAATGTAAACCTCCTACGGAAGTTCTACTCCTAGAACCCCACATATGTATTCTCCAGTCGCTATGAAATAAAAAGAAACGGTTACTGCAAATTGCGCCTACTCTCCATGTCTTGTGCCACTCGCACTCGTAATAACAGCATTACGCTAACCGCAGAAGTCAACCTTTGGTACAGCGATCGGCACGGCTAAGTAGTGCGGTGCAAGAGCACTGAGTCACCTCAGGTCGTGCATCGTCCACGAAAAACGCCTACCCGAAGCCCCATTGGAGTCGCCTAGCCCGACTGGTTCTACGAACCAAGACAACTGCCTATGCTTCTTACAGCGACCATGGTCCTCCGCATCCTTGACATAGCGACTCGAACGGCTAAGTACCACGCTCGGGGACTGCAGACCAGTTCACCTCGAGCGGTCCGGGAAAACGCCAAGTAGGAGAGCATGCCCAGGACTCGCCACGCGACTGACCCCACAGGCCAGGCAGGAGTGACGCGCACAAACTAACGCGCCAAGTCCTCACTCACCCTCGAGCCGCGCCTGGAACAGCCAAGTACCACGCTCGGGGACTCGGCCACCCGACCTCGTTCGCGCACGGGAAAACGGTGAAGTACATAGCGTTCAAGGGAGTCGCCTAGCGACTGGCTCTTCGAGTCTGGGCGAGTCGACCACAATAATAAAACACACAAAAACAACAAACATATCACATACGAGGTAAACCCCACAAAAGGGCGGATGCGCTCGGGGACTCGTTCAAACATCAATCACAAACACTTGACAAATACCAAAATAGACACAATGTCTCATTCGATAGCATGTTGCATTGTCTTATATTACAAAATATGCCCGCATGACAGACCTGCCGCTAATGCTACAAGGCAAATTATCCTATTCTGCAGGTTTAGTCGACGACTCGCCAACATCCCGGCGATTGCGGATGAATGGCATGTACGGGTTCGACGGATACGTCGTCAGTTCACCCGCCATCGCCGCGCGGAAGGGATGCTCGACCTTGAAGTCACGATGCGGCGGCTCAGGGTCGCTAGGCGCGACGACCGTCTCCTGGTACGGAAGGAGGTCTCCCATTGCCCAGACACGCTCCGAGTACGTGGCGGCGCGGTCCTGCAACTTGAGGACCTCGGAAAGCTCCACCGCACCAGTCGACGATGGGTAGCCACTCGTCACATCGTCGATGTCGAAGTCCTCGGGGAAGTGGGCAAGCCCAAGACTAAGTGCCGTCGCCGCTCCGCGCCGAAACGCCGACCGCGTCATGAACTCAACGACCGCGGGCGCCTTCTCCAAATACTTCCACACCTCAACGAGGTCGCTGGGAATTACTTCCGTGGGCGATATCTCTTGGAGATAGGCACGGATGCACGTCGCCGACAACGTTGCCGAGTCGACAAGCATGCTTACGCACTGCCGCGCGTCGAACGAGCTTGCCTCTTCCGCGCTATCGATGATGCGACCTGCGAGTAGAAGACAATAATAAATACGACGGATATCAAAAAAGGCACAACTACTGGCAGAGGCAGACGCACTTACCAATCAACGAGCGGGCGAGATCCGTGATGAAGCATTGAAGCGAAGTGTGGTCGTCCTGAAGCCCAGCAACAAGGGCGTCCGACACCTTGCGATCCTCTTTGCCGGCTGCAATGGCGGCCTTGGCTCGCCCATCAGCCGAGCTTGCTTCTTCCTTCGCCTCCCGCAGCTCGCGCTCGAGGACGGCGATCCGCTGTTCAGCAGAACTCAAAGCCGATTGCGCCGCTGCCAATTCACCCGCGGGGACAAGTCCCTGACGAGCCTCCTCTGCCTTCGCGGCAACCGCCTGAAGCCCGTTGTTCGCCTCCTGGACGAGGGCCAGTTCCTTCTCCGCGCGGTGCTTCGCTGCCAATCGATCAGCCGATTCAAGCTGCAGACCCTGCACATCACCAAAAAAGGTTAATCGAAGCAAAATTCCTAAGTGCCCACCCGCTGAAATTCAGCGAGCACGCACTCGGGGACTGGCATTCAAGAAAATTCCTAAGTGCCCACCCGCTGAAATTCAGCGAGTGCGCACTCGGGGACTGGCACTCAATAAAAGTCCTAAGTGCCCACCCGCTGAAATTCAGCGAGTACGCACTCGGGGACTGGATATGAAAAATAAATATAAGACACTAAAAGAATCAGGCCGTTGCAAAGCACCGACCTGATCCTCGGGGACTGGATGTACCTGGATGACTGCGCCAAGCATGCCGTGGAGTTGTATCGCGTCCACGGACGCGAGTAGAGCTGGCGTATGCCCACGACGTTGGTCGATTTCAGCATCAGCGATCCCAGGAGCGTGGCTCGATGGCGAAGTTCCACTCACCGCGGCCGCCTTGGCCATAAAGCGCGGGAAGGTGGCGATAGAGGCACCCGCCCCAAAGGAGGTCGGCTCGGCTGTTCCAGGCAAGGGAGCGCCCTCCTTCGTGGACGCGGCCGCCTCTGTTGCGGGTCCAGCCGGTGCGGCCGTCGTGTCGTCAGAAATCATGACGACGGTGTCACCCTTGGCCTTCTTACCACCATCCGCAGGGACGGTGACTTCGTCCGCTTTCCTCTTGCAGGAAGAATCCTCTTCGCTGACAACGAGTGGCACCTTAGCCACGGTCGGGTGACCCATCCTCTTCACTCTGGTCCTGTACATCAATCGTATAAGCAAGATAATTCAAGCGATTTTGGAAGACGAAGGAAGGCGAGTGTACTCACTTGGCGACCGGAATGAAGCGCAGCCCCGTACGGAGGCCGGCTGGCTTCTCCAGTTCAGGGCCCAGTCGGCGGCTGAGCCCCATGTCCAGGACGTCGCGTGCCCAAGACACAGACGGCTTCTTTGTCGTCGAGGCTGCAACCGGAGCCTCTGTAACCTCTTCGACAGGAGCTTCCCTGCGAGGCGAAGCCGCTACGGCAGGAGCATCCCCTAGCCCCGAGACTGGGGCGAATGGCGAAGGCATCGTTGCCAGGGGCACCTCGATGGTGGCCGTGTCCAGCGCGGCCGTCGTAAGCGGCATCTCATCCTTGGCCGGGCTGGGGGCGTCAGAACTGCTCGCTGAATGCGGTGGCGAGGCCGGCCTTGTCGGCTTCGTCTTCGCCCTCCTCGGAGGGGCCTTCGCTTCCTTTCCCTTCTTCTTCTTTTTCGATGGAGTAGCTTGGCGGCGCGAGGTGGTTTCTGGAAGCTCGTCGTCATCGTCATGGCGCTCGAGGCTTTTGCTTGCCTCGAGCTCGCGTTGACGCTGCCCACGGGTCTTGCGGAGCAGCGGGGCGACTTCTTCTTCGGATTCATCGTCGCGGTCGCCCTCATCACTCCCGGCATCACCCTTGGCGGGAGGCAACTCGCCCACGTCTTGGACGGACGAGCTCGAGTTCTCGTCGTCTGAAGGCGGGAGCCATCCTTCCACCACTTGGAATAGCTGCAAAGAACGCAAGATGAAATTAGAATTACCGCGACTTCAAAAACTGCGACTGCGAGCAAAGTAAAGTGATTACCGTTGGGGCTGGACGCTTCGCGGTGTAAGGGGCGACCCCAGCCTGTGCGTCCAGGTACACCGCCTGAGTGATTTTCTTCAGTGCTGGGAGGTAGTCTTCGAGCTTCCACTCGGCGAGGTAGGCCTTCGTCGAGTCGTCCCGACTGGTATACTGGTACATGTAGTGCTCGCGTCGCGCCAACGGGACGAGCCGCCGCCCGAGCCAGCAGTTGTACAAATTTATCGTCTGGAGGCCCTTCTTCTTCAGACCGCGGATGGTCTGAAGCATTTCGTCAACGACCATCCGCAGGTCGTTGGGGAGCTTGCCAATTTGAAGGCGGCGCGGCTCGGACCGGTTGGCGGAATACCGCGGAATCGCCGACTCGCCCTCTGGGGTCGCCTCGGCTACGTAGAACCACGATTTCTTCCAGTCGCTCGCCGCCTTGGCGGGCAGCATCAGGTCAAAGAATGAAGCCTTCGACTTCAGCTGGAAGGTTAGGCCACCCGCGGCTAGCATTGGGCTGCCCGCTTCCTCGCGGCTGATCCGTCCATGAAACAGATCTTGCCACAGAGGGAAGTAGGGCCGGCAGCCCAAGTAGCACTCGCAGAACGCCACGAAGATGGCGAGCTGCTCGATGCTGTGGGGACCCAGATCCGATGGCTGGATCCCATAGTAGGCGCAAAAGCGACGGAAGAATAGGGACGTGAGAAACCCTAGCCCCCGTTCAAGATGGCTGGTGAAGCAGATGAACTCCCTCTCTCGCGGGTTCGGAGTCACCTCTCTGGCCGCGGGGATGCGCCAGCAGCCGGCTTGCAGGATCCCGGCCTCCTCGAAGGAAGCCAGTTGCGCCCTGGTGCACTTTGATCTGCCCCAAGGTTCGGTGGAGAGGGCCATGGCGGAAAGATTTGTGGGGGCTCGGAGGATTTCCGGTTGGCTGGGTCACGATTCGGAGGGAGGTGAAAGGTGCGCGCAGTCGGAGGAAATGGTGAGAAGGTGGATTTCTGATCGCCTGCCATTCCTCTTATATAGCGGTTGTTACCCGCCAAATCAGGGAACCGTTACCGCGCGATGATTACGCCAAAGGTTACCGTTGGATTACCCCAACGGCTAGTTTGACCATGTTTAACGGTCCAACTTCAGCCACTCGGCTCGCCGACCCAACCACTATGACAGTGTTTCGCCGACTCGACTCGCCAAAGCCGCGAGCAGTATGACTAGTTTTTCCTTTATACAGGAGCCCGCCGCCGATTCGACTGGATGTCTATTCAGCAGCCGTATGCTCCGACTGCCAGCAGCCACCTACGCCTAATCGACGCCGGCCTCGGGGACTACTGATGGGGATGTGCCTACCGGGGTATACCCAGCAGGCCATTTCCGACTGGCCCAAGAATTGGCGAGTGGGCCGGCAAGACGGCGACTGGATTGAAGCCCAACGAGGAACCAAGCGACTGGAAGCTGAAGGCCCAGGCGAGTAGATAGGCCCAGTCGGATTAGGTTAAACGAGTATCGAAGCTTTAACTGAATCGGTTGAGATATGTAAACCCTAGGGGAGGTGAGCCTATATAAACCTCCCTGGAGGGCGAGTAGAGATACGTTCCATCATACCCCCAAGCGACTCGCCGCCTAGCCACCGAGCTCGCCCATTGTACCACCTCCATAATACAATCTAGCAGGAGTAGGTCTTTACCCTCCGGGGGGCCGAACCTGGGTAAAACCCTGAGTTTCCGCCCTCATCTCGCACCGCAGATGGCTGGCCGCCCTTGCCCCTCGTTCTACTACTCGCTGCCGATTGCAGCATCTGCCGTGACCATTCCCACGACAGCAAGCAATAAACATGAGATCTTCTATAGATGGTGCATTTTGAGCTTGCACAACACATCTTCTTCTCATTTCATCAACCTTGAAGCCAACACATGCTCCAAGCGATGCCAATGGACAAATCCTACAAGTATAACTTAATACACACATTAGTCCATAAAGATTGTCATTAATTACCAAAACCACACATGGGGGGCCCCATGTTGTTTCACCATCGTCCCTAGATCGGGGGGATCTGAAGCTCTTCCTGGCACCCTGCCAGAGGGGACATCATCCCAGAGGCCTTCTTCTTCATCATGCCAGCCTCCTGTATGAAGCGTGAGTAGTTCCACCTTGGACTACGGGTCCATATAGTAGCTAGATGATTGTATCTCCTCCTTTCTGCTTTGATGTCTAGATCTTGTGAGCTCCGTTCGTGATCAAGATCTCATCTATTTGTAATCATGCATGTGGTGTTTGTGGGGATCCGATGGATATTGTAAGGTTCCCAACCTTTAATAAGGTAGAGATCCCTGTGTTTACAATGCTAGTCCCTGGATCAATAGCTAGCATCCATAGTTAAGATGTAATATCAAGAAACAAAGGTCATAATACAACTTTATAACCAGGAATAAAATAAGTTATTACATCTTACATAGCTCATTTGGCTATTACATTACATTGCAGCAGAATATCTATAAGCATGGGGTCCTTCATCTTCAAAGTGCCACAGGCAGACATGTTGGTTGTAGACTTGTAATCCTAATCATTAAACTTCACTAATATCAAACAAACCTGCAACATAACAAGTTACAGCCACAAGGGTCAATACATTTGAATTGTATTGGCAAGTGATACTATGGTAGTATAGTGGAGTCTATCATCTATATGCATTTGGCTAAGTGGAGCTTAGGCTTGCATTGCTCAAAATAGATTTTTCCTTATCATTTGAAAACAATAAGTTTTTGTTTGGCAAAAATCACCCAAGGCATATACCAATCAAAGATTGAAGATCCTTTAACCCTTGTTCAACCACAAGTTTTTAACTTAGAAACTGGGATGAGGAGATTCTTGATAGCTTCCATGTCTTGATGCTCAAATTGTCCTTTGCCAAGGACACGGCTAAGTACTTAGATTTTACACTCTGCAGAGGTGGTGCACTTTCCCCACAAGACTTGGTTTCCCAAGACAAGATCTTTCAGAAGCCTTCCCTTAGACCAGAATGGACGCGTTCCAACCTATCAAACCCCTACCACCAACTGTCCATTTGGCTAAGTTATTGCAACCTATATGATCTAGGCAGAGCCCATAATGCCATGTGGTTGCGATTGAAGCTTCTCAACATTTGACATCTCAAATCTCTTTGTTCCTGAGTGGCCATCCACAAGTGAGATACACAAGGTTCACCAGTCCCCTGGCCTTGTGTAACCACTCAACACAAACCATTCCTTCCATTCCACCCAGGTGTTTCATTAACTTAGTTGTTTTATTAAACAAAACACAAGTCCTCAGACTTAGAAATTTTTCCATAGCATGAATATATATTCCACCCTTGTTTTCTATTAGCTAAGCTAAGCATGGTAGTAGTAGGAATCTTAACTTAGGAAATTCTACTAAGATTTCATCTACTAGGATTTCCCATAGCATAGTTTATACTTAGCAAAATTCCATGCAAGTCCTACTTAGAAATATCACTAATGCATAGTGAAAAATAATGGGACAAAAGTATGAAGCATCACTTGCCTTTTTGGTAGAGTATAGGTTCACTTCTTGATCTTTGCAATGTTCACACACTTCAAGTCACTACAATTCAATCAAGCAAATAATATTTCAATCTACCATTCAAGCAATTCATCACATTAAATGATAAAATCAAAGTAATGCATGCAAGCATGCAATAGGTTGTTTTATTTGTAAAAGTGGTTTCTAGTAGGTTGTAAACATTTGCAAACACCTATTGATCATTTTATAAAGTGGCAAAGTCATTTGCAATAGGTTTCACTTTATAAACCATTTTCTAAAACAAGGTGTTATTTTATGTGGTGTAAAAATGTTTTCAATAAGGCATTAATCTATAGGGTTCACAAAATATGTTTTCAAACCATAAAATCTTGTGTTTAGGGTCAGAGAGTTCATTTCCAAAACATTTCTCAAAGGTTTTCTTCCAAAACCATTTTTAATAATTAAACCATATTTTTATTTGACTAGAATTGGTTTAAATCCAAGATTCATTCTTTTGTTTCACCAAATACATTTTTGATACCACAATTTGTTTTCTATGGTCAGTAGGTTCAAAACACATCATTTGCCAAAGATTTTATCCTCAAAATCATTTTGGAACAATTTTTATAACCTAAATAAGCATACATAAGTTTCTGCAAAAACAAACAATTTAACAGAAGCTTTTTACTAAACAAATGGCATGGTTGGATAGGGCTTGCTTTTCTTAATCCATTGATATAAAGTTTGCAAAATTTGGACGTGTAGATTAAAAGTTATGCAATTTACAAAATCACATATCTAATAGATCTAATCTGTTTTAATTCAAACGAGCTGAGCCACGTGTCTTAATTCTATTCGTCGAAAATATTTCGCATGGATCAGCAACGTGAGGCGTTGGATCAAGTCACATCGCACGGCTCTGGTTGCGTACACCTTCAGTGTTAAGTGATTCTATCGTATCCCTACGATCTGCAGCTAACGGCTGGAGATGGCCTGACCAAATTCTGGCGGCGGTCAGCGGCAGCGCGCGGCGGCGACGCTCGGGCGGCGGCGCTCTGGCTATTCCAGGAAGCTAGGGGAAGTGAGGGTAGGCTCACCGTGTTCGCCGTGGTGTGCCGGAGCTCAACGTGCCCGTGGTTGGTGAAGGGGCGCACAGAGGTCGACGGAATCGCTCACCAGAGTTCTCGCTGGCGTCGGTTGCGCACAGTCGTGGTCGAGGGCGAGCACCTGGGATGCAAGCAAGCGAAGAAAAGTATCAGGAGGATGCGCACGGTCTCTGTGGTTGCAGGGGTACTCACCAGAACACAAGGGGAGCTCGGTGTTAGCGTCAGTAACTCGCCGGAGGAAATGGCAGGCGGTGGCGCTACTGTTCGTCGTCGTTGCCGATGTTCTAGGGCGCGCGGGGACGAGTTGGAGCTACGGGGAGGTGCCCCTGGGTCTGGGAGTCTGTGAGCTTGGTCGAGGAGGCAAGGGGCGGTGTCTACTGGCCGGAATTGCTTGCGGAACTCGCCGGAGACAGCGGCAGTGCAACGCAAAATGGGAGCAGCCTGGTGGCTCTCGAGGCGTGGTGTTTGGGGGGAAAGGAAGAGGAGAAACGGGCGTTTAAGCGAGTGTGGTCAGGAGCGTTGATCACGCGGCATTGAAGCGAATTGACGATGCGAATCAATCGGCAGTAACGGGAGGAAGAACAGGTCACGTGGGGAAGAAGCTGACGTGGTCGTGGGGTCGTCTTGTCAGCGATAGAAGGGAAGGGGAGTGGGGTCCAGTTGTCATTCGTTGTGCGGGTTAATTCGTGAGTGAGAGAAAACGCTTCGGGGGAGGGGGACAGGTGGGCTGGTTGGGCCTAGTTGGGCTGGCCGGCTGGGCTGGCTCTTTTAAAAAAAAATCCTGTTCTGTTTGTTTTCTCTTTTTCCTTTTCTTTTATTCTGATTTGGTTTTGTTTGGCCAATTCAAACATTCTTTTGAATTCAAACCTTTGACAACTTTTGGGTAGGTTTAAATACTGATTAGTAGCACAAACTGATGTCAATTTTTTGGAATTTACTTTATTCCTTTTTGGGTCTTTTTAATTATTAAAGTAGGTCCTTGTATTAAATCAAATAGGTTTTAATAATGTTTCAAACACCATTTAAAATCTTTCAAACCTTCCAAAATCTTTTCAGTAGGTTTTGTTTACTAAAAATGGTGTCAAATAATTCATCTTGAATTATTTTGAAAAGTTTTTAATAAGATTTATTAATCATTTAAAATTGGATTTGTCTTTATTCCAATAGGATTTGGTTTAAGGCATTTTATTTTATGTTGGCAATTATTTATCCAATACTTTTATTTGGATTGGGATTATAATTCATTCTATTTGTTTAAAGATTTGGCCAAGATTTGGTTTGATCTTTAATATTCTTTATTTAATAAATCTTTCTTTTCTTATAAAATCCATATCTTTTTATTTAGAGATCCAAACTTGGTGATTCCAATTTGTGAAATCTTGTTTGATATTCACTTATCCTTTTAAATCCCTTTAGGATCAATTGCTCAACATTTGGTATGGGTTTCTAGATAGTTTCTCTATTAGCTTTAGGAATTCAATTTCTTATCTTATTAAATTCATAGGATTTTATTTATGGTTCCAATTTAAGTGAAACCAATTTTTATGGTCTTTTAATATTTCTATTTGTCTTTATTGATATTTTGTTAATGTTTGTTGATAAGATTTTATATGGATCAAATCCATAGGCTTGGAGATAACTTGGAAATGATTTTTATTCCATTAGGGTTTAGGGTTTGGATTTGTTTTCCAAGTGTTTAAATTTCCAGATACATTCATTGAGGAATGCATTTCCCTTGATTTGGATTTTTGTTGGATTCAAACTTTTATCAAAGTTTGTTCAATATGGGGTTTTAAGTTTACATTTAGAAACAAAAGTTTCTTTTCACCCTGATTTTCAACAAAATTTTATTTTGTTTATTTTATTTTTCACATTACAAGATTTGGAAAATCTTGGGATGTGACAGGCTACCACCCTTAAAATAAATCTCGTCCCGAGATTTGGGGAGGCTAGGGGTTACAAGTTGGCTCAAAAGCATCTAGGGTACTACCACCCTTAAAAAATTTCCAACTAAATTACATTTTGGCCTGCTTGGGATCTTGATGTAACTTTTCTGGACAGAGGTTTGCATAGTGGCCTAGCTCCTTGCATTTGAAACATGTGATAATGTTGAGGTCTTGAGGTGGCTTGTCTGGACAATATGATGCATAATGTCCTAACTTTTTGCAGTGGTTGCACATCACTTGGCTAATATCCTTCCTCATCTTGGGTTTCACTAGCTTTTGTTTGTCTTCTTGGCTCTTCTTCTTTTCTGGGCATTCACTGGCATAGTGTCCCATCTCTTTGCAATTGTAACATTGCAACTGGCTTTTGTCCTTCTTCTTCTTTTTGGGTCTCTCCAAAGTTAGGAGTTCCTCTAGTTCATGCTCTTCATATCTCACCTCAAAGGTGGGAAATCTTTCTCTCTTCTTGGGGTAGTTACTAGAGATATGACCTTCTTCTTCACAAGAGTAGCAACACTTTGTGGTCACTTTGGATTTGGCCTTATGTGGCTTGGTTATGACTTTGCCTTCATCCATCTTGGTAGAAGTTGTTCCCTTATGGAGGTTTCCAAACATTTGATGCATTCCATCTTGCTTCATTTGTTGAACTGTAGGATAGATGGGGCATTGAATAGGGGCATGATCATTTCCTTCACATAGGAAACAAGTCACTTGAGATGTGGGTCATTGATTAGTTGGATGTCTCTCTTCACAATTAGGGCATTGATCTTCATGCTCCTTGGATGTATGATCCTTGTCTCCACAAATATTGCATGCTTGGGTTCCTTCTAGAATAACATCTTTGTCATCCTTGTTGTCATTAGCTCCTTGGGAAAAGTTTTCTCCCATGTTGATCATTTGAGTAGCCAATTCTTGCAACAATTGGGATTGAAGTTTCAAAATCCTTTGTATGGCTGGGTCTAGTCCATTGTTGTTGGTTAAAAGCTGAGTTGTCACTTGGCTCAACTGGGTTTGGTTTGCTAGTAGTTGTTCTCTCATGTGCATCTCTTGGTTATTGTTGTTGTCATCAACCTTGATGTTGGAGTTTCTTGGAGAAGTCATCTGTTTGGGGTTGGATTGGGATTAGAATAGGCAAAATATTTCTAAGGAAATAATTCTAATCACACACATCACAATTCACACAAGCAATGTGCAAGCAATCACAAACAAACATTCCATTCAAACAACAAGTTTCAAGCATAATTTTTAGACAGCCAAATATATATTTTTACACCACATAAGTTGGTGGGTTTGACTTAAACTAAATATGGTGGTCCATCTATATGGTTCACTTGCATTCTTTCCATCCTTCTTGGTTGATTCTCCTTGAATGAGATCTTTTATTCTTGAGAAAATTCTTGGTCACAGAACTTCAAAGGTGATCATGGTTCCTTCTAAGTTGTGTTTCCTTAGTCTTCAAGTCTTGAGAAAGATTTCTTGTCTCACTTGTCCTTAGTGATATCCAAGGTTGAAGTCCTTGGTGAAAATGCTGAAGATGTTGAAGTCATTAGAGTTGAAGATGTTGAAGTCATTAGAGTTGATGAAGTCCTTTATACATGGTGAAGTCTTTGGCCAAGGGGTAGGCTTTATCCATCAAGTTGAAATAGAAGAGATGTAGAATCAAAACCAAAATGGTTGAGGAAAGAGTTTTACAAGATTGTTTGTGAATAAGTTTTGGAAAAAATACAACTCCTATTTTTCTAAGGGTTTTTGTCCAATCTTAGGTTTACAAATCCTACAGGCAACACAATGCTCTGATACCATCTGTAAGGTTCCCAACCTTTAATAAGGTAGAGATCCCTGTGTTTACAATGCTAGTCCCTGGATCAATAGCTAGCATCCACAGTTAAGATGTAATATCAAGAAACAAAGGTCATAATACAACTTTATAACCAGGAATAAAATAAGTTATTACATCTTACATAGCTCATTTGGCTATTACATTACATTGCAGCAGAATATCTATAAGCATGGGGTCCTTCATCTTCAAAGTGCCACAGGCAGACATGTTGGTTGTAGACTTGTAATCCTAATCATTAAACTTCACTAATATCAAACAAACCTGCAACATAACAAGTTATAGCCACAAGGGTCAATACATTTGAATTGTATTGGCAAGTGATACTATGGTAGTATAGTGGAGTCTATAATCTATATGCATTTGGCTAAGTGGAGCTTAGGCTTGCATTGCTCAAAATAGATTTTTTCCTTATCATTTGAAAACAATAAGTTTTTGTTTGGCAAAAATCACCCAAGGCATCTACCAATCAAAGATTGAAGATCCTTTAACCCTTGTTCAACCACAAGTTTTTAACTTAGAAATTGGGATGAGGAGATTCTTGATAGCTTCCATGTCTTGATGCTCAAATTGTCCTTTGCCAGGGACATGGCTAAGTACTTAGATTTTACACTCTGCAGAGGTGGTGCACTTTCCCCACAAGACTTGGTTTCCCAAGACAAGATCTTTCAGAAGCCTTCCCTTAGACCAGAATGGACGCGTTCCAACCTATCAAACCCCTACCACCAACTGTCCATTTGGCTAAGTTATTGCAACCTATATGATCCAGGCAGAGCCCATAATGCCATGTGGTTGCATTTGAAGCTTCTCAACATTTTACATCTCAAATCTCTTTGTTCCTGGGTGGCCATCCACAAGTGAGATACACAAGGTTCACCAGTCCCCTAGCCTTGTGTAACCACTCAACACAAACCATTCCTTCCATTCCACCCAGGTGTTTCATTAACTTAGTTGTTTTATTAAACAAAACACAAGTCCTCAGACTTAGAAATTTTTCCATAGCATGAATATATATTCCACCCTTGTTTTCTATTAGCTAAGCTAAGCATGATAGTAGTAGGAATCTTAACTTAGGAAATTCTACTAAGATTTCATCTACTAGGATTTCCCATAGCATAGTTTATACTTAGCAAAATTCCATGCAAGTCCTACTTAGAAATATCACTAATGCATAGTGAAAAATAATGGGACAAAAGTATGAAGCATCACTTGCCTTTTTGGTAGAGTATAGGTTCACTTCTTGATCTTTGCAATGTTCACACACTTCAAGTCACTACAATTCAATCAAGCAAATAATATTTCAATCTACCATTCAAGCAATTCATCACATTAAATGATAAAATCAAAGTAATGCATGCAAGCATGCAATAGGTTGTTTTATTTGTAAAAGTGGTTTCTAGTAGGTTGTAAACATTTGGAAACACCTATTGGTCATTTTATAAAGTGGCAAAGTCATTTGCAATAGGTTTCACTTTATAAACCATTTTCTAAAACAAGGTGTTATTTTATGTGGTGTAAAAATGTTTTCAATAAGGCATTAATCTATAGGGTTCACAAAATATGTTTTCAAACCATAAAATCTTGTGTTTAGGGTCAGATAGTTCATTTCCAAAACATTTCTCAAAGGTTTTCTTCCAAAACCATTTTTAATAATTAAACCATATTTTTATTTGACTAGAATTGGTTTAAATCCAAGATTCATTCTTTTGTTTCACCAAATACATTTTTGATACCACAATTTGTTTTCTATGGTCAATAGGTTCAAAACACATCATTTGCCAAAGATTTTATCCTCAAAATCATTTTGGAACATTTTTTATAACCTAAACAAGCATACACAAGTTTCTGCAAAAACAAACAATTTAACAGAAGCTTTTGTTGGAATTATGCCCTAGAGGCAATAATAAAGATGTTATTATTATAATTCTTGTTCATGATAATGTTTTTATTCCATGCTAGAATTGTATTAAGCGGAAACTTTAATACTTGTGTGGTTTGTGAACAACACCGTGTCCCTAGTATGCCTCTAAGGACTAGCTCATTGATTAATGATGGTTAAGGTTTCCTAACCATGGACATGAGTTGTCAATTAATAATGAGATCATATCATTGGGAGAATGATATGGTGGACAGACCCAAACTAAGCGAAGCAATTAGATCATGTTCGTCTTTGCGAAGCTTTTCTTATGTCATATATTGTATTCTTTAGACCATGAGATAATACAACTCCCTGGTATCGGAAGAAAGCTTTGAGGTCACCAAACGTCATCCTATGAGAGGGTGATCATAAAGGTGTCTCTCAGGTGATCGGAAAGTATCTGTTGGGTTGTATGTATCGAGATGGGATTTGTCCCTCCCAAGTCGGAGAGATATACTTCGGGCCCACTCGGTAATCGATATCAACACCGCTTGCAAGCATGTGGTTAAGGAGTTAATCACAAAGTGATATCGGATTACGGAACGAGTAAAGTACTTGCTGTGAACGAGATTGAACTAGGTATGACGGTACCGACGATCGAATCTCGGTCAAGTAAAATATCGCGAGACGAAGGGAATATATATATGGGATTGATTGAATCCTGGCATCGTGGTTCATCTGATATGATCATCGATGAATGTGTGGGAGTCAATATGGGTTTCCAGGCCCCGCTGTTGATTATTGATAGAAGATCATGTCTGCATATTCTCGAACCCGCAGGGTCACACACTTAACGTGTCTCGACGCTAGGATAGATTGGAGAATTGGTTTATGAGTTTTTGTTCGGAGTCTCGGATGGGATCCGGGATATCACGAGAGGTTCCGGAGTGGTCCGGAGAATAAGATTCATATAAGGCAGTGCAGTTTTTGGAGTTCGGAATTGTTCCGGGTTAATCAGTATTATACCGGAAGCTTCTAGAACCTTCCGGAAGGGTACCAACGTGGCCCCACCTTCCGGGAGGGGGCATGGGCCTATGAGGGAGTGCCATGTCTGCATTGGGCCAGGGGCACAAGGCCCCATAGGGCCCAGCCGGCCAAGAGAGGTTTAAACTCTAGATAGAGCTTCTAGAAGGGGGGGTTTCCTTGCCCCCCACTCTTCCTCCTTTGGGGCCGCCGGTTTGGCTTGGGGGAGGGGCTAGGGCTGCGCCCACCCCTCTATATATAGAGGGCTGGGGGCACACCACCCCGACACACCTTCCCCTCCAACCCTAGCTGCCCTGCTGCCCTCCTCTGTCCCTCCTGACTGTTTGTAGGCGAAGCCCTGCTGCGGAAATTCTCCACCATATACACCACACCGTCGTGTTGTAGATCCAATCCGTCTCTCCACCATACTTGCTGGTCCAAGGAAGGAGGAGACGTCGAGGTGCTGCACGTGTGCATCTCACCGAGGCACCGCCACTTGTGGTGCTAGATCGGATCGGATCGCGAGGAGTACAAGCGAGTACGACTACATCACCCACATTCCGACGAACGTTCCGCTGTGCGAATCTTCAAGGGTATGAAGATCTAATCCAATCTCTCTTGTTGTTTGCATCTCCTAGATTAGATCTTGGCTTCCCTCTGTTCGCATCCGTAGAAAATTTTGATTTACTATGCCGCGAAACCCTTCAGCTTTTTACTAAACAAATGGCATGGTTGGCTAGGGTTTGCTTTTCTGAATCCATTGATATAAAGTTTGCAAAATTTGGACGTGTAGAATAAAAGTTATGCAATTTACAAAATCACATATCTAATAGATCTAATCTGTTTTAATTCAAACGAGTTGAGCCACGTGTCTTAATTCTATTCGTCGAAAACGTTTCGCGTGGATCAGCAACGTGAGGCGTTGGATCAAGTCACATCGCACGGCTCTGGTTGCGTACCCCTTCAGTGTTAAGTGATTCTATCGTATCCCTACGATCTGCATCTAACGGCTGGAGATGGCGTGACCCAATTCTGGCGGCGCTCAGCGGCAGCGCGCGGCGGCGACGCTCGGGCGGCGGCGCTTTGGTTATTCCAGGAAGCTAGGGGAAGGGATGGTAGGCTCACCGTGTTCGCCGTGGTGTGCCGGAGCTCAACGTGCCCGTGGTTGGTGAAGGGGCGCACAGAGGTCGATGGAATCGCTCACCGGAGGTCTCGCTGGCGTCGGTTGCGCACGGTCGTGGTCGAGGGCGAGCACCTGGGATGCAAGCAAGCAAAGAAAAGTATCAGGAGGATGCGCACGGTCTCTGTGGTTGCAGGGGTACTCACCAGAACACAAGGGGATCTCGGTGTTGACGTCAGTAACTCGCCAGAGGAAATGGTAGGCGGTGGCGCTACTGTTCGTCGTTGTTGCCGATGTTCTGGGGCGCGCGGGGACGAGTTGGAGCTACGGGGAGGTGCGCCTGGGTCTGGGGAGTGTGTGAGCTTGGTCGAGGAGGCAAGGGGTGGTGTCTACTAGCCGGAATTGCTTGCGGAACTCGCCGGAGACAGCGGCAGTGCAACGCAAAATGGGAGCAGCCTGGTGGCTCTCGAGGCGTGGTGTTTGGGGGGAAGGAAGAGGATAAACGGGCGTTTAAGCGAGTGTGGTCAGGGGGGCGTTGATCACGTGGCATTGAAGCGAATTGACGACGCGAATCAATCGGCAGTAAGGGGAGGAAGAACAGGTCGCGTGGGGAAGAAGCTGACGTGGTCGTGGGGTCGTCTTGTCAGTGATAGAGGGGAAGGGGAGTGGGGTCCAGTTGTTATTCGCTGTGCGGGTTAATTCGTGAGTGAGAGAAAATGCTTCGGGGGAGGGGGACAGGTGGGCTGGTTGGGCCTAGTTGGGCTGGCCGGCTGGGCTGGCTCTTTAAAAAAAAATCTGTTCTGTTTGTTTTCTCTTTTTCCTTTTCTTTTATTCTGATTTGGTTTTGTTTGGCCAATTCAAACATTCTTTTGAATTCAAACCTTTGACAACTTTTGGGTAGGTTTAAATACTGATTAGTAGCACAAACTGATGTCAATTTTTTGGAATTTACTTTATTCCTTTTTGGGTCTTTTTAATTATTAAAGTAGGTCCTTGTATTAAATCAAATAGGTTTTAATAATGTTTCAAACACCATTTAAAATCTTTCAAACCTTCCAAAATCTTTTCAGTAGGTTTTGTTTACTAAAAAGGGTGTCAAATAATTCATCTTGAATTATTTGGAAAAGTTTTTAATAAGATTTATTAATCATTTAAAATTGGATTTGTCTTTATTACAATAGGATTTGGTTTAAGGCATTTTATTTTATTTTGGCAATTATTTATCCAATACTTTTATTTGGATTGGGATTATAATTCATTATATTTGTTTAAAGATTTGGCCAAGATTTGGTTTGATCTTTAATATTCTTTATTTAATAAATCTTTGTTTTCTTATAAAATCCATATCTTTTTATTTAGAGATCCAAACTTGGTGATTCCAATTTGTGAAATCTTGTTTGATATTCACTTATCCTTTTAAATCCCTTTAGGATCAATTGCTCAACATTTGGTATGGGTTTCTAGATAGTTTCTCTATTAGCTTTGGGAATTCAATTTCTTATCTTATTAAATTCATAGGATTTTATTTATGGTTCCAATTTAAGTGAAACCAATTTATATGGTCTTTTAATATTTCTATTTGTCTTTCTTGATATTTTGTTAATGTTTGTTGATAATATTTTATATGGATCAAATCCATAGGCTTGGAGATAACTTGGAAATGATTTTTATTCCATTAGGGTTTAGGGTTTGGATTTGTTTTCCAAGTGTTTAAATTTCCAGATACATTCATTGAGGAATGCATTTCCCTTGATTTGGATTTCTGTTGGATTCAAACTTTTATCAAAGTTTGTTAAAGATGGGGTTTTAAGTTTCCATTTAGAAACAAAAGTTTCTTTTCACCCAGATTTTCAACAAAATTTTATTTTGTTTATTTTATTTTTCACATTACGAGATTTGGAAAATCTTGGGATGTGACAGATATTGAGATTACTATGTCAGATTGATTAATGGTTTTGTCTTATTGATTCTATCATGTATGTGTTGTTTGTGATCTTGCATGCTCTCCGTTGTTAGTAGTTGTCTTGGCCAAGTAGTTGCTAGTGACTCCAAGAGGGGTTATTTATGCTCTATAGTGGGTTCTTGTCTCTATTTAATCTAAGGGAAGTGCCAGAAATCTCTAAGGTTGTAGATGTGCTGCTGCCACTAGGGAGAAAATAACGGTCTCTTGTTCATGGAACAAGTGGATTGTTTAGCTTACACACTTTGCTTAAAGTAGTTGTCTATTGCTTGCAACTTAATACTGGAGGGGGTTCGGATGATAACCCAACGGTGGACTTCTAGTCATAGATGCAGTTGGATGGCGGTCTATGTATCTTGTTGTATTGCCTAACCGAATCTCATAGGATCTTGATGTCTAGTATTGTATTGTTATGCCTTGCTCAGTCCTGTCAATTGCCCCGCTGTAATTTGTATACCCAGCATTTCATGTTTGTTTATCTAAGGAGAACACCTCTACTGAACTATGGACCCCGGTCCAATCTTTACCATTTATACATCTTCCACTGTTACTGTTTACTTGCTGCAAAACGATGTTACCTTCCACACCATAAGGTTAATCCTTTGTTATAGCAAACCGGTAAGATTGACAACCTCACTGTTCATTGGGGCAAAGTCTTGAGTTTGTGTTGTGCAGGTCTCCAAGTTGCCTGTAACACCTTTGAGACGTTTCCTTCCTCCTACTGGTTCGATAACCTTGGTTTCTTCCAATTAAAAAGTATTTTGTTATGTGAAAACTAAGTGATTAAAGCTCTCACGAACTCGATGGCACACTTTATATTTCTTTCCCCTAATAAACTTGAACCATTGTGTCATCTATGTTGTATATGCTTGCACTTATATGTGGGAATTAGCAGAACCGTTCTGTCACGGGGAACGCTTTCAACATTGCACTTGTACCTTGTACACAGTTGATATCATGCTCTTTTGTCTATGGATGTCGTCGGTGTGAAATAAAAGGGGAGCTTGTAAGTCCATGGAGTTATGTATGTGTGTTAGAGAAACGCCAGGGCCGCTAGCCTAAGACATGCCTAATCATGGTGGAAACTTGCAGCATCACCATAATGAACAATCTGTGAAGCATCCTCAATAAAATCTATGCAAATAGTAAATAAAAAGATCGCTGAGATTGTTGGAGATATGCCCTAGAGGCAATAATAAATATAGTTATTATTATATCTTTGTGTTTATGATAAATGTTTATATTCATGCTATAATAGTATTAACAAGGAAACATTAATACTTGTGTGAATTGTAAACTTAAATTGAAGTCCCTAGTATAGCCTCTATACTTCACTAGCTTGTTGGTTAATAGATGATTGTGGTTTCCCTATCATGAACATAGAGATGTTATTAACAACAAGATCATATCGTTAGGAGAATGATATGGTGGACATACTCCTATAGATAAGCGTAGCATAAAGATCAAGTCATTTCAATAGTTCAATTGCTATATGCTTTCTGATACATAGTAACCTAATTCCTTCGACCATGAGATCATGCATATCACCTTTACCGGATGGATGCTTTGATGTCATCAAACACCACACCGTAACAGGGTGGCTATAAAGGTGGTATTGAGTGTTCGGAAAGTATTGGTTGAAACACATGGATCAAGAGTGGGATTTGTCCATCCATATGACGGATAGATATTCTCTGGGCCCTCTCGGTGAAATGTCATCCAATTAGCTTGCAAGCATGTGACTGGGTCACAAGGGATCACATATCACGGGAACGAGAAAAGAGTACTTATCAGTAACGAGGTTGAACTAGGTATGCAGAGATACCGACGATCATAACCTCGGATAAGTAACATATCGTGAGACAAAGGGAAATTGGTATCGTATGTAAGTGGTTCATTCGATCGCAATGTAATCGTAGAAATATGTGGGAACCATATGAATTTCCAGATTCCTCTATTGGTTATTGTTCGGAGAAGTGTCTCGATCATGTCCGCATAATTCACGAACCGTAGGGAGACACACTTAAGGATTCGACGTTGTTTGAGTAGTTATGGTATTATGAGAAAGAGACCGAATGTTGTTCGGAGTCTCGGATGGGATCCGGGATATCACGAGGTGATCCGGAATGGTCCGGAGAATAAGATTCATATAAGGAAAGTCCCGTTTCGGAGTTGGGGAATGGTTCCGGTGTTTTCATCGGGAACATTCTAGAAGGTCCCGGAATGTTCGGCACTCCGGAAGGGGAAGGGTACATGAATGTGTCATTGTAAGTTGGAATGATTGCATCATGTACTAGGTGTTCTTGCTGTCCAAAATAAAGGGTTTATTTAAATCCTAAATTGAAAAGTCAAACGGCTAGTTTGAAAGTCAAACGGCAATTTTGGGAAGTGGGAAGAGAGGAGGATTGGTGGAGGCCGAGTTGGAGGAGGGCTCCTCCCTTGGCCGGCGCCCCACCAAGCCGACTTGGGGAGGTATTCTCCTCCCCTTGGCCAGCCAGCCCTCCCACCTATATAAGGAGGGGCAAGGCTCCCTCCTAGGACACACAAGTTTCCACCTCTAATCTCCGGTTTAGAGCCGTTTTGGTTTAGAGCTTCTAATTGCTTTAGCCAGCGGTTTAGAGCCTTCTAATTGGTTTAGAGCCTTCTAATTGGTGTGTCTAATTACTAGACCACTAATAGCCTCTCTCATAAGCTCCACCATACTCGCACCGGCTTAAGGCGAAGCTCTGCGGGATTTCCCCTCTACCTCCGGTACCACGTCGTTGTGCTGCCGGAATCGCGAGGAGAGTGCTACAACCTACGCTGCCTGCTGGAACAAGGGAGAGGAAGGTCTTCGTCGAGTACCGAACGTGTGACCGACTACGGGAGCGCTGCCGGAACGTGGCGCCGGAAGGATCGTCTACGCGATCTTGAGATCGGAAAGAGTACGACTACATCACCCACGAGAATCTGCTCTCGTTAAACACTTTGGAATCTTCGAGGGTGAGTTATTCCATCGACTCGTTGCTGCAATCTAGTAGATAGATCTTGTCTTGTTTGTTTGTATGCGATAGAAAATTTTTGTTTTCCATGCTACGAACCTCTACAGTGGTATCAGAGCCGTGTCTATATGTAGATCTGTTGCACGAGTAGAACACAATGATCATTGTGGGCGTTGATGCTTTTATTGTAGATTGCTTTTTGTGTACTTTGCATCTTGCGGTATGTTGGGATGAAGCGGCCCGGGCTAACCTTACATGACATCGTTCATGAGACTTGCTCCACGCTTGACATGCAACTCGTATTGCATAAGTGGCTTTGCGGGTGCCTGTTTCTCCTAGCATAGTAAAGATCCAATTTACAACGGGTAATCAACAATGCTAGTATCAATGTTGTGGTTCTTGTTCGTAGGTTAGAACGACACTTATGGAAAGCCCCAAACCACGTAAAATATGCAAAGAAAGTAGAAGCGTCTAACTTTGTTTTGCAGGGGTGTGCAGTGATGTGATATGGCCATGATTGTGATTATATTTGATGTATGCAATGTTCCTTATTGTAAGTTGGCAACCGGCAGGAGCCATATGGTTGTCTTTAATTTCTGTTAAGACCTGCGTGTCTGTTCAAAATAGTTGTAATAGTTGAAGCTGGTGGACGACAACCATGAAGAAGCGTCATTGACCTTGATGCTATGCCGGTGATGATGGAGATCATGTTCGTGCTTGAAGATGGAGATCGGAAGCACAAAGCAGAAAGGCCATATCATATCACATATTATGAATTGCATGTGATGTTAATCCTTTATGCATCTTGTATTGCTTAGTAGACGACGGTAGCATTATAAGATGATCCCTCATGCACATAAATTTCAAGTTCTAAAGTGTTCACCCTTAGTATGCACCGTTGCCAAAGCTTGCTGCTTCGAAGCACCACGTGATGATCGGGTGTCTTTGATTCCGCGGGTGAATACAACGTAAGCAAGCCAGATTTGCTTATGCGGTAGCTAAGGTTTGATCTTGACGAGCCTAGCATGTACAGACATGGCCTCAGGAACACGGATCGCCGAAAGGTAAAGCATGAATCATATAGTAGATATGATGAACATGATGATTGTTCGCCATTGAGACTATATCAACTCTCGTGATGATCGGTGTTGATGTAGTGGATTTGGTTCGTGTGATCACTAAAACAATGTGAGGGATGTTGTTTTGAGTGGGAGTTCACCTAGTTTAATTTCATTAATTAATTTGAACTCAATTTGTCATAAACTTAGTCTAAACTATTGCAAATATGTTGTAGATCAATGGCAGCCCCTACCATCAATTTTAATGCGTTCCTAGAGAAAGAAAAGTTGAAAAACAATGGAAGCAACTTCGCGGATTGGTTCTGCAATTTGAGGATTGTCCTCACAGCTGGTAATTTGACCTATGTGCTGGATGCACCGCTGGGTGACCCACCTGCAGCTGATGCTCCCGATGAAGTAAAGAATGTTTACCTCGCTCGGAAGAATCAGTACTCCATAGTTCAGTGTGCTATCTTGTATGGTTTAGAATCGGAGCTTCAGAAAAGGTTTGAAGAGTCAGACCCATATGATATTGTCGAGGATCTCAAATTAATTTTTGAGACTCATGCGGCAATTGAAAGTTATGAAGCTTCTGAAAAGTTCTTTAACTGCAAGATGGAAGAGGGCAGCTCCGTCAGTGAGCACGTGCTTAAGATGTCTGGGCACGCAAACAAACTTCAAAGCTTGGGTATAGTGATTCCTAATACTTTGGGAGTTTACCGCATCCTCCAATCACTACCACCAAGTTACAAGAACTTTGTGATGAACTACAACATGCAGAACATGAACAAAGAGTTGCCAGAACTATTTGCTATGTTAAAATCTGCAGAAGTGGAGATCAAGAAAGAGCACCAAGTGTTGATGGTCAATAAGACCACCAAATTCAAGAAAGGCAAGTCTAAGCAGAGGGGACACCTTCAAGAAGGGTGGTAAGAAAGTTACCATGCCGACGAAGAGGACCAAGGCTGGACCCAAGCCTGATACTGAGTGCTTTTACTGCAAGGGAGAAGGTCACTGGAAGCGGAATTGCCCAAAGTACTTGGCGGATTTGAAGAACGGCAACATCAAGAAGAAAGGTATATCTGATATACATGTTATTGATGTGTATCTCACTAGTATTCGTAGTAGTGCCTGGGTATTTGATACTGGTTCGGTTGCTCATATTTGTAACTCGAAACAGGAGCTGCAGAATAAACGGAAGCTAGCGAAGAACGAGGTGACGATGCGCGTAGGAAACAGATCAAAGGTTGATGTGATCGCGGTCGGCACGCTACCTCTTCATCTACCATCGGGATTAGTTTTATACTTAAATAATTGTTATTTGGTGCCTGCGTTGAGCATGAACATTATATCGGGATCTTGTTTATTGCGAGACGGTTACTTGTTTAAATCCGAGAATAATGGTTGTTCGATTTATATGAGTAATATGTTTTATGCACATGCACCTTTGATAGATGGTCTATTCTTATTGAATCTCGATAGTAGAAATACACATATTAATAACATTGAAGCTAAACGATTGAAATCAAGCGATAACTCGACCTATATGTGGCACTGTCGTCTTGGTCACATTGGAGTGAAGCGTATGAAGAAACTCCATTCCGATGGACTTCTTGAATCACTTGATTTTGAATCACTTGAAAGATGCGAAGCATGTCTGATGGGTAAAATGACTAAGACTCCGTTTTCTGGTATGATGGAGCGAGCTACGGACTTATTGGAAATCATACATACCGATGTGTGTGGTCCAATGAGTGTAGCATCGCGCAGTGGTTATCGTTATGTTCTTACCTTCACGGATGACTTGAGTAGATATGGGTATATCTATTTCATGAAACATAAGTCCGAAACTTTCGAGAAGTTTAAGGAATTTCAAAGTGAGGTAGAGAATCAACGTAACAAGAAGATTAAATTTCTACGTTCTGATCGTGGAGGTGAATATCTAAGTTACGAGTTTGGCGAGCATTTGAAGAAATGCGGAATACTTTCGCAGTTGACACCGCCGGGAACACCACAGCGTAATGGTGTGTCCGAACGTCGTAATCGAACTCTCTTAGATATGGTTCGTTCTATGATGTCACTTACAGATTTGCAAAGTACACACAGATCTGAATGTGGCAGATCCGTTGACTAAACCTCTCCCGAGGGCAAAACATGACCAACACCAAACTGCCATGGGTGTTCGGTATATTACCATGTAATCTAGATTAGATGACTCTAGTGCAAGTGGGAGACTGTTGGAGATATGCCCTAGAGGCAATAATAAATATAGTTATTATTATATCTTTGTGTTTATGATAAATGTTTATATTCATGCTATAATAGTATTAACAAGGAAACATTAATACTTGTGTGAATTGTAAACTTAATTTGAAGTCCCTAGTATAGCCTCTATACTTCACTAGCTTGTTGGTTAATAGATGATTGTGGTTTCCCTATCATGAACATAGAGATGTTATTAACAACAAGATCATATCGTTAGGAGAATGATATGGTGGACATACTCCTATAGATAAGCGTAGCATAAAGATCAAGTCATTTCAATAGTTCAATTGCTATATGCTTTCTGATACATAGTAACCTAATTCCTTCGACCATGAGATCATGCATATCACCTTTACCGGATGGATGCTTTGATGTCATCAAACACCACACCATAACAGGGTGGCTATAAAGGTGGTATTGAGTGTTCGGAAAGTATTGGTTGAAACACATGGATCAAGAGTGGGATTTGTCCATCCATATGACGGATAGATATTCTCTGGGCCCTCTCGGTGAAATGTCATCCAATTAGCTTGCAAGCATGTGACGGTGTCACAAGGGATCACATATCACGGGAACGAGAAAAGAGTACTTATCAGTAACGAGGTTGAACTAGGTATGCAGAGATACCGACGATCATAACCTCGGATAAGTAACATATCGTGAGACAAAGGGAAATTGGTATCGTATGTAAGTGGTTCATTCGATCGCAATGTAATCGTAGAAATATGTGGGAACCATATGAATTTCCAGATTCCTCTATTGGTTATTGTTCGGAGAAGTGTCTCGATCATGTCCGCATAATTCACGAACCGTAGGGAGACACACTTAAGGATTCGACGTTGTTTGAGTAGTTATGGTATTATGAGAAAGAGACCGAATGTTGTTCGGAGTCTCGGATGGGATCCGGGATATCACGAGGTGATCCGGAATGGTCCGGAGAATAAGATTCATATAAGGAAAGTCCCGTTTCGGAGTTGGGGAATGGTTCCGGTGTTTTCATCGGGAACATTCTAGAAGGTCCCGGAATGTCCGGCACTCCGGAAGGGGAAGGGTACATGAATGTGTCATTGTAAGTTGGAATGATTGCATCATGTACTAGGTGTTCTTGCTGTCCAAAATAAAGGGTTTATTTAAATCCTAAATTGAAAAGTCAAACGGCTAGTTTGAAAGTCAAACGGCAATTTTGGGAAGTGGGAAGAGAGGAGGATTGGTGGAGGCCGAGTTGGAGGAGGGCTCCTCCCTTGGCCGGCGCCCCACCAAGCCGACTTGGGGAGGGATTCTCCTCCCCTTGGCCGGCCAGCCCTCCCACCTATATAAGGAGGGGCAAGGCTCCCTCCTAGGACACACAAGTTTCCACCTCTAATCTCCGGTTTAGAGCCGTTTTGGTTTAGAGCTTCTAATTGCTTTAGCCAGCGGTTTAGAGCCTTCTAATTGGTTTAGAGCCTTCTAATTGGTGTGTCTAATTACTAGACCACTAATAGCCTCTCTCATAAGCTCCACCATACTCGCACCGGCTTAAGGCGAAGCTCTGCGGGATTTCCCCTCTACCTCCGGTACCACGCCGTTGTGCTGCCGGAATCGCGAGGAGAGTGCTACAACCTCCGCTGCCTGCTGGAACAAGGGAGAGGAAGGTCTTCGTCGAGTACCGAACGTGTGACCGACTACGGGAGCGCTGCCGGAACGTGGCGCCGGAAGGATCGTCTACGCGATCTTGAGATCGGAAAGAGTACGACTACATCACCCACGAGAATCTGCTCTCGTTAAACACTTTGGAATCTTCGAGGGTGAGTTATTCCATCGACTCGTTGCTGCAATCTAGTAGATAGATCTTGGCTTGTTTGTTTGTATGCGATAGAAAATTTTTGTTTTCCATGCTACGAACCCCTACAGAGATGCTCATTGTCTGCTTGACTTATCATTTTGGTTATGGGATAGCTCCTATACCATGTGCAAGGGGTATCCCATTGGCGGTTCTTTATGGTACACATGTACTTACTATGACAAGAACTTACAGGTGACTAAAGTTGAGTAGCATGAGGAGCGGACCTTGTATTCAAGGGACATGAGATTGCCAACTTATACTTTGTCAAGCATATACTCCATAGTTTGTTCACTTTAACCTTAATCTCTTCAAGATGCTTATGATAGGGGCAATGAGGGCTGAAAGCTAACAAGTACCATGATTTTTGGAAGATATTTTTGAAACTTGAAATCCTTGCTTCCCTTTATGAATGGCCTTTCTTCCACTATTATATTGAGTCTCCACCTTCTACCCTTTGGCAACAGTTAAGAGAGCATAGTTGCCATTCTTAGTTCTATGTGCATTGTCCCAAAACTTATTGATTGATGCATATTGTTGATATTGATTGTTCTTGTGCTATTTGTATCTAGTCACTCTTATGAACTTTGAAGGTGTCCTATGCATCTATTTGCTACTCTATGAGGGACAAGTTGAATGCCGCTATGCCATGTTTTCTGTATGTGAAACAAATAAACATTTTTCAATGCATGTTATTCATGATCTTTGTTTGTAGCCTTTCATGTTGCATGCATAGTTACTTTGCCTTACTGTTAGAACTCCATCTTTCATGCTCATGTTTAGAGTTCTTTGATCCCGGCTTTCAATGCTTGCAAATGGTTGGATCTTGGTTTTGATGGTGCATGTCACCTCAAAAATTATTCTTTTTATCACTTACCTACTCGAGGACGAGCAGGGGTTAAGCTTGGGGATGCTTGAAACGTCGGAAACGCATATATAATTTTTGATGTTCCATGCTTGTTTAGTATCTACTTTGATTTGCTTTGTCTACACTTTGAGGTGTTTTTATATGTTTTCTGGTACTAATCTATTAACAAGATGCCACAGTGCCAGTTGCCTGTTTTCTTCTGTTTTTGGTTCTAGAAAAGCTAGTAAGGAAATATTCTCGGAATTGTACGAGACAAAAGCCAAAGTAAATATTTCACTGAGGAGAACACAGAGTCTAGAGGAGAGGCAGAGGGGAGCCACAGGGCAGCCGCACCCTCCCAGGCACGGGCCCACCCTAGGCCGCGCCTGGGCAGGGTGTAGGCCCCCTGGTCGCCCTCCTGCCTTGCCCCTTTGCCTATAAGAAGCCCTCGATGCCTAAATCCTAAGTACCCGATCAATATTCCATGAAACCGTCTGTATCTGCCGCCACCATCGTCCCTAGATTGGGGGATCTTGCATGCTCTCCGTTGTTAGTAGCTATCTTGGCCAAGTAGTTGCTAGTGACTCCAAGAGGGGGTATTTATGCTCGATAGTGGGCACGTAGGAAGAAGTTAGATACAGAAGCTAGACATCCTAAATACATACCTTCAGGAGAAGTGTATGAGGAAACTGAGTTTGATGACCCAAACTCGGAAAATTATGCCTATTACCAAAATGATTTCAAGCCACCTAAAGACCTATGGACCAAATATAACTCCGAACAACAGGAATGGAATAGAGTTATTACAAATAACCCTGAGCCAAACAAATATGGATGGGAAGTAGAATCTCAAGGGGGGACCATAGGAAATCCTATACCTTGTGATACAGGTATTGAAGAAGAGACCAACTATAACCATAGAGAGCCTTATGGACCATATGGGGGTGATACCAATCCAATCAACTTAGAAGAGTATTCTGATAGCTACTATACCAATATGTACGACTGGATCCAAGAAAAATCTAAGGAGCCAACTTACTATGAGGAAGCATTGCCGGAAAACCAGGAATATACTATAGAAGACTATGCCAACTCTAGTCATTTTTCAATGACTAATCTCAGTCTCGGTACTTCTCACCAAGAATACGCACCTCCTGGATGCTCTTATGCTCTAGAAGGCAGTCGTAGGACTTCACGTCATCATGGACGGAACTCCAGGAAGCACTAGAGGAATATGAAAGTAAGAAAGGAACGACATCCCAAGGGATGAGTGCTTGAATAATGTACATAGAGGGTAATGCGTATTGTAGTTTGAAGGGTTTGCCGAAATAAGTGAGGATATACCCACAAGAACAAGAAGTTCTTGTAAGATAGTTGTGTAAATAGGTGAGGAGCAACCCGTTGGAACATCTAGTACATTTGTAAATTATTTAAAACCTATGTATAATACATGGTATATGTTTTGTTGTTTATCGACTTCTGGATTTTCTTGAATTTTCTTGATTGACTAGATCTGTACATGAAGTTTAATTAGGTGTGCAAATGCATGATGTAACACCCAGTTATTACTTGATGTTATAGACCTAGATAGAAATGGGAATTCGTGTAAGGGAGTGACGAGTTCCAAAAATCAGGACGAAGACGTAGTTAAAGGAGGAAGAAAAATATAAGGAGAAGTAACATTATTTGGAGGGTAGCTCAAGCATAGATCATTCTTAGCCAGCCATGAGAAGGAAGATTAGTATAGGAGGTGTATGGAGCAACAAGAAATAATAAACTTAAGGCTCATTCAAAGTAGGCAGTATTGTTACGAAGTTAATAAAGTAGTAATCCCTAGTTCATGGAAGCATCATGAATTAGTACAAAGATGAAGTTGTGGAGCAAAATGGTAGGAAAGCTCTGACAATTCAGAGAGAATGTCAGTAGTAGATAGGAAACTGTTGAGTAATGTATACAACCTAAAATGATCCGCCTTTGGTACTTAATCCCTAGTCGGTATTCTGATCCATAGTTGGTATTTTGTCCGCAGCTGGTATTTGGTTAACATAGTTAACCAAATCTTCTTAAAAGTTGCATAAAGAGCATAAAATTTGTCCTAAAGTTAAATAAGACCTAAGGAAGTACCAACATTTAAGGCGATCGTGTTTTGAGATGCTTCGCAAAGTCAGATTTATCCCAGCGAAAATGTCCAATAGTAAGTATGACATATAATGCTGAAAGATTTGCTTCAGAGATCCTCAACTATGTGGATACACCATACAATCTTTCATCAGACCCTAATCAGGTAAAGTATAAGCTGAACAGAGACCAACATTCTAGTTTAAGAACCAATGGTCACTATGTATGTAGTTTGGAGACTATTAGTAAACCCTAAGGGGGAGAGCAAACATTATAAATTAAAGTTGAAGAAGTACTATAGGTAATAATGAAGGATTATCTAAAAACTTAATAAGGTAAAAGCTTGATGGTGATAAAAGGTTAATCCTAACTGACTGATTCTAGAAGAAACAACTCTTAAGTGGTCCCTAAGAGGTAATAAAGCACATCCAATTGGGCGTATGTAGAGAATAAGAAATTCCAATGGGTATGGACTAAATGAGTTCAAATCCAATCTGGGAAGGAGCACCAATATCAACTATACTATGACAAAAATAGAAATATAGTTTTCTAAACAACAAACACGGGCATATAGAAACTTAAAACTTGTTTTAGTGAAACCCTCTAGACTGTATTTAACATAGTAATAAAATTTGGTGATTAAATAAAAGAATTGTATTAGGATATCTAATCAAGCTATAGAATACCACAAATAATTACATTTAAGGTCACCATAGAGTGGAGAAATGTAGCAACCTCTACAAGTCAATTCCTTACTCTGAAACGTGAGAGTTTGCAAACTTCGAGGACAAAGTTTACTTTAAGGGGGAGAGTCTGTAACATCCCAGCATTAGAGCCTAGAAATAAGCTGAACCCAGATGTGTGCATTGCATTCATGCATAGAAAATCTGAATAATTTTCGCGCTTTTGAACAAAAATTGTCAAAGTGATTGAAGCTTCTCTTAACTTGATGGAATTGAAGAAGATCATCAAGTTAACTGCGATAAGTTTCAATATGACCTTTGCTAAAACCCTATTTTTGGGAAAGGGAGATTTGATCTAAGGGTAGATCAGATATAATAAATGTTACTCATAATACTTTGCATAAATAATTAGTATCTGATCCTTAAGGGATCATATCATAACAATCAGCACAACAAACCATAGGTACCAAGTTAAGGATATAACACAAAATATGAATTTAACAACTATATCTTAATCTCATCTGCATACACCATAAGTATCATGGTAATACCTAACCCTACTTCTTAAGTAAGATTGAGTAGGAAAGAAACTAAGTTTAGATCATTCACCATATATCTTTCTTTCCATATCAATCCTTATCATCTCTATTGAGTTATATTCCAATATCTGTTGTTCATCAATGTGGAGAAATCAATTATTGATTCACCAATTCTCAATCTACCAACTCTTGACCAGAACATAGCTCACAGTTAAGTGTCTATAAAGAAACTACTAAGAAGAGGTAAATAGTAATGCTAGTTTTAGATAACATATATAGGATGGGAGTGAATGAAGAGAATCAAACCAATATAAAATTGATGGAGTTAAATCACTTATAATAAATAGAAGAGTTATTTAGATTATATAATTTTATGACAGTAAAGAAGATTACAAGGGTGAATCATGAAGATAGTTACCAGTAGTAAGTCTATTGGATCAAGTGGGCATAGTCAATGAATAACATTCCCTGAACCAATAGAGATACTAAGAAAATGATTTCAAGACAACTTAATGTTGTATTGCTGAGACCTTGATCAGCCAACTAGAAACCTAAGCCATAAATGATTAAAAGATTATAATGGTGATGCTTTAGCCACCAATATTGAATGTTTATATTTAGTATAAGTGATATTGATGGATAGAACATGATTAAAACCCTAGTATAGATAAGTTATCCTAGAGTAGTCATTACAAGTCACATTAATATAATGTGAGGTTGGAGTATGAGTTATTGGAGTAAATGTAAGAACGTATGATTCAATTAAAGCTAGTGTAGCATAAAGTTATGGAAGTAGTGCTATTCATCTTAAAGGATAGTAAACTTTAGAGAAGGGTAGTTGGATGCATACCACTATTATAAATATATTAGTGATAAGTGATTAAGGAAGATTATGAGTAGAGTTTGAAGGAACTACTTGTTGGATAAAAGGCTATCAACAGTAGAGTAGTGGATTTAACCAAGAATGGATATGAGGAAACAATAAAAGCTTCAATGTCAAGATCATTGGATTTATCCATGAGTTTAGAAGAATAAAGGGTGATTAAGAACACTTTGTGAGTAAAGCTCATCATACTAACCATGATGATGGATTGGAAGAAGTATTATATCTAGGAAAGGAATTCCTTAATTAAAGGTCCAGGATTGTGAATTATGGAAAATAGACATTCCTGGTAAACACTCAACTCTAAATCTTAAACCCAACATAATATCCATTTGAGGTTATTAATCCATCATCTTATGTCTATATCACTTTTTAGAAATAGTCTCCTATAACTGATCACATAAACACATCTCTTTCAATTATAAATATCATAATTATATGTTCTTAAGAGTATCTTTATAAATTCCTTTTTATGAAACATCCTAAATATAACTTTCTATTTCAAAAGGATGATGTCATCAAATATCCCAAACAGAAAATAATATGCTTAGTTATTAAATCTTTACTCACATCCATAAAGGTATCTGAGTATATTAAAACCCTAAACCCTAGGATAAATATTCATAATTCAAAAACCTAAACTTTTTGTTGATCATAATAGAATATATACATTGCCATTTTCCAAGTTAATGGAAGTAGTAATAACCATATTAATTTCTTTTATATTTTATACAACAAATAATGATATAGGATCATTATACATATAAAAATTTCTATTCAAACTATGAGCCAACTAGAGTTAAGTTTTATAAACAAATAAGATTATATTATTTAATAAATCCATGATTAAAAGTGGAAATAAAGATAATAAGAAAAGCTTCTTCAAAATATAAAAAGGGGTTCATGTAGAAAATAAAAGGAAATATAAAAAAATAACATTATACAATAAAAAGTTCACAAATGATACTAAATAAATTTCAGTATTATTACAATTATCCATCAAATAATTCTACAAAGAAAAGTTCAAATTAAAGATTATATAGAAATCTAAAAAGGAAAACAGAAAATAAAAAATGGAAAACAAATAAAAAATAAGACCTGGCCATAGCCCAACTCCTACCTGCTTACCTGTTGCCCTGTGCAGCCCATAAAGGCCCAATAACCAGCCCAGTTCGTTCACGTCTCTGGCTGACATGTGGGACCGAAGAGGGACTGCGGGTTGAGAGAAAAGAAATGCCAGGGGGTTATCCACAAAACAACACGTCATCGTCTTCCTCCAGCTGGAAGCAGCTCGGTGGCAAGGCCGAGGCCGTCCGCTGTCGTCCTTGCGCCAAGATCAATGTCGCCGTTGTCAAGAGAGGATAAGGAGGCCACCGCGACGTCCCTGCTTGTCCTCATCCCCATTTTCCCCCTCTGAAACCCTCTCTACCTCGTTGCCCCTACCATGCCAAGAACCCTAGCTCGGAGGTGAGCCGGAGCCGGTGATTCCGTGCTCGCCTTGTCCAGATAAGACCACGGTGGAGGACGTCGTGCTCTTCTCGTTCGATTGCCCCAACTTGCACCTGCGGAGAAGGCGTGAATCGACCCAATCGCACCCTCGGTTCCCGACGCTGTTCGTCGACCTCACCGTCGTCTCCGACCGTGCTTCGCCAAATCAAGCACACCATCGCGTTCCTGGTGAGTCACTGAGTCTCCTAGCATGCGCCGATGCCTTGTTTGCTTCCTAGATCCATGCCACCATAATCACCCGCAAGCACCGCCGCATAAGCTCGTTGCCGTTTGCCCTCCGATGACCAAAAACCAGCGGCGCCACCACTATCTCACTCGCCTTGCTGCTCTGGGTCGAACAAGCCCAGTCACACCCGCTCACTCGCACGCTACTGCTCTCCTTGCCGTTGTCTGCCATGCCACCGGTGAGGTGACGTCAGGGTGAGATCACCCTGGCCATGTCAACGTGTTTGACCCAGTCTTTGTCTCTCGTGGCTGATGACATGGCCTAGGGCCTATATGTCATTGACTGGGAGTGGAGACAGGGTCGGTAACAAAATACATTTACTAACCTGAGTGCTGAGGTGGACATAGGCCCACTGGTCAGTGACTTAGGCTAGGTGTGGGTGCAGTATAAAAAGTTATTTCTATTTAAGAAATAAAATAAAATGTTATAAGCTCAATTATTAATATTCCAGAAATCAAATAAATGGTTAAATCTTGTTTAATTAATAACTTTTGATTTATAATTCAGAAAAAATGTGTATAATATATGAAAATTTGTAGAAAAATAAAATCTACAACTTAAAATTATTATCAAATATTATTATGATGATTATTTAAATAAATATTATTTAATAAAGGTTTTAAAAGTAATAAAACTTTAATAATTCATATTTTAAAAATGGTAAATGTTAGGAATATAAATAAATACCAAAAATATTGGAAAAATAAAAACAATACTTTAAAAACTATAATCATGTATTATTATTTCACTTAATTAAATATTTATTATTTATTAAGTAATTATAAAGTAATAAGAATTTTCAAAATCATATCTTATTATTTATAAATCACAAAAATAATTATAATATACCAAAATGATCACAAAAATAATATCTACATGTTAAAAATTTAATATTCCACTTTTGAGTTAAATAAAAATTCAAATACTTTGATAACTCAAGTCTAAACTTATTTATTTAATTGATAATTCATATAAGGGTAAATAAAAATTGCTAATATGTCTAAATTAACCAATTTAGTTTAATAAATAGTATTAGTCTTCAACATTAACAATATGAAGTCCAAATAATTTAACACATTTTAATTACAATTTTATTGAATTCTCCTCAACCATAGGTGTGTAATATTTTCTAAAGAGAATCCTTAATAAATCTAAGATCATCAAGAATAAATTGTAGTTAAATAAAAACTTATTTCCTTTACTTTAACCACAAGTTTGTCAACATACTAAAACACTACAATGAACTCATAAGCAATTAAGTAACATTACTCCATGGTTTACAAACTATAACCCCTTATCCATAAAAGGGGATAAGAGATACTAATCCATTATAAAGTCAAGAAAACCACCACATCAAAGAAAAGTATAACCATCCTTAAGTAGCCTTAAGGCAACATTTACAATACACAAGGTACAAATGTTATAATAATTATACTTTCAAACCATCTATATTTTAAAGTTAACTTTAGTCTACAAAGATCTAAATATAATACTATAAACATGGTTAGATGTTTTATAATTAACTTTGGTCTGATATAGTTAATTCATAAAGCATCTCAAGCCCAAACTATTCAAGCAAACAAAAATAACATAACCAGACTCGACTAACTACAAAGGTTGTTCAGACCTTAGAAGAGAAACCTTTTCTTCGAAGGTTATTCTTTTTGCCACTTCAAACAAGAATTCTTATATAAACAATCTTGAGTAGCATTTCACCTTTTGTATGTGTCCCATTGTTTTATGATATTTAATTTTATGATTATCTCACACACACTCACAAGCCTTAATAAGAAGCACAATTATGAAATTTATCTAAAAGGGACAACACACTCTAAAGTAACCATTTCCGGAATCCAAACCCTAGAACAACGTTATCCCTGGGATTCGCGTTTATAAAGTGCATCACATTACTTATGCATAAAAGCATATTGCCTCTTTAAACTTTAGTCCTTACCGGACCAATGATGCTGATTTTAGATTTTGGATCTTATACTAACTCGAAGACCGTGAGTGCATAATCTTGCAATCACAAAAGGAAAGTTCACACTTGCTCATGTCCTTTGGTTATTTTCTGTAAAGTATTTTATAAATCCAATGTGGACATCACCTGCATTTGAAAAATGTCTAAAACACTATTTTCATAATAATGTGATTATAAGTTATTACCATGAGGTAATAACTTACTATAAAGGTTCCGGTGGTAAAGGAACATAATATCTAGGACTTAAAAACCAATGTCGCTAGTGATTCTTGCGCGTATATTACGCGTTAACCATGAGATTTGGAATGGGACGGAGAAGTCAGTTGTTTCCTTTTCCTCTTGTATGGAGGCAAGACGACCTTAACGTGACGTTGTGATTCCTTGTGTGGATCCAACATATGGGTGGGAAGCCTTACGCCCCACACTTTTGGTGTCTAGATTATCTATGGATGGTGTTTAGTGGATGGACCATTTAATATGGCACTTGCCAGGGCAACACCAGGTCATAGAGTCTTCGGGAACTCATCAGGGTTTTAGCCTGCCCGAAAGGGGGCTTAGCGAAGGTGAGCTAGCCCGAAGGATCATGCAGACATATGAGGTCACGGAGAGGGCAGTGATTGTCTTGGATCATCTATTGGGCCCCACAACATGGAATTGTGGACGGGTAAGCTGCCCGGTTGTGCAACAAGGAGTTGATCTCTCATGGGAAAAGTAACTCACCTCTGCAGAGTGTAAGAACTGTAACTTGTTACTCCCTGTTCTGGGAAGGAGCTGCGAATGCTGCGGGAAAGGAACTCCATGAAAGTTCTGGTAAACCCGTGAAGGCTGCAGACATAGCTTTTTAGAATAAAAGAAACCTTTGAAGAAATATTTATGAAAAACTTGCATTGCCTATGACCTACGGTATGTGGCTGTAGTTATAGTGCATCAAACACTCCTTTTCTAGTGAATTTGATGAGTATGCTCGTACTCAAAGTATCTTCTTAACCCTTGCTAGATTCTAAAGCCGGGGTAGACAACATCTACATCAAGTTATGCTCCAGGACTCATCATCCAAAGCTAAAGCTCTTCAATGAAGTCAAGGAAGTCAACATATACATCAACTCAAGTGAAGACGAAGTTACTGATTAGATAGGAATATAATTCCTAGCCAAAGAACCTAATTCTGTAGTGTATTGCAATAGCAGCAAATACCTTAGTTAAAATACTAGTTTTAAGAGTATAATAGTTCTTGCATTGTTTATCTTTGATTCTTCTCCGTAAGAAGTTCTTTCTCTCTCTTTAACCTAGAGTGTTCTCTGGATCTTGTGTAAAGAGTGATTTGTAACCTTTAGCCATTTATTGGACCCGTTGTGTTTCTGTTGTGCCATTCTGAGGGATGTAATACTCATGAATGGTGTTTCATTGGTATTATGTCAACGACTATAGTATACTACATCATGCAGTGGTATGATGGGTCACCGTAGGGGGTTCGGATGATAACCCAAAGGTGGACTTCTAGTCATAGATCAAGTTGGATGGCGGTCTATGTATATTTTTGTATTGCCTAATCGAATCTCATAGGATCTTCATGTCTAGTGTTGCATTGTTATGCCTTGCTCAGTCCTGTCAATTGCCCCGATGTAATTTGTTTACCCAGCATGCCATGTTTGTTTATCTAAGGAGAACACCTCTAGTGAACTATGGACCCTGGTCCAATATTTACCATTGATACACCTTCCATTGTTACTGTTTACTTGCTGCAAACCGCTGTTACCTTCCACACCATACAGTTAATCCTTTGTTACAACAAACCGGTGAGATTAACAACCTCACTGTTTGTTGGGGAAAAGTCTTGAGTTTGTGTTGTGCAGGTCTCCAAGTTGATTGCAACACCTTTGAGACGTTTCCTTCCTCCTACTGGTTCAATAACCCATGTTTCTTACTAAGGGAAAACTTGCTCTTGTGCTGCATCACACCTTGCTCTTGGGGTTTCCCGACGAAGCGCTTCACGTTGATACAGCGCCATCATCAAGCTTTTCTGGCGCTGTTGCCCGGCACTAAAGAAGAAGAAGCTACCACGTCAACAAAGCGCCATCACCGACCAACTGTGCCCAGCGGCTTGACCCATTTGTCCGCGCAGGCGGGCGTTGGCGCCATCGTTCGATAGGGATGCAATCAGTTGAAAATGGCGCCATCAGTGGCCAAAGACACACAAATTACTGTCAAATAACATGGCATACATGCGCCATCACCCTTTGGGCATCGCCATCAAGTGGCCAGTTGATATAAAATGTGCAAAAGGGGGAAATATCATACACAATGTCCAAAATATGGCGGTTTCTCTACACAGAAAGTTGCGACTGCAGTCATCATTGCCCTTCAGGCATCACGAGCCCTGATGGACTACTGCCTCTTGGCAACCCAAACCCTGCGATCGGGGTCGGCGATGCTATCCATGTCGGTGAGCATGATGGCGTTTGATACGTCGCAAACATATCTATAATTTTTGATGCCCCATGCTTGTTTTATATCATTTGTCCTATGTTTTCTCTACACCTTGAGGTATTTTTATACATTTTCTAAGACTAACCTATTAACAAGATACCGCAGTGCCAGTTGCCTGTTTTCTGCTGTTTTTGGTTTCAGAAAAGCTAGTAAGGAAATATTCTCGAAATTGGACGGGACAAAAGCCCAATTTGATATTTTACCAGAAGGAACACGGAGTCCGGAGGGCAGCCAAAGTGGGGCCACGAGGCAGCCACAGCTGGTGGCAGCGTGGCCTAGGGGGCACCAGCCCTAGGTGGGCCCCTCGGGCACCCACCAACCTTGCCCCTTCGCCTATAAAATCACCCTGATGCAGAATCCCTAAGCACCCGACCAGATCTCCACGAAAAATTCCATAGCCGCCGCCTTCTCCATCCCTAGATCGGGGGGATCCGAAGCTCTTCCCGGCACCCTGTCAGAGGGGAGAGATCATCCCGGAGGCCTTCTTCATCACCATGCAGCCTCCAGAGTGATGCGTGAGTAGTTCACCCTTGGAGTCTTGGACTCTGGGTCTATATAGTAGCTAGATGGTTGTTTATCCTCCTTTGTGCTATCATGTTTAGATCTTGTGAGCTCCGTTCATGATCAAGATCATCTATTTGTAATCATACATGTTTTGTTTGCAGGGATTTGATGGATATTGAGATACTATGTCAGATTGATTATTGATTCTATCATGTCTATGTTATTTGTGATCTTGCATGCTCTCCGTTGTTAGTAGCTATCTTGGCCAAGTAGATGCTTGCAACTCCAAGAGGGAGTATTTATGATCGATAGTAGGTTCATGCCTCTAGTAATCTGGGGAAGTGATAGAAATCTCTAAGGTTGTAGATGTGATGTTGCTAATAGGGAGAAAACAACACTCATTTGTCCATGGGGCAATTGTATTGTTTACTTTACACACATTGCTTAATACAATTATCTGTTGCTTGCAACTTAATACTAGAGGGGGTTCGGATGATAACCTGAGGGTGGATTATTAGTCATAGATGCAGTTGGATTACGGTCTATGTATTATGTTGTAATGCCCAATCAAATCTCATAGGAGTCAAGATGTCTAGTATATGAATTGTTATGCTTTCTCAATCTGTCAATTGCCCCGCTGTAATTTGTTCACCTAGCATGCTATCTATCTTAAGGAGAACACCTCTAGTGAACTATGGACCCCGGTCCATTCCTTTATCATTGATACACCATCTACTGTTACTATTTACTTTCTACAAGCAAATCACTATCTTCCACACTATACGTTTAATCCTTTGTTTTCAGCAAATCAGTGAGATTGACAACCTCACTGTAAGTTGGGGCAAAGTTTTGTGGTTGTGTTGTGCAAGTTCCAAGTTGTTAGCAACACCTTGGAAGTTGTTTCCTTACTCCTAATGGTTCGATAACCTTGGTTTCATAACTGAGGGAAAACTTGCTGTTGTGCTCATCTCACCTTGCTCTTGGGGTCTCCCAACAGGCTCTACTGTCAACTGAGCCGCATCAAGATTTTCTGGCACCATTACCGGGGAGTTAAGGACAACTTCAATCTCTTCCTCCTCGTTAGTCAACTTTCAGGGAGAAAGAAGATTCTTGCAAGGGGAGTCTCTCACAAGCAATCTCTTTACTTTGTTTTTAGTTTTGCTTAGTTTCTTTTGCTTTGTTTTGCTGTATCAAAAATACAAAAAATCTTGGTTTGCTTTTTCTTATCAAAAACACACAAAAAATTAGTTCTTCCTTTAGTTGTTACCTTGTTCTTAGCTCGCCATGTCGATCCCTAAGTTCACCCTAAAATACCTTTCAATATGTAGTGGCTCTATAATTGGGAAAGATAATATTGAAGAATTCTTTAATCATGTTAGTGAGCATGAAGATATTGAGGATATATCCTTAGCAGAACTTGCTCCAAATTATGAAATTGCTACAGCTTCTTTAGTTCACATGTTGGAGGCTAGGTTTGTTAATATTAACCCCATGATGCAAGTAACGTTTCTTAAACTTAAAGATATTGAGGATACTGAAAGACAAATTTTATTCTAGAAACTTTGCTTAAAGAATTCAATGATGTTGCTAAAGAAGATAGAAAGGTCTTTGATCGTTTTAATATGTTAGGCTCATGTGTAGCTGTCATGGGTACACTGGGAAAGTTGGACAAAACTAAACCCAAGAATGGAGAGGAAATTAAAATACCAATACCTTTTAAACTTGTAGGAATGCATGAAGCTTTAGAAAAGAATTTTGATTGGATTGTTCCTGAAAACCCGTTTGATGAAAATAGTGAACCCAAGAGTACTAAGAGAGGATACTCTAGAAATTATTTGGATGAGATACCTTGCCTTGTTGAGGAAATTTCTGGTATTGATCTTAATGCTTCTTCATTCGAAAATACTTGATTCTTGCTTCTTATGCCTAACTTAAAGGCGTTAAAGAAAAGTACTAATTGGGAGATAACCCGAATTTCAGTAAGTTTTTCTTTTGTTGAGTATTGGAAGTTATTACTTCTGTAATAACCTCTCCTTATCCTTTTTGTGTGGTTTTGTGCCAATAATAACCTCTAATGAGAGAGAAGTAAGATTTGGGGAAGTTGCTGTCCCGAAACAGATTTATGTACTTCACTGAAAGATTCGTGAAAAATCCCAGTACGTCAGGTTGAGCTGTAATTTTCTAATATTATGCCCCAAGTTATTATCTAACTTTTGTTAGTTCAACACTTTTCGATTTGAGGAACGTAAGGTCTTAGAAAAAATCGGTTTTTACCTGCTGGCCTGTTTTGACAGATTTCTGCCATTATTTGCATTTGCCTCTTATCGGTTTCTTTTTTAGTTCTCTTTGATCACCTGAGCTTTTAAAAGGAATTGCTATAGTAGCTTGTGTTCTATTGAAAGTTTTACTGGATTTGAAACTAAACCCACAGGCTTATTATCTTAAATACACTAATGTTGCTAATGAAGATTGTGTGAAGTTTTGTATGAACGAAAATTTTAAGTATAGGGAAATAATGATGTGGTGAGATGAAGAATGGACAAAAGCTCAAGCTTGGGGATGCCACCCATGTCACCCCAAGAAATATTCAAGACGTACAAGCGTCAAAGCTTGGGGATGCCCAAGGCATTCCCTTCTTCATCAATAAAAATCTCAGGTCTCTTTCTAGACACTTCATTTTTATTACTTCATGCACTTTTGTGTTGTTCTTGGAGCGTATTTGTTTTTGTTTTTGGTTTTCTTTTGTTCGGTTTGCTAGAATAAATTAGGTGGACCCCCCCTTTCATATTTTGTTTTAAATAAGTTGATCGGTTTTGGAGAAGAGTAGGAAAGTTTCATGCTTAAGTGGTATGATGGCGCCCAGTGTTGACGTGGGAGCGCTTCGTTGGAAACCCCAAGAGCAAGGTGTGAAGAGCACAGCAGCAAGTCTTCCCTCAGTAAGAAACCGAGGTTATCGAACCAGTAGGAGGAAGGAAATGTCTTAAAGGTGTTGCAAGCAACGTAGAAACCCGCACAACACAAACTCAAGACTTTGCCCCAACGAACAGTGAGGTTGTCAAGCTCACCGGTTTGCTGTAACAAAGGATTAAATGTATGGTGTGGAAGGTGATGATGGTTTGCAGCAAGTAAAAAGTAATAGTGGAATATGTATCAATGGTAAAGATTGGAGCGGGGTTCATAGTTCACTAGAGGTGCTCTCCTTAGATAAACAAACATGGCATGCAGGGTAAACAAATTACAGCAGGGCAATTGACAGGACTGAGCAAGGCATAACAATGCAATACTAGACAAAAAGATCCTATGAGATTCGATTGGGCAATACAACAATATACATAGACCGCCATCCAACTGCATCTATGACTAGAAGTCCACCTCCAGGTTATCATCCAAACCCCCTCCAGTATTAAGTTGCAATCAACAGACAACTACTTTAAGCAAAGTGTGTAAGGTAAATAATCCACTTGTTCCATGAACAAGACACCGTTGTTTTCTCCCTAGTGGCAACATCACATCTACCACCGAAGAGATTTTTGTCAATTCCCTTGGTAAATAGAGGCATGAACCCACTATCGAGCATAAATACCCCCTCTTGGAGTCACTAGCAACTACTTGGCCAAGATAGCTACTAAAAACATAGAGCATGCTGTTGGAGATATGCCCTAGAGGCAATAATAAATATAGTTATTATTATATCTTTGTGTTTATGATAAATGTTTATATTCATGCTATAATAGTATTAACAAGGAAACATTAATACTTGTGTGAATTGTAAACTTAAATTGAAGTCCCTAGTATAGCCTCTATACTTCACTAGCTTGTTGGTTAATAGATGATTGTGGTTTCCCTATCATGAACATAGAGATGTTATTAACAACAAGATCATATCGTTAGGAGAATGATATGGTGGACATACTCCTATAGATAAGCGTAGCATAAAGATCAAGTCATTTCAATAGTTCAATTGCTATATGCTTTCTGATACATAGTAACCTAATTCCTTCGACCATGAGATCATGCATATCACCTTTACCGGATGGATGCTTTGATGTCATCAAACACCACACCGTAACAGGGTGGCTATAAAGGTGGTATTGAGTGTTCGGAAAGTATTGGTTGAAACACATGGATCAAGAGTGGGATTTGTCCATCCATATGACGGATAGATATTCTCTGGGCCCTCTCGGTGAAATGTCATCCAATTAGCTTGCAAGCATGTGACTGGGTCACAAGGGATCACATATCACGGGAACGAGAAAAGAGTACTTATCAGTAACGAGGTTGAACTAGGTATGCAGAGATACCGACGATCATAACCTCGGATAAGTAACATATCGTGAGACAAAGGGAAATTGGTATCGTATGTAAGTGGTTCATTCGATCGCAATGTAATCGTAGAAATATGTGGGAACCATATGAATTTCCAGATTCCTCTATTGGTTATTGTTCGGAGAAGTGTCTCGATCATGTCCACATAATTCACGAACCGTAGGGAGACACACTTAAGGATTCGACGTTGTTTGAGTAGTTATGGTATTATGAGAAAGAGACCGAATGTTGTTCGGAGTCTTGGATGGGATCCGGGATATCACGAGCTGATCCGTAATGGTCCGGAGAATAAGATTCATATAAGGAAAGTCCCGTTTCGGAGTTGGGGAATGGTTCCGGTGTTTTCATCGGGAACATTCTAGAAGGTCCCGGAATGTCCGGCACTCCGGAGGGGGAAGGGTACATGAATGTGTCATTGTAAGTTGGAATGATTGCATCATGTACTAGGTGTTCTTGCTGTCCAAAATAAAGGGTTTATTTAAATCCTAAATTGAAAAGTCAAACGGCTAGTTTGAAAGTCAAACGGCAATTTTGGGAAGTGGGAAAAGAGGAGGAGGTGAAGCCGAGTTGGGGAGGGAGTCCTCCCTAAGCCGGCGCCCCACCCAAGCCGGCGCCCCACCCAAGCCGAGTTGGGGAGGGACTCCACTCCCTCCCCTTGGCCGGCCAGCCCTCCCACCTATATAAGGAGGGGCAAGGCTCCCTCCTAGCACACACAAGTTTCCACCTCTAATCTCCGGTTTAGAGCCGTTTTGGTTTAGAGCTTCTAATTGCTTTAGCCAGCGGTTTAGAGCCTTCTAATTGGTTTAGAGCCTTCTAATTGGTGTGTCTAATTACTAGACCACTAATAGCCTTTCTCATAAGCTCCACCATACTCGCACCGGCTTAAGGCGAAGCCCTGCGGGATTTCCCCTCTACCTCCGGTACCACGCCGTTGTGCTGCCGGAATCGCGAGGAGAGTGCTACAACCTCCGCTGCCTGCTGGAACAAGGGAGAGGAAGGTCTTCGTCGAGTACCGAACGTGTGACCGACTACGGGAGCGCTGCCGGAACGTGGCGCCGGAAGGATCGTCTACGCGATCTTGAGATCGGAAAGAGTACGACTACATCACCCACGAGAATCTGGTCTCGTTAAACACTTTGGAATCTTCGAGGGTGAGTTATTCCATCGACTCGTTGCTGCAATCTAGTAGATAGATCTTGGCTTGTTTGTTTGTATGCGATAGAAATTTTTTGTTTTCCATGCTACGAACCCCTACAGTGGTATCAGAGCCGTGTCTATATGTAGATCTGTTGCACGAGTAGAACACAATGGTCATTGTGGGCGTTGATGCTTTTATTGTAGATTGCTTTTTGTGTACTTTGCATCTTGCGGTATGTTGGGATGAAGCGGCCCGGGCTAACCTTACATGACATCGTTCATGAGACTTGCTCCACGCTTGACATGCAACTCGTATTGCATAAGTGGCTTTGCGGGTGCCTGTTTCTCCTAGCATAGTAAAGATCCAATTTACAACGGGTAATCAACAATGCTAGTATCAATGTTGTGGTTCTTGTTCGTAGGTTAGAACGACACTTATGGAAAGCCCCAAACCACGTAAAATATGCAAAGAAAGTAGAAGCGTCTAACTTTGTTTTGCAGGGGTGTGCAGTGATGTGATATGGCCATGATTGTGATTATATTTGATGTATGCAATGTTCCTTATTGTAAGTTGGCAACCGGCAGGAGCCATATGGTTGTCTTTAATTTCTGTTAAGACCTGCGTGTCTGTTCAAAATAGTTGTAATAGTTGAAGCTGGTGGACGACAACCATGAAGAAGCGTCATTGACCTTGATGCTATGCTGGTGATGATGGAGATCATGTTCGTGCTTGAAGATGGAGATCGGAAGCACAAAGCAGAAAGGCCATATCATATCACATATTATGAATTGCATGTGATGTTAATCCTTTATGCATCTTGTATTGCTTAGTAGACGACGGTAGCATTATAAGATGATCCCTCATGCACATAAATTTCAAGTTCTAAAGTGTTCACCCTTAGTATGCACCGTTGCCAAAGCTTGCTGCTTCGAAGCACCACGTGATGATCGGGTGTCTTTGATTCCGCGGGTGAATACAACGTAAGCAAGCCAGATTTGCTTATGCGGTAGCTAAGGTTTGATCTTGACGAGCCTAGCATGTACAGACATGGCCTCAGGAACACGGATCGCCGAAAGGTAAAGCATGAATCATATAGTAGATATGATGAACATGATGATTGTTCGCCATTGAAACTATATCAACTCTCGTGATGATCGGTGTTGATGTAGTGGATTTGGTTCGTGTGATCACTAAAACAATGTGAGGGATGTTGTTTTGAGTGGGAGTTCACCTAGTTTAATTTCATTAATTAATTTGAACTCAATTTGTCATAAACTTAGTCTAAACTATTGCAAATATGTTGTAGATCAATGGCAGCCCCTACCATCAATTTTAATGCGTTCCTAGAGAAAGAAAAGTTGAAAAACAATGGAAGCAACTTCGCGGATTGGTTCCGCAATTTGAGGATTGTCCTCACAGCTGGTAATTTGACCTATGTGCTGGATGCACCGCTGGGTGACCCACCTGCAGCTGATGCTCCCGATGAAGTAAAGAATGTTTACCTCGCTCGGAAGAATCAGTACTCCATAGTTCAGTGTGCTATCTTGTATGGTTTAGAATCGGAGCTTCAGAAAAGGTTTGAAGAGTCAGACCCATATGATATTGTCGAGGATCTCAAATTAATTTTTGAGACTCATGCGGCAATTGAAAGTTATGAAGCTTCTGAAAAGTTCTTTAACTGCAAGATGGAAGAGGGCAGCTCCGTCAGTGAGCACGTGCTTAAGATGTCTGGGCACGCAAACAAACTTCAAAGCTTGGGTATAGTGATTCCTAATACTTTGGGAGTTTACCGCATCCTCCAATCACTACCACCAAGTTACAAGAACTTTGTGATGAACTACAACATGCAGAACATGAACAAAGAGTTGCCAGAACTATTTGCTATGTTAAAATCTGCAGAAGTGGAGATCAAGAAAGAGCACCAAGTGTTGATGGTCAATAAGACCACCAAATTCAAGAAAGGCAAGTCTAAGCAGAGGGGACACTTCAAGAAGGGTGGTAAGAAAGTTACCATGCCGACGAAGAGGACCAAGGCTGGACCCAAGCCTGATACTGAGTGCTTTTACTGCAAGGGAGAAGGTCACTGGAAGCGGAATTACCCAAAGTACTTGGCGGATTTGAAGAACGGCAACATCAAGAAGAAAGGTATATCTGATATACATGTTATTGATGTGTATCTCACTAGTATTCGTAGTAGTGCCTGGGTATTTGATACTGGTTCGGTTGCTCATATTTGTAACTCGAAACAGGAGCTGCAGAATAAACGGAAGCTAGCGAAGAACGAGGTGACGATGCGCGTAGGAAACGGATCAAAGGTTGATGTGATCGCGGTCGGCACGCTACCTCTTCATCTACCATCGGGATTATTTTTATACTTAAATAATTGTTATTTGGTGCCTGCGTTGAGCATGAACATTATATCGGGATCTTGTTTATTGCGAGACGGTTACTTGTTTAAATCCGAGAATAATGGTTGTTCGATTTATATGAGTAATATGTTTTATGCACATGCACCTTTGATAGATGGTCTATTCTTATTGAATCTCGATAGTAGAAATACACATATTAATAACATTGAAGCTAAACGATTGAAATCAAGCGATAACTCGACCTATATGTGGCACTGTCGTCTTGGTCACATTGGAGTGAAGCGTATGAAGAAACTCCATTCCGATGGACTTCTTGAATCACTTGATTTTGAATCACTTGAAAGATGCGAAGCATGTCTGATGGGTAAAATGACTAAGACTCCGTTTTCTGGTATGATGGAGCGAGCTACGGACTTATTGGAAATCATACATACCGATGTGTGTGGTCCAATGAGTGTAGCATCGCGCGGTGGTTATCGTTATGTTCTTACCTTCACGGATGACTTGAGTAGATATGGGTATATCTATTTCATGAAACATAAGTCCGAAACTTTCGAGAAGTTTAAGGAATTTCAAAGTGAGGTAGAGAATCAACGTAACAAGAAGATTAAATTTCTACGTTCTGATCGTGGAGGTGAATATCTAAGTTACGAGTTTGGCGAGCATTTGAAGAAATGCGGAATACTTTCGCAGTTGACACCGCCGGGAACACCACAGCGTAATGGTGTGTCCGAACGTCGTGATCGAACTCTCTTAGATATGGTTCGTTCTATGATGTCACTTACAGATTTACCGCTATCATTTTGGGGTTATGCATTAGAAACAGCCGCATTCACTTTAAATAGGGCACCGTCTAAATCCGTTGAAACGACACCGTATGAATTATGGTTTGGGAAGAAACCTAAATTGTCGTTCCTTAAAGTTTGGGGATGCGAAGCCTATGTAAAGAAGTTACAGCCGGACAAGCTTGAACCCAAAGCGGAAAAATGCGTCTTCATAGGATACCCGAAGGAAACTATTGGGTATACCTTCTATCATAGATCCGAAGGCAAAATCTTCGTTGCCAAGAATGGATCCTTTCTAGAGAAGGAATTTCTCTCGAAAGAAGTGACTGGAAGGAAAGTAGAACTCGACGAGGTTGTCGAACCTTCTCTCGAAATTGCGAGTAGCGTAGCACCGGAAGAAGTTCCTGTGGTGCCTGCACCAATAAGAGAGGAAGCTAATGATGATGATCATGAAACTTCGGTTGAAGTTACTACAGAGCCTCGGAGGTCAACGAGAACTCGTACCACTCCAGATTGGTATGATTCCGTTATGAATGTCATGGTGGTGGACAACACCGATGACCCTGAGACATATGAGGAAGCGATGATGAGCCCAGATTCCAATAAATGGCAAGAAGCCATGAAATCCGAGATTGGATCCATGTACGAAAACCAAGTATGGACTTTGGTGGACTTACCGGATGGCCGGAAGGCTGTCGAGAACAAATGGATTTTCAAGAAGAAAACAGATGCTGATGGTAATGTTACTGTCTATAAAGCTCGACTTGTCGCAAAAGGGTTTCGACAAATTCAAGGAGTTGACTACGATGAGACTTTCTCACCAGTAGCGAAGCTAAAGTCTGTGAGGATTATGTTAGCAATCGCTGCATATTACGATTATGAAATATGGCAGATGGATGTCAAAACAGCATTCCTCAATGGAGACATTGATGAAGAACTGTATACGATGCAGCCCAAAGGTTTTGTCGATCCTAAAGATGCTAACAAGGTATGCAAACTTCAACGGTCCATCTATGGATTGAAGCAAGCATCCCGAAGTTGGAATCAACGTTTTGATAAGGTAATCAAAAGTTTTGGTTTTATACAAACTTATGGAGAAGCTTGTATTTACAAAAAGGTGAGTGGGAGCTCTGTAGCGTTCTTAATACTATATGTGGATGACATATTGTTAATTGGGAATGATGTAGACCTTCTTAATAGTGTCAAAAGAAAATTTGAATAATAGTTTTTCAATGAAGGATCTTGGCGAAGCAGCTTACATATTAGGCATAAAGATTTATAGAGATAGATCGAAACGCCAAATATCATTGTCACAAAGTACATATTTGGACAAAGTTCTAAAGAGGTTTGGAATGGAAGAAAGCAAGAAAGGGTTCTTGCCCATGTTGCCCAATACGACCTTGAGTAAAACTCAAAGTCCGACATCGGCAGAAGATAGAGAAAGGATGAGTAAGACTCCTTATGCCTCAGCCATAGGATCTCTAATGTATGCCATGCTATGTACTAGACCCGACATTGCATATGCTGTTAGTTTAACTAGCAGATATCAAAGTGATCCAGGAGTGGATCATTGGACAGCGGTCAAAAACATCCTTAAGTACTTGAGAAGAACTAAGGATATGGTTCTTTCTTATGGAGGTGATGAACAGCTCGTTGTTAATGGTTACACCGACGCTAGTTGGAACACCGATCCGGATGATTCTAAATCACAATCTGGATACGTATTTATTTTGAATGGTGCAGCAGTTAGCTGGAGGAGTGCAAAGCAAAGCGTTGTGGCGAGATCTTCAACTGAATCGGAATACATGGCTGCTTCAGAGGCTTCACAAGAAGCGATATGGATGAAAGAGTTCATTACAGAGCTGGGTGTGGTTCCTAGTGCGCTGGACCCAATGTCTATCTACTGTGATAACATGGGCACCATAGCCAATGCGCAAGAACCAAGGTCACACAAGAAGCTGAAGCATATCAAGCTGCGTTTTCACGCTATTCGAGAACATATCCAGGATGGGGATATAAAGATTTGCAAAGTACACACAGATCTGAATGTGGCGGATCCATTGACTAAACCTCTCCCGAGGGCAAAACATGACCAACACCAAACTGCCATGGGTGTTCGGTGTATTACCATGTAATCTAGATTAGATGACTCTAGTGCAAGTGGGAGACTGTTGGAGATATGCCCTAGAGGCAATAATAAATATAGTTATTATTATATCTTTGTGTTTATGATAAATGTTTATATTCATGCTATAATAGTATTAACAAGGAAACATTAATACTTGTGTGAATTGTAAACTTAAATTGAAGTCCCTAGTATAGCCTCTATACTTCACTAGCTTGTTGGTTAATAGATGATTGTGGTTTCCCTATCATGAACATAGAGATGTTATTAACAACAAGATCATATCGTTAGGAGAATGATATGGTGGACATACTCCTATAGATAAGCGTAGCATAAAGATCAAGTCATTTCAATAGTTCAATTGCTATATGCTTTCTGATACATAGTAACCTAATTCCTTCGACCATGAGATCATGCATATCACCTTTACCGGATGGATGCTTTGATGTCATCAAACACCACACCGTAACAGGGTGGCTATAAAGGTGGTATTGAGTGTTCGGAAAGTATTGGTTGAAACACATGGATCAAGAGTGGGATTTGTCCATCCATATGACGGATAGATATTCTCTGGGCCCTCTCGGTGAAATGTCATCCAATTAGCTTGCAAGCATGTGACTGGGTCACAAGGGATCACATATCACGGGAACGAGAAAAGAGTACTTATCAGTAACGAGGTTGAACTAGGTATGCAGAGATACCGACGATCATAACCTCGGATAAGTAACATATCGTGAGACAAAGGGAAATTGGTATCGTATGTAAGTGGTTCATTCGATCGCAATGTAATCGTAGAAATATGTGGGAACCATATGAATTTCCAGATTCCTCTATTGGTTATTGTTCGGAGAAGTGTCTCGATCATGTCCGCATAATTCACGAACCGTAGGGAGACACACTTAAGGATTCGACGTTGTTTGAGTAGTTATGGTATTATGAGAAAGAGACCGAATGTTGTTCGGAGTCTCGGATGGGATCCGGGATATCACGAGGTGATCCGGAATGGTCCGGAGAATAAGATTCATATAAGGAAAGTCCCGTTTCGGAGTTGGGGAATGGTTCCGGTGTTTTCATCGGGAACATTCTAGAAGGTCCCGGAATGTCCGGCACTCCGGAGGGGGAAGGGTACATGAATGTGTCATTGTAAGTTGGAATGATTGCATCATGTACTAGGTGTTCTTGCTGTCCAAAATAAAGGGTTTATTTAAATCCTAAATTGAAAAGTCAAACGGCTAGTTTGAAAGTCAAACGGCAATTTTGGGAAGTGGGAAAAGAGGAGGAGGTGAAGCCGAGTTGGGGAGGGAGTCCTCCCCAAGCCGGCGCCCCACCCAAGCCGGCGCCCCACCCAAGCCGAGTTGGGGAGGGACTCCACTCCCTCCCCTTGGCCGGCCAGCCCTCCCACCTATATAAGGAGGGGCAAGGCTCCCTCCTAGCACACACAAGTTTCCACCTCTAATCTCCGGTTTAGAGCCGTTTTGGTTTAGAGCTTCTAATTGCTTTAGCCAGCGGTTTAGAGCCTTCTAATTGGTTTAGAGCCTTCTAATTGGTGTGTCTAATTACTAGACCACTAATAGCCTTTCTCATAAGCTCCACCATACTCGCACCGGCTTAAGGCGAAGCCCTGCGGGATTTCCCCTCTACCTCCGGTACCACGCCGTTGTGCTGCCGGAATCGCGAGGAGAGTGCTACAACCTCCGCTGCCTGCTGGAACAAGGGAGAGGAAGGTCTTCGTCGAGTACCGAACGTGTGACCGACTACGGGAGCGCTGCCGGAACGTGGCGCCGGAAGGATCGTCTACGCGATCTTGAGATCGGAAAGAGTACAACTACATCACCCACGAGAATCTGCTCTCGTTAAACACTTTGGAATCTTCGAGGGTGAGTTATTCCATCGACTCGTTGCTGCAATCTAGTAGATAGATCTTGGCTTGTTTGTTTGTATGCGATAGAAAATTTTTGTTTTCCATGCTACGAACCCCTACACATGCAAGATCACAAACAACACAAACATGATAGAATCAATAAGACAAAACCATTAATCAATCTGACATAATCTCAATATCCATCGGATCCCCGCAAACACAACATGAATAATTACAAATAGATTAGATCTTGTAACATCCAAAAAATCATGATTTATAAATTTTGCATATCATTCATGCATTCATAAGCATTTGGATCATTTTCAAATAAGATTTCAAAACAGAAGCATTTTGTTGCCTACTATTTTATGTAGGAAAGGCAATGGCTTTATTTTTCACTCTCAAATTATGAGAATACTTTGTTTCAACGAGAAAGGTTTGAATGTAGGTTTGAAGGTTGATTTCAAAGCTTGCTCAAATTTTCAAGACAAGATTCTAAATTAAAACCAATTTCAATGCCTAATATAAATAAATAATTATGGCATGGTTTTATTTAACTTTCAATGGGCCAAAGTATTTTTTTGAGTGAACAACAATGTTTTATACTCAAATATGTACATGGTTCACTTTACAAAAATCCAGAGAAAGTTTGAATTCAAACTCTTTTGAAAAACATTTTAAAAGGATTCCTGAAAAATCAATTAGAAAAAGAAAAAGAGAAAAGAATAAGGAAAAGGCCGGCGCCACCAATTTGGCCCAACCCTAGAACTGGCCCAACAAGACCACCCGGGGCAGCCCCTTCCCTCTCCCTCTTTCACGCGCGCAGACCTACCCCACTGACACTGCCCGGTGGCCCCGTCCAGCTCATCACCCTTCTTCCCCACCCCACGCGCGCGGACGCAGTCGCTGGCCGTTTATCCCCATCACCGCCGCGTGATTGTGGGCTTGATTGCCATTGATTCACAGCGCGGTTTCCTCGCCCCTGCTGGCTACTTAAACTGTACAGCACCACGGCTATTTCCCCCAAGTCAATTTCACCCAAATGCCGCCAGGCCGCTCGCTTTTCAACTCACACTGCCGCTGTCCGAGCAACTCCAACGAGGTATTCCGGTAAGAGTCATGCTCGCGCCCACTCCTCAATCATTCTAGGATGATCCTCTGCTTCTTGCGCACCCCCTCATATCCTTGGTTCATCTGATTGTGACCCAGAACGTCGACTTCAACGAGCACCGTGAGCATCCGACGCCGTCTCCAACTCCGACGAGAAATTTCAGTGGGATTCGATCGCCCCTCGCCTTCTGGTTCATGCTAACTTGTTCACAAACTCCTTGTGCACACGCTGATGTCCTTGGCTTGTGCTAGGGTGGCCCAGGTCGTCGCCTCCATCACCGTCCAAGCAAACCCGACGCTGCCCACAACTCCGAAGAGCCCTAGCGACCTCTACAGCACGCCCCCACCCACGCCAACAATGCCTTGAGAATCCTCGAGTCTTCGCGAGTCTGGTAAGAGCCTCTACCAACCCCATCCCCATCTGATATCGCCAGAACACCACTGGCAGTGCGTCGCCGCCGCGTCGTCGCCGCCAGACTTTGGTCGAGTGAGCCAGCGCCGTTAGATCTAGATCGTAGAGTATAGATTAGATTTAGATCGAAGCGTTTTGTTTAGATTTGCTGCATTGGATCTGATTAGAACCAATGGCGCAGAAGCGTGATCCCGCGTGAACCGGTACGGGCCAATAAGATTGCGCCACGTGTCAGGTTTTTCTGTTTTAAATTTAGATTTGAATCTATTAGTTATTCAAACTTGTAAATTCAATAACTTTTGTTCTGTTTATCCAAAAAATACAAATAATATACCATTGGAATCAAAAAAATAAATCCTACACATCTATGGGCTTAGTTTTATATTTTGTTTCTGTTAAAATAGAATTTTATGTAGAGACATTTGTAGGCCTATTTTGTGTATAAAAATTTATTGGAAAATGTTTTAAAGGCCAAATTAAGTTTATTTGATGTATAAATGTTTAGTTTATTGATCAGTACTGTTTTACTTGTCTTGGTTGGTATATAAAAAAATCACATGGCATTCGCATGCATTCAAATATTTTTGTTTGATTATTTGAAATATGAATTTGGTGCTATCATTTTATGTGCAGATTTTGGTGCTAGTGGTGATTGTGACTGTGAGGATTGTTGTTACTCCCCCAACTACCAAGGCAAGTGGTGCTTCATATTTTTGTCCCAATATTTTGACTATGCATTAGAATTATTTTGTATAGGGCTTGCATGATAATTTTTGCTAAGTATCTATATGCTATGCTTGGGAAATCCTAGTAGTTGTAGAATTGTTAGAGTTTTCTCTAAGTTAAGATACTTGTTATTGCCATGCTTAGCCTAGATAGTAGCAACCAAGGGTGGATTATATATATGCTATGGAAAAATATTGCTAAGTCTTTGACTTGTGTTTTTGCTTAATAAAACAACTAAGTGAATGAAACACCTGGGTGGAATGGTTGTTTGGGTTATGTTGAGTGGTTACACAAGGCCCATATCTATGGTCTACCTTGTGTATCACACTTGTGGAAATCCACCCAGGAACAAATGGATTTGAGATGCCATATGTTAAGAAGCTTCTAGTGCAGCCACATGGCATTATGGGCTCTGCATGGATCATATAGGTTGCAATAACTTAGCCAAATGGAAAGTTGGTGGTAGGGGTGATAGGTTTGTAGTGCGTCCATTTTGGTCTAAGGGAAGGCTTCTGAAAGGTCCTGTCTTGATGAAAGTCAAGTCTTGTGGGGAAAGTGCACCACCTCTGTAGAAGGAAGAATCTAAGTACTTAGCCGTGTCCCCGGAAATGGACAATTTGAGCATCAAGACATGGAAGCTATCAAGAATCTCCTCATCCCAATTTCTAAGTTAAAACTTGTGGTCGAACAAGGGTAATGGTTCACCAATGTATATTGGTGGTTCCTTGGGAGTTTTTGCCAAACAAAAACTTAGTGTTTTCAACTGATAGGTAAAACCTATTTTGAGCAAAGCAAGCCTAAGCTACACTTAGCCAAATTCATGTAGAAGCTAGATACTATTATTCTACTAAGGTATCACTTGCCAATACTATTCCAATGTATTGACCCACTGTGGCTGTAACTTGTAATGTTGCAGGTTACTCTGATGAGAATTAGGGTTATCAGTCTACACTCAACATGCTTGCCTGTGGCACATGAAGATGAAGACTTTTATTTATGTTGTTAAGTTAAACTCTTGTACTAGCCTATGGCTATGGAGTTGTAAAAGACTATGTTATCTCTGGAATGACGATGTAATAATGACCTTTGTTTCTGTGTACTTCATCTTAAACTGTGGATGCTAGCATTTGATCCAGGTACTAGCATTGCAATCGCAGGGACCTTTACCTTTATAAAGGTGGGGTCTTATAGATGGTATCAGAGCACTGTGTTGCCTGTAGGATTATAACCCTAGGATTGGATTAGAAACCACTAAGGAAAAAAATTCAACACTTTGAAAATTTCCACACTTCTCTTTTTCTTCTCGTAAACTTTTCTAATCTTCTTTCTCATCTCTATTTGTAGATGAACTCCATCAACGAAGCTGTGAGGAAGGGACCACTCATGACCATGACTTTGGAGTGTGAGACTGAATTTCCCAAGGCACTCAAGAACATTATGGTTACCATGGGGATACATGGTGCAGCTGTGTACAAGGGATTCCCTGTGATGGATGAAGGAGAAGAGTATTGGTGGGTTCAACTTCACTTGTACAAAAACAAGGAAGACAACCACAAGGAGTCAGGATTCTGCATGGTCACCAACTCTGAAATGCACACAACATTCTTTGACTCTGCAAGAAATGCAGCTTGGAATGCTATCAAGGAGCTTGGTGATAGACTCAAGTGCAGAATGCTCAACACCCAAAATGACCTTAGAGAAGAAAAGAAGCATACCCAAGAATTAGAGACTACCAACCAACAACTACGGGGAGACATCATAGATTTAATATGGGAGTCTTGTGAACAAGATAGATAGATGGCTACTAAGGATGCCCTGATAGCTATTTTGTCTAGTGAGTGAGAGTTGTAATGCACTTCGTTAATTGGACCACCACACTTATCGTTTTTACTTCCAAAAATTTGTCTAAGTTATGTTGAACCTTTGATGTTGTAATGGATTTGTGTATGCCATGACTTGTGTGTTTGTTGCTAAAAGATGTGCTTGTGATATTATGTCTTGTGATTTTTCTCTATTTTGTGTTGGTTCTAACTTTTCTCTATCTTATAAAAAATAGATGCCTAATGTTGTTATCAACACGACCGAGGAGTTAAAGGGAACTCGTTTTGGTACTCGTCTCATTGAGCTCACTAGTGTGCTCAACCTTCCACTTCCTAGCATCATGACACTTCCACTCACCAAGTTTGAGAGGAAGGACCTATGGGGCTTCAGAGTCACACAGTCGGGACGCCAGACAGAGCCAACCACGGAGGCCATCACTTTCAAGCTGATGCATGACGACAAGGAGAAAGGATTAGATGTAGTCATGCAGGAGTTACTTGGGCGCCTGGTAGGGAGGCACTCCACCGAGCTTAGAGGTCTTTACTTTCACCCCTTCGGGAGATGCAACGAGGAGGGTGAGGCTATAGAGTACGAGGATGCTGCTAGAGAGACGATGGAGCCGATTCGTCTGTACCTTCAGGACCTAGAGGGTCTTATTAGACACCTTGATACTGATAGGACCAACGTCATGCTTAGCAATGACGAGCTCCAGGTTCAGCTTCGAGAGAAGGACAAGCTCTTCGTGGAGCAAGACGAGATTGTCAAGGAAATGGAGGCCAAGTTTGAAAGCCAGGACAAGAAGTTCAAGAGCCAGGAGAAAAGAGTCCAAGACAGGAACAAGAAGATCCGGGAGATGAAGGAAGAGTTAGAGGCCAAGGACTTCGAGATCGAGCATCAGCAGGGAGTGATTGAGAGGCTTCGCTCACAGAAGAGGGCTCTTAGGGCCAATATTGAGGCCTTGACTGCTAGTGTTGATGAGTACAAGACCACCATGGAGAATGCAGGTCTTACCCTCATTGATGTGGAGATTGATGCGGAGGAGTAGTGTAGACTACTCGTTTATCTTTCATCTACCGTACTTTGATTATTGCGTCGCAATGACCATCCAACATGTGGATGGCTTGCCATGGTGTGTTTGCATTTTCAAAACTTGTTGATTATGTCGTTCAAACTCTATGTTATTTTGATGCTTGGTTATTGTGATGGTTCTATGTGATGTATTGTGCATGTTAAGCATCTATGGGTATCTCATTCTTATCCTTTTAAAACCACAGATGCCTCCTCGACGTGCCAACCCAAACCAAAACAACAACAACAACAACAACAACAACAACAACAACAACAACAACAACAACAACAACAATGTCACTCCCAAGATGCAACAGTTGATGACAACACAAGCTCAACTGATGAAGATGATGACAACCTTCATGCAGAACCAGAACCAGAATAACAATAACAACAACAACAACAACCAGAATAATCCGCCAGGATTTGACATGCTCACCAGATTCTTAAGACTGGGGCCTGCAAAGTTCTCGGGAACCACTGATCCAATGGTGGCCAATGACTGGTTACACTCAGTGAACAAGGACTTAGTGACTGTAGGCTGCACCGATGAAGAGAAGGTCAGGTTTGCAGCACATCTGCTAGAAGGGCCAGCAGCAACCTGGTGGGATAACTTTCAGATCACCACTCCCATTGAGGATGTGACTTGGGCCATCTTTGAGGATGGATTTCGTACAGCTCACATCTCATCCTGAGTGATGAATTTGAAGAAGAAGGAGTTCCACAATCTGAAGCAGCGTCACTGCAGTGTGGCTGAGTACATTGAGGAATTCAACAATCTGGCACGTTATGCGACGGATGAAGTGGACATAGATGCCAAGAGGAAGGAGAAATTCCTCGAAGGACTTAATGATGAATTGAATCTGCAGTTGTCTATTGCCTATGTCCCAACCTACCAGTCACTTTGTGACAAGGCTACCATCTTGGAGAACAAGATGAAACAGGTTGAGAGCAGGAAGAGGAAGCACAGCTACACATCTCGGGATCGTCTCACAAGCATTCTCACCATGATGATAGTGGGAGTTCTGGATCCACAAACATGGAAAGTACAACAACAACCACAGCCACAACCGTCATCATGAAAACAAGCATCACCGCAGTCATGATAATGACAAGTATAAGAACCACAAGGGTGGACACAAGAGCCACCACAGTGGAGGTGGAAGTGATAGTGGAAGTCAGCCTATCAAGAAAGATATCAGTCAGGTTGAATGCTTCAAGTGTAAGAAGATGGGGCACTATGCTAATGAGTGCCCAGAAAAGAAAGTTGATGGTGCCAACAAGCCTAATCCCTTCCAAAAGGGACAAGTGAACCACATCAATGTGGAAGAAATTCATGAGGAATCTCATGCTGTGGCTGGTAAGTTCAAACTCAATTCTATTCCAGCACTTGTTATTTTTTATACTGGCGCATCGCATTCATTCATATCAAGAGCATTTGTTGATAGAAATGGATTTCCAACTGAAAATATTGGGTGTCATATAAAAGTAAGTTCTCCCGGTGGAGATATGATAGTAAGTCTTGGATGTCGTGATCTAGTAATAGAATTTGGAAAGCATAAGTTTCCAGTTAGTCTGATAATCCTAGATTCCCAAGGATTGGATGTTATTTTGGGAATGGATTGGATGACCAAGTATGAAGGATTACTAGATTGTGCCAACCGTACTGTCACACTCACAGCCCCGGATAAGAAACAGATTAGATTCAAGTCTAACTTTGAATCAAAAGGGAGTAAGCTAAATTCTCTTAAGGGGGTTAGCATAGACAGTGTGCTAATTGTGAGAGAATATCTGGATGTGTTTCCGGAAGAATTGCCGAGAATGCCACCAGATAGAGATGTTGAGTTTCTAATTGACCTGCTGCCAGGATCAGGACCAATAGCAAAGAGACCTTACAAGATGTCAGTTGATGAGTTGAAAGAACTCAAGAAACAACTTGGAGAACAGTTACAGAAAGGATTTATTCAACCAAGTTCTTCATCTTGGGGAGCACCAGTTTTGTTTGTTGAAAAGAAAGATAGAAGTCAAAGGTTATGCATAGATTATCGTTCACTCAATGAGGTGACTATCAAGAACAAGTATCCTTTGCCCAGAATCAATGACTTTTTTGATCAGTTAGAAGGAGCCCGTGTGTTCTCAAAGATTGATCTCCGATCAGGCTACTTTCAGCTAAAGATAAGGGAACAAGACATACCTAAGACTGCTTTCACCACTAGGTATGGATTGTATGAGTACACCGTGATGCCATTTGGTTTGACCAATGCACCAGCCTACTTCATGAATATGATGAACAAGGTGTTCATGGAATTTCTTGACAAGTTCGTTGTCGTTTTCATCGATGACATTTTGATCTACTCCAAGAGCAATGAAGAGCATGAAGAACATTTGCGATTGATACTTGAGAAGCTTAGAGAGCATAAACTGTATGCCAAATTCAGCAAGTGTGAATTCTGGTTGAATGAAGTCAGATTTCTTGGACACATTGTGTCAGGAGATGGTGTAGCAGTTGATCCCACAAAAGTGTCAGCTGTAACTGAGTGGGAATCTCCTAAGTCAGTGAAGGAAGTTTGTAGTTTCCTGGGCTTGGCAGGATACTATAGAAGATTCATTGAGAAATTCTCAAAGGTAGCTAAGCCAATGACAGAGTTACTTAAGAAAGACAAGAAATTTGATTGGATTGAAGGATGTGAACTCAGTTTCCAAGAATTGAAGAAGAGACTAGTGACAGCACCTGTCTTATGTCTGCCAGACTTAGAGAAAGATTTTCAAGTGTATTGTGATGCATCTCACCAAGGCTTAGGTGCAGTTTTGATGCAAGAAGGGAAAATTATGGCTTATGCCTCGAGACAACTCAAAACCCATGAAGTGAATTATCCTACTCATGATTTGGAGTTAGCCTCTGTTGTCCATGCACTCAAAACATGGAGACATTATCTTTTGGGAAAGCGATGTGAAGTGTTCACGGACCACAAAAGTTTTAAGTATATCTTCACTCAGAAAGAAATCAACATGAGACAAAGAAGATGGCTAGAACTCATCAAGGACTATGACTTGAGTTTGCAATACCACCCCGGTAAAGAAAATGTTGTAGCAGATGCATTAAGCCGTAAGGTTTATGTGAATGGCCTTAGTAAGGGAGAATTGCCAGATGATCTGTGTGCTCAATTCAAAGATCTCAGATTGGAGATAGTGCCTGAGGGACATCTCATATTATTGGATGTTCAACCCACCTTGTTGGACAAAATCAAGGAAGCCCAAAAGATAGACAAGGAAATTGAAGAGATTAAGGAAAATATTGGCAAGGAAAAAGCCAAAGGATTCCATGAAGACAAACAAGGTACTTTATGGTATGGAAAACGTATCTGCATTCCGCAAGATCCGGAGCTTCGGAAACTGATTTTACAAGAACCACACAACTCACCATATTCCATTCATCCGGGTAACACCAAAATGTACATGGATGTGAAGGAAAGATTTTGGTGGAATAATCTCAAGAAACACATCGTCGAACATATTGCTTTGTGTGATGTATGTAGTAGAGTGAAAGCGGAACATCAGAAACCAGCAGGATTGTTACAACCACTACCTATTCCTGATTGGAAGTGGGACAAGATTGGCATGGATTTCATCACTGGACTGCCAAGGACTAGATCAGGATATGATTCTATTTGGGTCGTAGTAGATCGCCTAACTAAAGTGGCTCATTTCATACCCGTGAAGACAACCTATACAAGTGCTAAGTTAGCCAAGATTTATATGAATAGGATTGTGTGTCTACATGGAGTACCCAAGAGTATTGTGTCTGATAGGGGAACTCAATTCACTTCCCATTTTTGGAGGCAAATGCATAAGTCATTGGGAACGAGATTGGAATTCGGCACTGCTTTTCATCCCCAGACTGATGGACAAACATAAAGGACCAACCAGATTTTAGAGGATATGTTGAGGGAATGTGCCCTAGATTATGGAGCTAGTTGGGATGAAAGTCTGCCTTACGCAGAATTCTCTTACAACAACGACTATCAAGCCAGTATTGAGATGGCACCGTTTGAATTTCTCTATGGGAGAAAGTGTACTACACCATTGCTATGGAATGGTGTTGGAGAAAGAAACTTGTTCGGGCCACAACTAATCAAGGAAGCTGAAGAGAAAGTCAAGTTGGTAAAGGACAGATTGAAGATAGCACAATCCCGACAAAAGAGCTACGCAGATCCCAAGCGTAGGGAAGTCACCTATGAGGTGGGTGATAAAGCTTATCTTAGAGTATCACCACTTCGTGGAGTGAAGAGATTTGGAGTCAAAGGAAAATTGGCCCCAAGATATGTTGGACCATTCAAGATTCTAAGCTGTAAAGGAGAAGTGGCATATGAGATTGAATTGCCTGAATCATTGTCTGCCGTTCACAATGTATTTCATGTAAGTCAGCTAAAGAAATGCCATCCGGAGATGGAGGAGACTTTTTTGAAGGATACTATACCTTTGGAAGAGGTCCAATTGGAAAGTGATCTCACTTATGAGGAAAAAAATATCAAGATTCTTGAAACTGCAGAAAGAGTTACTCGGACAAAGCCTATCAAATTCTGCAAAGTTCAGTGGAACCATCATTCCGAGGAAGAAGCAACATGGGAAAGAGAAGATGATCTTCGGAAAGACCACCCCACCTATTTGCTAGCCAATCTGAATCTCGAGGGCGAGATTCACCTTAAGGGGGTTAGGTTTGTAACATCCCAAAAATCATGATTTATAAAGTTTGCATATCATTCATGCATTCATAAGCATTTGGATCATTTTCAAATAAGATTTCAAAACAGAAGCATTTTATTGCTTACTATTTTATGTAGGAAAGGCAATGGATTTATTTTTCACTCTCAAATTATGAGAATACTTTGTTTCAACCAGAAAGGTTTGAATGTATGTTTGAAGGTTGATTTCAAAGCTTGCTCAAATTTCAAGACAAGATTCTAAATTAAAACCAATTTCAATGCCTAATATAAATAAATAATTAAGGCATGGTTTTATTTAAATTTCAATGGGCCAAAGTATTTTTTTGAGTGAACAACAATGTTTTATACTCAAATATGTGCATGGTTCACTTTACAAAAATCCAGAGAAAGTTTGAATTCAAACTCTTTTGAAAAATATTTTAAAAGGATTCCTGAAAAATCAATTAGAAAAAGAAAAGGAGAAAAGAATAAGGAAAAGGTCGGCGCCACCAATTTGTCCCAACCCCATAACTGGCCCAACAAGCCCACCCGGGGCAGCCCCTTCCCTCTCCCTCTTTCACGCGCACAGACCTACCCCGCTGACACTGCCCGGTGGCCCCGTCCAGCTCATCACCCTTCCTCCCCACCCCACGCGCGAGGACGCAGTCGCCGGCCGTTTATCCCCATCACCTCCGCGTGATTGTGGGCTTGATTGCCATTGATTCACAACGCAGTTTCCTCGCCCCTGCTGGCTAATTAAACTGTACAGCACCACGGCCATTTCCCCAAAGTCAATTTCACCCAAATGCCGCCAGGCCGCTTGCTTTTCAACTCACAACGCCGTTGTCCGAGCAACTCCGACGAGGTATTCCGGTAAGCATAGTGCTCCCGCCCACTCCTCAATCATTCTAGGATGATCCTCTGCTTCTTGCGCACCCCCTCATATCCTTGGTTCATCTGATTGTGACCCAGAACGTCGACTTCGACGAGCACCGTGAGCCTCCGACGCCGTCTCCAACTCCGACAAGAAATTTTGGTGAGATTCGACCGCCCCTCGCCTCCTGGTTCACGCTAACTTGTTCGCAAAATCCTTATGCACACACTGATGTCCTTGGCTTGTGCTAGGGTGGCCCAGGTCGTCGCCTCCGTCACCGTCCGACCAAACCCGACGCTGCCCACAACTCCGACGAGCCCCAGCGACCTCTGCAGCACGCCCCCACCCACGCCAACAACGCCTTGAGCATCTTCTAGTCTTCGCGAGTCTGGTAAGAGCCTCTGCCAACCCCAGCCCCCTCTGATATCGCCGAAATGCCACTGGCAGTGCGTCGCCGCCGCCAACGCCGCCAGACTTAAGCGTTTTCTTTAGATCTGGTGCGTTGGATCTGATTAGATCCAACGGCGCGGAAGCATGATCCTGCGCGAACCGGTACGGGCCAATCAGATTGCGCCGTGTGTCAGGTTTTTCTGTTTTAAATTTAGATTTGAATCTATTAGTTATTCAAACTTGTAAATTCAATAACTTTTGTTTTGTTTATCCAAAAAATACAAATAATATACCATTGGAATCACAAAAATAAATCCTACACATATATGGGCTTAGTTTTATATTTTGTTTCTGTTAAAACAGAATTTTATGCAGAGACATTTGTAGGCCTATTTTGTGTATAAAAATTATTGAAAATGTTTTAAAGGCCAAATTAAGTTTATTTGATGTATAAATGTTTAGTTTATTGATCAGTACTATTTTACTTATCTTGGTTGGTATATAAAAAATCATCAAATGGCATTTGCATGCATTCATATATTTTTGTTTGATTATTTGAAATATGAATTTGGTGCTATCATTTTATGTGTAGATTTTGGTGCTAGTGGTGATTGTGACTATGAGGATTGTTGTTACTCCCCCAACTACCAAGGCAAGTGGTGCTTCATATTTTTTTTCCCAATATTTTGACTATGCATTAGAATTATTTTGTATAGGGCTTGCATGATAATTTTTGCTAAGTATCTATATGCTATGCTTGGGAAATCCTAGTAGTTGTAGAATTGTTAGAGTTTTCTATAAGTTAAGATACTTTCTATTGCCGCTTAGCCTAGCTAGTAGCAACCAAGGGTGGATTATATATATGCTATGGAAAAATATTGCTAAGTCTTTGACTTGTGTTTTTGCTTAATAAAACAACTAAGTGAATGAAACACCTGGGTGGAATGGTTGTTTGGGTTATGTTGAGTGGTTACACAAGGCCCATATCTATGGTATACCTTGTGTATCACACTTGTGGAAAGCCACCCAGGAACAAAGGGATTTGAGATGTCATATGTTAAGAAGCTTCTAGTGCAGCCACATGGCATTATGGGCTCTGCCTGGATCATATAGGTTGCAATAACTTAGCCAAATGGACAGTTGGTGGTAGGGGTGATAGGTTTGGAGCGCGTCCATTTTGGTCTAAGGGAAGGCTTCTGAAAGGTCTTGTCTTGATGAAAGTCAAGTCTTGTGGGTAAAGTGCACCACCTCTGTAGAAGGAAGAATCTAAGTACTTAGCCGTGTCCCCGGAAATGGACAATTTGAGCATCAAGACATGGAAGCTATCAAGAATCTCCTCATCCCAATTTCTAAGTTAAAACTTGTGGTTGAACAAGGGTAAAGGTTCACCAATGTCTATTGGTGGTTCCTTGGGAGTTTTTGCCAAACAAAAACTTAGTGTTTTCAACTGATAGGTAAAACCTATTTGGAGCAAAGCAAGCCTAAGCTACACTTAGCCAAATTCATGTAGAATCTAGATGTTATTATTCTACTAAGGTATCACTTGCCAATACTATTCCAATGTATTGACCCACCGTGGTTGTAACTTGTAATGTTGCAGGTTAATCTGATGAGGATTAGGGTTATGAGTCTACACTCAACATGCTTGCCTGTGGCACATGAAGATGAAGACTTTTATTTATGTTATTAAGTTAAACTCTTGTACTAGCCTATGGCTATGGAGTTGTAAAATACTATGTTATATCTGGAATGACGATGTAATAATGACCTTTGTTTCTATGTACTTCATCTTAAACTGTGGATGCTAGCATTTGATCCAGGGACTAGCATTGCAATCACAGAGACCTTTACCTTTATAAAGGTGGGGTCTTACAGATCTTGATCATGAACGGAGCTCACAAGATCTATACATGAAAGCACAAATGAGAAGATACAACCTTTTAGCTACTACATGGACCCATAGTCTAAGGTGGAACTACTCACGCATCATACCGGAGAGAAGGCCTCTGGGATGATCTCCCCTCCGACAGGGTGTTGGGAAGAGCTTCATATCCCCCGATCTAGGGACGATGGTGGCGGCGGCTACAGACGGTTTCGTGGAATTTTGATCGGGTGCTTAGGGTTTAGGCTTCGGGGGACTTTATAGGCGAAGAGGCGAGGCAGGGGGGCCACCAGGGCGTCTGCACCCCCCAGGCGTGGGGTGGGCCCACCCGCGTGGACAGGGGGTGTGGCCCCCTTGTGAGCCTCCTCTGTATCGTATTTTGGCTTCGTGTTGCCCACGATAAAATATTGACTTTGGCATTTGTCCCGTCCAATTCTGAGAATATTGATTTTTTGCCTTTCTAGAACCAAAAATAGAAGAAAACATGCAACTGGCACTGTGGCATATTGTTAATAGGTTAGTTCCAGAAAACATATAAAAACACCTCAAAGTGTATATAAAGCAAATCAAAGTTAATACTAAACAAGCATGGAACATAAAAAATTATAGATACGTTTCCGACGTATCAAGCATCCCCAAGCTTAACCCCTGCTCATCCTCGAGTAGGTAAGTGATAAAAGAATAATTTTTGAGGTGACATGCACCATCAAAACCAAGATCAAACCACCAAAGTGTATATATTTTGTATGTGATTTTGGTGCTATTATTTTATGTGTAGATTTTGGTGCAAATAGTGATTGTGATTGTGAGGATTGTTGCCACTCTCCAGACTACCAAGGAAAGTGGTACTTCATGATTTATTCCTATGTTTTTCAACTATACATTAGAAATATTTTGCTAGTATTGCATGGATATTTTTGATCTATATGCTATGCTTGGGAAATCCTAGTAGTTGTAGAATTGCTAGAAATATTTCTAAGTCTTATCAATGCCATGCTTAGCCTAGCTAGTAGCAACCAAGGGTGGTGATATATTCATTCTATGAGAAAATATTTCTAAGTCTTTGGACTTGTATTTTGTATAATAAAACAACTAAGTGAATGAAACACCTGGGTGGAATGGAAGGAATGGTTTATGTTGAGTGGTTACACAAGGCCCATTTCTATGGTTTACCTTGTGTATCTCACTTGTGGAAAGCCACCCAGGAACAAAGGGATTTGAGATGCCATATGTTAAGGAGCTTCTAGTGCAGCCACTTGGCAATATGGGCTCTGCCTGGATCGTATAGGTTGCAATAACTTAGCCATTTGGACAGTTGGTGGTAGTGGGATGATAGGTTGGAGCTCGTCCATTTGGTCTAAGGGAAGGCTTCTGAAAGGTCCTGTCTTGGTGAAAATCAAGTCTTGGGGGGAAAGTGCACAACCTCTGCAGATGGAAGAATCTAAGTACTTAGCCATGTCCCTGGTATTGGACAACTTGAGCATCAAGACATGGAAGCTATCAAGAATCTCCTCATCCCAATTTCTAAGTAAAAACTTGTGGTTGAACAAGGGTGAAGGTCCCCAATGTCTATTGGTGGTTCCTTGGGAAAGATTTTAACAAAGAAAAACTTAGTGTTTTCAACTAATAGGTAAAACCTATTTTGAGCAAAGCAAGTCTAAGCTACACTTAGACAAAATGCATATAGTATTTAGTATACCAATATTCTACTAAGGTATCACTTGCCAATACTATTCCAATGTATTGACCCACTGTGGCTGTAACTTGTGATGTTGCGGGTTATTCTGATGGTGATTAGGGGTTATGAGTCTACACTCAACATGCTTGCATGTGGCACATGAAGATGAAGACTTATTTATCTTATTACATATTTAAACTCTTGTACTAGGCCTGTGGCCATGGAGTTGTAAAAGACTATGATTGTCTCTGGAATGACTTGTAATAATGACCTTTGTTTCTGTGTACTTCATCTTAAACTGTGGATGCTAGCATTGATCCAGGGACTAGCATTGCAATCACAGGGATCCTTTCCTTTACAAACGAGGGATCTTACACTTTCTTACCTTTCTTCTTTTCTTTAGGGAAAATATGATTGCTTATTGGATGATAAAAATGCATAATGCCTTTTCTCACATCTATTATTGCTCCAAGGTGTTTCAGTAGGGATCTTCCAAGTGTAACTTGTCCTTTGCCAACACATTCAATAACAAGATAATCAATAGACACCATTTTCCTTGAGATTTTTGTAAACACACCTTCAGCTATTCCAATGGGTAATAAAGTGGCATTATTGGTAAGAGATATTTATTCTCCTCCTTTAGAAAGTCCCCAAAGACTCAAAGACTCATAAATATCTTTAGGCATAAGGCAAAAATCAGACATGATATCACAGCGAGCATCAAAAGTTACACTATTTATAGTGACTTTGATTATGGGAAACTACTTTGAAGGCTCAGAGTTCATTGGAACATAATTACGGTACTCCCTAAGTGTGTGATAGCGAGCATCAAGAGTGTTCAACCTAGCAAAAATATCTATGAAAGAGGAATCATACTTGCCAGGCGTATTATAAATTATAATCAACTTTTTATGGCATCAAAAGCTTCACCCTCAGTACATTGAAAAATATCTTTCTCAACCACAGCATCCAAAGCATATCTATAACAAAGAGCAATACCACGGTAGAAACTATTAATAACCAAGCTAAGACTCATCTTAGGCTCAGTTTCCCTTTGTAAAGCAGAGATTCTAGACCAAGATTCTTTGAAACTCTCTTCACTTTTTTGCTTAAAAGTGAAGATCTCTTCCATAGGTTTCACAGAGATTGGACCAAAACCAGACATGGTAGCAACTAGGGTAGGAACTAATTTTTTTTGTGTTTTTGATAAGAGAAAGCAAACCAAAATAAACTATTTTTTTGGAGTGTTTGATAAAAAGAGGCAAACAAAACCAAGCAAAAGAAACTAAACAAACTAAAAACAAAGTAAAGAGAAAGGTTGAGGAGGACTCCCCTTGTGAAGAAGTCCTTAGCCTGCCCGGCAAAAGCGCCAGAAAAAGCTTAATGGCGCCCGGTGTTGATGTGGGAGCGCGTCATTGGAAACCCCAAGAGCAAGGTGTGAAGAGCACAGTAGCAAGTCTTCCCTCAGTAAGAAACCGAGGTTATCAAACCAGTAGGAGGAAGGAACTGTCTCAAAGGTGTTGCGAGCAGCGTGGAAACTTGCACAACACAAACTCAAGACTTTGCCCCAACGAACAGTGAGGTTGTAAAGCTCACCGGTTTGCTGTAACAAAGGATTAAATGTATGGTGTGGAAGGTGATGATGATTTGCAGCAAGTAAACAGTAACAGTGGAAGATGTATCAATGGTAAAGATTGGACCGGGGTCCATAGTTCACTAGAGGTGCTCTCCTTAGATAAACAAACATGGCATGCAGGGTAAACAAATTACAGCAGGGCAATTGATAGGACCGAGCAAGGCATAATAATGCAATACTAGACAAAAAGATCCTATGAGATTCAATTGGGCAATACAACAATATACATAAACCGCCATCTAACTGCATCTATGACTAGAATTCCACCTTCAGGTTATCATTTGAACCCCCTCCAGTATTAAGTTGCAAGCAACAGACAACTGCTTTAAGCAAAGTGTGTAAGGTAAACAATCCACTTGTTCCATGAGCAAGAGACCGTTGTTTTCTCCCTAGTGGTAACAACACATCTACCACCGAAGAGATTTCTGTCACTTCCCTTGGTAAATAGAGGCATGAACCCACTAGCAAGCATAAATACCCCCTCTTGGAGTCACTAGCAATTACTTGGCCAAGATAGCTACTAACAACAGAGAGCATGCAAAATCACAAACAACACAGACATGATAGAATCAATAAGACAAAACCATTAATCAATCTGACATAGTAATCTCAATATCTATCGGATCCCCGCAAACACAACATGCATAATTACAAATAGATTAGATCTTGATCATGAACGGATCTCACAAGATCTATACATGAAAGCACAAGGAGGAGATACAACCATCTAGCTACTACATGGACCCGTAGTCCAAGGTGGAACTACTCACGCTTCATACTGGAGGCTGGCATGATGAAGAAGAAGGCCTCCGGGATGATCTCCCCTCCGGCAGGGTACCGAGAAGAGCTTCAGACCCCCCCCCCCCCCGATCTAGGGATGATGGTGGCGGTGGCTACAGACGGTTTCGTAGAATTTTGATCGGGTGCTTAGGGTTTTGGCATCGGGGGGACTTTATAGGCGAAGAGGCGAGGCAGGGGGGCCACCAGGGCGGTTGCACCCCCATGTGCGGGGTAGGCCCACCCGCGCGGCCAGGGGGTGTGGCCCTCTTGTGATCCTCCTCCGTCTCGTATTCTGGCTTCGTATTGCCCACGGTAAAATATTGACTTTGGCTTTTTCCCGTCCAATTTCGAGAATATTGATTTTCTAACTTTCTGGAACCAAAAATAGAAGAAAACATGCAACTAGCACTGTGGCATCTTGTTAATAGGTTAGTTCCAGAAAACATATAAAAACACCTCAAAGTGTAGACAAAGCAAAGCAAAGTTGATACTAAACAAGCATGGAACATCAAAAATTATAGATACGTTTCTGACGTATCATGATACAAAAGGGAGCTTGTTTTGACTATGGTTTAGACTTTATCATGTCATGCTAAATGTTGCTTTGACCTTATGCTTAGTGATTATTGCTGTAGCATGACTTGTTCCAAACAATTGAGATTGCTTAATGTGCCTTGAAAGAATCATGTGTTATTTTAGCATACAAAAGCATAATATTGTGGTATTCTCCTTTGATGCTTTATTTGGGTTGACTTGGCACATGCTTACACCATGTTAAGACTATGAACCAGTCACCTTAGCCTCTATGATCATTTAGTTTTTGACTTGTTATACCACTTTATGCTTTAGTTAATAATGTTTTGTCGCTTTGCATGATTATAGTCATTATTGCTCTCTTAGTTGGTCGCTCCCAGTCTTCTGCTAGCCTTCACTTGTACTGAGTAAGCTCTACTCGTGCATCCAACTCCCAAGAAACCAAGTTATTCCAAAGATTCCACTATAAATTCATATGCATGGTGTGTTACACTATTCCAAGTATATTCATGTTTTATCTATCTTCTAAATTAAACTTGCTATGTGAAAATTAGTGATTAAAGCTCTCACAAACTTGATGGAACACTTTATTTATTTCACCTAATAAACTTGAACCATTGTGTCATCTATGTTGTTATATGCTTGCACTTACAAGTTGGGAATTAGCAGAACCGTGCTATCATGGGGAACGCTTTCAACACTTGTAAATATTATCCAGTTGATATCATGATCTTTTTTTATGGATGTCGGCGGTGTGAAATAAAAGGGGAGCTTGTAAGTTCATGGAGTATTATGTATGTGTTAGAAAAACGCCTGGGTGGCTAGCCTAAGCCATTCCTAATCATGGTGGAAACTTGCAGCATAACCATAATGAGAAATCTATGAAGCATCTTCAAAAAAGAGAAAAAGAGAGAGAGACCATGCTCATGGTAAATAAAAGATTGCTGAGATGCTCACTGTCTGTTGCCTTGTTATTTTGATATGGGATAGCTCCTGTGTCATGGGGCAAGGGGTACCCCATTGGCGGTTCTCTATGATACACATATACTTACAATGACAAGAACTTGCTTGTGACTAAAGTTGAGTAGCATGAGGAACGACCCTCATACTCAAGGGACATGAGATTTCCAACTTATGATTTGTCAAGCATATACTTCATATTTGTTTCACTTTAACCTTAATCACTTCAAGATGCTTATGATAGGGTCAATGCGAGATGAAAGCTAATAAGTACCATAATTTTTGGAAGCTCTTTATGAAACTTGAAATCCCTACTTCCCTTTGTGAAGGGCCTTTCTTTTACTTTTATGTTGAGTCTCCATCTTTCTATCTTTATGCACCAACTAGGAGAGCATAGTTGTCGTTCTTAGTTTAATGTGCATTGTCCCAAAACTTATTGATTGATTCATAATGTTGATATTGCTTGTTCTTAAATTATTTGTATCTAGTCACCCTTATGAACTTTGAAGGTGTCCTATGCATTTATGTTTTGCTTTACCATGAATGACAAGCTGAATAGCACTCTTGCTATGTTTTTTATATGTGAAAAAAACAAACGTCTTTCAATGCATTGTTGTTCATGATCTTTGTTTGTACCTTTTTCATGTTACAATATAGTTGCTATGTCTTATTGTTAGAACTACATCTTTCATGCTCATGTTTAGAGTACTTTGATCCCAGCTATCAATGCTTTACAAATACCTTGATCAAGATTGTGATGGTGCATGTCACCTCAAAAATATTCTTTTTATCACTTACCTACTCGAGGACGAGCATGAGTTAAGCTTGGGTATGCTTGATACGTTGCAAATGTATCTATAATTTTTTATGCTCCATGCTTGTTTTATATCATTTGTCCTATGTTTTGTCTACACATTGAGGTATTTTTATACATTTTCTGGGACTAACCTATTAACAAGATGCAGCAGTGCCAGTTACTTGTTTTCTGCTGTTTTTGGTTTCAGAAAAGCTAGTAAAAAATATTCTCGGAATTGGATGGGACAAAAGCCCAAGTTGATATTTTACTAGAAGGAACACGAAGTCCGGAGGGCAGCCGAAGTGGGGCCACGAGGCGGCCACACCTGGTGGAGGCGCGGCCTAGGGGGGTAGCCCTAGGTGTGGGCCCCTCGGGCGCCCACCGACCTTGCCCCTTCGCCTATAAAAGCACCCCGATGCAAAAACCCTAAGCACCCAACGAGATCTCCACGAAAAAGTCTATAGCCGCCGCCATCTCCATCCCTAGATCGGGGGGATCCGAAGATCTTCCCGACACCCTGGCGGAGGGGAGAGATCATCCTAGAGGCCTTCTTCGTCACCATGCCAGCCTCCGGAGTGATGCGTGAGTAGTTCACCCTTGGACTATGGGTCCATACAGTAGCTAGATGGTTGTTTCTCCTCCTTTGTGTTATCATGTTGAGATCTTGTGAGCTCCGTTCATGATCAAGATCATCTATTTGTAATCATACATGTTGTGTTTGCGGGGATCCTATGGATATTGAGATACTATGTCGGATTGATTATTGATTCTATCATGTCTATGTTATTTGTGATCTTATATGCTTTCCGTTGTTAGTAGCTATCTTGGCCAAGTAGATGCTTGCAACTCCAAGAGGGAGTATTTATGCTCGATAGTAGGTTCATGCCTCTAGTAATCTGGGGAAGTGACGGAAATCTCTAAGGTTGTAGATGTGCTGTCGCTACTAGGGAGAAAACAATAGTCCTTTGTCCATGGGGCAATTGTATTGTTTACTTTACACACATTGCTTAATGCAATTATCTGTTGCTTGCAACTTAATACTCGAGGGGGTTTGGATGATAACCTGAAGGTGGATTATTAGTGATAGATGCAGTTGGATTACGGTCTATGTATTATGTTGTAATGCCCAATCAAATGTCGTAGGAGTCAAGATGTCTAGTATATGCATTGTTATGCTCTCTCAATCTGTCAATTGCCCCGCAGTAATTTGTTCACCCAACATGCTATCTATCTTAAGGAGAACACCTCTAGTAAACTATGGACCCCGGACCATTCCTTTATCATTGATACACCATCTACTGTCACTGTTTACTTTCTATAAGCAAATCACTATCTTCCACACTATACGTTTAATCCTTTGTTTTCAGCAAACCGGTGAGATTGACAACCTCACTGTAAGTTGGGTCAAAGTTCTGTGGTTGTGTTGTGCAGGTTCCAAGTTGTTAGCAACACCTTGGAAGTTGTTTCCTTACTCCTACTAGTTCGATAACCTTGGTTTCATAACTGAGGAAAAACTTGTTGTTGTGCTCATCACACCTTGCTCTTGGGGTCTACCAACAGGCTCTACAGTCAACCGAGCCACATCAGCGTTCTCCTGGCCATGATCTTGGCTTCGGCCTCCTTGGCTTTGGCTTTGGCCTCCAGCACCCTAGACCTGGCCTCGGCTTCCTTGGCATTGGCTTCGGCCTCCGTCGACTTTGCCTTGGCCTCTATCTCCATTAGCCTGGCCTTGGTCTCCTTCACCTCAATGGACCTCGTCTGCAGCTCGACGAAGGCCTTGGTGGCGGCCTCTTTCTCCTTGCGCCGCCTGTCCTCCATCTCGACGATGGTCTCTTCCTTCTTCTCCAGGATCTGCTTCAAGGTCTCCTGGAACGCCAAGGAACCAACCTGGCGGCCAAGGTCAGCCTTCATGGCCTCGTGGCCACCAGGGCGGCGGGCACGGCAAGCAGTCCTGTCGCTTGCAGAGGCAATGAAGCCTTCATCATTTTCTCTCCAAAGGGAAAAGCTAGTCTCCCATTTTTTGGTGTCCTTGAGCAATGTCCAACAATGGCCCAACGAGAAGGCCTTGTTATCGTTCACCGTCTTGAAGTGCTCCTTTAATTTTATGATCTACACACATGGATGCCAATAATGGCTCAACACAAATGCAAGACATCGATAAAGAAAGAAAGAGGTTTTACCATAGCAACCGGCTGCAAGCCACTTATTTTCCTTTTCGTCGCCATCTTGTAGGAGCCTTGGAACTTTCTACACTCGGCATGGATGGTGCCCCAACGCTTGGAGAGGGAGAGATCGTTTCGATCGCTAAAAAAGGCGTTCTTCCCAAATTTCCTATGCTCATGGAAGAACCTGCCCACCTTCTTCCAATAGGCAAAGCCCTTTTGCTCGGCACCGCATAGTGGATCTTACGAAATCTCCATCCATGCCTTGCATAGGAGCTTGTCCTCGGCAGGGGTGTAGACCCCGGTTCGTTGGCTCATCTTCTTGCCGTCGATAATTGAGGTCGCGAGTGAAGCGGACAACGACGCGGCCGTGACACCCTCGCCCATGGAAGTGCCATCGTTCCCAAATAATGCCTCGTCCGCAATGTTGCATGCATCTTGCTGGGTCTCTTGATGCGTCTCCGTCTCGGCCTCGCCGTCATCAGCATAGCCGTGGCCCCCCTCGTTGATCATGACGTCCTCACCGTCATTTTCCACGAAATCCTACACGCCAATTGGCCATCATAAAGCTTCACAAGCAGTGCACTGGCAATGGCGAAGAACTGTGGCAATCATACCGTGTCGTCGACGACCGGCCGCTCGGCGTGCATTTCGCTGAACAAGTTGACTGGTGTCGGCATGTTCGCGGCAGAGATGGTCCACCGCTTCGTCGACGCCTCCGGGGTTGCGTTCGTACTGGATGGAGTGCGGTTCAGGTCGATGACAAGATCTCCCGCCTTCGATGATGCCGCGCGGGTATGGTTGAACCGGGACAACTGGTGGCTTCCAAGCGAGGGCGTGTTCGGCCATGTCGTCCTGGGCTGAGCTGGTGGCTGACCGGTAGGCATGGAAGTGACGGAGCTAGTAGAGGATGTGCCGGTCATGGCCAGGCCGGGAAGAGAGACGTCGCCGCCGAAAACGGTGTCGAACGCCTCCTACTTAATCATGCTGACGGCATGCTTAGCGGCATTCACTGCCATCTCGTTGGTGTCGACCCTGTTCTGGCTGGAGAGGAGGCGCTCGTTCTCCTCCCGGTGCTCCATCTCGAGCCTAGCAGCGACGCGGCGATTTCTCGCCGCCACCCGCCGACCATTGCGCTTCTCCGACTCTAGCTTGCGCTCCTCCGACGTCTGTTCCTTTGAGGGCTTCTTCGGCCGGCCACGCTTCTTGGCGGTGGGAACGCCGGCAGGCGCAAGATCGACCATGGCAGCGGGATTCATCACTTCCCTTCCGCTCCCGCCAGTGGAAATTTAGGAGAGGTTATTTGGAGGGATAAGTGGTGTGGTATCTGTGCCATTCAAAGATAAAGGAAGAACACACTTGAACACGGACAACGCAGCCGATCCAAATTAGGTACATAAATGGATCGAGCCGAACGCGTTTATCTAAATGGGTTGCCCGCTAGGACACCGCACACGTCCCGCGCGTTTGCCCGAACTGTTTCAGACAAGCTCGAATGGGATACGTTGGTCTGACAGAGATGCCCTTGTTCTAACATTGGAGACGCCCTTAAGATGCCCTGGCCTGGTAATATTTCTGTCAGACAATAGTACTTTTCAGTTGACTAGACTCAGTTATCTTCTTTTAAATATAACGCACCACTGGCTGGAGGCAGAGTAGCTAGCGTGATATTTTTGTTGGTCGAGTTCTACGCTTGGAAAGACGCATGACGTCTGGAGCCAGACACGAGCATGTGCCGAGCCAGTGTAAAGTTTGGATTTTGCTGCGCATACGGTTACAGAAGCGGAAAAAATAAAGAAATGGAGCGGAGGCAGGCGGTGGTCCGTTGGGTCCTCGCATGAGCTAGCTTCCATCCACTAGCTTTTACTTTAAGGAAACGAAAACCGTCTAAAATAAACTAAGCCCAGTTGCCAATTTGCTCTCACCAAACACACACAGAGACAGATCGTGATAAAAAGGCTGAAAATTCAATGCACCAATCATTGCGCCCGGCACCAGGACCAGGAACTCATCATCCGATCCATTTTTCTCCTGGGCAGTGATAAACGAGCAGTAGTATTTCTATCTGAGAATTCAGCTGCACAGGTGAAGAAAGAAAGAATGGTCGTAGTAGCTGCTGGACCATCTTAACAGGATATTTCTTTTAGCACTGGGAGTAAGTCGGATGTGATGTTCAGTGAACAGTAGTAGAAAATGACATTGTTTCTGCGATAAACAAGCATTTCAGGAATCACTGGGGAAGGTAGAGAGAGAAATCGCTGGCAGCAGCAGTGGGAAAAGCAGTGGCAGGAGCGAAGCAAGAAACAGGAGAGAGAAAGCAGGGGACTTTCCATTGGATCCTACCTCGCTTTTGGGGACGAAGGAGGAGGAGAAGGTCTCTGTCCCTCCCTCCCTCTCTCTCTCCCTCTATTCTTCTTGGCTCGAGAGGAGGAGGAGATGTTTCCTCCTGGTCTGATCCACCACCGCACGGACGGCCCGGGGCCCGGCGAGGTGCCGCGCTCCGGCGGCGCGCCGAGCCTGGTGCTCACGGCGGACCCCAAGCCACGGCTCCGGTGGACCGCGGACCTCCACGAGCGCTTCGTCGACGCCGTCGCCCAGCTCGGCGGGGCCGAGAGTGAGTCTTTTCCTCCACCCTTCCTCTCTCTACCTCCCATTTTCCCCATTCTTGGTTCCTGATGCTCTCCGGTTCGTCAAGTGTGGCCATTCGAGGGCAATGCGTGTTTGCTTGGTGGGTGGGTCTTGGTTGGTGCGGCCGTGCGCTTTGCTTCATGCGGCCACGGATTCGGGTGCCTTCTTGCTCGGAGCAAGCAAGAATTTGAGCCATTTAGGGTCTCCGTGCTAAAATACTAGGAAAGTTTGTATCCATGATTTGGTCATCGTTACGTGGAGCAGAGCTTCCATGGAATGGGAGCTGCTGGAACCTGGAAGAAGGACGTGCGCCATGCATTTGCGCTTAGGAATGCGAGTTCACCACGCTCTACTCATGGCAGATTTTGAGGGGGAATGTGTGGCAGGTCCTTGCTTCCTCTGGAGATGTGAAGAGCTGTGTCTTGAGAGGGCTATGTGGACGGTTTCTGCCCTTCTCTTAGAACAACTTTGAGGTGTCATGGTGATTCGGGTGAAAGGGTGACTTTGGTTGATCTTCAGTTTCAGCTCCCTGCAGGAACAAGATAAGCTGATTAATACACTTCAGAGAGAAATGGCAATGATCCAAGCGAATATTGAAGAAGTTTGTGCGCAGTCAGGGGCATGGTTTTTAAGGCGTTAAGGCTGTTGAATATAAATATACTGCCTAGCCCCTTTCCATCAGATCGGTCTTTTGGGGATAATTGGCTAGTGCAGCCTAGACGCGATGGGGTGGGATAATTGACTAGTGCATAAATCCTTTAAAGGCGATCTAGGGGCGCTTTGGGCGCCTAAAGCGGCCATTTTTTCAAAGCGGAGGAGGGGCGCCTGGATGCCTAGGCGACGCCTTTAAAGCCATGGTCAGGGGTTTGTTTCGAGGGGATGCAACGATGGTAGGGCGAAATGGAGCAAAGTATTGCTTTTCAATTGACGGCATTCTGGAGTTACATTCGTGATTTCAGTTTATTTTTTCCTCGGATATGGCGATATTTGTTGCGTGCTTGGGCCTGGGCGTGCGTGCCTGTGTGTTTGTTGCAAGTTTTTTTTTGTGTGGAAGTAGTGGAAATGTGGTTTCTTTCTTGTACACATATTTGTTATGTCACTGAGCGAGCACTAACTAGTACACCATACTATCTTGCTATGACATATCTTTCAGACTTCTGAATATAGTAGTTAAATGCATGATCAATTCATCATTCTTGCAGAAGCAACACCAAAAACAATCTTAAGGACAATGGGTGTGAAGGGACTCACGCTTTTCCACTTGAAGAGCCATCTTCAGGTACTTCACATGTTTCTTATATTGCATTAAATAAATAAATTACGAGAACTAGGGGCTCCCCTGGCCTCTACATAGAGTGGTTACAAATACATCTACGTCATTTTGTGTTTTCTCTTTTGTTCTCATCAACAGAAATACAGAATGGGGAAGCAACCTGGCAAGGAGACGCCGGAGCAATCTAAAGATGGTAAGTAATACAAAGCAATCTACTACTATTTATGTCAACTGATAAGTTTGAGTCAGATTGGATGCATATTGCAAATAACTATATTTAGTGGAAACTTCTTGAAAGATCGGGGGCGCTTGGAGTTCTAGGGTTTGGTGGTGGCAGCCTAGGCTAACTGGTTAATATTTTTTTAGTTACTTCGATGAACATCTCTTCTTTGGCAAATGTCTGCTGGGAGAAAGAGGGTGGGGCTAATTAGGATATTATGTGAGGGTTTGTACTTGAGTGGTCTATAGGGATTGAATGGTGTAGGACTTTGAATGGTAGTGAGGCTATAGGGGCAATGATGAGATCACTGAGATTGCGGGGAGTGACAAGTGGTGGAATCTTTGTGAGAGGCAATATTTTACGCTTCGTGGGCGAACTTTTTTCGCTATACACAATTTTACATGAACCACAGCAAAAGCGATAGTGTGTATTTGTAGCATAAAGTTTTAGATCATTTTTATGCATTGAAAGAATCAATATTTTCTATGTGTGCATATCGCAATCCAATTTGGCAACCATTATCTGCAGGTGTGCACCTACTGCAGTTACCTTATTTCCAGTTGGATAATCACACTAAGATTTTGTATCTACATACTTGTAATGGAAGACAACCTGACCTTGCTCAGTCAGCAGGAAGTTTACTGTTTGTTTACATTGTCACCAAATGCAGCATATTGTCGTTGTGCTCACACGAAAATGCTAAGAAGCTAAGTTAGCAGTTCTGGTTTGAGCTGCCCATTTTGTTTGTAAGTAATCCAAGGTTGTAGCCCCAACTAGCAAATAGTTGCTTCATTTTGCTCATTGCACTGTCAAAGTATATGCAAGATTGGTCTTACTTTGTTAAATATTATCATATGGAAGTATGGAACACAAAGGTTCAAATGGAATATAGAGTAGAAATATAGATCAGACAGTTAGATAAAAAATATATGTCCATTTGAATTTTAATGGATGCAAGTGAAAAGGGAAGTCATGTTTAATGAACTTAATTTTCTCTCATTTTTATCTACGTCTGTCCTTTGGCTTCGGATGGTCATCAAAAGGAAATGTGACTAGTTATCATCAAGATAGTACTCTAGTTGTCAGTGTCACTCATCTGTTGCACCCTTACATGTTTATGATGCATCTGTGTTGCTTTGGCAGCACTACTTACCCCACACGCATTGGTTAATTGAGTTGGGATTTCCTGTTGTCAATCATGAGTACTTGGTATAAACAACCCATGCATATCTTATGAGACAGTGTACGTAATTATAAGACACAAATTATGCAATGAATTTTTGAAGAAATCCACTACTAATCTAGTATGCACATCTGTGGTTCTGAGTTGAAAAATATCTGGAAACATTCCGACTTCTGAGTTGTGTCTGTTTTTCTTGTTTTCTCGATTTGCAGGGTCCTATCTTCTAGATGCCCAAGGTGGAATGAGCCTGTCTCCAAGAGTTTCTACTCAAGATGCAAAAGAGTAAATTACATGGGCTAATCCTTGTCCAGCACGCCATTTCTCTTTTTTTTTGACAGAATATGAGTACATTTATGATATCTACTTTGAGTGTACTATTTGAGAAAGAGTTTTATGTTACAATTACTCACTGCAGAAGTCAAGAAGTTAAAGAAGCACTGAGAGCGCAGATGGAAATGCAACGAAGCCTGCATGAACAAGTGGAGGTAACTTTCACTTCTTCCTGTGTGCTGTCAGACAAGAAGGAATTACTCATCAACTTCAGTATTTTCTGCAGATCACAGTAGTTTTGACACATTTCTTGGTATACTCTATGTCCGAAGGATATGTAATTCTGTGCAGGCTTTTTGCCTGACTCTTTTGTACTACTCTGGTGCTCACTTTCTTTAATATGGCTGTGTCTAGGTTAAATTCTAGAGGACCATCACTCAAACAGAAAGACAGCAGGGTCAACAACTCTTTCTTTCAAAAACAAAAAGGAAACTAACCATTGACAATAAAACACTCTGTGGGGTTTTCATTAGAGGCAGTATGTTTAGAGCTATTTTCATCTTGTAACTAATATCTTAAACAACTGCTTCGTTTTTTTCTTGAAAAGGGGTGCTACCCCAGCCTCTGCATTGACTGATGCATATGGCCTTTATTATAAAACAACTGCTTCGTACAAATAACTGGAGCCTCTAAGAAACTTTGAACAGCAGGTCTGTCACAATCTGTGCACTTGTATTGTTGGAACTTCGCTCAACAATTATATTGAAAAATCATCCTTTTGTACGCTTTAACATTTAATAATACTACCTCCTGATTTCTAGATTTAGCATGGAAGAACAAATGTGGTTTTCATCACACAGAACCTGAGTGCTTTTTCTTTCCCATGATCAGGTCCAGAAGCATGTCGATATAAGGATGGACGCGTACACGACGTACATCAACACTCTACTAGATAAGGCATGCAAGATCGTCACCGAGCAGTTCTCGAGTAGCTTCAGCGTCTCGGACAACAATCTCCCGGAGCTATCCTCCGGCGGTTTCATGTGTGGCACTGCCACCGACGCGCTGAGCTCCTCCGTCTTCCACCAGCTCTCGGTCAGCTCGACCAACCTGCACAGCCCAGGAGGCAAAGCGTCTCTCTCGGGCATCGAAGGCCAGATGCTTCACCAGAGACCAACTGAGTTCAAACGCAAGTCCTCCTGCTGAGTCATGTCTGTCGACAGGATCTTGGTCAGAACGCTGGCTGCCTCCTCCGTGGTAGAGCCATGTCAAACCCTGGAACCGACGACGAGGGGAATGGTCTGCCAATCTGTGACCGACTTGTTTCTCTTGCTAGTGCATGCCAAGAAGCAAGGTTGTATCAATCAGAATCAGCAACCTATGTTTATATGTAAAACGCCTAATGTGCTGGTCGGGTGACTTCTATCATATTTTTATTATTATCAAGCATGATTCTAACATCGTTAACACATTCATTTTGCACATTCTAGAGATCAGTTTCTATCTTTTTGTGCACTAGCAAAGGGCCAAGGGGTTGCTACGCAACGTTAATAAGAGTATAAGAAGTTGCCATGAAATTAGCTGTGTTGTTTTTAATACAAATGCTTTCCTTTGTGCTCTGAATAATAAGGAAGATTAAGGCTGAACTAAGATAAAGGGAGCTTGATTTGAATTTGAATTGTGGAAAAGAGTCGGCGATGAGAACCTGATAGGCCCAAGTGCGCAACCGTAGTGGCCTCTTGGGCTGATGCAGCAGGCAATTGAACTCAACATAACTTTTTTTCTTCGAAATTGCATGCAAAGTAGGCCAGAAGCAAATTTCCTTTGGATTTCACAGCCCTAAAGATCAAAATGCTCCATAGAAAGAAAAATCTGGAATATAGTCTCCCAAAATTTACATCAAATTTCTTTGAGTTGAAAAGGCCCTGAGTGCATGTGCTCTGCCATGCACTAAAAGAAAATCACACAAACTCAATATGTCGAGTTCGCTTTTGGTTCAACCTTCTGTGGAGACTCGCACTTCGCTTCGATTTGTCGATCTTAGCCATGACCCTCATCAAGCAATGCGTCGAAGCAAATATGGTAGCGACTTTTTAGTGAGTTTTTTTTCAAAGGATCCACTGAACTCAGTGATGAAAAGGCTATTTTTTTTAAATAATACATTTTTTATTGAATTTCACAAATAATACACAAAACGGGCAAATTGCAAATCTGTTGGTCGGTCGGCCGTTCAACAGACGAAACACTGTCTTCGTCCGTTCAACGGACGAAACACTGCCTTCATCCGTTCAACGGACGACACACCCCTCCTTTACCAAACAGCCCATGACTACTCTAGAGAGACTTCATGATTGCGATTTTACCGCTACTTGCCGCTCACCCGGTGACTGGTGAGAGCAATGCCAGTAGCGGTAAAATGCTGCGAGCGGGCAAGTAGCGCTTCACCCAGTACGCTAAAATGCGGCGCCACAAAACCTTTCTTCAAAAAAAAATTGTACCAAACAAAGCAAATAAAATAGATTAAAAATAGAACTTATTACATACAACATAGTGCAATTACATAGATCAAACTGTGAACCTAAACTACTCTCCGTCCTCTTCCGTTGTACTCTCTCGGTCGACGACAAGAGGCCGCCCCACTTTTCATCGTCTGAGCCGATGGTGCATGGACCGGCGATCTACGCTTCGATGAATGCTTTTCTCTCGGCCCTCTGCGCCCTCTCGGGCCTCCTATGCGCGATAGAATTCTTCCTCTCACTGCACATCCTCCGGAAAATTGATCCTCCACGCCGCTATGGTGCCCTCGTCCGCCTCGGCGATGGCGAGCCGCCGCTGACGGGCGCGATGGCGCTACTGATCCTCGCGGGTGATGATACGAGGCGGAGGCGCCACCATCTCCGCTTCTTTGAGACAATTAATGTCGTCGAAATTCATGTCGCGGAGCGGACGGCCGAGCCTCCACGTTGCCGCGTCATACACGTGTGGCCTCGTGTGTGATGCCGAAGGTTTCGAGCGGCAGACGGTAGCCGGCGGCGCAGATCTCCGCGTAGAAGTTGCCCGCCGATCGGGCGTGCATGCCGCGGAAGCCGGAGGTGCTCAAGGGGCTGGCGCAGAGGCATCCTGACGGATCGGCGGCGCTCGGCATGGGTCGGCGACACGACGCAAAGGCGGGCGGTAGAAAAGGAAGGAAAGAGAAACTCCAGAACGGTTCAGCGGCACGCACGTGCTCGCTGTATTGCGTGCGGGAGTCGGCGCCCAAAATATACCACGCTGTAAAAAAAATCCCGTCCAAAAACAACAGGTTTTAGCACGCGGTTGTCGTTTTGCGCGGCCGACGGAGATGCTCTACTATGCATCATATTTGTCGTTATAGGAGTGACTTGGGAGGGGGCTGAGGTGGCTCAACGACATATATCCACGATCAAAAAAGCAGACCATCACATTCATGATCTATTTAACTTAAATCTGTGTCCTAATGCGCAGCCTGAACCCCTCCATTACTCCACTCTTGGCATGAGAGACGAGTGCAAGGACAAGGCGAGGGGAATATTCCGGGCATTGTTCCGAAGATCCCTGTAATAGAAACTTCCAAAATCCAAAACACTCTTGATTAACTAACCTTGGGTCATTGTTGACAACGACCAGCTCGTTTACAATTAGTCAGGATGAATATTTTTGTTTCCAAATTGATCTAGTCAGGATCTTATCTTAAAAATGGAACAGAGGCCGGATGGCTTCTGTCTATCGTTGGCAAACATCGGCCGACAGAATTGGAGAATACGGCCGGTACCTAGCATGGCTAGCTAGCTGTTCTCTGCTCAAAGATCACATCCAAAAAAGGAGCAACGATTATATTCTCTCCGCCTCTATTTTCTTCCCCACACCACCCAGACGCTGATCTGTCATGATTCTTTTTTTTTGTCATGATTACAGTAACTGTCTATATGGACTTTTTCTTTGACATCCCACATTTTTTAGTTGTTTATCTACTGCTGCATAACATATGACGAGAATTCGACGATAAACGTTGCAGTTTCCACACGATATATACTTGTGAAGTTAGTATATTTTGCAGGTGTCAACCTTTGTAATTAAAAAAAATGATACAGTAAGCAACAGAGCTGACACATGCTTCTGATATTCCAAATGTCCAGGAAAACCAAGAATGTTTTTTTAGGAACATATTGGTAAACAATTTTGATTTTTGACCAATAGCCCACTGAGACTAACGCTTCTTTTCCATCTGCGAATATACAAAATCAACATAACCGTTGAAGAAGCGTCCGTCCGTTCCACAGCACAGAGCGTATCGTTTTCATGCGTTTGAACGGGCCCAGACGCGCCACGTGGACGCTCCTCACCTAATCCGACGCGGGGGTGGCAGCGGCGCTTGCAGGCCATTCATTGGTCAAGAGGCCGGCCCAGAGCTGCAGAAATTATGGCGCACCTCTGACCTGCGTGCAAATTTCACTCTGCTCCTCGTGTATTCGTTATATTACGAGCAAGGGATCATGAACCATGCACGGTTCATGGAGGCATCCGATCGCATCTACATTCATGATTCATGCCACCACCACCAGTCGTGCTGAGACAAAGAAGTCTAGCTAGAGTCTTGTCTTCGTTTCGCGGAATTGGTCCTCTAAAACAACAGTTCAATTTTGTATCCTCTACTGTAGCCTCGTGTTTATATGTAGTCCTATCCTAGGGATTGCTTTGTTTTCTTGTTCATCACATTGGTACCCTAAACCTAAAGTTTTGTCGTGTCTATTACGCGTAGGGGTGGGCAAATATTTATATTTCATTTAGGTCGTGCATTCAAAATTTTCTAAGTTGCGTTTTATTTATTTTGTTGATAAATCTAGGACTAAAACCAAAAAAATTTATCTCTTAGATAACGGTTATTTATGCATCAGATATTCCTTTTTGTACCATGACCTGCAACTTTGAGATGCATGATTGGTATGTGACTAACTAGGCTCGAACACCTATTAACATATCGTGGATCTCAAAACAAAAGCACGAGCCTTATCTCCTCCCAAGGCTTGCTATAACAACGTCTCAAACCCATTCGACGCCCACGAGGCCAGCCACATAGCCCCTCACAGATTGCTCATACATCAGATGAACACATTTGAACCATGATCCACAAACATGAGGTCTCTAAGATTTGTAGTATGTGGTATCTTGACTCTAGCACCACTTTCTAGACCTGTTAAACCAACACTAGAGCCATATGCCATTGCATTGACCTCTTGTGTGTTGGGACACTATAACTAAAAGCCCAGCCACATACGAATAACCCGTATACCATGGTCTCTCCAATTCTACATTCAACGTGAGAGTGAGAATAAATCCAAAAGGGTTATTGAGAAAGGGGATGTTGTTTTCCTTTACAATGTTACTAATTAGTTATATCTTAATGTCTTTATGTTTCTTTGGAAGTGAACTTTTTCACTTGTTATTATAATACTTCAAGGTGAAATTGCACCCTGAAGTGCCAAGGAGCCGCTGAGTTAGATAAACTGGTTAGCTAATATCGATTTTACACACAACTAGAGGGAGCATGCGATATCACATTTAGGTCTTATTTGCACTAAGTTACCTGCAAAATACGTCAAAATGTCATGAAAATTCTGAGAAAAAATGATATGGACACAAAATTATATAATATGGCATAAAATTTCAAATTCCATAACTTGACAGGAAGATAAATCTAGGCTATGAATGGTACTAAATTAATATACGAGCTAGATAAGATCATATCGATTCTATTAGTGTAACATCCCAAAAATATTAAACTAGAATCATCAAACTTTAATTATCAAATTTAGGGTTAACAAAAAAATTTCTAAAATAAAATGAGAAAGCATTCATGTGTGTATGCATCCCATTTTGAATTCTTTTGAATTGCCTTGTTTATGTGTTTCTTTGCTTGTAAAATGATTCTTAGGTGAAATAAACATCATCTAAACAATCCCCACACTTTTACGAAAGACAAATAAATCAAAACAAACAAAATGAGTGAATGGTCACTTTGGCCAAATTAACTCTCATGCCTACTTTGACTGTCTCTAACTTTCAAAACTTAACAGAAACTTGTTTGGATCTTTACACCCCTTGATATTACTCATAACAAAGTATCAAGGCCCACCTTGTGATCATCCAGAAACATTCAAATGCATAGTTTAAAGGACAGTTTAAAACTGAATCTATATCATATGGGAAGATCCCAATTTTTCAAAAACCACTCAAACAAGCTCAACTTTCAAAACCCAAGCATCTGCAGACTCACCAGCACCAACCTAGCACACCCACCAAAAATCTTTTCAAAATTCAAAACTTGAGTTTTTGCGGCCATTTCATCAAACACTTGGATGCAACAAATCAATCTGGCCTAACTTCACTGTTTTGAGCAGTAATTTGGCTAAGCAATGTTCACCATTAATCACCCTTGTCTCCCTCAGTGCCAACTAGTGCTTGGACAAACCCTAGCCCCTACCCTTTGCCCCATGCCATGCCAACCCGAGCACCCCCTTGTCAGTCGACCATGGCTAGCTAGCCAGAGCAAGCACCAAGCCCAAAAAGCATGTCTAGGACACAGCCCACCGTCCACCGCCACCCCTGTCCAGCGCTCGAACCTTGCCAGCCACTGGACCACACGCACAGACCATGCCAAGCTCGCCAGCAACCATGTCGAGCGTGCGCCAGAGCGCCACCCTCGACACACGCCCACAGACCGCGCGCCGCCCTCGCCGCGTGCATACACGATCACCACCGTCCCAGGAGACCACCAGACATCCCCGTTCTCCGCCCCATGCCTCACAGCCACCGCTCGCCGTCGAAGACGCCGCCTCTGCCGCGCAGAACGTCGAGCATTCCAGACCGTTTGCCACCGCCCCTACACATGCATTAAAGCCATAGAGCATCGCCAGGAGACCACCGATCGATCGCCACCGCCGGCCATGCCTCTAGCAGCCCGTAGCCATGTCGCCACTGTCGCCTGCCCATCCCGTTCGGTCTCATCGTCGAGCCTATAAAAGGAGACGACCCCCAGCCGAATTGAGCACACCATTTCACTCCCCTCTCCTCACTGATCGTTCCACCCCGTTCCCGGAGCAAGGCGAGCAGCGCATCGCCGGAATTGCGCCAGAGCAGGCCGCCTCTGGAGAAGAAGGGCGCCGTCGATTTCATCCATCCTAGGAGAAGCTGCCGGTACCAGGAGGTTCGCCGTCATCGAATTCGTCGTTAGCCCGCCTCGCCGACCCTCGCCTGAGCCCCGGTGAGCCTCCCATGACCCCCACTGCGCCGCTAGGGTTCGAGCTCGCCGGTGACTAGTTCATCGTCGATGACGACCCTCAGCCGTTGATCTTACTTCTAATCCAACGCACCACGTTGCTCCGTACCGCTTCGCACCCCCTGTCTCACTAACGCGTGGGGACAGCAACTTAACCAGCCCGCGTAAGCGTTGTGCTTAGCAGGCTGGTCCAGTATCGTTTCCCGCGCATCCCAGTCGTTTGAATTTAACTTTTTCCATTTTATTTCAAACACAGTTCTATACCTAGTTTCAAAAATCAACCCAGCTCGATTCAGTGCACCAAATTGAATGAAACCAATTTTTTTAGAAAGGTCTTGAAATGCTGATCCAAGCCCGTTGGATTTAAATCATTTGAATCTATAGATCAACCTTGGTAAAAATAACAAGGCAGAACCTTTTCTGCATTCAAACATTTTTCAAATCTAAATCATAAAAGCTTTTGAGTTGATTCCAACTCTCAAAAATCACATTTGATCATACCTTTCAGAATATATAAAAACATTTGGGTTTACTTACAGAAATATTGTTCAAGTAATAAAAGAATGCCACATGGGCATTTCTAGCCGCTTTAATTAATTAAAATAAAAGGTTAAACCTTATTTTATTAAATTGTGACGTCACTTTAAATCATATTCCCATGGACTAAAATATGTGGTGATGACATGTGTCAACATGATCCCATGTTTGGTTTGGAGAATATTAAATCTTAAGTAGTTTTTCAATGAGTAGAAATTACTTTTCTAAAAATAAAAGGAATTAAACCAAGCTTTAATCTTGTAATGTTAGTGATGATGCTAGATCATCTATAGGACCCTTTTGTGTGATGATTGAAATTACTTAAGTATTGTTTGGTGATTGTGTACCTCGTATTTATTTATAGACGCTAGTACCGACCAAGGATACGAGGAAGAAGGAGGATACTACGAAGAAGAAGCCGAGGAGAACTTCAACCACTGCTCTGCACAAGGCAAGCCTAATACTACTAGTTGAATGTGCAAGCTAACACTTGCAATTTAGCCAGCTTATACTGATATTAATGCAAGCCAATACTTGCTTGTTACCATGCCAACTATATGCCTTAAGCATATATGATCATAACCACTTGATAAACTATACTTACAAGCTTTATACTTCATTTCTTTATCAAAGCTAGTACTTAGAGCTTACTTAAGTGAATGGTAGATTCTAGAGAGAATTGAAGGTTGCATAAAGAGCATAAAATTTGGCCTAAGCTAGATAATCTTTATGTCATCCTAAGGCCTGAGATTGAACTTAGTTAAACTCCACTAGTTTACCACCCCTCCTTAGTACTTACCCCCACTTGTAGATGCTAGTGATAAGCATAAAACCTGATCAACTTAGATGGGAATACTTGGTGGAAAAATGGTTATGAAAACCTAGGAATGATGGATCATTCTATTTAAATGTTTTGGACATGTGTTTCCGAACACCAGATGATTTATGGTGATGAAAATGTTGAGGCATGAGCCTTAGCCCTTTATAAAACTGATGGTTGTCTGGATGCGATACCATTCCAATTTTACCGTACAACCACAATACCCGAGAATTGGGTAGGGCTTGACTGGAAACTTATATACCTTAGTATTGGTTCCCTCACGACCATGGTATGAGCTGAGGCTACCTTGTGAAGATTGACCACCTGTGCAGTACCCAAGATGACAGTTGGTCATGGTTGGGAGGCCAAACTCACAGGATAGGTGCTTATACTAGGGCGTGTAATTGAAAGGTTAGGATTGATTATCCACATACTGAGTATGGTGAATTCAGGATTTGTTCCTGACGGATGTATCGAATGTTGTGGTGAAAGTGTACAATCTCTGCAGAGTGTCAAACTATTCAAATAGCCGCGTCCACGGTTATGGATAGTGGCCATATTGTTCCCCCGTCAGATGTTTTCAAAATGACTTATGAAATGAATTGAGACTTTGACAACAGGGTTGTGGCATGAGATACAAGTTCCCACTTAGGTGTTATAAAATTTGACTAGCTTTCTCTCACCCCTGAACTTAGTAGAGGTAAATCTGGCTTTTTGCAAAACAACCTTAGAGCTTAGTGTCCTATTACAAAAACCCCTTCACTTGTTAGTATTAGATTGCGAGTACTTAAAGAGTACTCATGGCTTTGTCCCTGGCTATTCCCGTGGCCAGACTATGAAGAGGAGTACCTGGAGGATAGACCCCAGGAAGGTTACGACAACTAGGATCATCTCCCATCGTCAGCATTGCCTGTGACCCCGAAGATGGAGCTTCGCCTACGCTACCGTTATTATTACGTATTTGTTGGAATTTTTCCCTAGAGGCAATAATAAAGATGTTATTATTATAATTCTTGTTCATGATAAAGTTTATATTCCATGCTAGAATTGTATTAAGCGGAAACTTTAATACTTGTGTGGTTTGTGAACAACACCGTGTCCCTAGTATGCCTCTATGGACTAGATCATTGATTAATGATGGTTGAGGTTTCCTAACCATAGACATGAGTTGTCGATTAATAATGAGATCATATCATTGGGAGAATGATATGATGGACAGACCCAAACTAAGCGGCGCAATTAGATCGTGTCATCGTGTTCATCTTTGCGAAGCTTTTCTTATGTCAAATATTGTATTCCTTAGACCATGAGATAATACAACTCCCTGGTATCAGAAGAAAGCTTTGAGGTCATCAAACTTCATCCTATGAGAGGGTGATCATAAAGGTGTCTCTCAGGTGATCGGAAAGTACCTGTTGGGTTGTATGTATCGAGATGGGATTTGTCCCTCCCAAGTCGGAGAGATATACTTCGGGCCCACTCGGTAATCGATATCAACACCGCTTGCAAGCATGTGGTTAAGGAGTTAATCACAAAGTGATATCGTATTACGGAACGAGTAAAGTACTTGCTGTGAACGAGATTGAACTAGGTATGACGGTACCGACGATCAAATCTCGGGCAAGTAAAATATCGCGAGATGAAGGGAATATATATGGGATTGATTGAATCCTGGCATCGTGGTTCATCCGATATGATCATCGATGAATGTGTGGGAGTCAATATGGGTTTCCAGACCCCGCTGTTGATTATTGATAGAAGATCATGTCTGCATGTTCTCGAACCCGAAGGGTCACACACTTAACGTGTCTCGACGCTAGGATAGATTGGATAATTGGTTTATGAGTTTTTGTTCGGAGTCTCGGATGGGATCCGGGACATCACGAGAGGTTTCGGAATGGTCCGGAGAATAAGATTCATATAAGGGAATGCAGTTTTTGGAGTTCGGAATTGTTTCGGGTTAATCGGTATTGTACCGGAAGCTTCTAGAACCTTCCGAAGGGGGACCAACGTGGCCCCACCTGCCGGGAGGGGGCATGGGCCTATGAGGGAGTGCCCTGGACGCATTGGGCCAGGGGCACAAGTCCCCATAGGGCCCAGCCGGCCAACCTAGGGCAAAACCCTAGGGGAGCTTCTAGAAGGGGGGGAACTTGCCCCCTACTCCTCCCTCCTTGGCCGCCGGCCCTAGGGCTTGGGGGAGGGGCAAGGGCTGGCCGCACACCCCTCTATATAAAGAGGGCTGGGGGAGCACCCCCTCCGACACCTCCTCCTCAATCCCTATCCGCCCTGCTGCCCTCCTCTCTCTCTCCCTCCCGACTTCACGTAGGCGAAGCCCTGCTGCAGAAACTCTCCACCACTTGCACCGCGCCATCGCGTTGTAGATCTAATCCGTGTCTCCACCATACTTGCTGGACCAAGGAAGGAGGAGACGTCGAGGTGCCGCATGTGTGCATCTCTCGGAGGCATCGCCACTTGCGGTGTTAGATCGGATCGGATCGCGAGGAGGAGAAGCGAGTACGACTACATCACCCACGTTCCGACGAACATTCCGCTGTGTGAATCTTCAAGGGTATGAAGATCTCATCTAATCCCCCTCGTTGTTTGCATCTCCTAGATTAGATCTTGGCTTTCCCGTTCGCATCCGTAGATTTTTTTTGATTTACTATGCTGCGAAACCCTTCAGTGGTATCAGAGCTAGATCTATGCGTAGATGTATTTCACGAGTAGAACGCAACATGGTTGTTACGGGCGTTGATGTTTTTTGTTGCAAGCCTCTTGTTTGTGTTCTTCTTATGACGCGGGATAGTGAGATTGAAGCGGTCCAGGCCAACTTTACGCGACGTCGTTCGCGAGACCGGCTCCGCACTTGACGTGTGGCTTGTTCCACACATGCGGCTGGTGGATGCCAGTTTCTCTCACTATAGTTGTCATGGGATTTACACCGGAGTTTGGCAACCATAATATCACCGTTGTGGCTTTCCGTAGGTAAGAATCGTTCTTAGCTTGCTACTCCCATAAGCCACGTAAAACATGCAACAACAAAGTAGAGACGTCTAACTTGTTTTTGCAGGGAGTGTTTTCTGTGATATGGTATGGCCCAAGATGTGATGTGTATGTTGTATGCAATGATCATGTTTTGTAATATTTCACGACTTGCATGTCGATGAGTACACAACCGCAAGAGTCATATGGTTGTCTTTATAATTGTGTATGACCTATGTGTCAACTTCTTATACGCCATGTAATAGTTTCACTTTATCGCTAAGTAGTTAGCAATAGTTGTAGTTGCTATTCATGGTGGAGGCAATCATGGTGGAGTGATGGAGATCATGCCGGCACGCACAAGATGGAGATCATTGCGCGAAGATTGGCTATACCATGTCACATAAAGTTATATGCATGTGATGTTTATCCTTTTATGTATCTTATTATGCTTAGATCACGACGGTAGCATTATAAGATGATTCCTCACTTAAAGATCAAGATAAAACTGTGTCCTCCCCATGTATGCACCGTTGCGAAAGTTCATCGCGTCCAAGCATCACGTGATGATCGGGTGTTATAGACTCTACGTTCACATACAACGGGTGCAAGCCAGTTTTGCACACGCGGAAATACTTGGGTTTGACTTGACGAGCCTAGCATTACAGACATGGCCTCGGAACACATGAACCGAAAGGTTAAGCATGAGTCATATGAATGATATGATCGACACTTCGTTGTCCACCATTGAAACCACATCTCTTCTCGTGAAGTTCGGATTAGGTGTGGTGAATTTGGATCATGTTCACTAAACAACTTGAGGGATGTTGAATTTAGTGGGAGTTCATCTAGTAATTTGATTAAAGTTGAACTAGTTATCATGAACATAATCTAATTTGTACTTGCAAACATTGTAGATCAAATGGCTAAGTCCAAATTCAACTTCAACGTTTTTGCTGAGAAGGAAAAGCTTAGAAACAATGGGTCTAACTTCACCAACTGGTTCCGCAATCTGAGAATCATTCTCTCTAGCGGTCAAAAGGACTATGTCCTTGAGAATGCGTTAGGTGACGCCCCTGCTGTAGATGCGCCAGCGGATGAGAAAGCTGTCTATCAGTCGCGCAAAGATGATTATGGTATGATTAAGAGCACCATGTTGTTTGCTATGGAATCGAGCCTTCAAAATCGTTTTTAAGACTATCCCGGGCCCTTTGAGATTCTTGAGGAGCTGAAAACTATGTTTCAGACTCAGGCCCGTTCTGAGAGATATGAGATCTCTGAGAAATTCTTTAACTGCAAGATGGAGGAAGGGAGTTCCGTTAGTGAGCACGCCATAAAGATGTCGGGCTACACTCAACTCCTTGAGAAACTGGACTGCAAGATTCCAGAGGAGCTCAAGATTGACAGGGTTCTGCAATCACTCCCTCCCAGCTACAAAAGTTTTGTAGTGACTCATAATCAGATTGGTTCCACTGATACGATCACCGAGCTCTTCGCAAAGCTGAAGGCTGCGGAGGTGGACATCAAAAAGGATAATCATGTGTTGATGGTCAACAAGCCCCCCACCTTCAAGAAAGGTAAGGGTGCAAAGAAGCCCTTCAAGAAAGGCGGCGGCAAGCGCGTTGCCCCTGTTGAGAAGAAGCTCAAGTCTGGACCCAAGCCGGACACTGAGTGCTTCTATTGCAAGGACAAGGGTCACTGGAAGCGCAATTGTCTGAAGTACTTAGCGGACAAGAAGGCTGGCACCATCAAAGGTATATTTGATATACATGTTATTGATGTTTTCCTTACTATCCCTCGTTGTAGTGCCTGGGTATTTGATAGTGGTTCAGTTGCTAATATTTGTAACTCAAAACAGGAGCTACGGAATAGACGGCGGCTTGCGAGGGATGAGGTGACGATGCGCGTTGGCAACGGATCAAGAGTTGATGTGATGGCCGTCGGCACGCTCTCCTTAGTTTTACCTTCGGGATTAGTTTTAAACCTTGATAAATGTTATTATGTGCCTGCGTTGAGCATGAACATCATATCTGGATCGTGTTTATTGCAAGACGATTATTCATTTAAATCTGAGAATAATGGTTGTTCTATTTATATGAGTAACATCTTTTATGGTCATGCACCTTCTGTGAATGGTTTATTTCTTCTCAATCTCGAAAGGGATGAAACACACATCCATAACATTGAGGCTAAGAGATGCAAAGTAGATAGTGATAATACTACTTATTTGTGGCACTATCGTCTAGGTCATATTGGTGTAAAACGCATGAAAAAACTCCATTCTGATGGACTTTTGTAGTCTCTTGATTTTGAATCATTTGACACATGCGAACCATGCCTCATGGGAAAGATGATCAAAACACCGTTCTCCGGAATGATGGAGCGAGCAACGGACTTGTTGGAAATCATACATACCGATGTATGCAGACCGATGAGTGTTTCGATGCGCGGTGGATATCGCTATTTTCTCACTTTTACCGATGACTTAAGTAGATATGGGTATATCTACTTAATGAAACATAAATCTGAAACATTTGAAAAGTTCAAGGAATTTCAGAATGAAGTGGAGAACCATCGTAACAGAAAGATTAAGTTTCTACGGTCCGATCGTGGAGGTGAATATTTGAGTTATGATTTTCTCACGCAACTTAAAGCAAGCAGAATCGTTTCTCAACTCAAGCCACCCGGAACACCACAGCGCAATGGTGTGTCTGAACGCCGGAATCGAACCCTATTAGATATGGTCCGATCGATGATGTCTCTTACTGATTTGTCGTTATCATTTTGGGGTTATGCATTAGAAACCGCTGCATTCACTTTAAATAGGGCACCATCTAAATCCGTTGAGACGACACCGTATGAACTGTGGTTTGGTGCTAAACCTAAGTTGTCGTTTCTTAAAGTTTGGGGATGCGAAGCTTACGTCAAGAAATTGATGCCGGACAAGCTCGAACCCAAAGCGGAGAAATACGTCTTCATAGGATACCCTAAGGAAACTATTGGGTATACCTTCTATCATAGAATCGAAGGCAAAGTGTTTGTCGCAAAGAACGGTTCCTTTCTTGAGAAGGAGTTTCTCTCGAAAAAAGTGAGTGGGAGGAAAGTAGAGGTAGACGAGGTTGTTGAACCTTCTCTTGAGTTGGAGAGTAGCGCAACGCCTGAAATTGTTCCAGTGTCGCCTGCACCAACAATAGAGGAAGCTAATGACAAGGATCATGAAGCTTCGGACGATGCTGCTACTGAACGTCGCGGGTCGACAAGGTCGCGTGCCCCTCCTGAGTGGTACGGCAACCCTGTCTTGACTATCTTGTTGGTAGAAGACAGTGAACCTACGAACTATGAGGAAGCGATGATGAGCCCAGACTCTGAGAAATGGCTAGAAGCCATGAAATCCGAATTAGGATCCATGAGCGAAAACCAAGTATGGACTTTGGTGGACCCTCCTAGCGATCGAAAGGCCGTTGAGTGCAAATGGATTTTCAAGAAGAAAACGGACGCGGATGGTAATGTTACCGTCTATAAAGCACGACTTGTCGCGAAAGGTTTTCGACAAGTTCAAGGTGTTGACTACGATGAGACTTTCTCTCCCGTAGCGATGTTTAAGTCCATTCGGATTTTATTAGCAATTGCTGCGTTTCATGATTATGAAATATGACAGATGGATGTCAAGACTGCGTTCCTCAATGGCAACATTGATGAAGAGTTGTATATGATGCAACCCGAAGGTTTTGTTGATCCTAAGGATGCTGATAAAGTGTGCAAGCTTCAGCGTTCCATTTATGGACTGAAGCAAGCATCTTGGAGTTGGAACCTTCGTTTTGATCAAGTGATCAAGAGCTTTGGATTTGTTCCAAATTGCTACGAAGCTTGTATCTACAAGAAAGTGAGTGGGAGCTCAGTGACATTTCTGGTAGTATATGTGGATGACATATTGATTATTGGAAATGACATTAATATGCTTAACGATGTGAAGAGTTATTTGAACAAGTGTTTTTCAATGAAAGACCTAGGTGAAGTTGCTTATATATTGGGCATCAAAATCTATAAAGATAGACAAAGACGCCTGATAGCTTTAAGCCAGAGTACATACCTAGACAAAGTTCTGAAAAGGTTCAGAATGGATAAGGCAAAGAAAGGTTCAGTGCCTATGTTGTCAGGTAAGATATTGAGCAAGGCTCGGTGTCCGGCTACGGTAAATGATAGAGAAGCTATGAGAAAAGTGCCTTATGCCTCGGCCATAGGTTCTATCATGTATGCCATGCTGTGTACTAGACCGGATGTGTCCAATGCTCTTAGTTTGACGAGCAGATACCAAAGTGATCCAGGAGTGGAACACTGGACAGTCGTGAAGAACATCCTAAAGTACCTAAATAGGACTAAAGAAATGTTCTTAGTCTATGGAGGTGATGAACAACTCGTCGTAAAAGGTTACGTCGATGCTAGCTTCGACACCGACAAGGATGATTCTAAATCTCAGACAGGATACGTTTATATTTTGAATGGAGGAGCTGTGAGCTGGAGAAGCTGCAAGCAAAGCGTGATCGTGGGATCTACAGTAGAAGCGGAATACATGGATGCTGCAGAAGCGTCAAGTGAAGGAGTTTGGATCAGGAACTTCATCACTGAGCTTGGCGTGGTTCCAAGTGCATTGGACCCACTGGAGATATTGTGTGACAACACTGGCGCCATAGCACTCGCTAAGGAACCAAGATATCATCCAAAGACCAAGCATATCAAACGCAAGTTTCATATAATCCGAGATTATATAGCAGATGGAGATCTGAAGATTAGCAAAGTACATACAAATCTGAATGTCGCAGATCCATTGACTAAACCTCTTCCACGTGTAAAACATGATAAGCACCTTAGTGCCATGGGTGTGAGATTGTTGCCAAATGTAAACTAGATTATTGACTCTAGTGCAAGTGGCAGACTGTTGGAATTATGCCCTAGAGGCAATAATAAAGATGTTATTATTATAATTCTTGTTCATGATAAAGTTTATATTCCATGCTAGAATTGTATTAAGCGGAAACTTTAATACTTGTGTGGTTTGTGAACAACACCGTGTCCCTAGTATGCCTCTATGGACTATCTCATTGATTAATGATGGTTGAGGTTTCCTAACCATAGACATGAGTTGTCGATTAATAATGAGATCATATCATTGGGAGAATGATATGATGGACAGACCCAAACTAAACGGAGCAATTAGATCGTGTCATCGTGTTCATCTTTGCGAAGCTTTTCTTATGTCAAATATTGTATTCCTTAGACCATGAGATAATACAACTCCCTGGTATCAGAAGAAAGCTTTGAGGTCATCAAACTTCATCCTATGAGAGGTGCCGCACGTGTGCATCTCTTAGAGGCATCGCCACTTGCGGTGTTAGATCGGATCGGATCGCGAGGAGGAGAAGCGAGTACGACTACATCACCCACGTTCCGACGAACGTTCCGCTGTGCGAATCTTTAAGGGTATAAATATCTCATCTAATCCCCCTCGTTGTTTGCATCTCCTAGATTAGATCTTGGCTTTCCCGTTCGCATTCGTAGAATTTTTTTTGATTTACTATGCTGCAAAACCCTTCAGTATTTCCGTTGCTTGAGTTGTATTAAGAACTAGATCATAAGATCCTTATTTGTGTAAGACCTTATGTATGATTTGTAATGGATGATGTACTGTGGTATCCAATTCTGTTATGTCTCGCAAAAATGGTAATCCTGGGATTGCGATGAATGGCATAACAGGCATTTGGGATTAAAAATCCGGGTGTTGACAATTAGTAATGAACTTTGTCATTTTTTTGTTTCATGAGCTATGGATCGAATTTACATTTGAATGTCGATACATGGATATTACTCACTGTGTCCCAAAATATAAGGCGTCTAAGGATTGGTTAAAAGTCACATCTTACTAAGTTTGACCAAATATTTGGAAAAAATATCTACATCTACAACATTGAATGGACACATGAGAAAATATAGTTTATGATGAATCTATTGATATTGATTCAGTATTGTAAATGCTTATATTTTTGTGTATAATTTTGGTCAAATATAGAAAAACATTGTTTTTGACTAATCCTTAGACGCTTTATATTTTTGGGACGGAGGGAGCAATAAATAATTTGCCCACCCCACCTCCTACAACCCCATGATGAAGAATAACAAAGCTAGTGACCAGTTAGCCCCAATGCCAACATAGCAATCCATTTTGAGCTAAACTAAATCAACTTTGTAATTACTATGCCATAAGTTCATATAAACCAATTTTAATTGAAAAATAAATAAATTCTAAGGTATGATATGTGGACTTTGATCTGTCTCTTTGTACGGGTTGTGGTAGAATGGCTATGCTTTTCATTCATTCTGCCCGGAGGATCAACAATACTAGGTTTTTCTGTTTGTGGTATGATTTTGTGGAATTAGTTATGGGATTTAGGCTCTATTTGGACTATACAAATTTCATTGGACTTCTATAGGATTACAATCATTATTCCTATGGGCTTTTGATCAAAGGAATATTGGTACTAAAATTCATATGGATTGGATTTATATGCCTCCATTACATAAGAGTCTGAATATTCACTCTATTCTTCTCTTAATTTAAGACTCAATCGCATAAAATCAAGTCATGTTTTTTTTGTTCTTTTCCCGTGTTGCATCCAAATGAGTATCTTTGTTGATTTTCAGTATTTTATAATTCTTTGTTTTGCACATACAAACTTATCAAAATCTTACTTTTTTCTGTTCCTATATTCGTTGACCTGCAATCCAAAGAGTCTAAGTCTCACCCAGAAAAATGATAATGATATATACGGGTGAGTGTAGGTACATGTTGTGAGCCTTTGCATTTATTATGTATTTCTGAAAAAAAAACATAGATCACAGGGTGCATTCCACAAATTTTGAATGAGAGAAGGATCCAACTGAAAAAAGCTGCATCCGGTTTTGTCTTGGCCAGGTTCCGGTAGCAGCAAAAACTGTCCTAGCCAGTAGGAACGGAAAAGAGGAAGAGAGAGGGGGTGGGAGGAGAATCTCGTGGAATTCTCTCTCCGCAGCTCGCCGGGGGCCAAGAAACCACCACCAGCTCGCGAATCTCTCCTCCCAATTCAGTCCACAGGAGGCGCCAAGTCCCGATCTTGCCGGCCTAGCTGCACTCCGGCCGTCCCCAAAGCCCCCATCTCGGGCCTTCCACCGCGAATTCATCCCTGGTAAGTCAGAAATTTCTCAAATTTGGCTGTATATTTCCGCCTCCAAATCAGTACCAAGCACCAATGGATGGAGTGGTCGACTTGGTACCGCTTGGAAGAAGGAGAGGACAAGGAAATCAATCGATGCCTGTTTTCCTCTGCTGTTGTATATGCACCACACGCGGAACAGCAGAATTCCAATCAACAAAGGGGATTAGTTGATTCCGCATCACATGCTCTATGAGATGCATACCCGATTCAATCTGCTCTGAGCTGGATGCGCCTGTAGAGGGGAGTTCACCAAAAAAGGCTCTCCGCTTCCACGGATGGCTGGTGATTCTGCCGGCGTCGCACGCGAGAGGGAGCTGAGTGGGGACGGAGGAGAAGGGAGCGTCTGGGCAGTGGAACGGGTCTGGTACTCTGGTCCAACCAATTCGGTGGACTGGATGAGCAAGGGCACAATTGTCATTTCAGATCTGTGTTTAGAGAAATATAAGAGCAATACCGAAACATGGCATTTTATCAAACTGTGCAACTAAGATGTGTCATTTTGGGCATTGCGATGTACTTAGTCCTTTCAAAGCGCTTGCAAAAGTAAAATGGGGCATTTTTATCGAATATCCTGGGGAAGAAAAGGAGAGGAGAGACTTAGGCCCACCTCTGGGGGACGTCTGGCCTATGTTTTGTGATCGGGTTCTTAAGCATGGCCCCTGAAGAGCATGCCTCCAACAACCTGCTAAGTTTGGTGATCAGCAGCTGTTATGTTGGAGGTTGCTTCCATATTTTTATGCCTTATCTTGTCCTAATAAAGTGCTACCTTCCGTGGAATTCATATTTTGCTTAGGCTAGGTAGTTGCTTCTGATGAAAGAATAAGGTTTTGGGATAACGAACAACCATCAGGCTTGTACTTTCGATGAAGTGGCCAATTCTCTAGATAGGAGGAGTTTAGAACAAAGAAATAATTCGAGCTATCATTTTCCTCCAGCATTAATAGAATGAATGGATTGGCTTTAAGAAAAGACTCATGCGGCAAGGTATAACATTTTCTTTAAAAATTCCAGTCCCTTCTGGTCCACAATGATACATGACTACTACTTTGATTCTTTTGATTATTTGCAATTTATGGTCATTTGGTGACTAGACTGGTTCATTTGAGCGACCACCTCACCTATTCTTGCTTAGTAGCTACGAAATTGGCCTGCATTAGCTGATTGATCTAGGATCGTAAGCATGAGTATGTGACTGCGCACCATCCAAGCTGTGTGCACAAGTATTGCCTTATCATTTAGTGTTATCGCTATGACTTGATTTAGCTGCCTTGTAAGTAGCATGACCTGTGGAGCGATGGGATAAATATATTCGCAGTGGTGAAAACAAAAAATGGTTGTTCACGCTAGCTTTCAAAGCAGAATACTAGAATTGAAGCTGTTTGATTTAGGAGAAATGACATCTCTCTAGTCTGTTAGTGCTCTCAAGTGTCATCTAGTAAATTTAACACTATCCTTTATGTTCAATCCAATGTGTGGTTAATCTTCCACGGGGCTCTGTATGCCTTATTCTTGTGTCTTAATAAAGCATTAACTACTAAGCAATGCAAGCATACATTCCGTAAGCTGTTGATCTTCCTCAGTAAATGGAGAGTGAAATAATCATGGCACTTTCATATTCGGTTGTTATATTTTGTACTTTTATCACTGCAAATCGTTGGTGATCGATACAAGCCAACCTGTTCCTTCTATTAGAATAGTATATCATTTCTATGCTTTCTAATATTTGGCTCTTTATACCGTAGCAACTAAGTCACTCACCAGCAGCAAATGGAATTAGGTGAAAACAATATGAGCTCGAATGATGGAGCAAACAGCAAAGCTAGCTTGGCTGCGAGGCAACGCTTACGGTGGACAGATGAGTTGCATGAACAATTTGTTGAGGCTGTTACTCAACTTGGCGGTCCTGATAGTATGTATCCACACTGCAATTTCGCTTTCATTTCTTCTTTTATACGATGCTATTTCTCTTCCTGTGTACTCAATTTAACATCAGTTCTTGCATGTAATGTGACATTTTATTATATTGAGTGAAGTTTGTTTATGTAGTTTGAAAATTCCAGACGTTTTTAGAAGTGACAATGATAATTAAATATGATGGCGCTCAACTCAAAACATTGCTTGTAGGTAGGAAGCTTATAGACGATTTAAGGTGGCATGTTAACTCAAAACATCATCATATAAGCTTGGAAAAAGCATTTTTCAGAGTTTAAGGTGTTAAATTAAGTTTTACTTGCTCAAGAAAAATGGATGAGATGTATAAGGCTATAAGCTACGAAGCTACTAAAACACCTTTACATGGGAATGTACCTAAACTAGAAAATTTTAACTCATGTTTAAGGCTTTCAATCTCTTGAATGCAGATTTCCCTTCATCTAAGCTATTAGTAACCTATTTTTTCCTTCTGTATTTTCTATGTAAACAGAAAGTGGGAGTTGTGGATGATATGTTATGACTTACGATGTACTGATCTAGCGACTGGTCTTGCAAAGCTTCCATTAGTATTATATTTACATTGGCTTATTTTGCTTCTCCTAACATAAATTCCTTAAATGCAACAGGAGCAACTCCTAAAGGAGTTCTGCGAATTATGGGCACACCTGGATTGACAATATACCATGTGAAAAGTCACTTGCAGGTACATCTTGTTTCAGAGTGTCACTTGGCCTTTAGCAATTTTTATTAAATCTTGATTTATGATCTTGAACTCCATTTTCCTATTTTCAGAAATACAGGCTAGCAAAGTACATTCCTGACTCTTCAGCTGATGGTAGGTGAACACACTTATCTTCATATATTTAGTGTTGTGAAATTGTTTAGTTCTGCATGCTCACAATATGAGTCTTGTGTAGGTAACAAGGCTGATAACAAAGATCCAGGGGATTCCCTCGCTGGACTTGATGGATCTGCGTACGTACACACATATGAACAGTTATATTTTCGTTTTAACAGTAACATATGGAAATTGCGAGCAGCATAGCATGAGATGCAAGCACTGCAATGTATGCCGGATTCGACCATGTACTAAGAAATTCATCTAGCATAATCAACTTTTATTTTATTACCATCAATGTTTGCATGCTGCTCGGCAAATATCACATGGTTACTGTGGTTCTTCCGTAGTTAACAAACATCACGCAATTAAGCTGCAGCTATAAACTTACTGAAATCACTCTTAATTTATACTGATGAGTAATTTTCTGTGTAATGAAAGTGTTGACTTAGTTTATTCTATTATATATTAATTACTCCATTCACTATTGTTTGGCCTTGAGTATCCCGAGGTACACAAATGCTTCGTGCTAGAAAATCAAAGAAAACGCATGAAAATAGCTTCAAACTGTCCATTTGCTACTGATACACCCTATTTCTTTTCTTTTAACTGAAATAGCTTCAAACTATTATATATACACTTATATTTTCTTTAATTGAAAGCCTTGCCTGATACATCCAATTTCTCTGTTGTTAGATTTCGTTGCTTTTTGTTGGTTTATCCATGTCATCCTCTTTGTAAGGGGCAAATCTTCCAAAATGTATACGAGCATATTATTGGACACTTTCATCTCACTGTTGGAATTGCAACATCTTTTGGTTGAGGTTGGTTTCCCCCTTATTTATTCCCAGTTTGATCGTTGAACCTTTTTCTTTACAGTGGCTTGGAGATATCTGAAGCCCTTAAGCTGCAGATGGAGGTCCAAAAGCGGTTGCATGAACAGCTAGAAGTAAGTCTTTTTGGAAAGTTGCATGCAAGACCATATTGTTATCTTAAAAGTTATTATAAATGTCTGTTGGCATGCATACTTATCATTAATGTTTGCAAGGAAAATTGCAAATATTCGTAAATTTCTATGAAACATCTCCTGAAGAGCATGTCCCCACTTATTAGTGAATGCGCATTTATGTGTAGTGGCGATTTCTTTTTTCAGTCTAGAACTGAAAAACTAGCAATGTGTGTTTGTTTATTGTTGCCTTGCATCTATACTTTCCCAACTTCTCTTTATCGCAGTATGCTGCATTTATAGATCGGTTAGTTGTCCAGAGGCCAAAACGATTCATGTTTCCAAACTTGCAAATTAAGTAAACTGTTAGCTTTAGCTGACCAGGTGCATCTGTTGAACTTGTACTGCTATTCAGCAAAGGTTGATTGATAAGATGGCCTGGTAACGTTTTCTCTAGGTACAAAGGCAGCTTCAACTACGAATTGAGGCGCAGGGAAAGTACCTCAAGAAGATCATAGAAGAGCAGCAGCGATACGGTGCTATAAAATCCGAAACACCTGCTCCAGGCGCAAGTGTCCCAGTGTCGACTGATCAATTCCCTGACTCCGAGAGGACAGACCCCTCAACTCCTGCACCCACATCTGAATCTCCATCTCGAGGCGCAGCTTTCAAAAGGGACCATGGAAGCCAAATCGAAGCAACCAAGAGCCCATGTCATGATGAACTCCTAACCGCAGATTCCAACTACCATTCTGGGTCTCCGACTGCCAGTCCAAAGCAAGAGAGGTCAGCAAAGAGGCAGCGGGGTAATGACGCTGAATTCTCGGAGGCCGACTTGTCCCTCCCGCAACATATCTTCGAGTCGAGCTCAGGGCCAGAGTTCCAGCAATGTTCGGTGCCCTACTACTCAGGCCATTAGCCTCCGCTTCCATCTTCTTGCAGCATCTTAGAATGTTGTCGTCTTGAGGGATATGTTGTTTTGTGTTGACAAAGTTGTAGTAGGTGTTTTCAAGGTTTACATGATACATACACATGACATCTATCTTGCATTTGTAGCGTCCTGACGTGTAACTTTATTGGCAGATGAGTTGACAAGTTTGGGGGTTGGGCACTGTTAGCCTGTATACATGCTATGTTGTCGATTTTTTGCTCTTGGAGTAACTTTCTTTTAACGGAAGATATGTTTCAAATAACCCTGATTTGATAAAGAACTTTATCTCGCTATGCAATTTGTTATGGGTTGAATCTGGCAAAACACGAGCAGAATTCTCTATTAGAATTTTAGATGTCATGTATCCTAGATTTCTCATACCACAGGAATGCTTTATGTGACGTTGGATCTCACGCATAAAAAATGCAGTAACTTCAATATTTCTATGGAATCGATCGTCCATAGAAATTTCGAAGGAATCTAGCATTATCGTTCTTTGTCCCAAACTGTACTACTCTTCCGTCTTAAAATAGACGTCCCATGTTTGTCTAAAATTGTTTGAATCTAGACACTAGATTTATACAATTTTGAGACGGAGTGAATATTCTTTTTTTCTTTTCCAAACGGGCCTAAACACAATGAAAATACAGTACTACTAAATACTGTATATTTCCCGTGTAGACAGCAAAAACTCGGGAACATTCACCTCAAAACACCTTGTTCGTAAGAGAAACGAATCTGCAAATACATCATCTTACAGTGTGAGAACGAATTCGTGACTGTAAGATAATTGTTCATCTAAAAAAAACTGTAAGATAATTGTTCGGGCATTTCTATACAGTACAATAGCTGATGGAAGGGCAGAAATAGAGGGAGCAAACAAATTTTGGGGTGTTTTTGGCGCGAACTAAGCCAAGCACGGGGGAAGGAAAGGGCGGGAAAGCAGCAACTCGGCGCCCAATCTTCCGCGTCAACAACCAGAAACACCTCACCGTTCCTCCCAATCCAATCCACTCCATCGAGAAGACTGAGACGAGAGCGGCGGCGCGATGCAGATCCAGGTCCGGTGCGGGTGCGGCGAGGCGGCGTGCCCGGAGTGGGCCGTGGTGGAGGTGCAGGGCGTGCTGCAGCCGCAGCCGTGCTTCTCCGGCCGCATCCAGGGCCTCCACATCGGCCGCCTCTGCTCCACTTCCTCCTCCCCATCCTCCAAGGCAAGAATCTAACCTCCAGGTTCCCCTCGCATCTCGTCTCTTGATTCGAGGCTGTTCTATTCTCATATGATGGCTTCGCCATTGCCAGGGCGCGTACACCTTTACCGTGGGATATCACGAGCTCGCTGGGACCAGGGTGACCCTCAAGAAGCCCCTGCTGGTGATGAGGAAGAAGAAGAAGAACGACGGCCAGGGTGGGCCGGCGTCGGTGGAGCTGGAGGTGATCGGCGTCATCCGGCACAAGATCCTCTTCAAGGACCGCCCCAAGGCTCTCATCTCAAGTATTCGATCGAATTCCATCCTCGCTCCAATTAAGCTTTCTAGGACAGTGGTTCCACAGAAATTTGTTCATCGCGTGATCCCTTTTTCTCCTGCAGAGCCGGTGGTGAAGGAGAAGAAGGCCCTGCCAGCAGCTGCGACGCCATCAGCCGTATCTCCCACTTCCTGAGGAAAATAATCTGAAGCTATGGGGCTCTGATTGTACCCGTGAACCACTGCAATTGTTGCTCCTGTCTAGTTGGTGGTCACATTCTACAATTGCTGTGGCTGTGGTTGTGCCATTCTATGAATTTACAGACTAGTTGAAGCAAGACCAGACAGATTGGCAGAAAGGGCTACCCACTTTTGTGGCTGTTTGGTTCATATGGGATTGGATCCAAATTTCACTTTGCCAACAATTTGGTTGTATTGTCGGTTGTGCTATTCCATTGTCCTCCGTTTCTATTACATATTATTGGTCGTGCTACTGCACATTGATGAGCGATTATTTAATTCGGAATCCATCTGCGCCGTGGTACATTGATGAGCGATTGATTTAATTCGGAATCCATCTGCGCCGTGATTTTGTTTTGCGACCTGAACCCATCGACTACTAGGTTGTTGGTGATTTGCTTGTGTTGTCTAATTTGCTAATTGCTTGGTGGACTTCTGTATGTGCTTTGTATGCTTTTTTGTAGGATCATTGGGTACTGATATGCATAAAACGTGGTGCATTTGAGATTAGAAAAAAAGACATGGACTTCCGATTTGTGTTTGGCTTTGTTACGTTCCAAGGGTTATGATGGTATTGGCTTGTGCAGCAGCACAGTGACTTTCGTTTGATGGATGTACATGTACTCCCTTGTTTTTTATTATTATTTTGCGTTCTAGAATTTTAGTGTCATTTTTTTTCAACTTTGACCAAGAACATAGGAAAATATATTGACATTCATTATTCCAAATGCATATACTATGAAAATATAACTTATGAAGATTCCAGTACTATAAGTTTTACATCGTAGATATTTTAACTTTTTACTAAATATTTGGTTAAACTTTAAAAAGTTTGACTTTGACTAAACCCAGAATGCAATCTAATTGTGAACGAGGGAGTATTGTGTGTAGGTGTGTTCCCATCTTTACTTTTTTAAGTCAAATTGCTGTATATTAATCAAAACATCAAAGTATGATTACATTTATGCAAAGTCTTGCTCACCACACACCACACATACCTTGATCCTAGAACAAAAGTTATGCAAAGTATGATTATAGTTATTCAAAGCATTTGCTTCTTCCTTGATCCTTTTGTTCTAGGCCGATACATCAGCCTCCTTGGTCTGCTGGGTGCTTGGGCTCCTTAATTCATAAGACAAGAGAAGTGCAGGAACAACAAATTTACAGGATTGCGATGCCTTGTCTAGTTGAATCCTATGGGAAGAGAAATTCACTTTGATTGTGGTGAAGGAATTTTTCATGTGGTCTAACCTAATGCTAGTTTGCTATGAAATTTACGCTACAAGATTTGAATGATATTATTTCCTATGAGACATGATCCTATGAATCAAACATCTTCTAAAGAAAAATTGCCATAATATTTCAATCCTACATAAATCCTTTGAAAATCCGATGAACCAATGGATCTCTTAGAATATTTTCTTAGTGCCTTCTCGGATGTTGAAGAGGGAGTTCACATAGTCGATCAAGAAAATAGTAGAGGCAATGATGTCAACATCACCTTTTCCAAAAATCTGATTGTTGTGTCGCCATCGCCACCACAACATCATCAATTTAGCTTTCGTATCCACATCCACATAATTGAGAAGAGTTATGTATAGTGGGTTTTTTCCTTGGTGGCAAAGGGTTGCATGTCCATAGAGCCTTAGCCTCTGGACATCGTGTGGCCACATAATATTCTCGAAAGAACGCGAGCTTTCAAGACAACATTCCACGTTTAGTTCCCCAGAGTGGTGACTACTATTCAACCTTAGATAGATTCAAGAGACTTCCAGTTTGGGCAAGATGGTAGGCGTCGTCTTAGGGGAACATTCCTCGTAGTGCGGGTGTTGCAAATGATGATTATGGATGTTAATGTTTTGTTTTTGCATGACATGTCATATGGATTATCTAGGGGTTTCCATTTTTTTCTCTTATCATTTAGTCCCCGTGGAATTACCTGATTCTATTTCTAATGTTTTGATGTAACTTTATGATATGCTAATAACATGTCCGATGACTTATTACTACAAAAAGATGATCAATATAAGCTGGCGAAGCTCACATGCGAAGTATGTAAAGACAGAATCTCTCGAACTACTAAATGGAGACCAAGTGGTTGTTAATATTCGTTTCAATACCTCTCTTGTTCTTTTGATGTCTTGTACATGAGTTAGAATTTTTTACATGATATGACATATCTCCAATGAGAAACAACAATTTATATGCATATTGAACTTCACAATTAGTACATTGTTTTAGGTGGGTCATAATACTTTAGACTTAAATTAAGTTTTCCCGACTTGTGGCCCATGAGAGCTAGATTTTTCTACTCCTAGCTCTGAAGAAAGTTTAAGTCAGTCAATTAATCCTGATAATAGATTGCTAAATGAATTTTTGATATTCGTTTGTTTGGTTTCTTTTAGACATGTGAAGTGATTCAATTATATGATGGTGTAGATAATCGTTGAGATAATGAACCACACTAATAACCATAAGTATGAATTAGTAGAAATAAAATATGACTTGTAGGTATTCTAGAAAAAATGTGTACCGTAGATATTTCATTTAGAAAAATGATACTTATGTTGTTATGATCAAAATGATTCTTTCAACATTATCATCAATGGTGAGCGCTTCATATGATACAGTATTTTAAAATAATTAAAGTTGATACAATTTATACTAAACTCTTATACTTATAAAAACGTCATTTAGCTTCCACACTATTAACGAGTATAATTTTCTCTTGATTATTTCTCATACTTAACCACATAGATAGTAGTGTTGCAACTATTAGTTGTATGGATATTTTGGCATCAGTTAAATGTGTTATTTAAAAATACTCTTGCATTGTGATAATTCTAAAATAAATTTTTATTAGAGCTCTTTCTTGAATCAACTTTTGACAATTTCATAACATATATAGTGTATATGTATTAATGGTAAAGATCTATAAAGCCTGTGATCTAACAAATATCTTAAAAGCAATTTCTAGTTATGATTATGTTTGCATAATTAGGTAAGTTCTAGAGTATAAATTAAACCATTGGCATGGTTATTACTTGTTGTGATCAAATACGTCTTGCAAGCTACAAAGGATCCAATAGTAAGTTAACAAGCGCATTCTTGGTGCTTGGTACACATCGCTTCGTTTAGGGTGATCAACGAGGACTCTAAATAATGTGAATTGTACTACGTCATACAGTTTGATTAATTGATATGTTTGTATGCCATGTGCTTCACCTTGTGTATACAAATGCTACGACCAGTTTCTGTAATAAAAATGATGAGATTCGTTGCATAGAAAACAAAAAAAATTCCTACGGTTGCAACTGGTAAGATCGAATCTAGGTGATACCTGTAACGGTTATAAATATACTCACCCTTAAATCTGGAACTGGATTTCTAACATCCACAGACTTTGGACCTGAAGTCAATTGGACCCAACTAGACTGGACTTTGTTGGACGTGGAAACGAAGTGGACATCAGGTCCAATAACATTGGATGGACTTGGGCCTCATTGTTGGATAGTCCAGTGTCCAATGGACCTCAACAGAATGCGACTTTGCCTCAGAAAAAATAGCACGATACAAGAATTTGCTCTGTATCGATTTGCTCTGCTCCCGAATTCCTGCGCCTCCTCAATCGCTGGCAAATCCCTCCGCGGCCGCCGTCTCCTACTACCTTTCGACCCTAGCCCCTCAAGTACATCATCGATGTCGCCCTCTCTCTCTGCCCACCAGCGGCCATCCTATCCTCGGGGGGTGCGGTGACGGGTGCGGCGGCGGTGGCCCTCGGAGGCGCGTTGGATGCGGGCGTCGGCGGCCTTCGGCGGCGCAGTGAGTGCGGACGGCGGCGCTACAACAGAAGATTTCTGTCTAATGGTTGACTCGTGTGGTCTGCGGCTCGTTGTGTCGAGGAAGACGAAGGAAACTAAGAGATAAAGGAAACAGACGTGATGTTGGTGGTGGGCCCTTAGTGACACTGCGTCGCACGCGGGGAGCGTTTTCCTTCAAGGATTAAGGTCCATTTGGACCTTGGATATCCAATTTATAATCGCCTTGGATTTGGATGGATTTGGACTTGGCGTACGAAGCATGGACTTGGACCTAAACGATAACATGTTTAATTGGATATCTGTTGGTCACTTCTGTTTTGGATCTGGACCCTGATCCAGTTCCACATTTACTTACCCTCATAGACCGTAAGCGGGACAACATTCTCGCAAACAAATATGGTTGATGTAGATGTACACGACCGTCCTCGAGGACGTGCAGACGGTCAACGCCATAGACGGACAGTGCCTCCATAATTGGTCACACGTTCGATGTACCGACGACTCCCGAACCCTAACTCCAGCCGGGCAGCGGAAGTAGCAGATCCCCGGGAACTCCAACAGTGCTATGCCATGGTAGATGTGGTGAGGGGAAGATCTCGAGCAGGGCTTTGCCAAGCACCTTTTCTAGTGGCAATGGAAAAGGAAAGAAAGGGGGAGAATATGCCAACCAAAGGACATATGAGAGAGGCAAGTGAGAGTGTGTGAGAGGAGGGAGGATTCCTCCTCCTTTTATAGGGGAGAGGGGGTAAGCTCCCCTCCTTGGCCGGCGCCATGGGGTTCCCCTCCCCTCCTATCATTCATGTGAGTGGCCCCTCCACTCACATAAATTCCAACTCCACTTTCTCCTATTTAATATCCACTCGAAAAACCAAAGGTCTTTCTATTAAAGCACTTTAAATCTCTTGTTTTAATGCAACTCAATTTAATAAACACTTCATTTAATGAGTACTTCATTTAATGGACACTTCATCTAATGAGTACTTCATTTAATGAACACTTTATTTAATGAGTACTTCATTTAATGGACACTTCATTTAATAAACACATTAATATTTTGATCTCTTGCTTTGTTTCGATACCCCGAAACCATTTCGGTAGATTCGACAGAACAAATTCCTTCTATGTACATTGACTTCCCCTGTGTTTCCTATCCGCTCAAATGCGTCAAATAACCTTAAGCGTGTCTTCCTACGGGTTCAACAACTATGTATACATGATCGAGACTCTCTGTGATCAATAATCATTAGCATGACCTGGAGATCCATAATGACTCCCACTAGTTCCACGAAGATCTGATGATCGTCCGAACCTCTTTCACTGTAATCAAATTCCTTTTATCTCTCGATATATTACTTGTCCAGGATCCGATCACTTGGTATGATCCATACCTTGTTTAATCTCATTCCCGACAAGTACTCTTTTTCTCGTTCGTGTGATATGACATTTTAGTGATCAAATCACTTGCTTGCAAGCTATGTCAATATGATATCACCGAGAGGGACCTGAGTATATCTCTCTGTCATCCGGATGGACAAATCCCACTCTTGATCCACGAGCCTCACTAACACTTTCCAAGTACCCGACGACACCTTTATAATCACCCAGTTATGGTGTGACATTTGATGGAATCAAAGTACCTTTCTGGTGAAAGTGATTGACGTGATCTTATGGTCTAAGGACATTGAGTTACTACGAATGTGATAGCAATATAAACTTAAAGACGTGATCGTATTGCTACATCTACTGCGGGTGATTGTTCATCATATCATTCTCCAATGATATGACCATATTATTAACAACATCCAATATTCATGATCAAGAAACCTTTGATCATTCGTTAATCAACAAGCTAGTATTAAGAGAGGAATTACTATAAACCTTTTTTGTTTATAAATCACATTAATCTAAGCTGTAAGCGTGGTCGTGTACCCGGCTTCTAAGCCACCTCCCGATACGAGTACTCTCAACCGCGAGATATAGGAGAAGGGTCATCTGGATCGTCCGCCAACTGATACTTTTATCACCCTGGCCAGCACCTCATTTAGAACTGAACGGGCCCCGCCCGTCACTACGGCCCACGAGGCAGCGAACGAGTAAAAGAAAACGGTGAGAAAACAATTTGCCGTAACGCTGCTCTTCTCTCCACGATCCGTCCTCCCACTCCGCACCCATCTAGAAAGAGCCTCGCCGCCCCTGCAAGCCTCCACTCCCCACCTCGAACCGGCGATGGCGAGGCTACCCACCAACTTCTCCTTTCAGCGGCGCCTACCCCGTGAGATAGTGCTCTAGGTGGACTTCCCCCACCCTTGTCGCCTGATTTGGCCTGCCACCCATGGCGAGCAGGGCGATAACGACAATGACTCGGATGTGAAACTCGTGGCCGAATGCTTCTTGAAGCACAAGGTGCTTGGAGAGGGAACATACAGATTAGTCTTCCAGGTTATCGAAGGTTGGTCCTTTTCCCACTCCTAAATCCTTGTGGCCCTGATGTGTGGTAGCCCCTTGAGAATTAGTTCTGCACTAGGATCTGATGAGTGATGACTGATGCCACTAAATTCTATCTTAGTAATCATATTAAAGGAGGTGCTCCTACTTTTCTCCACATACCAGATTTTTTTCATTCTGGTTTGCGCTGTTAATGCAGATAAAATAAGAGCAATCTCGACATGTTCGTTTATTTGTTCCAGACCATGGTGTTCATCCATCTATAGCTATAGTTGTTAGTGAAACATATGAAAGTTGAGTGTGATGTACTCCCTTCCTTCCAAAATAGATGTCTCAAATTTATCAAAATTTAGATAAATCTAGACACTTTTTAGTATATAGATTCATCTAAATTTTAAAAAACTTGAGACATCTATTTTAGGACGGAAGGAGTACAATATTTCTAATAAGCATTGGACATTTTTTACTGTGGGATTTATAGAACTAGGTGATCTCATATCTCCATCTTGGGTGAGCTTGTTTGATGATAACTCTCATCATTTATTTTTGTACTACTGAAAATAAATTGCCCTGAATGTATTTTAGCACATGACAATTGCGACAAGGTATCAAGAATACAAGCGCATCTGTTAGCCAAATGCCTCAAGGATACAAGGGCCTCTGTTGCCCGTCGTGGACCTTAGTACTTAACGGGAAGGTCGCCTCTCTGCTCCCGATATGCATGCAGCCGCTGCCCGTCAAGATGCACACGTGGCTTCCGCTCATCCCATCCGTTCCCGATGCCGAGGTTGCCGATCACCTCCCTCGTGAACTCGAGCTGAAGGTCGGGCGGCCTCTTCCCTCCCTCTGTGAGCTGCACCTTTATTCTTTTTCTATATCACCGTTTACATTTTTTCTGGTTTATCAATTAGTCACATACATTCCATATGTTTTGTTCGCTACAATCTCCTGCTGCATGTCTCTAAATGATACAGTGGAGAAAAGTGGATTTCATTTAGTTTCTTTGGCTTATTACATCGGCTTTGCGCAGAGCTGGCTGTTGCCAGCACTGGAGCTCACCAGTGCGTGGTATGTGCCTGCCATTGGCGCTGGTACTGACATGGTAGGCTAGGGACACTACACTCCCAAATTCTAAACTTGCTATATTGCATGTATTCTTTGATTTGTTGCCTACTGCCAAATATTCTTTAATTTTCTCATAGAGAATGGCTGTAATACCAGTGCATGATTGTTCGCACTGACTTAAATTCAGAATATTTAGCAAAGAATAATTATTGTGTGGACATGTATCGAATGTGGAGCTTAATATACGTTATTCTGCAGACAACAAACTTGGAGGAAACCAATGCCACAAGTATGCAACTGGTAGTTTGGTACTATACAGGCAGATGTTTATCTGAAACAACAACGAATGGTGAAATACATATGGAAATGAGTGGTGAAATATACTCTAGGCACTACAACAACAGGGTAACATGCAGCCTGAAGAAAAGACAGTGTCAGCCATCAAAGAACTATATATTGAAATAGTACCTTCTCGCGAATATGAGTTTGAGCACAAAATGACAACGGTTCATGAACAGCCACAATATTTTTGGCTTGTGCTTGATGATTAATTTGTTTTTTCTCAAATTCTGTATTCATTGTATAAGCCTGTGATAAACTCTTTCTTGACAAAATTAATTCTGCTATGCTGCCTATAACCTGCCTATGCACAATATAAGAGAAGTACCAAATTATAGACCAAATCGACACTCAGAGCCAACGATGGTCAATTTTTTTGAATGATGCTCCCAAGCAAAAAAAGGCTTTTGTTCATTGCTTTTGATATTGTGTTGCGCAGCATGACAAGGGAGAAGGATATAAGCATGTGATGGCCAACTTCTATACATGCTTGATGTTTGGTCATGGCAGAATTCAGCTAGGTACATTTTTATCTAAACTTCCAGATAATACAAGCATCTAATTCACTGTTACTTTTCGTACATTCATGTGTATTCAGTGGAAACATGCCATAACGAATCAACCAGTGTCTCGAAAACTGTATCAGAAATTCAGAATCCCTTTTCTCAAAGGTAGCTCAACCTGAACTTGATTTATCTCTATAAATCCTTTACCGTTACCTGAACAAGACTTTGCAACATTCTATTTTGGAAGAGATAAAACTGTTATCATTTTGATAATGTGATGCTGACATGCCGGGCTAATTCTTTGTTCATTTTACTGAATAGTGTTAATAGGGCATCTAAAGACACATTCTTGAGAGAAGTTGTGATACCAGGTTTCGCAAAAAGAATGCCAGTGGAGGCGAACCAAGTTCTACTAGAGTGGAGCAAAGCCGGAACATACCTCTAAGTGTAAGCGGGTGAATGACCCGTGTGATGAGCTCATCCTATGAGACACGTTTTTAGCTGTTTGATCTTTACTGTGAGCCATCTGGACCATGCAATTAACCTGTTGGGTGAAGTTTTCGTTACTGTGGCAACCTGTAATTTTCCGTGACGAGCAGAAGTAAATGAATCATCAAAAGAAATGGTCGAATTTATTTTGTAGGGTGCTTCATGGCAATAATTTATTGGCTTGTGTTTGATCCCATGAAAATTCCGTTGGTTTATCTGTTCACACTTGATTAGAGAAACATCTTCAATTAACAAGAAAGATGGGAATGTTCACTAAGATATCGTGTGTATAATTTTTTTAAACCTACTACTAACTATATTTATGTATTTAAAACTTATTTAGGATTTATTCTATTCATCATATTGGTAATAACCTCATAGCCCTAAAATGTATCTGATAGTTATCCCAGGTCTCCTCATCCTTGTGGTCTGACCGGCGATTATTGTTGTATGCCTTGCTGCCTTGTTTTACCTTCAAAAGTTAAATCCCACTGCTGTAGATGATATGAATATGAGTTTGCCTAATCTCAAGAAAAGTAAGCCAGACCTGGTTAGAGACATTATCGTGGGAATGCGTGTTTGATCAGATGATATTTCTCTGATCTCTAAACTGGTCTCTTCTGCCTATGAAGTCTGAATACGGAGACCCATAAATCACCCAAGTGAACATTCTCTTTTTATGAGGTTTACCTAAGAAACACAACATTGCTATGTGGCACTGATACATTTCACTTCAAAAAACAGGAACCAAAGCATCAAATCAACAAACAGAAGCCTCCTGATGTAGCACGTTTATCAACCAGGTCGAATGTACCATGCTCCTTTACTATCCTGTGAATTGTCCTTACTCTTACAGCTACAGAGCCAATTTTCGGTGATAAACAAATCTATTTTTGGTATGATTCTTCTAATGTACAATGGAAATCCTTCATGTCTGCCCATGCAAGGTGCTTTTCCAAACTGACCAGAGCAGACACTTTGCTGACTACAACCTTTTGTCGAGGGAGTTTGATTTAGATAACATGAGTTTGTCCAGCCGTTTTACTCATGCAATTGACTGTATACGTGTCTCCAGTTTGCAGGTTACTAAACCTGACATGCTTCTCATTTATGCTTATCTGGCAGTCAAAAGTATAGTTATCCTTAGTTTGCTACTACCAGGTTGTCCCATGGACATAGCTATGCTTTCTATTTGGAGAAAAATGCTAAAGAAATAATTGTGGAACTTAGTGCCAAAAGAAACAGTGGTGTCATTGTGATCAAATATGATATTCCCTTTTTTGTATCTGGTGTTCCCATAGAAGTATCTACTCTAATTCCTTAATTTTCTCGGTGACTATTATATCATATTGAGCTCATCAACTAGCTATGATATCAAAATATGCATTTTTACAGATATTGCATATATTGTTGCCCTAAGTGGTAGGTACTAAGATACCGGCATTGCTCAACTCATGCGTGTTAATTTGACAGTGTGTTGTTCAAGCTATAGGTGGAGTTGGTAAGCGGAAAAGACCAGCGGTTTGAAGACTAGCGGTTTGAATCTAATAATACACTACAAGTACAAACCCATCAGATCCTCAAAAAAACCCTACAAACCCATCACACGGACCACGGCGCGGCGAAGCGCGCGTATCCACCTAGTATGTATTAATGTTTACTAATAATACAATTATAGCATGAAAAATAAACATCTATTATAAACCTAGAATAGCATAATAACCACTTTATTATTGCCTCTCGGGAATATTCCTTTCAGTCTCCCACTTGCACTAGAGTCAATAATCTAGTTTACATAGTCATGAATCTAACACCCATAGAGTTCTGGTGCTGATCATGTTTTGCCCTTGGGAGAGAGCTTTAGTCAACGGATCTGCAACATTCAGATCCGTATCTACTTTACAAATCTCTACATCTCCATCTTGATCATGTTCCCGGATGGAGTTAAAACAACGTTTTATATTCTTGGAATTCTTGTGAGACCTTGTCTCCTTATCATTGGCTATGGCACCATTGTTGTCACAATAGATAATCATAGGATCAAAGCACTTGGAACCACACCTAGTTCGAAAATGAACTCCTTCATCCAAACTGCTTCTGAAGGAGAGATATATTCGACCTCCATTGTAGATCTCGCTATCACTGGTTTCTTGGAGCTCCTCCAACTTACCACTGCACCATTCATAAAAAGTACATATCTGGATTGTGACTTAGATTCATTTGGATCAGTGTCGAAGCTAGCATCGACGTAACACCTTGCGACGAGCTCTTCTTCACCTCCATATATGAGAAACATGTCTTTAGTTCTTCTCAAGTACTTAAAGACATTCTTAACTGCCTTCTAGTGTTCCAAACTTGGACCAGATTGGTACCTTCTAGTAAAACTAACAACATGTACGACATCTGGCCTTGTACATAGCATAACATACATAAGAGAACCTATGGCTGAGGCATAGGGGATATGGTCCATCATTTCTCTATTTGTTGATGTCGCTGGACTTTGAGTCTTACTCAAAACCGTCCCTTGCATCGGTAAGAACCCCTTAGCTTCACCAAGATCTTTCATCGAATACTTACTATTTAAGTAATCCTTTACGCTTTTCAAAAGTTCTATGTCATTTCTAATCAACAATATGTCATCCACATATAGTATTAGAAATATAATAAAGCTCCCACTCACTTGTAAATACAAGCTTCTCCGATGGTTTGGACAAATCTAAAACCTTTGATTACTTCATCAAATCGGAGATTCCAGCTTCTGGATGCTTGCTTCAGTCCATAGATGGATCACTAAAGTTTGCTTACCTTGTTAGCATCCTTAGGATTGACAAAACCTTTCAGTTGTATCATATACAACTCTTCATCAATGTTTCCATTAAGGAACGTTGTCTTGACATCTGATAGTCGTAAACATATCTATAATTTTTGATGCTTCATGCTTGTCTAGTATCAACTTTGCTATGCTTTGTCTACACTTTGAGGTATTTTTATACATTTTCTCGACTAACCTATTAACAAGATGCCATAGTGCCAGTTGCCTGTTTTCTGCTGTTTTTGGTTTCAGAAAATCTAGTAAGGAAATATTCTCGGAATTGGACGGGACAAAAGCCAAAGTAAATATTTTACCAGACACGACACAGAGACCGAAGGTGTGGGCCCCCTGGCCAGCCGCTGACCTTGCCCCTTCGCCTATAAAGTCACCCCAATGCAGAAACCCTAAGTACCCGATCAAATCTCCACGAAACAGTCTGTAGCCGCCACCACCATCGTGCCTAGATCGGGGGGATCTGAAGCTCTTCCCGGCATCCTGCCGGAGGGGAAAGATCATCCCGAAGGCCTTCTTCATCACCATGCCACCCTATGGTATGATGCATGAGTAGTTCACCCTTGGACTATGGGTCCATATAGTAGCTAGATGGTTGTTTATCCTCCTTTGTGCTATCATGTTTAGATCTTGTGAGCTCCGTTCATGATCAAGATCATCTATTTGTAATCATACATGTTGTGTTTACGGGGATCCGATGGATATTGAGATACTATGTCAGATTGATTATTGATTCTATCATGTCTGTGTTATTTGTGATCTTGCATGCTCTCTGTTGCTAGTAGCTATCTTGGCCAAGTAGATGCTTTTGACTCCAAGAGGGAGTATTTATGCTCGATAGTGGGTTCATGCCTCTAGTAATCTGGGGAATTGATAGGAATCTCTAAGGTTGTAGATGTGTTGTTGCTACTAGGGAGAAAACAACAATCTTTTGTTCATGGAACAATTGTATTGTTTACTTTACACACATTGCTTAATGCAATTATCTATTGCTTGCAACTTAATACTGGAAGGGGTTCGGATGATAACCTGAAGGTGGATTATTAGTCATAGATGCAATTGGATTACGGTCTATGTATATTGTTGTAATGCCAATCAAATCTCATAGGAGTCATGATGTCTAGTATATGCATTGTTATGCTTACTCAATCCGTCAATTGCCCCGCTGTAATTTGTTCACACAACATGTTATGGAGAACACCTCTAGTGAACTGTGGAACCCGGTCCAATCTTTATCATTTATACATCATCTACTATTACTGTTTACTTTCTACAAGCAACTACTATCTTCCACACTATACGGTTAATCCTTTGTTTTCAGCAAATCAGTGAGATTGACAACCTCACTGTAAGTTGGGGCAAAGTCTTGAGTTTGTGTTGTGCAGGTTTCAAGTTGTTAGCAACACCTTGGAGTTGTTTACTTACTCCTACTGGTTCGATAACCTTGGTTTCATAACTAAGGGGAAACTTACTGCTATGCTCATCATACCTTCCTCTTGGGGTCTCCTAACGAAGCTCTACAGTATCTGAGCCATCAAGATGTTTTCTGGCGCCGTTGCTGGGGAGTTAAGGACAACTTCAATCTCTTCCTCCTCGTCATTCACCTTTCAGGGAGAAAGAAGATTCTCGCAAGGGGAGTCTCTCACAACCATTATCTTTGCTTTGTTTTTGTTTTGCTTAGTTTCTTTTGCTTAGTTTTTCTTGTTTCTTTCTTTCAAAAAACAAAAAAATAGTTTCGTTTGTTTTACTTTTGCTTATCAAAAACACAAAAAAATTAGTTCTTCCTATAGTTGTCACCTTTTTCTTATCTCACCATGTTGATCCCTAAGTTCACCCTGAAAGACCTTTCAATAGGTAGTGGCTCTATAATTGGGAAAGAAAATATTGAAAAATTCTTTAATCATGTTAGCAAGCATGAGGATAATGAGGATATATCTTTAGCAGAACTTGCTCCTAATTATGAAATTGCTGCATCTTCTTTAGTTCACATGTTGGAGGCTAGGTTTGTTAACGCTAACCCCATGATGCAAATAATGTTTCTTAAACTTAAAGATATTGAGGATACTTAAAAGAGAGATTTTATTCTAGAAACTTTGCTAAAGGAGTTTAATGATGTTTCTAAAGAAGCTAAAAAGGTCTTTGATCATTTTAATATCCTAGGCTCATGCGTAGATGTTATGGGCACATTAGAAAAGTTGGATAAAATCAAACCCAACTAATAGGAAATTAAAATACCCATACCTTTTAAACTTGTAGGAATGCATGAAGCCTTAGAAAAGAATTTTGATTGGATTGTTCCTGAAAACCCGTTTGATGAAAGCAGTGAACCCAAGAGTGTTGAGAGAGGATCCTCTAGAAATCATTTGGATGAGATACCTTGCCTGGTTGAAGAAATTTCGAGTATTGATCTTAATGCTTCTTCATTTGAAAATACCCGATTCTTGCTTCATGTGCCTAACTTAAAGGCGTTAAAGAAAAGTACTTATTGGGAGAGAGCCCAAATTTTGTTAGGTTTTTCTTTTGTTGGGTCTTGGAAGTTATTACTTATGTAATAACCTCTCCTTATCCTTTTTGTGTGGTTTTTGTGCCAAGAATAACCTCTAATGAGAGATAAGTAAGATTTGGGGAAGTTGCTGTCCCGAAACAGATTTTTGTGCTTCACTGTAAAAATTTGTGAAAACTTTCTGTATGTTGGATTGAGCTGTAATTTTCTGAGCTTATGCCTCAGGATGTTATCTAACTTCCGTTAGTTCAACACGTTTTGATTTGATCAACATAAGGTCTTCGAAAAAATCAGTTTTTACCTACTTGTCTGTTTTGACAGATTTCTGCCATTATTTGCATTTGCCTTTTAATCGGTTTCTTTTTTATTTCTCCTTGATCACTTGAGCTTTTAAAATGAATCGCTACAGTAGATTTTGTTCTAATGAAAATTTTCCTTGTGTTGAAACTAAACCCAAAGGCCTATTATCTTGAATACACTAATGTTGCTAACGAAGATTGTGTGAAGTTTTGTATGAAGGAAATTTTCAAGTGTAGGAGAAGAATGATGTAATGAGATGAAGAATGGACAAAAGCTCAAGTTTGGGGATTCCACCCCGTGCCACCCCAATAAATATTCAAGAGGTACAAGCGTCAAAGCTTGGGGATGCCCAATGCATCCCCTTCTTCATCAATATAAATCTCAGGTCTCTTTTTAGACACTTCGTTTTTATTGTTTCATGCACTATTGTGTTGTTCTTGGAGCATCTTAGTTTTTTGTTTTTGGTTTTAGTTTGTTTATTTTGCTTGAATAAATTAGTTGGACCCCCGCTTTCGCACTTTTGTTTCAAATAAGTTGATGGTGTTGGAAAAGAGTAGAAAGCTTCATGCTTATAGTGGTACAAAAGGGAGCTTGCTTTGACTGTGGTTTAGAGTTTATCATGTCATGCTAGAGGTTGCTTTGACCTTATGCTTAGTGATTATTGTTGTAGCATGACTTATTCCAAACAATTGAGATTGCTTAATGTGCCTTGAAAGAATCATGCGTTGTTTTAGCATACAAAAGCATAATATTGTGGTATTCTCCTTTGATGCTCTGTCTGGGTTGACTTGGCACATGCTCACACCATGTTATGACTATGAAACAGTCACCTTAGACTCTATGATCATTTAATTTTTGACTTGTGATATCACTTTATGCTTTGATTAATAATGTTTTGTCGCTTTGCATGATTATGGCCATTATTGCTCTCTTAGTTTGTCGCTCCCAGTCTTTTGCTAGCCTCCACTTGTACTAAGTAATGTCTACTCATGCATCCAACTCCCAAGAAACCAAGTTGTTCCAAAGAGTCGACTATAAATTCCTATGCATGGTGTGTTACCCCATTCCAAGTATATTCATGTTTTATCTATCTTCCAAATTAAACTTGTTATGAGAAAATTAGTGATTAAAGCTCTCACAAACTTGATGGCACACTTTACTTTCTTGCACCTAATAATCTTGAACCGTTGTGTCATCTATGTTGTATATTCTTGAACTTATAAGTTGGGAATTAGCAGAACCATGCTGTCATGGGGAACGCTTTCAACACTTGTACATATTACCCAGGTGATATCATGATCTTTTGTTTGAGGATGTCGGCGATGTGAAATAAAAGGGGAGCTTGTAATTATGTATATGTGTTAGAGAAACGCCTGGGCGGCTAGCCTAAGCCATGCCTAATCATGGTAGAAACTTGCAGCATAACCATAGTGAGCAATCTATAAAGCATCCTCAATAAAAACCTATGAAAATAGCAAATAAAAAGATCGCTGAGATGCTCATTGTCTGTTGCCTTGTCATTTTGATATGGGATAGCTCCTGTGTCATGGGGCAAGGGGTACCCCATTGGCAGTTCTCTATGATAAACATATACTTACAATGAAAAAACTTACCGATGACTAAAGTTGAGTAGCATGAGGAACGACCCTCGTACTCAAGGGACATGAGATTGCCAACTTATGATTTGTCAAGCATATACTCCATATTTGTTTCACTTTAACCTTAAACACTTCAAGATGCTTATGATAGGGGCAATGAGAGCTGAAAGCTAATAAGTACCATAATTTTTGGAAGCTCTTTATGAAACCTGAAATCCCTGCTTCCCTTTGTGAAGGGCCTTTCCTCATACTTTTATGTTGAGTCTCCACCTTCTATCTTTATGCACCAATTAACAGAGCATAGTTGTCATTCTTAGTTTTATGTGCATTGTCCCAAAACTTATTGATTGATTCACAATGTTGATATTGCTTATTCTTGAACTATTTTTATCTAGTCACCCTTATGAACTTTGAAGGTGTCCTATGCATTTATGTTTTGCTACTCCATGAGGGACAAGCTGAATACCATACATGCAATGTTTTATATATGTGAAACAAAAAACGTCTTTCAATGCATTGTTATTCATGATCTTTTGTTTGTACCTTTTCATGTTACAACATAGTTGCTATGTCTTATTGTTAGAACTACATATTTCATGATCATGTTTGGAGTACTTTGATCCTAGCTTTCAATGCTTTGCAAATGGTTTGATCAAGATTGTGATGGTGCATGTCACCTCAAAAATTATTCTTTTTATCACTTACCTACTCGAGGACGAGTAGGAGTTAAGCTTGGGGATGCTTGATACGTCGTATATGTATCTATAATTTTTTATGCTCCATGCTTGTTTAGTATCAACTTTGCTATGTTTTGTCTACACTTTGAGGTATTTTCATACATTTTCTGGGACTAATATATTAGCAAGATGCCGCAGTGCTAGTTGCATGTTTTCTGCTGTTTTTGGTTTCAGAAAAGCTAGTAAGGAAATATTCTCATAATTGGACGGGACAAAAGCCAAAATCAATATTTTGCCAGACACGACACGGAGACCGAAGGGGGGACGAAGAGGCGCCACAGGGCGGCCGCACCACCCTCTGGCATGGGCCCACCCTGGGCCATGCCAGGGCATGGTGTGCCCCCCCTGGCCGGCCACCGACCTTGCCCCTTCGCCTATAAAGTCACTCTGATGCAGAAACCCAAAGTACCCGATCAAATCTCCATGAAACAGTACATAGCCGCCGCCACTATCGTCCCTAGATCCGGGGGATCTGAAGCTCTTCCCGGCACCATATCGGAGGGGAGAGATCATCCCGCGGGCCTTCTTCATCACCATGCCAGCCTCCGGTATGATGCTTGAGTAGTTTACCCTTGGACTATGGGTCCATACAGTAGCTAGATGGTTGTTTCTCCTCCTCTGTGCTATCATGTTTAGATCTTGTGAGCTCCATTCATGATCAAGATCATATATTTGTAATCATACATGTTGTGTTTGTGGGGATCTGATGGATATTGAGATACTATGTTAGATTGATTATTGGTTCTATCATGTCTATGTTACTTGTGATCTTGCATGCTCTCGGTTGCTAGTAGCTATATTGGCCAAGTAGATGCTTGTGACTCCAAGTGGGAGTATTTATGCTCGATGGTGGGTTCATGCCTCTAGTAATCTAGGGAAGTGACATGAATCTCTAAGGTTGTAGATGTGTTGTTGCTACTAGGAAGAAAACAACAATCTTTTGTTCATGGAACTATTGTGTTGTTTACTTTACACACATTGCTTAATGCAATTATCTATTGCTTGCAACTTAATACTGGAAGGGGTTCGGACGATAACCTGAAGGTGGATTATTAATCATATATGCAGTTGGATTATGGTCTATGTATATTTTTGTAATGCCTAATCAATCTCATAGGAGTCATGATGTCTAGTATATGCATTGTTATGCTTCCTCAATCTGTCAATTGCCCCGCTGTAATTTGTTCACCCAGCATGTTATCTATCTTAAGGAGAACACCTCTAGTGAACTGCGAATCCCGGTACAATCTTTGTCATTGATACATCATCTATTGTTACTCTTTACTTTCTACAAGCAACTACTATCTTCCACACTAAACGGTTAATCCTTTGTTTTCAGCAAATCGATGATATTGACAACCTCACTGTAAGTTGGGGCAAAGTCTTGAGTTTGTGTTATGTAGGTTCCAAGTTATTAGCAACACCTTGGAGTTGTTTCCTTACTCCTACTGGTTCGATAACCTTGGTTTCATAAATGAGGGGAAACTTACTGTTGTGCTCATCATACCTTACTCTTGGGGTCTCACAATGAAGCTCTACAGTATCCGAGCCATCAACATCTATCCGCCAGATTTCATAATCAAAAAATGCAGCAATTGCTAACATAATCCTAACAGACTTGAGCATCGCTACCGGTGATAAAGTCTCATAGTAGTCAACTCCTTGAATTTTTTGGACCCCTTCGCGACAAGTCGAGCTTTGTAGACGGTCACATTTTCGTCAGCATCCGTTTTCTTTTTGAAAATCCATTTATTTTCAACGGCCTTTAGATCGTGAGGTAAGTCTACCAAAGTCCAAACTTGGTTTTCATACATGGATTTCATCTCGGATTGCATGGATTCTAGCCATTTGTTGGAATCTGGGCTCATCATCGCTTCATTATATGTCGCAGGGTCATCGCTTTCATCTACCATGAAATTGAGGACTGGATTACCGTAGAGTTCCGGAGCTATACGTATATTGCCTGACCTGCGAGGTTTGGTAGCACTCTCTATAGGATTTGCATGAGGATGGTACCTCATCATCATTTCCTTCTTCCATTGGTGGATTCAACACTGGAACAGATTCCGGCGCTGTGCTACTCGCCACTTCTAGAAGAGAAGGTTCAGTAACCTCGTCGAGTTCTTCCTACTATTCACACCTTTCGAGAGAAACTCTTTTTGTAGAAAGGATCCATTCTTGGTGATAAACACTTTACCTTCGGATCAGCGATAGAAGGTGTACCCAATAGTTTCTTTTGGATATCCTATGAAGACGCATTTTTCCGCTTTGGGTTTGAGCTTATCAGGTTGAAGTTTCTGCACATAAGCAGCGCATCCCCAAACTTTTATAAATGACATCTTAGGTTTGCTACCAAACCATAATTCATACGGTGTCGTTTCAACAGATTTTGATGGCGCCCTGTTTAAAGTGAATGCGGTGGTCTATAATGCATGACCCCAAAATAACAATGGCAAATCTGTAAGAGACATCATAGATCTTACCATATCTAGTAAGGTTCGATTACGACGTTCGGATACACCATTACACTATGGTGTTCCGGCGGGAGTGAGTTGTTCCACATTGTCTCATGTGTGTGCCAAACTCGTAACTAAGATATTCTCCTCCATGATCGGATCGTGGAAACTTGATCTTTTGGTTACGATGATTTTCTATTTCACTCTAAATTTTTTTAAACTTTTCAAATGTTTCAAACTTGTGTTTCATTAATTAAATATAACATTATATACTTAAATCATCTATGAAGGTTACAAAATAATGATATCCACCGCATGCCGACACACTCATTGAACCGCATACATTGGTATGTATTATTTCCAACAAGTTTGTCACACGCTCCATTGTTCCGGAGAACGGAGTTCTAGCCATCTTTCCCATAAGGCATGGTTCACATGTTTCAAATAATTCATAATCAAGTGATTCTAGTAGTCCACCAGAATGGAGCTTATTCATGCGCTTTACACCAATATGACTCAAACGACAATGGCACAAATATGTAGAAATATCATCATTCAACTTGATTCTTTTGGAATTCACATTATGAATATGTGTATCACTAATATCAAGATTAAAAACAAATAAACCATTCAACATAGGTGCATGCCCATAAAATATGTTATTCATATAAAAGGAACAACCATTGTTCTTGGATACAAATGAATAACTGTATTGCAATAAACATGATTAAGACATGATGTTCAAGCTCAACGTAGGCACATAATAACAATTATTTAGGTTTATTGTTAATCGTGAAGGTAGATGAAGTGGAAGCATCCCGAATGTGATCATATCAACCTTCGATCCATTGCCTACGTGCATCGTAACTTCATCCTTTGCTAGTGGTCGACTATTCCTTGGTCCCTGTTTCGAGTTACATATATTAACAACTAAACCAGTATCAAATACCTAGGTACTATTTCGACTACTAGTAAGGTACACATCAATAACAAGTATATCACATATACCTTTGTTCACTTTCTCGGCCTTCTTATCTGCCAAGTACTTCGGGCAGTTCCGCTTCTAGTGACCAGCCTCCTTGCAGTAATAGCACTCAGTATCGGGCTTAGGGCCTCCCTTGGTCTTCTTCTCAGGCGTGGCAACAAACCTTTCTTCCTTCTTGAATTTACCCTTGGGTTTGCCCCTCCTGCCTCTTTACTTGAAACTGGTGGTTTAATTGACCATCAACACTTGATTTTCCTTTTCGATGTCTACCTCGGCAGTATTAAGCATAGATGTGAGTTCGGTGAGCGGCTTGTACGCACCATTCATCTTGTAGTTAATTACAAACCCTTTGTAACTCAGTGGCATCGATTGCAGAACCCTGTCCATCATGAGATCAGCTGGAATCTCACATCCCAGTGTCTCAAGACGTTGAGCATAGCCCGTCATCTTTATGACGTGCCGATGCATGTAAAATGCATACATGAACTTTGTAGTTTGTTAACATGTTTATCCACATATTTGCATCATATATAATGTTATATCCATATACATTGATTTTTTGGGGATTTATCAATGATCCCTTTTATTTTGGTTATAACCCTGTAGGGAGAAAAACCATGTTTTCAATGTTTTTGATGTTTCAGGACCTATACGGAGTCAAATGGACCTGAGCTTTTGGGGATGTCAATATTTATCCATGAGAAGCATCTGGAGCGCAAGAACCTCACCTGGAGGGCCAGGAGGCCCAAAATAGACTGGGTGGCACGCACAGCCTAGGTGGGCGCGCCACCTACCCTCTTTTCCGCCTCGACCGTCCGATTGCCTTGATTCTTTCGCCCACAAAGTTCTCTTGACCTGAAAACCCTATATAAGGATCCCCCAGGGGGTCCTAGGCAAAGAACATGCTAGAGACAAAAGCACCACCAAGCAGAGTTAGATTCAACAAATATTGGAGGAGGAAACTCCACCGGAGCCACCTCCGGAGGGATCTCCACCTTCTCCAACATCTCCAGCATGATCACCATGATGAAGAGGGAGTAGTCCACCCCCTGTACTTTGGGTTTATGGTGGTAACTTGATCTAATATCTCCATATATGATCATTGTTGAAGTCTAGATGATGTGCCTTGCATTAGTATGGATCTATCTATGTAATTCCTATGGTGGATATTGTGTTATGAGATAGTACTTGTTATTCATTTACCGTTGTCTTGGATCTTGTATGGTTTGTCATACTTTGGGAATATTCTATGACGCATGTAATGGTTTAGATCTATACATAATGCCTTGTTTATCCATATCATGAGGTGATTAACACCACCAAGTGGGGGTAGATGAGAGAGATGTGATAATACTCACAACATATGAATCATTGCACTAGTGTTTAGAATGTTTTCCATTAAGAAGTATTATGTATGTAGGTAATGGGTGGCTGAGTGACAGCGGCATATGTATTGAGTGACAAGAATGCAGCCCAACATCCTTTATCTAGGGGTAAAAAGGGAGCAGTATGATGTGTGGCGTGACATGAACCAAATACTAGCCTTATGATGACCCACAAGTATAGGGGGTGTATCGCAGTACTTTCGATAAATAGGAGTGTCGATTCCAACGAGGAGCAGAAGGTATTGACTAGTGGTGTGGAGCAGGAAATCCCTGTGAATACTTAACAAACGGATTTTTAGTGGTTTTCTGATAAGGCAACAAAACAAAGAGAAAGTAACAAAGAACAAACTGACATGGTTATACCCTACGGGTACATGACATTAGCATACCTGGTCCTGCCCAAGGAAGTCCCACGAGAATATACGCGGTTTTCGGGTGTACCAAACCCATGACGTCTTCGGATCCTTGGAGAGCAAGACTAGAACATATAGAATATTCAAAGGGGCAAACCCTAAACCTGTAACCGACTCGATCTATGCCCGGGACCTGCCTATCTCTATATAAAGGCTAGGAGGGCACGACGAGGAGGCTCTCTCTCACCTCATTGCATACACACCTCAACGCCAGATTGCATCTGCGCACCCCTATAACCTTCGGTTCCGCCGTCATCAAGAGCAGACAAGCAGGAGTAGGGTTTTCCCTCTAGGGGCCTGAACCTGGGTAAATCTCATGTCCCCTGGTTGCTTTTCTGTTAACCGTTCCGTGATCTCCAGCACCCCCATCTTCTCCAAAACCCAAGCTCATAACAATGGGAATTGATGAGATTAAACCTCGTCAATTAGCGCCGTCTGTGGGAATCAGGGGCGCTGATTGTGCGATCGTGACGGTCCCGACCAAAGCGATCTACAATTCCTCAGCGACGGAGATCCATCTCCTCTTCGGCGCTTTCGACTTCACCGCCCACTCGCCAGCCAACCTGAAGGACTTCGAGCCCGTTGGCGACGAGCTCGAGATCCTGTTCGGAAGCTTCTGCTTCTAGGTTGGATAGACCAGCACTCTCCACCTCCCAGAGCGGGTGCCTCTACCATCGATCAGGCCCGCCTCGTGGGCCCCGCATCCTAGCGTGCTACGCATGCCAACATCGATAGATGAGTCATATGACAGCAGCAGCTGCAACTCAGATCTGTTCGATCCCCCATCGGATGAAGGGACCTACGGTTCCGGATCCGAAAGTTACGGCAGCAGCGATCCAGTCTGCGGACGCTACCAATGCGCCGTGGTCATCCAAAGTGAAAACGAGCAACAACCACCAGGTTCGGGTGCTCACATACCGCCACCCAACCCGCAGGGTAGAAACGGCGAAAACAGGAGACAACCATCCCCCCGCCCAACGAGGACGACCCTGATGCCAGTTGAGTAATCCACCTCAGCGAGGAAGGATGGAACCAAGCACACAAAGTCGTGGCGGGCAACCAGATCCTGCCTATGGGTGCCTCACGGGACCTACTGATGGCATACCACCTGCTCCTCATCAAAGAGCACAAAAAACAGGTGAAGATGCAAGAGGTACTCGACAAACGCAAGCAAGCGGCCTCGGAGTATAGCGCGTGGCGAGCTACGCTCTCCGCTGTTGGCGGCTCCAGCTCGCACGACAAAAATGCCAACAAGCATCGCTCTCGCATAGAGAACATGGATCCTGCTGCACGTCGCGAGGTGACCCGAACCCTCAACACGTCCTTCATGGAGATGGACGCCAACGACAACGTCATCCCGAAGACGCCGCAAGCTGCGATCATGGCAGCCACCACATATCTTGCGTCCCATCCACCTCCGGTGGGGGACCCGAAGAGGGCCATGCACAAGTCCGCACTAGCCGGACTTGTTGGAGCTGCGCTCCACGAGGAAGCTCCTACGGAGCCGAAAAAGAAAGCTGCGGTCAGATTCAACCGCAGTCGCACACCCTCATCCGACGAGGAGGAACACGACCTACCTCGACGACGCAAGAGTGCTCGACGTCACAGCCGCGACTACGACGCTCGAAGCGATCTCGCTCAGCGCAAGATCGACAAGGCACGCACCAAGCGCGTGTGCTCATCCGAATCCGGAGAGGATGACGACGAAGGAGAACTCTGTGGAGCTCGATGCTCTAGCAGATCTATTTGGCAGACACGGATGCCGAGGAACTTCAAGCTTCCTTCGGACACTCCGAAGTTCGACGGCACGCAGGACCCTAAGGCGTGGCTAAGCGACCACCTGTCGTTTGTCAAGCTGCACGGTGGAAGCAAAAACATCGCCCTGCAATGCCTTCAGCTGCAGCTAACAAGCGCATCCTGGATATGGCTCAGTAGCCTATCCTCGGGATCCATCCGACGCTAGGAGGAACTGGCGTACAGTTTCAACCGAAACTTCAAGGGTACCAGCAAGAGGCCAACCTCGATTGAAGAGCTGCGGGCCTGCACCCAACGAATGGGCGAATCCATTCGCTCGTACATACTACGCTGGTCCAACATCAAGAACTCTGCGGAACACATCTTTGAGGAGAGAACAATCGACGCCTTCAAAGATGGTGTCAAACGCCAGGACTTCAAGGAAGAACTTGGGCGCGTCAAGCCCAAGACCCTCGACCACCTCATGGACATCGCCAACAGGTGGGCAGATGGCGAGGACTCCGTCCACCGAGCACATTCGGATGAGGAAGATGACTACGGCCACCGATGCGAGCGCCGTAGCAAGAGAAGATCGCGCGTATAGGACGATCGCGACGGACCCGACGTGGTCGCGGTTGGCTACGCCGACCGTCGCAATGAAAGCAACCACAGCAGTGGCAGATACCGTGGAAACAACTTCCGCGATGGAGGACGCCCAAACGCAAACGTGGCAACGCCGCGGCCGCGACGACAAGCCCTCGGCATACGAAAAGTTGTCGGGCCCATGCACCATCCACTTCTACATCGATAAGCAAGATGGCAAAAAGAAGGCCAGCCATATGCTCAAGGACTGCCGCGAGTTCCAGAAACTCAGCGAGAGCCTGTCCTAGATGAGACAGCAGGTCCCGACATATGGGTTCGGACACGCGCCTGCACCAGGCGACATCGCCCACGGAGCTGCTCCGCCACCACCCGTGGGACCTTCGAATCACCCGGTCGCACCCATACAGAACAACGGCGTAAACGGGTACCCCGTGCCGAAAGGGTCACTAATGATCCAAAAGGGGCGCCCAACAAACAAGGTGCAAAAGAAGATCACCCGCCAAGTCAGTTTGGCTGTGACCGCTCCACCCGCCATCCCTGAGTACCTCAGCGGTTTGGAGTCCTGCATCACATTTAGCCGTTCGGAGTCCTGCATCACATTCAGCCTTTCGGATCACCCTCGCCCAGGTCATGCTGCCCTGGTGCTCGAGGCGCAGATCGGAGGATTCGAGATGAGCCGCGTCTTCATGGACGGCGGCAACGACATCAATCTGATGTTCGCCAGCACCTTAGCAGCAATGTGGATCCCGCTGTGCATCCTGGAACAATCTGATACAACGTTCCACGACATCGTCCCAGGGAAGGGCATATTTCCCCTGGGAAAGATATGGCTCGACGTCATCTTTGGCAAGCCCAACAATTTTCGGTGTGAGCGGCTCGAGTTCAAAGTGGTGGACTGGCCATCACAATATCACGCCATCCTCAGGCGCGTGGCATTCACAAGGTTCCTGGCAGTACCGCACTATGCGTACCTCTACTCAAGATGCCAAGACCTAGGGGTGTCATCACGGTCCACGGGAGCTTCACCCGGTCGGACCACTACGACAGAGACTTCAACAGAATCTCCTAGTCATTCGGCATGCAGGAGGAGCTCATAAGGCTCCGAGAAGTGATAGACAACGGGTCACCCCCAGTCTCGAGGCAAAACGCACCTGACATGTCGTTCGACTCAACAGTCAACACGAAGAAGGTGCAGGTCCACCCGACGGACGCCTCCAAGACGGCGCTGATCGCCAATGAACTCAGCCCCGCATAGGAAAGCGCGCTCGTCGAATTCCTCCGCGAGCGCTAGGAAATTTTCGCCTGGTGTCCTGCGGACATGCCATGAGTTCCCAGGGAATCTGCCGAGCACGCACACAATGTGTTCCTATACGCAAGGCCCATCAAATAGTCCATACGACGATTGTCCGAGCCACGGGCTGAATCCATCGGAGTCGAAGTCAACAGACTGCTTGACGCTGATTTCATCAGGGAGATCAAGGAAAGCGAGTGGCTGGCCAACACCTACGGATGTGCGTGGACTTCACATCGCTGAACAAGCATTGCCCGAAGGATCACTTCCCTCTCCCTCGGATCGACCAGATCATCGATTCGACTGCAGGATGCGAGAAACTCTCCTTCCTCGACGCCTACTCAGGCTACAATCAGATTCGACTAAAGGTCGAAGACCATGAGAAAACGGCGTTCATCATGCCGTTCGGAGTATTCTGCTACAACACAATGCCCTTCAGGCTGAAGAATGCAGGTGCCACGTACCAGCGGTGCATGCAGGCATGCCCGAAGAGCCAGATCAGCCGCAACATACAGGTCTATGTCGATGACATAGTAGTCAAAACAAGGGAGGCCAAGACATTGATCGACGATCTCCGCGAGACGTTCGACAACCTTGATCACTACACGATCAAGCTGAACCTAGAAAAGTGCGCCTTCGGCATCCCATTTGGCCAACTGCTTGGCTACTTCATCTCCCAGCGAGGAATTGAGGCGAACCTGAAGAAAATCCGGGCCGTAATGGCCATGGAGAAACCAAAGAACCTCAAAGGTGTCCAGCAACTCGCTGGATGCATCGCGGTGCTGAGCAGATTCATCAGCCGCATGGGTGAAAAGGCCCTGCCTTTCCATCAGCTGCTATGCAAAGCAGAAAAATTCGAGTGGACACCTGAAGCGGACGAGGCATTCGAAGATCTGGAGCGGCAGCTCTCCACCTCGCCCGTCCTGGTCACACCAAAGGAACGCGAGCCTCTCCTGCTATACATAGCAGCCACGCATCAGGTGGTAAGCACTGTGCTCGTGGTCGAACGACCCGAAGATGGCAAGACTCATGGGGTCCAACACCCAATCTACTACCTCAGCGAGGTATTGACACCAACAAAACAAAGGTACCACACTACCAGAAACTCACCTACGGCATGTTCATGACGGCTCGTCGGCTGAGCCACTACTTCCAGGAGAATCAGGTGATGGTCGTCAACGAAGCACCTCTGACTAGCATCCTGAACAACCTGGAAGCCACAGGACGCGTGGCCCTGTGGGGCATCGAGCTATCCCCTCTAGACATAGTCTATGAGAAGCGCCATGCGATCAAGTCTCAGGTCCTACCGGACTTTCTCGTCCACTGGATGGAGCTACAGCTACCGGACATCCCGGATATGACACAATCATGGACGATGCACTTTGATGGCTCCAAGCGCGAGGCTGGAGCAGGAGCCGGGGTCATACTGACATCCCCGCAGGGCGACAAGATGAAGTACTGCAACGGTCTTAGACCGCCGCAGCAGCATCATCCAAAGCACTACCGTGCTCCAGGGCACTGCGATTGAACTCAATGCCTGCGACATCTAGAGAAACGGAAAGGTACACGCCAAAAAAACCAAAGAGAGGCAAAAATACTCACCAGAGATAGCCTTGGCAGCAGCCACTAATTTTTCGGCCACCTCCTTCTCGCGCGCAGCCACAACGGTGGAGAGCTGCTCCTCGCGATCCATGGCTTCTTGCTGCAGGCGCTCCTTGGCCGCCATGGCATCAGCCAACTCCTGTTCGAGGCGCTCCTTCAGCCCAACGGCATCCTAGGCCTTTTTATCCTCTCGCCTAAGGCTCTTTTTGAGAGCATCAAGCTCGCGGAGGGTAGTATTATTCTCATCTGCAAAAGCAACAAGATGGTACATGAGCTCAACAAGCTAGCAAGCAGACGAAAAAGTAGAGGATTAGTTAAGCATGTACCTTGAAGCTACCGCAGGCTGGCCTCCAACGCCAGGTGCTGCTTCACCAGCAGGTTTGCACCTTGCACAAAGGGTTGCGAGAAGGAACAAATTATCAGGAAAAGGGCTCGGGGGCTGCGCCCAAAAAACGAGAAAGACATCAAGCACATGAAAAACGCTCGGGGTCTCCTCTCGAGACATGCAAAAAGGAAGCAAAGATCAGCAGATCATACGAAAATATGGCTCGGGGGCTCCCCCCACAGCAAGAGAGAAAACACTTACATGCTCAGATGGAGACTCCGAAGGTCCTGGTGCAGTCCTCTAGGAGACGATCACTCGAGCCTCCTACGGAGAGGGGTTCAGAGCAGCGCCCCCAGAGATGGCCACAGTTTGAGAGGGAGGAGGCGTCATCTTCGACTCCCCTAGTCCCTCCTAAGTGGCATCGCTAAAAGATCCCTCAGAGGAGTGGATACAAAGGAAATCACCAGTCAAAAGGCAAGAAGACAAGAAAAGTAGCAAAAGGCATCCGAAGGCACTTACGAGTCCATGTCGCTCAAGTCAAAAACAGGTAAGTACCTCTTGCCTTTCTTCTCTTCCTTCTTCCTCTTCGTTGGCGGCTGCGGCGCTACAGCCCTCACAGGAACAGCCGGAATGGGAGAGGAAGAAGCACCGTCACCTCCACTGTGGTGGACAAGGAACAGTGGGTCCCTAGGCGTTATAGGAGTCGAGGCATCCGAAGATTCGCTCGAGCTCCATACCCGCTTACGGGTTTGCCCCTCGCTCTCCTCGGGAGCCTCCTCGGTAGGCGATTCCGCCGGCGGAAGCTCAGACTCGGAGTCCACGACTTCGTTGTCCGGCGCATCCGGAAACCGTTCGGGTAGCAGAGGCACCATGCCAGGTACCTTGAACTCCTGCACAATGAAGACAAACTTTCAGAATAGAAAATTACAAGGAAACGCACTCGAAAAAAAGCGCTACGCGCACGTCGTAGATCTACACCTGCGGAACTGGCCGAGAAGCACTGAATGGGGGGGGGGGGGGGGTCCGCGATTTCCCCGGAATGTCCTCGTCGGTCTTGAACTTAAGCAACGGCCGAAGAACTCTGTCGAGGTCCCCCTTGGAGAGCTCCTCAGCCGCAACTCTCGTTGGGTCGTGGCGGCTAGAATAAAGGAACATCGGATGTGCCCTAGCCTGAAGTGGCTGCACCCGACGTTTGAGGAAAGTGAGGATGATATCCACACCGATCACCTCCTTCTCCGGAACCACCTGGAGGGCCTCCACCCGACGGTAGAGCTCCTCTATCTCCTCCATCTCGCCCTCCAGGATATGATTTTTCCAGGATCTCTTCTTCAAGATCTCCTGGGCGGAGTCGAAAGGGGCAAGGCCAAAGTTTTGCCCGTCCACTATAGAGTCGCGGATATAAAACCACTTCCTCCGCCTGTACTGGATGGACTCAGACAAAGAAAAGAAAATAAAAGTGGATCGAAGGGAAATAAAGCAGCCACCAATCGGATAAACTCCGTCGGAGCCGGATTGCCTCTTCACGGAATAGATCTTCCGAAAGAGGCCAAAGTGCGTCTCGATACCGAGCCAGCACTCGCAAAAAGTGATGAAGCAGGCGATGTGGAGAAGAGAATTGGGAGAGATATGGTGGAGTTGGATACCACAGAAGAACAACAATCCACGGAGAAAATCATGGACTGGGAGCGAGAGACCCCAAAGAACAAAGGCAACGAACATGACCCGAAACCCTGCAGGTGGACGGGGAATTACCTCGTCGCCGGGGATCTTGACGGCCTCCTTGTCCTGCGGGATTAAGCCTGCTTCACGAAGCTTGCGCAGGTCACCCTCACGCATCTCCGTGCGCTGCCACCCACCATCGGTGACACGAGCGGCGGCGGTGCCTTTCTTACCGCCGGCAGCAGCACTGGTGCCTGCTACGGTGGAGGCTTTCTTTGATATTCCCATTGCAGCGCGATGACGTCGGTGGCGGTGTGAGCGCAGGAAAGAGGAAGGGAATGATCAGAGAAATTCCAACGCGCGGCGAGAAAAGCTCAAGAAAATGGAAGCAGTAGCAAGCAAGTGGCTACGGTGAAAACAAACCACAATTTTTCCCCACAGTTATAAGGACGAAGACGATGAACAGGGACCGTTCATCTAGAAGCCCTAGCGCCAGAACCAAATCCAACCGTCCACGTGTCAACATAGAAGTGAACCGTCGCTCGCACGCCGTCCACTACACACGGAAATCGAGGAGACGCCGTAATTCTCGCCACGTCGCGCATGACCAGTCAACTCCAAGTCAGAAAGTGGGACCCACGTTCGTCCAGTCACGTCACCTCTGGCGCCGCAGACGATCGAGGTCACCGATCGTCAACACTGACGTCATCAAAATCACACTAGCAACGGTTATAAATCTTCGGCTAAACAGCTAAAGTACTCACTCGAATCTACGATTCGAGCAACTACTTGGGGGCTACTCCTATCAGGAGCACCGTCCGCGCACCCGAAGCATCAATAAGGTATTACGCCAATGATCTATTCTTCGAGTCCTACATCGTGTCTACGACTCCACTACGGACTCGGGGGCTACTCCCATAGGGAGGATTGATTCAAGCATCCAAAAAAATTGTGTCCTACGGACCTGAAGCAAACAATGGCTGAATTAAAAGTCTCTGCTCGAGTCTATGACTCGAACAGACACTCGGGGGCTACTCCCATAGGGAGCGATGGTCACGCACCCTATGGAATCTTCGACTGAGATCCTTTGGATCAGAATGCAAAAACTTTTTGGCAAGTTTGCCACAACCAACGCTAAGTGAGCAACATCCTCCTTGGCCACCCGAAACACCTCCGCGGTGATAAAATTTCGGATGCTGTGTCTGCGACGCAAAGATAAGACCTACATATATCATCTGATGGCCTGGTAACGCACCTGACTGCGCTCTGCTAGTGAAAATCCGTGCCAAGAGGCGCGATGAAAATCCCGACGGACGTGTTGGGTACATCATTCGAAAACTACTAGGATTCGACTCCTGTAAGACCTCAACGGCCTGAGTCGAATTACGCTAGCATCTGTCCGGGTTCGAGTCGAGGGACTCAAATCTGAAGAAAGATCGTGTTGTTTTGTCTTAAGACAGTTAACTGACCCTGATCCGTCAGGAGAGTCAGGCACACGCATCAACAATCCCTACACACTAAAATCATTCTTTTCCTGATGAACAGAAACAGCCGCACCCGAAATATTGAAGAGTCCTCAGTCGAATTTATGATTCAACTGAACACTCGGGGGCTACTGACATGGTTATACTGTAATATCCCTCCCTTTATAAAGGTAAGGATCCCTATGATTGCAATGCTAGTCCCTGGATCAATGCTAGCATCCACAGTTTAAGATGAAGTACACAGAAACAAAGGTCATTATTACAAGTCATTCCAGAGACAACATAGTATTTTACAAACTCCATGGCCACAGGCCTAGTACAAGAGTTTAAATAAGTAATAAGATAAATAAGTCTTCATCTTCATGTGCCACATGCAAGCATGTTGAGTGTAGACTCATAACCCCTAATCACCATCAGAGTAACCTGCAACATCACAAGTTACAGCCACAGTGGGTCAATACATTGGAATAGTATTGGCAAGTGATACCTTAGAATAATATTGGCAACTAGATACTATATGCGTTTTTGGCTAAGTGTATCTTAGGCTTGCTTTGCTCAAAATAGGTTTTACCTATTAGTTGAAATCACTAAGTTTTTCTTTGACAAAAACTTTCCCAAGGAACCACCAATAGAAATTGGGGAACCTTCACCCTTGTTCAACCACAAGTTTTTACTTAGAAATTGGGATGAGGAGATTCTTGATAGCTTCCATGTCTTGATGCTCAAGTTGTCCAATACCAGGGACATGGCTAAGTACTTAGATTCTTCCATCTGCAGAGGTCGTGCACTTTCCCCACAAGACTTGATTTTCACCAAGACAGGACCTTTCAGAAGCCTTCCCTTAGGCCAAATGGACGCGTTCCAACCTATCATCCCACTACACCAACTGTCCAAATGGCTAAGTTATTGCAACCTATGTGATCCAGGCAGAGCCCATATTGCCAAGTGGCTGCACTAGAAGCTTCTTAACATATGGCATCTCAAATCCCTTTGTTCCTGGGTGGCTTTCCACAAGTGAGATACACAAGGTAAACCATAGAAATGAGCCTTGTGTAACCACTCAACATAACCCATTCACAACCATTCCACCCAGGTGATTCATTCACTTAGTTGTTTTATTAAGCAAAACACAAGTCCAAAGACTTAGAAATATTTTCTCATAGCATGAATATATAACCACCCTTGGTTGCTACTAGCTATGATAAGCATGGCATTGACAAGAATCTTAACTTAGAAATTTCTAGCAATTCTACAACTACTAGGATTTCCCAAGCATAGCATATAGACCAAAATATTCATGCAAGGCTAGTAAAATACTTCTAATGCATAGTTGAAAACATAGGAATAAATCATGAAGCACCACTTTCCTTGGTAGTTTGGGGAGTAGCAACAATCCTCACAATCACAATCACAATCACAATCACTATTTGCACCAAAATCTACACATAAAATAATGGCACAAAATCACATATAGAATTTATACAAGCAAAAATACATGAATGTATGCAATATGCCATGTGATGATTTTCTACACCAAACAAGACAAGTGCATAGTACTGAATCATAAACAAGTACAAAACAAGCCAAATAAACTTTATTTGAATAGCAAAACATTTTCCAAATAATTACAATACTCAAATTATGCCTACAAATGTTTCTGCAAAAACAACCATTTTAACAGAGGCAAAATAATAAACACATTGCATAAATGGAAAGGATTTTCTCTCCTGATTCCATTGATATAAATTTTTTCAAATTTGGACGTGGGAATCAAAAGTTATGAATTAAACAAGTTTAACCATCTAATTGATCTAATTCAAATTTTTAAAACTAAACTCATGCCACGCGGCAGCTTCTGGTTGGTTGGTACCGCTTCACGCTGGATCGTGCTCGCGCACCGTCAGATCTACTTAACATCTGCGGCTCAGATCTACCCATACCTCTTCGACTGTGTTCTATCGCGTTCGTCCGATCTACATCGCATGGCTCACAGCGATTGACCATCGAGTGGCGGCGCTGGCGGCGGCGACAGGCGGCGGCGAGCTCTGGATCCAAGCTTTCCGGCAAACTAGGTCACGCGGGGAGGTGTGAGGATGCTCACCAGAATCTCCGTGACGAGGGAATGCTCGACGTGTGCTTGGTTGGCGAAGGGGCGTACAGAGTCGATGTCGATTGCTCGTCGGAGATCGAGACGGCGTCGGTTGCTCTCGGTTGGCGACGGAGACGATGTTCTAGGCCACGCTAAGACGAGAAAATGGTGACGTTAGGTGCGTAGGATGCTGGGGATCACACACGTATCAAACAGAGGGAGAGGGGAAGCTGGGGCTTACGGGGAACGGTCGCCGGAGTTCGGGCAGACGGTGGCGGAGCTCAGTCGATGACGTTGCCGAGGCTACAGAGCATGTGCGAGCAAGTGGAGGGTGTCAGTAGGTGCGTACGAGGATGCAGAAACAGCTAGTCTGATCCATAGGCAGAGGGGAATGCGGTGCTTACCGGAATTCGACGACGAACTCGTCGGAGCAGAGGGGCGTCCAGAGAGAAATCCGAGCAGCCTGGTGGCTCCGGTGGGGTGGGGTTTGGGGGAAAAGGGGAAGGGGACCATGGTGCTTAAGTAGGCTATGACGTGGGCATGAATTACTCGAGCATTCAATGGAATTGAAGCCGCGGAATTAAACAGGAAACGCCCGAAGTGATTTGGGGAGGAACTCATCGCTGGGTGGAGACGATGACTGCCGTGTGGTCCGCGCTTGTCAGTGAGAGAAAAGGAGAGGAGGTGGGTCCAGGCAGTTAGCGAGAGGGGGGGGGGTAGGTTTCTGAGTGCGAATCGTTTTCTTCGCGGGAGAGAGTTGCTGGGCTGGATGGGTTGAGTGGTTGGGTTGGGCCGAAAGGCTGGCGCCGGTTTTATTTTTTTCCTTTTTGATTTTCTTTTTCTGTTTGATTTTTAGAGATAATTTTCAAACCCTAATTCAAACAAGTTTGATTTCAAATCTTCTCTAGATTTTTATACAGTGAACTTTGTACTCAAATGTGTGTCAAACATGTCTGTTTACCCAACACACTTTGATCATTTGAAAAATAAAATAAAACCAAGCCTTTATGAGATATAAATAATAGACATAAATTTGGTTTTATAATCATACTTTGTTTTGAAAACTTTGCCCAAGCTTTGGAAATCACTTAAGTTTGAACTCAAAACATTACTGAATAAAATAAGTACCTCTCTCATTAGAAAGTAGCACTAAGGCTAGAGCATACTTACATAAAATAATGAGTAACATATGCTCCTGTTTTTGAAATGGTTTTGAAATGGAACCCTAAATGCTCATGGATGCATGGATGATATGCATGAGTTTTGAAACATGATTTTAGGGATGTTACAAATCTAACCCCCTTAAGGTGAATCTCGCCCTCGAGATTTGGGTTGGCTAGCAAATAGGTGAGGGTGGTGTTTCCGAAGATCATCTTCTCTTTCCCATGTTGCTTCTTCTTCGGAATAATGGTTCCATTGAACTTTGCAGAATTTGATAGTCTTGGTCCGAGTAACTCTTTCTGCTGTCTCAAGAACCTTGATAGGTTTCTCCTCGTAGGTGAGATCACTTTCCAATTGAACCTCTTCCAAAGGTATAGTATCCTTCAAAGAAGTCTCTTCCATTTCATGATGACATTTCTTAAGCTGACTCACATGAAACACATTGTGAACAGCTGACAAAGACTCTGGCAATTCAATCTCATAAGCTACTTCTCCTTTACGACTCAGAATCTTGAATGGTCCAACATATCTTGGGGCCAATTTACCTTTGACACCAAACCTCTTCACTCCACGAAGTGGTGACACTCTAAGATAAGCTCTATCACCTACTTCATAGGTGACCTCTCTACACTTAGGATCTGCGTAGCTTTTCTGTCGGGACTGTGCTATCTTTAATCTGTCCTTAACCAGCTTGACTTTCTCTTTAGCCTCTTTGATTAGTTCTGGTCCGAACAAACTTCTTTCTCCCACACCATTCCATAGCAATGGGGTGGTACACTTCTCCCATAGAGAAACTCAAATGGTGCCATCTCAATACTGGCTTGATAGTTGTTATTGTAAGAGAATTCTGCGTAAGGTAGACTTTCATCCCAACTGGCTTCATAGTCTAGGGCACATGCCCTCAACATATCTTCAAGAATCTGATTAGTCCTTTCTGTCTGTCCATCAGTTTGAGGGTGAAAAGCAGTGCTGAATTCCAACCTCGTTCCCAATGACTCATGTAGTTGCCTCCAAAAATGAGAAGTGAATTGGGTTCCCCTATCAGACACAATACTCTTGGGTACTCCATGTAGACATACAATTCTACTCATATAGATTTTGGCTAACTTAGCACTTGTGTAGGTTGTCTTCACGGGTATGAAATGAGCCACTTTAGTTAAGCGATCCACTATTACCCAGATAGAATCATATCCTGACCGGGTCCTTGGCAATCCGGTGATGAAATCCATACCAATCTTGTCCCACTTCCAATCAGGAATAGGTAGTGGTTGTAACAATCCTGCTGGTTTCTGGTGTTCCGCTTTCACTCTACTACATACATCACACAATCCAATATGTTCGGCGATGTCCTTCTTGAGATTATTCCACCAAAATCTTTCCTTCATATCCATGTACATTTTGGTGTTACCCGGATGAATGGAATATGGTGAGTTGTGGGCTTCTTGTAAAATCAGTTTCCGAAGCTCTGGATCTTGTGGAACACAGATACGTTTTCCATACCATAAAGTACCCTGTTCATCTTCATGGAATCCTTTGGCTTTTCCCTTGACAATCTTTTCCTTAATCTCTTCAATTTCCATATCTGTCTTTTGGGCTTCTTTGATCTTGTCCAACAAAGTGGGTTGAACATCCAAAGACATGAGATGTCCCTCAGGCACAATCTCCAATCTGAGATTTCTGAATTGGGTACACAGATCATCTGGCAATTCTCCCTAAGTAAGGCCATTCACAAAAACTTTACGGCTTAGAGCATCCGCTACAACATTTGCTTTACCAGGATGGTATTGCAAACTCAAGTCATAGTCCTTGATGAGTTCTAGCCATCTTCTTTGTCTCATGTTAATTTCTTTCTGGGTGAACATATACTTCAAACTCTTGTGATCTGTGAACACTTCACATTGCTTTCCCAAAAGATAATGTCTCCATGTTTTGTGTGCATGGACAATAGAGGCTAACTCTAAATCATGAGTATGGTAATTCACCTCATGAGTTTTGAGTTGTCTCGAGGCATAAGCCACAACTTTCCCTTCTTGCATAAGTACTGCACCTAATCCATGATGAGATGCATCACAATACACTTGGAAATCTTTCTCCAAATCTGGCAAACATAAGACTGGTGCTGTCACTAGTCTCTTCTTCAATTCTTGAAAGCTGAGCTCACAACCTTCAGTCCAAGCAAATTTCTTGTCTTTCTTTAGCAATTCTGTCATAGGCTTAGCTACCTTGGAGAAATTCTCAATAAATCTTCTATAGTATCCTGCCAAGCCAAGGAAACTACGAACCTCTTTCACTGACTTGGGAGATTCCCATTCAGTTACAGCTGAAACTTTAGCAGGATCAACTGCTACACCATCTCCTGACACAACGTGTCCAAGAAAACCAACTTCATTTAACCAAAATTCACACTTGCTGAATTTGGCATACATCTTATGCTCCCTAAGCTTCTCAAGTATCAAACGTAAATTTCCTTCATGCTCTTCTTTGCTCTTGGAGTAGATCAAAATGTCATCGATGAAAACGACAACAAACTTATCAAGGAATTCCATGAACACCTTGTTCATCATATTCATGAAGTATGCTGGTGCATTGGTCAAACCAAATGGCATCACGGTATACTCATACAATCCATACCTTGTGGTGAAAGTTGTCTTAGGTATGTATTGTTCCCTTATCTTGAGCTGGAAATAACCTGACCGGGGATCAATCTTTGAGAACACACAAGCTCCTTCTAACTGATCAAATAAGTCATTGATTCTAGGCAAAGGGTATTTGTTCTTGATAGTCACCTCATTGAGTGAACGGTAATCTATGCATAACCTTTGACTTCTGTCTTTCTTTTCCACAAACAAAACTGGTGCTCCCCAAGATGAAGAACTTGGTTGGATGAAACCTTTCTGCAACTGTTCTCCAAGTTGCTTCTTGAGTTCTTTCAACTCATCAACTGACATCTTGTACGGTCTCTTTGCTATTGGTACGGAACCTGGTAGCAAATCGATCAAAAATTCCACATCTCTATCTGGTGGCATTTCTGGCAATTCTTCCGGAAACACATCTGGATATTCACTCACAATTGGCACACTGTCCATGCTAACCCCCTTAAGAGAATTTAGCTTACTCCTTTTCGATTCAAAGTTGGTCTTGAATCTGATCCTTTTGTTTTCTGGAGTTGTGAGTGAGACAGTATGGTTGGCACAATCTATCACTCCCTTGTGCTTAGTCATCCAGTCCATTCCCAAAATAACATCCAATCCTTGGGAGTTTAGGATTATCAAGTTAACGGGAAACTTATACTTCCCAAACTCTATGACTAGATCATGACATCCTGAATTCACTATCATTTCTCCGCCAGGAGAACTTACTTTTATAGGACACCCAATAGTTTCTACCGATAGTTCATTTCTTTCAACAAATGCTCTTGATATGAATGAATGAGATGCACCAATATCAAAGAGAACAAATGCTGGAACAGAATTGAGTTTGAACTTACCAGCAACAGCATCAGGTTCCTCATAGATTTCCTCCACATTGATGTGGTTCACTTGTCCCTTTTGAAAAGGGTTGGGCTTGTTGGGTCCTTCAACTTTATTTTCTGGGCATTCATTTGCATAATTCCCCATCTTCTTGCACTTGAAACATTCAACCTGACTAAGATCTTTCTTGACAGGCTGGCTTCCACTTCCACTTCCACTTCCACTGTGGTGGCTCTTATATCCACTCTTGTGATTCTTGTACTTATCGTTGTCATGACTACGGTGGTGCTTGTTGTCATGATAACGGTTGTGGTTGTGGTGCTTGTTGAACTTTCCATGCTTGTGGGATCCATAACTCCCACTGTCATCATAATGGGAACGCTTGTGAGACGATCCTGAGCTGTGCTTGTCAGAGTGCTTCCTCTTCCTGCTTTCAACTTGTTTCATTTTGCTCTCCAAAATAGCAGCCTTGTCACAAAGAGACTGGTATGAGGGAACATAGGCCACAGCTAACTGCAGGTTCAATTCATCATTCAACCCTTCAAGGAACTTATTCTTCCTCTTAGCATCAGTGTCAACTTCATCCGGTGCATATCGCGCCAGATTGTTGAACTCCTCAATATATTCAGCCACGCTGCGGTGGCGCTGCTTCAAGTTATGGAACTCTTTCTTCTTCAAACTCATCACTCCGGATGAGATGTGAGCAGTACGGAAACCATCTTCAAAGATAGCCCATGTCACATCCGCAATGGGAGTGGTGATCTGGAAGTTATCCCACCAAGTGGCTGCTGGTCCTTCCAACAAGTGTGCTGCAAATCTGACCTTCTCTTCATCAGTACAACCCACGGTTACCAAGTCCTTGTTCACAGAGCGTAGCCAATCATTGGCCACCATAGGATCAGTAGTTCCTGAAAACTTTGCTGGCCTCAGTCTTAAGAACCTGGTAAGCATGTCTAAACCCGGTGGGTTATTCTGATTGTTGTTGTTATTATTATTATTATTGTTGTTGTTGTTGTTCTGATTCTGGATGAACATGGTCATCATTTGCATCAACTGAGTTTGAGCTGTCATCATCTGCTGCATCTCAGGGGTGATGTTGTTGTTGTTGGGGTTGGGATTGGCACGTCGGGGAGGCATCTGTGGTTGTTCAATAGAGATAAGAATGAGATACCCATAGATGCTAACATGCACAATACATCACATACACAATCACCAAACATGCATCATAATAGTAAAAGGTTCAACAACACAGACAACAAGTTTTTGAAAAAGTAAACACACCAATAGCAAGCCATCCACATGTTGGATGGTCATTGCGACTCAATAATCAAAAGCATGGTAAATGAGTAGTCATCACTACTCCTCTGCATCAACCTCCTCATCAACAAGTGTAAGACCTGCATTCTCCATAGCGGTCTTGTATTCCTCGACATTGGTGGTCAAGGTCTCTACTTTGGCTTTGAGAGCCCTCTTCTGTGCACGAAGCCTCTCAATCACACCTTGCTGATGCTCGAGCTCGAAGTCCTTGGCCTCTAGTTCTGTAGTCATGTCTCGAATCCTCTTGTTCCTATCCTGGACTCTCTTCTATTGACTCTTGAACTTTCTATCCTGACTCTCAAACTTGGCCTCCATTTTTTTGACTATCTCATCTTGCTCCGCGAAGAGCTTGTCCTTCTCACAAAGCTGCACCTGGAGTTCGTCATTGCTGAGCATGACGTTGGTCCTATCAGTATCTAGGTGCCTAAGAAGAACCTCTAAGTCCTGGAGGTATAGACGAATCGGCTCTGCTGTCTCTCTCGAAGCATCCTCGAAGTCAATGGCCTCACCATCCTCATCACGTCTACCGAAGGCGTGGAAGTGAGTACCTCTAATCTCTCGAGAGTGTCTCCCTAGTAAACGTCCAAGCAAATCCTGCATGACTACCTCTAGGCCTCTCTCCTTGTCATCATGCATGAGCTTGAAGATGATTGCCTCCGTGGTAGGCTCAGTCTGGCGTCCTGGCTGATTAACCTTGAAGCCCCAAAGGTCTTTCCTCTCAAACTTGGTGAGGGGAAGCATCATGATGGTAGGAAGTGGGATATTCAGCAAACTAGTGAGCTCAATAATACGAGTGCCAAAACGAGTTCCCTTGAACTCTTCAGCCGTGCTGATGGTAAAATTAGGCATCTATTTAATAAGATAGGAAAAGTTATAATCAACATACATAGAGATGAATCACAAGACAAGGCATCACATGCATATATTTGGAAATCAAAACACACAAGTCATGGCATACATAAAACCATTACAAGCATCCAAGGTTCAACTTATTTTAAACAACATTTGAAAATAAAATGAAAGTGGTGGTCCAACTAACGAAGTACGTTAGAATCCCATCTCACTTGCCAAGTTGGCTAACAGGGCATCCCTAGAGGCAATCTGTCTATCTAGATCACATGACTTCATTGCTAAGTCTATGATGTCCTTCCTTAAACTTTGGTTGGTAGCCTCTAACTCTTGGGTATGCTTCTTTTCTTCCCTAAGGTCATTCTGGGTGTTAAGCATTTTGCACTTGATTATATCACCAAGTTCTTTGATGGCCTTCCAAGCTACATCCCTTGCTGAATCAAAGAATGTGGAGTGCATCACTGAGTTGGTGACCATGCAGAATCCTGAGTCCTTGTGGTTGTCTTCCTTGTTTTTATACAGGTGAAGTTGCACCCACCAGTACTCAAATCCTTCATCCATCACAGGAAAACCTTTGTACACAGCTGCACCATGTATTCCCATGGCAACCATGAGGTCCTTGAGAGCCTTGGGGAATTCTGTCTCACACTCCAAAGTCATAGTCATGAGTGGTCCCTTCCTCACGACTTCGTTGATGGAGTTCATCTACAAATAGAGATGAGAAAGAAGATTAGAAAAGTTTACGAGAAGAAAAGACAAGTGTGTAAGTTTGTTAAAAAATTTCCTTAGTGGTTTCCAATCCTAGGGTCATAATCCTACAGGCAACACAGTGCTCTGATACCATCTATAAGATCCCTCCCTTTATAAAGGTAAGGATCCCTGTGATTGCAATGCTAGTCCCTGGATCAATGCTAGCATCAACAGTTTAAGATGAAGTACACAGAAACAAAGGTCATTATTACATGTCATTCCAGAGACAACATAGTCTTTTATAAACTCCATGGCCACAGGCCTAGTACAAGAGTTTAAATAAGTAATAAGATAAATAAGTCTTCATCTTCATGTGCCACAGGCAAGCATGTTGAGTGTAGACTCATAACCCCTAATCACCATCAGAATAACCCGCAACATCACAAGTTACAGCCACAGTGGGTCAATACATTGGAATAGTATTGGCAAGTGATACCTTAGTAGAATATTGGTATACTAAATACTATATGCATTTTGTCTAAGTGTAGCTTAGACTTGCTTTGCTCAAAATAGGTTTTACCTATTAGTTGAAAACACTAAGTTTTTCTTTGTTAAAATCTTTCCCAAGGAACCACCAATAGACATTGGGGACCTTCACCCTTGTTCAACCACAAGTTTTTACTTAGAAATTGGGATGAGGAGATTCTTGATAGCTTCCATGTCTTGATGCTCAAGTTGTCCAATACCAGGGACATGGCTAAGTACTTAGATTCTTCCATCTGCAGAGGTTGTGCACTTTCCCCACAAGACTTGATTTTCACCAAGACAGGACCTTTTAAAAGCCTTCCCTTAGACCAAATGGACGCGTTCCAACCTATCATCCCACTACCACCAACTGTCCAAATGGCTAAGTTATTGCAACCTATGTGATCCAGGCAGAGCCCATATTGCCAAGTGGCTGCACTAGAAGCTTCTTAACATATGGCATCTCAAATCCCTTTGTTCTTGGGTGGCTTTCCACAAGTGAGATACACAAGGTAAACCATAGAAATGGGCCTTGTGTAACCACTCAACATAACCCATTCACAACCATTCCACCCAGGTGATTCATTCGCTTAGTTGTTTTATTAAGCAAAACACAAGTCCAAAGACTTAGAAATATTTTCTCATAGCATGAATATATAACCACCCTTGGTTGCTACTATCTAGGCTAAGCATGGCATTGACAAGAATATTAACTTAGAAATTTCTAGCAATTCTACAACTACTAGGATTTCCCAAGCATAGCATATAGACCAAAATATTCATGCAAGGCTAGTAAAATACTTCTAATGCATAGTTAAAAAACATAGGAATAAATCATGAAGCACCACTTGCCTTGGTAGTTTGGGGAGTAGCAACAATCCTCACAATCACAATCACTATTTGCACCAAAATCTACACATAAAATAATGGCACAAAATCACATATACAATTTATACAAGAAAAAATACATGAATGTATGCAATATGCCATGTGATGATTTTGTACACCAAACAAGACAAGTGCATAGTACTGAATCATAAACAAGTACAAAACAAGCCAAATAAACTTTATTTGAATAGCAAAACATTTTCCAAATAATTACTATACTCAAATTATGCCTACAAATGTTTCTGCAAAAACAACCATTTTAACAGAGGGAAAATAATAAACACATTGCATAAATGGAAAGGATTTTCTCTCCTGATTCCATTGATATAAAATTTGTCAAATTTGGACGTGGGAATCAAAAGTTATGAATTAAACAAGTTTAATCATCTAATTGATCTAATTCAAATTTTTAAAACGAAACTCATGCCACGCGGCAACTTCTGGTTGGTTGGTACCGCTTCGCGCTGGATCGTGCTCGCACACCGTCAGATCTACTTAACATCTGTGGCTCAGATCTACCCATACCTCTTCGACTATGTTCTATCGCGTTCGTCCGATCTACATCGCATGGCTCACAGCGATTGACCATCGAGTGGCGGCGCTGGCGGCAACGACAGGCGATGGCGAGCTCTGGCTGCAAGCTTGACGACGAACTAGGTCGCGCGGGGAGGTGTGAGGATGCTCACCAGAATCTCCGTGGCGAGGGGATGCTCGACGTGTGCTCGGTTGGCGAAGGGGCGTACGGAGTCGATGTCGATTGCTCGTCGGAGATCGAGACGGCGTCGGTTGCTCTCGGTTGGCGATGGAGACGACGTTCTGGGCCACGCTAAGACGAGAAAAGGGTGCCGTTAGGTGCGTAGGATGCTAGGGATCACACGCGTATCAAACAGAGGGAGAGGGGAAGGTGGGGCTTACGGGGAACGGTCGCCGCAGTTCGGGCAGACGGTGGCGGAGCTCAGTCGATGACGTTGCCGAGGCTATAGAGCATGCGCGAGTAAGTGGAGGGTGTCAGTAGGTGCATACGAGGATGCAGAAACAGCTAGTCTGATCCATAGGCAGAGGGGAATGCGGTGCTTACCGGAATTCGACGACGAACTCGTCAGAGCAGAGGGGCGTCCAGAGAGAAATCCGAGCAGCCTGGTGGCTCTGGTGGGGTGGGGTTTGGGGGAAAAGGGGAAGGGGAGCATGGTGCTTAAGTAGGCGAGGACGTGGGCGTGAATTACTCGAGCATTCAACGGAATTGAAGCCGTGGAATTAAACAGGAAACGCCCAGAGTGATTTGGGGAGGAACTCGTCGCTGGGTGGAGACGATGACTGCCGTGTGGGCCGCGGTTGTCAGCGAGAGAAAAGGAGAGGAGGTGGGTCCAGCCAGTCAGCGAGAGGGGGGTAGGTTTCTGAGTGCGAATCGTTTTCTTCGCGGGAGAGAGTTGCTGGGCTGGATCACTACAAGAAATGTGTTATTCTATGACCTTCTCATAGTGACCGTGGACAAAATCGTCATAAAGTTATGACGATTTCGCACCAGATGGTCGTAAGCCGTTCGGGAGGTTCAAAACCTTACAAAGTTACGATGATTTTGTCTAGGAATGTCATAGTTTCATTAGCTCAAATCGTCATAATCTGACGGATATAGCCTACGACGTTATTTGTACCTCACTACGACGATTTGAAATCGTCATGACGTCCAAATTAAGATAGGTTCAAATTGGTAGTCGGCCACATCAGCAATTGCGCCTATGTGTCATGTATATGTGTCAGTTTTTTATTACATGTCATATTAGTGTGTTAATATCTACTTGCCTATGTGTTAGTTTTTGACTACGTGTCATATTTGTGTGTTATATTTGTGTGTTAATATATACTATCTACTAAGACTGGGACCGAAAGCAAATTGCCCAGATTGGCTTATAGGTTATTTGCAAAAAAGAATTGAGACGGGGATTCGAACTCCAGACCTCCAAACTAACCTAGCGCACCTTACCACCACGCCAACCATTCTTTCTTGTTTTACTACTACAACGCACCCATATATCTATTCAAACATTGCGCTGGGCTGAGTTCTCTGCGGTAATGGGCCTCGGTGGGAAGGGACTCGGCCGCGATGGGCTCGGTGGGAAGGGAATTAGCCGTGATGGGCCTTAGTATGAAGTGTAAGATTATGGCCCGTCCAGATCCGCCTGTTTAGTTTTTTTTGGTTTTCTTAATTCTTTTGTGACTTTTTCATAATAAGTCCAAAATAATTGATTTTTGTTTCTAATTTTTTATAAAATCCAGTAGAACATCTTATGGTATTAATTAGCAATACTTTGATTAATTAAAAATAGTGGATTTACTAATCCCATATTAGTCCATAGTAGGGACAATACCATAATTCAAAATATGAGTTTGAAACTAGGGAGTGACTGTTCTCGTATAGGGATTGAGTCTTATTAAAAAGTTTCGATGGATCTCTGAAGAAACATGATATTGTGAGTCTAAAAATGATTTTTCTAAAAATAATGGGTATCGGATCATGTACCTGTAGTTCAAACCAGACCCACTTCCTACCGAATCGGCAGGAATTTGTCTTTTTCGCCAGGGGTGAACGGAAAGGTTTGAGATACCCCGGTTGGGACATTGTCCATGTAAGGTGGTCTAATATTTTTAAAAAATGTGTCGTTACCATTCTAAAACTGTCATTTGGTGGTTGCTTCACAAAACGCCCTGTTTTTTGCGCTCGGAAAATGGAAAATGGTTTTTCCGTGCGTCGAAAAGGAAAACTTCCTCCTGCAACATTGTTCTCCATGCCATGATACATATGTGTGCACAATATGGGCACATTATCACAAACTATGCCCTGATTCTAGCCATAACATTGGTCATTTGACCCTAAAGCCACGAAACCTCGAACATGATAGGTCATTTTGTGAAGGGTTTTTTGAGACATACTCAATTTACCAAGTTTGGTATTTTTCCTTGCAATTATGTCACATAATAAGACACCACGCGAAGGATTTGCGTTGATCAGACCGTTTTTTATTTTTTTATGCCCGTTTCAAACTATGGTCAAAACAACGGGCATGAAGGTTCTTAGCTCAGGGCCGAGCCTCGCTAAACTTGCATTGGATCTCTAAAGAAATAGCATATTGCGAGTCTAAAACACATTTTTTCAAAAAATAATGGGCATCGGATCATGTACCTGTAGTTCAAACCGGACCCACTTCCTTTCGAATCGGCAGGAATTTATCTTTTTTGCCAGGGGTGAACGGAAAGGTTTGAGATACCCTGGTTGGGACATTGTCCATGTAAGGTGGTCTAATATTTTTACAAAATGTGTCGGTATCATTCTAAAACTGTCATTTGGTGGTTGCTTCACAAAACAGCCCGTTTTTTGCGCTCGGAAAATGGAAAATGGTTTTTCCGTGCGTCGAAAAGGAAAACTTCATCCTGCAACATTGTTCTCCATGCCATGATACATATGTGTGCACAATATACGCACATCATCACAAACTATGCCCTGATTCTAGCCATAACATTGATCATTTGACCCGAAAGCCACGAAACCTCGAACATGATAGGTCATTTTGTGAAGGTTTTTTTGAGACATACTCAATTTACCAAGTTAGGTATTTTTCCATGCAATTATGTCACATAATAAGACACCACGCGAAGGATTTGCGTTGATCGGACCGTTTTTTATTTTTTTATGCCCGTTTCAAACTATGGTCAAAACGGCGGTCATGAAGGTTCTTAGCTCAGGGCCGAGCCTCGCTAAACTTGCATTGGATCTCTAAATAAATAGCATATTGCGAGTCTAAAACACATTTTTTCAAAAAAATAATGGGCATCGGATCATGTACCTGTAGTTCAAACCGGACCCACTTCATGCCGAATCGGCAGGAATTTATCTTTTTCGCCAGGGGTGAACGGAAAGGTTTGAGATACCCCGGTTGGGACATTGTCCATGTAAGGTGGTCTAATATTTTTAAAAAATGTGTCGTTACCATTCTAAAACTGTCATTTGGTGGTTGCTTCACAAAACGCCCCGTTTTTTGCGCTCGGAAAATGGAAAATGGTTTTTCCGTGCGTCGAAAAGGAAAACTTCCTCCTGCAACATTGTTCTCCATGCCATGATACATATGTGTGCACAATATGGGCACATTATCACAAACTATGCCCTGATTCTAGCCATAACATTGGTCATTTGACCCGAAAGGCACAAAACCTCGAACATGATGGGTCATTTCGTGAAGGTTTTTTTGAGACATACTCAATTTACCAAGTTTGGTATTTTTACTTGCAATTATGTCACATAATATGATACCACGCAAAGGATTCGCGTTGATCGGACCGTTTTTTATTTTTTTATGCCCGTTTCAAACTATGGTCAAAACGGCGGGCATGAAGGTTCTTAGATCAGGGCCGAGCCTCGCTAAACTTGCATTGGATATCTAAAGAAATAGCATATTGAGAGTCTAAAACACATTTTTTCAAAAAATAATGGGCATCGGATCATGTACCTGTAGTTCAAACCGTACCCACTTCCTACCGAATCGGTAGGAATTTATCTTTTTCGCCAGGGGTGTACGGAAAGGTTTGAGATACCCCGGTTGGGACATTGTCCATGTAAGGTGGTCTAATATTTTTACAAAATGTGGCGGTACCATTCTAAAACTGTCATTTGGTGGTTGCTTCACAAAACGCCCCGTTTTTTGCGCTCAGAAAATGGAAAATGGTTTTTCCGTGCGTCGAAAAGGAAAACTTCCTCCTGCAACATTGTTCTCCATGCCATGATACATATGTGTGCACAATATGGGCACATTATCACAAACTATGCCTTGATTCTAGCCATAACATTGGTCATTTGACCCGAAAGCCACGAAACCTCGAACATGATAGGTTTTTTTATTTTTTTTATGCCCGTTTCAAACTATGGTCAAAACGGCGGGCATGAAGGTTCTTAGCTCAGGGCCGAGCCTCGCTAAACTTGCATTGGATCTCTAAAGAAATAGCATATTGCGAGTCTAAAACACATTTTTTCAAAGAGGGCTGGGGGCGCACCCTCCCCACACACCTCCTAAAGCCCTAGCCGCCCTGCTGCCCTCCTCTCTCTCTCCCTCCCGACTGCGCGTAGGCGAAGCATGCCGCAGAAACTCTCCACCGTTTGCACCACGCCGTCGTGTTGTAGATCCAACCTATCTCTCCACCCCACTTGCTGGACCGAGGAAGTAGGAGACGTCGAGGTGCCGCACGTGTGCATCTCTCGGAGGCATCGCCACTTGCGGTGTTGGATCGGATCGGATCGCGAGGAGGAGAAGCTAGTACGAATACATCAACCACGTTCCATGCGAACCATGCCTCATGGGCAAGATGATCAAAACCCCGTTCTCCGGAATGATGGAGCGAGCAACGGACTTGTTGGAAATCATACATACCGATGTATGCGGGCCGATGAGTGTTTCGACGCGCGGTGGATATCGCTACTTTCTCACTTTTACCGGTGACTTAAGTAGATATGGGTATATCTATTTGCTGAAACATAAATCTGAAACATTTGAAAAGTTCAAGGAATTTCAGAATGAAGTGGAGAACCATCGTAACAAAAAAATTAAGTTTCTACGATCCGATCGTCGAGGTGAATATTTGAGTTATGATTTTCTCACGCATCTTAAAGCAAGCGAAATCGTTTCGCAACTCACGCCACCCGGAACACCACAGCGCAATGGTGTGTCTGAACGCCGGAATCGAACTCTATTAGATATGGTCCGATCAATGATGTCTCTTACTGATTTGTCGTTATCATTTTAGGGTTATGCATTAAAAACCGTTGCATTCACTTTAAATAGGGCACCATTTAAATCCGTTGAGACGACACCGTTAAATACTTTTGGAGTCTCTTGATTTTGAATAATTTGACACATGCGAACCATGCCTCATGGGCAAGATGATCAAAACCCCGTTCTCCGGAATGATGGAGCGAGCAACGGACTTGTTGGAAATCATACATACCGATGTATGCGGGCCGATGAGTGTTTCGACGCGCGGTGGATATCGCTACTTTCTCACTTTTACCGGTGACTTAAGTAGATATGGGTATATCTATTTGATGAAACATAAATCTGAAACATTTGAAAAGTTCAAGGAATTTCAGAATGAAGTGGAGAACCATCGTAACAAAAAAATTAAGTTTCTACGATCCGATCGTCGAGGTGAATATTTGAGTTATGATTTTCTCACGCATCTTAAAGCAAGCGAAATCGTTTCGCAACTCACGCCACCCGGAACACCACAGCGCAATGGTGTGTCTGAACGCCGGAATCGAACTCTATTAGATATGGTCCGATCAATGATGTCTCTTACTGATTTGTCGTTATCATTTTGGGGTTATGCATTAAAAACCGTTGCATTCACTTTAAATAGGGCACCATTTAAATCCGTTGAGACGACACCGTATGAACTGTGGTTTGGTGCTAAACCTAGATTGTCGTTTCTTAAAGTTTGGGGATGCGAAGCTTACGTCAAGAAGTTGATGCCGGACAAGCTCGAACCCAAAGCGGAGAAATGCATCTTAAAGCTGTGTTTCATGATTATGAAATATGGTAAATGGATGTCAAGACTGCGTTCCTCAATGGCAACATTGATGAAGAGTTGTATATGATGCAACCCGAAGGTTTTGTCGATCCTAAGGATGCTGATAAAGTGTGCAAACTTCAGCGTTCCATTTATGGACTGAAGCAAGCATCTCGGAGTTGGAACCTTCGTTTTGATCAAGTGATCAAGAGCTTTGGATTTGTTCCAAATTGCTACGAAGCTTGTATCTACAAGAAAGTGAGTGGGAGCTCAGTGACATTTCTAGTACTATATGTGGATGACATATTGATTATTGGAAATGACATTGACATGCTTAACGATGTGAAGAGTTATTTGAACAAATGTTTTTCAATGAAAGACCTAGGGGAAGCTACTTATATATTAGGCATGAAAATCTATAGAGATAGACAAAGACGCCTAATAGCTTTAAGCCAGAGTACATACCTAGACAAAGTTCTGAAAAGGTTCGGAATGGATAAGGCAAAGAAAGGTTCAGTGCCCATGTTGTCATGAAGATATTGAGCAAGGCTTAGTGTCCAGCTATGGTAAATGATAGAGAAGCTATGAGCAAAGTGCCTTATGCCTCGGCCATAGGTTCTATCATGTATGCCATGCTGTGTACTAGTCTGGATGTGTCCAATGCTCTTAGTTTGACGAGCAGATACCAAAGTGATCCAGGAGTGGAACACTGGACAGCCGTGAAGAACATCCTAAAGTATTTAAATAGGACTAAAGAAATGTTCTTAGTCTATAGAGGTGATGAACAGGTCGTCTAAAGGGTTACGTCTACGCTAGTTTCCACACCGACAAGGATGATTCTAAATCTCAGACAGGATACGTTTATATTTTGAATGGATGAGCTGTGAGCTGGAGAAACTGCAAGCAAAGCGTGATCGTGGGATCTACAGTAGAAGCGGAATACATGGATGCTGCAGAAGCGTCAAGTGAAGGAGTTTGGATCAGGAACTTCATCACTAAGCTTGGTGTGGTTCCAAGTGCCTTGGACCCATTGGAGATATTGTGTGACAACACTGGCGCCATAGCACTGGCTAAGGAACCAAGATATCATACAAAGACCAAGCATATCAACCGCAAGTTTCATATAATCCGAGATTATATAATAGATGGAGATCTGAAGATTATCAAAGTACATACGGATCTGAATGTCGCAGATCCATTGACTAAACCTCTTCCACGAGCAAAACATGATCAGCACCTTAGTGCCATGGGTGTTAGATTGTTGCCAGATGTAAACTAGCTTATTGACTCTAGTGCAAGTGGGATACTATTGGAATTATGCCCTAGAGGCAATAATAAAGATGTTATTATTATAATTCTTGTTCATGATAAAGTTTATATTCCATGCTAGAATTGTGTTAAGCGGAAACTTTAATACTTGTGTGGTTTATGAACAACACTGTGTCCCTAGTATGCCTCTAAGGACTAGCTCATTGATTAATGATGGTTAAGGTTTCCTAACCATAGACATGAGTTGTCGATTAATAATGAGATCATATCATTGGGAGAATGATATGATGGACATACCCAAATCAAGCAGAGCAATTAGATCGTGTCATCGTGTTCATCTTTGCGAAGCTTTTCTTATGTCAAATATTGTATTCCTTAGACCATGAGATAATGCAACTCCCTGGTATCATAAGAAAGCTTTGAGGTCATCAAACGTCATCCTATGAGAGGGTGATCATAAAGGTGTCTCTCAGGTGATCGGAAAGTACCTGTTGGGTTGTATGTATCGAGATGGGATTTGTCCCTCCCAAGTCGGAGAGATATACTTTGGGCCCACTCGGTAATCGATATCAACACCGCTTGAAAGCACCTTGTTAAGGAGTTAATTACAAAGTGATATCGGATTACGGAACGAGTAAAGTACTTGCTGTGAACGAGATTGAACTAGGTATGCCGGTACCAACGATCGAATCTCGGGCAAGTAAAATATCACGCGATGAAGGGAATATATATATATATATATGGGATTGATTGAATCCTAGCATCGTGGTTCATCCGATATGATTATTGATGAATGTGTGGGAGTCAATATGGGTTTCCAGACCCCGCTGTTGATTATTGATAGAAGATCATGTCTGCATACTCTCGAACCCGAAGGGTCACACACTTAACGTGTCTCGACACTAGGATAGAATGGATAATTGGTTTATGAATTTTTTGTTCGGAGTCTCGGATGAGATCCAGGACGTCACGAGATGTTCCGCAATGGTCCGGAGAATAAGATTCATATAAGGCAAAGTAGTTTTTGGAGTTTGGAATTGTTTCGGATTGTTCGGTATTGTACCAGAAGCTTCTAGAACCTTCCGGAGTGGGACCAACGTGGCCCCACTTGTCGGGAGGGGGCGTGGGCCTACGAGGGAGTGCCCTGGCCGCATTGGTCCAGGGACACAAGGCCCCATAGGCCCAGCCGGCCAAGCCCTAGGGGAAACCCTAGGGAGAGCTTCTAGAAGGAGGGGGGAAACTTGCCCCCCACTCCTTCCCCTTGGCCGCCGGCCCTAGGCTTGGAGGAGGGGCAAGGGGTAGCCGCCCACCCCTCTATATAAAGAGGGTTGGGGGCGCACCCTCACCACACACCACCTAAAGCCCTAGCCGCCCTGTTGCCCTCCTCTCTCTCTCCCTCCCGACTGCGCGTAGGCGAAGCCCTGCCGTAGAAACTCTCCACCATTTGCACCACGCCGTCGTGTTGTAGATCCAACCTATCTCTCCACCCCACTTGCTGGACCGAGGAAGGAGGAGACGTCGAGGTGCCGCACGTGTGCATCTCTCGGAGGCATCGCCACTTGCGGTGTTGGATCGGATCGGATCGCGAGCAGGAGAAGCTAGTACGACTACAGGAACCACGTTTCGTTGTGCGAATCTTCAAGGGTATGAAGATCTCATCTATCCCCCCCTCGTTGTTTGCATCTCCTAGATTAGATCTTGGCTTTTCCCGTTCGCATCCGTAGAAAATTTTGATTTACTATGTTGTGAAACCCTTCAGAAATACATCTTTGAAAGGTAGCAGGAGCATTACATAAACCAAAAGACATACGCCTATAAGCATAAGTACCATAAGGACAAGTGAAAGTAGTTTTCTCTTGGTCTTGTGCTTTCACAGCAATTTGAGAAAACCTAGAATAACCATCAAGAAAACAAAAGTGAGTCTTTTTGGACAACCTCTCAAGCATTTGATCAATAAAGGGCAAAGGATAATGATCTTTCTTAGTAACTTTATTAATCTTTCTAAAATCAATGCACATTATATACCCAGCCACTACTCTTTGCGGTATAAGCTCATTTTCTTCATTAGGCACAACAGTTATTCCCCCTTTCTTGGGAACACAATGAACATGGCTAACCCATTGACTGTCAGCAATAGGATAAATAATACCAACATCAAGGAGTTTTAATACCTCATTCCTTACCACATCCTTCATCTTAGGATTCAGATGGCGTTGGTTCTCAACAACTGGTTTGGCATCAGGTTCTATATTAATAGCATGCTGGCATATAGTAGGAGAAATTCCTTTTAAATCATCAAGAGTATAACCCATAGCTCCTCGGTGTTTCTTCAGTATCTCCAATAACCTTTCTTCTTCCTTTCCTGAAACTTTAGAACTAATAATAACAGGATATACTTTCTTATTATCAAGATAAGCGTATTTAAGATCATCAGGTAAAGGTTTTAATTCGAAAACAGGGTCCTCTTTAGGTGGTAGTGTGGTACCCAAATCTTCCACAGGTAGATTATGCTTAAGTAACTCAGGCTGACGAAGGAAAACCTCGTCAATCTCATTTCTTTCCTTCATGAAGACATCGCTTTCGTGATCTTCCATAAACTGCTGCAAGGCATTGTTAGGAGCAAGAGAAATAGCAGAAAGTTGTTCAACCCTGAAATCATCATTAGGCAGTTCATTTTCATAAGGAGTTTTGGAAAATTTGGAAAAATTAAACTCATAAGACTCTCCATCAATCTTAGTCAAAACTTTTTCCTTCCTACAATCTATAATAGCCCCACAAGTATTCAGGAAGGGTCTACCAAAGTTAATAGGATAGGTTTTACTAGCTTCTTTACCAAGTACTAGAAAATCAGCAAGATATTTAATCTTACCACAAAGGACCTTCACATGTCTTACAATGCCAATGGGGCAAACTTGCTCTCTATTGGCAAGGTGAATAACCACATCAATGTCCTAAAGTTCACAAGGACCAATTTCATGCATAATTTCCCTGTAAAGCTCATAAGGTATAGCACTAGAATTAGCACCAATATCACATAAACCATAATAGCTATGATTACCAATTCTACCAGAAAGCACAGAGACACTAGATTTTCTAGCCTTTTTAGGATGAGAAACAATATTAGTAGCGTCTTCACAGAAGACAATATGCTCATCCTCTATATTTCTAGTGACTAGATCTTTCACAATATCTACCACAGGCTTAATATCAATGAGCTCATCAGGCTCCACAGTTTTCTTTGCACTTTTGCTAACCACATTAGCTATAATGGAATGTTCCCTTACCTTAGTAGGAAAAGGGATTTTCTCCACATAAGGTTCAGGCAAAATAAGATCAACAGTACAAGCCTCTATGCTAGCAGGAACATGGGTGACAATGTCTTTATAAGGAGCATGGTACTTGTCCCACTCTTTCTTGGGAATTTCAATATAAGAGGCAAAGGCATTAGAACATTTTGCAAAAACTTGAGGATCAAGACCAAACTCATTACTAATATCATGGAAGTCATCAGTTCCCTGAAAAGATTTAATGCATTCATAATAATAGTTTATACCTGACTTCCTTCCTTTGTCATTCTCCCAAGCTTCAGTGTTCTCTTGAATACGGTCTAGTAGATCCCATTTAGCTTCTTCCTTCATACGTGTGAATGATCCAGCACAAGAAGCATCTAATAAATCTTTATCATGAAGAGAAAGCCTAGCATAAAAGTTATTGATAATAATATTGTTAGGGAGTTCATGAATAGGACATTTAAGCATTAGTAACTTTAATCTCACCAAGCTTGAGTTGTACTCTCTCCATCACGAGGCCAAAAGTTATATATCAGATTTCTATCCTTATGAATCTCACTGGGAGGATAGAATTTAGAATAAAAGAGAGATGCCATCTCCTCCCATTCCATGGATTGTCCATTCTTTAGCAGCTTATACCATTCTTCTGCTCTCCCTTTCAAGGATATGGAGAGTAACTTCTTCTTCACCTGTTCAATTGTGATACCTGCACACTTAAACAACCCGCATAATTCATGGATAAAAAGCAAGTGATCACCAGGATGGATAGTTCCATCCCCAAAATAATAATTATACATAACACGATCAACAATACTTGTAGGTATCTTAAAAGGATCTATCTCAATAGGTGGTTGTTCATCTACTACCCTAGCAGTGGTAGTAGTTTTCCCAAACAGAAAACCAAGTGGGTTATCCATATTGGAAACAAAGTAACAAGCAGTAACAAAAAGCAATACTCATAGTAGAAGTTTCCTTTACCAGTTTCACTCTTCAATAGCTCTCCACTCCCTGGCAACGGCGCCAGAAAATAGTCTTGATGACCCACAAGTATAGGGGGTGTATCGCAGTACTTTCGATAAATAGGAGTGTCGATCCCAACAAGGAGAAGAAGGTGTTGACTAGTGGTGTGGAGCAGGAAATACCTATGAATACTTAGCAAGCAGATTTTTAGTGGTTTTCTGATAAGGCAACAAAACAAAGAGCAAGTAACAAAGAACAAACGCAGCAAGTGGCCCAATCCTTTCTTAGCAAACGACAAGCCGGTGGAAATACTTATAAGGACCAAACGTTATCGAGGACATATGGGAATTCTGTCAAGTGCTTTCGCTTCAAATAGCTGAGTACTCTTCTTTTGTGTTGTAAGTGTTGTGTGGGTGAACCTGTGCTAATGTACCGACCTTACTTGGACTAATACATACTTGTGATTAAACCCCTGCAAATATCCGTAACTATAGGAAAGTAATTAAGATATAAATCTAACCACAGCCTTAAACTCTGAGATCCTATGCTCCCTTATGCAATGGTGTCCTAACGGGGGTTCAGGTTTCTGTCACTCCGGCAACCCCACAATTAGTAGCCAAATACATAATGCATTCCCCTAGGCCGATAAATGGTGAAGTATCATGTAGTCGACGTTCACATGACACCACTAGAAGAATAGCATCACAACTTAAATACTAAACCATTGAATAATAACTCAACACAAATCCACTAATAACAACATGACTTCTCCCATGTCCTCAAGAACTAAACGAACTACTCATGAGACATAATATGGATCAAGATCAAAGATGATATGATAATGGATAACAATCTGAACATAAACAATAATCCAATGGTTCCACTCACAAGCATCAACTACAATAGTAATTAACACCGGGAAAGTTTCCCCTAAGAACTAAAGCAATATCCAACACAATTGTTATAGCAGGACGGAGTGATGATGATGGTGCTAGTGGAGATGATGGTGTGGATGATGATGATGATCCCGATGAAGCCTAGCTTGATGATGGTGTTGATGGCGATGATCTTCCCTCTCCAGGAAGGAATTCCCCAACAGAAATCTGTCTGCCGGAGAGATCTTTCTCTCTCGGTGTTTTCTGCCCCGTAGAGGCGGCGGAAATCTATCTGTGGTCGCCCCCTCGTATTAGGGTTCCGTAGGGAAGATATAGGCAAAGGGGCGGAGTCGGGAGCCGGGCAGGTGGGCCACACCTGCCCTAGGCACGGGCCTAGGGTGGGCCCGCGACTAGGGAGGGTGTGGGCCCCCTGCGGCCCTTCTTCGCTCCTCCTTCTGGCTTCCTCAATCTTCTGGAAAAATAATATTTTCCCATATTTTTCTGGTATTTTTCTGATCTTCGCAAAATTGCATCAAAACGCCTTCTTTTCCATCAGAATCCAGACCCCGGCAGTTCATCCTCCAAGAATCATCCAACATGCATAAACAGTGGAAAATACATAAGTAATACCTCATAATAAGACATATATCAATGAATAGAGGTAAATTATGATATATAATGGTGATGCAAATTGGACGTATCACCTTATTACAAGGGTGACCTAGCAACACAAAGGAGTACTTCTTTCACCTATGTGTTCTACAACATGTAGCCACCATAAAAGTACCATTAAAACATTGCAATTGTGTGTACCTTTACTATATATAACATGATAATCACCATAGATGGTGAAGAGAGGATTAAGTGAACGCATGAACCCATGTCCATTGTTCCTATAAAATAAAATCCTTGTCTTGTCCTCTTGAATTGAAGAGGATTGGGACACTTTTATATTCTTGTTTTGTTACATTAAACTTCCAACCTTTAAAACAACCATCTTATTCCTTAAAACTTGTTTAGTGCATAGTCAACTAAAACTTGTGACACTTTAGTTGTATAGAATAGATAGCTTTTCCTTCTTGCTCCCGCAGATCGACACCCTACTTCCACATTGAGAGGTACTATGGTGATCCCCTGCACTTGGGGGTTATCACATGCTCGTTCACAGAGTTGTTCTCCTCCATTTTAGCACTAAAAAACTTTTCAGATATCTCATATCTCTCGGCACGAATTTGTTCCCCAAACATAGTTTTGAGTTACTCCACCATGACATCAGCATCAGTAGGTTCAAAACGCTTTTGGAGTTAGGGCTCCAATGATTGGAGTATCACACATCGCACAATAGTGTAGTCATCAAACTTTGTGTCATACACAGTATGCTCCTCCTGAGGAGCATCATCTGCAGGGGATTCACCTAACGGACCATCAAGTACATAGGACCTTTTTATACCCGCGAGGACAATCCTCAAGTTGCGATGCTAGTTTGTGAAGTTAGACCCATTGTCTAGCATCTTTTCTTTCTCAATGAATGCATTGAAATTGAATGGAGGGGGTGCCATGATCTACAATGTATTTGCAAATACTATTTAGACTAGGTTTATAATAGATAGAGTTCAAGCTAATTCTAAATTACTTATATGAACTCCCAATTAAAACGACATACCTCTAGTCATGTTAGTGATTACATGAACCAAATTCACTACTCCATGACCGATCATCACGAGTGGTGGCGTAGCTCCAATGACGAGCATCGTATGGTCATCATATCTCCATATGACTCGTGCTTTACATTTCGGTTCATGTTCCGGGGCCATGTCTGTATGTGCTAGGCTCTTCAAGTAAGAACCTTAGTATTCGCGTGTGTAAAACTGTCTTACACCCGTCGTATGCGAACATAGAATCTATCACATCCGATCATCACATGGTGCTTCAAGACGACGAACTTCCTTAACCGTTCATACTAAGGAAGAACATATTATTATATTGATATTTAGTGGGAGGGATCATCTTATAATGCTATCGAGGAAATCAAATACTACTAAGGTAATCAAATCAACGCAAAATAAGATGCATCAAAGGATAAACATCACATGCATATATAATATGGTATGGTCCTTCTCGCATTCAATCTCCCATCTCATGCATCATGGCATGATCTCCTCCATTCCACTGGCATATCATCAAGGTCCATGGCGCCACCATCAAGGTTGTTATCCACTAATCTAATTACATGGATTTCTATTTTCTGTCACGCAGGCCATAAAATAAAATAAAAACCATATGGCTCATGTCGGTTGTTTTACAATAAAACACATTGTATACAACAAAAATTGTATCATAGACCATATCACATTACATGCCCGACAAAAACAAGTTAGACGTATGCCTCTAATTTATTTTTTCTTATTTTACGCGGTTGTGGGCTTTCTAGGAAAGAACCGTTCTACCTACAAACTTCAGCCATGATACGTTGGAAACGTATCTATAATTTTTGATGCGCCATGCTTGTTTAGTATCTACTTTGATTTTCCTTGTCTACACTTTGGGGTGCTTTTTACATGTTTTCGGGTACTAACCTACTAATAAGTTGCAACAGTGCCAGATGCCTGTTTTCTGCTGTTTTTGGTTTCAGAAAAGTTAGTAAAAAAATATTCTCAGCATTAGAAGGGACAAACGTCAAAGTCAATTACTTTCTGTGAGGAACAAGAAGTCTAGAGGGGAGCCGGAGAGGCCAGACAGGGCGGCCAGACCCACCCTAGGAGCGGGTGGGCCCTGCCCCGCGCCTGGGAGGGGGTGTGGGGCCCCTGGCCGCCGCCTCGTCCTCCCCCTTCGCCTATAAGAAGCCCCCGATGCAGAAACCCTAAGTACCCGATCAAATCTCCACAAAACCGTCTGTAGGCGCCGCCACCATTGTCCCTAGATCGGGGGGATCTGAAGTTCTTCCCGGCACCCTGCTGGAGGGGAGATCATCCCAGAGGCCTTCTCTCCGGTATGATGCGTGAATTGTTCCACCTTGGACTATGGGTCCATGTAGTAGCTAGATGGTTGTATCTACTCCTTTGTGCTTTCATGTATAGATCTTGTGAGCTCTGTTCATGATCAAGATCTAATCTATTTGTAATCATGCATGTTGTGTTTGCGGGGATCCGATGGATATTGAGATTATTATGTTGGTTTGATTAATGGTTTTGTCTTTATGATTCTATCATGTCTTTGTTGTTTGTGATCTTGCATGCTCTCCGTTGTTAGTATCTATCTTGGCCAAGTAGTTGCTAGTGACTCCAAGAGGGGGTATTTATGCTCGATAGTGGGTTCATGCCTCTAGTTTCCAAGGTAAGTGACAATAATCTCTTCGGTTGTAGATGCGCTATTGCTACTAGGGAGAAAACAACGGTCTCTTGTTCATGGAACATGTGGACTGTTTACCTTACACACTTTGCTTAAAGCAGTTGTCTGTTGCTTGCAACTTAATACTGGAGGGGGTTCGGATGATAACCTGAAGGTGGACTTCTAGTCATAGATGCAGTTGGATGGCGCTCTAGGTATCTTGTTGTATTGCCCAATCGAATCTCATAGGATCTTTCTGACTAGTAATTGCATTGTTATGCCTTACTTAGTTCCTGTCAATTGCCCTGTTGTAATTTGTTTACCCTTCATGCCATGTTGTTTATCTAAGGAGAGCATCTCTAGGGAACTATGGGCCCCGGTCCAAACTTTACCATTGATACATCTTCCACTGTTACTTGTTTACTTGATGCAAACCATTACCTTCCACACCATATGTTTAATCCTTTGTTACAGCAAACCGGTGAGCTTGACAACCTCACTGATTCATTGGGACAAAGTCTTGAGTTTGTGTTGTGCAGGTCTCCATGTTGCTTGCAACACCTTTGAGACATTTCCTTCCTCCTTCAGGTTCGATAACCTCGGTCTCTACTGAGGGAAACTTGCTGCTGTGCTCATCACACCTTGCTCTTGGGGTTCCAACGAAGTGTCCCACGTCAACATTGGGTGCACGCATCAAGATTTCTGGCGCCGTTGCCTGGGAGGCTAAGGACGTTTTCACAAGGGGAGTCCTTCACTTCCTTTCTCTTACTTTGTTTTTAGTTGCTTGTTTCTTTTGCTTGGTTTTGTTTGCCTCTTTTCAAAAAAAAACAAAAAAATTAGTCTAGTTTAGTTTGCTTGCTTTATTCAAAAACACAAAAAATTAGTTCCTACCCTAGTTGCCACCTTGCTCTAGCTCACCATGTTGCTCCCAAAGTCCGCACTGAAATATCTTGCAATAGGTAGTGGCTCTATAATTGGGAAAGATAATATTGAAGAATTCTTTAATCATATTAGCAAGCATGAAGATATCGAGGAAAAATCTATAGCAGAGCTTGCTCCTAATTATGAGATTGCTGCAGCTTCTTTAGTTCATATGTTGGAGGCTAGGTTTGTTAGCTTTAACCCCTTCATACAATTCTTGTTTCTAAAACTAAAAGAAGAAAAGAATGCTGAAAAGAGAGAATTCATCCTTGAAACTTTATCAAAAGAATTTCATGATGTTGCTAGGGAGGCCAAAAAGGTTTTTGAGCGTTTCAATATGCTAGGCTCAAGTGTAGATGTTGTGGGTATTTCTGATAAAACTAAGCCTAGAGAAGAATTCGAGATACCCATACCCTTTAAGCTTGTTGGAATGCATGAAGCCTTTGAAAATAATTTTGATTGGATTGCTCCTGAAAACCTTTTTGATGAAAGTAATAGACCAAAGAGAGATGATAAGGTATCCTCCAAAACCCATTTGGATGAGATACCTTTCATAGTTGAAGACTTTGCAAGTATGGATGTTAATGCTTCTTCATTTGAAAATACTTGATTCTTCTTGCTTCTTGTGCCTAACTTAAAGGCGTTAAATAAAAGTACTTGTTAGGAGATAACCCAAGAGTTTCCTTGAGTCTTGGAAGTTATTACTTCAGTAATGACCTCCCCTAATACTTTTTGTTTTATTTTTGTGCCAAGAATGACCTCTAATGAGAGGGAAGTAAGATTTGGGGAGTTGCTGTCCCAAAACAGATTTCTGTCCTCCGCCAAAAATATTCTTGAGGAGTCTCTGTAACTCGAATTGAGCTAAACATTTACGAATAAATCCCCTAGTATGTTAGATAACTTTCACTAGTTCAACAATTTTTGATTTGAGCAACATAATATGTTCGAAATAATCGGTTTCTACCTGTTGGTCTGTTCTGACAGATTTCTGCCATTATTTGCATTTTGCTTCTTATTGATTCCTTTTTGAGTTCTCTTTAGGTGAATTGAGATTTTTGAAGGAGTTACTACAATAGCTTGTGTTTTTAGTGAAAATCCTTGCTGTTCCAAAGCTTTTCCAAAGGTCTAATATCTTTTGAATAAACTAATGTTGTTAATGAAGATTGTGTGAAGTTTTGTATGAAGGAAAAATTTCAGGTGTAGAGAGAGAATGATGCAATGAGATGAAGAATGGACCTAAATCTTGGGGATGCCACCATGGTTTCACCCCAAGAAATATACAAGAGTTAAAAGAGTCAAAGCTTGGGGATGCCCAAGGCATCCCCTTCTTCATCAATAAAAAGCTCAGGTCTGTCTAGACACTTCGTTTTTATTGTTTCGTGCTCAGTTTTGTTGTTCTTGGAGCGTCTTAGTTTTCGTTTGCTTTGCTTAGGTTGTTTAGTTTGCTTTAATAAAGAAGTTTGGACCCCCGTTCTCGCTATGTTGTTTTGCAAATAAGTTGCTTGGTGTTGGAAAGGAGTAGTAAGTTCTTGCTTGAAGTGCAAGAGGAGCTTGCATTGACTGTGACTTAGACTTTAGCATGCCATGCTAGATGTTGTTTTGACCTTATGCTTAGTGATTATTGATGTAGCATGTCTTGTTCCAAACAATTGGGATTGCTTAGTGTGTCTTGAAGAAATTATGCATTGTTTTAACATGAAAAAGCATAGTATTGTGGTATTCTCCTTTGATGCTTTGCTTGGGTTGACTTGACACATGCTCACACCATGTTATGACTATGACAAGTCACCATTAGCCTCTATGATCATTTAATCCTCGACTTGTGGTACCACTCTTTGCTTTGATTAGTATGTTTTGTTGCACTGCATGATTATGGCCATTATGCTCTCTTAGTTGGTTGCTCCCAGTCTTTTTCTAGCCTCCACTTGTACGAGTAAGCTCTACTCATGCTTCCAACTCCCAAGAAACCAAGTTTTTCCAAAGTGTCCACTATAAACTCCTATGCATGGTGTGTTACACCATTCCAAGTATATTCTTGTTTTCAACTATCTTCCAATTAAAAACTATTTTGTTATGTGAAAACTTTGTGATTAAAGCCCTGACGAACTTGATGGCACACTTTATATTCTTTTCCCCTAATAAACTTGAACCATTGTGACAACTTTGTTGTATATGCTGGAACTTATAAGTTGGAATTAGCAGAACCGTGCTGCCACGGGGAACATTTTCAACATTGCACTTATACTTTGTACTCAGTTGATATCATGCTCTTTTGTCTATGGATGTCACCGGTGTGAAATAAAGAGGGAACTTGTAAGTCCATGGAGTTTGTATCCTGTGTTAGAGAAACACCTGGGACGCTAGCCTAAGTCATGCCTAATCATGGTGGAAACTTGCAGCATCACCATAATGAGCTATCTATGAAGCATCCTCAATAAAAAGCTATGCATATGGTAAATAAAAACATTGCTGAGATGCTCATTGTCTGCTTGCCTTGTCATTTTGGTTATGGGAAAGCTCCTGTACCATGTGTAAGGGGTACCCCATTGGCGGTTCTCAATGATATGCAAATACCTACAATGACAAGAACTTACCTGGGCCCAAAGTTGAGTATGCATGAGGTGTGGCCCTCGTATTCAAGGGACTTGAGATTTCCAACTTATACTTTGTCAAGCATATACTCCATCTTTGCCACTTTAACCTTAACCACTTCAAGATGCTTATGATAGGGGCAATGAGGGCTGAAAGCTAACAAGTACCAGAATTTTTGGAAGCTCTTATTGAAACTTGTAATCCCTGCTTCCTTTACAAAAAAGGGCCTTCCTTCCACCACTATTGAGTCTCCACCTTCTACCTTTAGGCACCATTAAGAGAGCATAGTTGTCATTCTGTGTGCAGTGTTCCAAAGCTTATTGATTGATGCATATTGTGATATTACTTGTTCTTGTGCTATTTGTTTCTAGTCATGTAACATCCCTAAAATCATGTTTCAAAACTCATGCATATCATCCATGCATCCATGATCATTTAGGGTTCCTTTTCAAAACCAATTCAAAAACAGGAGCATCTGATGCTCATTATTTTATGTGAGTAACCATTAATCAAATACCATTCTCAATTGAGAGATTAATTGTTTTAACCAAGCTTTGCTTGTTCTCTTGTTGTTTTGGTTGAATGTTAGTGCATGGACCAAAATATACAGAACAGAAATGGTTTTAAAACCATTTTCAAAAATTATTCAAATCAAGTGCTATAGCACTGTTTATTTTGTTTGATCAAAGGGACCAAGCTAGTACAGAGAGACCACATGGTTTTATGCCCCAAAATATGAGTGTTACACTCTACAAAAATCCAGAAAAGATTTGAATTCAAATTGCATTGTAATTTGTTTGAAAATGAATCCAGAAAATCAAAACAGAAATAGAAAAGGAATAAAGAAAAGAAAAAGGGCCGGCGTTGCCAATCTGGCACAACACTGGATCTAGCCCAACAACCAGCCCACCCGGGGTTTCCCTCTCCCTCTGTTTCTCACCCACGCGAGCACCCCCCCTCTTGCTGATGCCCCGGACCCACCTCCACGTCACCCCTTCGTCCCCGAATCACGCCCGCGACCAGCTCCGCCGCGGTCGTTTCTTCCCGACGATCTCGCGCTTGATTACGAGTTACTACAGGCGTAATTCCCTCTCTCGCCCCGGCTACTTAAACCCCTCCTTACTCCGCTCCATTCCCCTCACTCACCAACCACAGAGCACCGCTTGGCTGTCCACAATCGAACTCGCGCCGCCGCTGTCCCGAACCACTCCGGCGAGCTATCACGGTGAGTCTCGTGTTCCCCTTGCTTTATGGTTCACGCGAGCTGCTTCGCAATCCTCTTGTGCATCTTCTCATGCCTCTGTTTTGTTCTGAATCGCCCTAGACCGTCGCCATCGTCCACCTCTGGGAACGACTGAAGCTCACCTCGACTCTGGCGACTAATTCCGGTAAGCCCCGCGTTCCCCTCTGTTTCTGAATCACACGGTCGTGTTCGCCAACATCTAGCGCACCTACTAACACCTTCTGTTTGGATCCTTGCACCCCAGAACATCGTCTTCGACTCTGACAGGAAGCACCCAACATCGCCAGCAACTCCGACGAGGTCCTGCTGCCAAGTCCGTGCGCCCCTGCCCCTCTGTTGACCACCTCGAGCACCGCGACGACCTCACGAGCTCGGTAAGCCCCTCTGTTTACTCCCTTGCTTCCTAGAATCGCTGCACCATCGCCGGTAGTTCCTTCGCCACCGCTGAGCCCATGAGCGTCGCCGATTTAGAGTCAGAGAGTTTTGATCCACTGGATCTAGATCCAGTGGCTTATATTAGAAGCTAGGCCGAAGAGGTACGGGAAGATCAGAGCCGCAGGATTTAAGTTAGATCTAACGGTGCGCGTGTGTGATCCGCGCGAAGCGGTACCATCCAATCAGAAAGCGCCGTGTGGCATGTGTTTCGTTTTAAAATTATGAATTAGATCTATTAGATGTTTAAACTTGTTTAAATCATAACTTTTGATTCCCACGTCCAATTTTGACAAATTTTATATCAGTGGAATCAGGAGAGAAAATCCTTTCCATTTATGCAATGTGTTTAATATTTTGCTTCTGTTAAAATGGTTGTTTTTGCAGAAACATTTGTAGGCATAATTTGGGTATAATAATTATTTGAAAAATGTTATATTGTTCAAATAAAGTTTATTTGGCAAGTTTTGAACTTTTTTATGATTCAGTACTGTGCACTTGTCTTGTTTGGTATAGAAAATCATCACATGGCATTTTGCATGCATCCATATATTTTTGCTTGTATATATTTTGTATGTGATTTTGGTGCTATTATTTTATGTGTAGATTTTGGTGCAAATAGTGATTGTGATTGTGAGGATTGTTCCTAATCTCCAAACTACCAAGGCAAGTGGTGCTTCATGATATTATTCCTATGTTTTTCAACTATGCACTAGAAATATTTTGCTAGACTTGCATGAATATTTTGGTCTATATGCTATGCTTGGGAAATCCTAGTAGTTGTAGAATTGCTAGAAATTTCTAAGTTAAGATGTTTATCTATGCCATGCTTAGCCTAGCTAGTAGCAAACAAGGGTGGTTATATATTCATGCTATGATAAAATATTTCTAAGTCTTTGGACTTGTGTTTTGCTTAATAAAACAACTAAGTGAATGAAGCACCTGGGTGGAATGGAAGGGAATGGTTTATGTTGAGTGGTTACACAAGGCCCATTTCTATGGTTTACCTTGTGTATCTCACTTGTGGAAAGCCACCCAGGAACAAAGGGATTTGAGATGCCAAATGTTAAGAAGCTTCTAGTGCAGCCACTTGGCATTATGGGCTCTGCCTGGATCATATAGGTAGCTATAACTTAGCCATTTGGACAGTTGGTGGTAGTGGGATGATAGGTTGGAGCGCGTCCATTTGGTCTAAGGGAAGGCTTCTGAAAGGTCCTGTCTTGGTGAAAATCAAGTCTTGTGGGGAAAGTGCACAACCTATGCAGATGGAAGAAGCTAAGTACTTAGCCATGTCGCTGGTATTGGACAACTTGAGCATCAAGACATGGAAGCTATCAAGAATCTCCTCATCCCAATTTCTAAGTAAAAACTTGTGGTTGAACAAGGGTGAAGGTTCATCAATGTCTATTGGTGGTTCCTTGGGAAAGTTTTTGTCAAAGAAAAACTTAGTGTTTTCAACTAATAGGTAAAACCTATTTTGAGCAAAGTAAGTCTAAGCTACACTTAGCCAAAATGCATATAGTATTTAGACTACCAATATTCTACTAAGGTATCACTTGCCAATATTATTCCAATGTATTGACCCACTGTGGATGTAACTTGTGATGTTGCAGGTTATTCTGATGATGATTAGGGGTCATGAGTCTGCACTCAACATGCTTGCCTGTGGCACATGAAGATGAAGACTTATTTATCTTATTATAAATTTGAACTCTTGTATTAGGCATGTGGCCATGGAGTTTGTAAAAGACTATGTGTGTCTCTGGAATGATATGTAATAATGACCTTTGTTTCTGTGTACTTCATCTTAAATTGTGGATGCTAGCATTGATCCAGGGACTAGCATTGCAATCACAGGGATCCTTACCTTTATAAAGGGAGGGATCTTACAGATGGTATCAGAGCACTGTGTTGCCTGTAGGATTATGACCCTAGGATTGGAAACCACTAAGGAAAAAAATTCAACAACTTCCACACTTGTCTTTTCTTCTCGTAAACTTTTCTAATCTTCTTTCTCATCTCTATTTGTAGATGAACTCCATCAACGAAGCCGTGAAGAAGGGACCACTCATGACTATGACTTTGGAATGTGAGTCAGAATTACCCAAGGCTCTCAAGGACCTCATGGTTTCCATGGGAATACATGGTGCAGCTGTGTACAAAGGTTTTCCTGTGATGGATGAAGGAGTTGAGTACTGGTGTGTGCAACTTCACTTGTATAAAAACAAGGAAGACAACCACAAGGACTCAGGATTCTGCATGGTCACCAACTCAGTGATGCACACCACATTCTTTGATTCAGCAAGGGATGCAGCTTGGAAGGCCATCAAAGAACTTGGTGATAGAATCAAGTGCAGAATGCTTAACACCTAGAATGATCTTAGGGAAGAAAAGAAGCATACCCAAGAGTTAGAGGCTACCAACCAAAGTTTAAGGAAGGACATCATAGACTTAGCAATGGAGTCATGTGATCTAGATAAACAGATTGCCTCTAGGGATGCCCTGTTAGCCAACTTGGCAAGTGAGATGGGATTGTAACATACTTCGTTAGTTGGACCACCACACTTATCATTTTATTTCCCAAATGTTGTTTAAAATAAGTTGAACCTTGGTTGTTTGTAATGGATCCATGTATGCCATGACTTGTGTGTTTCGATTTCCAAAGATATGCATGTGATGCCTTGTCTTGTGATTTATCTTAAATTATGTTGATTCTAACTTTTTCTATCTTATTAAATAGATTCCTAATGTTACTATCAGCACGGCTGAAGAGTTCAAGGGAACTCGTTTTGGCACTCGTATTATTGAGCTCACTAGTTTGCTGAATATCCCACTTCCTACCATCATGATGCTTCCCCTCACCAAGTTTGAGAGGAAAGACCTTTGGGGCTTCAAGGTTAATCAGCCAGGACGCCAGACTGAGCCTACCATGGAGGCAATCATCTTCAAGCTCATGCATGATGACAAAGAGAGAGGCCTAGAGGTAGTCATGCAGGATTTGCTTGGACGTTTACTAGGGAGACACTCTCGAGAGATTAGAGGTACTCACTTCCACGCCTTCGGTAGACGTGATGAGGATGGTGAGGCCATTGACTTCGAGGATACTTCGAGAGAGACGGCAGAGCCGATTCGTCTATACCTCCAGGACTTAGAGGTTCTTCTTAGGCACCTAGATATTGATAGGACCAACGTCATGCTCAGCAATGACGAACTCCAGGTGCAGCTTCGTGAGAAGGACAAGCTCTTCATAGAGCAAGATGAAATAGTCAAGGAGATGGAGGCCAAGTTTGAGAGTCAGGATAGAAAGTTCAAGAGTCAAGAGAAGAGAGTCCAAGATAGGAACAAGAGGATTCGAGACATGACTACATAACTAGAGGCCAAGGACTTCGAGCTCGAGCATCAACAAGGTGTGATTGAGAGGCTTCATGCACAGAAGAGGGCTCTCAAAGCCAAAGTAGAGACCTTGACCACCAATGTCGAGGAATACAAGACCGCTATGGAGAATGCATGTCTTACACTTTTTGATGAGGAGGTTGATGCAGAGGAGTAGTGATGGCTACTCATTTACCATTTATTTACCATGCTTTTGATTATTGATTCGCAATGACCATCCAACATGTGGATGGCTTGCTATTGGTGTGTTTACTTTTTCAAAAACTTGTTGTCTGTGTTGTTGAACCTTTTACTATTATGATGCATGTTTGGTGATTGTTTATGTGATGTATTATGCATGTTAGCATCTATGGGTATCTCATTCTTATCTCTATTGAACAACCACAGATGCCTCCCCGACGTGCCAATCCCAACCCCATCAACAACAACATCACCCCTGAGATGCAGCAGATGATGACAGCTCAGACTCAGTTGATGCAAATGATGACCACGTTCATCCAGAATAAAAACAACAACAACAACAATAATAATAACAACAACAACAATCAGAATAACCCACCGGGTTTAGACATGCTTACCAGGTTCTTAAGACTGAGGCCAGCAAAGTTTTCAGGAACTACTGATCCTATGGTGGCCAATGATTGGCTACGCTCTGTGAACAAGGACTTGGTAACCGTGGGCTGTACTGATGAAGAGAAGGTCAGATTTGCAGCACACTTGTTGGAAGGACCAGCAGCCACTTGGTGGGATAACTTCCAGATCACCACTCCCATTGCGGATGTGACATGGGCTATCTTTGAAGATGGTTTCCGTACTGCTCACATCTCATCCAAAGTGATGAGTTTGAAGAAGAAAGAGTTCCATAATTTGAAGCAGTGCCACCGCAGCGTGGCTGAATATATTGAGGAGTTCAACAATCTGGCGCGATATGCACCGGATGAAGTTGACACTGATGCTAAGAGGAAGGAATAGTTCCTTGAAGGATTGAATGATGAATTGAACCTGCAGTTAGCTGTGGCCTATGTTCCCACATACCAGTCTCTTTGTGACAAGGCTGCTATTTTGGAGAGCAAAATGAAACAAGTTGAAAGCAGGAAGAGGAAACACTCTGACAAGCACAACTCGGGATCGTCTCACAAGCGTTCCCATTATGATGATAGTGGGAGTTCTGGATCCCACAAGTATGGAAAATACAATAAGCACCACAACCACAACCGTCATCATGATAACAAGCACCACCGTAGTCATGACAATGACAAATATAAGAATCACAAGGGTGGATATAAGAGCCACCACAATGGAAGTGGAAGTGGCAGTGGAAGCCAGCCTGTCAAGAAGGATCTTAGTCAGGTTGAATGCTTCAAGTGCAAGAAGAAGGGGCATTATGCAAATGAATGCCCAGAAAATAAAGTTGAAGGACCCAACAAGCCCAACCCTTTCTAGAAGGGGCAAGTGAACCACATCAATGTGGAGGAAATCTATGAAGAGCCAGATGTTGTGGCTGGTAAGTTCAAACTCAATTCTATTCCAGCACTTGTTCTTTTTTATACTGGAGCATCGCATTCATTCATATCAAAAGCATTTGTTGATAGAAATGGGGTTTCAACTGAAAACATTGGGTGTCCAATAAAAGTAAGTTCTCCAGGTGGAGATATGATAGTAAGTCTTGGATGCCGGGATCTAGTGATAGAGTTCGGAAAACATAAGTTTCCAGTGAGTCTAATAATCCTAGATTCCCAAGGACTGGATGTAATTTTGGGAATGGATTGGATGACCAAATATGAAGGAGTACTAGATTGTGCCAATCGTACTGTCGCACTCACAACCCCAGAAAAGAAACGGATAATATTCAAGTCAAATTTTGAATCGAAAGGGAGTAAGCTTAATTATCTTAAGGGGGTTAGCATAGACAGTGTGCCCATTGTGAGTGAATATCTGGATGTGTTTCCAGAAGAATTTCCGGGAATGCCACCAGATAGAGATGTGGAATTTCTTATTGATCTGCTACCAGGATCTGGACCAATAGCAAAGAGACCGTACAATATGTCAGTGGATGAGTTGAAAGAACTCAAGAAGCAACTTGGAGAACAATTGCAGAAAGGTTTTATCCAACCAAGTTCTTCATCTTGGGGAGCACCAGTTTTGTTTGTGGAAAAGAAAGATAGAAGTCAAAGGTTACGCATTGATTACCGTTCACTCAATGAGGTGACTATCAAGAACAAATACCCTTTGCCAAGAATCAATGACTTGTTTGATCAGTTAGAAGGAGCTTGTGTGTTCTCAAAGATTGATCTCCGGTCGGGTTATTTCCAACTCAAGATAAGAGAACAATACATACCTAAGACAACTTTCACCACTAGGTATGGATTGTATGAGTACACCGTGATGCCATTTGGTTTGACCAATGCACCAGCATACTTCATGAATATGATGAACAAGGTGTTCATGGAGTTCCTTGATAAGTTTGTTGTCGTTTTCATCAATGACATTTTGATCTACTCCAAGAGCAAAGAAGAGCATGAAGGACATCTACGTTTGATACTTGAGAAGCTTAGAGAGCATAAGCTATATGCCAAATTCAGCAAGTGTGAATTTTGGTTAAATGAAGTTGGTTTTCTTGGACACGTTGTGTCAGGAGATGGTGTAGCAGTTGATCCTGCTAAAGTTTCAGCTGTAACTGAATGGGAATATCCTAAGTCAGTAAAAGAAGTTCGTAGTTTCCTTGGCTTGGCAGGATACTACAGAAGATTTATCGAGAATTTCTCCAAGGTAGCTAAGCCTATGACAGAATTGCTAAAGAAAGACAAGAAATTTGCTTGGTCTGAAGGATGTGAACTCAGTTTTCAAGAATTGAAGAAGAGACTAGTGACAGCACCAGTCTTATGTTTGCCAGATTTGGAAAAGGATTTCCAAGTGTATTGTGATGCATCTCATCATGGATTAGGTGCAGTACTTATGCAAGAAGGAAAAGTTGTGGCTTATGCCTCGAGACAACTCAAAACTCATGAGGTGAATTACCCTACTCATGATTTAGAGTTAGCCTTTGTTGTCCATGCACTCAAAACATGGAGACATTATCTTTTGGGAAAGCGATGTGAAGTGTTCACGGATCACAAAAGTTTGAAGTATATCTTCACCCAGAAAGAAATTAACATGAGACAAAGAAGATGGCTAGAACTCATCAACGACTATGACTTGAGTTTGCAATACCACCCCGGTAAAGCAAATGTTGTAGCGGATGCTCTAAGCCGTAAGGTTTTTGTGAATGGCCTTACTAAGGGAGAATTTCCAGATGATCTGTGTGCCCAATTTAGAGATCTCAGATTGGAGATTGTGCCTGAAGGACATCTCATGTCATTGGATGTTCAACCCACCTTGTTGGACAAAATCAAGGAAGCCCAAAATACAGATAAGGAAATTGAAGAGATTAAGGAAAAGATTGGCAAGGTAAAAGCCAAAGGATTCCATGAAGATGAACAGGGTACTTTATGTTATGGGAAACGTATTTGTGTTCCACAAGATCCGGAGCTTCGGAAACTGATTTTACAAGAAGCTCACAACTCACCATATTCCATTCATCCGGGTAACACCAAAATGTACATGGATATGAAGGAAAGATTTTGGTGGAATAATCTCAAGAAGGACATCGCCGAACATATTGCTTTGTGTGATGTATGTAGTAGAGTAAAAGCGGAGCATCAGAAACCAGCAGGATTGTTACAACCACTACCTATTCCTAATTGGAAGTGGGACAAGATTGGTATGGATTTCATTACTGGATTGCCAAGGACCCGGTCAGGATATGATTCTATTTGGGTAGTAGTGGATCGCCTAACTAAAGTGGCTCATTTTATACCCGTGAAGACAACCTACACAAGTGCTAAGTTAGCCAAAATCTATATGAGTAGAATTGTATGTCTACATGGAGTACCCAAGAGTATTGTGTCTGATAGGGGAACCCAATTCACTTCCCATTTTTGGAGGCAACTACATGAGTCATTGGGAAGGAGGTTAGAATTCAGCACTGCTTTTCATCCTCAGACTGATGGGCAGACAAAAAGGACCAACCAGATACTTGAAGACATGTTGAGGGCATGTGCCCTAGACTATGGAGCCAGTTGGGATGAAAGTCTGCCTTACGCAGAATTCTCTTACAATAACAGCTATCAAGCCAGTATCGAGATGGCACCATTTGAGTTTCTCTATGGGAGAAAGTGTACCACCCCATTGCTATGGAATGGTGTGGGAGAAAGAAGTTTGTTCGGACCAGAACTAATCAAAGAAGCTGAAGAGAAAGTCAAGCTAGTTAAGGACAGATTGAAGATAGCACAGTCCCGACAAAAGAGCTACGCAGATCCAAAGCATAGAGAAGTCACCTATGAAGTGGGTGATAGAGCTTATCTTAGAGTGTCACCACTCCGTGGAGTGAAGAGGTTTGGAGTCAAAGGAAAATTGGCGCCAAGATATGTTGGACCATTCAAGATTCTGAGTCGTAAAGGAGAAGTAGCTTATGAGATTGAACTGCTAGAAGCATTGTCTGCCGTTCACAATGTGTTTCATGTGAGTCGGCTTAAGAAATGCCATCCAGAAATGGAAGAGACTTCTTTGAAGGATACTATACCTTTGGAAGAGGTCCAATTGGAAAGTGATCTCGCTTATGAGGAGAAACCTATCAAGATTCTTGAGACGGCAGAAAGAGTTACTCGGACTAAAACTATCAAATTTTGCAAGGTTCAATGGAACCATCATTCCGAAGAAGAAGCAACATGGGAAAGAGAAGATGATCTTCGGAAAGACCACCCTCACCTATTTGCTAGCCAACCCGAATCTCGAGGGCGAGATTCACCTTAAGGGGGTTAGATTTGTAACATCCCTAAAATCATGTTTCAAAACTCATGCATATCATCCATGCATCCATGATCATTTAGGGTTCCTTTTCAAAACCAATTCAAAAATAGGAGCATCTGATGCTCATTATTTTATGTGAGTAACCATTAATCAAATACCATTCTCAATTGAGAGATTAATTGTTTTAACCAAGCTTTGCTTGTTCTCTTGTTGTTTTGGTTGAATGTTAGTGCCTGGACCAAAATATACAAAACAGAAATGGTTTTAAAACCATTTTCAAAACTTATTCAAATCAAGTGCTATAGCACTGTTTATTTTGTTTGATCAAAGGGACCAAGCTAGTACAGAGAGACCACATGTTTTTATGCCCCAAAATATGAGTGTTACACTCTACAAAAATCCAGAAAAATTTGAATTCAAATTGCATTGGAATTTGTTTGAAAATGAATCTAGAAAATCAAAACAGAAATAGAAAAGGAATAAAGAAAATAAAAAGGGTCGGCGTTGCCAATCTGGCCCAACACTGGATCCAGCCCAACAACCAGCCCACCCGGGGTTTCCCTCTCCCTCTGTTTCTCACCCACGCCAGCACCCCCCCCTCTCGCTGACGCCCTGGACCCACCTCCACGTCACCCCTTCGTCCCCGAATCACGCCCGCGACCAGCTCCACCGCGGCCGTTTCTTCCCGATGATCTCGCGCTTGATTACGAGTTACTACAGGCGTAATTCCCTCTCTCGCCCTGGCTACTTAAACCCCTCCTCACTCCGCACCATTCCCCTCACTCACCAACCACAGAGCGCCGCTGGGCTGTCCACAATCGAACTCGCGCCACCGCTGTCCCGAATCACACCGGCGAGCCATCACGGTGAGTCTCGTGTTCCCCTTGCTTTCTGGTTCACGCGAGCTGCTTTGCAATCCTCTTACGCATCTTCTCATGCCTCTGTTTTGTTCTGAATCGCCCTAGACCGTCGCCATCGTCCACCTCTGGGAACGACTAAAACTCACCTCGACTCCGGTGACTAATTCCGGTAAGCCCCACGTTCCCCTCTGTTTCTGAATCACACGGTCGTGTTCGCCAGCGTCTAGCGCACCTGCTAACTGTAGGGTTTCGTAGCATGGAAAACAAAAATTTTCTACCGCATACAAACAAACAAGCCAAGATCTATCTACTAGATTGTAGCAATGAGTCGATGGAATAACTCACCCTCGAAGATTCCAAAGTGTTTAACGAGAGCGGATTCTCGTGGGTGATGTAGTCGTACTCTTGCCGATCTCAAGATCGCGTAGACGATCCTTCCGGCGCGGCGTTCCGGCAGCGCTCCCGCAGTCGGTCACACGTTCGGTACTCGACGAAGACCTTCCTATCCCTTGTTCCAGCAGGCAGCGGAGGTTGTAGCACTCTCCTCGCGATTCCGGCAGCACAACGGCGTGGTACCGGAAGTAGAGGGGAGATCTCGCAGGGCTTCGCCTTAAGCCGGAGCGAGTATGGTGGACTATGAGAGAGAGCCTCGGCGATCTAGGGTTTAGATGCACCAAGGAGGGGGAAGGCCGACGGCTAGGGTTTTCCCTAGGCGGCGGCGGCGAGATGCCCTAGGCCGGCGGCGGCTATGGAGGGCGGCGGCGGCTAGGAGCTAGGGTTTAGAGGGGGGCAACTTGTGTGCTAGGAGGGGCAGCACTGCCCCTCCTTATATAGGTGGGAGGCGTCGGCCAAGGGAAGGGGAGTCCCTCCCCAACTCGGATCCCAAGTGGGCCGGCGGTGGAGGGGAGGAACTCCTCCCCAAGTAGGTTTCCTACTTCCCCTCCACCTTCCAAAATAGTCGTTTGACTTTTCAAATTGGCGTTTGACTTTTCAAACTAGGATTTGATTAAACCCTTTATTTTGTTCAGCGATGACACCTAGTACATGATGCAATCATTCCAACTTGATATGACACATTCATGTACCCTTCCCCTCCGGAGTGCCGGACATTCCGGAACCTTCTAGAACATTCCCGATGAAAACACCAGAACCATTCTCCAACCCCGAAACAGGACTTTCCTTATATGAATCTTATTCTCAGGACCATTCCGGATCTCCTCGTGATATCCTGGATCCCATCCGAGACTCCGAACAACATTCGGTCTCTTTCTCATCATTCCATAACTACTCAAACAACGTCGAATCCTTAAGTGTGTCTCCCTACGGTTCGTGAATTATGCGGACATGATCGAGACACTTCTCCGAACAATAACCAATAGAGGAATCTGGAAATTCATATTGCTCCCACATATTTCTACGATTACTTTGTGATCGAATGAACCACTTACATACGATACCAATTTCCCTTTGTCTCACGATAGTTTACTTATCCGAGGTTATGATCGTCGGTATCTCTGCATACCTAGTTCAACCTCGTTACTGATAAGTACTCTTTTCTCATTCCCGTGATATGTGATCCCTTGTGAGCCAGTCACATGCTTGCAAGCTAATTGGATGACATTCCACCGAGAGGGCCCAGAGTATATCTATCTGTCATATGGATGGACAAATCCCACTCTTGATCCATGTGTCTCAACCAATACTTTCCGAACACTCAATGCCACCTTTATAGCCACCCAGTTACGGTGTGGTGTTTGATGTCATCAAAGCATCCTTCCGGTGAAGGTGATATGCATGATCTCATGGTCGAAGGAATTAGGTTACTATGTATCAGAAAGCATATAGCAATTGAACTATTAAAATGACTTGATCTTTATGCTACGCTTATCTATAGGAGTATGTCCACCATATCATTCTCCTAACGATATGATCTTGTTGTTAATAACATCTCAATGTTCATGATAGGGAAACCACAATCATTTATTAACCAAAAAGGTAGTATTATAAAGAGGCTTTACTAGGGACTCTATTTTAGTTTACAAATCACACAAGTATTAATGTTTCCTTGTTAATACTATTATAGCATGAATGTAAAAATTTATCATAAACACAAAGATATAATAACAACTACATTTATTATTGCCTCTAGGGCATATCTCCAACACTAACACCTTATGTTTGGATCCTTGCGCCCCAGAACATCGTCTTCGACTCTGACAGTAAGCACCCGACGTCGCCAGCAACTCCGACGAGGTCCTGCTGCCAAGTCTGTGCGCCCCTGCCCCTCTGTTGACCACCTCGAGCACCGCGACGACCTCACGAGCTCGGTAAGCCCCTCTGTTTCCTCCCTTGCTTCCTAGAATCTCCGCACCATCGCCGGGAGAGCCGTCGCCGCCGCTGAGCCCATGAGCGCCGTCGATTTAGAGTCAGATAGTTTTGATCCACTGGATCTAGATCCAGTGGCTTAGATTAGAAGCCAGGCCGAAGAGGTACGTGCAGATCAGAGCCGCAGGATTTAAGTTAGATCTAACAGTGCGCGTGTATGATCCGCGCGAAGCGGTACCATCCAATCAGAAAGCGCCGCGTGGCATGTGTTTCGTTTTAAAATTATGAATTAGATCTATTAGATGTTTAAACTTGTTTAAATCATAACTTTTGATTCCCACGTCCAATTTTGACAAATTTTATATCAATGGAATTAGGAGAGAAAATCCTTTTCATTTATGCAATGTGTTTAATGTTTTGCTTCTGTTAAAATGGTTGTTTTTGCAGAAACATTTGTAGGCATAATTTGGGTATAATAACTAATTTTAAAAATGTTATATTGTTCAAATAAAGTTTATTTGGCAAGTTTTGAACTTTTTTATGATTTAGTACTGTGCACTTGTCTTGTTTGGTGTAGAAAATCATCACATAGCATTTTGCATGCATCCATATATTTTTGCTTGTATATATTTTGTATGTGATTTTGGTGCTATTATTTTATGTGTAGATTTTGGTGCAAATAGTGATTGTGATTGTGAGGATTGTTACTACTCTCCAAACTACCAAGGCAAGTGGTGCTTCATGATATTATTCCTATGTTTTTCAACTATGCACTAGAAATATTTTGCTAGACTTGCATGAATATTTTGGTCTATATGCTATGCTTGGGAAATCCTAGTAGTTGTAGAATTGCTAGAAATTTCTAAGTTAATATGCTTATCTATGCCATTCTTAGCCTAGCTAGTAGAAAACAAGCTGGTTATATATTCATGCTATGATAAAATATTTCTAAGTCTTTGGACTTGTGTTTTGCTTAATAAAACAACTAAGTGAATGAAACACCTGGGTGGAATGGAAGGAATGGTTTATGTTGAGTGGTTACACAAGGCCCATTTCTATGGTTTACCTTGTGTATCTCACTTGTGGAAAGCCACCCAGGAACAAAGGGATTTGAGATGCCAAATGTTAAGAAGCTTCTAGTGCAACCACTTGGCATTATGGGCTCTGCCTGGATCATATAGGTAGCTATAACTTAGCCATTTGGACAGTTGGTGGTAGTGGGATGATAGGTTGGAGCGTGTCCATTTGGTCTAAGGGAAGGCTTCTGAAAGGTCCTGTCTTGGTGAAAATCAAGTCTTGTGGGGAAAGTGCACAACCTCTGCAGATGGAAGAATCTAAGTACTTAGCCATGTCCCTGGTATTGGACAACTTGAGCATCAAGACATGGAAGCTATCAAGAATCTCCTCATCCCAATTTCTAAGTAAAAACTTGTGGTTGGTGGTTCCTTGGGAAAGTTTTTATCAAAGAAAAACTTAGTGTTTTCAACTAATAGGCAAAACCTATTTTGAGCAAAGAAAGCCTAATCTACACTTAGCCAAAATGCATATAGTATTTAGACTACCAATATTCTACTAAGGTATCACTTGCCAATACTATTCCAATGTATTGACCCACTATGGTTGTAACTTGTGATGTTGCAGGTTATTCTGATGATGATTAGGGGTCATGAGTCTGCACTCAACATGCTTGCCTGTGGCACATGAAGATGAAGACTTATTTATCTTATTATAAATTTGAACTCTTGTATTAGGCCTGTGGCCATGGAGTTTGTAAAAGACTATGTGTGTCTCTGAAATGATATGTAATAATGACCTTTGTTTCTGTGTACTTCATCTTAAACTGTGGATGCTAGCATTGATCCAGGGACTAGCATTGCAATCACAGGGATCCTTACCTTTATAAAGGGAGGGATCTTACAAGTCACCCTTGTGAACTTTGAAGGTGTCATATGCATCTATATTGCTACTCTATGAGGGACAAGCTGATGGCCACTATGCTATGTTTTTTGTATGTGAAACAAACAAACATTTTTCATTGTATATTATTCATGATCTTTGTTTGTAGCTTGTCATGTTGCATGCATAGTTACTATGTCCTATTGTTAGAACTCCGTCTTTCATGCACATGTTTAGAGTTCTTTGATCCCAGCTTTCAATGCTTGCAAATGGTTGGATATTTATTGTGAGGGTGCATGTCACCTCAAAAATTGTTCTTTTATCACTTACCTACTCGAGGACGAGCAGGAGTTAAGCTTGGGGATGCTGATATGTTGGAAACGTATCTTTAATTTTTGATGCTCCATGCTTTTTTAGTATCTACTTTGCTTTGCCTTGTCTATACTTTTGGGGTGTTTTTTACATATTTTCTGATACTAACCTACTAACAAGTTGCAACAGTGCCAGATGCCTGTTTTTTGCTATATTTGGTTTCAGAAAAGTTAGTAAAGAAATATTATCGGAATTGGACGGGACAAACGTCAAAGTCAATTACTTTCCATGGGGAACAAGAAGTCTAGAGGGGAGCTGGAGAGGTCGTCCAGGGTGGCCAGACCCACCCTAGGCACGGGTGGGACCTGCCCCGCGCCTGGGAGGGGTGTAGGGCCCATGGACGCCGCCTCGGCCTCCCCCTTCGCCTATAAGAAGCCCCCGATGCAGAAACCCTAAGTACCCGATCAAATCTCCACAAAACCTTCTATAGCCGCCACCATCACCATTGTCCCTAGATCGGGGGGATCTGAAATTCTTCCCGGCACCCTGTTGGAGGGGAGATCATCTCGAAGGCCTTCTCTTCGGTATGATGCGTGAGTAGTTCCACCTTGGACTATGGGTCCATGTAGTAGCTAGATGGTTGTATCTCCTCCTTTGTGATTTCATGTATAGATCTTGTGAGCTCCGTTCATGATCAAGATCTAATCTATTTGTAATCATGCATGTTGTGTTTGCGGGGATCCGATGGATATTAAGATTATTATGTTGGTTTGATTAATGGTTTTGTCTTTATGATTCTATCATGTCTGTGTTGTTTGTGATCTTGTATGCTCTCCGTTGTTAGTAGCTATCTTGGCCAAGTAGTTGCTAGTGACTCCAAGAGGGGGTATTTATGCTCGATAGTGGGTTCATGCCTCTAGTTTCCAAGGGAAGTGTCACATCCCAAATTTTAGATTTGGTTCTGCATATCATTCATATCATTGCATCATGCTTTTCCATGCAAAACCACCGATTGAAAAGATTCGGCAAAACGCTATTTTCAAAACCCTATTCTATTTTTCTACGAGACTCCTGCGGGAGGTTTTAGTAGGACTTGTGTTGTCCACCCCTGTAGCCTAGTGGTTTCACTCAACCCTTGACCCTAGGTTGTTCCCCTCGTTTTTACAAAAGCTTAGGAGCAAGAATCGCCCGATTCGGAGCTCGTACGGAAAAGTTACGGCCGTTTTACTAAAAGATCAAAAAAAAATCGGCACCGACTTCGTCGTGTTCGCCTCCAACCGCGCGCCGTATCCAACTAGGACCCCGCGTGGGGCCCACAAAAGGCGGACCCCACCCAGCCGCCGCCGCCTCGACCCGCGCGCCCGCCCCCACACGCCTCGATCCCCGTGCCGCCGTCGCCTCGGGATCCGCCACCGCGCCGCCGCACCCCGCCGCCCGCGCTGCCGCCGCATCCCGCCGCCGCCGCAGGTAAGCACCGCCACTGCGCCGCACTCGCCGCCCGCTCGCAGCGCGCCACCGCCGCCTGCCGCCTCACCCCGCCGCCGCGCCGTGCTGCTCCGCCGCCCACGCGCACCCACGCGCGCGCTCGCCCGCGCCGCGCCGCCCACGCGCACCCACGCGCGCGCTCGCCCGCGCCGCGCCGCCCGGCGCTCGCCTCCAGCGCCGCGCCACTGCCGCCCGCGCCCGCCAGCCGCGCCGCTCGCCGCCGCTGCACGCGCGCGCGCCGCCCGTGTCCCGCGCCCGCGCCGCGCCGCCTCGCGCTGCGCGCTGCTCGCCGCCCGCGCCGTCGTCTCGCGCCGCCGCCGCGTTGACCACCCCGTTCCGCGCGCTGACCGTTTTTCCCTCCGCGCAGGAACCGCCGTCGCCGGAGCCGATCGCCGCCACCGTCCCGAGATCGCCGCCGTTCGTTTCCGGTGAGTCCGCAGCCGCCATCTCTTGGGACCGTTGGATCTCAGATCAGCGGTCCAGATCGGTCGTTGACCGGTCAGTCCCTAGGCGTTGACTAGTCAGATGCCCAGTCAGCGCCCAGTCAGCAGCCGCGTTGACCAGTCAACAGACACAGTTGACTGGGTATTTTCTTTAATCGATTTAGTTGACAGATTTCGATAGAAACTTGTAAATTGCGTAGAAATTAAACCGCTGGGCCAAAAATTGCAAATAAAATATGTGTAGGTTCAGTAAGTCGTGTAGAATCTTGCTGTACCTTTGTTTCACACTTTTGCAGCAAGGTTTAGTACAGTTTAATCAAATTAGTTAATGGCCTTTTTGGAGTAATTAATTTGTAGAAAAAGATCTGTAACTCCAAAATTTGCGTATGATATGTCCCTGGATTCAGTGGAACGAGGGAAATCTCATCGTGAATTAAAAAGATAGGCTTACAGTAAAAACTTCTGCAGAAACTGTCTAGTGGCTTTCTGCAGTGTTTTAATTACTCGGGGAGTTTTATAATTCCTTTTTGAGTAATTCCAATTGGTACTGTTCCTAAATAGCAATGCCTATGCGGTAGAATTTTCCCAAGATTTTACAAACAGTATACTACCGGTAGTGAATTATTTGAGTTCTAGCTTTAGTCTTGAGCATTACTTTTTGCATAATAGTTTTCCTAGCGCTAAAACTATTTTCTATGCATGCAATCAGTAGTATTATTGAATAGGATTACGTGGTGCAGCTGTAGCACCAATTCACTTGCCTTGCATGCATTCATGCATCATCTTTGTTGCATATGCTTGTGGATTGTTTGTTTATGATTGCAATTGTATCGTGTAGATTGTGACGAGTGCAACGCTTGCTCGTGTGTGGATTGTTCTTCCGACCGCTACAACCAAGGCAAGTAGATGCTACTTTGTTCATGATATCGTCCTACTATTTTCAATGCATTGTCGTGTATTTTGTAGTCGCATGTGTAGGATGATACTATCGCTATGCTATGTCCTATTATGTGGTAGGGCTTTTCTTGTAGATGAACCACCGTTGGTAGATGTGCTTAGCCATGCTATGATGAACGAGGGCTGGGTTACATCACTGAAAGTTGTTTCTAAATGAGTTGGTTTGCAAAAACTAAAACAACCTAATCAATGAATCTCCTGGGTGTGATGGGATTGATAATTTTTGGTGGTTTCATTGCGGAAAGGCACCCAGGTATCAAGAGAGAATGGTTGTCTTCTTTATTTTGGTAGCTTATGTGTACAACCATGTGCCAATAATGAAATGGGCGGTTGGTTGGACTTAGTAGGTTGTGGTAACTCGAACCCGCGTATCCAGAGATGTAGAATTTTGGTAGGTTGGACCGGTGCGCGTCGAGATTGAGGAGCTACTTCCTGAACGGTCTCTTACTGGACTTCTCCCTATCACCACTCAAAATGAGAGTGATGGTACGAGCTGGGCTGGCCAAGTCACATGGGTAAAGTGTACTAACCCCTGCAGGGTGTATAATCTAATCGATTAGCCGTGTCCCCGGTTATGGACAACTGAGTTGCTTGATATTGATTTCATGACATGTTTCTCGCTCATTCTAATTTCTTAATTGTTTTAATGTTGTTGGGTAAACTTAATTGGGATCTTTTCAACGAAAATCAAAAACTGTTTATGAAAGTAGGACAAATGTATTTGCAAATGCAAGCCAGACACAGCTCCACTTGCCAAATATGCATGTAGATGTTAGTACTATTGTCTCCTTTACTAGCTCTACTTGCCATACATTCCATGTATTGACCCTTCGGGGCTGCTACGTTTCATGTTGCAGGTTACTCCGATTCTGAGTAATCGATATAGGCCACGGTACTCCACTCGGCACTTGTTCACTTGTGGGCAATTTGAAGAATGGAGGATTTACTTTATTTATGTTGCTACCTGAATAATTTGAGCTAGCTTTGGGCTAAGCTTTTATTGTAATAATGGTACACTGGATCTTCGTTATTTATGATACACGGATATTTTGCTATGTTATTCATCTTATTCTATTGTGGGCCAATGAACCGATCCAGGGATTGGCATGTCACATAGAAGCCACGGTCTTTTCAGAACCGCGGTGTTACAGGAAGTGACAATAATCTTTTTGGTTGTAGATGTGCTGTTGCTACTAGGGAGAAAACAACGGTCTCTTGTTCATGGAATATGTGGACTGTTTACCTTACACACTTTGCTTAAATCAGTTGTCTGTTGCTATAATTTAATACTAGAGGGGGTTCGGATGATAACCTGAAGGTGGACTTCTAGTCATAGGTGCAATTGGATGGCGGTTTATGTATCTTGTTATATTGCCTAATCGAATCTCATAGGATCTTTCTAACTACTAATTGCATTGTTATGCCTTGCTCAGTTCCTGTCAATTGCCATGTTGTAATTTGTTTACCCTTCATGCCATGTTGTTTATCTAAGGAGAGTACCTCTAGTGAACTATGGACCCCGCTCCAATCTTTACCATTGATACATCTTCCACGGTTACTTGTTTACTTGCTACAAACCATTACATTCCACACCATATGTGTAATCCTTTGTTACAGCAAAGCGGTGAGCTTAACAACCCCACTGATTTGTTGGGACAAAGTCTTGAGTTTGTGTTGTGCAGGTATCCACGTTGCTTGCAACACCTTTGAGACGTTTCCTTCCTCCTTCAGGTTCGATAACCTCGGTCTCTACTAAGGGAAACTTGCTGATGTGCTCATCACACCTTGCTTTTGGGGTTCCAACGAAGTGTCCCACGTCAACACTGGATGCACGCATCAAGCCACAACGGTGATAACCAAGTTATTAAGTAGACCGTTATAAATCATAGATCAACTATAGTGGAAGAGATGGACATCTGCTAGTCACTTATGCAAAACTAGTTGCATGTCAAGCATGGAACAGGTCTCATGTGCGAGGACATGTAAAGTTTATCCGGGCCGCTTCATCCCACTCTGCCACCAATATCCGAAGTACAAAAGTTTTGCAATAACATGATTATCAAAGCCCACATCTCCATGTGTTATAACGTACAAAGCATCTACGTATAGACATAGCTCTGATACCACTGATGGGGTTCGTCGCATAGAAAACAAAAAATTTCCTATGGTTGCAACTGCCAAGATTAAATCTAGGTGATACTTGTAATGGTTACAAATGGACTCACCCTCGTAGACCGTAATCGGGATAACATTCCCGCAAACAAACGTGGTTGATTTAGATGTACATGACGTCCTCAAGGACGTGTAAACGATCAGTGCCACAGATGGGCAGTGCCTTTGTAATTGTTCACACGTTCAGTGTGCCGACGACTCCCTAACCCTCGCTCCAGCCGGGCAGCGGAAGTAGCGGATTCCCGGAAACTCTAATAGTGCTACGCCATGATAGAGGTGGTGTAGGGGAAGATCTCGAGCAGGGCTTCGCCAAGCACATTTTCTAGTGGCAATGGGCAAGGCAAGACGGGGGAAGATTCCAACCAAAGGGCATATGAGAGAGGCAAGTGAGAGGAGGGAGGACTCCTCCTCCTTTTATAGGGGAGAGGTGGGGGCAAGCCCCCCTCCTTGGCCGGCGCCATGGGGTGACCCTCCCCCTCCTATCATTCATGTGAGTGGCCTCTCCACTCACATAAATTCCAACTCCACTTTCTCCCGTTTAATCTCCACTCAAAAAACCAAAGGTCTTTCTATTAAAGCACTTTAATTATCTTGTTTTAATGCAAATCAATTTAATGAACACTTCATTTAATGAGTACTTAATTTAATGAACATGTTAACATTTTGATCCCTTGCTTTGTTTCGATACCCCAAAACCATTTCGGCAGTTTCGACAGAACAAATTCCTGCGATGTCCATTGACTTACCCTGTGTTTCCTATCCGCTCAAATGCGTCGACTAACCTTAAGTGTCTCTCCTATGGATTCGAGAACTATGTATATATGATCGAGACTCTCTCCGATCAATAATCATTAGCCATTAGGCAGTTCATTAATTCTTGTGGTCTCTGGTTTATTTTTTGTGTCAAATATCTTGGACACACAATTTAGCTCCATGGTCTCCATAGGTTTGCTTCTTGGGAACAAAATCAGGGTCAGCTATATCTCAATTGAAGCTGAACGAATAAATTTTAGGGTCAGCTATATCTATATAGACGCTGAATAAATTAAATTCCATCACAGCGTGACTCGAAAATGACATCAAATCATATTGTAACGCATGCCTTGTGGCTTCTGTACCCTTAATCATGTTTTCATGTGGACCATAGGATCCACATCTGTCATCGATAAGCTTGACGAGAGACATGCATTGAGAGGCCAAAAAAGACCACCTAATCTCTGCCACATATTCCAAAGGAGTCTCAACATAACTGTTGTATTTATAGCGTCTTCTTACACGCTGAAATGATCTTCTCACCCTCTCTGGGGTAGAATCAATTTTAGCCGATAGCAGATTACCTACAGCTATCCTACAACTGAGTTTGGGGGGTTTTCACGTTCGGTGCAGGCATCCTTGCTCTAACCTTGCTCAGCTCCCAAATTCATACTACCCTATGATTTTGTTTCCCCATTTCTTCATGGCACCTATTATGAATTCTTCCCCTTTCATGTCCCTAGGGTCAGTTGATCAGGTGATGACTTTGCAAGAGATCAGAAAGCGTGATCTTTCCATTGTTTCCTGAGTTCGGTCTTTGGAATTGGTCGCAGATCATCCTGATATCTTTGTCCAAGATCTTCCCCATCTCCTTGAGCTTGTAAACAACGAATTCCGATTTCCTGAAATAATGCAAGACATTATTAACCAACACAACTATTAGAAACAAGAAAGCTATATTATTCCTTATGGAAGTAAACTAATCCCATTCCAGGAAATGTGATGAAAAATCATTTTGCTTTCATAGGAGGATAGTGTTCGCCCATTCTACCAAATTCTGTGTAATAATAACCTAAAAGTATAGCTGACTACTGATTACATCCAATGTGGGGAATCAAAAAGGTCATAACTGAAAGAGGAACTTGTGCAAATAACGTCATAATCATTTTGAGAAAATTTGGCATAAAATTAAAAGCAAATAACTAAATGCACCTGGAATATGCAATTTTAGAAAGGTACAAATCCGTCTGACGGATTCAAATGTACAGAATGTTCAAATCAATGTGCTAAGAAATGGATGAACCACTTCAACATAAATCAAGTTTACTGAAGTTGCATTATATGATTAAAAAGTCATGCCAAAGACCACTGTATTTTCTATGTTAATAATTATTGAGAACCATACCTGCAAGTAAACTAGTACAAATGGTTCTAATATTTCTTAATCATAGAAAATGCATGAAGGGTGTAGCTGGTGCAGCACTGCAGGAGTTAATGTCAACAGATTCTGAAATAATTGCATATACAAATATAAAATCAAACTAATTACGTAAACATTAGCAAAATAATGAGTGGATAGAACAATATAATACATTTGTATAGACAACACACTTAACAAGGTCCAATTCATAAAGTATTCCAATGTAACACTTCTTAGACTCGGCATTCTACAAGAATGCAATGTTTGGGGAAAATAGCTTTATTGTTGAGATTTTTTTAGGACTACTCAAATGTGATAATAATCAAGGGAATGTTCTGTTCATGTGAACCTTTATCCACCTTTCCTACTAAACAATGGAAAGCTAACAAAAGAGTGGTGACACAACTATGTTCGGCAAAAAATTGAACCTACGGCTGGTGGGTCATGCTACTAAGAAAATGTGGCATGCCTCGTCTATGGCACTAAAACAAAGTAGCCATAAAAGTTGTCAGACTCGTTATAAGAAGGCCGAGAGGTGAGCAATTGCAATAACAGTATTGTATATCGATATCCTCTATTCACATTCATCATGGAATGAATACACAATTCACCATCTAAAACTTCAATAATGTCTCCATTTTCTGAAATTGTATGGCAACAACATACTCATCAATAATCATTAAGTAATTTAAGCATAGTGAAGTTCTAAAACACTAGTCATTCGTTAAACCTATGGCCATAGAATACCTCAGTAAAACTCAATGAATAGCTCCTAAAAAATAATACTACCTCTGATCCAAATTAGTTGTCGCAGGTTCACTGAACCTAGACATATTTAGATTATGACATGACTTTACAACTACTAGAAATATTTTTCATTCTGATAGCTAACTGTACCACCGCATGCATATAATGATAAATAAACAAAGTTATGAAGGTACATATTGTCTTGTATAAGGATGCTCACAAAAAATGATCTCTTAAAAATACTACCCCCTCTGTTCCATATTAACTGCGCAGATTTGTCTAGATACACATGTAGCTAGACGTGTTTTAGTGTATAGATACATGTTAATCTAGACAAATCTTTGACAGTGCATATGGAACAGAGGTGGTAGTATATATTTATATCTTAACATCATGAAATGCATTTTAAATGGGCTCAGGTTGGCATACAACAGAAAAAACATTATTAACCAACCAAAACATACACAAAAGTCTGCTTTGATGTAACATAATACATATAAGTTGATTCATCTACTCAATCCTAACAATTCCAATAAAAATTACGGTTTGGATCTTACTAAAAAACAATCCTCTCTTAACACACCATACTTTACGTAGGAAGCCCTTATCCGATATTTATAACACCATGCTTGTGAGAAAATCTGTCAAGCTTTTGGGATCTAGTATTCTTTTCATCTTACGGTCATAACTGCACACTATTAATTTATGCAATAACTCAATCTAAAATGTACTTCAAAACATAAACAGAAAACAAGGACCAAGGAATTGATTTCATGAACATGGCGAGATGATATATTTTTTAATTGCATTCATTCTATATGTCAACAGAAAAGAAGTTGTGTGGTCATAAGTTGCCAAAATCATAATTAACGGACGGTAGATATCATTCCACTACAATTTATTCCACTGCACCATATTCAGAGGCATCTCTTTTTCAGATCACATATTTCAATTTTTCCTAATAGTGTTATATATGACAACGATGACCCCTCTCCAAACATATGTTCTTCATCACCTTGTCAGATTTTATAGTTCAGTAAATAAAAATGCAACACAATAAAAGCCATATGCCGAGTGGCCAGAGTCATTCTTGACCCCTTTTCTTCCTAAGATAAGCACAACACAAGTGTTCCAAATACCCCACTGTAATGAATAAGGCACACGAATCCATTACCTCATTGGTGCAAACTATACCAACACTGAAGGGTTACGGGTAGGCTACACTAGCACAAAACAAAATTTTCTATCGCGTAAATCAGGATTACTGTTGTCATAGATCACGGGATTATCACTAGACGCGCAGTTGCGGAACTTGATGAAACGCGTCGAGGCAGCGTAGATGTTCTACGTCTCCTCCTTGTCCTTGTCCCACGAGAAATTCTCTTTACGCGGCTCATCCAAGTGATACAGATGCAGCACCTCCGAGGTATCCACACGTACGGGATGGAAGCTTCGGACGTCGGACTGCTAGGTCCACGCGCGCAACATAGGCGTGAGGAGTGGTGGCTAGGTGGAATGGTCTAACCCTGGTCAGCTCGCCACACCCTCTCTTATATAGGCGTCTCTAGTGGGCTTCTACATTAGCAGTCCATTAGTAACCTAAGCCTGGTATAATTCAGATCTAATCCTCATCAGGCTTCCAGCCCCTTAAGTGTGTGATCCTATAGGTTCATATACATATAGACATGACACGAATACACTTATTTTGTCAATAGTTGGTAGCGGCCTCTAGCAAGACGTGCCAACTCCTAAACGCATACAAAGATCATATCGGACGAACCATCACAAGGTTTAGTACATGTCTTTTCCTTTGCCTCACGATATTTGGTCTAGCTCCAAGCTGACCTCCCTTTCTCGATATCGTGATTTGGAATCCCTTTACTAGGTTAACTCTTAACCTTATGTAGCACGGCCATGTATTTCTGGATCCGATCACTCAAGGGGCCCAGAGATATCTCTCTCAAGTAGAGAGGGGCAAATCCCATCTTGATTGACCATGCCTTGCAGCATGCTTTAGGACAAATTCGAAAGCTATGTTTATAACTACCCACTTACGGAGTAGCGTCTGATAGCCCCAAAATAGGTCGATCCACATCTCAAGTACATGCGACAATCTCAGGTCTAAAGACAAAACGTACACGATGTGTAGAGAGAGCTGCAAGTCTAATTGTCAGTCTCAAGTTGGGTCAGTCCAACCCCATGTTCATAACATGTGTCCACATTATTGGTTTGACATCTCTATGTCTATGACTTGCGAAACATAGTCATCAACCAATCGATGTGCTAGTCTAATATTCACGTGTGTCCTCACATGAACTCCGACTAGGGACAACTATTAAATAACCATACAAGTAAAGAGTTTTACAAACAATTCATATAATTGCTAATCAATGCAAGTTGCCTGATATGGATATTCAAGGAACATTACAATAATTCATGGATACATAAAAAATATAATCATCTCTATAATTGCCTCTAGGGCATATTTCCTTCAAGCACCTTAGCCGGTGTTCATGATACAATGACTGTTGACTATCCGCCACCGGAGGGCCTCTAGATCCCAGCGCTGCCTCCCTCCCCCTTCCTCCAGATCGCCTCCCTCCCCCGCTGCCATCAGCGTCGGCCGCAGTGGCGGCGGCCTCCTAGTACCTAAGGTGCTAGGGGTGGTGGCTACGGCGGTCTTTTTCAATGGGGTGGTTGGGGCTGCGCCGTTTCAAGGAGGCCCCAGCGATGGTCGGGACGGCGCTTCCTGGCCAGGCGACGGCTGCATCCGGACTCTCCTTCCTAGGCGGTTGCGGGTGATGGTGTTGTGGCCGTGAGTCTAGGGTTCCTCCTAGACCCGTCATCCTCGTGGTGGCGCGGTGGGACTCGGGGAGCCGGTCGTCGGACGGATGGTTCCCTGAGCGAGCACGTGGAGGGCGAGGGGATCGGGCCGAAGCGCTGATCACGAGTTCGACCTTAGATCTAGGTCAGGATTTGTTGTGGATACGCCAGTGACGTTCTGCGACGGCTTTCTGGTTTGTCATCTTCTCCACATGCTCGGCTTGAATAAAAGGTGGTGGTCCTAGGGTTCCTACTCGTCGCCTAGGTGAAGATCTGTTAGTTGTCTGTCGTCATCGATCTGGCTGAAGCGTCGTGTTCCGAAAGGCTCCGCCAACAAACTCCACAGTGCGCATATGCCGAGAGATCGCTGGATCGGGTGGGATTTGGTCGTGCGCACCCATATTTTTACTCTGGCCGTTTGATTTTAGAGGGAGCGCTTCGAAGCTCTGTTGGCTATTAATATCATGGGGCATGTTCTCGTCCCATGGTGCCGACGGAGAATGTCATGAAGGCCGAGATCTGAGGACTGGCAATGGTGGTTCGAGTACGGGTGGTGATGAGGAATTGGCTTGGTGACTCATGACTTGGAGCAGTGGTATGCAAGCGGGAGCGATAGTACACGAGAAGTTCATGGTCAAAACCCAGGGTCTGGTCTTAATTGGTTGTGCTTGGCAATGGTCTTGTTGAAGGTATTGTTTTGAGAGCGTGGACTTTTTTCAGGATGAAAACCTAGATCTTTCATCGGGCGATGACGATGTTTGTGCACTGTTCCCTTCTTGGAGACGTCGTTTTTTGAGAAGATGGACTTTTGGTGCTATCTTGGTGGTGATAGTACTGTTGTTTCAATGAATGAGGAACTGTAGCTGAACTTTTTTTTTAATTCTTTTTTTTTTGCTGCATGCATCCGTTTGGCCATTAGGGCAATACATTGTTGCAGAGGCCGGGTGTCATTGGTATCTTTTGGCTTGTGCACTACCACACGGTCACATCATCAGAACAAAATAAATAATGTAATATCCTTGGGTTTGCTTCTTGGGAACAAAATCGAATCAGAAAATGTAGTGGTCAGGTTTATCCCAATGAATAATCCACCACAGCCTCTGACTATGTGAGTCTGAAAACGACATAAAACCAAATAGACATACCACACCCCGCACGCGCGCCTCGTGCCCAGCATAGAGATAGTACCTTCCACTTTCAGCAACTGGTCTGGATCACGTGGACCAGATCACCAGAGGATCCACATCTGTCATCGATCTCAAGCTGCTTGACCAGAGACATGCGTTGAGAGGCCAAAAAATACCACCTAATCTCCACCACATAGTATTCCAAAGGAGTCTCAATATAACTGTTGTATTTACAGCGTCTTCTTACGCGCTGAAATGATCTTCTCACCCACTTCGGGGTAGAATCAATTTCAACCGATGGCAGATTACCTACAGCCTATCCTACAGCTGAGTTGGGGGTTTTCGCGTTCGGTGCAGGAGTCCTAGCTCTAACCTTGCTCAGCCCCCAAATTCATACTACCCTATGATGATTTTGTTTCCTCATTTCTTCATGGCATCTGTTATGAATTCCTCCCCTTTTTCATGTCCCTAGGGTCGTTGACCAGGTGATGACTCTGCAAGAGATCAGAAAGCGTGATCTTTCCGTTATTTCCTGAGTCCAGCCTCTGGAATTGGTCACAGATCATCCTGATATCTTTGTCTGAAATTTTCCCCATCTCCTTGAGCTTATAAACGACGAATTCTGATTTCCTGAAATAATGCAAGACATTATTAACCAACACAGTTATTAGAAAACAAGCAAGCAGCTTTCCTTATGCAAGTAGACTGATGCCATTCCAGGAAAGGTGATGAAAAAACATTTGCTTTCACTGGAGGACAGTGTGTAATGGGAACCTAAAAGTATAACTGACAACTGATTGCATAAGTGGGGTATCGTTGAAAGAGGAACTTGTGCAAATAACATCATAACCATTTTGAGAAAGTTAAACTTCTGCAGTGGGACAAATTAAAAGCAAATACTCCCTCCGACCCATATTAGTTGACTTGGATTTGTCTAGATTTGGATGAATCTAGACACTATTTAGTATATAGGTTCATCTAAATTTTCAAAAATCCAAGTCAACTAATATGGGTCGGAGGGAGTAACTAAATGCATGTTGAATACGTAATTTCAGAAAAGTAGAAATCAGTCTGAAGCAATCAATCTGTTAAACATGGCCGCTATTGAGATACCACAGCCTATATGGCACTGACTTACTACTGCAATCCAAATCATTGTGTTCAAATGACAACCGGTGTACAAGGCATCCATACAAAGGTGCAGTTTCATCTTTTAGTTTTAAGCAAGGTTGGTTTTCATTTACTAGATGATGCAAGATGCAAGTCATTTTGATGCACAAATGACAAACTCAATCTAACACATCAAGCAAAAAACGACCAAATAGTTTCTAACAGGATGTTCAAATCAATGTGCTAAGAAATGGATGAACCACATCAGATAAATCAAGTTCAGTAAAGTTGCATTATGCGATTAAAAATTCATGCCAAAGACTACTACATTTTCTCTATTGATAATTATTGAGAACCATACCTGCAAGTAAACTAATATAAACGGTACTAATATTTCTTAATCATAAAAAATGCATGAAGGGTGTAGCTGGTGCAGCACTGCAGGAGTTAACATCAACAAATTATGAAATAATTGCATATACAAATATAAAATCAAACTCATTACACAAATATTATCAAAATAATGAGTGGATAGACAGATATAATATATTTATATCGACAGCACACTTAACAAGGTCCAATGTATAAAGTATTGCAATATAACATTTCTTAGAACTGAGCTGGCAGCATTAAGAATAACTACGCTTCCTACAAAAATGCAGTGTTTGGGAAAAAACAGCTTTACATGTTGGGGATTTTTCTTTTGTTTTTGAGTACTCAAATGTGATAATAATCAAGGGCATGTTTTAGTCATGCCAACCTTTAGCAGACTTTTCATGCTAAACAATGGCAAGCCACAGAAGGTGTGGTGACACAACTGTGTTCGGTAAAATTTTGAGCCTATAACTGGTAGGTCATGCTACTACGAGAATGTGGCATGCCTCATCTGTATCACTACAAAGGAGCCATGACAGCTGCCACACTCATAAAAAGAAGGCCGGAGATGAGCAATTGCAATTACAGTGTTGTATCTTGATTTCCTCTAGTCATACTCATTATGGAATGACTACACAATTCACCAGCTAAAATCTCATAATATTCTAACGGCAAAAGCATACTCGTCAATTTATCATTTAGTAATTTAAGCATGGTGAAGTTCTACAAACATTTGTCATTCGTTAAACTTGTGCCAATACAATACCACAGTAAAACTCAAATATACCTCCTTCAAAATAATAATAGAATGTGACATAGCTTTGCAACTATTGGAAATTATTTTTATTCTGATTAATGCCTGTACCACCGCATGCATATAATGATAAATAAACAACAATGATCGATACATGTTGTCTTGTATAAAGATACTCAAGAAAATGATTTCTTAAGAATGATAAAATATTTATATCTTAGCATCATCACATAATTAACCAACTAAAATACACAAAAGTCTGCTGCGATTTAACATAATAGACATAAGCTGATTCATTTACTCACTCCTGAAAATTGCATTAAAACTTACGGTTGTATCTTACTAACATCCTCTCTTAGCACACCATACTTTACATAGGCAGCCCTTCTCTGAAGTTTATAATGGCATACTTGTGAGGAAAGCTGTCAAGCTCTAGGGATCTAGTATTCTTTTCATCTTACAGCCATAATTACACACTATAATATTTATGCAATGACACAACCTAAAATGTATAGTATTAAATAATTAACAGAAAATAAAGACCAAACAATCCATTCCACCAACATGATTAGATGATCGATTTTTTAATTGCATTCAATTTATATGTCAACAGAAACAAAGTTGTGTGGTTATAATTCATGAAAATCACAGTTAACAAATGGTTCTATATCTATGGAATTTCAAAAAAGAGAAAAGGATCTGACCCAAGGACGAGCTCAAACCTTAGGGTTTGAAAAGAAGTAAAGCTCTCGTTTACTTCAATCAAAAAAGGTAGGTCATAACACAAATTGAATTAGACCTTACTCAATCACTCATCGCTGGAAAAAGTAGAGCGATTTCCTCGAAAAAAAAGCACGAGCGAGATATAATTCCTTAACAGGTATCTCAATAGCGGGAAGAAGTACAAAGGGCAAAGGCAGAAGTGGAAGGGTCAAACTCCTCTATCGGGGAAAGACAGGAAGGAGAAAAGCATAAAATCACTTGTTTGAAACATCTAAAAAATATATCATTCCACTACACTTTATTCCACATGCATCATATTCAAATGCAACTTTTTTTCAGATCACATATTTCAATTTTTTCTAAGTGTTATATATGACAATTGTAGTGACCCCTCTCCAAACACATGTTCTTCATCTCCTTTGCAGATTTTATCATTCAGTAAATAAAAAATGCAACACAATAAAAAGTATACGTCGAGTACTAAGCAGAGTCGTTCTTTGACCCCTTCTGATTTCTCCCTTTAAGATGAGCACAACACAACTGTTTCAAATGCCTCATTGTAATGAGTAAGACACCAAAACCAATTATATCATTTGCGCAAATTATACCAGCATCTAGTTCTCAGGAGTCATGATACAATGACTGCTGACTATCAGGCATCAAGTTAATCTTTAACTTTTTAGTTGATCTGTAACTACGCTATGCACGTTTCTCTGAAAAACTAAATACCTGGTAAAAGCCTCTTGCACTTTGCAGGTCGTTCTACATTTCTAGGTCCAAAAATCCATTTCCATGCTAAATTGACTATCCAAAGTGGTCAATGCAAGAATGTAAAGAAGTTTTAGCACCGGATGACTTACGTGACATAGCCGTGGTTGTCCATGTCGGCGGCGAGAAACTCTGACACGGTCATGTCTCTGGACAGCACCCAATTGGCCATTGCACGGTGCCTCTTGTCAATCCTCATCTCAGCCAAGTAGAGGAATGCCCGTGCCACGGCTAGCGTGGACACAAGAAGCCAGGCAGACGCAAAAAGGCGGCCAGGCAATGTTCGGAACGCATGATCCCCATAGCCGACCGTGGTGACAGACATCACCGCAAGGTAGACGGCATCGAGCCACCCCATTTTCTCCACCTTCCTGAGCACAGTGGCCCCGACACCAACGCAGATGGCCACCACGCCGAGCGCGAGGCCAACCTTCATGCGCACGCGCATCCGTCCCTTCTTGACGTCGAAGATGTAGTTGTGGCGGTGCTTGCGCGAGGAGCGGGGGTTCTTGATGGCGGTGAGGAGGAGGTGCTCCTGGAGGTCGAGCACATAGGATACCATACCGGAGAGGAGGATGTCGACGAAGCCGAAGCCGACGAGGACGAACGAGATGGAGAATAGCTTGGCGGCGGGGCTGGACGGCGTGATGTCCCCGTACCCGATCGTGCAGAGCGTGACGATGCAGAAGTAGAGCGCGTCGACGACGGGGTGGGTGGGCCCGTTGGAGGAGGTGAAGTTGTTCGGAGCGGCGGCGTAGAAGGTGACGCCCAGGGCGAGGTAGGCGAGCAGGAAGAGGAAGGCGTGGAGCACGATGGCGGGCCTCCTTGGCGGCGGCGGCGGGTTGTGGTGGTCGGGGTCGGCGTCGGCGGCGAGGACGGCGGCGCTGAGCGGCGCCATGGCGGGCGCGGTGCGGGAGCGGTGGAGGTTGGTGCGGGCGCCGAGGAAGGCGAAGAGCGAGGGCGTGAGGGGCTGCTGGAGCTGGCCCTCCTCGTCGGAGGGGGTGGAGGGCGGGGAGGAGGAGGAGCATCCCGGGAGATCGCCGTAGTCGCGGAACGGGTCGTGCCCGCCGACGGAGATGCGGCGGTAGTGCTGCTGCTGCGGCGGCGGGGGCGGGGGAGGAGGAGGCGGCGCCGGTTCCTGTATGTGGGGCCCGAAGATGAGGCGCTCCTTGTAGGAGGAAGCCGGGGAGGGGCAGGGCGGATTGGGCGGCGGCGCGCCGAAGTCGGAGAAGGGCGAGTTATCCGGCAGCGGCACGCCGAAGTCGGAGAAGGACGAGTTCTCCGGCAGCGGCTGGAGGAGGTGCGGCACGGCGATGGTCGGGAGCAGCGGGTCCGTGTCCATGGCCGGACGGAACAACACCGGGGTTTCTTCTCCGATTCCTGTATATCCTCCCGGATTCTCGGTTTCTCTTCGGATTGCCTAGGGATTCCTCGATGCGGCGGCGGGGGGATTTGGATCTTTGGGAATCCCGGGGATCGCCGATTGAAAGAGGGAGGAGGCGGTGGAGGAGGAGGCTGCGGCCGGGATGTCCACTCGACGACGGCGATGCCTGTGTTTTGTTACTAATTTTGTCCTCTTTCTCTCGCCTCTTTTCCTTCCATGAATGGATGAATCGGTTGTGATTAGTTTATTGACGAAATCTTGAGCGGCGGGAGACGACGCAATAATAGGGAGTGGAATAGGGAAAGATCAGATCAAAGGATGGACGTCTCGTCTTTGCTGTGTTGGCAAATCCTTTCATTTACGTCCCTATCAATATCAAGAGACCAGGTTTGGGTTTGTGCAATAAAGATGTTGGATTGAGTATATGTAGAGCACTGTCCACAAATTGTCCCACCGCACGTTTGATAGGATTGATGAGTACGTAAAGCATGTGTTTTAGCTAGTTTAGGCCTAGTTTGGCAACAAAGGTTTTCTAAAACTGAAGTACTACGAAACCATAGTATCTATTTTAGTTTCAGAAAAAGCGGTATTGAGTTGTTTTTCCAATACTTTAAAAATACTAGCAACTTTTGAGGGATATTGAAGTACTAATACCACAGTTTTTAGTCACAGCCAACACATCAAGGTATTTAAAACTGTAGTTTTTTGAGAAACTTTAGTATTTCTAAAATACTAAGAAAATATTTTGTTACCAAACACAGCCTAACCTTTTTTACATGAAGCAATGAAAACCACACACACAAAATTCCCCACACAGGTTAAACCTTTTACACAATGCAAACGATGAAGACACAGTGGGCATTTGTTTGGTTCCATGGCCTATACCGGTTAGATAACACGGTTCACGGAAAATGCAAGGTATGCCCAGAGATAGAGTACAAAAGGTAGGACATGTAGTGAGGGATATAACATCCTCATCAACAATGATGGAGACCGAAACACTATGTTTCCATGGATCGTTTGTAGGTCGTTAGGCAACACGGTTCATGAAGAATGCAAGGTATGTGCTGAGATAAGGTGTAAAAAGTATAACGTGTAGTGAAATACATAATATCCTTGTACGCAACGATTAAAACACACAAGACATGTGTTCAACCCGAGGTAGCTTGTTGGTCAGGCAGCATAATTCGAGAGGGGGGTGCAAGATAGTCTTGGAGATCATGTGTGTAAGGTAGAATATGTAGAGAAAGATAGAGCATACTCGTCAGCAATGACATGGGCTATCACAAGGGGCGTAGCGAGGGGTAGTTGGATAGTCTCGTTTAGCGAACCCAACAACACAATACTTGGACGCAATTAATTTCACTAACAAAATTCAACAAAGCACTACAAGACACAAACCATGACTATGCTCGAAAAAAACCATGCCTCCATCGTTAGCCATCACCACCATTATCACTACCATGGTGAAGAAGGCAAAGGAAGGAAAGAGAGCAAAAGAATCGATAGTTGTAAATTATCCCATCATAGCCTATGTTAGTGTTCTTAGAAAAAGACATCATATTAATTCAATACCAATATAAAAATACATGACATGCTACAAAGAGGTCATCCTGATGGGCGACACATGTGACGACCGAGTTGCCTAGCTACCAAGACCTTCCTCCCTCGATCTTCCTTATCTCGCTGACGTTGTCACCATCATCCAACGATGACAACGGGCTTCCATGTGGATCCAAGTTCTAGCAGGAGGACATCGGCAACTAGCGGCAGGAGGAAAACGGTGGAGGCGAGAGGCAGTCGGAGGTGCAAGAGGTGGAAGAGACACTGAATGGGGATGGTCACTGTCCTAGAAGTCTGTACCCTTTTAGATCCAGTCGAGATGAGGTGCCTAGTGCGGCTGATGCAATGACTGTTGGGATTTCTCTTCTCGATTGACATGTGAAGACTACATGAAACACCACTCGCAAGGAAACGACCCTAGAGGCTCCTGGAGATAATGATGTGGCATGCGACTCTAGTGGCGACGAACTGGTGCAATGGCCACACAATGGAAGGATATATAGTGGAGCCGATTCATTTATCCCCTTCTTCTATTCTATGGCCGCATTGCTCGCGCCACGAAGTGGATATGTTCGGTGGTGGCAATGGGTTGCTGCTTTCTGCTTGCCAAAATACTCCATGTCATAGATGTACCATCTTGTGTACATGGCATGTGCTTGTCTAGTCTTGGATAGACGGTCCAACATTCTGACATCAGTGAACCCTCAAGACGTTAGGGCACTCGGTTTGTGTTTTGCATTGTTATGGTTAGGAGGATGAAGGAGGCCACTGGTATGTGGATGCCGCAATACAGGGTCGTTATGATGTTGTGGTGATCCTTGAGTACCCGGTCTTGAATTCCAGGGTGAAAATCTCTTGTTCTAACCTTTTTTTGTTATACTAGACAATGGCGATGCTTATTCATTGTTACCTTGTTGAAGTCATTGCATAGATTGTTTAGGCTTTGTCTCTAGGGTGAAAACCATGATATGGTCCTTGCTGACCGGGTCCGGCAACCACGATGTTTGTCTGTTGTTTCCTTCCTAAATACGTTGTTGGAGGAGGACCTTTCTCGTATATTGTGCGTTATCTCGGTTGCTGGTGTGATGTTGCTTCACCTTGACACTTGGATGCTACTTTTGTTTATTTATTTTTACCTTTTGAATAATATGGGGTTATGCATTCACGGTGCCTTGATTTTCTCTTGATATTGAGTTGGTGTATAGACCGGGTGTACTTGTTATCTTCTTAATATTAATATATTGACTCTTACACTAAGAAATTACACCAAGTTTTAATGACATGTATCATATTCTCTTCATCACTCTCACAATCTGTAGCATCTTAATTACATTTATTGCCTCGTAATTGCCAATTCACATGTGCAATCCTAAAATTATATGTTTTACCTAAAAATATATTTATTTAAAACTACATGTTTTCTAGTTTTTTTCATACATTAAGATTTTTTTTGTGAAATTTCACCGATTCAATAATAATCATCAACAGTAGTACAAAGAATTCTAAAAGTAATAAAAATTACAAGTAGGTCCATGAACCATCTAGCACGACTACAAACACTAGCACGAGCCGAATGCACGCCGTCATAGTCGCCCCTCCATCACATATATTAAAAATATCCAGAGTTAGAAACCATGTGAAATTAATAAGAAAATAACTTTTGCAAGTAAATTAAGAACAAAATATGTTTGTTAATGGAACTGAATGTTCATGTTACAATTATACAATTTTTTTGTCAAATATGTTGAATTGTATACGGTACTAATAAAATGTAATCTCTATAAAGTTAAGAGCAATGGAGAAAGGAAGAAGAAGAGCAGCAATAACGGGGTTGTGGGTGCGGAGCAAAAGGCAAAAAGGACCGTAGAATAGCACAAGGCTCAAGCAGATGGCATGTTGTTTTGTTCCTTTTCTCTTCTATATCCTCTGCGAGAGAAATGCTGACACAATTAGAAAATGGCTATTTCTCCATATAATCAATAATATCTCTAAAACATAAATAGAGTAAAATTGCAGGGTGGGTGACAATATCTTTGATTTGTTTTTGGCCAAGGACAATATCTTTGATAGACGCGTGGTTCCTTTTCTGGCTGTTTTTATTTCTGAGAATTGAATTGAAGCTTTAATTTTGAGATCGATGCAGTTGGAACAAAGAGGTGAGATTTGCCACATATTTGAAATTACTATAGGATGACTATTATTTGTACTTCCTTCGGCCCATATTAATTGACTCAAATTTGTCTAGATTTGAATGAATCTAGACACTATTTAGTATATAGGTTCATCCAAATTTTAATAAATCAAAGTCAAATAAGGAGTATATAAATAAATTAGGTGGAGCTCTCCATGGTACGAGTTAAACTGAGTTCTGATTTCTTCTATTATTGGTATATGATGCTAATTCTGGAGGTGAGCGGGAGATTCAGAGGAACCATGTTGGAGTTGTTAAATCAGTTGGACGGTTTTGATTCAAGAGGAGATGTTAAAGTTATTCTTGCAACAAACCGCATTGAGAGCCTTGACCCAGCCTTGCTTCGGCCAGGTCGGATAGACAGAAAGATTGAATTTCCTTTAAAACCAGGGGACATATCTTCCAGTAAAATGTAATCTCCATAAAGTTAAGAGAAATGGAGAAAGGAAGAAGAAGAGCAGCAATAACGGAACCGTAGAACAGCAGAAGGCCCAAGCAGATGGCACGTTATTTTGTTCCTTTTCTCTTTTATATCTTTTGCGAGAAAAATGCTAATACAAAATGGCTATTTCTGCCAGATAATCAATAATGTAATCAATAATATCTCTGAAACATAATTATAGTAAAATTGCTAGGTGGGTGACAATATCTTTGATTTGTTTCTGGCGGAGGACAATATCTTTGATAAACGCGTGGTTCCTTTTCTATCTGTTTTTTATTTCTGATAATTGAACCGAAGCCATAAGCTCTTTAATTTTGACGCAAAATAAAAAAGTTTTTTTAGAAACACAGTATAATCATAGACGCTCATAATACGTACATGCACCCACCTCTATAAATGCAGACACGCACACCCTATCCTTATGAGCATCTTCGAGAGTCTGAGCCGACGGATCGGGTCTTAAGATTGATAAAGTCACCACAGACGTCTCGCTGTCGATGAAAACGTCGTCTCCTACTAAAAAAATATTCTATATTTTATGCAATACACAGTGTCAAACCTAAAGTTTGAACTCTCGTGGGCTTGGATACAACCATCCTCCTAGCCATCACAGACGTCTCGCTGTCGATGAAAACGTTACATTTTACTGAAAGAATATTCCATATTTTATAGAACACACACAGTGTCAAACCTAGAGTTTAAACTCTCGGGTACCACCATCCTCCTAGAGTTTAAAAGCTTTGTTTCTGTTGGCATGGCAAATAATGGGAGCACGAAAAAATGACCGGTTGGCTTTAGAACGGATAAGAGCCTAGGCAGCTGGATATATGACTAAAACGTGACAAGGAGACACGATTAAACATTGCTCTCCATTGGCCCAATCAAAGAATCTAATCGTGACAGTAACTTCACCACACCGCACCACTAGGTCTGTCCGAATGAATGGATGGATGAATCGGGCGATGGTAACATCAGTTGATGGAGAAACGTACTCGTGCATTCACTGAACAATTTGACTAAGCAGTAGCCCATGTTCCCTCGGCTACACGTGGAGTCCGTGCTGTCCTCAGGGTCCCTTAATTCAAATCAATCATGCAGACGGATCGATCGATCAGACAGAGAAGAACCAGAAGATGTCGTACCTAAATGATTCCGTTCGCTCTCACCGTCTCGCTAATTCCGCATCTTTTAGCCTATTTTTTTCAATTATCTCGCAAAAGGAAGAAAAACGCAAGTGTGACTATATACACATAACCGTAATTGAGAAAGGAACCAACCACGTCTCTGAAGATGCCAGACAATTTCTTAAAGTATTAGGGGGTGAATTTGGATGTTTAAAATTTTGAAGTTTCGTGAAAGCAGCCAATACAATTACGTGGCCCCGGTCGCTCGCGTGAGGCGACTCCGGACGTCCACCTCCAAACCCCAGCAGGCCGCCATCGGACCCTCTTCCTCCAGCCGTTGCCGCCACGCCCTCTTCTCGGTCGGCGGTGGCAGCCACGCCTTGGTCACTGATGGTGACGGGCGGTTTGCGTGGCCTCCGTCGATCTCCTTCGCGCGCGGGGTAGGCACCTTGGGGCTGCGCCGCTGGATCCGCGCTGGCGGCGGCGCTCCAACGACGCATGCTAGCGGCTCAGATGGGAGGCGCGGAAAAGCAGAAGGGGATCTGGTGTGGACCTGGAGGCGGCGGCTGCCCTGCGGCGATGCTGCTCCCGGCGTCAGCTCAATCTCTGGGTTCGGCCACGAGCTCGAAAGGGCTAATGGCTGACCCGCTCGTTTCGATTGTGGTAGCCGCCAGCGGTGTGGGGACTGCTGGTTCGGCCCGTATAATGGAGGCGGTCCTATGGTTCCTCCCGCACGAAGAAGAATAACTGCTTCATGCTTGCTCTCGTTGATCTGGCTGGAGCATCGAGTTTCGGAAGACTCCATCGGCGAACTCCCATAGGCGCACCAGGCCTGAAGATTGCTGGATCAAAAGGTATTCGATCGTGTGTACCCATGTTTTTCTGGCCGTTTGGTTTCAGCGAAAGCATTGCGAAACTCTGATGTTTGTTCCTACCAAGTGCCTTCAACGAGCTATGGTAAAGTCAGATGCGGAGAATGTCAGGAAAGCGGAAACATGAGGGCAACGATGGTGATTTGAGTCTTTGTGGCGATGACAAACTGACTGCGTGATATGTGACTCGCAGCAGCGACTGTTTGTGGGGGAGGCAACATAAGGGGAGTTCTCAGTCTTACCTTGCATGGTGAAAATCCAAGGTCTGGTCTTAACCGGTTGTGCCTGACAATGGCCTTGTTGAATGCATTGTTTTACGAGCGAGGACTTTCTCTAGAATAAAAACTTACGATCTTTGATCGGGCAATGATGATGTTTGTGCACTGTTTCCTTCTTAAAGACTACTGGTGTTGTTCTGGTGGTGCAGGACTACTGGTGTTATTCTGGTGGTGTCAGTGTCGTTGCTTTGAGGAATAGTTCTCTGTAGCGTGACTTTTTTTAATTCTTTTTTTCTAGGCTGTGTGCATCCGTAAAGCCGTTAGGGCATGCGTTGTTGCAGAGGCTAGGTGTAATTGGCATCTTCGTGATATTAATATATATTTTTTTTCAAAAAAATTAACAATTACGAATTGATTTGGCATGTGGATATTACCCGTCAATTTCATTAAGAATTATGTTAAAACTTATACTTGAACAAGATGTTAAAAGATGAGAACTATACCTATATAATTCATGGGACTGACTTGAACAAATTGATGTATACACCACCCTTAAATTTTAATAACCAAAAGAATTATGTTCCTATTTATAATCTTTGTATTTTAATTTTCACACCTCAAAGTATATAAGAGGAGACAAATATTCCGACGAGCACAACTGGAGGTATCAAGACGGTGTTGGTCCCTACCAGAGCTCGTCTGAGATTAGCTCTAGCAGCTACCATAAAAGACCCAAAATCGTATAATAACCATCACTTTTGTGCCCCTTAAAAAATCCGCGTCGTGCAGCTACCGTAAAACGACCTGAACCCTTAAAACTTTTACGGAAAGCGCCAAATTCCACTGATCGAACCGAGTATACGCGGGAGAGAGGCGAAACCGAGGGCGGCCTCTATCCGCGCGTGATAGTTTGCACACCGAAGTTTCATTTCCCCCGCCCTCCGCTTTCTTCTTCCGCGCGTTTTTCCTCCCCCACCGCCGCCGCCACTGCCTGCCGCCAACGATTCCGACCGCCGCCCCCCACGACCCGCCAGTTCCGACTGCCCCGGAGCCTCGTCGCGTCCGTGCAAGCTTGAATTCTTCTTCCATGGGAGCTAGAAGCGCCAGCGGAGAACAGGTCCCCGACGATGCCGTGGAGGTTCAATTCGGCCGCTTTCGCGAGTTTGGCAAACGGATCCCACAATGCCGGTACCAATTCGTCCTCCTCGTCAGATTTTTGTGGTAAGATTCGTCCTCCCCTCCCGCCTTGGATTTGGCCGCTGCGTGAGATTTTGACCCTGCTGTTGTTTTTTAGATGTCGACCTCGCTCTCCATGGAATTCCTCCTCGACGACTCATCGTCGTCGTCCGACTCGGACCTCGACAAACTTCTCGAGGATGACGACACGAAGCAACTCATCCTCATCCTCGCGGTGAAGGAAATGCAAGACAAGATCAATTTCGTCTGCCAACGTCGCGGATCGATCTCCGGCCGCCTTTGCATCCCGCGGAATCGGGTACTTGGCCACGCCAACCTCATGCAAGATTATTTCCCTCACGTACCAATATATCCGCCGCATATCTTCCGTAGGAGGTACCGCATGCGCTTTAGTTTGTTCGTCGAGATAGTGAAAGCATACGAGAAGAATTGTCGGGTTTTTTACTCGATGGAAGAACGTGACTGGGATCTATGGATTTAGTTCCTAACAAAATATCTCAGCGGCAATGCGCGTGATTGCATACGGCATCCCCACGGACTACACAGATGAGTACCTTCGCATTGGCGAAGATATCACCATTGCTAGTGTTCGGATGTTTGCCAAGACGATGATCTGGGTTTTTGGGCCCAAATATCTTCGATCCCCAAACAAAGAGGATGTGCAAAGGTTGCTAGCACACAATGAGAAGAGAGGTTGGCCGGGGATGCTAGGAAGTGTAGATTGTATGCATTGGAGGTGGAAGAATTGCCTGGACATGGCACAGGCAATATTGTGACAAAAGCTATGATCTTACCATTGTTCTTGAGACGGTGGCATGGGAAGATATGTGGATTTGGCATTGTTTCTTTGGCTTGCCGGGATCACTCAACGACATTTATATCTTGCATAGACCCCCTTTGTTCACCAAATTAGCTAGTGGTGAAACACCGGCTTGCAACTACAAAGTCAATGGCAATGACTACACCATGGGGTAGTACCTTGCCGATGGTATCTATCTGGCAGGCTACATTTGTGAAGACCATACACCCCCACCCCCCACCCCCCAGAATAGAAAATAAGCTCATTACGCGAAAGCTCAAGAAGCCCGTCGAAAGAACATTGAAAGAGCATTCGGTGTTTTGCAAGCACGGTTTGCCATAGTGCAGGACCCGGCGCGTTTTTGGGACAAAAAAACCCTCCGAAAGATCATGACTTGTTGTGTGATTCTCCATAATATGATCATCAAAGATGAGAGAGGCTTAGACTTAGAGTTTTTCTTTGACAATGTTGCTATCTGTGTGCAACCACAAAGAAACCCCGATCGCATTCAAGCTTTTCTTGAGACCCATAAAAAGATTGAAGATGCAAGCACGCATGATCAACTCCACAAGGATCTCATTGAGCACCAATGGATGCTTAGAGGCAACAAGTGATGTCCCCATTTCATTGTATTTCCTATTTGATTTGAGTTGAACTATTCATTATTGTGTTAAACTATTTGATCTAAAAGAACTATTGTAATTTGATTGTTCAAAATATTGTAATTTAATGATTATTATGTGATGTGATGCAATAACTAAAATGTCGCATTTGTTGTCGTATGAACTGTCGAACATTCCGGTATACTATGCAATTCCATTTTATAGTCCATCGGCGCAGTGTAGCTACCATAATATGATGTTTTGCGGTTCGTGTCTTATAGGCCTTAAAATCGTGTTTTCCGTAAACTAAACTTGGCTGTTTACTGTTCACATTTTACGGTAGCCTGTATAGCTGCTCTTAGCCCGTGGCACTGATAAAGTCAAATGATACCATGTGTCAGCACGTGTTGTACAGCTCTTGCTCAAATCAAGTGCACGTGCTAAACAGATAGCAATTCTCTCCCTTAGAGCAAGAACAATAGTAGAGCCAGTTGCTGGCTATAAGACAATATCACGTCATCTAGAGCCAATCTTATAGTCAGCATATACAATAGTTAACTATAAAAGTATACTACTTTATGAATATATGGCCCACTTGACATCTCACACAATGCTTAGGAGCACGTGCTAGAGCTGGCTCTTGCATGAGAGCCTACTCTCCTCTCTCCTATTCTCTTTTCTTCAACTAAGCACATATATATTATTTTAATTCTTATAGTCAGCTGACTGGATCTTATTGTGCTCTTAAGGCTAGTCATAGTGAGAGTAACTTGAGTAGTAATATAGTCCTATATATATTGTCAACTAAGCATTTAGATGACATGGCATGCAATTAAATGATAAAAAAGAGGCTTGTAGTAACTAGCTATGTTACCATAACATCACACATTTCAAGACAAAATGAGTCTATATTGCAATAAATAAACCTTTGCTTGACACCGCACATATATTATTTTCTACTATAAAAGTAATAACTTAGACTAGTAATATACGCATATTACTACTCTAAGTTAGTTCGCAACATGACCAGCCTGACGACGGCCGGGCCTCACAGATGGATTCTCTTCAAATTATTATAAGCCGTTCCATCAATGATGCGTCGGCGCAACAAGGAAACGCCTGGTGTCCTGTCCTGTGTAGTCAACTACCAATGGCCATTCTGTTGGGATCGGTCGACTGGTACGGCCATGCCATGGGACACCATCAGTCACATGCCTATGACATGGCATTTCCGGCAAACCAGCATGAAATGTCCATGTCAAGAGGTTGAAGCTATACTCCTTATTTAATTTGCCCAATGGTTGCCACTTGTCGGTTGTGGTCTCCATGAATTCTGGCAAACCACAAGGCTAAAAAGGGAACGAGAACCAACCATCTCCAGTACACGAGAGGAGATCAAAAACATGTGGATGCACGGATGGAACCTTAGAGCATCTTGTGGTTGACCCTTATTAGACCGAAATGCAGACCAAAATATAGCCGGACAAAACCCGTTTTCTGCCTGAAAACAGCGAGTTTCCCACTCACGTTCCCCGGCAGAGTTACTAGGGCGTTTTTTTGGCCCAAATTCGGCTCAAATTCGAACAGTTTTCGGCATAGTTCGGCATAATATGAATACAGAGCAATGTTCGGCCAAGTTCGACGTAAATTTAAACAAAGTGGCATAAAATTAAAATAGTTTGTTATACAATAACAATACAACATATTTCGGTCTAGTTCGGCCAGTTCATGCTCGGCATCTACTTGTTGCCCCTGCGTATTCATCCTCTGCCTTGACTTGCACTTCTGGCGACCCTTCAGCGAACCTCCACGCTTCGGCGTTGCCGTCTGCACGTACAACCGGGCGAGGGAGGCGAGGATCTGCATGTGCTCTGCATCTTCAGCGACAACGGCGTTCTCCTCCTCCAGCAACACGGCGAACACCTTCTCGTTGTCGGAGTCCATGGCCGAACCGACAAAACGCCAAACACTTGGTAGGCGAGGTGGTGAGAGCTCGCAGCGAAGCCGAGCTACGACGAAGTTTGGGCGGCGAAAGATGGACTAGGCCGAGGGGAAGGGGGCAACGACTGTGGCAAGCCTAACTGGAGGTGGCGACTGCGGCGAGCTTCGCCGGCGAAGTCATGGCGGCAGAGATAGCTGGGGAGCTCTACGCCGCAGTCTAGCCGAGTGGGGTGTGAGGAATGTGACTGTCTCGCTGACAGGGTTGACCCACGTCTGTTTTCGCTTCGTCCGGCGTTCCCAGAAACCCGGGAATAGCCTGGGAAGTCCGGACCAAAGTTGTTCAAATCCGGACAAAACTAGGATCCTGAAAACGCGACTGGACCAATTTTTCGGCATTCAGACCAAAAAATCGCCCTGAGATTGGCGTTCTAGGAACCCGATTGGAGATGCCTTTACCCCTTCTTTGGCTCTCAAGAAATGAATGAATCCTATTAATTCAGCTAGATTCAGAACCCAATTCCGATGAGAATTCGAGACTGATTCTGAAAATTCCAAATTCAAATAACGTCACATGGAAACCGGAAGTTGAGTTACATGCAATTTCCTTGTTCAGAATTTCAAGGACCTGCTCACACGTACATACTTTTGTTTTGTCTGAAATCAACTGAAATTTGTCGACCACTGCCAACCTGCAGAGGAGGTACTTTGATTTTAGGACATTGCTATAGCGCTGCGCCGCATAAAAGTTTTACCGTACGGCGGCTCCTATTCGTACGATTCCACACGGAGACAACCCATCGGTCCGTCTGGCCACTTCCAATTTCTTCGTGAGAATAGTACATGCAGACGTCATCACTTGCATGTCAAGACCAAAAAGCAAAGCGGCTGAAATACTCTCAACCACATATTTTGGACGAGGCCAAATTTCTGACATGGTTCTCCCCTAATTGCTGCAGCCCCACCTTTCTATTTCTCACTGCCATATTACTACTACACACATGTCTCCATTACTATTCAGATCACTACTCGGTCTATAGTGTTAGTAATTGCCAGATTAAGGTCCTGTCAAATTACTACTAATTGCTAAGTTAATTATGCATAGCTGCCAGATTTAATTGTCACTACCTGCCAGGTTAATTAAGTCTAATTGCCAGATTACTAATTGTGAGACAAATTAAGCCTTAGTGGTCAGCTTCAATTGTTGCTACTCCCTTTGTCACGGTTTGAAGGGCGTTTTAGAGAGATTGTTGGGACCTAGGTGAAGGCTGATTGGGGCCAGATTAATTATGAATGTTTGCCACATTAATTACACTTTGTTGCCCATTTATTAACTAAGGTGAAGTCATACAGAAAATTACAAAAAGATACACAGTACTACTTGCCAGATTATCTATGGATAATTGTCAAATAAATTTTACTTGATTGCCAGGTTTTAATTAAGGTGAAGTTATATCAAAGCAAAATGTAACAGATATAGTACTATGGTACTACTACCAGATTACATCGGGATGATTGCCAGATTAATTTTACTTGATTACCAGATTTTAATTAAAGTGAAGTTATATCAAAGCAAAATGTAACAGATATAGTACTGCGGTACTACCAGATTACACCGGACGATTACCAGATTAATTTTACTTGATTGCCAATAAAAAACAATCAAGAGATGAAATAAAGCCTACAAAGATGGAGAAGAGAACTCAGGCATGCGGTCTGCTTGCCACTGGAATCTTCATCGTGAACAGGCCTCCATGTGCTCATCGCTGATAGCGTCCTTGCTTGCTCCGTGCTCGCCTGTGGCAGCTCCATGTTGTATGCTCGGTGGCGCTTTCCCGCCTCCCCGCACTTGCCACTGACGCCTTATCCTCGTGCGCGTGCCTCCCTGCGCGGCTGCGCCCATCGGCAGCGGCTCGCCTCTCCTCGAGCTAGAGGATAAACGCCACCTCCTCGCTCGTGCCCCCTTGTGCTCACCTGTAGTGGCTCCATGTTGCGTCCTCGATGGGGAAGACCTCGTGCCGCTGCGTGCTCGTGCGGCAACCACCTCCTGATGTGCTCGGGGACGGAAGCCTCGTCATCCCGCTTGCTGGTTGTGGCCTCCCCGATGCTCACTCGTAGACTCCATCCTCCCACGAGGTATGCTCGGCCTCGTCGACGTCCTTGAGCTAGCCACGAGCGCCTACTTCTCGCATGCTTGGCGGCGTCGGCCTCCCTTGACGCGCGCTCATCTGCGGCAGCCTCCGCACATGTGCTTGGCCTTGACGCCCCCTCCCCCCCCCCCCACCCCCCCCCCCCCCCCCCCCACGTGTCCTGGGCCTTGTCGGCGTCCTCACGCTGCTCGGTGGCGGCGTGCTCCCCCGATGAGTGCGCATCGGAGGTGGCCTCCTCTCACTCACCGAATTTCCTCGCGTCTTAGCTTTACTTCCGGTGGTTGTTTTGGAGAGAGAGAGAGAGTTTGAGTGGTCCAGAGATAAGGCGCCTAGTGGTTGGTAGACACGATGTATTTTCTGAACGGAATTGCTAGACCTACGGAAACTTTGTTACGGAAAAGACCTACGCAATGACCTGGCAGCAGTTAATTGGTTCCAATTTTTCTACCTCCCGTGGTTTTAGGCCTGTGATTAGCCCGGACGTCCCCACGTAATTCCGTAGAAGCACAGGAGCACGCGTGGTGCGGCGCTTGTCTTTAGATTTTTCCTTGATTTTATTATCGGTAGACCAAGCTGTACAAGTATGTCTCGCTCGCACACGCTTTCGTAGAGTTTCCCTTGTTTAAAATTTCAAGTGTTCACAATATACAATTTCAGCAATCACTTTCGTTGTACGCACCGATCGGTCGCAGGCACATGATGAGATGCATGCATCATTGACACATTCAGGGAGCAGCTTCATAATTAAGAGAATCCATCTCAGGCCCGACCCGCCATTAAGGGAGAGAATTGCTGTCTGTTTAGCAAAGAGCAGCTGGAGAACACAATTGCTGTCTCTTTAGCAAAAGAGCTGGAGAACACACGACACCATCTGACTTTGGCTATGGGTGTTCGGCGTCGCTGTCATCCTGTGTTCTTATTATTAATTGTTCATGTAATGTGCGGAAGCTGTAGAAATAGTGGTTTATAGGCAAGTTTTATTTTGAAATATGTGCCACCGTACCATTCATGTAGCACGTGCAACTAATAACTCGCAAAAACAAGAGAGCTCGTGCAACTTGAGCAAGGTGGAGAGCACACGCTGGTACACGGTATCATGTTGGTTTCACAGTGGGACATGCACTACAGGAGAAGCTGAATACGCCGACGGCCGGGTCCGGTCGGCGTAGGCTTACAACCCCGTAGACGTAGCCTCTCCTCCCGTCGGCGTAGAAAAGTCGTCGGCGTATATAGCTACGCCGACGGTAAAGTCGTCGGCGTAGACCATATGGGGCCCACCTAGATGACTAACGGCCGTTTGGCTACGCCGACGGCTTTACCGTCGGCCTAGATTTTTTCAAAAAAAAAATTCCAATTTTTTTTTCAAATTTTGTAACATTTTTGTATTGTTTAACTTGTTAATCTCACATGGGCATTTTTAATTCTAAGTATACTTAATCTCAAGTCAAATTGTACAATTAGTCAAACTTCCCAACCGGTCACCCATACTAATACTACTCCAGCCCCAGCACGCTTAACTTCTTAGTTCCTTCCACATGAGCTTCCGACAAAGAAACTAGAACTTGTCGTGAATATTATCATATCAAACCTATTAACCATTACACTATAATGTTAGACATATTTGTTTTTTTATATTTCTTACAATTTTTTGAGTAAACAACAATAAATAAGTAATAATAATCTTGAATTCAAATAAAAATAAAATAAATTTTATTTCTTTTGCTTTTTTATTTAAATTTGAATAATTCATATCTACAAATCCGTAAATCACAATTCGACAAATAATATATCCAAATCGATCAGAAAAATGAGAGGAATCCAAATATGACATCCCTATCATCTATTTAATTATATATCATAAATTTTAAATATTAGACCAACTGAAACTATGTCAAGATTCATGAAACACCCCGTTTTTGGCACTCAAAAAATAAAAAATGACTTTTTGGTGCGACGAAAAGGAAAACTTCCTCCTGCAACATTGTTCGTCATCCCATGATATACACGAGTGCATAATATGGGCACATTAGCGCAAACTATATCGCGATTCTAGCAATAACATTGGTCATTTGATCTGAAATCCAGAAAACCTCGATTGAGATAGGTCATTTTGTGAAGGTTTTTTTGAGACACGATCAATATATCAAGTTTTATATTTTTCCATGCAACTATGTCACAATATGACACCACGCGAAGGTTTTGCATTGTTTCGATCGTTTTTGAAATTTTTATGCCTGTTTCAAACTATCGTCAAACTTTCTAAATCGAGGGGCATGAAAACTCTTAGCTCGGGGTTGAGCCTCACTAAACTTGCATTAGATATCTGATGAAATAGCATATTGTGAACCTAAATATTATTTTCGCAAAAAATCATGAGCATCATATCATGTACATGTAGTCAATTCTAACTCATTTCCTGCTGATTCGGCAGGAATTTGTCTTTTTCACGAGGGGTGGACGGAAAGGTTTGAGATACCCCGATTGAGAAATTGTCCATTCAATATGGTCTAGTATTTAAAAAAAAAGTGGTATTATCATTTTGAAACTTTCATTTGGTGGTTGCTTCACAAAAACACCCCGTTTTTTGCACTCGGAAAATGAAAAATGGCTTTTCGGTGAGACGAAAAGGAAAACTTTCTCCTGCAACATTGTTCGCCATCCCATGATACACATGCGCGCATAATATGGGCACATTATCGCAAACTATACCGTGATTCTAGCAATAACATTGGTCATTTGACCTGAAATCCAGAAAATCTCGATTGAGATAGGTCATTTTGTGAAGGTTTTTTTGAGACACAATCAATATACCAAATTTGGTATTTTTCCATGCAACTATGTCAGATAATGTGACACCAAGAGAAGGTTTTGTATTGTTTTGATCGTTTTTTAATTTTTTATGCCCATTTCAAACTATCGTCAAACTTCCTAAATCGAGGGGCATGATGATTCTTAGCTCGGGGCTGATCCTCATTAAAATTTCATTAGATCTCTGATGAAATAGCATATTGTTAACCTAAAAATGATTTTTGCAAAAAATCATGAGCAATATATCATGTACCTGTAGTTCAAATCTAACTCATTTCCTACCGATTCAGCAGGAATTTGTCTTTTTCACGAGAGGTGAACGGAAAGGTTTGAGATGCCCCGGTTGGGAAATTGTCCATTCAATATGGTCTAGTATTTTTAAAAAATATGGTATTATCATTTTGAAACTTTTATTTGGTGGTTGCTTCACAAAAACACTCCGTTTTTTGCAATCGGAAAATGAAAAATGGCTTTTCGGTGCGACGAAAAGGAAAACTTCCTCCTGCAACATTGTTCACCATCCCATGATACACATGTGTGCATAATATGGACACATTTTCGCAAACTATACCACGATTATAGCAATAATATTGGTCATTTGACCTGAAATCCAGAAAACCTCGATTGAGACAGGCCATTTTGTGAAGGTTTTTTTAAGACTCAATGAATATACCAAGTCTGGTATTTTTCCATGGAACTATGTCATATAATATGACACCGCGCGAAGGTTTTGGCTCGTTTTTTAATTTTTATACCCATTTCAAACTATCATCAAACTTCCTAAATCGAGGGGCATGATGATTCTTAGCTCGGGGACGAGTCTCACTAAACTTGCATTAGATCTATGATGAAATAGCATATTGTGAACCTAAAAATGATTTTTACAAAAAATCATGAGCAATATATCATGTACCTGTAGTTCAAATCTAACTCATTTCCTACCGATTTAGCAGAAATTTGTCTTTTTCACGAGAGGTGAACGGAAAGGTTTGAGATACCCCGGTTCAGAAATTGTCCATTCAATATGGTCTAGTATTTTTGAAAAATGTGGTATTATCATTTTGAAACTTTCATTTGGTGGTTGCTTCACAAAAACACCCCGTTTTTTGCACTCGGAAAATGAAAAATGGCTTTTCGGTGCGACGAAATGGAAAACTTTCTCCTGCAACATTGTTCACCATCCCATGATACACATGCGTGCATAATATGGGCATATTATCGCAAACTATACCGTGATTCTAGCAATAACATTGGTCATTTGACCTGAAATCCAGAAAACCTCGATTGAGATAGGTCATTTTGTGAAGGTTTTTTTTGAGACACAATCAATATATCAAGTTTGGTATTTTTCCATGCAAGTATGTCAGATAATATGACACCAAGAGAAGGTTTTGTATTGTTTTGATAGTTTTTTATTTTTTTATGCCCATTTCAAACTATCGTCAAACTTTCTAAATCGAGGGGCATGATGATTCTTAGCTCGGGGCTGAGCCTCACTAAACTTTCATTAGATCTCTGATGAAATATCATATTGTTAACCTAAAAATGATTTTTGCAAAAAATCATGAGCAATATATCATGTACCTGTAGTTCAAATCTAACTCATTTCCTACCGATTTAGCAGGAATTTGTCTTTTTCACGAGAGGTGAACGGAAAGGTTTGAGATACCCTGGTTGGGAAATTGTCCATTCAATATGGTCTAGTATTTTTAAAAAATGTGGTATTATCATTTTGAAACTTTCATTTGGTGGTTGCTTCACAAAAACACTCCGTTTTTTGCACTCAGAAAATGAAAAATGGCTTTTCGGTGCGACGAAAAGGAAAACTTCCTCCTGCAACATTGTTCACCATCCTATGATACACATGTGTGCACAATATGGACACATTGTCGCAAACTATACCACGATTATAGCAATAACATTGGTCATTTGACCTGAAATCCAGAAAACCTCGATTGAGATAGGCCATTTTGTGAAGGTTTTTTGAAGACTCAATGAATATACCAAGTCTGGTATTTTTCCATGGAACTATGTCATATAATATGACACCACGCGAAGGTTTTGCATTGTTTCGCTCGTTTTTTAATTTTTTTTAGCCCATTTCAAACTATCATCAAACTTCCTAAATCGAGGGGCATGATAATTCTTAGCTCGGGGACGAGTCTCACTAAACTTGCATTAGATCTATGATGAAATAGCATATTGTGAACCTAAAAATGATTTTTACAAAAAATCATGAGCAATATATCATGTATCTATAGTTCAAATCTAACTCATTTCCTACCGATTTAGCAGAAATTTGTCTTTTTCACGAGAGGTGAACGGAAATGTTTGAAATATCCCGGTTGGTAAATTGTCCATTAAATATGGTCTAGTATTTTTGAAAAATGTGGTATTATCATTTTGAAACTTTCATTTGGTGGTTGCTTCACAAAACACCCCGTTTTTTGCACTCGGAAAATGAAAAATGGCTTTTCGGTGCGACGAAAAAGAAAACTTTCTCCTGCAACATTGTTCGCCATCCCATGATACACATGCGTGCATAATATGGGCACATTATCACAAACTATACCGTGATTCTAGCAATAACATTGGTCATTTGACCTGAAATCCAGAAAACCTCGATTGAGATAGGTCATTTTGTGAAGGTTTTTTTGAGACACAATCAATATACCAAGTTTGGTATTTTTCCATGCAACTATGTCAGATAATATGACACCAAGCGAAGGTTTTGTATTGTTTTGATCTTTTTTAATTTTTTATGCCCATTTCAAACTATCATCAAACTTCCTAAATCGAGGGGCATGATGATTCTTAGCTCGGGGCTGAGCCTCACTAAAATTTCATTAGATCTCTGATGAAATAGCATATTGTTAACCTAAAAATTATTTTTGCAAAAATTATGAGCAATATATCATGTACCTGTAGTTCAAATCTAACTCATTTCCTACCGATTCAGCAGGAATTTGTCTTTTTCACGAGAGGTGAACGGAAAGGTTTGAGATATCCTGGTTGAAAAATTGTCCATTCAATATGGTCTAGTATTTTTTTTTAAAATGTGGTATTATCATTTTGAAACTTTCATTTGGTGGTTGCTTCACAAAAACACCCCGTTTTTTACACTCGGAAAATAAAAAATGGCTTTTCGGTGCGACGAAAAGGAAAACTTCCTCCTACAACATTGTTCACCATCCCATGATACACATGTGTGCACGATATGGATACATTGTCACAAACTATATCACGATTATAGCAATAACATTGGTCATTTGACCTGAAATCCAGAAAACCTCGATTGAGATAGGCCATTTTGTGAAGGTTTTTTTAAGACTCAATGAATATACCAAGTCCGATATTTTTCCATGGAACTATGTCATATAATATGACACCACGCGAAGGTTTTGCATTGTTTCGCTCGTTTTTTAATTTTTTTATGCCCATTTCAAACTATCATCAAACTTCCTAAATCGAGGGGCATGATGATTATTAGCTCGGGGACGAGTCTCACTAAACTTGCATTAGATATCTAATGAAATAACATATTGTGAACCTAAAAATGATTTTTACAAAAAATCATGAGCAATATATCATGTACCTGTAGTTAAAATCTAACTCATTTCCTACCGATTTAGCAGAAATTTGTCTTTTTCAGGAGAGGTGGAAAATTTATTCTACGCCGACGGCAAAACTGAGCCGACGGCCCGTCAAGCTACGCCGACGGTCCCGACATTTTGCCGTCGGCATATAAAAAGGCCGTCGGCCTATTTAGTTATTCTCGTAGTGATGCTACAAATAAATAATAATAAGAGAAAATAATAATGTAGACCAAACACTTAGAACTATACCACGGAATTTTACCTCGGTTGCAAGATGTTGTATAAGGCTGATGATCCAGCGGTTGGCCGGGGTGCCTAGTCCATTATTATTTTTCATTAAATAAATAATAATAAAAACAAAATAATAATATAAACCAAACACTTAAAACTATATCACAAAATTTGTCACAAATTAAGAAACAGTAAAACTCAATAACCTACAGCCCTTTACAGCGATTTGACATCTTGAGCCGTTGGATCAAAGGTGTAACTAACAGTCTGTAACCTCCTTCGCCAGATCGTTCGGTCGTCCCCCTGCACGCCCGTTGGTACTTTTACCCAGACTTCTCCTGGTGAATTGGACCCAGACTTCTCCCAGGCCTTTCTTAGGCCCTTTTATGAGCATGGCCTTTTGTGGTAGACCGACCCAATGCCGTCTCCCTCTCTTCCTTTTCTCCCCCGTCCGGTACGGTGAGCGGTGAGTACTGAGTTCAGCAGTGTGGCGGCGCCGTAAGCGACGGGCGTTTCCTATCGTTTAATTCGTGCGTCGTGGATGTCTATTACTGCTGGTGCCTCTTTTAATTCGTTCGAGCCCTCGACGCCTATATATGGCATCTTCGCCTGAAGTGACGGCATGGAGGAAGGAGGAGCCCGAGAGCCCGACGCCTGACACCATTCTCCTGATGCCAATTATTAGGCGTCCAAATTGCACCGACGAGGTTCGACGCTGTATTTACAAATCTAACCAGTACCAATCGAAGTACACAACCTTCATGCTTTCCATATCTGCTAGCCCTTTTAGTATCTACAGTAAGTGGCATTGCACAGAATCTTTGCACCGTACCTACTACTGTTCGTGGTGCACGCGATCCTTGATGTTTCAGAATGACGCTTCAGCTCATGGACAAAGTGGAACAAATATTTATATAATGGCGTCTGATCCGGTACAACCCCCTCCCTCCTCCTATACTTGAGGTAGACGTATATATCTAAACCCGTATCTAAACGAAGTATATGCATGTATACGTATACATATGGCGACGTATAGGACCACTGCCACACAGGACCCCGACCCGGCTACACCCCCCGCGCCGATCACCATCGCCCCGGCCATCATCGCAATCGCCATCGCCGGCAACCATCGTCACAATCGCCACCGCCGCTGTGATTCTTCTCCGTCGGACAATCTTTCACAACCTGCCAGACAGTCTTGCATAATCTACAACATGTTCGGGCAACATGTCCGGCGGCATCCAGTTGCTCTGTTAAAATTTCATCTGCCAAATCTGCACGCCGCCGCCGCCGCAACGCCGGCCATGCCACCGCGTCGCCTCCACAAGGCCAGGCATAGTCACCGCCACCACCTCGACAGACCTAACCACCACCACTACCAGCTTGCCGGCCATAGCCGTCGATCCGGCGTGCAGGTATTAGTATGTATATGTTGCTAGAAAGGTGTATAATTATGTTGAGCTATACGTGTTTTGTATAAGGCTATATATATACCTATTTATACTAATAACGAAGGGGTATCAAGCAATCTGGGCCGTCCTTGTGTTTGAGATTATACGAGTTTGATACAAGTTTAGGGGAGGATTGTATTGGATCAGACGCCTTATATAATTTGAGAGGTTACAAGAAAAAAGTATACTTTAAGGTCGTCCGGAGTGATGTTTTCCTCAAGCAGAACCATGCAATTGTGGAGTCTCCTTATCTTCTTCGACTTTCAGATTTTTTTATGTCCACTGCTGATCATGTCCAGTTATACTGACAGCTGAAAAGATCAGGTCAGGTGAAATCGCCCAGCTCTTGTTTATGCTTTTTTCTTCCAATGCTTCAATAGTCGAACGTTACTAACCTAGGCATTTCACTTGGTAAGAAGAGTTCTGCCATTGCTGGATAGCAAGAGATTTGGATTTTCTATGCTTTGGTGTTATATGTATCTTAAATACCCATGGTGCAGGCTTGTGATAGGTAATGGTATTAGACAAGTCATATTAGTGAATGACAAAAGTAGAGCTGGCTAGACTGAAAGCAACATATGCTTATGTAATTTGTTATTGTTATGTAGGTGGGGAAAGCTAAATCTGTGGGTAGTCAATGCAATAACAGGTTCGTCCTGGACGCAGTCTCGTTAGTGCTTCTCTTGAACAATATTGAAATGGCGATCAAGTGGTAAAATATGGAAATAGTGAATATGCATATTATGCGCTATCTTTTGGGAATATAGTCATTTCGTTCTTAAGGAATGACAGAAAATTAACCTGTCTGGTTTGCTCTATGTTGCTATTAGTATATTAGAAATCAATATGTTTGTATCTTAAATACTCGCCTACTAGATCGACATCCTAGCATCAGATTTTATGGTGGATCAATGTACATTTTGAGACAAATACCAAACGATGCATCATTCCTTTTGTAGAATAGTATGGGACAATGCGCAGGCCCAATAGGGCCGGCCGCTCTTATATATATAGACACAATTACAGGTACAACCCTGAAATACACTGGGATCTATATCTATACAATATATATCTCAACACCCCCCCTCCCAGTCGAAGGATCGGCACCGACACATAGACTGGAGTGCAACTCAGGAAAAATCGTCGACGGCAATCCCTTTGTCATGATGTCTGCAAATTGCTGAGAAGTCGGCACGTGAAGAACTCGAACGTGACCGACGGCAACCTGCTCACGGACAAAGTGGATATCCAGCTCAATGTGCTTGGTGCGCCGATGATGAACGGGGTTGGCGGAGAGGTAGACAGCCGATACGTTATCACAAAATACCACAGTGGCCTTGTCGAAGGGACAAGAAAGCTCGGAGAGAAGCTGACGAAGCCATGTACACTCAGCCACGGCGTTAGCCGCGGCGCGGTACTCGGCCTCGGCGCTGGAACGAGACACGGTGGGCTACCTCTTGGAGGACCAAGAGACGAGCGACGAGCCGAGGTAGATGCAGTAGCCTGAGGTGGAGCGCCGCGTGTCGGGGCAGCCAGCCCAGTCCGCATCCGAGTAGGCGACGATGTCGGTCGAGGACGAGGCGGGCAGCGAGAGGCCGAAGTCCATGGTGCCGCGGATATAGCGGAGTATCCGCTTCACCGCTGACCAGTGAGTGTCCCGGGGAGTATGCATATGCAAGCACACCTGCTGCACGACATACTGCAGCTTCGGACGTGTCAGCGTCAAGTACTGCAGGGCACCGACGATGGAGCGGTAGAACGACGGGTTGGAGTCCAGCGACCCATCACTAGCCGAGAGCTTGGCTTTCGTGTCGACAGGAGTGGGCGCGGGGTGGCAATTAAGCATCCCTGTGCGCTCAAGAAGATCATGTGCATACTTCCGCTGATGAAGAAAGAACCCGTCCGCGCGCCGAACAACCTCGATGCCGAGGAAGTAGTGGAGCGGGCCGAGATTCTTCAAGGCGAACTCAGCATGAAGGCGGTCGGTGAGCTGTCGAAGGAGACCATCAGTGCATGCCGTCAGGATGATGTAGTCGACATATAATAGCAGGTAGGAAGTGTCGGTGCCTTGTCGATAGACAAAGAGCGACGCATCGGAGCGCGTGGAGCGGAAGCCGAGCTGACGGAGGAACGCGGCGATGCGCTGGTACCAGGCGCGGGGCGCCTGCTTCAGTCCATACAAGGACCGAGAGAGCAAGCACACGTGATCCGGGCGCTCGGTGTCGACAAAGCCGATGGGCTGCTGGCAGTACACCTTCTCGGAGAGATGACCGTGAAGGAAGGCATTGGAGACGTCCATCTGGTCCACCGGCCACGCGCGAGAGGCGGCGAGGTGCAGAACGGTGTGGATCGTGCCCGGCTTGACAACCGGGGCAAACGTATCCGTGAAGTCGACGCCGGCGCGTTCACGAAATCCGCGTACCACCCAACACGCTTTGTAGCGCTCCAGCTTGCCATCTGGGCCGAGCTTGTGCTTGAAGACCCACTTGCCGGTGATGACGTTGGCGCGAGGAGGACGAGGGACCAGCTCCCGGGTCCAATCGCGCTGCAGCGCGTCGTACTCCTCCTGCATGGCGGCTGCCACTGCGGGTCACGCAAGGCGGCCCGGGCAGAGGTGGGCACTCGCGATGGCTCAGACGTAGAAGCCGTGCAGACGTACTGATCAGCGGGGTAGCGCGTGGACAGCCGACGTACGCCCGCACGCGCGTGGATCAGCACACCCGTAGGGGGAGCAGCGGCGGGAGAGGACGACGAAGCGGGCGACGACGGGGCCGGCGAAGAAGAGGCCGCGCTGGTCGGGGGTGACACAGACGGTGGCGTCGCGGGCGCGGGCTCGGGCGAGGGCGGAGCCTCGTAGGCCGGCGAGCCAGGGGGCGACGCGGGCGCAGGCGCCGAAGGACCAGGCGGGGCGAAGCCAGGAGGGGCCGCCACGGTCACCCGTCGGTGCGGAAGGCCGGCCGCAGGAGGGCCGACGGGCGCCGGGGTCGTCATCGAGGGTACCTGCTGAAACGGAAACACCAACTCGTCAAAGTAAACGTGTCGTGAGGTGAAGACACGATGCGAGACCGGGTCATAGTAGCGGTAGCCCTTGGTGTTGGCCGGGTAGCCGAGGAACACACAAGGGAGAGAGCGCGGCGTGAGCTTGTGCGCGACGGTGGCGGCGGTGATAGGGTAGCAGCGGTAGCCGAAGATGCGAAGGTCATCGTAGGAGGGCGGCACACCAAAGACCGATTAATAGGCCGATTAATCGCTACTAGGGGCCGGACCGTGTCGATCACCACTAATCGTTTTTGTTAATCGTTTAGTCCGATTAATAGCTCTAACACTCCAATTACTAGGTATGTTCCTGATTAACTACTACACTTAATAAAAAAGGTTACAAAATTATCAACACATATCGCCCATCCATCCGCTAGCCCGCCCCAATGAAGTAGGTTTTGCAAAGTTCCCACTCGATCCCTACCTCCAGGAGCTCGATTTCATCCATCACCAACCAATTCCTTGTCGTTGTTGACCAGTTCTTCGTAGTTACCGACAAGACCTCAGATACAAGAGCTCGAGTGTCTTGAGGATCTCATTCGGGAGCTCGAGGCTGCCTTTGAAAAGTCAGGTGGTTGAGGTGCAATAGGAGTCATACGTGTTTTAGATGCTAATTTTTGTATATTACACCGATTAATAGCCGACCGATTAAATCAGTTAATCGTCCGAATTCTGATTAATCGCTACTCCCAAGCCAACCGAGCAGTTAACGATTACCGATTTCCTTACCATTGCCAAAGAGGAGCTGGTGCGACGTGTATTGCCAACGCACGCGGCAGGGGCGGATGTTGACGAGAAGAGTCGTCGTGGAACCGGGGCGGCATGTAGGCATGGAATAAAAGGGTGCGCACACAGTCGTTGAGAGTACGAAGGATGCATTCAACATGACCGTTTTGTTGCAAAGTGTATGGACACGTGAGACGAAAGATGGCGCCATGGGAGGCGAGAAGGGTGCAGATGGTGATGTTGTCGAACTCTTTGTCGTTATCAGTTTGTAAGGCATGGATAGGGCGTCCGAATTGAGTGGAGACGTATGCGAAAAAGACGGTGAGAGTGGCAGGGACGTCGGATTTTTGGCTAAGAGGAAAATTCCACACAAAATGCGAGTAGTCATCCAAAATCACAAGATAATAGGTATAACCAGAATTACTCAGAACCGGCAAGGTCCAAACATCACTATGAATAAGCTCAAAAGGAAAAGACGCTACTGTGGAGGAAGAGTTAACCAAAAGACGAACATGTTTGCCTAGACGACATGCTTCACAAGAATGAGCATCCGTTTTATTACAAGTAAAATCAAATCCTTACAGTATTTGACGCAGGGGGTGGAGCTAGGATGGCCGAGGCGAGTGTGCCATAGGTCTATACCGGCGGAGAAGGCGAGTGGACTGTTGGTGGTGGTGGAGGACGACCAAATAGGGTACAAATCGCTGGGGCTGTCACTGCGGTGGAGAAGCATCCGAGTATGACCATCCTTAACAGAAAAACCAGAGGCGTCAAATTCCACAGAAACAATATTGTCACGAGCAAGAGAATGAACAGAGACGAGATTTTGGATTAACTGAGGAGAAACAATGACATTATTGAGAGAAAGAGGGGTGGATGTGGAGGGAAAATAGGCGAAGCCAGTGTGAGTAATAGGAAGAGCATGACCGTTGCCGATGATTATGCGGGAGGAAGTGGAGGCGGGAGTGGAATTATAGAGGTTACCTGGGTGGGCAGCCATGTGCGCGGAGGCGCCGGTGTCCATGAACCAGTCCCCGCCACCGCCATACGCGCCCGCCGTGGGGGCGGACTAGAGGGCGGTCAGCAAGGCGGGGTCCCACTGGGCCGTGCTCGGGGGCGCGGCGTAGTAGGAGGGAGGAGCAGGGGGCGCGGCGACGGGATGGGGCGCCGCGGCATAGAGCGCCTGGTGCAGGGCCGGGCACTGCCCCATGGTGCCCGGGTATGGGGCGCGCGGCACGGGCATGGTGTAGGCGTGGACGACCCCGGTCCAGGGGTTATGACCGGCGATCCATGGTGGCTTTGGGGTGATCTGCTGCGGTAGACAAGGCGTGGTGGAGGTGTCACCGGCATGGCCACCACCGGTGCCGCCACTATTGTGATGTCGACGACCGTTACGTCCTTCGTTGCCACCACCGTTGCCGCCACCATGGGGAGGTGGTATGGGCGCGAGCGGCGGGGGCGAGGAGAAGCCCGAGGGCGTACCAGGGGCGCGCGGGGGCAGATCCATCCCAGGAGTAGCTAGCGACGAAGGCGGTGTGGGCCGCCCGATCCTGAAGGTGCTTGATCCGACGCTCCTCGAGACGGAGATAGGCCACGGCCTGCTCGAACGTCGACGTGGTGAGGAGCGTGAGGTTGGAGGCGGTGTTGCTAAGGTCCTCGCCGAGGCCGACCAACAGCGTGGAGAGCATGATCTTGTCATTGATCGGGAACTCCAAGTCGCGAAGCTCCCCGGAGAGGCTCTTGAGATGGAGGCAGTAGTCGTCGAGGGAGAGGTCGTTCTGGTGGGTGCCGAAGAACTCCTGTTGGAGGAATGTGACGCGCTGGATCTTGTTGTTGGTGAAGAGGCCGGTGATCTTGGTCTAGACGGTGTGCGCGGAGTCGCCGTCGCGGCCAACGGTGCGGAAAATCTCGTTGGAGACGGTCTAGAAAAACCAGCGGATGATGGTCGCGTTGATGGCCAACCAATAGGGGTCGTGCGGCATGGCGAGGAGGTCGATGGTGCCGTCGACATGATCGAGGAGATCATACTCGCGGAAGAGGAGGCCGAAGTACGTCTTCCATGGGAAGAAGTTTGCAGCGGTGTGAGAGAGCTTCACCGGCGCGCGCTTGAGGATGGGGACGTCGCGGATGACGATGACGGAAGGGACGACAAAGGGGTTGCTGCTCCCGGAGACGGTGTCGCTGAAGGGGTTCCCGGAGTACGGGGAGTTGAGATCGGCCATGACGGCGTCGGGGGCGAAAGCAGTAGTGGTGGGGAGGGGCGTAAGAGGTGGAGGGGAGGAGGGCCAACGGCGCACTGGGAGGCGGCAACTGGAGAGGAGAGGGAGGAGGCCGGTGGTGCTCGGGAGGCGGCGGCTAGGGTTTGGGGAGGATGGGCCGGCGGCGCTAGGGAGGAGCGGCGGCTAGGGTAGGAGGACCGGAGGGACCTCTGATACCATGTAGAATAGTATGGGACAATGCGCAAGCCCAATAGGGTCGGCTGCTCTCATATATATATAGACACAATTACAGGTACAACACTGAAATACATGGGGACCTCTATATATACAATATATATCTCAACACCCTTTAATTACCAGTGTAGTTAGGTGTTGTTTTGATGCTTTGGTTCTTAGATTCCAAACAAGTTAGTTTGCATTTTAACTTCAATATTTCAGGACACATTATATCTACACAAATTCATATTATTTTACTAGAGAGATTGACCGGCGCGGCAACGCGCGGCGGTATGGTCTAGTAAAAAAGACAGAAAAAATTTAAAAAACCACCACAATTGGGGCAAGGGTTTCAAAAGACCCCAAAAATTTAAAAAGTTTCAGATTGCACCGATTTTGGGGCACGTGGTTGCAGGCAGCACTAATCTGGCTCTGATGTCGCGCTAACGACGAAACTGACCGGTGGGGCCCAGTTGTCAGGCCTGCGTGGTGCATTTGGACGGCTGGGCATGGACGGCCGTTAACGATGTTGTCCGAACCCTAACAGCATGCCCTGATACGGTCAGAACCAAGTGAATCAGTTAGTCTCAGCACAGCTCGCAGAAGCGATGGCGGCGATGATGGATCCCCCCGGTGGCACTGAACCAAGAGATGGCGCCGGAGCTAGAGACAACGTCGGCAGCATGGAGGGATCCAGCGTCGAGGATTGATGTGGGAGCTCGAACCCCATGACAGCTGTGTTCTATTCGCCGGAGAAGGCGGCCGCCATTGCCGTGGCCGATGTGTGGAAGGAGAACCTGACGCAGAGTAGCCGTTGGACAAGTGCATTCGGCGGTGGCGGCGAGTAAGTTTTCCCCCTCTTTCCCTTGGTATTTTATCAGTTATTTCTCTCTGTGATTTAGGCTAGGGTTTTCTGTTGCAAATAATTTTGTTGTAATTTCAATTGTGTAGTTTGGACGATGACATATGGGATGTAAGGATAAATCTAGATGGTCAGGACAATATTGAGTGCAGCATATGTGAATCAGACATCACCTACCTAAATCTGTTAGTTTTAATTGAGGGAGAGGGCTATGGAATTAATGATTGCATGTATTATGTTAGAGATAAGGGTAGAGGAATTGTTGGTATGGAGTTATTGGATGGAATGAGCAAGGTTCAGCGGATGGTTACACAGTATGAGGATAAAAAACAAGTTAGTTTAACTGTAATCAGTGGAGGAAGCACACTGCCACCAAATGTAAATAGTGCCTCAGTAGAAGATCAAATTCCAATTTCAGAGATTGGAAACCCTGTTGTGTACACAGTGGATGATGAAGGAGTAATTTTGCCAAGACAACAGTGCACACAGTTAACTGAAGATCCAGACTGCCTATACATGTTGACACATCACAACAACAATATGAATGAAGAACAACATCAGCAATACAGAGCTAAGGAGAAGGGCAAGCGAGTTGGGGATTATTTAATGGAGGAAGATGAAGATGATGATGAGCTGAACCATGATGTAACTGAATCAGATGATGATGATCTGAACCAGACCCTGGATGATTTCAAGAAGAGGAAGAGGTGGGAGTGGGATTTAGTTTTTGATGCACATTAAGAGGCAGATGATATTTTCCATGTGCCAGACTGTAAAGATGAATACAATGGATGTGAATTGACAGAACTGACAAACTTTGAACTGAATACAACTTCTGGGAAGAAGAAAGAACCAGTTAGGAAGGGGCCAACTGACAGAAGTCATTGCAGTCAGCCAAAGAAAAGGCTACCAGCAGATTATGTTCCTTCTTATGATGAAGGGCCAGGTGTAGATTTGGATCCAGAAGATGATGATGGGTTTGAAACACCTTCTTGGATTCAACCAAAAGGAAGAAAATGCAGGGCCAATAATAAGGAGACAAGGGTGTGGTATGATGAAAACATGATTCATTCAAAAGAAGGGCTCTGTTAGAAAATGTGTTTCTTAGATGTGTATCAGTTCAAAAGAGCAGTGCATACACTGCATGTTGCACAACTAAGGAACTTTAGATACCACAGAAATTTCAAAGACAGAGTCATAGTACATTGTGCCTAGGAGAAATGTCCATTTTTAATGGTTGGTGCACAAATTAAAAATGAGAAGACTTTCTGCCTAAAAAAGGTGGACTTTGATCACACATGTGCCTCATCTGGTGAACAATGCAAGGTGACAGGCAAGTGGCTAGCACAAGTGTGTGAGCCCAGTGTGAGAGTACATCCAAGGACAGGCATTGAGGCAGTGATGGAGACAACTAATGGGCATCACGTGAGTCAGTGTAGCTTCAAAGGCGAGCATCAAATGGGCATCATATCTTCCATATGACTCATGTTTAACCTTTCGGTCCGTGTTCCGAGGCCATGTCTGTACATGCCAGACTCGCCAAGTAAGAACCTTAGTATTCGCGCGTGTAACTATCTTACACCCAAAATATGATCGTGGATCCAAAAACACCCGATCATCACGTGATGTCTTGGAGCGACAAAACATAATCGGTGCATACTTAAGTAAGAACACATTTTTATCTCGATATCTAAATGAGGGATCATCTTATTATGCTAATAAAATGCGAAACAAGCAATATAAGATGCAATCAAACATCACATGTTAATAAGTGAAATGATATGGTTCTCGCACTTGATCTCCATCATGTTCATCATGGTATGATCGCCATCATACTGAAGGGAATATGCCCTGAGAGGCAATAATAAAGTGTTTATTATGTGTATTCCAAGTATATGATAGATGTTTATTTTGTATGCTATAATTGTATTAATACGGAAACGTTAATACATGTGTGTTTAATAAACAAACAGAAAGTTCCTAGTTATGCCTCTCCCATAAACTAGCTCGTTGATTAACAAGATGATCACAACTTCCTGATCATAGACATTGGATGTTATTAATAACGAGATCACAATATTAGTGTAATGATGTGATGAACATTCATCCGAAGTATAGCATTACAATCAGAGTCATTGAGTTTATATTGCTATAAACAACTTATGAAGTGATCCTAATCCTTAGACCATGAGATCATGTCAATCACTAACACCGGAAGAGTTTCTTGTTGACATCAAACGTCACACCATAACTGGGTGATTATAAAGATGGCTTAAAAACTACTAAAGTGTTATGTTGAGACACATGGATCAAGAGTGGAATTTGTTCATCTTGATGACAGATAGATATACTCTGGGCCCTCTCGGTGATATCACATTGGTTAGCTTGCAAGCAAGTGATTTGATCACTAGAATGTTATATCACGGGAACAAGAAAAGAGTGCATGTCAGTAACGAGATCAAACTAGGTACGAAGATACCGATGATTGAATCTCGAACATGTAATATATCGTGAAACAAATGGATTAAGATACGAGCGTAAAAGGTTCCGACGATCACAGGAAAGTCATCGTTGTGTGGGAGTTAGTATGGATCTCCAGGTCCCGCTACTGATTATTGATCGGAGAAGGGTCTCGATCATGTCCGCATTATTCGCGAACCATAGGGTGACACACTTAAGGGACACTGACATCCAATTGGAGCAAAAGTTTCATGCCGGAAAGAATAACAAGCACAGGAATTTATTTCACTACATACCGAAACAGGTTTTCGGGTGAAATTGCAGAAAGTGTTTTTGCATGTGAAATAGAATTCTAGCAAGGGGTTATATGTGAATGTTTGTCATTAAAGTAATTGACAAAATTATGAATAAATAAAAAGAGTTTTGTTTAATGAGAGTTTGCATTAAATTTGGTGGAAATTTAATAGCAAGTTTGAGTGGGATTTTGAGTGGAGGAAATTGAAGATGTTTTTGTGAGTGGAGGGTCCACCCACATGAATGAAGGAGGGGAGGGGGAAGCCCCATGGCCGGCGGCCACCCCCTTGGGTGCCCCCCTCCTCCTATAAAAGGCACCCCTCTCCCTCTCTCTCACTCACACCTCCTTATGAAGGATCTCTCTCCCCCTCTAGAATTTATCCCCCATGGTCTCGGACTAGCGAGATACATGTTCCCGGTGGCTATTCAGCAAGAAAGGGTTATGCTTCCACTGCATCGCTGGAGCGAGGAGGCGGAGGTAGCTCGATGTCTTGTACGTGTGTGCGAGCACGGATGCGCTGCTGCTTTGCGGCGCTAGGACTTCCTCTCGATCTTGAGATCGGTAAGAGATCGTCTACATCAACCACGAGTTCAACTCGTTAAGCTTTGTCGGTCTTCAAGGGTATGTTCTCTACGGATATACATCCGCCCGTTGTTTGTATCTAGTAGATAGATCTTGGTACATAGTTCTCATCGTAGGAATTTTTTTGTTTTGTATGCTGCGAACCCTTCAGTGGTATCAGAGCCGAATCTATGCATAGATGCTTTACACGGGTAGTACACATATGAGTATGTGGGCGATGATGATCATGTTGTTGATCCTTAGTTGTAATTTTGGATATTGGTGTCATAGTGGGATGAAGCGGCCCGGACAAACTTTACATGTCCTCGCACATGAGACGTGTTCTACACTTGACATGCAACTATTTTGCATAAGTGGCTAGCGGGTGTCTGTCTCTCCTACTATAGTCAATATCTATTTTGCAACGAGTTGTCAACAATTTGGTTATCCTTGTTGTGGTTCATGTTCGTAGGTAAGAACGGTTCTATCTTCGAAAGCCCTAAGCCACGTAAAACTTGCAATGGATAAATTAGAGGCGTCTAGTTAGATTGTTGCTGGGCTAGTGTTATGATATGGTGTTGTTGTATGTAAAAGTATGAGATGATACTTTTACAACACAGATAACGTGTAAGTTCCATAGACCTTGGCCTTACACACAAAGGTATGATAGTGATCATATCACGGTGCACATGATAGAGATCATATGCGGGAACCATATCATTTCACTAATAAACATGTGATGTTTGATAGCATCTTATATTGCTTGTTTAACGCTTTATTATCATAATAAGATGATCCCTCATTTAAATATCAAGATAAAAATGTGTTCTTCCTTTAGTATGCACCAATTATGTTTTCATCGCTCCAAGGCATCACGTGATGATCGGGTGTTCTTGGATCCACGACCATATTTCGGGTGTAAGACAGTTACACACGCGAATACTAAGGTTCTAACTTGACGAGCCTAGCATGTACAAACATGGACTCGGAACATGTACCGAAAAGTTAAGCATGAGTCATATAGTAGATATGATGCCCATTTGATGCTCGCCTTTGAAGCTACACCGACTCACGTGATGATCGGACTTGGTGTAGTGGATTTGGTTCGTGTAATCACCAGAAAGGCACGAGGGGTGTCGTTTTTGAGTGAGAGTTCATTCATAATGTGGATTAGTTGAACTCAATCTATCATAAACTTAGTCTAAACTTTACAAATTCTGTTGTAGATGGCACCACCTGCTTTTAATTTCAATGTGTTCATGGAGAAAGAGAAACTTGCAACGAACGGTAGCAACTTTACCGAATGGGCCATGAATTTGAGGATTCTCCTCTCTGCTGCACAAAAGCAATATGTGATGGAAGCGCCGCTAGGCCCTCCATCTTTTGAGGATGCCCCTGACAAGGAGAAGAATGTCTATCAGACTCGTTAGGAGGTCCATAACTTAGTTCATTGCGGCATATTGTATGGGCTAGAGCCGGAACTTCGAAAGCGTTTCAAAAACGACAATGCATTTGATACAATGGGTGAGTTGAAAATGATTTTCGACACACATGCTGCTGTAGAGAGCTACAATGCTTCAGAAAAGTTCTTTAGCTGCATGATGGAAGAGCACAACTCCATTAGTGAGCATGTACTCATGATGTCGGGTTACGCCGATAAACTTGTGTCCTTGGGAATAACGATTCCCATTGACTTAGGCATCCATCGTGTTCTGCAGTCTCTGCCACCTAGCTATAAGAGCTTCGTGATGAACTATAATATGCAAGGCATGAAGAAGTCTCTCCCCGAGCTTCTGTCAATGCTTAAAACTGTAGAAGTGGAGATCAAAAAGGAACATCAAGTGTTGATGATCAATAAGAACACTAGTTTCAAGAAAGACAAGAAGGAAAAATGGAAGGGAAGTAAGGGCGACAAGCCGGTTGCCGTGCCTGAAAAGAAACTCCGAGTTGGCGCTAAGTCTGATAACGAGTGCTACTTTTGTAAGGGGACTGGCTACTGGAAGCGCAACTGACCCAAGTATTTGGCAGACAAGAAGGCCGACAAGGCAAACAAAGGTATATATGATATACCTGTTATTGATGTGTACTTGACTAGTGCTCGCAGTAGAATCTGGGTATTTGATACTGGTTCAGTTGCTAATATTTGTAACTCGAATCAGGGGTTGTAATCAGGGGTTGTGGAACAAGCGACCGCTAGCAAGGGGTGAGGTCAAGATGCGTGTCGGCAATGGATCAAGCGTTGATGTGATCGCCGTCGGAACGCTGCCTCTCCACTTGCCGTCGGGATTAGTAATAAACTTGAATAATTGTTATCTGGTGCCTGCACTAAGCATGAACATTGTATCTGGATCGTGTTTGATGCAAAGTGGTTATTCATTTAAATCCAAGAACAATGGTTGTTCTATTTATATGAATGAAATCTTTTATGGTCATGCACCGATAATGAATGGTTTATTTCTGTTGGATCTCGATAATAATGTTACACATATTCATAATGTTGATGCTAAAAGGATTAAACTAAATGATGATATATCCGCATATATGTGGCACTGACGTCTAGGTCATATTGGCGTTAAACGCATGAAGAAGCTCCATTCGGATGGACTTTTGGAATCACTTGATTTTGAATCATTTGATACATGTGAGCCATGCCTTATGGGCAATATGACTAGAACGCCGTTTTCCGGTTCAATGGAACGGGCGACATATTTATTGGAAATCATACATTCTAATGTATGTGGTCCAATGAGTGTGTCGGCGCGAGGTGGATATCGTTATTTTGTTACTTTCACAGATTGTTTGAGTAGATACGGTTATATCTACTTGTTGAAACACAGTCTGAAACCTTTGAAAAGTTTAAGGAATTTTAGAATGAAGTGGAAAATCATCATAATAGAAAGATCAAATTTCTACGGTCCGACCGTGGAGGTGAGTATCTAAGTTACGAGTTTAGCACTCACATGAAAGAGTGTGTAATTGTTTCACAACTCACACCCGCCGGAACACCACAGCGAAATGGTGTGTCGGAACGTCGTAATCATACTTTATTGGATATTGTTTGATCTATGATGTCTCTGACGGACTTGCCGTTGTCATTTTGGGGTTATGCACTACAAACTGCTGCATTCACTTTAAATCGGGCACCATCTAAATCCGTTGAAAAGACACCGTATGAATTATGGTTTGGAAACAAACCTAAGCTATCATTTCTTAAAGTTTGGGGATGCGATGTTTATGTGAAGAAACTTCAACCGGATAAACTCGAACCCAAAGCGGAAAAATGCATCTTCATAGGATACCCTAAGGAAACTATTGGGTATTCCTTCTATCACAGATCCGAGGGCAAGGTTTTTGTTGCCAAGAATGGATCCTTTCTAGAGAAACAGTTTCTCATGAAAGGTGTGAGTAGTCGAAAGGTAGAACTCGAAGAGGTTACTGAACCTTCTCTTCAAAGTATGGCGAGTAGCACAGCACCGGAAGTTGTTCCGGAGTTGGCTTAACCAGTTGAAGAAGGAACTAATGATAATGATCATGAAACTCCAGTACTACCGAACCTCGTAGGTCTAGCAGGACACGTGCAACTCCCGAGCTGTACGGAAATCCTGTCATGAATTTCATGGTTGTTGAAAATGATGACCTTGCGACGTATGAAGAAGCGATGATGAGCCCGGATTCCAACAAATGGTTAGAAGCCATGAAATCCGAGATGGAATCCATGTATGAAAATCAAGTTTGGAACTTGGTGGACTTACCTCACGACCGATAGGCCGTGGAGAATAAATGGATTTTCAAAAGGAAAACTGATGCTGATGGTAATCTGACCGTCTATAAAGCTCGACTTGTCGCAAAGGGGTTTCGACAAATTCAAGGAGTCGACTACGATGAGACATTCTCTCCCGTAACGATGCTAAAATCAGTTAGGATTATGTTAGCAATTGCTTCATATTTCGATTATGAGATATGGCACATGGATGTCAAAACGCGTTTCGATTATGAGATATGGCACATTGATCGGAAATGATATAGATCTTTTAAATAGTGTTAAAAGTTATCTAAACAGCAAATTTTCAATGAAGGACCTAGGTGAAGCGTCATGCATATTAGGCATAAAGATCTATAGAGATAGATCTAGGCGCCTAATAGGGCTATCGCAAAGTACATACCTTGATAAGATTTTAAAGAAGTTTAAAATGGAAGGTAGTAAGAAGGGATTCTTACCTATGACACAAGGCACAACATTGAGTAAGACTCAAAGTCCGGCTATGGCGGAAGAAAGAGAGATAATGGAAAAAGTCCCCTATGCTTCAGCCATAGGCTCTATAATGTACGCCATGCTATGTACAAGACCGGATGTGGCACATGCTATTAGTTTGACTAGTAGGTACCAATCGGATCCAGGTTCGGAACACTGGAAAGCGGTCAAGAATATCCTTAAGTACTTGCGAAGAACTAAGGATATGTTTCTTGTATACGAAGGTGAAGAAGAGCTCGTCGCTAAGTGCTATATCGACGCTAGCTTTGACACCGATCCGGATGACTCTAAGTCTCAATCTGGATACGTATTTCTCATGAATGGCGGAGCGGTTAGTTAGAGGAGCTCCAAACAACCTGTGGTGGCGGGATCAACAACGGAGGCCGAATATGTTGCTGCTTCGGAAGCGGCTCAGGAAGCAGTTTGGATGAAGGAGTTCATATCCGAACTAGGTGTGGTTGCAAACGCGTTGGACCCAATGGTGATGTATTGTGACAACAATGGTGCCATTGCCAATGCCAAAGAACCAAGGTCTCATAAGCATTCCAAGCATATTAAGCGCCGATTTCACTCCATCCGCGAGCATGTCAAGGATGGAGATATAAAGATTTGTAAAGTACATATGGATCTCAATGTAGTAGATCCGTTGACTAAAATTCTCCCTAGAGCAAAACATGATATACACCAGAACTCCATGGGTGTTAGATACATCACTATGTAACTAGATTATTGTCTCTAGTGCAAGTGGGAGACTAAAGGGAATATGACCTGAGAGGCAATAATAAAGTGTTTATTATGTGTATTCCAAGTATATGATAGATGTTTATTTTGCATGCTATAATTGTATTAATACGGAAACGTTAATACATGTGTGTTTAATAAACAAACAGAAAGTTCCTAGTTATGCCTCTCTCAAAAACTAGCTCGTTGATTAACAAGATGATCACAGTTTCCTGATCATAGACATTGGATGTTGTTAATAACGAGATCACAACATTAGTGTAATGATGTGATGAACATTCATCGGAAGTATAACATTACAATCAAAGTTATTGAGTTTATATTGCTATAAACAACTTACGAAGTTACAAAGTGATCCTAATCCTTAGACCATGAGATCATGTTAATCATTAACACCGCAAGAGTTTCTTGTTGACATAAAACGTCACACCGTAACTGGGTGATTATAAAGATGGCTTCAAAACTACTAAAGTGTTATGTTGAGACACATGGATCAAGAGTGGAATTTGTTCATCCCGATGACGGATTGATATACTCTGGGCCCTCTCGATGATATCACATTGGTTAGCTTGCAAGTAAGTGATTTGATCACTAGAATGTTATATCACGGGAACGAGAAAAGAGTGCATGTCAGTAACGAGATCAAACTAAGTATGGAGATACCGATGATCGAATCTCGGACATGTAATATATTGTGAAACAAAGGGATTAAGATACGAGCGTAAAGGGTTCCGACGATCATAGGAAAGTCATCGTTGAATGTGTGGGAGTCAGTATGGATCTCCAGGTCCCACTACTGATTATTGATCAGAGAAGGGTCTCGATCATGTCCGCATTATTAGCGAACCGTAGGGTGACACACTTAAGGGACACTGACATCCAATTGGAGCAAAAGTTTCATGCCGGAAAGAATAACAAGCGCAGGAATTTATTTCACTAGATACCGAAATAGGTTTTCAGGTGAAATTGCAGAAAGTGTTTTTGCATGTGAAATATAATTCTAGCAAGGGGTTATATGTGAATGTTTGTCATTAAATTAGTTGACAAAATTCTGAATAAATAAAAAGAGTTTTATTTAATGAGAGTTTGCATTAAATTTGGTGGAAATTTAATAGCAAGTTTGAGTGGGATTTTGAGTGGAGGAAATTGAAGAGGTTTTTGTGAGTGGAGTGTCCACCCACATGAATTAAGGAGGAGAGGGGGCAGCCCCATGGCCGGTGGCCACCCCCTTGGGTGCCCCCCTCCTCCTATAAAAGGCACCCCTCTCCCTCTCTCTCACTCACACCTCCTCGTGAAGGATCTCTCTCCCCCTCTAGAATTTATCCTCCATGGTCTCGGACTAGCGAGATACATGTTCCCGGTGGCTATTCGGCAAGAAAGGGTTATGCTTCCGCTGCATCACTGGAGCGAGGACGCGGAGGTTGCTCGGTGTCTTGTATGTGTGTACGAGCACGGATACGCTGCTGCTTTGCGGAGCTAGGTCTTCCTCTCGATCTTGAGATCGGCAAGAGATCGTCTACATCAACCACAATTTCAACTCGTTAAGCTTTGTCTGTCTTCAATGTTATGTTCTCTACGGATATACATCCGCCCGTTGTTTGTATCTAGTAGATAGATCTTGGTACATAGTTCCCATCGTAGGAAAAATTTTGTTTTCTATGTTGCAAACCCTTCACATACCTCTATGTGTAAGGCCATGGTCTATAGAACTTACACGTTATGTGTGTTGTAAGAGTATCAACTTATACTTCTACTTACAACATCACCATATCATGACACTAGCCTAGCAACAATCTAAACTAGACGCCTCTAATTTATCCATTGCAAGTTTTATGTGGCTTAGGGCTTTCGAAGATAGAACCGTTCTTACCTACGAACATGAACCACAACGAGGATAACCAAATTGTTGACAACTCGTTGCAAATTAGATATTGACTATAGTAGGAAAGACAGACACCCGCTAGCCACTTATGCAAAAATAGTTGCATGTCAGCGTGGAACAAGTCTCATGTGCGAGGACATGTAAAGTTTGTTCGGGCCGCTTCATCCCACTATGCCACCAATATCCAAAGTATAACCAAAAAACAATAACATGATCATCATCGCCCACATACTCATATGTGTGCTACCCGTGCAAAGCATCTACGCATAGATCCGGCTCTGATACCACTGTAGGGTTTGCAGCATAGGAAACAAAAAATTTCCTACAATGGGAACAACTATGTACCAAGATCTATCTACTAGATACAAGCAACAGGCGGATATACATACATAGAGAACATACCCTTGAAGAGCGACAAAGCTTAACGAGGTTGAACTCATGGTTGATATAGACGATCTCTTGCCGATCTCAAGATCGAGAGGAAGTCCTAGCGCCGCAAATCAGCGGCGCATCCGTGCTCGCACACACATCCGAGGCACCGAGCAACCTCCGCCTCCTCACTCCAGCGATGTAGCGGAAGCACAACTCTTTCTTGCCGAATAGCCACCGAGAACATGTATCTCGCTAGTCCGAGACCATGGGGGATAAATACTAGAGGGGGAGAGAGATCCTTCATGAGGAGGTGTAAGTGAGAAGAGAGGAGGGGGTTCCTTTTATAGGAGGAGGGGGAACCCAAGGGGGTGGCCTCCGGCCATGGGGGCTGCCCCCTCCCCTCCTTCATTCATGTGGGTGGACACTCCACTCACAAAATGGCCCTTCAATTTTCTCCACTCAAAAGCCCACTCAAATTCCCATTAAATTTCCACCAAAATTAATGCAAACTCTCATTAAATAAAAATCCTTTTATTTATTCAGAATGTTGTCAATTACTTTAATGACAAACATTCACATATAACCCCTTGCTAGTATTTCATTTCACACTTTCTGCAATTTCACCCCAAAACCAGTTTCGGTATCTAGTGAAATAAATTCCTGCGCTTGTTATTCTATTCAGCATGAAACTTTTGCTCCAAATGGTGTCGGTGTCTCTTAAGTGTTCACCCTACGGTTTGCGAATAATGCGGACATGATCGAGACCCCTCTCCGATCAATAATCAGAAGCGGGACCTGGAGATCCATACTGACTCCCATACATTCAACGATGACTTTCTTGTGATCGTCAGAACCTTTTACGCCAGTATCTTAATCCCTTTGTTTCGTGATATATTACATGTCTGAGATTCGATCATCGGTATCTCCATACCTAGTTTGATCTTGTTACTGATATGTACTCTTTTCTTGTTCCCGTGATATAACATTCTAGTGATCAAATCACTTGCTTGCAATCTAATCAATGTGATATCACCGAGAGGGCCCAGAGCATATCTATCCGTCATCGGGATGAACAAATTCCACTCTCGATCCATGGACCTCAACATAACACTTTAGTAGTACTTAACCCATCTTTATAATCACCCTGTTACGGTGTGACGTTTGATGTTATCAAGATAATCTTCAAGTGTTAGTGATTGACATGATCTCATGGTCTAAGGATTAGGATCACTTCGTATGATGTTATAGCAATATAAAATCAATGACTTTGATCGTAATGCTATACTTCAGATGAATGTTCATCACACTATTCCAATAATGTTGTGACCTTGTTATTAACAATATCCAATGTCCATGATCAGGAAACCTTGATCATCTTGTTAATCAACGAGCTAGTTTATGAGAGAGGCATTACTAGGAACTTTCTGTTTGTTTATTAAACACACATGTATTAATGTTTCCGTATTAATACAATTATAGCATGCAAAATAAACATCTATCATATACTTGGAATAGACATAATAACCACTTTATTATTGCCAGGTGAGGATTGCTGGACAAAAACTGATACACCTGATATTGATCCACCAGTCTTCAAGTTATCATTGGGCAGAAATCAAACAAAGAGGAGGAAGGGCAAGTTTGAAGTTCCAGAGCCACCATAGTGAAGGGTTTCGCAACATAGTAAATCAAAAAATTTCTACGGATGCGAACGGGAAAGCCAAGATCTAATCTAGGAGATGCAAACAACGAGGGGGAATAGATGAGATATTCATACCCTTGAAGATTCGCACAGCGGAACGTTCGACGGAACGTTGGGTGATGTAGTCGTACTCGCTTCTCCTTCTCGCGATCCGATCCGATCTAACACCGCAAGTGGCGATGCCTCCGAGAGATGCACACGTGCGGCACCTCGACGTATCCTCCTTCCTCGGTCCAGCAAGTATGGTGGAGAAACGGATTGGATCTACACCGCGACGGCGCGGTGCAAGTGGTGGAGAGTTTCTGCAGCAGGGCTTCGCCTACACGCAGTCGGGAGGGAGAGAGAGAGGAGGGCAGCAGGGCGGCTAGAGCTTGAGGAGGAGGTGTCGGAGGGGTGCGCCCCCAGCCCTCTTTATATAGAGGGGTGGGCGGCCAGCCCTTGCCCCTCCCCCAAGCCCTAGGGCCGGCGTCCAAGGAGGGAGGAGTGGGGGGGCAAGTTTCCCCCCTTCTAGAAGCTCCCCTAGGGTTTGCCCTAGGTTTGGCCGGCTGGGCCCTATGGGGCCTTGTGCCCCTGGCCCAATGCGTCCAGGGAACCCCCTCATAGGCCCATGCCCCCTCCCGGCAGGTGGGGCCACGTTGGTCCCCTTTCGGAAGGTTCTAGAAGCTTCCAGTACAATACCCTTAACCCGAAAAAATTCCGAACTCCAAAAACTGCATTGCCTTATATGAATCTTATTCTCCGGACCATTCTGGAACCTCTCATGATGTCCCGGATCCCATCCGAGACTCCGAACAAAAACTCATAAACCAATTATCCAATCTATCCTAGCATCGAGACACGTTAAGTGTGTGACCCTTCGGGTTCGAGAATATGCAGACATGATCTTATATCAATAATCAACAGCGAGGTCTAGAAACCCATATTGACTCCCACACATTCATCGATGATCATATCGGATGAACCATGATTCCAGGATTCAATCAATCCCATATATATATTCCCTTCGTCTCACGATATTTTACTTGCCCGAGATTTGATCGTCGGTACCGTCATACCTAGTTCAATCTCGTTCACAACAAGTACTTTACTCGTTCCGTAATCCGATATCACTTTGTGATTAACTCCTTAACCACATGCTTGCAAGCGGTGTTGATATCGATTACCGAGTGGGCCCGAAGTATATCTCTCCGACTTGGGAGGGACAAATCCCATCTCGATAAATACAACCCAACAGGTACTTTCCGATCACCTGAGAGACACCTTTATGATCACCCTCTCATAGGATGACGTTTGATGACCTCAAAGCTTTCTTCCGATACTAGGGAGTTATATTATCTCATGGTCTAAGGAATACAATATTTGACATAAGAAAAGCTTCGCAAAGATGAACACGATGACACGATCTAATTGCTCCACTTAGTTTGGGTCTGTCCATCATATCATTCTCCTAATGATATGATCTCATTATTAATCGACAACTAATGTCTATGGTTAGGAAACCTTAACCATCATTAATCAATGAGCTAGTCCATAGAGGCATACTAGGGACACGGTGTTGTTCACAAACCACACAAGTATTAAAGTTTCCGCTTAATACAATTCTAGCATGGAATATAAACTTTATCATGAACAAGAATTATAATAATAACATCTTTATTATTGCCTCTAGGGCATAATTCCAACAGTATCCCACTTGCACTAGAGTCAATAATCTAGTTTACATCTGGCAACAATCTAACACCCATGGCACTAAGGTGCTGATCATGTTTTGCACGTGGAAGAGGTTTAGTCAATGGATCTGCGACATTCAGGTCTGTATGTACTTTGCTAATCTTCGGATCTCCATCTGCTATATAATCCCGGATTATATGAAACTTGCGGTTGATATGCTTGGTCTTTGGATGATATCTTGGTTCCTTAGCGAGTGCTATGGCGCCAGTGTTGTCACACAATATCTCCAGTGGGTCCAAGGCACTTGGAACCATGCCAAGCTCAGTGATGAAGTTCCTGATCCAAACTCCTTCACTTGACGCTTCTGCAGCAGCCATGTACTCCGCTTCTACTGTAGATCCCGCGATCACGCTTTGCTTGCAACTTCTCCAGCTCACAGCTCCTCCATTCAAAATATAAACGTATCCTGTCTGAGATTTAGAATCATCCTTGTCGGTGTTGAAACTAGCATCGACGTAACCTTTTACGACGAGTTGTTCATCACCTCCATAGACTAAGAACATTTCTTTAGTCCTATTTAGGTACTTTAGGATGTTCTTCACGGCTATCCAGTGTTCCACTCCTGGATCACTTTGGTATCTGCTCGTCAAACTAAGAGCATTGGACACATCCGGTCTAGTACACAGCATGGCATACATGATAGAACCTATGGCCGAGGCATAAGGCACTTTGCTCATAGCTTCTCTATCGTTTACCGTAGCTGGACACTGAGCCTTGCTCAATATGTTACCTGACAACATAGGCACCGAACCTTTCTTTGCCTTATCCATTCTGAACCGTTTCAGAACTTTGTCTAGGTATGTACTCTGGCTTAAAGCTATCAGGCGTCTTTGTCTATCTCTATAGATTTTGATGCCCAATATATAAGCAGCTTCACCTAGGTCTTTCATTGAAAAACATTTGTTCAAATAACCCTTCACATCGTTAAGCATGTCAATGTCATTTCCAATAATCAATATGTCATCCACATATAGTACCAGAAATGTCACTGAGCTCCCACTCACTTTCTTGTAGATACAAGCTTCGTAGCAATTTGGAACAAATCCAAAGCTCTTGATCACTTGATCAAAACGAAGGTTCCAACTCCGATATGCTTGCTTCAGTCCATAAATGGAACGCTGAAGTTTGCACACCTTATCGGCATCATAAGGATCGACAAAACCTTCGGGTTGCATCATATACAACTCTTCATCAATGTTGCCATTGAGGAACGCAGTCTTGACATCCATCTGCCATATTTCATAATCATGAAACGCAACAATTGCTAATAAAATTCGAATGGACTTAAACATCGCTATGGGAGAGAAAGTCTCATCGTAGTCAACACCTTGAACTTGTCGAAAACCTTTCGCGACAAGTCGTGCTTTATAGACGGTAACATTACCATCCGCATCCGTTTTCTTCTTGAAGATCCATTTGCACTCAACGGCCTTTCGGTCGCTAGGAGGGTCCACCAAAGTCCATACTTGGTTTTCGCTCATGGATCCCAATTCGGATTTCATGGCCTCTAGCCATTTCTCAGAGTCAGGGCTCATCATCGCTTCCTCATAGTTCACAGGTTCACTGTCATCTACTAACAAGACAGTTAAGACAGGGTGGCCGTACCACTCAGGAGGGGCACGCGACCTTGTCGACCTGCGACACTCAGTAGTAGCATCGTCCGAAGCTTCATGATCCTTGTCATTAGCTTCCTCTATTGTTGGTGTAGGCGGCACTGGAACAATTTCAGGTGTTGCGCTACTCTCCAACTCAAGAGAAGGTTCAACAACCTCGTCTAGCTCTACTTTCCTCCCACTCACTTCTTTCGAGAGAAACTCCTTCTCAAGAAAGGACCCGTTCTTTGCGACAAACACTTTGCCTTCGGTTCTGTGATAGAAGGTATACCCAATAGTTTCCTTAGGGTATCCTATGAAGACACATTTCTCCGCTTTGGGTTCGAGCTTGTCCGGCATCAACTTCTTGACGTAAGCTTCGCATCCCCAAACTTTAAGAAACGACAACTTAGGTTTAGCACCAAACCACAGTTCATACGGTGTCGTCTCAACGGATTTAAATGGTGCCCTATTTAAAGTGAATGCAACGGTTTTTAATGCATAACCCCAAAATGATAACGACAAATCAGTAAGAGACATCATTGATCGGACCATATCTAATAGAGTTCGATTCCGGCGTTCAGACACACCATTGCGCTGTGGTGTTCCGGGTGGCGTATATTCACCTCCACGATCGGATCGTAGAAACTTAATTTTTTTGTTACGATGGTTCTCCACTTCATTCTGAAATTCCTTGAACTTTTCAAATGTTTCAGATTTATGTTTCATCAAATAGATATACCCATATCTACTTAAGTCACCGGTAAAAGTGAGAAAGTAGCGATATCCACCGCGCGTCGAAACACTCATCGGCCCGCATACATCGGTATGTATGATTTCCAACAAGTCCGTTGCTCGCTCCATCATTCCGGAGAACGGGGTTTTGATCATCTTGCCCATGAGGCATGGTTCGCATGTGTCAAATGATTCAAAATCAAGAGACTCCAAAAGTCCATCAGAATGGAGTTTCTTCATGCGTTTTACACCAATATGACCTAGACGACAGTGCCACAAATAAGTAGTATTATCACTATCTACTTTGCATCTCTTAGCCTCAATGTTATGGATGTGTGTTTCATCCCTTTCGAGATCCAGAAGAAATAAACCATTCACAGCAGGTGCATGACCATAAAAGATGTTACTCATATAAATAGAACAACCATTATTCTCAGATTTAAATGAATAAACGTCTTGCAATAAACACGATCCAGATATGATGTTCATGCTCAACGCAGGCACATAATAACATTTATTAAGGTTTAAAACTAATCCCGAAGGTAAAACTAAGGAGAGCGTGCCGACGGCCATCACATCAACTCTTGATCCGTTGCCAACGCGCATCGTCACCTCATCCCTCGCAAGCCGCCGTCTATTCCGTAGCTCCTGTTTAGAGTTACAAATATTAGCAACTGAACCAATATCAAATACCCAGGCACTACAACGAGGGATAGTAAGGAAAACATCAATAACATGTATATCAAATATACCTTTGATGGTGCCAGCCTTCTTGTCCGCTAAGTACTTCGGACAGTTGTGCTTCTAGTGACCCTTGTCCTTGCAATAGAAGCACTCAGTGTCCGGCTTAGGTCCAGACTTGAGCTTCTTCTCAGAAGGGGCAACGCGCTTGCCGCCGCCTTTCTTGAAGGGCTTCTTTGCACCCTTACCTTTCTTAAAGGTGGGGGGCTTGTTGACCATCAACACACGATTATCCTTTTTGATGTCCACCTTCGCAGCCTTCAGCTTAGCGAAGAGCTCGGTGATCGTATCAGTGGAACCAATCTGATTATGAGTCACTACAAAACTTTTGTAGCTGGGAGGGAGTTATTGCAGAACCCTGTCAATCTTGAGCTCCTCTGGAATCTTGCAGTCCAGTTGCTCAAGGCGTTGAGTGTAGCCCGACATCTTTATGGCGTGCTCACTAACGGAACTCCCTTCCTCCATCTTGCAGTTAAAGAATTTCTCAGAGATCTCATATCTCTCAGAACGGGCCTGAGTCTGAAACATAGTTTTCAGCTCCTCAAGAATCTCAAAGGGCCCGGGATAATCTTCAAAACGATTTTGAAGGTCTGATTCCATAGCAAACAACATGGTGCTCTTAATCACACCATAATCATCTTTGCACGACTGATAAACAACTTTCTCATCAGCCGGCGCATCTACAGCAGGGGCGTCACCTAGCGCATTCTCAAGGACATAGTCCTTTTGTCCGCCAGAGAGAATGATTCTCAGATTGCGGAACTAGTTGGTGAAGTTAGACCCATTGTTCTTAAGCTTTTCTTTCTCAGCAAAAACGTTGAAGTTGAAGTTGGACTTAGCCATTTGATCTACAATATTTGCAAGTACAAATTAGACTATGTCCATGATAACTAGTTCAACTTAATCAAATTACTAGATGAACTCCCACTAAATTCAACATCCCTCAAGTTGTTTAGTGAACATGATCCAAATTCACCACACCTAATCCGATCTTCAAGAGAAGAGATGTGGTTTCAATGGTGGACAACGAAGTGTCGATCATATCATTCATATGACTCATGCTTAACCTTTCGGTTCATGTGTTCCGAGGCCATGTCTGTACATGCTAGGCTCGTCAAGTCAAACCCAAGTATTTCCGCTTGTGCAAAACTGGCTTGCACCCGTTGTATGTGAACGTAGAGTTTATAGCACCCGATCATCACGTGATGCTTGAACACGACGAACTTTCGCAACGGTGCATACATGGGGAGAACACAGTTTTATCTTGATCTTTAAGTGAGGAATCATCTTATAATGCTATCGTCGCGATCTAAGCATAATAAGATACATAAAAGGATAAACATCACATGCATATAACTTTATGTGACATGGTATAGCCAATCTTCACGCAATGATCTCCATCTTGTGCATGCCGGCATGATCTCCATCACTCCACCATGATTGCCTCCACCACGAATAGCAACTACAACTATTGCTAACTACTTAGCGATAAAGTAAAGCTATTACATGGCGTATAAGAAGTTGACACACAGGTCATACACAATTATAAAGACAACCATATGGCTCCTGCCGGTTGTGTACTCATCGACATGCAAGTCGTGAAATATTACAAAACATGTTCATTGCATACAACATACACATCACATCTTGGGCCATACCATATCACAGAAAACACTCCCTGCAAAAACAAGTTAGACGCCTCTACTTTGTTGTTGCATGTTTAACGTGGCTTATGGGAGTAGCAAGCTAAGAACGATTCTTACCTACGGAAAGCCACAACGGTGATATTATGGTTGCCAAACTCCGGTGTAAGTCCCATGACAACTATAGTGAGAGAAACTGGCATCCACCAGCCGCATGTGTGGAACAAGCCACACGTCAAGTGCGGAGCCGGTCTCGCGAACGAGGTCGCGTAAGGTTGGCATGGACCGCTTCGATCTCACTATCCCGCGTCATAAGAAGTACACAAACAAGAGGCTTGCAACAAAAAACATCAACGCCCGCAACAACCATGTTGCGTTCTACTCGTGAAACACATCTACACATAGATCTAGCTCTGATACCACTACAGGGTTTCGCATCATAGTAAATCAAAAAATTTCTACGGATGCGAACGGGAAAGCAAGACCTAATCTAGGAGATGCAAACAACGAGGGGGAATAGATGAGATCTTCATACCCTTGAAGATTCGCACAGCGGAACGTTCGACGGAACGTGGGTGATGTAGTTATACTCGCTTCTCCTCCTCGCGATCCGATCCGTTCTAACACCGCAAGTGGCGATGCCTCCGAGAGATGCACACGTGCGGAACCTCGACGTCTCCTCCTTCCTCGGTCCAGCAAGTATGGTGGAGAGACGGATTGGATCTACAACGCGACGACGCGGTGCAAGTGGTGGAGAGTTTCTGCAGCAGGGCTTCGCCTACACGCAGTCGGGAGGGAGAGAGAGAGGAGGGCAGTAGGGCGGCTAGGGCTTGAGGAGGAGGTGTGGGAGGGGTGCGCCCCCAGCCCTCTTTATATAGAGGGGTGGGCGGCCAGCCCTTGCCCCTCCCCCAAGCCCTAGGGCCGGCGGCCAAGGAGGGAGGAGTGGAGGGGCAAGTCCCCCCCCTTCTAGAAGCTCCCCTAGGGTTTGCCCTAGGTTTGTCCGGCTGGGCCCTATGGGGCCTTGTGCCCCTGTCCCAATGCGGCCAGGGCACTCCCTCATAGGCCCATGCCCTATCCCGGTAGGTGGGGCCACGTTGGTCCCCCTCCGGAAGGTTCTAGAAGCTTCCGGTACAATACCGATTAACCCGAAAAAATTCCGAACTCCAAAAACTGCATTGCCTTATATGAATCTTATCCTCCGGACCATTCCGGAACCTCTCGTGATGTCCCGGATCCCATCCGAGACTCCGAACAAAAACTCATAAAACAATTATCCAATTTATCCTAGCGTCGAGACACGTTAAGTGTGTGACCCTTCGGGTTCGAGAATATGCAGACATGATCTTATATCAATAATCAACAGCGGGGTCTGGAAACCCATATTGACTCCCACACATTCATCGATGATCATATCGGATGAACCATGATGCCAGGATTCAATCAATCCCATATATATATTCCCTTCGTCTCGCGATATTTTACTTGCCCGAGATTTGATCGTCGGTACCGTCATACCTAGTTCAATCTCGTTCACAACAAGTACTTTACTCGTTCCGTAATCCGATATCACTTTGTGATTAACTCCTTAACCACATGCTTGCAAGCGGTGTTGATATCGATTATCGAGTGGGCCCAAAGTATATCTCTCCGACTTGGGAGGGACAAATCCCATCTCGATACATACAACCCAACAGGTACTTTCCGATCACCTGAGAGACACCTTTATGATCACCCTCTCATAGGATGACGTTTGATGACCTCAAAGCTTTCTTCCGATACCAGAGAGTTATATTATCTCATGGTCTAAGGAATACAATATTTGACATAAGAAAAGCTTCGCAAAGATGAACACGATGACACGATCTAATTGCTCCACTTAGTTTGGGTCTGTCCATCATATCATTCTCCCAATGATATGATCTCATTATTAATCGACAACTCATGTCTATGGTTAGGAAACCTTAACCATCATTAATCAATGAGCTAGTCCATAGAGGCATACTAGGGACATGGTGTTGTTCACAAACCACACAAGTATTAAAGTTTCAGCTTAATACAATTCTAGCATGGAATATAAAATTTATCATGAACAAGAATTATAATAATAACATCTTTATTATTGCCTCTAGGGCATAATTCCAACACATAGTCCTCTAGAATGTCAACTATCAGTTGCAGCAACTGTGGTTTGGTTGGGCACATATACACTAGTTGTGGTCAAGCACTGAAGCCATCACTGCAGATTAGGAAAAACCAACATGAGGTTTACCTCTTGTCTATTTTACTTTTTTCTATTTTCCATTAGTTGCATTTCGGTTACCTTTTCTGTGATCTATTTATGCAAGAAAACAGGGCAACCCTCTCTGAAGCTCCACATGGTCCAGCTCCAGGACCAGCTCCACAATCTTCTAGGAGGGCAACACCTGCAACTCCAGCTCCAGGACATGCTCCACAATCTTCTAGGAGGGCAACACCTGCAGCTCCAGCTCCAAGACATGCTCCAGCTCCAGGACATGCTGCTCCAGGACATGCTCCAGCTCCAGGACCATCTCATGCTGCTCCAGGACAAGCTCCATCTATAGGACCATCTCATGCTGTACCTAGTGGTACCACTGCCCCAACTAGGAAGAAGAGAGCAGTATCTTCAGCTCCAGGACATCCTTTCAAAGCTCCAAGGCCAGCACCAGCACATACTGGACCTAGTGGTAGTACTGGAAGGCCAGTAAGAGCAAAAAAGGCTAACTCTAAGATGGTTGGTTACCTCACTGCAAGCAACATTGACAAGATCACACTGAAGGATTTCAATAAAGTGATATGAATAATCTGTGTGCTTTTGAGCACAATCAGTTTGTGTGATTTGTAGAACAATCTGTTTGTGTGCTTTGTAGAACAATCTGTCTGTCCATGTGCTTCTGAGAACAATCAGTTTGTGTGCTTCTGAGAACAATAAGTTTGTGTGTTGTGAGATGATGTATAACTATTTGAACAAATGTTGTGTTCGTTTTCTGTTGTGAGTCTGAGACAATGGCCAACTATTTGAAATGCTTGTTATGTAGATGTTTTCATGCTAGTATAGTTAAATTGTTGATCATTATAGATGTTGTCGAGACCACTCGAGGGGCCTCAACAACCCTAGTATAAAATTATTGATCATTATATATGTTGTCGAGACCACTCGAGGGGCCTCGACAACCCTAGTATATTAAACTATTGATCATTATAGATGTTGTCGAGACCACTCGAGGGGCCTCGACAACCCTAGTATAGTTAAATTATTGATCATTATAGATGTTGTCGAGACCATTCGAGGGGACTCGACAACCCTAGTATATTAAATTATTGATCATTATAGATGTTGTCGAGACCACTCGAGGGGCCTCGACAACCCTAGTATATTAAATTATTGATCATTATAATATAACATTGTATCCAGTACCACAAAGCATTATAGATTTTGACATATTAACTAAAATGCATGAAATTTTAGACACAAATAGGAGAACATCTTCACACAAAATGAATGGTTCAACACATGGAGGGTTCAACTAAACAAATAAAGGGTTCAACACATGGAGGGTTCAACTTAACAAATAAAGGGTTCAACACATGGAGGGTTCAACTTAACAAATAAAGGGTTCAACTCAACAACTGCATTACACAAATATGCCAACTAAACAGACTCACGCATCTACCTAAACACACCATCACTCCTCCTCCTCACAAATTTCCTTGATTTTCTTAACCTTGTCCTTGTTAACACCATTGACCTTGAAAAGGTCATGCATGGAGTACTCTAACTTTTTCTTTTCATCCTTCCGATTAGCTCTTTCCTCATCCAACTTCTGCCGTTTCACCTTGAATACTTCTACCTGTGATTTGAGCACATTCTTCAGTTCCTCCTTAGCATTCTTCAACACCTCTACTTCATTCTTCAATGCAGTTATGTGCTTCTCCATCTGCTCAGCATCATGTTCCCCACTCATTATCTTAGCAAGGATTTCTGCTCTCGCTTTCTTTTCAGTCTGAGCTATCCACTTCCTCTCAGCCTCATCTATCCACCTCTTACCTTCCTCTAGTAGGGTTGCATGTTTTTTCTCCAATTTGTCCTTCTCTTCAGTTAGATCCTTCAACATTTTGCTGCTCTCATACCTCTCTTGAATTCTTGAGCTATTACTCTCATTGTACATTGCCCACAACTTAGTCAATGCATGCTTCATGCTGTCATTCCACTCTGGATCAATCCAGCTTTGAAAGCCACAAGTCATTAGCTCCTGTACATTAAATATTTTTTATTACAACATACTAAAAATGACAGAATATGTAAAAACAGAGCTGAAATACATGTCTATGATTACAACATAATGTCTATGGTTCATGCGCACACCATCATTTCTAAATGAACACACTATCATTTCTACATCACATATGTGCTAAGCACCACTGTCACATATCTATATCACAATATTCAGTAAACTGCTACAAATCTAACTGTTATGCACTACCACTCATTGTTGCTCTAAATGTAGAACTTAGAGCAAACTGTCACATATCTATATCACAATGTTGCTCTAACTGTTCTGCACTACTACTCAATGTTGTTCTGCACTACTATTTAGTAAACATACTATCATTTCTATATCATCTACATGGATCTATTGAAGAAAAAAGGGAGCTGAGCACTTACATTTTCTATAGCACACATGTAGAACTTCCTCCCTGTATCAGTGCCCTGAAACGCAACATTCCGGCGTGGCTTCAATTTGTGAGCAGCGCAAAAAGGAGCTTCATGGTCAATGCCGGCAATTTTCGCGTCATGGAGCATGTCTGGTGCGTAATTGAACGCAGTGAACTACAAATCCGAGAAATCCAGGAAAACATGAGGCTCAAGTCGACGATTTTCCAAAAATTCCCAAATCTAGATCCAAACCCTAAATTAAAGGAGGAGGAAGGCACTCACATGGTCAAACGAGAGAGAGTCAGCGGAGGAGCTTCCGCTGTCGTTCCAGCTCGTCATGATCTGCGGAGCAGCGGCGGAAGCAGTCGCCGGTGATGGCGGCGCGGTCACCAGCGATGGCGGCGATCAGGCTCAGAGGAAGCATATGAGTGAGGCAGCAGGGGAGAGAAGAGGAGGGCCCGACCGTTTTGATGGTTCCGACAACGCCGTTAACTGTCGTCCACGCCCAGCCGTCCAAATGCGCCACGTAGGCTTGACAACTGGGCCCCACCGGTCAGTTTCGTCGTTAGCGCGGCATCAGAGACAGATTAGTGCTGCCTGCAACCGTGTGCCCCCAAAACGGTGCAATCTAAAACTTTTTAAATTTTTGATGGTCTTTTAAAACCCTAGCCTCAAACGTGGTAGTTTATTGTATTTTTTTTAAAAGACAACTCGACAGGATAGAGGCCACGCTTCCAATGTCCATGTGGTTAAGGGTTACGTGCTCAAGGCCGGAGCCAGCAATACCTCTCACCGACCGAGCTGCCTGCCCCCAAAGCTAGGATACGAGCCCACGCTACCAGGCCCAATACCTAATTTAAGCAGGATTAATCTCACTTAGCGACAGCGCCGCTGCGCCGCCACGATACGAGGATAAAGTGGATGCGGACAATAGAGTAGCAGGGCGCGAGGACATGAAAACCGGTGAGTCTGACAGAGAGTACCGGACGGTGGAAAACTGAATCGGCGAGCGCGGGCGCGCTAGGAAATAAATAGGAAGGCCGACACCACGTATCCCTGTCCTGCTAAACGGGGGAATACTCCTCCTAAGATTAAAGAAGGATTAAAGACATCCTTTCCGTATCTCGATCCATGGTCAGTCAAGCTGCGTCTCTGTGTGTGTGTGTGTGTCCCGGTATTCCTTCTTTTTTCGTTACTCTGTCGTCGCGTGCTCCCAGAACAAAAGCAAAGGTCCGCTCCCCGACCCAGACCGCCATTTCCCTCGCCAATGGCACAAACCTCTCTCTCTCTCTCTCTCTTTCTGGCCGCGCATCCCATGCCATGCGGCGGCCTTGTCTTTCTTTCTTGCCTGTGCTGCTCTGCGTTTGTGGTCCCCACCAAGCGCAACGGCCCAAGCAACAGATACGCGCTCTTGTCCTGGCTCCCTGTCACGCGCGCGCGGACTAAAACTGAAAAGAGAGCTCCTCGTCAGCTCGTGTGCTGCTGCTGCAGCCTTTGTTCTGCTCGGGTGGGCCCCGCACCGCACCGCACACACCTCTGCTCTGACTGGCACGCTCTCTCTCCCAGTCCCAGCCCAGGCGTCTCGCTCGGGTTTCCCTTTCTCTCCGTACCGATACAAAACTGGCCGAGAAATGGCACGTCGACGTCGGTTGCCATTAATCACGCTCCCCCAGGAAAACATGGAAGGAAATAAATGGGGGTATAGGAGGGGGAAGGGCAGCTACCAAATACCAATACCAATACACCATTGCCTAGGCCGCTAGGGGGTTTCTTCTCCCTCTGCCCCTACCCCTACCCCCGTACTACCCTCTGTGCCGCCTGAGCCATGGCGGCGACATTACTACTGCGCCTCTCTGCCGCCGTCGCGATTGCGCTCTTCGTCGGGCTGCTGCCGCCTTCCGCAGGTCAGTCAGCGCCTCCCTACTCCTTGCGATTCATTGCATTCTCCGATTTTCTCTATATACTTCTGGATTTTTCTTCCAACCGCCAGAGTTTTCTGGCGGCGGGTTTTCTCGGTTTGCTAGGGCACCCGCCACACATAAATCGCTGCACATTTTCGACTCAGAGGAGGGGAAAATCCTACCACCAATCTCGACCACCCCAAATCTTAGGTTTTCACCCTTTCTGTATACAATTGTGGCCCTAGTAGAGACTCTTTCTCTTTCCGATAAAGAGTAGAGACTGTTTCGTGGCGGGATAACAAAATGCTGTCTGCGCATTGTTCCATTGTGAACCCATCACGAGGTCCAGATCACAGCTACTATTTTTTTTTATGACATAATCACAGCTACTCTTTCCTATGTGGAGTCTGCATATCTGATTCTTCCTCGTTTTTTTTATTCAATGGAGATGTGTGTGTACTTCGTTCCAGTAACCACCAAATCTTGATCCTTATCAAGTACTGTGATTTATTTATACTCCTTTAATAATTTATATAAGACAAGAACTTGATCTGAACTAGGATCATGCATACTATTGATTGCTGTCTCCTTCTGTAACTTTCCTATTTCTCTGCAGAAGCTTATGACCCTCTTGATCCAACTGGGAACATCACAATCAAGTGGGATATCACTCAGTGGACTTCAGATGGATATGTTGTAAGTATATATACTAGTATCACTTAATCTACCGTCTATCATTAAGACATGTTCTGTATATGAAGCTGCTATACTGAAACTTTTTCATCACTTAACATAGGTGTGACTACTGACTAGCCTTTTTGCCCGTCTAGTTGCATACAAGAATGCACGTCTTCTACTCCCTATATTAAAAGTATATTTATATGCATTACAATATTTGTATAGCCATAACTGAAAATACAGATGTGCTGGTTGCGCAATTCTAATTTTTGCACCTGAAAAAAAAATCTGCTCAGGTATTAGCTAAGGCAACTAAAGGATTGTTGTAGATCTTTCTCTGTATCTTCTGATTAATTTGCATTTCTCTTCGCTTAGAGTTAAAATGACGATTTCTTTCGGCATTATGTTTCCATTCTAATTTTCTCCTGTTCAGCCATACTGCTCTATGTCATTACCACAGTGTGTAATCAATTGTTTTCCTTGAATTAAAATGCATAATGCTTTCATTCATTCTTTGAATACTATATATAATGCCACTCTTCTTGGCTCTTAATCTTATCGATTAGATTGCAATTAGAGAAGGAATTATTTATGCAAGATAAATTGACACTTTTCAGAGTTACTCTCATTTCTAATAATTCAGATTTCTGTTCGAAGTTCACTCAGAAGTCAGAAGCAAGTGCATGCTTTTAAGATAACTCTTCTTTCTAGTTCGATATCGCATCGGCATCCTATAAAAACCGAATTCTAACAAACGCATGCTTTTTTATGTAATTTTAGTTCGACACTATATATTTTTCTTCTGTTGATGTCCTGTAAAATCTGCATTTTCACAGGCTGTTGTGTCCATATACAATTACCAGAAGTACCGTCATATCCAAGCACCTGGGTGGCATCTTGGGTGGATTTGGGCAAAGAAGGAGATCATCTGGACCATGCTTGGTGGGCAGGCCGTAGAGCAAGGGGATTGCTCCCATTTTAAACAAAATATACCGCATTGCTGCAAGACGGATCCAGTAACAGTTGACTTGCTTCCTGGTGCGCCGTTGAACGTGCAGTTTGCAAATTGTTGCAAAGGAGGAGTTCTAAACTCATGGGTACAAGATCCAGCCAATGCAGTGGCATCGTTTCAGATCACTGTTGGCCGATCTGGGACTAGCAATAGGACAGTTAAAGCGCCCACCAAATTTACTCTCAAGACCCCAGGTCCAGGGTATACCTGCGGAGTACCCCAAAACGTAGTTCCTCCCACTAAGTTCATTTCGCCTGATGGGAGGAGAACAACTCAAGCCCATGGTAAGTTGTTTCAGTATTCTTCCTCTGCTAAGTTGTTATTATGACTGTACCAAATGCCTTGGTATTATGGTTAGTACTCTAGCACAGTTTAACAGTGATCTAGCATATGGTCACCTCACTGAATAACGAAAAGCTTTTCTCTTTTTTCAGTGACTTGGAATGTGGCATGTACATATTCCCAGTTTGTTGCTCAAAGAGGTCCAACTTGTTGTGTTTCACTGTCATCGTTTTATAGCGATACAATAATCGACTGCCCAAAATGTTCGTGTGGCTGCCAAAATAACATAACCAAACCTGGGAGCTGTGTGGAGTAAGTGTTTATCACTTGAAAAGTCTCCGAAATGAGATACATTTTGGTCTTTTAAAAACTATTTGAAATGTATTCACTACTTTGATAGGAGTAATTCCCCTTATTTGGCTTCTGTGGTGAATGGACCTGGCAAGGACAGCTTGACTCCTCTGGTGCAGTGCACACCCCATATGTGCCCAATAAGGGTGCACTGGCATGTTAAGCTCAACTATCGGGACTACTGGAGGGTGAAGGTCACCATTACAAATTGGAATTACCGGATGAACTACTCGCAGTGGAACTTAGTTGCTCAACACCCAAATTTCGAAAACATCAGCACCATTTTCAGCTTCAACTACAAAGCTTTAAACCCTCATGGAGTAATAAGTGAGCACTTGATTCGTACTCTTAGCTTGTTTTCACTTTTCACACTTAAAAATGTGTATGTAGTAATGTTTAAGCTACTGACAAGAATTTTGCTGCAGATGATACGACAATGTTTTGGGGTGTCAAGTACTACAATGACCTGCTCATGGTAGCTGGTCCAGAGGGCAATGTGCAATCCGAGCTTCTATTCCGGAAGGACCCGTCAACCTTCACTTTCAGGAAGGGCTGGGCCTTTCCAAGACGCATATACTTCAATGGTGAGAGTTGCGTGATGCCTCCACCGGATGCGTATCCAGTGCTGCCAGACTCCTCTCCTAGATTGAAGAAGACGACATTTCTCATTCTGTCTATTGCCGTTTGTGCGGTGGTCGCGTTCTTGCACAATCATTTTGTGTTAGATAAATACTGTGGGAAGTCCTGACCCATGGGCCGTCGACTGCTGACAGACATCTCAGAGCTTCTGGCAAGTTTAGGTTGTAGGGTTGCAAGGAAAGCAGATCAAAATGGTGTGTTTTAGGATTGCGAGCTTAGGACCTTGAATTCATTCAGGTGTAGGTTGTAGATTCTTATGATTTGTGCTCTCAGCCTGAATATTGAAACCTAATTGGAGGACAACGGCGAACCAATTTATCTTTGATAAATGTGTGCCATCTTACTTTCACAACTTTTTCTTTGAGGCGGAACTGATACTAGTGGGCTGACAAGCATGCCAATGTTTGGTAACTTGGTAGTAATTGTGTTTATCCGATCCAACGTAACATTTGAAAGCAGCACTAAACTGAAACAGTGGTGTACATGAAGATCTGTGCTAATTGCGTCCCAACCCCAATAACTTAGAAGAGAAAAGGAATTTCTAAAGTCTTGTTTGGTACAAGTGTATTTGTGGAGATTAGTGAGGATAATCTCCACCAAACCCTAGATCCCCACATATGGTTTAAAAACCTACTCTCTTCGACCCATATTAGTTGATTTGGATTTGCCTAGATTCGGACGTATCTAGTACTACAACATGTTTAGATACATCCGAATCTAGACAAATCCAAGTCAAGTAATATGGATCGGAGGGAGTATTTGATTCTAGAGTATTGGCCTAGTTTAATCCTGACTGATCTCACTTTTTTCCTAAGTTTTAGTGTATTTTTTCAATAGCCAATACACTACCCATACCTAGTGGATTGGAGGGGACGATTGGGGTTTTGTGAGGATTAGAGGGGTTTGGGTGAACCCTTGGGGATTATCTCCTCTAATCCCCACTAATACTCTAGTACCAAACAACGCATAAACTGGATTCTTATATTTTTTATCCTCTAAACTTAGGCCGTCGGATTTGATCCCCAAAAACTTAAAGGACTAAATTTTTTTATCATCATTTCCAAATCTCCACACCATATGCCAAATATCCATAATACAAACATGCATAAATATTATCCAAAATACATCAAATCGATCAAGTTAGATCTCAAAGTTAGGCCTCCACCATCTCGGCCACCTCAAAGACCAACTCGGCCACCATCACCAACACCACCACCACTACTCTCTCGGGCCAAGATCTTTGCACGAGCAATCTCCCAATATGCCATAGTTTTGTCATTCAATGTGCTTGGGTCCATGAACATGATGTTGCGCTTGGCATCCTCCCTTTCCTTGGCCAACTCCTCCCTCTCAAGTGCTAGTCGTTCCTTTTCTATCTTCTTCTCCTTCATCATCCTTGCTTCTTCAAGTGAAATCCTTCGCTCCTCCACTGCCAGCGGACGCCACTTCTCCTCCTCCAACACTGAGCTCATTCTACCTAGCCTCCTTGTCCTCTTTGCGTTCGGCTGCTAATGCTTTCTTTGTCTCAATGATGGCATTGAACTCATCCTTGTAGGCGTCGACGCCTCTCCTCTTATTCTTCTCTTTTGCTATCTTGACACCCTCCGGCCTCTTGTTGAGGTCTTCCTCTTCATCATCACCAGCCTCCTCCTTTTGGCTTATCCTAGCCCTCTTTGGTATGGTCTCATTGTTTCTTCGAATCCACTTCTCATTGTCTTGGAGCTCCTTGTAGCATTGGTGCAAAGCATAGGCTTTGTGGCCTCCTCTCTTGTTGTGGTCCTTGTACACATCATATTGGAGAGGACCCCACTCGGTGATTGGCACCCCTCTCGGTGGTTCATTGGTCACATAGTCAATGGCCCCGACCCATTGGTTGCAACACCCAAGTATTGTGCCCCAACGATGACCAAGTGAGCCTTGGGTCCGGTATGATGACACGGTGACCACCTTGTGGTAGTAATCCTCAATTCTTTCCCCCAAAACCTCTCCTTCACGATTTATCGGCACCAACCGATGCATCTGAAGGGAATATGCCCGAGAGGCAATAATAAAGTGGTTATTATTGTATTCCTTATTTATGATAAATGTTTATTTTGCATGCTATAATTGTATTAATACGGAAACGTTAATACATGTGTGTTCAATAAACAAACAGAAAGTTCCTAGTTATGCCTCTCTCATAAACTAGCTCGTTGATTAACAAGATGATCAAGGTTTCGTGATCATGGATATTGGATGTTGTTAATAACAAGGTCACAACATTAGTGTAATGGTGTGATGAACATTCATCCGAAGTATAGCATTACAATCAAAGTCATTGAGTTTATATTACTATAACAACATACGAAGTGATCCTAATCCTTAGACCATGAGATCATGTCAATCACTAACACAGGAAGAGTATCTTGATAACATCAAACGTCACACCGTTATAGAGTGATTATAAAGATGGGTTCAGTACTAGGGGGAGGTGTTCGATCATGACCGAAAATTCGGTCTTTGCATATCGGTTTATTTTGAAATCGGTCTTCAAAAAGTAAAGAACGAAATTTACTTGTTATATTTACTAACCGACAAATTCGGTTACCCGATAATTCGGGTCCAGTTTCAGTCATGACCGAATTATGTGGTAGATATTATCAAGTACAAAAGTTGGATAATATTTGGTAAACCATCTGGTACTATTTCAGCTATAATTTGAATATAAAATATACTTCATATAGTCATATTAATTGGCGGAAACTAACATTTAATAATACTAAATTTGGCTTTCTTGAGGAAGATAAATCTATAGTTATGGGCAACTAGGGCTTTGGAACTATGCCATTCTCACCTAAAGTTCGGTCCATTCGGTTACTAAAAACTAATGACCGGATTAAATTCGGTCTACAAAATTTGCTACCCCATTTTTTGATCGGTACTTTCGGTCTCGGTCTATTTGGTTTCGGACTCGGGTTTTTCGGGTTTGGTTTCCGGTTATCGGGTTTTCTGCCCACCCCTATTTAGTACTACTAAAGTGTTATGTTGTGGCCCATGGATCGAGAGTAGAATTTGTTCATTCCGATGACGGATAGATATGCTCTGGGCCCTCTCGGTGATATCACATTGATTAGCTTGCAAGCAAGTAATTTGATCACTAGAATGTTATATCACGGAAACAAGAAAAGAGTACATGTCAGTAACGAGATCAAACTAGGTATGGAGATACCGATGATCGAATCTTGGACATGTAATATATTGTGAAATAAAAGGATTAAGATACTAACGTAAAAGGTTCTTGCGATCACAAGAAAGTCATCGTTGAATGTGTGGGAGTCAGTATGGGTCTTCAGATCCCGCTTCTGATTATTGATCCGAGAGGGGTGTCGATCATGTCCGTATTATTCACGAACCGTAGGGTGACACACTTAAGAGACACCGACATCCATTTGGAGCAAAAGTTTCATGCCGAAAAGAATAAAAAGCGCAGGAATTTATTTCACTAGATACCGAAACGGGTTTTCGGGTGAAATTGCAGAAAGTATTTTTGCATGTGAAATGAAATACTAGCAAGGGGTTATATGTGCATGTTTGTCATTAAAGTAATTGACCAAATTCTGAATAAATAAAAGGACTTTTATTTAATGAGAGTTTGCATTAAATTTGGTGGAAATTTAATGGGAATTTGAGTGGGTTTTTTAGTGGAGGGAATTGAAAGGCATTTGTGTGAGTGGAGTGTCCACCCACATGAATGAAAGGAGGGGAGGGGCAGCCCCATGGCCGGCGGCCACCCCCTTGGGTGCCCCCCTCCTCCTATAAAAGGAGCCCCCTCTCCTCTCTCTCACTCACACCTCCTCGTGAAGGATCTCACTCCCCCTCTAGTATTTATCCTCCATGGTCTTGGACTAGCGAGATACATGTTCCCGGTGGCTATTCGGCAAGAAAGAGTTGTGCTTCCGCTGCATAGCTGGAGCTAGGAGGCGGAGGTTGCTTGGTGCCTCGGACGTGTGTGCGAGCACGGATGCACCGCTAATTTGCGCTGCTAAGGACTTCCTCTCGATCTTGAGATCGGCAAGAGATCGTCTACATCAAGCACGAGTTTGGACTCGTTAAGCATTGTCGGTCTTCAAGGGTATGTTCTCTACGGATGTACATCCGCCCGTTGTTTGTGTCTAGTAGATAGATCTTGGTACATAGTTGTTCCCATTGTAGGAATTTTTTGTTTTCTATGCTGCAAACCCTACAATGGTATCAAAGCCGGATCTATGCATAGATGCTATGCATGGGTAGTACACATATGAGTATTTGGGCGATGATGATCATTTTATTGCTTTTTAGTTGTACTTTGGATATTGGTGGCATAGTGGGATGAAGCGGCCCGGACAAACTTTACATGTCCTCGCACATGAGACCTGTTCCACGCTTGACATGCAACTAGTTTTGCATAAGTGGCTAGCGGGTGTCTATCTCTCCTACTATAGTCAATACCTAATTTGCAAAGAGTTGTCAACAATTTTCTTATCCTCGTTGTGGTTCATGTTCGTAGGTAAGAACGGTTCTATCTTCAAAAGCCCTAAGTCACGTAAAACTTGCAATGGATAAATTAGAGGCGTCTACTTTAGATTATTGCTAGGCTAGTGTCATGATATGGTGATGTTGTAAGTAGAAGTATAATTCGATACTCTTACAACACACATAACGTGTAAGTTTCATAGACCTTGGCCTTACACATAAAGGTATGATAGTGATCATACCACGATGCACATGATGGAGATCGAGTGCAAGAACCATATCATTCCACTTATAAACATGTGATGTTTGTTGCATCTTATATTGCTTGTCTGGCGTTTTATTATCATAATAAGGTGATCCCTCATTTAGATATCAAGATAAAAATGTGTTCTCCCTTAAGTATGCACCGATTATGTTTCATCGCTCCAAGACATCACATGATGATCGGGTGTTCTTGGATCCACGATCATATTTCGGGTGTAAGACAATTACACACGTGAATACTAAGGTTCTTACTTGGAGAGCCTAGAATGTACAGACATGGCATCGGAACACAGACCGAAAGGTTAAGCACGAGTCATATCTAAGATATGATGCCCATTTGATGCTCGCCTTTGAAGTTACACCGACTCACGTGATGATCGGACTTGGTGTAGTGGATTTGGTTCATGTAGTCACCAGAAAGACACGAGGGATGTCGTTTTTGAGTAGGAGTTCATTTCTAATTTGGATTAGTAGAACTCAATTTATCATAAATTAAATCAAAGTGAATTTGCATAATTTGTTGTAGTCATTGGCATTCGTTTACCACCTTATGCATAGTTGTAATTGAGATAATAGAACTATATATTTCTGGATATTTACTTTACGAACTGGTATCATATTGTGTTGAGTGTCAATCTAAAGTTTAAAGTCATATTGCAAACTTTCAGCAAACTCTGTTTACTCTGTGAAATTCAATAATTGGTATTAAATCGAGAGTAACAATTCCAGTGTTAGTATCGTAAGTATCATGTTTGCCTCCATAATTCTTGATTGTTTTAATATCAAGTTTATCTAGGAGCTAAAAGAATTGTTTCAGAAACCATCATGTGTGGCAGATATAACAATATCTGAAACAATTTTTTGGTTGCAATATGATAGAGTATAATATATGTTCTCATATTGGATGAGAATGTGCAAAGGTTGGAGATGCTAGACATCCTAATCATCCAAAAAAGGGTTTTGGAAAGTAATATATACTCACAATTCGCCTTTATAAGCTACATTAGCTTGATCATGAAAGTCGTCATGATAAGGATGAATAGAAGATGTATGTAAAATGTTTACTACACTAAAAGATTACTAAAGAATGGATTTTGAAAGAATGCCGATCATTTGATGACAGTGATCTACTTCAAAGTGCAAGTCCAAAGGTATTAGTATTTGAATATACACGCTTTGGACTATGTGTCATGTAGATGGCGCCACTGTTGATGTTGGTAGATTCTTTTGAAAAGAAAAAGGAAATGCTAAAAGAGAATCTATAAAATATATTTGGTAGAAAAGAAAAGACTGGAAATATCCAGTTTAGGTATATAGATGATATACATGTTATGGTTGTATTATTTGCTCGTTAAACAATGTGTTTCTTGGGTATTGGATAGCGAATTGGTTGGTACGAAATTTCATACGGAACGACGCAATTCATGAACCATAATGGCCTAAGTAACTAGCAAGAGAATATGTGATGATGTTCATCGAAAACAAACAAACCGTTGTTTGTATTTCTCGTTGACATCAAAGCTTGCCTTTAAGATGTGTTTTAATAATTGTTATTTAAATCAGGTATTATGAGAACAAATGTTGTTTAAATAATTACCATATTCCATATAAGATGGATGATTTACAAATCTAGTTGGAGAAATCACATCCATAAAGCTAATGCTAAAATGTTGCAAGACAAATGATTGGAAGATCACTTACGAAGTGACATCGCCGTTTAAATTATATTGGAAAGAAAACATGACATTTTCATGGATTTTTGGAGTCTTTGATTTGATCAAATGACGCTTGTGAGAGTTTCCTCGGGATAATTAAAACTTTGTTCAAAGGCCAAAGAAGAATGAACGACTAAAATATTAGAATTTATGCATATCGATGTATGTAGTCCATTATGTGTAGTCGTAAGCGATGGATTTCAACTTCATATACTTTCTCTAGAAATTTGAGTGAATATTCACTTAATGAGAAAGAAGTATGAAATATTTGAAAATGTTCAAAGACTTTCAAGATGAAGTGGAAAATCATTGTAACGAGAAAATAAAAGATTTATGATTTTATCATAAAGGGATTTATTTGAGTTGCAAGTGTGATAAGAAAATAAATAATTTATGATTTTATCATAAAGGGATTTATTTGAGTTGCAAGTTTAGAAAATCACCTAGATTTACATCTCCCGAAACACCATAGGAATATGGAGTGTTTGAGATTTATAATGAAACCTTGTTTGACATGGTTGGATCAAAGGTGTTATTTATAAAACTGCCATTATGTTTTAAATGATTAAAGCTTTAGAGACTACCGCTTTTACACTAAAAAGAGCTCCATCTTGATCCGTTGAAATGACACCTGATTTGGGGTAAAACCCAAGTTGTCCTTTCTTAAACTTTGGTATGCTAAGCATAAGTAAGATGTTTACAACCAAAGTAGGATGAGCATGTCTTTATAGGTTATTTCGAATAACCATTGGGTATTCCTCCATAACACCGAGGACAAAAGGGTTTGTCGCTTGACATGTGAAGTTTCTTGAAAAAGGAATTTTCGCAAAAGTTAAGTGGGAGGACAATAGAACTTTGATAAGGTTAAAGAACCTTAGTTGTATGTTCTGAATTGCAAAGCGCCGAAAAATGTTCCGGAGGCAGCCAGAATGCTCATGGCTCACGTGCCTCAAAGGTTGTGGTCATGGAGGTCTAAGTTCCTATTGAACCAAGTAGGTCGGATATACAATCAAATGCTGAGATTTGAGAGTAAATCATTGTTGTTTGACAATGATGAACCGACAACATGCAAAGAAGCGATGATGGGCCCTGACTCCATCAAATGGCTTGAAGCCATAAAATCCGTGATAGATCCATACACGAGAAATCAAGTTTTGAACTTGGAAGACCCTCCGGAAAGGTGTGAAAACCTATTGGTCGTATTTGGATCTATAAAGAAACAGACATGGATGTTTCACATCTATGAAATAGTCGACATGTCGTAAAGTATTTTACGACAATGTTCAAGGAGTTGACTATGAGAAGATTTGATCTTTCATAGCGATATTTAGTCTGGACGGATTAAAGTAGCAACCACTATATATAATTTAGTATATGGTAGATGAATAAACAAAACAAAATTCTTCTAATAGAATGGTTACCTAGGACGTGTGCATGACACGGTCCAAAGGGTTTTGTTAATTCAAAGGATGCTAAAAGGCATGGAAAGTTCAATGGTTGAAGTAAGCATCGCGGAGTTGGAATCTTCACCGTAATGAAACTGTTAAAGAAGTTTAATTTCATCAGAAGACGATGAAGATGCTTGCATTTACAATAAATTAAATGGGAGCGCTGAGACATATTTTTAATACATTATGTGGATGCCATCTTGTTGATTAGAAATGATGTATCTTTTATTGGCAAAGGTTAAGAATTTCATTTTGATGAAAGACTTAGGCAAAACACGAATATTTAGCATGAATGTCTATAGTGGATAGACTGTGACGCTAATATGGTTGTGCCAAATGTACATATATGAGATATTGAAGGATTTCAATATAGAAACGACAAGAAACGGTTCTTGTCGCATGGAAAGGAATTGAATCAAGATTCAAGTGTATCGACACTTGATAAGTGAAACAAGATTCAAGTGCTTTGACACTTGATGAGTGAAATCACAAGAATGTTTTGACCAATCATACCATGATATATACACATCCAGATATGTCCTATGCTCTAAGTGTTATGAGCATATACCAGAATGAATCATAAAATGATCATTGGACAATAGTAAGGAAATTCTTATGATCTTTTGGAAGAACTAAGAATATATTTGTGTAGAGGTGACAAACAATTACAAATAGTTCATTGTAAAGCGTTACATTGATACTAGTTTTGTCACAAGATATAAATTAAGTTTATCTCAATTTAAACTATGGGTGGCACAATGAAATGGAAAGGAGTTTCCATGATGGATTTGGATGAATTCTAAAGTTAAGACATTGTGACGGATACTATAACAAAAAGTCTAAGTATATGACTGCTATAGTAGCAGCAAAGAAGGGCATTTGTGTCAAGTAGTTTGTTATCAAACTATGGTGTGGTTCGCAACGGGCTAACACTAAAGATATATTGTATGGCAATAGTATCAACATGATTTAACCCCAAGGAACTAAAGGTCTCACCAAAAGACCAAATTTATACAATGCCATCTCATTGGAGAATTAGTGATGCGTGAAGACGCAAAGACATACAAATACACACAGGCCTGAAAGTGTCAGGTCCATAGATTATGTTAACCACTTGCAAATCGCGTATATGGAACACCGGAAAGCCATATGTGTTCAATACGCAAAGTTTTTAACCTATATTATTGTCTCTAGTGCAAGTGGAAGACTTAAGGGAATATGCCCTGAGAGGCAATAATAAAGTGTCTATTATGTATATTCCAAGTATATGATAGATGTTTATTTTGCATGCTATAATTGTATTAATACGGAAACGTTAATACATGTGTGTTTAATAAACAAACAGAAAGTTCCTAGTTATGCCTCTCTCATAAACTAGCTCGTTGATTAACAAGATGATCAAGGTTTCCTGATCATGGACATTGGATGTTGTTAATAACGAGGTCACAACATTAGTGTAATGGTGTGATGAACATTCATCGGAAGTATAGCATTACGATCAAAGTCATTGAGTTTATATTGCTATAACAACATACGAAGTGACCCTAATTCTAAGACCATGAGATCATCTCAATCACTAACACCAGAAGAGTATCTTCATAACATCAAACGTCACAACATAACAGGGTGATTATAAAGATGGGTTCAGTACTACTAAAGTGTTATGTTGAGGCCCATGGATCGAGAGTAGAATTTGTTCATCTCAATGACGTATAGATATGCTCTAGGCCCTCTCGGTGATATCACATTAATTAGCTTGCAAGCAAGTGATTTGATCACTAGAATGTTATATCACGGGAACAAGAAAAGAGTAGATGTCAGTAACGAGATCAAACTAGGTATGGAGATACCGATGATCGAATCTCGTACATGTAATATATCGCGAAACAAAAGGATTAAGATACTAGCATAAAAGGTTCTCGTGATCACAAGAAAGTCATCGCTGAATGTGTGGGAGTCAGTATGGGTCTCCAGATCCCGCTTCTGATTATTGATCTGAGAGGGGTCTCGATCATGTCCGCATTATTCGCAAACCATAGGGTGACACACTTAAGAGATACCGACATCCATTTGGAGCAAAAGTTTCATGCCGGAAAGAATAACAAGCGCAGGAATTTATTTCACTAGATACCGAAACTGATTTTTGGGTAAAATTGCAGAAAGTGTTTTTGCATGTGAAATGAAATACTAGAAAGGGTGTCGCGGTGTGGAACACGACAGTGCCATCGGGGATGGCAAAGAAGGGACACTCGGATGCATTAGGTGGCTCACGCAACGGGTTGGGCACGGTAAACTGCAAACATAGCGACGTACCCAGGTTCGGGGCCTTCTCTGTGAGGTAACACCCCTACTCCTGCAAGATGAACTATACGAGGGAACAGATGCCCAGTACAGATGCTCCTTGAGCTGTTTACTTAGCTACTATCGAGAGCTAGAGGAAGATGGGAACTAGCTTCTAACACTTCTATTCTTCTATTGTTGCCTACCTAGAACCCTAGCTCTGCCCTTCCTTATATACTAGTCTGGGGGGAGGGGCAGATTACAGATCGGGCTCTAGGGTTTACCATTTGGATATGGGTTTATAGGATAGGGCCGGCTGTAGGGCCCAGCCGGTGGGCCAGGACCCAGTCCGCCCTTCTTTTAGTGTCATCCTCTTCTTTAGCGGTCGCCTGGGCTTCCTTTAGGGCATCACCCTTGCTTTAACGGTCATCCGGACTGCTTTCGCCAGTCAGCCGACCACTTTGCTTTATCTTCGTCGGGTAGCGCTGGTCATGACGACAAGCCAGCCTGATGATGAGGGAGAGCCAGAGGCGTACCCTGCAAGGAGCGTCAGCCCTTCCATGCTCTCCATCGAATCCGAGGTGAGCCGAGTGGAAGCGGCCACCCGACCGGTTCTTCTGGATACCGGCTAGACGGGCCAGCCGGGAAGGTTATAAGCCCAGTCGGGTGGTGTTCGCCAACCAGCTGGAGTTGTCCTTCTTGAGGGCCAAACAGATTGTTCCTTATGGAGCCGGCCTACTTGTGTTTGGCTTTCCCCACCCAGGGGTTATCCCCCCGACACTAGTCCCCGAGCATGTATGGGCTTGGCCAGTGCTTAAGATCTTGTGTGGTCTTTTTTCGTCTTGAAGTGATTGTTTGACCGTATCCGGCTGCAGATTTTGCTTTTGCTTTCCGGCTAGATTTAACCGGCTGCGGAATCAATGGCCGCCCACTGGGTGTAGATAGCGAAGGCAGGGACCGACTGGCGTAGCTGGAGACGAAGCGTTAGCTTGATGATGCTGTTGATGTCGTCACCCACGACTGCTACTCTGGCGCACGTCGCGTCAGTTGGACTTTTGCGTCGCTGTGTCAGTTTTTGGCAACTACGCACGCAACTTGCCGCAGCGGTTCCTCGGGGCGAGCGCGCACGCCTCGTCTCACGGTAACGCCCGCGGATCTTCTGTGGTGGTTATGATGGCGCAAAGGATCCTAAGCCATAACATCGTGCGGCCGTGGTGCCTCGATGCCACGCGTTGTGTGGGAGCTGAGGGGGCGACGGTGCCGCCCGCGAGGATAAATAGAGCCCTAGAGGAGGGACGATGCCCACACTTCTTCGTCCTCCGGCTCATCTTCTCCTGTTCTTCCAGCGCACCTTACTTGTTGCGCCATTTCTCCTTGCTGCCGCTGCACATCATTCACCACAACCACCTCTTCTGCCGAGATGTTGCCGGAGCAGCGCGGGGGCTGGTGCGGGTCATTCGTCACGGACGACCTCATCCATAAGTATCAGCGGGGGAGATTTCTTCCGTCGTCGATGCTAGTGAAGCATCGGCTTGCGCCGGAGGGGGAGCGGGTGCCGGACCCTCGGTCGGGGGAGCGCGTCGTCTTCCTGGCGCATTTCGCCCGCGGCTTCGGCCTTCCCGTCAGCCCCTTCCTCGTCCATATCCTTGTCTTCTTCGACCTCCAGCTCCATCATCTGGGCGCCAACACCATCACGCAGTTGTCGCACCACGCGGCCTGCTGCGAGTCGTACCTTTGGGCGTGGCAGCTTCATCTTGAGGTATGTGTACTACGGCACTCCCATGAACTTGGTGAGGGCTGGGCGCCCTAGTATGTTGTGGTAGGCGCTGGAGAGGTTCACCACCTCGAACCAGATTGGTTTGCGATGGAAATTGTTCTCGCCGCCAAAGATAACGTCCAACCGGATTTTGCCGATTGGCGAGTGCGACGGGCCTGGTACTGCTCTTTGGAACGAGGTGCTTGAGGGTTGCAGCTGGGATTCGCTGATGTCGAGCCGCTCGAGGCTACTCCGGTAGAGGAGGTTGATGCTGCTGCCACCATCGATCAGCACCCGGGAGAAGCGGCACGAGTGCTTCTTGGAGATGATGATGGGGTCGAGGACCAGCGCATAGCTGCCAGGGCTTGGTAGCACAGCCAGCTGATCTTCCTTGCTCCAATTGATTGCCTGATCCGACCAGTGCAGGTACTGGGGACGGGGAGAACGATCGCATTTACTTCCGCCTCGCGCCTCCGCTTAGCGTGCTTTGTTTCCGGCTTCGCGAGGAAGATGTGATAGTTGCCTACTTGCCGCGGGTAACCGTCTTCTTTTTTCATCGTCCTCGTGGCGGTTGCGCCGCTCCCTGTTGTACGGTGGGCCTCCGGCTGGCGGTGGAGGTGGTGGTGGGAGCCCACCGGCTTCAGCCATCTTCTTCGTCCAGCTGCACTGACGTGTTGTGTGGTTCGTGGGCTTGCTGCCACCAATGTGGAACTTGCACGGCCCATCGAGCATGGACTCCATGGTGTACTTGGGACGAGGCAGCCTATCATCCGGTCTCTGCCTCCGGCTACCGCCTGCAGCCGGGTCCTCCTACATAGCGGCTACTTGCTTGGTGCCATACCGGCTGTCTGGTTGGTCGTATTTCCTCTTGCCGTGGCGGTAGTCATGGCCGTGCCACCTGGGATGATGGTCGCCCGGCTGGCGGCGCTCCGCCTGCTCGTCCGTGATGATTTATCATTGGTCGTCCACCACGATGGGCTTCTTCATGGCCGCGTCGGCGGTGGTGTACTTGTCCGCGATGGCCATGACCTGGGCCATGGTTTGCGGGTCTGCCCGACTGAGCTTATGCTTCAGCATGGTGCTGTCTCGGCAACCGTTGGTGAAGAAGTCTATCGCCTGGTGCTCGCGCACCCCTTCGCACGAGTTGTGCATGCTAGTCCACCAGGTGAGGTAGGCGCGGTCGGACTCATCCTTGCCTTGTACGCAGATGGCGAGCTTGCGAGGTTGACCCGACCGCTTGTATGTTCCGGTGAGGTTGCAAATGAACGCCTCTTCGAAGTCCAGCCAGGCGTTAATGCTGTTGTTGGGGAGGCTGTTGAGCCATGTTCTTGCCGAGTCGACGAGCATGAGGGGGATGTAACGTACGGCCAGGCGGAGGATTCTGTTGGCGATTCCCACTGCGGTGGTGTAATCTACCAACCAATCCTCTGCCTTGACCGTGCCGTTGTATTTTGGCGTATCCCTTGGAAGCAAAAAACCCTTCGGAAATGGTTCGTTCCGGATGCGCGGGCCAAAACACTTTGGGGCAGCCGGACTTTCCTCTTCCAGCATGCGTGACTGCACCAGGAGGTCGATGCGCTCGCGCGCGTCAGGCGGTTCTCGGGGGCCGAGTCGGCTCTTCAGGCGTGATGCAAGCGGGTCCTTGTTCGCATCCGCTCCTTCATCTGGGGCACGCGTCTTCTTCCCTTGGGAAGCTCCTTCTGCCGGAGCGCGGCTTACGCTGGAAGCAGCAGCGTCTCGGTTGTGGCGGCCACGGTTGCTGGATTCACCATGCAGGCGGCTGTTTTGCCCGACTCCTCCTGGGGAGGATGCCTGCTGATGCTTGCTTCCCCCGTGCGCCGTCTGGTCCACGCATTTGCGAACGACGATGTCCCGGGAGTTGCCCATCTAGCCGGGGGTGCCTTCGGCTTGCTGCTTGTTAGCGGTGGCGACGAGGAGCTGGACGCGCTCATGCTGGCGACGGAGCTCCTCGCCCTCGAGGTGCTTCAGCTCCGCGGCTGCTGCCTCGGCTGCCCTCATGTTCTTGGCGGGGGTGCTGTAGACGGGCTGCGCCACACCTTCATGTGAATCGGTGGCACGTTCTAGCTCTGACGCTAGGTCGCACCCCCGGTGCTGGATCTTCCTGACGAAGCCGTGGGCCGCGTTGTACTCATGCACGGTGGCATTCAGCCAATGCTGATTAGCTGCGATCTTGGTGGACTCCTCCAAGAGCTTCTGGCGCGTAGCTTCGAGCGCGGCTGCGGCAGCTGCCGGGTCCACCTCGACGACGACCGCAGCGTGCAAGTGCTGGATGGAGGCAGTGAGCGGGTCTTGCTCCTGCTCGGGTGCGGAGTTCTCTCCTCCCGCCCGGCGCTCCTAAGGTGGTCGATGGTTTTCGCGGGCGTTACCACCCTGACTTCGACACAACCACTCACCGTGGCTGGGCCGTGGGCGAGGGGCACGTCGAGGACGGGGGTGACCACGCTGGGGAAAGCCTCAGCGACAGTGGCGACGTAGACGCGGATGTCTCCAAAATGCAGGATGGAGCCGTTGGCGGGGAAGGTGTTCCCAGTGAAGCACGCGGCGTTGTCGACGACGCAGTCGAAAGCGCCGAACGTGAGAACGAGGCCGGAGGCCACGTGTTCCCCGGCGACAAGCGGAAGTCCCATGCGGAAGATGATCCCAGCCGAAGCGATGTGCCCCATGGTGGGCGCCAACTGTCGTGGTGTGGAACACGGCAGTGCCATCGGGGATGGCAAAGAAGGGACACTCAGATGCATTAGGTGGCTCACGCAACGGGTTGGGCACGGTAAACTGCAAACATAGCGACGTACCCAGGTTCGGGGCCTTCTCTGTGAGGTAACACCCCTACTCCTGCAAGATGAACTATATGAGGGAACAGATGCCCAGTACATATGCTCCTTGAGCTGTTTACTTAGCTACTATCGAGAGCTAGAGGAAGATGGGAACTAGCTTCTAACACTTCTGTTCTTCTATTGTTGCCTACCTAGAACCCTAGCTCTGCCCTTCCTTATATACTAGTCTGGGGGCAGATTACAGATCGTGCTCTAGGGTTTACTGTTTGGATATGGGTTTATAGGATAGGGCCGGCTGTAGGGCCCAACCGGTGGGCCAGGAACCAGTCCGCCCTTCTTTTAGCATCATCCTCTTCTTTAGCGGTCACCCGGGCTTCCTTTGGGGCGTCACCCTTGCTTTAACGGTTATCCGGACTGCTTTTGCCAGTCAGCTGGCCACTTTGCTTTATCTTCGTCGGGTAGCGCCGGTCATGATGGCACGCCAGGTTTCCTGATGACGAGGGAGAGCCAGAGGCGTACCTCGCAAGGAGCATCAGCCCTTCCGTGCTCTCCATCAAATCCGAGGTGAGCCAGGTGGAAGCGGCCACCCGGCCAGTTCTTCTGGCTACCGGCTAGACGGGCCAGCCGGGAAGGTTATAAGCCCAGCCGGGCGGTGTTCGCCAACCAGCTGGAGTTGTCATTCTTGAGGGCCAGACGGCATGTTCCTTCTAGAGCCGGCCTACTTGTGCTTGGATTTCCCCACCCGGGGGTTATCCTCTCGACAAAGGGGTTATATGTGAATGTTTGTCATTAAAGTAATTGACAAAATTCTGAATAAATAAAAGGAGTTTTATTTAATGAGAGTTTGCATTAAATTTGGTGGAAATTTAATGGGAATTTGAGTGGGTTTTTGAGTGGAGGGAATTGAAACGCATTTGTGTGAGTGGAGTGTCCACCCACATGAATGAAAGGAGGGTAGGGGGCACCCCCATGGCCGGCGGCCACCCCCTTGGGTGCCCCCTCCTCCTATAAAAGGAGCCCCCTCTCCTCTCTCTCTCTCACTCACACCTCCTCGTGAAGGATCTCTCCCCCTCTAGTATTTATCCCCGATGATCTCGGGCTAGCGAGATACATGTTCCCGGTGGCTATTCGACAAGAAAGAGTTGTGCTTCCGCTGCATCGCTGGAGCGTGGAGGCGGAGGTTGCTCGGTGCCTCGTATGTGTGTGCGATCATGGATGCACCACTGATTGGTGGTGCTAAGGACTTCCTCTCGATCTTGTGATCGGCAAGAGATCGTCTACATCAACCACGAGTTTGGACTCGTTAATCTTTGTCGGTCTTCAAGGGTATGTTCTCTACGGATGTACATCCGCCCGTTGTTTGTATCTAGTAGATAGATCTTGGTACATAGTTGTTCCCATCATAGGAATTTTTTTGTTTTCTATGCTGCGAACCCTACAGCATCAAGTGACACATTTATCCAAGCATGGCACAACGCCACATCTTCTTCCTCACTATAGTTATCGGGCCACTTGCCCGTGGCCTTGTCCTTGTTCTTGCCCTTGCCCTTGCCCTTGGTCAATGCCTCCACCACAGTATCCTCTTCTTCGACATCATCGGTGGCCTCCTGTTCTCCATCCAAGTAGTCGTCGTCGGCCTCTTCGGCCTTGTCGGCCACCACCTCTTCATCGCCGCTGAAGTTGAGGTCATCAAGGCCTTGGTGGTGAGAATGATCGAGTTGTGGCATGTACTTGGCGACGGACACGTCGGTGGCACTTAGAGTCGGCCCGAGAATTTCGTCGATCACCTCGAGGGCGCCATCTTGAGGTGCGACGATGGCCATCGAGGAGGACGACAACATGGCCTTGGAGGTACCCTTGGGATTTCCCTTCATCTATATGGTCAACGGCTTGGGTGCGAAGGCGGCAGCGTCCTTTCTTTCTTCTTCTTCTTCTTCTTCTTCTTCTTCTTCTTCTTCTTCTTCTTCTTCTTCTTCTTCTTCTTCCCCACCCGCGAATGGGAGATAATGGCCTCCGTCAGCCTCCTCGCTCGCGGTATGTTCACCACTGGCGCAAGGGGCAACCGGCCCACCTATCCTACCGTCACCTCTGCCTTGCCGGTAGTCTTGGCGGCCACTCCAGTCAAACGCGCCATGCCGGTGGTGCCTAACCACTTCCGCGACATAGTTGGCGCTGCACGGGAGTCGATTCCGGTGGAATCGCATCGGCAGGAAACTCCGGCGGAGCTGCAGAACCGAACTCCGGAAACATTCCGGCCGGGGATAGGAGAGTCCCGACGCTACCGTCAAGTGGCGGCGGTTTTGGGCGGGAGAGTCGGCGGCGAGGCGAGAGGGGGAATTTTAGGAGTCGCGTTGGCAGCCGAGCATATTTGGAAGAGGGGGAAGATTTTAGGAGTCACATTTTTATATTTACTCCTCTAACCGAATTTGCGCCTTCGGTTAGAGCCAATGTCGACCGATTGATGGAGCAAAAATAGGAATCCGACCATGAGAGATGCTCTTATGCAGCTATTTATAGTGGCGGAGCTAGAGCATGCATGCACTATTTATATCAGGTACCGTCCAGTTGTGCGTCTGATTTATGCCACATCAGTGCTTTCGTATTTTGAACCGTAAGTGAATGAGAAGAGCAAGATCAAGAACTGTATTATAGCAAATCCTGAGTTCCAGGACCATTCTGGACATAGCCAATCAACTTACAGGACTACAAATGCATTTTACTTCAGTTAGAGCATCCCCACTCGTTGGCCGTTCCCAGGCCTAAATCCGGACCTAAATAAGGCCATACAAAACACGTTTTTGAGCCTGGGAACACCAAGTTTCCCACTTAGGTTCCCAAGCCGAGTTTCTGGGACATCTTTTCTCGCCCAAATTCGGCTCAAATTTGTCCAGTTTTCGGTATAGTTCGGCATAATATGAATATAGAGCACTGTTCGGCCTAGTTTGGCATAAAATTGACAATAGTTCAGCGTAAATTTAAACATAGTTCGGTGTACAATGAAAATACTGAAGGAAATATGCCCTGAGAGGCAATAATAAAGTGTCTATTATGTATATTCCAAGTATATGATAGATGTTTATTTTGCATGCTATAATTGTATTAATACGGAAATGTTAATACATGTGTGTTTAATAAACAAACAGAAAGTTCCTAGTTATGCCTCTCTCATAAACTAGCTCGTTGATTAACAAGCTGATCAAGGTTTCCTGATCATGGACATTGGATGTTAGTTAGTAACGAGGTCACAACATTAGTGTAATGATGTGATGAACATTCATCTGAAGTATAGCATTATGATCAAAAGTTATTGAGTTTATATTGCTATAACAACTTACGAAGTGATCCTCATCCTTAGACCATGAGATCGTGTCAATCACTAACACCGGAAGAGTTTCTTGATAACATCAAACGTCACATCGTAACTGGGTGATTATAAAGATGGGTTCAGAACTACTAAAGTGTTATGTTGAGGCCCATGGATCGAGAGTGGAATTTGTTCATCCCAATGACGGATAGATATGCTCTGGGCCCTCTCGGTAATATCACATTGGTTAGCTTGCAAGCAAGTGATTTGATCACTAGAATGTTAGATCACAGGAACGAGAAAAGAGTGCATGTCAGTAACGAGATCAAACTAGGTATGGAGATACTGATGATTGAATCTCGGACATGTAATATATCACGAAAAAAAAGGATTAAGATACTAGCGTAAAAGGTTCCGACGATCACAAGAAAGTCATCATTGAATGTGTGGGAGTAAGTATGGGTCTCTAGAACCCACTTATGATTATTGATCGGAGAAGGGTCTCGATCATGTCCGCATTATTCGCGAACTATAGGGTGGCACACTTAAGATACACCGACATCCAATTGGAGCAAAAGTTTCATGCCGGAAATAATAACAAGCGTAGGTTTTCGGATGAAATTGCAGAAAGTGTTTTTGCATGTGAAATGAAATACTAGCAAGGGGTTATATGTGAATGTTTGTCATTAAAGTAATTGACAAAATTCTGAATAAATAAAAGGAGTTTTATTTAATGAGAGTTTGCATTAAATTTGGTGGAAATTTAATGGGAATTTGAGTGGAGGGAATTGAAAGGCATTTGAGTGAGTGGAGTGTCCACCCACATGAATGAAGGAGGGGAGGGGGCAGCCCCCATGGCCGGCGGCCACCCCCTTGGGTGCCCCCCCGTCGCCTATAAAAGGAACCCCCTCTCCTCTCTCACTCACACCTCCTCGTGAAGGATCTCTCTCCCCCTCTAGTATTTATCCCCCATGGTCTCGGACTAGCGAGATACATGTTCCCGGTGGCTATTCAGCAAGAAAGAGTTATGCTTCCGCTGTATCGCTGGAGCAAGAAGGCGGAGGTTGCTCGGTGCCTCGGACGTGTGTGCGAGCACGGATGCGCCGCTGATTTGCGGTGCTAAGGACTTCCTCTCGGTAGGCGTACGTTGCGGCTAAAAAGTGCCCGTAGCGCACTACCCTGGTGCGCTACGGTTATATGAGGATAGGAGTAACGCAATACCCACTACTAGGAAAACGATTATAGGTAGATTTTAATTCCGTGGCGCATATCGGAAAAATGCTCCACTAAAATTAATTTTGTGGCGCATATAGCAAATGCTCCATAGAATTCTTGCAATTCTGTGGCGCATATAGCTATATGTGCCACAGAAATTGAGAGTTCTGTGGCGCATATAGCCATATGCGCCACAGAATTCCTATGGGCCCCATGTGGGACTGACCCAGCACATGGGTAGGCCAGAATTCTGTGGCGCATATGGCTATATGCGCCACAGAAAGTAAAAATTCTATGGCGCATATAGCATATGCGCCACATAATTCTCACTTTCTGTGGCACATATGTAGGGGTTCGTAGCATGGAAAACAAAAAAAAAATTTCTATCGCATACAAACAAACAAGCCAAGATCTATCTACTAGATTGTAGCAACGAGTCGATGGAATAACTCACCCTCGAAGATTCCAAAGTGTTTAACGAGAGCAGATTCTCGTGGGTGATGTAGTCGTACTCTTTCCGATCTCAAGATCGCGTAGACGGTCCTTCCGGCGCCACGTTCCGGCAGCGCTCCCGCAGTCGGTCACACGTTCGGTACTCGACGAAGACCTTCCTCTCCCTTGTTCCAGCAGGCAGCGGAGGTTGTAGCACTCTCCTCGCGATTCCGGCAGCACAACGGCGTGGTACCGGAAGTAGAGGGGAGATCCCGCAGGGCTTCGCCTTAAGCCGGTGCGAGTATGGTGGAGCTTATGAGAGAGGCTATTAGTGGTCTAGTAATTAGACACACCAATTAGAGGGCTCTAAACCAATTAGAAGGCTCTAAACCAAAATAGCTCTAAACCGGGGTTTAGATCTAGGGTTTAGTTTAGAGGATAGGAACTAGTGTGTCTAGAGGAGGAGGCCCTGCCCCTCCTCTTATAGGTGGAGGGTGCGGCCAAGGGGAGGGGAGTCCCTCCCCAAGTCGGCCTTGGGAGGCGCGCCGGCCAAGGGGAGGAATCCCTCCCCAACTCGGCCTCCACCTCCTCCTCCTTTCCCACTTCCAAAACTCGCCGTTTGACTTTCAAACTAGCCGTTTGACTTTTCAATTTAGGATTTAAATAAACCCTTTATTTTGGACAGCAAGAACACCTAGTACATGATGCAATCATTCCAATATGTAATGACACATTCATGTACCCTTCCCCCTCCGGAGTGCCGGACATTCCGGGACCTTCTAGAATGTTCCCGATGAAAACACCGGAACCATTCCCCAACTCCGAAACGGGACTTTCCTTATATGAATCTTATTCTCCGGACCATTCCGGATCACCTCGTGATATCCCGGATCACATCCAAGACTCCGAACAACATTCGGTCTCTTTCTCATAATACCATAACTACTCAAACAACGTCGAATCCTTAAGTGTGTCTCCCTACGGTTCGTGAATTATGCGGACATGATCGAGACACTTTCTCCGAACAATAACCAATAGAGGAATCTGGAAATTCATATGGCTCCCACATATTTCTATGATTACTTTGCGATCGAATGAACCATTTACATACGATACCAATTTCCCTTTGTCTCACGATATGTTACTTATCCGAGGTTATGATCGTCGGTATCTCTGCATACCTAGTTCAACCTCGTTACTGATAAGTAATCTTTTCTCGTTCCCGTGATATGTGATCCCTTGTGACCAAGTCACATGCTTGCAAGCTAATTGGATGACATTTCACCGAGAGGGCCCAGAGAATATCTATCCGTCATATGGATGGACAAATCCCACTCTTGATCCATGTGTTTCAACCAATACTTTCCGAACACTCAATACCACCTTTATAGCCACCCTGTTACGGTGTGGTGTTTGATGACATCAAAGCATCCATCTGGTAAAGGTGATATGCATGATCTCATGGTCGAAGGAATTAGATAACTATGTATCAGAAAGCATATAGCAATTGAACTATTGAAATGACTTGATCTTTATGCTACGCTTATCTATAGGAGTATGTCCACCATATCATTCTCCTAACGATATGATCTTGTTGTTAATAACATCTCAATGTTCATGATAGGGAAACCACAATCATCTATTAACCAACAAGCTAGTGAAGTATAGAGGCTATACTAGGGACTTCAATTTAAGTTTACAATTCACACAAGTATTAATGTTTCCTTGTTAATACTATTATAGCATGAATATAAACATTTATCATAAACACAAAGATATAATAATAACTATATTTATTATTGCCTCTAGGGCATATCTCCAACAGTCTCCCACTTGCACTAGAGTCATCTAATCTAGATTACATGGTAATATACCGAACACCCATGGCAGTTTGGTGTTGGTCATGTTTTGCCCTCGGGAGAGGTTTAGTCAACGGATCCGCCACATTCAGATCTGTGTGTACTTTGCAAATCTTTATATCCCCATCCTGGATATGTTCTCGAATAGCGTGAAAATGCAGCTTGATATGCTTCAGCTTCTTGTGTGACCTTGGTTCTTGCGCATTGGCTATGGCGCCCATGTTATCACAGTAGATAGACATTGGGTCCAGCGCACTAGGAACCACACCCAGCTCTGTAATGAACTCTTTCATCCATATCGCTTCTTGTGAAGCCTCCGAAGCAGCCATGTATTCCGATTCAGTTGAAGATCTTGCCACAACGCTTTGCTTTGCACTCCTCCAGCTAACTGCTGCACCATTCAAAATAAATACGTATCCAGATTGTGATTTAGAATCATCCGGATCGGTGTTCCAACTAGCATCGGTGTAACCATTAACAACGAGCTGTTCATCACCTCCATAAGAAAGAACCATATCCTTAGTTCTTCTCAAGTACTTAAGGATGTTTTTGACCGCTGTCCAATGATCCACTCCTGGATCACTTTGATATCTGCTAGTTAAACTAACAGCATATGCAATGTCGGGTCTAGTACATAGCATGGCATACATTAGAGATCCTATGGCTGATGCATAGGGAGTCTTACTCATCCTTTCTCTATCTTCTGCTGATGTCGGACTTTGAGTTTTACTCAAGGTCGTATTGGGCAACATGGGCAAGAACCCTTTCTTGCTTTCTTCCATTCCAAACCTCTTTAGAACTTTGTCCAAATATGTACTTTGTGACAATGATATTTGGCGTTTCGATCTATCTCTATAAATCTTTATGCCTAATATGTAAGCTGCTTCGCCAAGATCCTTCATTGAAAAACTATTATTCAAATATTCTTTGACACTATTAAGAAGGTCTACATCATTCCCAATCAACAATATGTCATCCACATATAGTATTAAGAACGCTACAGAGCTCCCACTCACTTTCTTGTAAATACAAGCTTCTCCATAAGTTTGTATAAAACCAAAACTTTTGATTACCTTATCAAAACGTTGATTCCAACTTCGGGATGCTTGCTTCAATCCATAGATGGACCGTTGAAGTTTGCATACCTTGTTAGCATCTTTAGAATCGACAAAACCTTTGGGTTGCATCATATACAACTCTTCATCAATGTCTCCATTGAGGAATGCTGTTTTGACATCCATCTGCCATATCTCATAATCATAATATGCAGCGATTGCTAACATAATCCTCACAGACTTTAGCTTCGCTACTGGTGAGAAAGTCTCATCGTAGTCAACTCCTTGAATTTGTCGAAACCCTTTTGCGACAAGCCGAGCTTTATAGACAGTAACATTACCATCAGCATCTGTTTTCTTCTTGAAAATCCATTTGTTCTCGACAGCCTTCCGGCCATCCGGTAAGTCCACCAAAGTCCATACTTGGTTTTCGTACATGGATCCAATCTCGGATTTCATGGCTTCTTGCCATTTATTGGAATCTGGGCTCATCATCGCTTCCTCATATGTCTCGGGGTCATTGGTGTTGTCCACCAACATGACACTCATAACGGGATCATACCAATCTAGAGTGGTACGAGTTCTCGTTGACCTCCGAGGCTCTGTAGTAACTTCAACCGAAGTTTCATGATCACCATCATTAGCTTCCTCTCTTATTGGTGCAGGCACCACAGGAATTTCTTCCGGTGCTGCGCTACTCGCAATTTCGAGAGAAGGTTCGACAACCTCGTCGAGTTCTACTTTCCTTCCAGTCACTTCTTTCGAGAGAAATTCCTTCTCTAGAAAGGATCCATTCTTAGCAACGAAGATTTTGCCTTCGGATCTATGATAGAAGGTATACCCAATAGTTTCCTTTGGGTATCCTATGAAGACGCATTTTTCCGCTTTGGGTTCAAGCTTGTCCGGCTGTAACTTCTTTACATAGGCTTCGCATCCCCAAACTTTAAGGAACGACAATTTAGGTTTCTTCCCAAACCATAATTCATACGGTGTCGTTTCAACGGATTTAGACGGTGCCCTATTTAAAGTGAATGCGGCTGTTTCTAATGCATAACCCCAAAATGATAGCGGTAAATCTGTAAGTGACATCATAGAACGAACCATATCTAAGAGAGTTCGATTACGACGTTCAGACACACCATTACGCTGTGGTGTTCCCGGCGGTGTCAACTGCGAAAGTATTCCACATTTCTTCAAATGCTCGCCAAACTCGTAACTTAGATATTCACCTCCACGATCAGAACGTAGAAATTTAATCTTCTTGTTACGTTGATTCTCTACCTCACTTTGAAACTCCTTAAACTTCTCGAAAGTTTCGGACTTATGTTTCATGAAATAGATATACCCATATCTACTCAAGTCATCTGTGAAGGTAAGAACATAACGATAACCACTGCGCGATGCTACACTCATTGGACCACACACATCGGTATGTATGATTTCCAATAAGTCTGTAGCTCGCTCCATTATACCAGAAAATGGAGTCTTGGTCATTTTACCCATCAGACATGCTTCGCATCTTTCAAGTGATTCAAAATCAAGTGATTCAAGAAGTCCATCGGAATGGAGTTTCTTCATACGTTTCACTCCGATGTGACCAAGACGACAGTGCCACATATAGGTCGAATTATCGTTTGATTTCAAACGTCTAGCCTCAATGTTGTTGACATGTGTATTTCCACTATCGAGATTCAATAAGAATAGACCATCTATCAAAGGTGCATGTGCATAAAACATATTACTCATATAAATCGAACAACCATTATTCTCGGATTTAAACAAGTAACCGTCTCGCAATAAACAAGATCCCGATATAATGTTCATGCTCAACGCAGGCACCAAATAACAATTATTTAAGTATAAAACTAATCCCGATGGTAGATGAAGAGGTAGCGTGCCGACCGCGATCACATCAACCTTTGATCCGTTTCCCACGCGCATCGTCACCTCGTTCTTTACTAGCTTCCGTTTATTCTGCAGCTCCTGTTTCGAGTTACAAATATGAGCAACCGAACCAGTATCAAATACCCAGGCACTACTACGAATACTAGTGAGATACACATCAATAACATGTATATCAGATATACCTTTCTTCTTGATGTTGCCGTTCTTCAAATCCGCCAAGTACTTTGGGCAATTCCGCTTCCAGTGACCTTCTCCCTTGCAGTAAAAGCACTCAGTATCAGGCTTGGGTCTAGCCTTGGTCTTCTTCGTCGGCATGGTAACTTTCTTACCACCCTTCTTGAAGTGTCCCTTCTGCTCAGACTTGCCTTTCTTGAATTTGGTGGTCTTATTGACCATCAACACTTGGTGCTCTTTCTTGATCTCCACTTCTGCAGATTTTAACATAGCAAATAGTTCTGGCAACTCTTTGTTCATGTTCTGCATGTTGTAGTTTATCACAAAGTTCTTGTAACTTGGTGGTAGTGATTGGAGGATGCGGTAAACCCCCAAAGTATTAGGAATCACTATACCCAAGCTTTGAAGTTTATTCGCGTGCCCAGACATTTTAAGCACATGCTCACTGACGGAGCTACCCTCTTCCATCTTGCAGTTAAAGAACTTTTCAGAAGCTTCATAACTTTCAATTGCCGCATGAGTCTCAAAGATTAATTTGAGATCCTCGACAATATCATATGGGTCTGACTCTTCAAACCTTTTCTGAAGCTCCGATTCTAAACCATACAAGATAGCACACTGAACTATGGAGTACTGATTCTTCCGAGCGAGGTAAACATTCTTTACTTCATCGGTAGCATCAGCTGCAGGTGGGTCACCCAGCGGTGCATCCAGCACATAGGTCAAATTACCAGCTGTGAGGACAATCCTCAAATTGCGGAACCAATCCGCGAAGTTGCTTCCATTGTTTTTCAACTTTTCTTTCTCTAGGAACGCATTAAAATTGATGGTAGGGGCTGCCATTGATCTACAACATATTTGCAATAGTTTAGACTAAGTTTATGACAAATTGAGTTCAAATTAATTAATGAAATTAAACTAGGTGAACTCCCACTCAAAACAACATCCCTCACATTGTTTTAGTGATCACATGAACCAAATCCACTACATCAATTCCGATCATCACGAGAGTTGATATAGGTTCAATGGCGAACAATCGACATGTTCATCATATCTGCTATATGATTCATGCTTTACCTTTCGGCGATCCGTGTTCCTGAGGCCATGTCTGTACATGCTAGGCTCGTCAAGATCAAACCTTAGCTACCGCATAAGCAAATCTGGCTTGCTTATGTTGTATTCACCCGCGGAATCAAAGACACCCGATCATCACGTGGTGCTTCGAAGCAACAAGCTTTGGCAACGGTGCATACTAAGGGTGAACACTTTAGAACTTGAAATTTATGTGCATGAGGGATCATCTTATAATGCTACCGTCGTCTACTAAGCAATACAAGATGCATAAAGGATTAACATCACATGCAATTCATAATATGTGATATGATATGGCCTTTCTTCTTTGTGCTTCCGATCTCTATCTTCAAGCACGAACATGATCTCCATCATCACCGGCATAGCATCAAGGTCAATGACGCTTCTTCATGGTTGTCGTCCACCAGCTTCAACTATTACAACTATTTTGAATAGACACGCAGGTCTTAACAGAATTTAAAGACAACCATATGGCTCCTGCCGGTTGCCAACTTACAATAAGGAACATTGCATACATCAAATATAATCACAATCATGGCCATATCACATCACTGCACACCCCTGCAAAACAAAGTTAGACGCTTCTACTTTCTTTGCATATTTTACGTGGTTTGGGGCTTTCAATAAGTGTCGTTCTAACCTACGAACAAGAACCACAACATTGATACTAGCATTGTTGATTACCCGTTGTAAATTGGATCTTTACTATGCTAGGAGAAACAGGCACCCGCAAAGCCACTTATGCAATACGAGTTGCATGTCAAGCGTGGAGCAAGTCTCATGAACGATGTCATGTAAGGTTAGCCCGGGCCGCTTCATCCCAACATACCGCAAGATGCAAAGTACACGCAAAGCAATCTACAATAAAAGCATCAACGCCCACAATGACCATTGTGTTCTACTCGTGCAACAGATCTACATATAGACACGGCTCTGATACCACTGTAGGGGTTCGTAGCATGGAAAACAAAAAAAAAAATTTCTATCGCATACAAACAAACAAGCCAAGATCTATCTACTAGATTGTAGCAACGAGTCGATGGAATAACTCACCCTCGAAGATTCCAAAGTGTTTAACGAGAGCAGATTCTCGTGGGTGATGTAGTCGTACTCTTTCCGATCTCAAGATCGCGTAGACGATCCTTCCGGCGCCATGTTCCGGCAGCGCTCCCGCAGTCGGTCACACGTTCGGTACTCGACGAAGACCTTCCTCTCCCTTGTTCCAGCAGGCAGCGGAGGTTGTAGCACTCTCCTCGCGATTCCGGCAGCACAACGGCGTGGTACCGGAAGTAGAGGGGAGATCCCGCAGGGCTTCGCCTTAAGCCGGTGCGAGTATGGTGGAGCTTATGAGAGAGGCTATTAGTGGTCTAGTAATTATACACACCAATTAGAGGGCTCTAAACCAATTAGAAGGCTCTAAACCAAAATAGCTCTAAACCGGGGTTTAGATCTAGGGTTTAGTTTAGAGGATAGGAACTAGTGTGTCTAGAGGAGGAGGCCCTGCCCCTCCTCTTATAGGTGGAGGGTGCGGCCAAGGGGAGGGGAGTCCCTCCCCAAGTCGGCCTTGGGAGGCGCGCCGGCCAAGGGGAGGAATCCCTCCCCAACTCGGCCTCCACCTCCTCCTCCTTTCCCACTTCCAAAACTCGCCGTTTGACTTTCAAACTAGCCGTTTGACTTTTCAATTTAGGATTTAAATAAACCCTTTATTTTGGACAGCAAGAACACCTAGTACATGATGCAATCATTCCAATATGTAATGACACATTCATGTACCCTTCCCCCTCCGGAGTGCCGGACATTCCGGGACCTTCTAGAATGTTCCCGATGAAAACACCGGAACCATTCCCCAACTCCGAAACGGGACTTTCCTTATATGAATCTTATTCTCCGGACCATTCCGGATCACCTCGTGATATCCCGGATCACATCCAAGACTCCGAACAACATTCGGTCTCTTTCTCATAATACCATAACTACTCAAACAACGTCGAATCCTTAAGTGTGTCTCCCTACGGTTCGTGAATTATGCGGACATGATCGAGACACTTTCTCCGAACAATAACCAATAGAGGAATCTGGAAATTCATATGGCTCCCACATATTTCTACGATTACTTTGCGATCGAATGAACCATTTACATACGATACCAATTTCCCTTTGTCTCACGATATGTTACTTATCCGAGGTTATGATCGTCGGTATCTCTGCATACCTAGTTCAACCTCGTTACTGATAAGTACTCTTTTCTCGTTCCCGTGATATGTGATCCCTTGTGACCAAGTCACATGCTTGCAAGCTAATTGGATGACATTTCACCGAGAGGGCCCAGAGAATATCTATCCGTCATATGGATGGACAAATCCCACTCTTGATCCATGTGTTTCAACCAATACTTTCCGAACACTCAATACCACCTTTATAGCCACCCTGTTACGGTGTGGTGTTTGATGACATCAAAGCATCCATCTGGTAAAGGTGATATGCATGATCTCATGGTCGAAGGAATTAGATAACTATGTATCAGAAAGCATATAGCAATTGAACTATTGAAATGACTTGATCTTTATGCTACGCTTATCTATAGGAGTATGTCCACCATATCATTCTCCTAACGATATGATCTTGTTGTTAATAACATCTCAATGTTCATGATAGGGAAACCACAATCATCTATTAACCAACAAGCTAGTGAAGTATAGAGGCTATACTAGGGACTTCAATTTAAGTTTACAATTCACACAAGTATTAATGTTTCCTTGTTAATACTATTATAGCATGAATATAAACATTTATCATAAACACAAAGATATAATAATAACTATATTTATTATTGCCTCTAGGGCATATCTCCAACAACATATATCTATATGCGTCACAGAATTTTGACATTCTGTGGAGCATTTGCCGTATGCGCCACAAAATGTGCGAAACAGATCTAAAAAAAGGCCAGATCCCACACCCTTTGGTTTTAAAATAAAGCATTAAGAAATAAAAATCAACCTTTAGTTTTTTTATGGGGGCAGCCGAACCAGGCTAGATCCGGCCAGCCGGCCACCCCAGGAAACAAACCCTAGCTCACCAACTAACCCACCCCGCCGCCACCCAACCACCACGCAGCTGCACAAACAACAAACCCACCCTCGCGATCCCGCACAGCGCACACGCCTCACCCCACCACGCACGCTCCTCCCATACCCGGCCCCACCATCCCACGCCCTTGATTCCCCTCCTCTGCTCGCGGTCGCCTTCCTCTCGAGCTCGGGCCACCGCCACAACGCGCCCCCTCATCGGCCTACCCTTTCGCCGCTCGAGCTCGGTCGGCCGCCACCTTGCCTGCATCACCGCCCCCTCTCCCTTCCTTCAGCCGCCTGCGTCGCCCCTTTCCCGTCCTCTCTGAGCCGCCGCAGCAACCGCGTTTCGACTTGGCCTCGCCGCCAACCGCCCGAGCACGTCCATGCAGTGTTTTGCCTCCTGTCGCCATCGCGCCATATCTCCTCTCTGCCCAAGCACCGACCGCCGCCACCGGCCTCCTCAAGCGCCTACGCCTCCGGCCGCCCTCGTCTTCCTCGCGCCTCCTCGCTGGCGAGTCCACTGCGCGTCGTCCTGGATGCCAGGCACCGCCACCTGCCATTCTCCTCGATCCCTGCTTACGGTGGCTCTTTCCGGTCGCCTTCACCCCGGTCCTCGAGCCTTGCCTCGTCTCCTCCAGACATATGACTAGCTGTATAATTTCTCTACATGCATTTATGTACAAATTACAGCATGCAGTACATAGCCAAGGCAGATTGCATTTTGCAAAGCTACACAAGGTGGCATGATGAATTCAGAGAAGGCATGCAATTTTGGCTGCAGACTAGGAGAAGAGTTGAAGCTCCAACTTGGAGAGAGGATGGAGTAGGTGCTTCTAAGGCCTGCAGAATAATGGTGATGTTTTCTCACATGTCTCCGAAGTGAACAAAGGCTCCAATGCACCTACATTGCCAGGAACTTTCCTATTCTTCCAGGAGGCGCTAGCAAAAACTAATGTATGTGCAATCAGAAGATCGGACCTAGAGTTGCATCTCACGTCTGGAGTTGTTGATCTGTTGAAGGCCGTTGGCTAATCGCATGCAGTGATGCAAGTTCCTGGCATTGCATAATTTCTCTACATGCATTACCTTGAGAGGAGCACCTATTTCTCTACATGCATTGATCTGTTTGTCTTTAGGAGGCAAAATGCGAGTAGTCTAAGTCTGATGACTGTGCAGATCGATTTGTGTTTAGTAGAGACCGTGTTATGTATTATACTTTTAGTGTCGTTATGACTTATGTGCTTCTTCGATTTGTTATGTAGATGTAGCCTAGTGCTAGTGTATGGCTAGCTTTTGCATCTCAGGCTCTGAGTGGTTAATTTGTGCACGACTTTCTGATTCTATGAATGTTCAAAATGATGCACTTAGAGAGCGGAAGTTACTTGATGCTTCTAGAGGTCTAGAATTCTAGATTTGTTTAGATCTTTTTTATGGATATGGTTTTTGGGATTAAGGCATGAAATACATGCTAATGTCTGCTGCTACGGATATCTGTGCTAGGAATGTGCAAGGGGCACCTAGGCGTCGAGGCATTGGTGGTCGAGACGAAGAGGTGAGGAGCACCTGGGTGGGAAGGCGATGGTGCCAAGGATACGCGACAACAGCTACAAGATATACGCGACAACAGCTACAAGGGATACGCGACTAGAGAGGAGGTGGTGGCCAAGTGGAGGAGACACGTGTGGAAGAAGAACCGGACGAAGATCTTGGTGCCGCTATGGCGTACTACATTCTGTCCTAAGGTAGGCGGTCACAATATCGCGCGGTTGTAAGTTATGTGAGTGAGAATACTCGTGAAATGTAGTTGTACACTTATTCGGTTCTAAGTGATTTGATTGATGAACACTTGTAAACATTCGTGCTTGTTGATGTATTATATATAAACTGGAATATTTGTACTGTTGTGTGCAGCTTTTCTATGTATTTCTGTCAATTTTTGTGTATTTTCTGTAATATAACTGTTATATACCTATATTTGTACTAGATTTTGAAAATTTCGAAATTCTAAAAAAAGGAATTCTATGGAGCATATGCCTACATGCGCCACAGAATCTGGGATCGAATTCTGTGGCGCATATACATATGCGCCACATAATTCTAATTTTAGTAGCGAAAATTTAATGGCGACCACTAGATGCGCCACAGAATTTATTTTTGGTGCGCCACTAATAACATTTTTCCTAGTAGTGACCAGGTGCGCCACGGGTAGGGGTACAGGTGCGCCACGGATGTGTTTTTCAAAAAAAATGCAAACAACACCCTCGTTTTGAATTGCAAAAGCAATCGGGTCCAGAAATCGCCGCCGTCGTGTTGCCTCGCTACCACCGTAGGGATGTGCGGGTTGCCGTGGACATACTAGTCCTCGTCGGCGTCGAGGCAGAAGGAGGAGGTGCGGTCGGAGCTGCAGTCGGAGGTGGACGGAGGTATGGTCGGAGGAGGTGGTGGCAGCTGGAGGACGTGTGGTTGGAGGAGACGACGGCGACGACAACGGCCGAAGGAGCTGGTTACCCGTGGTCGTCCTTTGTCAGAGGAGGCCGAAGTGAGGAGAAGGAGAAGAGGGAGGAAGAGAAGGGGAAGAGAAGAGGAAGAGAAGAAGAGAGGGAGGAAGGAAGGGATGAAGAGATGAGAGAGGGAGGAAGAGAGCGCGAGAGGGAGGTAGGTGGGCGGGGTGGTGATTCGAATTTTGAATCCCGCCCAACTTACTCGTGGCGCACTAGGTGGTGGTGCGCTATGGGTAAGTTGCCTCAATTTTTTTCTGTAGCAAAAAATCTTGTTTTTGCCATAACTTTTTATTCTTTTCGAATTTTGAGATTCTAAAAAATCGCTAAACGACCTAAAGGGGTTGCAATCGATGTAGATCTCATTCTGGTCATTTTGGTATATTATACATTTTTTTCGACATTGTATGCAAAAGTTACGGCCGTTTTACCGTGGCATGACTTTTTTTTATAGAAAAAGTCGAAATTCATGTTTGTTAATTTCCCTAGAAACTAGACCATATTATCTACCTAAATATGAAAGGATTTTATTTTTTTAAGTGTTTTTCATTTTCTTTTATTTTTTGCAAAGCTAAAAAGGCGATCCACGGGGTGGGGGGTGGGGGGTGGAGTTGCTGTAGGCCACTTAGCCGTAGGGCACTAGGGCAGAGTGTCCTACGGCTAAGTTGACCCAGCTACTGCAACACATATATCCATAGCGCACTAGGTCAAGGTGCGCTACGGCTAAGTTTCACATCCGTAGCGCACCTTGACATAGTGCGCTATGGGTATGTGTGTTGCGGCCACCTGTGCCCTGGCCCACAGATAGCCGTGGCGCACCAACCCCATGTGCGCCACGCTTATGGCAGTTAGCCGTAGGGCACCTGTGGGTAGTGCGCCATGCCTATTTTACTCGTGGGACACTACTAGCACATGCGCACGGATGTGTAGATTACCTATAGCCGTTTTCCTAGTAGTGTGTTGTAAGTAGAAGTATGAGATGACACTCTTACAACACACATAACGTGTAAGTTCCATAGACCTTGGCCTTACACATAAAGGTATGATAGTGATGATACCACGGTGCACATGATGGAGATCATATGCGGGAACCATATCATTTCACTTATAAACATGTGATGTTTGATTTTATCTTATATTGCTTGTTTGGCGTTTTATTAGCATAATAAGATGATCCCTCATTTAAATATCAAGATAATAATGTGTTCTTCCTTAAGTATGCACCGATTATGTTTCGTCGCTCCAAGAAATCACGTGATGATCGGGTGTTCTTGGATCCACGACCATGTTTCGGGTGTAAGACAGTTACACACACGAATACTAAGGTTCTTACTTTGCGAGCCTAGCATGTATAGACATGGCCTCGGAACACGGACCAAAAGTTAATCATGAGTCATATGGTAGATATGATGCCCATTTGATGCTTGTCTTTCAAGCTACACCGACTCACGTGATGATCGGACTTGGTGTAGTGGATTTGGTTCATGCAATCACCAAAAAGGCACGAGGGATGTCGTTTTTGAGTGGGAGTTCATTCATAATGTGGATTAGTTGAACTCAATCTATCATAAACTTAGTCTAAACTTTACAAATTATGTTATAGATGGCACCACCTGCTTTTAATTTCAATGTGTTCATGGAGAAAGAGAAACTTGCAACAAACGATAGCAACTTTACCGAATGGGCCATAAATTTGAGGATTCTCCTCTCTGCTACACAAAAGCAATATGAACTAGAAGCACCGCTAGGCCCCCCACCGTTCGATGATGCCCCTGACGAGGAGAAGAATCTCTATCAGACTCGTCAGGAGGACCACAACTTAGTTCATTGTGGCATATTGTATGGGCTAGAGCCAGAACTTTGAAAGCGTTTCGAAAACGACAATACATTTGATACAATGGGTGAGTTGAAAATGATTTTTGACACACATGCTGCTGTAGAGAGCTACAATGCTTCAGAAAAGCTCTTTAGCTGCATGATGGAATAGCATAGCTCCGTAAGTGAGCATGTATTCAAGATGTCGGGTTACGTCGATAAGCTTGTGTCCTTGGGAATATCGATTCCCATTGACTTAGACATCTATCATGTTCCGTAGTCTCTGCCACCTAGATATAGGATCTTCGTGATGAACAATAATATGCAAGGCATGAAGAAGTCTCTCCCCGAGCTTCTGTCAATGCTTAAAACTATAGAAGTGGAGATCAAGAAGGAACATCAAGTGTTGATGATCAATAAGAACACTGGTTTCAAGAAAGACTAGAAGGGAAACGGAAGGGAAGTAAGGGCGGCAAGCCGGTTGCAATGCCTGAAAAGAAACCCCGAGTTAACCCTAAGTCTGATACCGAGTGCTATTATAGTAAGGGGACTGGCCACTGGAAGCGCAACTGCCCGAAGTATTTGGCAGACAAGAAGGTCGGCAAGGCAAACAAAGTTATATATGATATACATGTTATTGATGTGTACTTGACTAGTACTCGCAGTAGCACCTGGGTGTTTGATACTTGTTCAGTTGCTAATATTTGTAACTCGAATCAGGGGTTGCGAAACAAGCGACCGCTAGCAAGGGGTGAGGTCAAGATGCGTGTCGACAATGGATCAAGTGTTGATGTGATCGCCGTCGGAACGCTACCTCTCCACTTACCATAGGGATTAGTAATAAACTTAAATAATTGTTATCTGGTGCCTGCACCGAGCATGAACATTGTATCTGGATCGTGTTTGATGTGAAGTGGTTATTCATTTAAATCCGATAACAATGGTTGTTCTATTTATATGAATGAAATCTTTTATGGTCATGCATCGATGATGAATGGTTTATTTCTGTTGGATCTCGATAATAGTGTTACACATATTCATAATGTTGATGCTAAAAGGATTAAACTGAATGATGATATTGTTGGAATTATGCCCTAGAGGCAATAATAAAGATGTTATTATTATAACTCTTGTTCATGATAAAGTTTATATTCCATGCTAGAATTGTATTAAGCGGAAACATTAATACTTGTGTGGTTTGTGAACAACACCGTGTCCCTAGTACGCCTCTATGGACTAGCTCATTGATCAATGATGGTTAAGGTTTCCTAACCATAGACATGAGTTGTCAATTGATAATGAGATCATATCATTGGGAGAATGATATGGTGGACAGACCCAAACTAAGCGAAGCAATTAGATCGTGTCATTGTGTTCATCTTTGCGAAGCTTTTCCTATGTCAAATATTGTATTCCTTAGACCATGAGATAATACAACTCCCTGGTATCGGAAGAAAGCTTTGAGGTCATCAAACGTCATCCTATGAGAGGGTGATCATAAAGGTGTCTCTCAGGTGATCGGAAAGTATCTGTTGGGTTGTATGTATCGAGATGGGATTTGTCCCTCCCAAGTCGGAGAGATATAATTCGGGCCCACTCGGTAATCGATATCAACACCGCTTGCAAGCATGTGGTTAAGGAGTTAATCACAAAGTGATATCGGATTACGGAACGAGTAAAGTACTTGCTGTGAACGAGATTGAACTAGGTATGACGATACCGACGATCGAATCTCGGGCAAGTAAAATATCGCGAGACGAAGGGAATATATATATGGGATTGATTGAATCCTGGCATCGTGGTTCATCCGATATGATCATCGATGAATGTGTGGGAGTCAATATGGGTGCCCAGACCCCGTTGTTGATTATTGATAGAAGATCATGTCTGCATATTCTCGAACCCGCAGGGTCACACACTTAACGTGTCTCGACGCTAGGATAGATTGGATATTTGGTTTATGAGTTTTTGTTCGGAGTCTCGGATGGGATCCGGGACATCACGAGAGGTTCCGGAATGGTCCGGAGAATAAGATTCATATAAGGCAGTGCAGTTTTTGGAGTTCGGAATTGTTCCGGATTAATCGGTATTGTACCGGAAGCTTCTAGAACCTTCCGGAAGGGGGCCAACGTGGTCCCACCTTCCGGGAGGGGGCATGGGCCTATGAGGGAGTGTCCTGGCCGCATTGGGCCAGGGGCACAAGGCCCCATAGGGCCCAGCCGATCCTAGATAAGTTTAAATTGTTTAAACTAGAGATAAGGTAAGATAGGATTTCTAGATAAGGGAGAGTTTAAATTGTTTAAACTAGAGATAGGCTTGGAGGAGAGGCTAGGGCTGGCCGCCCTCCTCTATAAATAGAGGGCTGGTGCGCCCCCCTCCTGACACACCTTCCTCCAACCCTAGTTGCCCTGCTGCCCTTCCACTCTCCCTCCCGACTGTTTGTAGGCGAAGCCCTGCGGCAGAAATTCTCCACCATATACACCACGCCGTCGTGCTGTAGATCCAATCCATCTCTCCACCATACTCGCTGGTCCGAGGAAGGAGGAGACGTCGAGGTGCTGCACGTGTGCATCTCACGGAGGCACCGCCACTTGTGGTGCTAGATCGGATCGGATCGCGAGGAGGAGAAGCGAGTACGACTACATCACCCATGTTCCGACGAACGTTCCGCTGTGCGAATCTTCAAGGGTATGAAGATCTAATCCAATCTCTCTCGTTGTTTGCATCTCCTAGATTAGATCTTGGCTTTCCCTCTGTTCGCTTCCGTAGAAAATTTTGATTTACTATGCTGCGAAACCCTTCAGTGGTATCAGAGCTAGATCTATGCGTAGATGTGATTCACGAGTAGAACGCAACATGGTTGTTGCGGGCGTTGATGTTTTCTGTTGCAAGCCTCTTGTTTGTGTTCTTCTTATGACGCGGCATAGTGAGATTGAAGCGGTCCAGGCCAACCTTACGCGACGTCGTTCGCGAGACCGGCTCCGCACTTGACGTGTGGCTTGTTCCACACATGCGGCTGGTGGATGTCAGTTTCTCTCACTATAGTGATCATGGGATTAACACCGGAGTTTGGCAACCATAATATCACCGTTGTGGCTTTCCGTAGGTAAGAATCGTTCTTAGCATCTACTCCCATAAGCCACGTAAAACATGCAACAACAAAGTAGAGGCGTCTAACTTGTTTTTGCAGGGAGTGTTTTCTGTGATATGGTATGGCCCAAGATGTGATGTGTATATTGTATGCGATGATCATGTTTTGTAATGTTTCACGACTTGCATGTCGATGAGTACACAACCGGCAGGAGCCATATGGTTGTCTTTATAATTGTGTATGACCTGCAAGTCAACTTCTTATACGCCATGTAATAGCTTTACTTTATCGCTAAGTAGTTAGCAATAGTTGTTGTTGCTATTTGTGGTGGAGGCAATCATGGTGGAGTGATGGAGATCATGCCGGAACGCACAAGATGGAGATCATTGCGCGAAGATTGGCTATACCATGTCACATAAAGTTATATGCATGTGATGTTTATCCTTTTATGTATCTTATTATGCTTAGATCGCGACGGTAGCATTATAAGATGATTCCTCACTTAAAGATCAAGATAAAAACTGTGTTCTCCCCGAGTATGCACCGTTGCGAAAGTTCGTCGTGTCCAAGCATCACGTGATGATCGGGTGCTATAGACTCTACGCTCACATACAACGGGTGCAAGCCAGTTTTGCACACGCGGAAATACTTGGGTCTAACTTGACGAGCCTAGCATGTACAGACATGGCCTCGGAACACATGAACCGAAAGGTTAAGCACGAGTCATATGAATGATATGATCGACACTTCGTTGTCCACCATTGAAACCACATCTCTTCTCGTGAAGATCGGATTAGGTGTGGTGAATTTGGATCGTGTTCACTAAACAACTTGAGGGATGTTGAATTTAGTGGGAGTTCATCTAGTAATTTGATTAAGTTGAACTATTTATCACGAACATAGTCTAAACTGTACTTGCAAATACTGTAGATCACATGGCCAAGTCCAACTTCAACTTCAACGTTTTTGCTGAGAAAGAAAAGCTTAGAAATAATGGGTCTAACTTCACAAACTGGTTCCGCAATCTAAGAATCATTCTGTCTGGCGGACAAAAGGACTATGTCCTTGAAAAAGCGTTAGGTGACGCCCCTGCTGCAACTGCGCCGGCTGATGAGAAAGCTGTCTATCAGTCGCGCAAAAATGATTATGGTGTGATTAAGAGCACCATGTTGTTTGCTATGGAACCGGAACTTCAAAATCGTTTTGAAAACTATCCCGGGCCCTTTGAGATTCTCGAAGAGTTGAAAACCATGTTTCAGACTCAGGCCCGTTCTGAGAGATATGAGATCTCCGAGAAGTTCTTTAACTGCAAGATGGAGGAAGGGAGTTCCGTTAGTGAGCACGCCATTAAGATGTCGGGCTACACTCAACGCCTTGAGCAACTGGACTGCAAGATTCCAGAGGAGCTCAAGATTGACAGGGTTCTGCAATCACTCCCTCCCAGCTACAAAAGTTTTGTAGTGACTCATAATCAGATTGGTTCCACTGATACGATCACCGAGCTCTTCGCAAAGCTGAAGGCTGCGGAGGTGGACATCAAGAAGGATAATCATGTGTTGATGGTCAACAAGCCCTCCTTTAAGAAAGGTAAAGGTGCAAAGAAGCCCTTCAAGAAGGGCGGCGGCAAGCGCAATGCCCCTGCTGAGAAGAAGCTCAGGTCTGGTCCCAAGCCGGAAACTGAGTGCTTCTATTGCAAGGACAAGGGTCACTGGAAGCGCAACTGTCCGAAGTACTTAGCGGACAAGAAGGCTGGCACCATCAAAGGTATATTTGATATACATGTTATTGATGTTTTCCTTACTAGCCCTCGTTGTAGTGCCTGGGTATTTGATACCGGTTCAGTTGCTAATATTTGTAACTCGAAACAGGAGCTGCGGAATAGACGGCGGCTTGCGAGGGATGAGGTGACGATACGCGTTGGCAACGGATCAAGAGTTGATGTGATGGCCGTCGGCACGCTCTCCTTAGTTTTACCTTCGGGATTAGTTTTAAACCTTAATAAATGTTATTATGTGCCTGCGTTGAGCATGAACATTATTTCTGGATCGTGTTTATTGCAAGACGGTTATTCATTTAAATTGGAGAATAATGGTTGTTCTATTTATATGAGTAACATCTTTTATGGTCATGCACCCCTTGTAAATGGTTTATTTCTTCTAAATCTCGAAAGGGATGAAACACACATCCATAACATTGAGGCTAAGAGATGCAAAGTAGATAGTGATAATACTACTTATTTGTGGCACTGTCGTCTAGGTCATATTGGTGTAAAGCGCATGAAGAAACTCCATTCTGATGGACTTTTGGAGTCTCTTGATTTTGAATCATTTGACACATGCGAACCATGCCTCATGGGCAAGATGATCAAAACCCCGTTCTCCGGTATGATGGAGCGAGCAACGGACTTGTTGGAAATCATACATACCGATGTATGCGGACCGATGAGTGTTTCGACGCGCGGTGGATATCGCTATTTTCTCACTTTTACCGATGACTTAAGTAGATATGGGTATATCTATTTGATGAAACATAAATCTGAAACGTTTGAAAAGTTCAAAGAATTTCAGAATGAAGTGGAGAACCATCGTAACAGAAAGATTAAGTTTCTACGATCCGATCGTGGGGGCGAATATTTGAGTTATGATTTTCTCACGCATCTCAAAGCAAGTGGAATCGTTTCACAACTCACGCCACCCGGAACACCACAGCGCAATGGTGTGTCTGAACGCCGGAATCGAACCCTATTAGATATGGTCCGATCGATGATGTCTCTTACTGATTTGCCGTTATCATTTTGGGGTTATGCATTAGAAACCGCTGCATTCACTTTAAATAGGGCTCCATCTAAATCCGTTGAGACGACACCGTATGAACTGTGGTTTGGTGGTAAACCTAAGTTGTTGTTTCTTAAAGTTTGGGGATGTGAAGCTTACGTCAAGAAGTTGATGCCGGACAAGCTCGAACCCAAAGCGGAGAAATGCGTCTTCATAGGATACCCTAAGGAAACTATTGGGTGCACCTTCTATCACAGAACCGAAGGCAAAGTGTTTGTCGCAAAGAACGGTTCCTTTCTTGAGAAGGAGTTTCTCTCGAAAGAAGTGAGTGGGAGGAAAGTAGAGCTAGACGAGGTTATTGAACCTTCTCTTGAATTGGAGAGTAGCGCAGCACCTGAAATTGTTCCAGTGCCGCCTGCACCAACAATAGAGGAAGCTAATGACAAGGATCATGAAGCTTCGGACGATGCTGCTACTGAACGTCGCAGGTCGACAAGGTCGTGTGCCCCTCCTGAGTGGTACAGCAACCCTGTCTTGACTGTCTTGTTAGTAGAAGACAGCGAACCTACGAACTATGAGGAAGCGATGATGAGCCCAGACTCTGAGAAATGGCTAGAAGCCATGAAATCCGAATTGGGATCCATGAGCGAAAACCAAGTATGGACTTTGGTGGACCCTCCTAGCGACCGAAAGGCCGTTGAGTGCAAATGGATCTTCAAGAAGAAAACGGACGCGGATGGTAATGTTACCGTCTATAAAGCACGGCTTGTTGCGAAAGGTTTTCGACAAGTTCAAGGTGTTGACTACGATGAGACTTTCTCTCCCGTAGCGATGTTTAAGTCCATTCGGATTTTATTAGCAATTGCTGCGTTTCATGATTATGAAATATGGCAAATGGATGTCAAGACTGCTTTCCTCAATGGCAACATTGATGAAGAGTTGTATATGATGCAACCCGAAGGTTTTGTCGATCCTAAGGATGCTGATAAAGTATGCAAACTTCAGCGTTCCATTTATGGACTGAAGCAAGCATCTCGGAGTTGGAACCTTCGTTTTGATCAAGTGATCAAGAGCTTTGGATTTGTTCCAAATTGCTACGAAGCTTGCATCTACAAGAAAGTGAGTGGGAGCTCGGTGACGTTTCTGGTACTATATGTGGATGACATATTGATTATTGGAAATGACATCAACATGCTTAACGATGTGAAGAGTTATTTGAACAAGTGTTTTTCAATGAAAGACCTAGGTGAAGCTGCTTATATATTGGGCATCAAAATCTATAGAGATAGACAAAGACGCCTGATAGCTTTAAGCCAGAGTACATACCTAGACAAAGTTCTGAAAAGGTTCAGAATGGATAAGGCATTGAAAGGTTCAGTGCCTATGTTGTCAGGTAAGATATTGAGCAAGGCTCAGTGTCCAGCTACGGTAAATGATAGGGAAGCTATGAGCAAAGTGACTTATGCCTCGGCCATAGGTTCCATCATGTATGCCATGCTGTGTACTAGACCGGATGTGTCCAATGCTCTTAGTTTGACGAGCAGATATCAAAGTGATCCAGGAGTGGAACACTGGACAGCCGTGAAGAACATCCTAAGGTACCTAAATAGGACTAAAGAAATGTTCTTAGTCTATGGGGGTGATGAACAGCTCGTCGTAAAAGGTTACGTCGATGCTAGTTTCGACACCGACAAGGATGATGCTAAATCTCAGACAGGATACGTGTATATTTTGAATGGAGGAGCTGTGAGCTGGAGAAGCTGCAAGCAAAGCGTGATCGCGGGATCTACAGTAGAAGCGGAATATATGGCTGCTGCAGAAGCGTCAAGTGAAGGAGTTTGGATCAGAAACTTCATCACTGAGCTTGGCGTGGTTCCAAGTGCATTGGACCCACTGGAGATATTGTGTGACAACACTGGCGCCATAGCACTCGCTAAGGAACCAAGATATCATCCAAAGACCAAGCATATGAACCGCAAGTTTCATATAATCCGAGATTATATAGCAGATGGAGATCTGAAGATCAGCAAAGTACATACAGATCTGAATGTCGCAGATCCATTGACTAAACCTCTTCCACGTGTAAAACATGATCAGCACCTCAGTGCCATGGGTGTGAGATTGTTGCCAAATGTAAACTAGATTATTGACTCTAGTGCAAGTGGGAGACTGTTGGAATTATGCCCTAGAGGCAATAATAAAGATGTTATTATTATAATTCTTGTTCATGATAAAGTTTATATTCCATGCTAGAATTGTATTAAGCGGAAACATTAATACTTGTGTGGTTTGTGAACAACACCGTGTCCCTAGTACGCCTCTATGGACTAGCTCATTGATCAATGATGGTTAAGGTTTCCTAACCATAGACATGAGTTGTCAATTGATAATGAGATCATATCATTGGGAGAATGATATGGTGGAAAGACCCAAACTAAGCGAAGCAATTAGATCGTGTCATTGTGTTCATCTTTGCGAAGCTTTTCCTATGTCAAATATTGTATTCCTTAGACCATGAGATAATACAACTCCCTGGTATCGGAAGAAAGCTTTGAGGTCATCAAACGTCATCCTATGAGAGGGTGATCATAAAGGTGTCTCTCAGGTGATCGGAAAGTATCTGTTGGGTTGTATGTATCGAGATGGGATTTGTCCCTCCCAAGTCGGAGAGATATACTCCGGGCCCACTCGGTAATCGATATCAACACCGCTTGCAAGCATGTGGTTAAGGAGTTAATCACAAAGTGATATCGGATTACGGAACGAGTAAAGTACTTGCTGTGAACGAGATTGAACTAGGTATGACGATACCGACGATTGAATCTCGGGCAAGTAAAATATCGCGAGACGAAGGGAATATATATATGGGATTGATTGAATCCTGGCATCGTGGTTCATCCGATATGATCATCGATGAATGTGTGGGAGTCAATATGGGTGCCCAGACCCCGCTGTTGATTATTGATAGAAGATCATGTCTGCATATTCTCGAACCCGCAGGGTCACACACTTAACGTGTCTCGACGCTAGGATAGATTGGATATTTGGTTTATGAGTTTCTGTTCGGAGTCTCGGATGGGATCCGGGACATCACGAGAGGTTCCGGAATGGTCCGGAGAATAAGATTCATATAAGGCAGTGCAGTTTTTGGAGTTCGGAATTGTTCCGGATTAATCGGTATTGTACCGGAAGCTTCTAGAACCTTCCGGAAGGGGGCCAACGTGGTCCCACCTTCCGGGAGGGGGCATGGGCCTATGAGGGAGTGTCCTGGCCTCATTGGGCCAGGGGCACAAGGCCCCATAGGGCCCAGCCGATCCTAGATAAGTTTAAATCGTTTAAACTAGAGATAAGATAAGATAGGATTTCTAGATAAGGGAGAGTTTAAATTGTTTAAAATAGAGATAGGCTTGGAGGAGAGGCTAGGGCTGGCCGCCCCCTCTATAAATAGAGGGCTGGTGCACCCCCTCCTGACACACCTTCCTCCAACCCTAGTTGCCCTGCTGCCCTTCCACTCTCCCTCCCGACTGTTTGTAGGCGAAGCCCTGCGGCAGAAATTCTCCACCATATACACCACGCCGTCGTGCTGTAGATCCAATCCATCTCTCCACCATACTTGCTGGTCCGAGGAAGGAGGAGACGTCGAGGTGCTGCACGTGTGCATCTCACGGAGGCACCGCCACTTGTGGTGCTAGATCGGATCGGATCGCGAGGAGGAGAAGCGAGTACGACTACATCACCCACGTTCCGACGAACGTTCCGCTGTGCGAATATTCAAGGGTATGAAGATCTAATCCAATCTCTCTCGTTGTTTGCATCTCCTAGATTAGATCTTGGCTTTCCCTCTGTTCGCTTCCGTAGAAAATTTTGATTTACTATGCTGTGAAACCCTTCAGATATATCCGCATATATGTGGCACTGCCGTCTAGGTCATATTGGCGTTAAACGCATGAAGAAGCTCCATTCGTATGGACCTTTGGAATCACTTGATTTTGAATCATTTGATACATGTGAGCCATGCCTTATGGGCAAGATGACTAGAACGCCGTTTTCCGGTTCAATGGAACGGGCGACAGATTTATTGGAAATCATACATTCTGATGTATGTGGTCCAATGAGTGTGTCGGCGCGAGGTGGATATCGTTATTTTGTTACTTTCATGGATGATTTGAGTAGATACGGTTATATCTACTTGATGAAACACAAGTATGAAACCTTTGAAAAGTTCAAGGAATTTCGGAGTGAAGTGGAAAATCATCATAATAGAAAGATCAAATTTCTACGATCCGACCATGGAGGTGAGTATCTATGTTACGAGTTTAGCACTCATATGAAAGAGTGTGGAATTATTTCACAACTCACACCTGCTGGAACACCACAGCGAAATGGTGTGTTGGAACATCGTAATCGTACTTTATTGGATATGGTTCGATCTATGATGTCTCTAACGGACTTGTCGTTGTCATTTTGTGGTGATGCACTAGAAACTGTTGCATTCACTTTAAATCGGGCACCATCTAAATCTGTTGAAAAGACACCGTATGAATTGTGGTTTGGAAACAAACCTAAGCTGTAATTTCTTAAAGTTTGGGGATGCGATGTTTATGTGAAGAAACTTCAATCGGATAAACTCGAACCCAAAGCGGAAAAATGCATCTTCATAGGATACCCTAAGGAAACTATTGGGTATTCCTTCTATCACAAATCCGAGGGCAAGGGTTTTGTTGCCAAGAATGGATCATTTTTAGAGAAAGAGTTTCTTGCGAAAGGTATGAGTAGTCGGAAAGTAGAACTCGAAGAGGTTATTGAACCTTCTCTTCAAAGTATGGTGAGTAGCGTAGCGCCGGAAGTCGTTCCGGAGTTGGCTTCACCAGTTGAAGAGGGAACTAATGATAATGATCATGAAACTCCAAAAGAGAGCACTACCGAACCTCGCAGGTCTAGCAGGACGCGTGCAGCTCCCAAGCTGTACGGAAACCCTGTTATGAATTTCATGGTTGATGAAATTGATGACCCTGCGACGTATGAAGAAGCGATGATGAGCCCAGATTCCAACAAATGGTTAGAAGCCATGAAATCCGAGATGGAATCCATGTATGAAAATCAAGTTTGGAACTTGGTGGACTTACCTCACGACCGAAAGGCCGTGGAGAATAAATGGATTTTCAAAAAGAAAACTAATGCTGATGGTAATGTGACCGTATATAAAGCTCGACTTGTCGCAAAGGGGTTTCGACAAATTCAAGGAGTTGACTACGATGAGACATTCTCTCCCGTAGCGATGCTAAAGTCAGTTAGGATTATGTTAGCAATTGCTGCATATTTCGATTATGAGATATGGCAGATGGATGTCAAAACCGCGTTTCTCAATGGTAATATTGAAGAAGAGTTGTATATGATACAACCAAAGGGTTTTGTAGATCCTAAGGATGCTAACAAGGTGTGCAAGCTTCAGCGATCCATCTATGGATTGAAGCAAGCATCACGGAGTTGGAATCTCTGCTTTGATGAGGTGGTCAAAGAGTTTGGATTTGTCCAAACTTATGGAGAGGCTTGTATTTACAAGAAAGTGAGTGGGAGCAATGTGGCATTTCTGATATTATATGTGGATGACATATTATTGATCAGAAATGATATAGATCTTTTAAACAGTGTTAAAAATTATCTAAACAACAAATTTTCAATGAAGGACCTAGGTGAAGCGTCATACATATTAGGCATAAAGATCTATAGAGATAGATCTAGGCGCCTAATAGGGTTATCACAAAGTACATACCTTGATAAGATTTTAAAGAATTTTAAAATGGATGGAAGTAAGAAGGGGTTCTTAACTATGTTGCAAGGCAAGACATTGAGTAAGACTCAAAGTCCGACTACAACGGAAGAAAGAGAGATAATGGACAAAGTCCCCTATGCTTCAGCCATAGGCTCTATAATGTATGCCATGTTATGTACAAGACCGGATGTGGCACATGTTATTAGTTTGACTAGTAGGTACCAATCGAATCTAGGTTCAGAACACTGGATAGCGGTCAAGAATATCCTTAAGTACTTGCAAAGAACTAAGGATATGTTTCTTGTGTACGGAGGTGAAGAAGAGCTCATCACTAAGTGTTATGTCGACGCTAGCTTTGACACAGATCAAGATGACTCTAAGTCTCAATCCGGATACGTATTTCTCATGAATGGCAGAGCGGTTAGTTGGAGGAGTTCCAAACAACCTGTGGTGGCGGGATCAACAACGGAGGCCGAATATGTTGCTATTTCGGAAATGGCTCAGGAAGCGGTTTGGATGAAGGAGTTCATATCTGAACTAGGTGTGGTTGCGAGCGCGTTGGACCCAATGGTGATCTATTGTGACAACAATGGTGCCATTGCCAATGCGAAAGAACCAAGGTCTCACAAGAATTCCAAGCATATTAAGCGCCGGTTTTACTCCATTCGCGAGCATGTCAAGGATGGAGATATAAAGATTTGTAAAGTACACATGGATCTCAATGTAGCAGATCCGTTGACTAAAACTCTCCCTAGAGCAAAACATGATCAACACCAGAACTCCATGGGTGTTAGATTCATCACTACGTAACTAGATTATTGTCTCTAGTGCAAGTGGGAGACTGAAGGGAATATGCCCTGAGAAGCAATAATAAAGTGTTTATTATGTATATTCCAAGTATATGACAGATGTTTATTTTGAATTCTATAATTGTATTAATACGGAAACGTTAATACATGTGTGTTTAATAAATAAACAGAAAGTTCGTAGTTATGCCTCTCTCATAAACTAGCTCGTTGATTAACAAGATGATCAAGGTTTCCTGATCATGGACATTGGATGTTGTTAATAATGAGGTCACAACATTAGTGTAATGATGTGATGAACATTCATCCGAAGTATAGCATTACAATCAAAAGTCATTGAGTTTATATTTCTATAACAACTTATGAAGTGATCCTAATCCTTAGACCATGAGATCATGTCAATCACTAACACCGGAAGAGTTTCTTGATAACATCAAACGCCACACCATAACTGGGTGATTATAAAGATGAGTTCAGAACTACTAAAGTGTTATGTTGAGGCCCATGGACCAAGAGTGGAATTTCTTCATACCAATGACGGATAGATATGCTCTGGGCCCTCTCGGTGATATCACATTGGTTAGCTTGCAAGCAAGTGATTTGATCACTAGAATGTTATATCAAGGGAACGCGAAAATAGTGCATGTCAGTAACGAGATCAAACTAGGTATGTAGATACTGATGATCGAATCTCGTACATGTAATATATCGCGAAACAAAAGGATTAATATACTAGCGTAAAAGGTTCCGACGATCACAAGAAAGTCATCGTTGAATGTGTGGGAGTTAGTATGGGTCTCCAGATCCCTCTTCTGATTATTGATTGGAGAAGGGTTTCGATCATATCCCCATTATTCGCGAACCGTAGGGTGGCACACTTAAGAGACACCGACATCCATTTGGAGCAAAAGTTTCATGCCGGAAAGAATAACAAGCGCAGGAATTTATTTCACTAGATACCGAAACAGGTTTTCGGGTGAAATTGCATAAAGTGTTTTTGCATGTGAAATGAAATACTAGCAAGGGGTTATATGTGAATGTTTGTCATAAAGTAATTGACAAAATTCTGAATAAATAAAAGGAGTTTTATTTAATGTGAGTTTGCATTAAATTTGGTGGAAATTTAATGGGAATTTGAGTGGGTTTTTTAGTGTAGGGAATTGAAAGGCATTTGAGTGAGTGGAGTGTCCACCCACATGAATGAAGGAGGGGAGGGGCAGCCCCCATGGCCAGCGGCCACCCCCTTTGGTGCCCCCTCCTCCTATAAAAGGAGCCCCCTCTGCTCTCTCTCTCACTCACATCTCCTCGTGAAGGATCTCTCTCCCCCTCTAGTATTTATCCCCCATGGTCTCGGAATAGCGAGATACATGTTCCCGGTGGCTATTCGGCAAGAAAGAGTTGTGCTGCCGCTGCATCACTAGAGTGAGGAGGCGGAGGTTGCTCGGTGCCTCGGAGGTGTGTGCAAGGACGGATGCGTCGCTGATTTGCGATGCTAAGGACTTCCTCTCGATCTTGAGATCGACAAGAGATCGTCTACATCAACCACGATTTTAACTCGTTAAGCTTTATCGGTCTTCAAGGGTATGTTCTCTACGGGTATACATCCGCCCGTTGTTTGTATCTAGTAGATAGATCTTGGTACATAGTTGTTCCCATCGTAGGAAATTTTTTGTTTTCTATGCTGCAAACCCTACAAATACAACATATTATGGCATATTTCGGCCTGTTCATGATCAGCATCTACGTGTTGCCCCTACGTATCCGTAGGTGCTCAACTAGATCATTCTGCAGCTATTGATGCACTACTGGATCTCGGATCTCCTCAAGCATAGCGATGAAGGCAGCCCATGTTGGAGGCACCTGGTGATCAGGCTCAGCAAGAGGTCCCTGTCTGTAGTATGGCTCGTTCTGCTCGACCAAACTTACTGGATCCTTCCTCTCATCCTCAATGATCATGTCGTGCAAGGTTACACAACAGTTCGACCAGGTCATAGAAGGGAACCAGACAACTGCAAATTTTTGTTGGAGCACACCAAATGCCCGCTCCATGTCCTTCTTGAAAGCTTCTTGTTCCTTGGCAAACTAAGCATGTCTAGGAAGCATTGGGTTTGAGATAGTCTTGACAAATGTTGGACATCTTGGATAGATGCCATTTGCAAGATATTATCCCTTGTTGTAGTGGTGCCCGTTGATCTCAAAGTCCACAGGGGGAGCATGACCCTCAACAAGCTTGGCAAAGAAACTTGAGGAGTTGAGGACGTTGATGTCATTGTTCGATCCTGCCATGCCAAAGAAGGAGTGCCAGATCCAAAGATCATGTGTAGCAACTGCCTCGAGTTCGAGTATCACAGTGCAACCTTCTTTGTGGCCTTTGTACATTACCTTCCATGCAAATGGACAGTTTTTCCACTTCAAATGCATGTAGTCTATGCTTCCAAGCATCCCAGGAAGTCCTATATTTTCATTGACTGCCATGATCCGAGCAGTATCTTCAGCAGTGGGTGTTCTCAAGTACTGTTTCCCAAACACTACAATCACTACCCTGAAGAACCTATACAAGCAATCGATGGCAGTGGACTCAACCATGCGGAGATAGTCATTGGCATTGTCACACGACGCTCCATATGCAAGAAACCTCTTCGCCACTATGCACTTGAACAGTGAGGAAAAACCCAACCATGCCGGTGTAGTCCTTCTTGCACACGAAATAGGGGTCGAATTCACGGATGGCATGCACGATCTTGTGGAAGATCTTCCGCTCATCCTGAAATGACACCAAAACACGGCCTCTTCATGGAGCGGCTCGTCGGCGAAGTAGTTGGCGTACAACATGTAGTAGCCCTCCATCCTCTGCCTTGCCTTGCACTTCCGGTGACCCTTCACTAAACCTCCACGCTTCGGATTTGCCGTATGCAAGTACAACTGGGCGAGGGAGGCGAGGATCTGCATGTGCTCTGCATCTTCGGCGGTGGCGGTGTTCTCCTCCTCCAGCAACACGGCGAACATCTCCTCGTAGTCGGAGTCCATGGCCGAACAGGCAAAACGCCGAACACTTGGAGGGCGAGCTGATGGGAGCTTGCAGCAAAGCTGAGCTATGTCGAAGTCTGGGCGGCGAAACCGGCGGGGGAATGGGCGGTGACTACGGCGACCTATCTACAGGCATGGATACGTCTCGGTGGGGTGGAGCTCCGCCGGTGAAGTCATGGCGGCAGAGGCATCTGGGGAGCTCTTCGCCGCAGATTGGACGAGTGTGTGTGGGGAATGGGACTGTCTCACTGACAGAGCTAGCCCACACCCGTTTTCTCTTCGTGCGGCATTCCTAGGGCATTTCAGGGATGCTGAGAATAACCTGAGAAGTCCGGACCAAAGTTCGCCCAAATCCGTACGAACCGGGGTCCTGAGAACGCGACTGGGCCGATTTTCGACGTCCGGACCAAAAAACTCCCTGAGATTGGCGTCCTGGAAAGGCGAGTGAAGATGCTCTTAGGTCACACCATTATTCCTCTTAAAAGAAGTACTCCCTCCGACCCATATTAGTTGACTCAAATTTGTCTAGATTTGGATGAATCTAGACATTATTTAGTATATAGGTTCATCCAAATTTTGACAAATCCATGTCAACTAATGTGGGTCGGTGGGAGTATGAGAAAAGGATATAGTACTTTTTTGGTTGTGTTTAGCAAATCATTTTCATCATGAAATTTTATATAGTCCCTTCGTCCTAAAATAGATGTCTCAGATTTGCTAAAATTTAGATAAATCTAGCACTAGTGGAAACAAGGCCTTTGGTTGAGGTCGGAAATGGGCTTTAACACCGGTTCTTCTATGAACCGGTGTTAAAGGGGGTGCCCGTACCAGCATGGTCCATAGAGAAAAAAGGAGCACCCCTTTAACACCGGTTCGAGCCACGAACCGGTGTTAAAGGCCCTGCACCAGTGGCCCGCGCAGCCCCCCCTTTAACACCGGTTCGTGGCTTGAACCGGTGTTAAAGGGGGGGGCTATATAACACACCGCAGCCCACACCCCTCTCTTCCATTTTTTCACTCTCTCATTTTGGAGCATAGCAAGAGGGTGAGAGGTGTGCTAGTTTGTGTTTTTCCTTTGCACAAGAGGTGTTTGGTGAAATGCCCGAGAGCTCGAAATAAGTTTTCTCGTTGCTCTTTCCTTCTCGGTCGAGGTCGGCCACTTTATCCTTTCATGTGTCATTGATGTACTATATAAATGGTCATCTCCCTATTAATTTTTGATATACTATATATTAATGCAGATGAACCGGCAATGGATGTACGGTAACCGACGCACTTCCGAGTACATTACGGGCCTCCAAAATTTCATCGTTGTGGCTAATGCAAACCGTGGTCACAATGGGTTTATGTGCTGCCTGTGTGTTCACTGTCAGAACAAGAAAGACTTCTCAAATACCAGAACCATTCACGCCCACCTGCTTCGATCCGGTTTCATGCCCAGCTATAATTGTTGGACCAAGCATAGAGAAAAAGGGGTTGTGATGGAAGACAACAAAGAAGAAGAGGATGATGACAACTATCATAATATGTATCCTGAATATGATGATACTGCAACGGGGGTAGATAATGAAGATCAAGAGGCAGCAGATGGGCCCGCTGATGGCGATCTTGTTCAGGCCATTACTGATGCAAAGGAAGAATGTGAAACTGAAAAGGAGAAGGCAAAGCTGGAGCAGATGTTAAAGTATCACAAAACATTGTTGTACCCAACTTGCGAAGATGGCCACAAAAATCTAGTTACCACACTGGATTTGCTGCAATGGAAGGCAGAGAACAGTGTGACTGACAGCACATTTTCAAAGTTGTTGGTAAAAAGGAAGAATCTGCTTCCAAGAAATAATGAGTTGCCCGACAGTACATACCAAGCTAAGAAGGTTGTCTGCCCTCTAGGATTAGACGTGCAGAATATACATGCCTGCATCCTCTACCGCGGTGAGAAGTTCGAGAATTTGGATGCATGCCCGGTATGCACTGCACTGCGGTATAAGATCAGACGAGACGATCCTGGCAATATTGAGGGCGAGGCCCCTAGGAAGAAGGTTCCTGCCAAGGTTATGTGGTATGCTCCTATAATACCACGGTTAAAACGTCTCTTTAGAAATAAATAGCATGCCAAGTTGTTACGATGGCACATGGAAGACCGTAAGAAAGACGCGATGTTGAGACACCCCGCTGATGGGTCACAGTGGAGTCGAGTGAGAGTACCCAGACTTCGCACGTGACGCAAGGAACTTAAGGTTTGGTCTAAGTATAGATGGCATGAATCCTTTTGGTGAGCAGAGCTGCAGTCACAGCACCTGGCCTGTGACTATGTTGTAGGGGTTCGTAGCATGGAAAACAAAATTTTCTATCGCATACAAACAAACAAGCCAAGATCTATCTACTAGATTGTAGCAACGAGTCGATAGAGGAACTCACCCTCGAAGATTCCAAAGCGGTTAACGAGAGCAGATTCTCGTGGGTGATGTAGTCGTACTCTTTCCGATCTCAAGATCGCGTAGACGATCCTTCCGGCGCCACGTTTCAGCAGCGCCCCCGCAGTCGGTCACACGTTCGGTACTCGACGAAGACCTTCCTCTCCCTTGTTCCAGCAGGCAGCGGAGGTTGTAGTACTCTCCTCGCGATTCCGGCAGCACAACGGCGTGGTACCGGAAGCAGAGGGGAAATCCCGCAGGGCTTCGCCTTAAGCCGGTGCGAGTATGGTGGAGTATGAGAGAGGCTATTAGTGGTCTAGTAATTAGACACACCAATTAGAAGGCTCTAATCTGAAGGCTAGTGCAATTAGAAGCTCTAAACCGAAATAGCTCTAAACCGGGGTTTAGGGCTAGGGTTTAGTTTAGAGGATAGGAACTTGTGTGTGTTAGGAGGGGAGCCCTGCCCCTCCTTATATAGGTGGGAGGGCTGGCCGGCCAAGGGGAGGGAGTGGAGTCCCTCCCCAACTCGGCTTGGGTGGGGCGCCGGCTTGGGGAGGACTCCCTCCCCAACTCGGCTTCACCTCCTCCTCTTTTCCCACTTCCCAAAATTGCCGTTTGACTTTCAAACTAGCCGTTTGACTTTTCAATTTAGGATTTAAATAAACCCTTTATTTTGGACAGCAAGAACACCTAGTACATGATGCAATCATTCCAACTTACAATGACACATTCATGTACCCTTCCCCCTCCGGAGTGCCGGACATTCCGGGACCTTCTAGAATGTTCCCGATGAAAACACCGGAACCATTCCCCGACTCCGAAACGGGACTTTCCTTATATGAATCTTATTCTCCGGACCATTCCGGATCACCTCGTGATATCCCGGATCCCATCCGAGACTCCGAACAACATTCGGTCTCTTTCTCATAATACCATAACTACTCAAACAACGTCGAATCCTTAAGTGTGTCTCCCTACGGTTCGTGAATTATGCGGACATGATCGAGACACTTCTCCGAACAATAAACAATAGAGGAATCTGGAAATTCATATGGCTCCCACATATTTCTACGATTACATTGCGATCGAATGAACCACTTACATACGATACCAGTTTCCCTTTGTCTCACGATATGTTACTTATCCGAGGTTATGATCGTCGGTATCTCTTCATACCTAGTTCAACCTCGTTACTGATAAGTACTCTTTTCTCGTTCCCGTGATATGTGATCCCTTGTGACCCAGTCACATGCTTGCAAGCTAATTGGATGACATTTCACCGAGAGGGCCCAGAGAATATCTATCCGTCATATGGATGGACAAATCCCACTCTTGATCCATGTGTTTCAACCAATACTTTCCGAACACTCAATACCACCTTTATAGCCACCCTGTTACGGTGTGGTGTTTGATGACATCAAAGCATCCATCCGGTAAAGGTGATATGCATGATCTCATGGTCGAAGGAATTAGGTTACTATGTATCAGAAAGCATATAGCAATTGAACTATTGAAATGACTTGATCTTTATGCTACGCTTATCTATAGGAGTATGTCCACCATATCATTCTCCTAACGATATGATCTTGTTGTTAATAACATCTCAATGTTCATGATAGGGAAACCACAATCATCTATTAACCAACAAGCTAGTGAAGTATAGAGGCTATACTAGGGACTTCAATTTAAGTTTACAATTCACACAAGTATTAATGTTTCCTTGTTAATACTATTATAGCATGAATATAAACATTTATCATAAACACAAAGATATAATAATAAATATATTTATTATTGCCTCTAGGGCATATCTCCAACAGTCTCCCACTTGCACTAGAGTCAATAATCTAGTTTCAAACCTTTGTGTATTCAACACCTATGGCTTTCCGGTGTTGCATGTACACGATTGCTAGTGGTCAACTGATCTCCGGATCTGACACTTCCAGGTCCGTGTGTAATTGCATGTCTTTGCGTCTCTACGCATCACTCATTCTCTAATGAGATGGCTTTGTATAATTTGGTCTTTCGGTGTGACCTTTAGTTCTTTGGGGTTAAAACATGTTGATAATATTGTCGCACAATATATCTTCATAGTATTATCCCGCTGTGAACTACACCTAGTTTGATAACAAACTACTTGACACAAATGCCCTCTTTTGCTGCTATAATAGCAGTCATATACTTAGCCTTTTGTTGAAGTATCTGTCACAATGTCTTAACTTTGGAACTCATCCAAATCCATTATGGAACTCACTTTCCATTATATTGTGCCACCCTTAATTTAGATTGAGATAAACTTAATTTGTACTCTGTGACAAAACTAGTATCAATGTAGTACTTTTACAATGAACTAACCATCTATTTGTCACTTCTACAAATAATATACTCTTAGTTCTTCCAAAAGATCATAAGAATATCCTTACTATCGTCCAATGATCATCTTATGAATCATTCTGGTATATGCTCATAACTTTTTAGAGCATAGGACATATCTGGATTTGTACATACCACAGTATGATTGATATAAACACTCTTTGTGATTTCATACATCAAGTATCAATCTATACTTGAATCTTTGTTTCACTTACCAAATGTCAATACACTTGAATATATCATCAACATTGAACTCTTTCAATCCTTTCTGTGCGACAAGAACCTTTTCTTGTAGTTTCTATATTGAACTCATTCAATATCTCGTTTATGTACTTCTGGCACAACCATATTAGCATCTATTGATGCCAAATATTTGGGTTTTGCCTAAGTCTTTCATCAGGATGAAATTCTTAATATGTGTTAATAAAAGATACATCATTTCTAATCAACAATATGTCCTCCACATAATGTATTAGAAATATGTCTTTAGCGCTCCCACTTAATTTCTTGCAAATGCAAGCATCTTCATTGTCTCCGATGAAATTAAACTCTTTTAACAGTTTCATCATAGTGAAGATTCCAACTCCGCTATGCTTACTTCATCCATTGAAGTTTGCATATGCTTTTAGCATCCTTTGAATTAACAAAACCCTTTGGATCGTGTCATGCACACGTCCTAGGTAACCATTCTATTAGAAGAACTTGTTTTGTTTATTCTACTACCACATAACAAAATTATATGTAGTAGTTGCTACATTAATCCGTCTAGACTAAATATCGCTATGAAAGATCAAATCTTGTCATAGTCAATCTTTGAACATTGTTGTGAACTCTTTCCCAACATGTCGACTATTTCATAGATGTGAAACATCTATGTCTACTTCTTTATAGATCCAAACACAACTGTAAGGTCTTACACCTTTCTCGAGGGTCCTTCAAGTTCAAAACTTGATTTCTCGTGTATGGAACTATCACGGATTTTATGGCTTCAAGCCATTTGACGGAGTCAGGGCCCATCATCGCTTCTTTGCATGTAGTCCGTTCATTATTCTCAAATAATGATTCAACCCTCAAATCTTGGTATTTGATTGTTTACTCGACCTACTTGTTTCAATAGAAACTTAGATCTCCTGTGATCACAACCTTTGAGGCACGTGAGCCATGAGCATTATTGCTGCCTCCGGAACACTTTTCGGTGCTGCGCAACTCTGCACATATAGCTAAGGTTCTTTTAACCTTATCAAAGTTCTATTGTCCTCCCACTTAACTTTTCACGAAAAATTCCTTCTCAAAGAAACTTTGACGTTCTAAGCGACAAACACTTTTGTCTCCGGTGTTTGTGGAGGAATACTTAATATTTATACAAAGACAGGTTTATCCGACTTTGGTTGCACACATCTTTCTTATGCATAGCATACCAATGTTTTAAGAAAGGACTACTTGGGTTTTATCCCAAACCATAACTTTATATGGTGTCATTTCAGCGGATTATGATGGAGCTCTTTTTAGTGGAAAAGCGGTAGTCTCTAAAGCTTTTAATCTTTAAAATATAATGGCAGTTCTATATTTTACACCTTTGATCTTACCATGTCAAACAAGGTTTTAATTACATATCTCGAACGCTCCATACTCTTATGGTGTTTCGGGAAATGCAAATCCACGGAACGATTCCTTAAATCTTAGGTATTATGCTAAACTTGTAACTCAAATATCTTCCTTTATGATCTTATCATAAACTATTTATATTCTTGTTACAATGATTTTGCACTTCATCTTGAAATCTTTGAACTTTTCAAATATTTCATACTTCATCCTTATTAAGTAAATATTCATATATTCACTCAAATTTTCGGAGAAAGCATATGAAGTTGAAATCCATCGCTCTTGACTACACATAATGGAGTTCGTACAACAATATGCACAAGTTCCAATAAGCTAGTCTTTCGTTCCCTTTTGGCCTATGAACGAAGTTTTAATTATTCTCTAGGAAAGTTTCACAAACGTCATTTGATCAAAAATCAAAAGACTCCAAAATTCCATCCACATGGAGTTTCTTCATGTTTTCTTTCCAATATAATTTAAACTGCGATGTCACTTCCTAAGTGATCTTTCAATCAATTTGTCTTTCGACATTTTTTAGCACTAGTTTTATGGATGTGATTTCTCCAACGAGATTTGTGAATCATCCATCTTTTATGGATTACGGCAATTATTTGAACAACCCTTTTGTTCTCATAATACCTGATAAAACAAATCTTGAAGGCAAGCTTTGATGTTTTAACGAGCAACACAATAACCCTTTATTTGTTCTCGATGAACATCATCACATATTCTTTTGCTAGTTACTTAGGCCATTGTAGTTCATGAATTGTGTTGTTTCGTATGACGATTCATACCAACAAATTCAGTATCAATACTTAAGAACCACATTGTTTAATAAGCAAAGAATATAGCCATAACATGTATATCTTCTGTATACTTAAACTGAACAATTCTAGTCTTTTATTTTCTGCCATATACTTATGAGACTCTCTTTCAGTATTTCCTTTTCTGTTTGAAAGAATCTATTAACATCAACAGTGGAGTCATTCATATGACACACAGTCCAAAGCGTGTATAATTAAATACCAATGTCTTTGGACTTGCACTTTGAAGTAGATCACCATCATCAAATGTTTGGTGTTCTTTCAAATTCCTTTCTTTAGTAATCTATTGGTGTAGTAAACATTTTACCTACATCAAATATTCACCTTCATCATGGAATGTCCATGACCAAGCTACTTTTAGCTTATAACGGTGAATCGCGAGTATAATGTTGCTCTCCAAAACCTTTTGGAAGATTAGGACAACTAGTGTCTCCAACCTTTTGCAAATTTTCATCAAATATGAGAACATGACTTTTGCCATATTATACTCTATCATGTTGTAACCAAAACTTTGTTTCAGATATCACAATATCTTCCACATATCATGGTTTCTGAAACAACTCTTTCAGATCCTAGATAACCTTGATATTAAGACAATCCTTTGAATATCAAGAATCATGGAGACAAACATGATACTTTATATACTAACACTTGGAATTGTTACTCTTGATTTAATACCAATTATTAAACTTCATGGAGTAACCGGAACTTACTGAAAGTTTGCAATAGGACTTTTAAACTTTAGATTAACACTTCAAAACAATACGATACCAGTTCGTAAAGTAACTAACCAGAATTCTATAGTTCTATCATCTCAATTATAACTAAGCGCAAGGTGGTAAACGGATGCCAATGACTACAACAACTATGCAAATTCACTTTGATTTAGTTTATGATAAATTGAGTTCTAATTAATAAATAAATTAATCTAGGTGAACTCCCACTCAAAACAACATCCCTCACATTGTTTTAGTGATCACACGAACCAAATCCACTACATCAACTCCGATCATCACGAGAGTTGATATAGTTTCAATGGCGAACAATCGACATGTTCATCATATCTGCTATATGATTCATGCTTTACCTTTCGGCGATCCGTGTTCCTGAGGCCATGTCTGTACATGATAGGCTCGTCAAGATCAAACCTTAGCTACCGCATAAGCAAATCTGGCTTGCTTACGTTGTATTCACCCGCGGAATCAAAGACACCCGATCATCACGTGGTGCTTCGAAGCAACAAGCTTTGGCAACGGTGCATACTAAGGGTGAACACTTTAGAACTTGAAATTTATGTGCATGAGGGATCATCTTATAATGCTACCGTTGTCTACTAAGCAATACAAGATGCATAAAGGATTAACATCACATGCAATTCATAATGTGTGATATGATATGGCCTTTCTTCTTTGTGCTTCCGATCTCCATCTTCAAGCACGAACATGATCTCCATCATCACCAGCATTGCATCAAGGTCAATGACGCTTCACCATGGTTGTCGTCCACCGGCTTCAACTATTACAACTATTTTGAATAGACATGCATGTCTTAACAGAAATTAAAGACAACCATATGGCTCCTGCCGGTTGCCAACTTACAATAAGGAACATTGCATACATCAAATATAATCATAATCATGGCCATATCACATCACTGCACACCCCTGCAAAACAAAGTTAGACGCTTCTACTTTCTTTGCATATTTTACGTGGTTTGGGGCTATCCATAAGTGTCGTTCTAACCTACGAACAAGAACCACAACATTGATACTAGCATTGTTGATTACCCGTTGTAAATTGGATCTTCACTATGCTAGGAGAAACAGGCACCCGCAAAGCCACTTATGCAATACGAGTTGCATGTCAAGCGTGGAGCAAGTCTCATGAACGATGTCATGTAAGGTTAGCCCGGGCCGCTTCATCCCAACATACCGCAAGATGCAAAGTACACAAAAAGCAATCTACAATAAAAGCATCAACGCCCACAATGACCATTGTGTTCTACTCGTGCAACAGATCTACATATAGACACGGCTCTGATACCACTGTAGGGGTTCGTAGCATGGAAAACAAAATTTTCTATCGCATACAAACAAACAAGCCAAGATCTATCTACTAGATTGTAGCAACGAGTCGATAGAGGAACTCACCCTCGAAGATTCCAAAGCGGTTAACGAGAGCAGATTCTCGTGGGTGATGTAGTCGTACTCTTTCCGATCTCAAGATCGCGTAGACGATCCTTCCGGCGCCACGTTTCAGCAGCGCCCCCGCAGTCGATCACACGTTCGGTACTCGACGAAGACCTTCCTCTCCCTTGTTCCAGCAGGCAGCGGAGGTTGTAGTACTCTCCTCGCGATTCCGGCAGCACAACGGCGTGGTACCGGAAGCAGAGGGGAAATCCCGCAGGGCTTCGCCTTAAGCCGGTGCGAGTATGGTGGAGTATGAGAGAGGCTATTAGTGGTCTAGTAATTAGACACACCAATTAGAAGGCTCTAATCTGAAGGCTAGTGCAATTAGAAGCTCTAAACCGAAATAGCTCTAAACCGGGGTTTAGGGCTAGGGTTTAGTTTAGAGGATAGGAACTTGTGTGTGTTAGGAGGGGAGCCCTGCCCCTCCTTATATAGGTGGGAGGGCTGGCCGGCCAAGGGGAGGGAGTGGAGTCCCTCCCCAACTCGGCTTGGGTGGGGCGCCGGCTTGGGGAGGACTCCCTCCCCAACTCGGCTTCACCTCCTCCTCTTTTCCCACTTCCCAAAATTGCCGTTTGACTTTCAAACTAGCCGTTTGACTTTTCAATTTAGGATTTAAATAAACCCTTTATTTTGGACAGCAAGAACACCTAGTACATGATGCAATCATTCCAACTTACAATGACACATTCATGTACCCTTCCCCCTCCGGAGTGCCGGACATTCCGGGACCTTCTAGAATGTTCCCGATGAAAACACCGGAACCATTCCCCGACTCCGAAACGGGACTTTCCTTATATGAATCTTATTCTACGGACCATTCCGGATCACCTCGTGATATCCCGGATCCCATCCGAGACTCCGAACAACATTCGGTCTCTTTCTCATAATACCATAACTACTCAAACAACGTCGAATCCTTAAGTGTGTCTCCCTACGGTTCGTGAATTATGCGGACATGATCGAGACACTTCTCCGAACAATAACCAATAGAGGAATCTGGAAATTCATATGGCTCCCACATATTTCTACGATTACATTGCGATCGAATGAACCACTTACATACGATACCAGTTTCCCTTTGTCTCACGATATGTTACTTATCCGAGGTTATGATCGTCGGTATCTCTTCATACCTAGTTCAACCTCGTTACTGATAAGTACTCTTTTCTCGTTCCCGTGATATGTGATCCCTTGTGACCCAGTCACATGCTTGCAAGCTAATTGGATGACATTTCACCGAGAGGGCCCAGAGAATATCTATCCGTCATATGGATGGACAAATCCCACTCTTGATCCATGTGTTTCAACCAATACTTTCCGAACACTCAATACCACCTTTATAGCCACCCTGTTACGGTGTGGTGTTTGATGACATCAAAGCATCCATCCGGTAAAGGTGATATGCATGATCTCATGGTCGAAGGAATTAGGTTACTATGTATCAGAAAGCATATAGCAATTGAACTATTGAAATGACTTGATCTTTATGCTACGCTTATCTATAGGAGTATGTCCACCATATCATTCTCCTAACGATATGATCTTGTTGTTAATAACATCTCAATGTTCATGATAGGGAAACCACAATCATCTATTAACCAACAAGCTAGTGAAGTATAGAGGCTATACTAGGGACTTCAATTTAAGTTTACAATTCACACAAGTATTAATGTTTCCTTGTTAATACTATTATAGCATGAATATAAACATTTATCATAAACACAAAGATATAATAATAACTATATTTATTATTGCCTCTAGGGCATATCTCCAACATATGTATCTATAACTTTCCTCCTTGGTTGTGCATGAAGAGGAAGTTCATTATGATGCCAGTGCTCATCCAAGGCCCGAGGCAACCCGGCAACAACATTGATGTGTACCTAAGGCCATTAGTTGAAGAACTTTTATAGCTATGGGCCAAACCAGGTGTACGTATGTGGGATGAGCACAAAGGGGAGCCATTTGACCTATGAGCATTGCTTTTCGTAACCATCAATGATTGGCATGCTCTTAGTAACATTTCAGGACAGACAAACAAGCGATACAATGCATGCACACACTGTTTAGATGAGACTGAAAGTGTATATTTGGATAAATGTAAGAAGGTTGTGTACCTAGGGTATCGTCGATTTCTACCGAACTTGCATCCCGTAAGAAATAAAGGCAAGCATTTCAAACGTCTGGTAGAACCCCGGAGGAAGCCTGTCGTCCGTACCGGTGAGGAGGTATTTGGTATGGTCAAGGACCTAGAATTAATCTTTGGAAAAGGTCCTGGCAGTCTATCTATTCTGAATGACGATGCCGGACACGCTCCCATGTGGAAGAAGCAATCTATATTTTGGGACCTACCCTATTGGAAAGTCTTAGAGGTATGCTCTTTAATCGACGTGATGCACGTGACGAAGAATGTTTGCGTGAACCTGCTAGGATTCCTAGCAGTGTATGGGAAGACAAAAGATACACCGGAAGCATGGCAGGACCATCAACGTATGAAAGACCCTGAAGAGCCTAGTGCATCCTAAGAACGAGAAGGGTAAACGATGCCACTTAACTCCTGCCAGCTACGCTCTTACCAAAGTAGAGAAGGAAATCTTTTTTGAATGCCTGAGCAGTATCAAGGTCCCGTCTGGCTTCTCGTCGAATATAAAGGGAACAATAAATATGGCAGAGAAAAATTCCAAAACCTGAAGTCTCATGACTGCCACGTGATTATGACACAATTGCTTCCGATTGCATTGAGGGGGCTTCTACCTGAAAATGTTCGAGTACCCATTGTGAAGCTATGTGCATTCCTCAATGCAATATCTCAGAAGGTAATCGATCTAGAAAGCCTACCAGGGTTACAGACAGATGTGGCCCAATGTCTTGTCAGCTTTGAGTTGGTGTTCCCACCATCCTTCTTCAATATTATGACGCATCTCCTGGTTCACCTAGTAGAAGAGATTGCCATTCTCGGTTATGTATTTCTACACAATATGTTCCCCTTTGAGAGGTACATGGGAGTCTTAAAGAAATATGTTCATAATCGTGCTAGGACAGAAGGAAGCATCTCCAAGGGCTATGTAACAGAGGAGGTCATTGAGTTCTGTGTTGATTTTATTCCTGGCCTTAAGGAGATTGGTGTTCCATAATCACGACATGAGGGGATACTACATGGAAAAGGCACCCTGGGATGTAAAACAATGATATGTAGGGACGGGCATTCTCTCAATCAAGCACACTACACGGTTTTACAAAGATCTATCTTGGTTGCCCCGTATATCAATGAACACAAGAATTTTATACGCCTTAAACACCCGGGATAGTCTGATGAATGGATTATAAGTGAACACATGGCGAGTTTTGGCGGCTGGCTGCAAAGACTTCTCACGAATAACACCACTGTTGGAGATCAGCTGTACTTGTTGGCCAGGACACCATCTTCGACTGTATGTACTTTCCAAGGGTACGAGATAAATGGGAATACATTTTACACGATAGGCCAAGATAAAAAGAGCACCAACCAAAACAGTGGTGTCCGCTTTGATGCATCAGAAGACAATGGGCAAAATACCACGTATTATGGGTTCATAGAGAAGATATGAGAACTTGACTATGGAGCTAATTTTAAGGTCCCTTTGTTTCGATGCAAATGGGTCAAGCTAACAGGAGGAGGGGTTGAGGTAGACAAGAAGTACGGAATGACAACAGTGGATCTCAACAATCTTATGAAGGTAGACAAGAACTTAGACGAACCATCCGTCTTAGCCAATGATGTGGCTCAGGTTTTGTAACTACCTCGGTAAATTACGCTCCTAGTTTCAAGCCTGGATGAGCGGAAATGGTTAAAATAGTACGGTGGGGCCCAAATGCCACTCACAGGTAGACCTTTCGGCCGTCCTAACCATTTCCAAACATCGGGACAAGAACGGGCGGCGTAATCGGCAGGCGAAGGGATCAACTACATACACAAATGAGTATGTATGCAAGCCACCATACAATAGTTCTCAGAGCCATTCCATCTAAAAGAAAGGAAATATTGCAACGCCATACGGCAAGATCCAAATATCCTAGATAGATATAATAGTTTAGGATACCTCCTCATACATCAAACATCAGAGTATCAGGCGGAAGCGGAAGACAAGATCCGAGTACGGATAAGAAGCAAATCGACATAAGATGCCCCATAAATAAACACATCCCGCCCACAGATCTCACAGATCCCCGTTCCCGGAATCTCTACACCGAATGATCGTTGCCAACATCGTCCGTCTCCTCCACCCAGTATCCATCTTGCGAGTTTACCTGTTCATCTGAATCAAACAATTTATCGTGTGAGACCCTAGGGGTACTCAGCAAGTCTTTATGCCTCTAAAGGGGACACAACCTGGGGTGACGCAATTGCAGCAAAAGATAAACCCTAACAATTCTATAGATACTCGCTAACCATCCGCCTAACCAAAGATAGACGGATGTCCGTGAATTAATAACAACAGTTATAACGGTAATATTAACAGATCCATCCTCCTCCTCGCTTACCGACGAGGAAGCGGACGAACAACCCCCCATCCGTTGGCAGTTTTATTATCCATTCCATGAGTGTTGCACTATTTACTAGTCAGGTACTTAGTCAAATTAAAAGCGGTACTTTAGTTATGCTTGTCTATGATCGAGAAACTGTGCTCCAAGTCGTCCATAACCGCGGACACGGCTTTCAGAATGTTTTACCCTGCAGGGGTGCACAAATAGCAACACACACTCGATCAACCTCGGAAAAACCAAATCAAAACCCAACGAGGCAGTCACGACAAAGCGATCACAGGATTCAGAAATATTTCAGGGGGCCACCCCATTAAGCTACCCGCAACGAAGCTGGCCGGCTACGAGACGGACTCAAGGTTTGTGTGGACGGCTGTAAACGACTGGGAACCCGAAAGTGTGACTGGGCTTGTCGATACAGCGAAAGCGTGTCACGGCCCTAAACAGTACAGATGCAGTACCTCGCACAATTTTAAATAAAGCAGTAAAACATGGCATAAGTACAGGATAGTAAATAAAACCTCAAACTAGTTTGTGGCCCCAAGAAATAAGAATGAATCAAGCTCTGGCTCAGGGGGGTTCATAAGCCTCCCGGATGTGGATAGCGCGAATATTCAAGGAACAGGAATCAAGTACTCGGGGTCCTACGGGACACAAGTGAGCATGAAAAACCAAATAGCAGATATTGCTCACCGATGCCACTTTCATTAGTTATCCCATACTACTCAGGTTAAGTTGTTTAGGTACCTCATTATCCATCAGACACTCACATACCCTACACATGCTGTTCTACGACTCGCATGGCTCAAACAACTCCTGTAGTAATGGCTCATGGGATGGAGGAACAAGCTTCGGTGGGGTTTAAAAGTAAAGGCTATGCAATACTTGGGATTCAGTTTAATGCAATCGCGACTCAATGATGCAAGAATAAGATAGAGGCAATTAGGTGCTATATGTATGCAAGCATGTGGTAGTCCTTGCCTGGCAGCTCAGTTGAAGCGAGAGAAGGATCTGGGTAGTGCTCCTGGGTTTCTTGATATATCCCCTGCTCAGCGTCTATTCGAAGAAGAACCAAACAAACAAGGGCCAACATAAATAAAGTGCACACGCATATGAATAAAATGCGACAAGCAAACAGTCATGCCATGATGAATGATGCACAATTTGCATGGCAATAATGTAGCATGGCATGGGTGAGGTGTGGAATACAAGTATAAATCATTTTGTTGAGTTTTAATCATGTTTTAACCTCAATTAAGTTGATGTATACATTATATTTATATGATGCATGCTGCAAAACAGAACAAGGGATGCATAAACAGAAAGGTCTCGTCGAGCTAATCATTTTAGACATATCATTTGTTAAATTTGGAGTTATAAAACAAAAGTTATTAATTTATTAAGGAAAAGGGCATTTTATTGTAATTTTAAACAACTTGAAATTTAAAATGTTCAAAAATATATTTTAAAGGGCAGATTTGAATTCCTCACATTTTTCTGATTTCAAAACATATATTATTTGTATTATTTGGGTTTATAAATTAAAAGTTATTTGAAAACAGATTTGAAATTTGAATTTGAATTAATTTGAAAAAGGTTTAAATTAAAACAGAAATCCAGAAGTACTTTTCTTACTCAGGCAGATACAGACCCAGACGCTGACGGGTGGGGCTCACTGCTAACCGGGACAACACGCGCTCAGAAATGTTTTTCTCACCGCGAGCTAGTCTAGACTCTGAGAATGACAGGTGGGGCCGGAGCGACCTCAGGGCCACACGCGGGCGCGCCAGCGGGGGCGTGCCACGTGGTGGAGCCCGGGAGCGCGGGTTAAGTGCTAAAAACTGCGGGGATGTTTCTGCAAAACGTACAGAGAGGCTGCCGGTGGGGCTATGCGGACTGCGGGTTGAGCGAAAACAAAAGGAAGGGCCTAACTGCAAAACCGCCATGGTACTGTGGATCTTCTCCGCGAGCGACCGATCGGTGCGCGACCGACGCAGGCGCGGCGCGGGGAATCAATCCCAGGACCTGGGGCTCGCGCACGGAGGCGGCTACCGCTGCGGTGGCTTGGGGGTTGCTGATAGGGGAGGGCTGCACGGCTAGATAGGGTTCCGCGACGCGATGAGCGAGCAGACGCACGCGCTCGCCGGTGCACAGAGGGTGCTCGACGGAACGTACGACGCGACCAGGAAACGATGACGAAGGCGAGGGTGTCTAGGAGGTTGCGTGGCTCACCGTGAGGCTGTTGGAGGTGGCGGATCGCCCAGAGGAGCAGCGAATCGTCGGCGAAGCAGAAGCCGGCGGAGCTAGGGTTTCGCGTCGGAGCGGCGTCGGCCTGGTGGCTCTGGTCCTCCTCCTCCTCGCTGGTACGTTCAGGACGATGCAGGGGAGGGCCCTTGGTCTTCCGCGGCACCCAGAGCGCCACGCCACCGGCTGGTAAGAGGAGGGAAGGTGGAGGCCGACGGTGGGCGGCGATGGTGTAGACGGTGGTGAGGGAAGGCAGGGAGAGAGGGGAGCGACCTGGGGAGATCTGGGGGATGCAGAGGCGAGAGAGAGGGAGTAGATAGGGACGGGAGAGGCGTGGGTGCCGTGTGGGAGCAGGTTGGAGATAAAGGTGGCTTCGGCCACCTTTTCTCCTCCTCTCCTTCACGTGCTCGAGTAGGGCTCGGTGGGGCTGGTCCAGGCAGGCAGGGCAGGGGCTTCCAGGTGGGGACGGGCGAGGCCAAGGAGGGTGGTTCGGCGTAGGGCATGCAAGGCAGGGAGAGAGCTAGAGAGAGAGGGGTAGGCTCGGGTTAGGGTTTGTACTAGGGTCGGGTTAGGGTTAGGTTTGGTAAGGGTTGGGGTGGGAGGTATCTAGGGTGTGGCCAGGGAGAGAGAGTGGCCAGGTGGGGCCAGCAAGGAGGGGCTCGACATGGAGAGACTAAGGAGAGGGTTAGGGTTTTGGTTTGGAGAAAGAGGAGTTAGAGAGAGGTTAGGGTTAGATGGAGAAGAGAGAGGGGTTTTAGGGTTTTGTCTAGGGTTAGGGGTAGGTCAAGGTGGTAGGGTTTAGGGTTGGAAGAAGAGAAAGGGGAAAAACCACTTGTTAGCATAGAGATGCCCAAGAGATTTAATCCCCACAAAAACAAATGAAATATGCTCAAATAAACTCACATGAATGGGTAAGGGAGAAGGGAATGGTGATGTTGCATGGGACATGCATGAATGTGAATAGCCACTTCTATTAGTGGTAAAAACAACTATAGTACATGTGTGAACTTATTACATGCATGCACATCACTATTTGAACAAAAACCAACCCATTAGATACAAGCTTGATGGATATATGGGAATGGTAGAATCAAGCATATTTGAGTATATAGGCCATGCTAGTGTGTATATTCCACTAAAAGATTATTTGGCCACAATTATATTCAAACAAGCTCAATTAGCCAAAACAACCATATGGAAGGTAAAAGGAAGATTCTACTCACATGACATCAAAGGTGGCCATGAGGCTCCATATAATTATTATTGTGAAAACAACATACTTCATATATGGATCATGTAGTCATAGAATGGATCCACACCATCACATATGAGCTAGATTTAAATAGCAAAAGAAAAGCAATGGCTCACATATGACTAGGGTGGTGGAATTTTGAGGTGGTGAAGGAAAGGGTGGTGGAGTTGAATAAAAGATATGCCCCCAACTCAACTTGGGCATTTAACAATATATCAACAACCAAATACAATATCAAGAGGCAAATACAATTAACAATGCATATGAGAGAAGAACCAAATCAAAAGGGTTTTATATGATGCTCAAATGCAAGGTGGCATGATGACATGAGAATGATATAATTATGATGCAACAATTATATATTTGAAGTAGCCATTATATTACTAGACCAAGTAGCATTACAATTGTTAGACAATTGGGATGCTACAGGTTTTCTATGTGAAGGACATGTCTACCAAACCGAAAAAAAGAAAAAAAATAAGCAAATAGATACATCACACGATGAGCCAAAGCGTCACATAGTTCTTTCAGGGAAAAGAAACATCATGGGAGTGGAGGACAAGACAGACATGCCAGAAGATTATAATAAGTTTGATGAAATTCCGCCCTTCAGAGTGAAGACTGACCCAACCATCCTGTTAAACGGTGCTGATACTCCATGGTTACGGCCGACGCGATCATAAGATTGACTATATGTATTAATTGAGCCATTTTTGGCACACATATGTATCTCAATATGGAAATCAATGTCATATTTCTTCTGTTAACACTATATGTATTAAATGAGCCATTTTTCTTCCTGCCATTTCTTCCCGCCATTTTTCTTCCTGCCAGTTCTTCCCGCCAGTTTTTCCCGCCAGTTCTTCCCTCCAGTTATCTTCCTGCCATTTCTCACTATATATATGTAGGGTTGGTCTCCATTGTCATTGCACATCTCTACACTCATATCTGCAACCTCAACACTCTTTCCCATGGCTTCCACCGTACCACTAACCCCCAGGGAGGCGGAGGCGCTTTGCGCCTCGAACTACCCCTACCCGCCGGGCTACTGCGTCCCAGTCGGCAGGATGCTGAGCACCGGAGGCGTGACGGTTCCTCCTGTCCCTCTAGGTGTGGCACGCCGGATGGCCATCATGAACCACTACTACTTCGATCTCACGCCGGAGCAGCGGAGGAATTCCAGATGGCATCCCGACTATTTCCCGACTTGGGAAGCCTTCTTCATGGATCGGCGTGAGAGGGCGCTCGCCAGGCACGAGGAGGACAGCCCACCTCCTCCGAACTTCAACGAGGCCGGCCGTCGGCTGTGGTGGCGCGGTCAGACTTTCTAGAGCGTCATGGCCTACGACACTGTCGCCGACTCTAACCCACGTCTGCGCTACCCTCAAGTCCAGCCCACACGTACTCGGCCTTTAAGGTTCAATTACGGCAACCCCGACGACGACAGCGGCGATGGCCGCGGCGAGTACGACGACTACAGTGGCGAGTATTACAGGTGTAGGCAGGAGCATGACTGAATCATTCCAACATTCCAAAACAAGTTCAGCCGATTGTGACTTAATCTCGCCATGTATCTTAATTTTCAGTTCTTTTATGTATCTTAATTTTTAGTCGTGCTTTATATAACTTACTTTTAGTTGCATTATGTACTTTAATTCCAGTTCTATCGTAATAAAAATATCAAACTTGGTATATTGATTATGTCTCAAAAAAACCTTCACAAAATGACCTATCTCATTTGAGGTTTCTTCTTTTTCGGGTCAAATGACCAATGTTATGGCTAGAATCAAGGCATAGTTTGTGATAATATAGACATATTGTGCATACATGTGCATCATGGGATGGCAAACAATATTGCAAGAGGAAGTTTTCCTTTTTGTCGCACCAAAAAGGCATTTTCTATTTTCCGAGCATAAAAAACAGACGGTTTTGTGAAGCAACTACCAAATGGCTAATTCAAAAAACTACCACCACATTTTACAAAAATACTAGACCACCTTATATGTAAAATATATCAACAGGGGAATCTGAAACCTTTTCGTCCACCTCTGGTGAAAAAGACAAATTCCTGCCGAATCGGTAGGAAGTGGGTCACATATGAACTACAGGTATATGATACGATGCTCATGATTTTTTACAAAAATCATTTTTAGGTTCACAATATGCTATTTTATCAAAAATCCAATGCAAGTTTGGCGAGGTTTTGTCAGATTCCAAAGTATACAAAAGATGCGACATTTAAATATCCAAACAATTCAAAAATGTTAATAAAAAATAAAATATGATTTGCTCTAATAAAATAGGGTTAGATTCCTTTTTAGATGCTTAATATTTATTATGTTCAAAGTTTTAGGGTTTGACTATTTTATTTTTGTTTTAATTGAATAATCAAAATTTATATGTAATTGTTTTAATCATTTTGAAAATTTTCATCTATAGTAACTATAAAATGTTTTTATATGAATGGATAGATCTTATTTTTCTGAAAATTAATATATATTATTCATATTTTTCTGAGTTGAAATAAAAAGATATGAATTTTCTAAATTCTATCCTATTTTTTGAATTAAAAAAGCCCCCACCCGTTTAATGTACGAAATAAATGTCCCCCCTTTAACACCGGTTCCAGCCACGAACCGATGTTAAAGGGGGACATTTATTTCGTTTCGCGCACACCCCCCCTTTAACACCGGTTTGTGGCTAGAACCGGTGTTAAAGGGGAGGGGGTGCGGGCGCGAAACGAATCCCCCTCCTTTAACACCGGTTCGTGGCTGGAACCGGTGTTAAAGGGGAAGGGGGTTATAACGCAGCGCGCTTTCCTCTTCCTCTTCCCCCCAGACAGATCGATCGAACAGAGGAAGAAGCAGGGGAGCTCGCGTCGTCGCCCTGCCGTCCACGCCTGTCCACTCGCCGTCGCCGCCCTGCCGTCCGCCGCCGCGTTCGTCCACGCCGGCCCGTCCACTCGCGCGCGGGAGCCGTGCTGTCCGCCGCTGTCCCCGCCACGCCCGTCCACGCTCGTCGGCCTCGCCGCCGACCTCGTCTCCGGCCACCTCGTCCTCGCGCTCGCCGCCTCGTCTCGACCTCGCCCAATCGTGCAGCCATGCCCGCGCCCAACCGCGCCAACATAACCCTCGTGCTCACCACCTCACTGTCCTCGCCACCTCGTCCTCGTGCCGCCCCGACCGTGCTCGCCACTGCCCTCCAGCGACCACCTCTTCGCCGATGCCACCCCCACGTCGGCCACCCCCGTCGAGTTTGCCGACGTTGAGCTCCATGAATGCATATATATATGTGTGTGTGTGTATTGGATTTATATTATTATTTGTGTGTATATATGTTTTATTTGTTTTAATTATTTGTATGTTTTATATGTATTATATGTATATAAATGGTGCATATATGTATATATTATATGTATTATATGTATTTTGTTTTATATTGTATGTTTGTATATATAAATGGTGCATATATGTATATATTGTATATATAAATGTTTTTGTGTGTAATTGTATGTATTTTGGCCCTAGCGCGACTGTGCGATGTATATATATTGTTGTAGGGTTTGGCCCTAGCGCCGCCAGCCGCATGCATCCCCGCACACCCGACTATGCGATGTATATATATTGTTGTAGGGTTTGACCCTAGCGCCGCCAGCCGCACACATCCCCGCACACCCGACCGTGCGATGTATATATATTGTTGTAGGGTTTGGCCCTAGCGCCGCCAGCCGCACACATCCCCGCACACCCGACCATGCGATGTATATATATTGTTGTAGGGTTTGGCCCTAGCACCGCCAGCCGCACACATCCCCGCACACCCGACCGTGCGATGTATATATATTGTTGTAGGGTTTGGCCCTAGCGCCGCCAGCCGCACGCATCCCCGCAAACCCGACCGTGCAATGTATATATATTATTGTAGGGTTTGGACCTAGCGCCGCCAGCCCCACGCATCCCCGCAAGCCGCACGCATCCCTGCACACCCCCACGCCGTAATTAGAAGAACTAAATGTACCCTCTCATATGAATCCGGGGTTTCTCCGAATTAGGGTTTGGAATGACCAAGGATGTATTAGGGTTACATTTCAATACTTTTAACCTGTCATATCATCATCCTTGCTCGAGCATTTCAATAGATGTATTACTGATATTTGTGTGATAATATTATTGTTTCAGAAATTATGGATCCACTCAGTAGAAACCTTGAAGAGGAAGAAATAATGGAGAACATGATCCACGAGGACACCTCACAATATCTGAACTTGGAGGGACATGATGATAGCTCAAGTAGTCCTGGAGAAGATGACGACTCCGGTGAATGCACTTTAGTGATTACAAAGTTCGTCGAGGTATATGCATGGATTAAGCCTCTACTGACTTGCATCGATTGATTTGTATATATATGTACATGTATTAATTAACGCTTCTTTCTTCTTTTAGCCCTCCGGATCGGCTAGCCAGCAACAATCTTCTTCTATGAAAAAGAGCAAGCGATGCGCGAGCCATCGGTTGAAAGATCGTGCAAAGTTCACGATAGAAGCAGTCTGTGTTGATGGCAGGCCGATGGAGCCCAAGAAGGCCACAAACAAATTTATACGTCAGGCTGGAGTTCTTGTTAGGGACCAAATCCCAATCATAATTGAATATTGGAATAAGCCAAATAAGGGCGACGGTACCTTTGTCGATGAAAGATCCAAAGAAACGCTTTGGAATTCGCTGTTGGTAAATTTCACCCTTCCGCCAGAGGAGGATGAAAATAAACCGGTTATAAAGGAAAAGGTCAAAGAGTGGACTCTAAAGAAGATGGCTGACGCTTTCCGCCACTGGAAGACAAAATTGAATTTTTTTGTCAAAGCTCACGAGACTCCAGATTTCGAAGATGCATATTATGCGAAGATAAGACCTCACTGGCCCGAATTTGTGGCATACAAGGAAGGTGCTATAGCTACAAAGAGGTCATAAACCAATACGCTAAATGCCCAGAAGAAGGAATATCACCAAAGGATGGGGTTAGGTGGCTACATATCTCAGAGGCCTAAGTGGGAGGAAGCTGAGAAGACCCTATGCGATAGAGGGATCACACCCCAGACACATGGGTGGGACCTACGTGCAAAGACTTGGTTCTACGGAATCGGGGCAAGGTTGGACCCAGAAACATGATTGTGTATCTTCCCAACCCTCCTTGCCAAACCCGTTACTGAACTCATCACGGCATACGAGGAAATAGCCGCCAAGACCTTCCATCCCGACAGAGAGAATGACTAGCTGACACGCGCCATCGGTAAAAAAGAACACCCTAGACTTACACGAGGCACAGGGGGTATGACGTGGAAGGATGGGTTTGCTGAGTGGGGCGACTCATATAGATGACGCGACAGAAATAAAAAGAGCGTACAGAGCGGATGACACAGATAGAACATGCACTTGTGGCGCTGCAGGCGCAAGTGAATACACAAAAGAGCCAGCAAGCTACCGGCCCATCTTAGCGGCACGAAGAGCCTGCATTGGAAGCTGCCGGTGGCCCATACTCTGCACAGAAAAGCAGCGTGGCTTCCACGGAGAACGTGCAACCCACGCTTGAAATGGCGGGTCCTCGATACCCCGAGAATGAGATCACGGAGAGCAAACACGCTGAGCTGCATGTGAGATTAATGGGCTTATCGATTAAGGTGGCGGTCCGCTATTGTTGGAGATATGCCCTAGAGGCAATAATAAATGTAGTTATTATTATATCTTTGTGTTTATGATAAATTTTTGCATTCATGCTATAATAGTATTAACAAGGAAACATTAATACTTGTGTGATTTGTAAACTTAAATTGAAGTACCTAGTAAAGCCTCTTTATAATACTAGCTTGTTGGTTAATAAATGATTGTGGTTTCCCTGTCATGAACATTGAGATGTTATTAACAACAAGATCATATCGTTAGGAGAATGATATGGTGGACATACTCCTATAGATAAGCGTAGCATAAAGATCAAGTCATTTTAATAGTTCAATTGCTATATGCTTTCTGATACATAGTAACCTAATTCCTTCGACCATGAGATCATGCATATCACCTTTACCGGATGGATGCTTTGATGACATCAAATACCACACCGTAACTGGGTGGGTATAAAGATGGCATTGAGTGTTCGGAAAGTATTGGTTGAGACACATGGATCAAGAGTGGGATTTGTCCATCCATATGACGGATAGATATACTCTGGGCCCTCTCGGTGAAATGTCATCCAATTAGCTTGCAAGCATGTGACTGGCTCACAAGGGATCACATATCACGGGAATGAGAAAAGAGTACTTATCAGTAACGAGGTTGAACTAGGTATGCAAAGATACCGACGATCATAACCTCGGATAAGTAAACTATCGTGAGACAAAGGGAAATTGGTATCATATGTAAGTGGTTCATTCGATCGCAAAGTAATCGTAGAAATATGTGGGAGCCATATGAATTTCCAGATTCCTCTATTGGTTATTGTTCAGAGAAGTGTCTCGATCATGTCCGCATAATTCACGAACCGTAGGGAGACACACTTAAGGATTCGACGTTGTTTGAGTAATTATGGAATGATGAGAAAGAGACCGAATGTTGTTCGGAGTCTCGAATGGGATTCGGGATATCACGAGGAGATCTGGAATGGTCCGGAGAATAATATTCATATAAGGAAAGTCCTGTTTCGGAGTTGGGGAATGGTTCCGGTGTTTTCATCGGGAATGTTCTAGAAGGTTTCGGAATGTCCGGCACTCCAGAGGGGAAGGGTACATGAATGTGTTATATCAAGTTGGTATGATTGCATTATGTACTAGGTGTCATCGCTGAACAAAATAGAGGGTTTATTCAAATCCTAGTTTGAAAAAGTCAAACGGCAATTTGAAAGTCAAACGGCTATTTTTGGGAAGTGGAGAGGGAGGTGGAAACCGAGTTGGGGAGGAGTTCCTCCCCTCCACCGCCGGCCCACCTCCAAGCCGAGTTGGGGAGGGACTCCCCTCCCCTTGGCCGGCCCCTCCACCTATATAAGGAGGGGCAGGGCTCCCCTCCTAGACACACAAGTTCCCTACCTCTAAACCCTAGCCCCAAGCCGCCGCCGCCCTCCATAGCCGCCGCCGGCCCTAGGGCAAACCGCCGCCGCCGCCTAGCTAACCCTAGCCGCCGGCCAAGCCTCCTCCTCGGCGTGTCTAAACCCTAGATCGTCGAGGGTCTCTCTCATACTCCGCCATACTCGCTCCGGCTTAAGGCGAAGCCCTGCGAGATCTCCCCTCTACTTCCGGTACCACGCCGTTGTGCTGCCGGAATCGCGAGGAGAGTGCTACAACCTCCGCTGCCTGCTGGAACAAGGGAGAGGAAGGTCTTCGTCGAGTACCGAACGTGTGACCGACTGTGGGAGCGCTGCCGGAACGCAGCGCCGGAAGGATCGTCTACGCGATCTTGAGATCGGGAAGAGTACGACTACATCACCCACGAGAATCTGCTCTCGTTAAACACTTTGGAATCTTCGAGGGTGAGTTATTCCATCGACTCGTTGCTTCAATCTAGTAGATAGATCTTGGCTTGTTTGTTTGTATGCGGTAGAAAATTTTGTTTTCCATGCTACGAAACCCTACAGTGGTATCAGAGCCGTGTCTATATGTAGATCTGTTGCACGAGTAGAACACAATGGTCATTGTGGGCGTTGATGCTTTTATTGTCGATTGCTTCTTGTGTACTTTGCATCTTGCGGGATGTTGGGATGAAGCGGCCCGGGCTAACCTTACATGACATCGTTCATGAGACTTGCTCCACGCTTGATATGCAACTTGTATTGCATAAGTGGATTTGCGGGTGCCTGTTTCTCCTAGCATAGTTAAGATTCAATTTACCACGGGTGATTAACAATACTAGTATCAATGTTGTGGTTCTTGTTCGTAAGTTAGAACGACACTTATTGAAAGCCCCAAACCACGTAAAACATGCAAAGAAAGTAGAGGCGTCTAACTTTGTTTTGCAGAGGTGTGCAGTGATGTGATATGGCCATGATTGTGATTATATTTGATGTATGCAATGATCCTTATTGTAAGTTGGCAACCGGGCAGGAGCCATATGGTTGTCTTTAATTTATGTTAAGACCCGCGTGTCTATTCAAAGTAGTTGTAATAGTTGAAGCCGGTGGACGACAACCATGAAGAAGCGTCATTGACCTTGATGCAATGCCGGTGATGATGGAGATCATGTTCGTGCTTGAAGATGGAGATCGGAAGCACAAAGAAGAAAAGGCCATATCATATCACATATTATGAATTGCATGTGATGTTAATCCTTTATGCATCTTGTATTGCTTAGTAGACGACGGTAGAATTATAAGATGATCCCTCATACACATGAATTTCAAGTCATAAAGTGTTCACCCTTAGTTAGCACCGTTGCTAAAGCTTGTTGTTTTGAAGCACCACGTGATGATCGGGTGTGTTAGATTCCGCAAGTATATACAACGTGAGCAAGCCAGATTTGCTCATGCGGAAACTAAGGTTTGATCTTGACGAGCCTAGCATGTATAGACATGGTCTCGGAACACGGATCACCGAAAGGTAAAGCATGAATCATATAGTAGATATGATGAACATGTCGATTGTTCGCCATTGAAACTATATCAACTCTCGTGATGATCGGTGTTGATGTGGTGGATTTGGTTGGTGTGATCACTAAAACAATGTGAGGGATATTGTTTTGAGTGGGAGTTCACCTAGATTAATTTTATTATTAATTTGAACTCAATTTGTCATAAACTTAGTCTAAACTATTGCAAATATGTTGTAGATCAATGGCAGCCTCTACCATCAATTTTAATGCGTTCCTAGAGAAAGAAAAGTTGAAAAACAATGGAAGAAACTTCGCGGATTGGTTCCGCAATTTGAGGATTGTCCTCACAGCTGGTAATTTGACCTATGTGCTGGATGCACCGCTGGGTGACCCGCCTGCAGCTGATGCTGCCGATGAAGTAAAGAATGTTTACCTCGCTCGGAAGACTCAGTACTCCACAGTTCAGTGTGCTATCTTGTATGGTTTAGAATCGGAGCTTCAGAAAAGGTTTGAGAATTCAGACCCACATGATATTGTCCGTGATCTCAAATTGATCTTTGAGACTCACGCGGCAATTGAGAGCTATGAGGCTTCTGAAAAGTTCTTTAACTGCAAGATGGAAGAGGGCAGCTCCGTCAGTGAGCATGTGCTTAAGATGTCTGGGCACGCAAACAAACTTCAAAGCTTGGGTATAGTGATTCCTAATGCTTTGGGGATTTACCGTGTCCTCCAATCACTACCACCAAGTTACAAGAACTTTGTGATGAACTACAATATGCAAAACATGAACAAGCAGTTGCCAGAACTGTTTGCTATGTTGAAATCTGTAGAAGTGGAGATCAAGAAAGAGCACCAAGTGTTGATGGTCAATAAGACCATCAAATTCAAGAAAGGCAAGTCTAAGCAAAAGGGACACTTCAAGAAGGGTGGTAAGAAAGTTACCACGCCAACGAAGAAGACCAAGGCTGGACCTAAGCCTGATACTGAGTGCTTTTACTGCAAGGGAGAAGGTCACTAGAAGCGGAATTGCCCAAAGTACTTGGCGGATTTGAAGAACGGCAACATCAAGAAGAAAGGTATATCCGATATACATGTTATTGATGTGTATCTCACTAGTACTCGTAGTAGTGCCTGGGTATTTGATACAGGTTCGGTTGCTCATATTTGTAACTCGAAGCAGGTGCTGCAGAATAAACGGAAGCTAGCAAAGAACGAGGTGACGATGCGCGTGGGAAACGGATCAAAGGTTGATGTGATCGCGGTCGGCACGCTACCCCTTCATCTACCATCGGGATTAGTTTTATACTTAAATAATTGTTATTTGGTGCCTGCGTTAAGCATGAACATTATATCGGGATCTTGTTTATTGCGAGACAGTTACTTGTTTAAGTCCGAGAATAATGGTTGTTCGATTTATATGAGTAATATGTTTTATGCACATGCACCTTTGATAGATGGTCTATTCTTATTGAATCTCGATAGTGGAAATACACATATTAATAATATTGAGGCTAAACGTTTGAAATCGAGCGATAACCCGACCTATATGTGGCACTGTCGTCTTGGTCACATTGGAGTGAAGCGTATGAAGAAACTCCATTCCGATGGACTTCTTGAATCACTTGATTTCGAATCACTTGAAAGATGCGAAGCATGTCCGATGGGTAAAATGACTAAGACTCCATTTTCTGGTATGATGGAGCGAGCTACGGACTTATTGGAAATCATACATACCGATGTGTGTGGTCCAATGAGTGTAGCATCGCGCGGTGGTTATCGTTATGTTCTTACCTTCATGGATGACTTGAGTAGATATGGGTATATCTATTTCATGAAACATAAGTCCGAAACTTTCGAGAAGTTTAAGGAATTTCAAAGTGAGGTAGAGAATCAACATAACAAAAAGATTAAATTTCTACGTTCTGATCGTGGAGGTGAATATCTAAGTTACGAGTTTGGCGAGCATTTGAAGAAATGCGGAATACTTTCACAATTGACACCGCCGGGAACACCACAGCGTAATGGTGTGTCCGAACGTCGTAATCGAACTCTCTTAGATATGGTTCGTTCTATGATGTCACTTACAGATTTACCGCTATCATTTTGGGGTTATGCATTAGAAACAGCCGCATTCACTTTAAATAGGGCACCATCTAAATCCGTTGAAATGACACCGTATGAATTATGGTTTGGGAAGAAACCTAGATTGTCGTTCCTTAAAGTTTGGGGGTGCGAAGCCTATGTAAAGAAGTTACAGCCGGACAAGCTTAAACCCAAAGCGGAAAAATGCGTCTTCATAGGAAACCCGAAGGAAAATATTGGGTATACCTTCTATCATAGATCCGAAGGAAAAATCTTCGTTGCCAAGAATGGATCCTTTCTAGAGAAGGAATTTCTCTCGAAAGAAGTGACTGGAAGGAAAGTAGAACTCGACGAGGTTGTCGAACCTTCTCTCGAAATTGCGAGTAGCGCAGCACCGGAAGAAGTTCCTGTGGTGCCTTCACCAATAAGAGAGGAAGCTAATGATGATGATCATGAAACTTCGGTTGAAGTTGCTACAGAGCCTCGCAGGTCAACGAGAACTCGTACCACTCCAGATTGGTATGATCCCGTTATGAGTGTCATGTTGGTGGACAACACCGATGACCCTACGACGTATGAGGAAGCGATGATGAGCCCAGATTCCAATAAATGGCAAGAAGCCATGAAATCCGAGATTGGATCCATGTACGAAAACCAAGTATGGACTTTGGCCGGAAGGCTGTCGAGAACAAATGGATTTTCAAGAAGAAAACAGATGCTGATGGTAATGTTACTCTCTATAAAGCTTGACTTGTCGCAAAAGGGTTTCGACAAATTCAAGGAGTTGACTACGATGAGACATTCTCACCAGTAGCGAAGCTAAAGTCTGCGAGGATTATGTTAGCAATCGCTGCATATTATGATTATGAGATATGGCAGATGGATGTCAAAACAGCATTCCTCAATGGAGACATTGATGAAGAGTTGTATATGATGCAACCCAAAGGTTTTGTCGATCCTAAAGATGCTAACAAGGTATGCAAACTTCAAAGGTCCATCTATCGATTGAAGCAAGCATCCCGAAGTTGGAATCAACGTTTTGATAAGGTGATCAAAAGTTTTGGTTTTATACAAACTTATGCAGAAGCTTGTATTTACAAGAAAGTGAGTGGGAGCTCTGTAGCATTCTTAATACTATATGTAGATGACATATTGTTGATTGGGAATGATGTAGACCTTCTTAATAGTGTCAAGGATATTTGAATAATAGTTTTTCAATGAAGGATCTTGGCGAAGCAGCTTACATATTGGGCATAAAGATTTATAGAGATAGATCGAGACGCCTAATATCATTGTCACAAAGTACATATTTGGACAAAGTTCTAAAGAGGTTTGGAATGGAAGATAGGAAGAAAGTGTTCTTGCCCATGTTGCCCAATACGACCTTGAGTAAAACTCAAAGTACGACATCGGCAGAAGATAGAGAAAGGATGAGTAAGACTCCCTATGCCTCAGCCATAGGATCTCTAATGTATGCCATGCTATGTACTAGACCCGATATTGCATATGCTGTTAGTTTAACTAGCAGATATCAAAGTGATCTAGGACTAGATCATTGGACAGCGGTCAAAAACATCCTTAAGTACTTGAGAAGAACTAAGGATATGGTTCTTTCTTATGGAGGTGATGAACAACTCGTTGTTAATGGTTACACCGATGCTAGTTGGAACACCAATCCGAATGATTCTAAATCACAATCTGGATACGTATTTACTTTGAATGGTGCAGCAGTTAGCTGGAGGAGTGCAAAGCAAAGCGTTGTGGCGAGATCTTCAACTGAATCGGAATACATGGCTGCTTCGGAGGCTTCACAAGAAGCGATATGGATGAAAGAGTTCATTACAGAGCTGGGTGTCCTAGTGCGCTGGACCCAATGTCTATCTATTGTGATAACATGGGTGCCATAGCCAATGTGCAAGAACCAAGGTCACACAAGAAGCTGAAGCATATCAAGCTACATTTTCACGCTATTCGAGAACATGTCCAAGATGGGGACATAAAGATTTGCAAAGTACACACATATCTGAATGTGGCGGATCCGTTGACTAAACCTCTCCCGAGGGCAAAACATGACCAGCACCAAACTGCCATGGGTGTTCGGTGTATTACCATGTAATCTAGATTAGATGACTCTAGTGCAAGTGGGAGACTGTTGGAGATATGCCCTAGAGGCAATAATAAATGTAGTTATTATTATATCTTTGTGTTTATGATAAATGTTTGCATTCATGCTATAATAGTATTAACAAGGAAACATTAATACTTGTGTGATTTGTAAACTTAAATTGAAGTCCCTAGTAAAGCCTCTTTATAATACTAGCTTGTTGGTTAATAAATGATTGTGGTTTCCCTATCATGAACATTGAGATGTTATTAACAACAAGATCATATCGTTAGGAGAATGATATGGTGGACATACTCCTATAGATAAGCGTAGCATAAAGATCAAGTCATTTTAATAGTTCAATTGCTATATGCTTTCTGATACATAGTAACCTAATTCCTTCGACCATGAGATCATGCATATCACCTTTACCGGATGGATGCTTTGATGACATCAAACACCACACCGTAACTGGGTGGCTATAAAGATGGCATTGAGTGTTCGGAAAGTATTGGTTGAGACACATGGATCAAGAGTGGGATTTGTCCATCCATATGACGGATAGATATACTCTGGGCCCTCTCGGTGAAATGTCATCCAATTAGCTTGCAAGCATGTGACTGGCTCACAAGGGATCACATATCACGGGAACGAGAAAAGAGTACTTATCAGTAACGAGGTTGAACTAGGTATGCAGAGATACCGACGATCATAACCTCGGATAAGTAAACTATCGTGAGACAAAGGGAAATTGCTATCGTATGTAAGTGGTTCATTCGATCGCAAAGTAATCGTAGAAATATGTGGGAGCCATATGAATTTCCAGATTCCTCTATTGGTTATTGTTCAGAGAAGTGTCTCGATCATGTCCGCATAATTCACGAACCGTAGGGAGAAACACTTAAGGATTCGACGTTGTTTGAGTAGTTATGGAATGATGAGAAAGAGACCAAATGTTGTTCGGAGTCTCGAATGGGATTCGAGATGTCACGAGGAGATCCGGAATGGTCCGGAGAATAAGATTCATATAAGGAAAGTCCTGTTTCGGAGTTGGGGAATGGTTCCGGTGTTTTCATCGGGAATGTTCTAGAAGGTTCCGGAATGTCCGGCACTCCGGAGGGGAAGGGTACATGAATGTGTTATATCAAGTTGGTATGATTGCATTATGTACTAGGTGTCATCTCTGAACAAAATAGAGGGTTTATTCACATCCTAGTTTGAAAAAGTCAAACGGCAATTTGAAAGTCAAACGGCTATTTTTAGGAAGTGGAGAGGGAGGTGGAAACCGAGTTGGGGAGGAGTTCCTCCCCTCCACCGTCGTCCCACCTCCAAGACAAGTTGGGGAGGGACTACCCTCCCCTTGGCCGGCCCTCCACCTATATAAGGAGGGGCAGGGCTCCCCTCCTAGACACACAAGTTCCCTACCTCTAAACCCTAGCCCCAAGCCACCGCCGCCCTCCATAGCCGCCGCCGGCCCTAGGGAAAACCGCCGCCGCCGCCTAGCTAACCCTAGCCGCCAGCCAAGCCTCCTCCTCGGCGTGTCTAAACCCTAGATCGTCGAGGGTCTCTCTCATACTCCGCCATACTCGCTCCGGCTTAAGGCGAAGCCCTGCGAGATCTCCCCTCTACTTCCGGTACCACATCGTTGTGCTGCCGGAATTGCGAGGAGAGTGCTACAACCTCCGCTGCCTGCTGGAACAAGGGAGAGGAAGGTCTTCGTCGAGTACCGAACGTGTGACCGACTACGGGAGCGCTGCCAACGCAGCGCCGGAAGGATCGTCTACGCGATCTTGAGATCGGGAAGAGTACGACTACATCACCCACGAGAACCCGCTCTCGTTAAACACTTTCGAATCTTCGAGGGTGAGTTATTCCATCGACTCGTTGCTACAATCTAGTAGATATATCTTGGCTTGTTTGTTTGTATGCGGTAGAAAATTTTGTTTTCCATGCTACGAAACCCTACAGCTATGTCTTACCTCCTGTAGCTGGTGGAACTTACCAATGCCGACCGATTCCAGATGGCTCTGCTATTGTCGGGGTGGATGAGGTTGTGAAGGAATATGAGGAAGCACAGCTTGACCATGCTACAGGTGAAGGGGAAACTCAACTCAAATTTGAAGTGAAAACAACCATTCTTTGGAAGAAGGAACACATCGTGCTTCCAAATTGGAGGCCACTGGCACCCCCGTCGTCTTTGTAGCGTCAGTAGTCTGAGCCGCCTCAGCCGTCTCCAAGTCATCAGAATACTCCCCTATCGTCTCCGGCGCTTCAGCCATCTCCGGCGCGCCAGCCATCTCCTACGTGGCAGCCATCTTCGGCGCGCCAGCCATCTCCTGCGCGTCAGCCATCTCCGGCGCTTCAGCCATATCCTCAGCGTAAGCGGAAGAGCACTGCCACAAAGAGCATCACTAGCACTGCCACGAAGAAATCCGCAGGAAACCATACGCCAAAGAGTTCAATAAACTATGTCCCGCAGCCTTCCGCCAAGCCATTGCCGGTTTTACCATGGAACCGCAGTGACGAGGAGACCAATAGGATCTCGGAAGAAGAGGTCAAGAAAGTCTTTGCGCCTAGATGGGCCGAGCCAAAGGAGAAACTAGATCTGGCGGTGGTGGAGAAGTTTTACAATAATCTTTTGAAACCTGAAACCCCACTTGTGCCGGACTACGAGCGCCAGATTATGAAGGAGGATGCAAGGCGGAGGGAGTCTGAAAGTAGCAGTCGCGCGACACCCCAGAAAACAGTTTCTATCCTCGGAGAGCAGGAAAACCAATCATGCGCCCCGCTCCAAGTGTTCGACACACGGAACGTTCCACCTGTAAATGATTACGAGGCAGAGCTACAAAGAAAGGCCAATGAGATGGGGATGACTTACATTGCATATTTGAACATCATGGGAGACAACTTGCCCAAAGGCAATGCCAACCCCATACAGCCATGGAAGTATGGTAAGAATCTCGTCAAGAAAGAGGAGCTCAAGAATCTACCAACAAAGATGCAAAGATTGCATAAGTGGTACCTTGATTTCTGCAAGACGAGAAAGGAAGAATGGATCACGGCGCATAAGAGATCAGATTTTCTTGTGCGGAGACGACGAGATCGCCTTCAACATTCAAGACTTGCATTTTCTATTCAATCAGAAGGAACTCGACAAAGCTGCCATCAGCCTTTATTGTGTGTAAGTACTATTTCTGTAATTTCTATCTCATCTCATTCAATTCATTAATTGCATGTATATATATGCTCACCATATATGTATGTACTATTATGCAGGAAAAAGGTTATGGAATGCATGAAAGGAGGCCCTTTTGACATTGGGTTCGTTGACCCAAATAGAGTTCATGAACAAGTGGTAAAACACAGACCCGGGCAAATAGAAGATTTCTTGATAAGGTCTTTACTGAGACAACAAACCAAAAGAGAAATACTATTGCCTTACAACTGCTCGTGAGTATTGTTACCCTATCTTGTACACATTATGTTTCGGCTTACTCGATGTTAAGGGAAATACTATTGCCTTACAAGTTATGCGTGCGTAGGTTCCACTTTATTCTGCTAGTCATTCAACCTGATTCAGGAAAAGTCCTTGTCATGGACTCGTTACGAAAAGACCAAGAGCTATGGTCAGACTTTAAAGAGATGTTCCAGAGGTAATTTCAATCATATTATCGCACTAGATCGGCAACTTTCGTGATAGCAAGTAATTAATTACTCCTTTATCCATTTTCTTTGCCGGACAGGGTTTGGAAAAGGTTCACGGGCAGGGCCGTGGGTGAATGGTCAGAAGAACTAAAATTTGTAGACCAAAATGTAAGTAATACTAGCTATCTAGGTCTGCATATCTCTTTGATTCTGCTTCCAATTCCATTATATCATGCTTTATTGTAACATCCTAGCATTCGAGCTTAGAAATAAGCTGAACCCACATATGTGCATTGCATTCATGCATAGAAAATCCGAATAATTTTCGCGCTTTTGAATAAAACTTGTCGAAGTGATTGAAGCTTCTCTCAACTTGATGGAATTGAAGTAGATCATCAAGTTGACTGCGATAAGTTTCAATATGACCTTTGCTAAAACCTTATTTTGGGTAAGGGAGATTTGATCTAAGGGTAGATCAAATGTAATAAAAGTTAAACCCTAATTCATTACTTAATGGATTATATTTGATCCTTAGGTGATCATATCCTAGTATTCATTACACACTCATGAATACCAAGTTATAAACATAACTTAAGTAATAGGAATGGAACCACTAAATCTTTATCTCATTTACTTATACTATGAGTATCATGGTAATACCTAACCCTAACTCTTTAGTTATTTGGAGTAGGAGGGAAACCAATTCAAAGATCATTCACCATGTATCTTTTTATCCATATCAATCTTTACCATTCCTATTGGAATCATATTCCAATATCTGTTGTTCATCAATGTTGAGTAATCAACTATTGATTCACCAATTATTAATCTATCAACTCTTGACCATAACATAGCATTCACTCAATACTATAGAGAAAGAATTAAGAAGAGATAGGTGGTAATGTTAGTCTTAAATATCATGTATATGATGGGAGTGTTGGAGGAGAATTAAATCAATTTGATACTTGATAGAGTTAACTCAATCCTGAATGAATAGAAGTCATCTAGAAGCTTATAAAGATGAAGATTGAAGATAGTTACCAGGAGTAGTCCTATTGCATCAAGTAGGTATAGTCAATGAATTATATTTCTTAATCCAATAGAGATGAACAGAAGATAATTAGAATACAACTGTAATGTTGTATGGATAGAAGCCTTGATTAGCCAACTGGAAACCTAAACCATAAAGGGTCAAAATATTATAATGATCATGCCTTATTCACCAAGATTGAATGCTTATATCATGTATAAGTGGTATTGGTGGATAAAACATGATTAAACCCTAGTATAGATATGTTATTCTAGGTTAGCCATGATAGGTCACATTAATATAATGAGAGGTTGGAGTATTAGTTACTGGAGTTAAGTAGAGACAAGATAGTATGATTAAGATGATGTTAGAGCAACATTGGATTAAAGAAGTAGTATATCTAGGAAAGGAATTCCTTAATTAGAGTCCAGTATTGTGAAGTATGGAAGATAGGAATTCTGGATAAAACTCTAAACCCTAAACCTAGAACCAAACATAATATCCATTTTCTATGATTGATCTATCATCTTATTTCTACAATGGCTTATAGGAATATTTTCCTATAGCAAATCAATTAAGCACATCTTTCTCAATTCCAATTATCATGATCACATGTGCTTAGGAACTATCTTAATTAATTCTTCCTCATAAGTCATTCTGTAGAATAACCTTATTATTTTTTAAAGGTGATATCCATAATGACCACAAACATAAAGACTATATGTTTAGCCATTCATCTTTATCCACATCAACAAAAGAATATAAGTAAATTAAGAACCCTAAACCCTAGGGTAAGCAATTACAATTCATAACCCTAAACTTATTAATGAGTTTTCTTATCAACATCTCATAAATATTCTATCTATATTCATTAAATAAAGTCTTTGATCCATTTCTCTAACCACTCATTCCATATGATCATGGAATAAGTGGGGATACAATAATTATAAACCACCCTATACTTTGCTATGTGATTAAATACATAAAAATAAACCCTATGACTATCACTAAACATTTTAAAACTTCATTACTTCAAATAAAAGTAAAAATAATGTTAGAGTTAATTTTAAGATCTTAAACAAATCCTAAAAACCCTAAATCCTACTTATTCTATCTAATAAAAGAATATCTCTATAACTATAAAGTTAGAAAATAATAAATAAAGAATGCAATCAAAATATTAAATTCATCCCAGAATTTGAAATACATTTTTATATACTACAACTGTTTAACAAATAAATTCTCTAAAAGAAATTTGAAACAAATCTGTAATATACAAGTCTGAAAAACAAAACAGAAAAGAGAAAAAGAAACAGTGAGGAAAAAACTGCAACCAGGCCACGGCCCATCTTCCTTTTCACTATCTGTCGCCCACGTGCAGCTCAAGAATAGCCCGGCCTGACTTCCTCTCTGACTGACTGGTGGACCGCCAAAGGACTGCGGGTTGAGTTTAAATTTTTGTCAGGGGGTTTTCCGCAAGATATCCGTCGTCGTCTTCCTCGTGCATCACAAGCACCTCGCTGGAGGGGTTCACCGCCGCCCGATGTCGTCGCCGTTGTCAGCCGTGCGTCGCGATGCCCGCCACGTACCAGGGGAGGATAAGAAGACCACCACGACATCTCTGCTCATCCCTATCTCCATTTCTTCCTCTTCCGCTCTGTCTCCTCTCAGATGCCGAACCCTAGCTCGTCGGAGCCGCTTATCACCGCCGCTAGATACCACCCCTTTGCCATATGAGCTTACCAGTGAACTTGCCATGCTCGACTCGTTCATCTCCCCAAAGGAATCGAAGCCATTCGGTCTAAATCGAGCTCGCCATCACCGATGTTCCGCTGCCAGTCGACGTCGTTCCCATCGATTCCGGTCGAGCCTCGACTCACCCACACCTCTGCTAGCTTCCTGGTAAGATTCTGCTTCCGATGGTCCTCTCCGATTCGTTGTCCGCTCTTTGTAGCCGTCTGTCCGTGTTGATACCGACCGCACCGCCGCCAGAGCTCGTCGCCGACGAGGTTCTAACGACCATTTCTTGGCAGCGCCACCACACTAGGGTTCAGCACATCGTGCTTATTCGATCTAGGTTGGTCACATTGGCTAGGGCGCCATCGTCGTCGTCGGCGACCTCATTCTGGTGGTGGAGACCAGGCTGGCGTCATGCTGACGTCTTGCCTGCGTCTGTTGACCAGTCCATGCATATGTGTCATGTGACCCCACCAGTCAGTGGCCTAGATTAGGCCCTGGTTGAGTGTAAAAAGTTATTGTATGTTTAATAAATAGATAAAACATTATAAATTCCAATTAAAAGATTTTAGAAATTTAATAAAATGATTAAAACTTGTTTAATTAATAACTTTTGTTTTGTAATTCAGAAAAATGTGTATAATATATGAAAATGTGTAGAAAAATAAAATCTATAACTTAAAACTATTATCAAACATTATTATGTTAACAATTTAAATAATTATTATTTAATAAAGATTTTATAAGTTTTAATACTTTGATAAATCATATTTTAATATTAATAAATGTTAAAAATATAAATAAAATACCAAAAATCTTAGAAAGATAAGAATTATAATTTAAAACTATAATCATGCATTATTATTCCACTTAATTAAATATTTGTTATTTATTAAGTCATTATAAAGAAATAAGTATTATAAAAATCATATCTTATTATTTTTTAATCACAAAAATAAGTGTAATATACCAAAATAAGCAAAAAAAATACCTATATGTTAAAAATATAATATTCCACTTTTAAGTTAAATAAAAAGTTAAACACTTTAACAACTTGAATTTAAACCCATTTCCTTAATTAATAAGTCATATAAAGGTAAATAAAATTTGCTAATAATTCTAAAAATTAGTCAATTGAGTCTAATAAATAGTTTTAGTATTAAATATTGATAATATGAAGTCAAAATGGTTCAACACATTTTAAATGCAATTTGATTGAATTATCATTCAACCATAAGTGTAGATTATTTTATAAAAGGATCCTTATCCAATCTAAAATCTCCAAGAATAATTTGTAATGAGATAAAACCCATTCCTTTACTTTAACCACAAGTTTATAAACAAATCAAAACACTATAAGTGAGTTCATAAGTAGTAAATAATATTGTTTATTTATTCACAAACCTTAACCACACCCTTATAGGGAGGTAAATTCTTTTATACATTTATAATGTAAAGAAACCACTACCAAATAAAAGTGATACCATTCTTAAGTAACTTTAAAGAAACATTATGAAGTGAACCAGGTATAAGTATAACAAGCATTTCACCTAAAGTCCATCTATGTCTTTAAAGTTAACTTTAGTCTATAATACTTTAAATAATGCTAAAGGCTTTATTTTATGCTTTATAGTTAACTTTGGTCTGTTATAGTTAAGTTATAAAGTATCTTAATACCAAACCAACCAAGTTAAAAACCAAAATAGATAATTCTCAAATACTAATGTTGTCATTATTCAAATGGAGTAATTCTTTCTTACTTAAAGACTATAACTAGAAAGAACACCTCATAAGGTTAACTTAAAATCTTAAATGCTTGTGCTTAGTTGAGTAATATTTTCTTCAAATGTTATTCTTTTTGCCACTTCAAACGTCAAATGACAATTAATAATAATCACATTACATTAAGCTTTACTTATATACCTAGGATTGTTAACACTTCGGTTCTTTATAAATGTCATCACTTGCAAGGTAAAACTTGAAGATAAGATAATTCACATATAAGCAGTCCTTGAGTAGCACATCTCATTAGTATATCTTATTATTGTATGCAATTATGTTTACTTGTTGTTTTACACACACTCACAAGCCTTAATAAGAAGCACATGTGTGAAACTTAATCTAAAAGGGCAACACATTCCAAGGAAAAACTTTCCAGTATCCAAACCCTAGAACAACGTTACCTCGGGATTCGAGTTTACGAAATTGCATTACATTACTTATGCATAATAGCATCTTGCTTCTTTAAACATTAGTCCTTATCGGACCAACGATGCTGATTTCAGATATTGGATCTTTTATATTGTCTTGAAGACCGTGAATGCATAATATTGCAATCACAAAAGGCAAGTTCACACTTGCTCATGTCCTTTGATTATTTTCTATAAAGTATTTTACAAATCCAGTGTTGTCATCACCTGCATTCGAAAAAGGTCAAAAAACACTATTTTCATAATAATGTGATTATAGGTTATTTACCATGAGGTAATAACCTACGATAAGAGTTCCGGTGGTAAAGGAACATATTATCTAGGACTTAACAACCAATGTCGCCAGTGATTCTTGCGCCGTATATTACGCGTTGACCATGAGATTTGGAATGGGACGAAGAAGTCAGCTGTATATTTTACCTCTCGCATGGAGCCGGATGTGCGGGTCGTGGCTGTTATCACTCGTAGCGTGCATATTAATTGGTAATTCGTAGAGGATATGCAGCATATGGGTGAGAGCCCTCAACGTCCCACGATAGTTCCGGCATCTAAACGGTCTCTACAAACCATTGCCGTAATTCAATAGGTGGGCATGGTGTACACCAAGGAGACATGCGGGGTCGCGGAGAAGGCAGTGATTGGCTTGGATCTTAGGTTGGACCTCAAACCAAGGATGTTTGAACGGGGACATACTGTCGGCCGTGCAACAAAACCTAAGGTCTCTCATGGGTAAAGTGACGCACCTCTGTAGAGTGTAAGAACTGTAACTTGTTACTCCCTATTTCGGAAGGAGCTGCGAACGCTGTGGGAAAGAAACTCCATGAAAATTCTGGTAAACCCGTGAAAGCTAACGGACATAGCTTTTCAGAATAAAAGCAACCTTTGAAGAAATGTTTACGAAAACTTGCATTGCCTACGACCTACGGTCTGTAGCTGTAGATATAGTGCATCAAACACTCCTTTTCTAGTGAACTTGCTGAGTACGCTCGTACTCAAAGTATCTTCTTAACCCTTGCTAGGTTCTAAAGCCAGTACAGACGATGACTACATCAAGTCACGCTCTAGAAATCATCATCAAAATCTAAAGCTCTTCAATAAATTCAAGAAAGTCAACATATACATCAACTCAATTAAAGACGAAGTTGCTGATTAGATAAAAATAGAATCTCTAGCCATAGAACCTATTTCTGTAGTGTATTGCAATAGCAGCAATGCCAGACCATTAGTTAAGATATTAGTCTTCATAGTATTATAGTTTTGGAGTTGTTTATTTCTGATTCTTCTTTGTAAGAAGTTTCTTTCTCTCTCTTTAACCTAGAGTGTTCTCTGGATCTTGTGTAAAGAGTTGAGTTGTAACCTATAGTCATGTCTTGGACCTGCTATGTTTCTGTTGTACCACTCTGAGGGATGTAATACTAGTGAACGGTGTTTCATTGGTGTTATATCAACGACTATAGTGTACTACATCATGCAGTGGTATGCTGGGTCACCGCATTTATTGATTATTATTTTGATTGAACTCTCTATTCTCGTAAAGTGCGCGCATCAGGGACCCGGCAATAACTTATGTGGATACTATGTTTGCGAGTTCATTCGCAACACGATATGTGCGACAGGCCAAGCCGCACTAGAACAACTTAGAGTAAGAAAACAAAGTACACAACATTATTTTATTACCATCAATTGTGTTGAGTTTTATTCTTATATATATATTGACCCCATTCTTCATATATATTTAGATCGAACGGATGCGGGACCAACTCCTACCATTTGACCGCATACGAGCCATTCAAGAGGAATTGACGGTGTTCATACTTGATGAGGTCGTCACGCCTGGCGGAGAATTCTTTAGATATCCACCAAAATGAATGTTGTATATATGCTTAAACGTGTTTGTCTTGTACTTGATGCTTCAACGTTTACGGAGAATATCACAATGACGATGTTTGTGTATAATAATAGTTGCTTAATTATTCATGTACTCGTATATACACCGACGACGATGTATGTGTATATATCTCCCAATCGATTCCCCCTCCCACCCTCCCCGTCCTCGCCGCGCCGCAGAAATACGCCCAGAACGGGGCGGCGGCAGAACTCTGCTGTGGTAGAGATTTATGCCGTTTTCCTGTCGCGGCAGAGATTTATGTTTTTTTCCTGCCGCGGCAGGTTACGAACCGGTGTTAAAGGGGGTCTGAGCGCTGCGGCAGCCCCACGTGCGCCACTCTTTAACAGTGGTTCGTATAAGAACCGTTGTTAAAGGGGGGCTCTAACACCGAAACCCCAACAGCGGTTCTGGAACCGGTGTTAGAGGCCTCTACGAACCGGTGTTAAAGGCCTCGTTTCCACTAGTGTAGACACTATTTAGTATATAGATTTATTCAAATTTTAATAAATCTAAGACATCTATTTTAGGACGGAGGGAGTATATGTGTTCTCCGGAATTGGTCCATTGTGAGCTTTCTTACTTCTGTTTTGGTTATTGCATGTTACATATATTTTTGTTCTTCCGGTCCATCTTTTATAAGTTTTTAGTTTTGTATATACATTCACCATTTAGTTCTCTTTATGTTTTTGCTAGCATGAGTAATACTTTGCCAACCGAAGTTGTTTTATTTGCATAAATTTAGAAATATTAGTGAAGTTATACCTTTGTAATATATCTGATATCACAGACGAAGTCAAAAGATCACACAGAAAATTTAAACGTTAACAACAAAGAACGGCGCGATAAAGCGCTAGGTCCTTCTAGTTGGATTTATTTAGGCCCAAAACCGGGTTTCCAATGGCAATGCTTTTGGACCCACACATTTTTTTCTTGCTAGGTAATATACGATTGGTTTCAATATTAGTACTTTCTCTAATACATAATAAGTGTCGTTGATTTATAACTTTTAACCTACCTTCATGATACAATTGGGAAACTAGGCCGGGACATGAGGCCATTTCGGTGGCTAAGTCAATCCCTATGTTTAACGCTTAAAAATTAATAAAGAGCTTCTTTCTATTTTCCATGTCAATTACACTACATGCAGCCGGTGTATCTTTGTTGTTCATCTACATGATGCACCCACGGAGGCCAGCCGACAAGGCTTGATAACACGTTATCATCCCATCTCTTTTCGTCAAGCCTCCGCCATCGAGCAAACTTCTGTCGGACATTGATATAAAAATAGATTCATTGTTCGATTTCCTTTTTGATTTTTACAATTTGTACGTAATTTAGATCTTACCTACGATGCGATTTTTCACCCGAGAGTTGAGCTAACTCGCTGTCGCCAACCAATGTCGATGCTCTCGAATCAAGTATTTATTAACTGCATTGTAGAAAGACGGTATGCATGGGATTCCGTTGAGAAGTTAAGTTGTGATGCGCCGGCTGTGCATCTTGATTGCATCGATTCCAGATGACGAGGCAAAAGAGAGAAAAATGATGTTTAAGGCGTATGTTGACAACACCATTGATGTTATCGTGTGAGCTCGTCGGCGAGGAAGTGCTCCCAAACCGCATGGCCTACTGCCCCAAGCGAGCATGGCGCCTGCTGTCACTAGCCCTGCTAACCGGCGCGACCAAGCCGCATATGAGCATGTGCGGCATTGACCTCACTGTCCTGCGAACTATTGTAGCTGCCCCGCATGGCCGCCGCCTGCACCTCACACCACGGGTTTAGATGTGGTTGCAAGATGTATTATAAGGGTGATGATCCAACAGCTGGCCAGGGTGCGTAGCGCATTATTTTTTAATAAATTAAAAATAATAAGGAAAAAACAATAATTCAGAACGAACTATACCACGAAATTTAATCCGAGTAAAAAAGACAACTCGGCAGGATAGAGGCCACGCTCCCAATGTCCCGGGTTAAGGGTTACAGGCTCAAGGCGGAAGCCCAGCAATACCTCAAACCGACCGAGCTGCCTGCCCCCAAAGCTAGGTACAAGCCCGCGCTACCAGGCTCAGCGAGATTTTATTCCTCAATTCCTAATTTAAGCAGGATTAAAATGACTTAGCGATCCGAGGTGGGACAAAATAAGTCTCCTAGCGTAGCGCGCTTTGCGCAGTCGACGCTCCTTCAGCCCGAGTCGTGCGCGGGCAGGATGCGGCCCAGATAAGTGGGCCTCGGGAAGTTAATGGCCCAACGTCCGGACTGGCCTGGCTACAGGCTAACGCGCACCACGACGGGAGAGCTCGCCGATCTTCACAACGATGGACTCGTCACCGCGGCGGCCGGCACGGGCGACGGCGCCGCGTCAATCAAGAGAAACGTTCTTTGCCACCGCATCGTTCTAGTTCTAGCCAGCTAGCTTAGCTAATTGCTTGTTAAACTGCTAGCGCTTCATCAACTTTGGCGGAAAATACCTGGCCTAGAGACAGGGCCGGCTCTATATTTTCCGGGGCCATTGGACGAAGTCGACAAAAGGCCTCTAATAATAATATATATACATGTATAACTAGATATATAGACGATATATATGCCAATTTTACTTGCAAAATATAGTCAAGATGTCTATAAATAATTGTCAAGCACTAAGCATTGTGATATTTAGATAGAAAAAATTAAAATGGTAGGAACACATAATAAGTATTCCATGCTAGCGAATACCTCAAAAAATCCAGCCTCCGACAATTAAGCTTCAGTGCTTCGAAAAAAGCTTGTTCATGCATTTGTAGATGCAAAATCACCGAGGACACTATTCGGTGCATCAGGCGAAGGCTAAAATTTTCCTCCTCTGTATTGTCCTTATTAACATTAACGTCTATGTTTGAATTCAAAAATTTACAATTAGTTGCTAACTTACTTCTGCAAAAATCAAAGCTATTTAGTTACTTACTCTCATGATCGACATTTGTAGTTTCATCGTCGTCTTGTCTGGATTCAGAATTTGGGTCAGAGGAATTAGCTAACTTTTTTCTCTCTCGTGAGATGTTCCTTCATGGACGGTGCTAATGCCAAACTAATTAAAGCTAGTTAGCTAGCCTAGTGATCGCAAAAGATGAGATTGAGTGATTTACTGATTTAAAGATTGAGATACACCTACCGGGAGTCAGCAGGCGAGCATGTGATTTACCTGAAGGACGCACGCGCACTGGCACCGTCGGAAACTGCCGTCTGCCGTCCTGCCGAATTGTCGATCTGCCAACAAGGAGGCAGAGGCTAGGGAGATGATCAAATCGATCGGAACCAAACGAAGAACTCCAAGCGGCAACCGGTGTCGATTGCGCTGTTTAGACTGCGACTCGTTTGTCTCTGCTTAAGATGTGTCTTTTTTTTTTCAAGTGATGTGTAGGTTATACAGTTTAGAGAATTAGTAAATTTTAGGCCCCTGTCAGCATAGGCCCTTGGCCATGGCACAAGGGTGCCATGGGCTAGAGCCGGCCCTGCCTAGAGACGGAACGTGAAAGCTCGCGCACATATAGATGCTCGCCGCGCTGCGTGTACGTGTGAACAAAGTCGGCAGCTATCGTTGGGGCATTACTGGAGTGCGGGAACGCCGCAGATAGTCAATCTGGAGATCTATGAAAGACACTCAGAAAAGGCAATATTTTTTTAGACCAAGGCGGTCATATCTGCCGTCCGATTAGATAGAATAGAGTGACACGGTTTATAAAAAAACCGTGTTTAAAAACCATACAGATTGTACATTGCTGGTGTCCTACTCCTCGGTTCATCACTTTGGCACCCTCATCCACGACGCCCTAGGAAACCGGCAACGTGCCCAGCAGACCGTCGCCAACCGCCTGCCGCGACCTCTCCGGGGCCCGCCTACGCCTAGATCGGGCCCGCCCAGGCGACCCGGGCACACCGCCCCCCGCCCCCGCCCGTAGTCGTGTGCTTGCCACCCGCCGCGTGCCCGCCGCCCCGACCCCCTTGCCACACCTGGTACCTTAGAATACTAGCCTTCTTCGAGCCGAGCTTTCAACACAGATCTGGGCACTGACCACGGTAAGACGCCGCCAACACCATGAGCCCCCGACGCCGACTCCTCGTCACCCTCATAGCCCCAGGAGACAGCCATCACCACCGCCACGTCGCCCGCCGTCAAGCTGTCCGTACAGTCCACCTTATAGTATGGGTTTATGTTCAGACCTTAGAGCTTGGCCTGTATTGGTTATGTCCCATGCAACATCAAAAAGTGTGGCAAAAAATACATGCTCTCTGGCAGCCCCCTTTGCCTCAATTCTCATGGAACGCCCATAACCCAGTCTGTTTGTGGTGGCTGATACCTCGCCAAATGCTCTGGAAAATGATACTCCCTCCGGCCAAATTAATTTGGGCTAGAGGAAGTAATTCATTTTCTTTGATAATTTCTAAATGATAATTCCTTCTTTCAATAATTGGACTACTGCACTCAATGAAAGTGCAATGACCTACCTTATTTATATCCCTAAACGGTGATTCCTTTTTCGAGGGCTAACATATGAAATATACTAGAAAACCGTTTATGTATTGTGGGGTAAAAAAATGTCATGTGTTTTTTGAAATCTATCTATATCTTTTTTTTTTAATAATATAAAGTACGAAGTGTTTCTCCCGGTCCAACACTTTTTTAGACCCTTTTACCCTCCCACCAAAACCCAAATTAAGGAGTTGCCACTGCCAAAAAAAAACGATTCACAAAAAAAAATGATTCACGAGCCTCCACGTTAATCCTGGTAAACTAAGATAATGATCCGTCTGATTTTCCTAATAGAGATTTGTAGCCGTTGGATCAATGTCTCGTGATGTCATAGCTATTTTCCCGACGCACGCCGCCTTTCTAAACTCTCCGGCAAGATTACGGAACGAAATTCACAGCAAGAACAAGATACCGTGTCGTCGAGCGACCAGCACCAGCCTTCCTCATCGTCCGCCTCGCGGTCGGCCTCCTCTCCATGCCATCATAGCTTCAATAAACAGGTAAAATCCAATCCATCAAGCTCCGCATATCCCAAATCCCTTTCCTATTTAACCTCTGATTCTTCCCATCTTCCATGTTCGCTGCAATCTATCTAGCAGATGAATCTCCCACGATGGTATTGCAGCTGCAGTTGAGGAGTTCAGTTTGATATAGATTCGGCTGTCACTGGCATCCGGCCGGGAGGCAGCGAGCAAAGCAACTACCACGGCAGCAGAAGACAGATATGCACATCTTTCCTCCTCTAACAGGAGGCGACCGCGACCTTCACCACAGGTATTAATCTGAATCAATGTTTTAAAACATCAGGGGAGAAAGACTGCTGCAGTATGCGTGGTGGATTGGTCTCAATTCTTATTTCTCAAAAATCACAGGTTTGAGCATCCATACCAGAAGGTCATATGATCAAGAATTTTCTCTGAAGAAGTACAGTACTAGGAACAGTAACATAGACATCGTGGCAAGCTAGCATGGGATCGAATACCGAATTACCGATACACCTGATGTACGATTAACAACGAGACTTCCCTCTCTCTCCCGTATGACTCGGATTCCTTAATATCGATCTGGTGGCAGCGAGTTCGTCCGGGCAAAAAATAAAGCCTCTCAAATCCTCTGCCGATCGGGCTGCACCACCGCTACAGGTTCTTGCTGGCTGCGCCTGAAAAAGTATTCTAACAATTTCAGTTGATGGATGTTGCTATCCATCCAGCTTTCCCTAGCCCATCTAGCTAGCTGAGCACCAGATCAATCAGTCAACCAAACAGGCAGGTTTGTTTGAGCTTTGCTACTATATCCACGTCTCTTCCATGTCCGCCTTGCTGGAAAATACTTGGTGCATTGCCATTAGCATGTCGCAGCATCCCCGACGGTGTCCCTGATATGTGTGCTTGAATAAGAAGCACAGCCGATCTAGGCGGTGACGTCTTGCATCTAATCTTAAACCCCATTGACGCAGGCTTCTGCGACTGGAGCGATAGTGACTACATGCCCGCGGACAGCTAGATGGCAGCGAGTTAGGTGCAGGCCAAGCTCGAGTTCCAGGAGGTCATCAATTTCCTCAATAACCCAGAGGGCAAGGAGTGCCTGGTGCCTTCTCGTTGGCCTACACGGAACCGAAAAAACATGGTTCACCGCGCCGTCGCGGGAGGCTGGGTGCCATTCTTCTCCGGTGCCATGCCAGGGTTCGTCTCTTCATCATCCTCGGCGCGTCCATGAACCTATGCGATGGATGGTTGGAGCAGGCCATAAACCACCGGAAACATCGTGTCATAGTGCTTGCTCGCCTCGACAACAGGCTTGAGTGAGCAATGGCTGATGTTTAACTTACTTTTAAATTGTGATTGCTTTGTTTGTGATGTATCTTGGTCTGAATCCTGACAAAGTCAACTACTCTCTGGTAATTTCTCTCAGACATATCTGAGCCACTTTTTTGTTCTTACTTGTATTTAAAATTGGCCTTCTAATAGTCTCTGCTAGACATTAAAAATATAAAATTATATTATTCCTATAGTTTGCACTATATTACATGCGTGTTTAATTTTCAGATATTATGGATATTCTATGCTCATGAATTATGTTTACACTACAGAAAGCCTTACGCACCTCCGTGATGCAGATCTTTTCTTTCCGTTACAACGCATGGGTATTGTGCTAGTACCTAATAACAAAGCAGTGTTTCTCCCGGTCCAATACTTTTTTAGATAGATTTACCCTCCCAAAAAACTACATAATACACGTTAATACCATTACCATTGTACCGTTTCACTTCTGTTTTTTTTCTCCTCGCTCACGGACGCCCTCACGAGCCCGACGCCAGCGTGCCCGCAGGTCGTCCCGCCACAACTCTAGCTCACCTCGGCCTCCGGTTCCTCTGCCACGCTCCGGCCCCAAGCTGGCGGTGTTTCCGTGATGGAAGATTTCGGGGAGGTTGAGAAATAGATCCCACTATGAATTGATGATTGATGACTGGATTGGTCCTCTCTTTTTCGAGCGGTGGGGGCGGAGAAGAACGACAACCGGAGAGGAGCTCGAGCGGCTGGCGCGCATGAAGGAGCCAACGCACTCGACTTTCTCTGGCCGACGACGCATCAGAGGGTGAAGAGGTGGATCGGGTTGAGGGGACAGGGAGGAGGTCGAGCTAGGCCGGCCGGAGGAGAAGTAGGCCGGACAACTGTAGGAAAAGGCTGCGCTCGTGTGGGTAGGAGGCGCTGCCGGTCTCCCCCGTACGCCGAGATCCGGGTCTTCCTGTGGCCGAGCGCGGAGGCAGACACGGAGCTGCGCAGGCACGTCTTCCGACGGGACCTTGCCTCGGGCCCTAGCGACAGCAGCTAGGTTGAGGAGGATGCTGGGCCCGACAGTGACACGCCCCGACTGGAGCGCAGAGCGCTGCCACAGACCCTGCTCCGCCTGCTCCTTCGCTGAGGTCAGAGCAGGCTGGCGGTGTTCGCATGAGAGGAGCCGAGAGGAAGAGTCCAGGCATGGTCGAGATATGCGTTTACTGTTTTCCATTTTACCGCCGGCTGCCCCAACCCTGCCTCCCTAACATCTTCTTTCATCCGCTGTCCTATGGCCGCCGCAGAAGCTGGTCCAGGACAACCGAGTGTTTCTCCCCGACCGTGGCTGCTCCCCTGTTCTTCATGAATTGAATGGGAGGTGCATCACCTCTACTACAAGATGGGAAGCGGCAGTGGTGCTTGGACGGCTAGAGACGCCGCTTTTCCCCGATGGAGACACGCCGCTTTCTCAGCTCAAGCAACAGTAAAAGGGGGCGCAGGTTCCCACGCCGCTTTCTCAGCTCAAGCAACAGTAAAAGGGGCGCAGGTTCAGGTTCAGGTAGTAGCATGGAAATCAGGTACTCCCTCCATTTCAAAATATAAGATGTTTTAGTTTTATAAAACAAATATATCTAGACTATTTTTAGTATATAGGTTCACTCATGTTTGGAGTGAATCTACACACTAAAAGCGCCCATCCCTTGTTCTTTCGCTTGGAAACTCGTGCTTTCAGCAAGTTCGTACCAGTCGTCATTACAAACCTAAAACATCTTATATTTTAAAACGGAAGAAGTATGTGTTACAATCGCGACAAGAAGATAACGAAGAACGAAAAACGAAACACAGCAAGGGGGACACAGATTTAACGTGGAAAAACCTCTCCAACAAAGAGAGGAAAAAACCACGGGCGCCAGCCAGCGAAACTTCACTATATCGAGGAGTGTTTACAAACGCCGGGGATTTCACACAGATGCAACTCTCCCAACCGGCGGCTTACAAGGGGTTTATATATCGGTGGAAACCTAGGTCTTCGACGATCCGACGGGCCTCGCTCCACTCGTCAGAAGTTGGCCTATACTTTGTAGAATTTGGATCAACATATAACAGTATGTAGGTTCAGGGAGCTGCACATGTACAGAGTCCGTCCACTTCGTTGACTGTTTTGAAAAAGAGCACATGTTGGATTTTGAATTCATAATATCTGATTGGTAGTTCTGCTAGCTGATTTCAACGTGAATTTGGGATTTGGTGGAGTCGCCTAGCATCAGGAGGTTGGGGATCAGAACAGACTTTGCTAAATAGGAAAAGACCTATGCCTGTTGGGTTGGTTCCCAGCATATGATTCTTTGCTAAAGTATTTTTTGGTCAAAGGGCATTAGTAGATAGATTACACGGGTAAATTGGCACCTTTAACTTCTTATTTATCATATCAGAAAGGGTATATTTAGAGAAGTAGGTGTTGGAGCATTAGTAACTTTCGATCTGTAGTTCACACGAGTTCAACACTTTAGGATCACTAGATTATTACATCAAAGCTATTTTCATGGTGATTTTGTCATACCACAACCATTCATCTGTATGGAATCTTGCTTTGAGTCCTGATGTTATTTTTGAGTTACAGGGCTACGAGCATGGTGCAAGCACATGTTTTTTAATAATACTGATGGTGCAAGAACATAATATTAGCTCTCTGAGCTATTTTTATTGTATGTTCATGCATAAATACTTTTCGATGGTCCATTTGTTTTCGTAGCACGAAGTGTTTCTCCCGGTCCAACACTTTTTTAGACTGTTTTGCCCTCTCACCAATAAAGGATTACCCATATGTGCCACCCGTATAAGCAAACAAAACGGTTTGTCAAATCCCAAATACCCAATGTCAATGTCAAAAAGAAAAAATCCCAAATACCCACGCCCCCGCAAGCCACGCCTCGATCCAAAATCCCCACATCTCCTTCGGCCAGGGGCAAGGGATGGTCGTTTACAGATCGGAGCAGGCCACCGAAGAATTGGATCGTCTTCTCTTCTCTCCGTAAGCGAGATTCTCTTTTCATGTTTCTGGTTAAAGCTTCTCCTTCAACAACACCCGATCTCAACGTCGGCGGCCTGCACGCATCCGCCCCGGCAAGCATGACCTCGACGCGTACCAGACGATTCCGTATATCCGTCCATCACTCCGTCTCCCGCGATAGCTGAGCGCCTACATGTGGTGCGACCTGCTATCGGCGGGATTCAGAGGATAGAAGGGGCGGGGATGCGCCCGCGCCGGGGGCCAGGCTTGACGAACAGGGTCGGCCAACAGAGTGGACGCGACGGCCTTTGATGTGGGAGCTCGCCTGAATGGAGGGCCATGGTTGCTTAAGGCGGGGACCTGGGCGGACTAGCCGCAGATTCCCGCGGTGGTGGTGGTGGCGGGGACCACGGACAGGCCATCTTCTCCGGCCTCGGCCGCCACCTAAGCTTTTTTGTGCCGCACCGGCCGTATGGAGAGCAGCCCCTGCCCCCTTGGTCAACACGAGAGCCACCTCTGCTTGCTCCTGATCAGATTTGCTACTTGGATTGTGTAGAGCTTAGGAAAAGGGGAGCACTACGCGTCTCCCGGGAGATAACTTCCCCTGATCCTCCGGGTCCTCTGCGTGACACGTGTTCTTTTTTTTTGTCCAGATTCTCGCTTTTGCTACAAATTAGTCCGATTTGTTATAAAATGTTTCAGAAAACGGTTCGGTCCAGAAAAATAACAGACAGACTAGATCTCGCCGAAGAGTTCGTCGGAGACCATGTAGCAAAAAAAATGAACTAATGTAGCAAAATCGACTTTGCCGGAGACTTCCGCCGGTAGACCTCGCCGGAGACCGTGTAGCAAAATTTTTACTCTCTTGTAGCAAAACCACAAAACATATGTAGCAAAAAAAAATCATGTTTAGCAAATTCGACCTCATCGGACACCTCCCTGAAGATCTCGCCGGAGACCTTGTAGCAAAACCTATGGCCGTTTGTAGCACCACCGTCCGTCGCATGTAGCAAAACACGTGACCGTTTGTAGCAGCACCACGCGGTCAAAAAGTAGCACCACCGCTGGACGCATGTAGCAAAAACTTGTAGCAACACCAGAGCAACACCAGAAGGTGTGTGTAGCAGCGCCGCTTGCCGCAGGTAGCAAATCCGGATGACGTTGTGGAGAGGCCCATGGCTGCGCATACCTTACAGCAATAGAGGGGGTAGCAGCGCCATGGCAGCATGAGCAGGAAATGTGGCGTGGTGATTTGGGAGAGAGCCATGGCGTCACCTATCGGAGCTCTTGGCCATGGCGGAGCACGCCATGGAAGAAGGGGATAGGTTGGCACTCGAGTTGGGTACCTAGAATAAGGTGGTGAGGGAGGAGGGTCTGGGAGTTCTCCACCGGCAAACAGCGAGGCAAGGGACCGGTGGCGACTGACGGCGAGGCGCGGACTGGTGGTGGCCGACGGTTTTCCGGTCGGACAGCGGAGGCTTCGCTGGAGGTAGCAGGGAGACTGCGTCTAAGCAGGCGGCTCGGGGCAGGACGGTGGCGGCGGCGTGTGCCCGGCCAGCGGCGGCTCGAGTTAGAAGGTCCTCCATGGCGTTGGTTGCCGGCGAGCAGTTTCAGGAAAAAGAGATAAGGTTGAGAGATAAAACGTGAGTGGTTCCTGTACGCTGCCTCCACGTGCGACCCATACTACGCGAGCGAACGACCCGGGGGATCTTTTCGTTCGATCCCCCGGGAGAACTGTATCATTTTCCTTAGGAAAAGCAGCTGGCTGGACGGAGGCTGCCATCGCTCTCCCGTCCTCTAAAGCGAGGTAGCCGGTAGACGCCTGCACCCTCCCATCCCCTACTTCGGCGAGGCCCGGCCTAGATCCTCCCCGAGTTTGACACAGGCTCCCTCGGCAGCGCCGTTAGGTCTGTTTTCTCTGTTTTTCCGTGCTATATTTTCTCTAGCAAAGTCACAACAACGTTTCTGTGTCAGTTATTTAGGACGGATCCAATTTACTGACTACATCAGGAGATTAAACTATGAGTAATGCAACACAATTTGTTTAGTTCATCCTTAAACCAACCAGTAGCTACATGTTTCTTCATTATCTCACTGGGACAGCTTGACTGTAACAGGTGAAGATATGGAGCGTCCAAAATAAGAAGTGCCTCAGTGTGTTGTCAGGGTACAACAGCAGTGTGAAGTCGATGTCATGTCATTCTTCGAATCCTGGTCAGTATTGTATATCCTGAATTTGTTCAGCTCTACTCCTTCATAAACCATGTCTGCAGCAATTTGCTGGAACCTGAATTCATATAATTTATTTTCTGTACAAAGCTCATTGTTTCTGGTTCAAGGGATGGTTCTTTTCCTCCTTGGGATCGTTGGTGAAGCATGCCTCACGATATGTTCTCTTATGATCACTACAATCTAAATGCTCCCTATTTACTGAATAAGCAAATGCATGAAGCAATGTAAAATCGTCCACTGAATTAAGCATGTGTCATGTGTTAGGTCTTCATCTGTTGTGAAAGAAGCGGGCAGTCCCATGCGAAAGTGTCGGACAAGGTCTCGAGCAAAGGTATTTAAGAAGGCAAATTGCTGTAAAAAAACTAGGTACTACCCACATCAATCTACTAAGTATAATTAGAGTGCAACATTGCTGTAGGGATAAATTTAATCACCAAGTAATGGCGCATTATAAAAGGGTTAGTAATTTTCTGCAACGCTATTGTTTTGTCATAATTGATTTATCACTTAACTCAAATTAGATGGTATAGAGATGACACGAATATGTTCTATTAATCGTAACAAGTTGACCTGAATATATATACTAGCCTTTGCAAATGCACTAGCGCCAGGCTACATGGACGTGTGAACGGGTTTTTTCACGATTGAATAAAATTTATATTATAGAACTAAGGAAGTATGATGTAAGACATGAAGTGGGCCTTTATTAGCATGGATACGCCAATATAAAAAAAAGAGCAACATATCTTGATAGTCCTAATATAACCGCAAAAAGCCATGTCATTCCTGACATAGCATGCCCGTCAATGAAGTAGCGGTAGTTGATTCTAAAGAAAAAAAAGTAGCGGTAATAAAATTCTTGGTGGCCATTTTTTAAAATTAAAATCTACTTGTACACTGACTAAATTAAATTCAAGTTTATAAAAAATTAAATTCAGTTCTAGCATATGCATATTATGGCGCCGTAGCAACGCACGGGCTTTGTGCTAATAATAAAAAAGAACTTTGAGTTATTTCCATACTCCAAAGATATTAGGACCTACACATGTAATTACTCTATTCATTTCAAATACGGCACACTATAAAGGAGAAAAAACTGCTGAGGATAATTCCTACCTACTTAGACCATCTCTAACGGATTCCTTTAATGTTAGAGACGAATTTGACACACTATTCATCGATTCGTATATTTTTGTCCTCTAAACTCCGGTCATTGGACTCGATCCTCTTCATTTAGACTCCTGATTTTAAACTTCGGCTAGGCACTTGATCAAACATACTGTCTGTTGACTACTTTAGACTCCAACACTTTTATTAAGAAGCGGTGTTTAACATTAGTGTTACACCTCTTCATAATTAAGGTTATGATGGTCATTAGTAAATTACGAAAGTCCTACCAATTAAATCCTTCTCCTATTTAGATTTGTATGTATCATAAACTTAGTAAGGCCGTATTTGTACAAATAATACGGTCATGATCGCTCCATCCCATCGCCCTCGCCATTCATGGTGGCCCGTCCTCTTAGGCAGCGAGCAGTTGGGCGCTCACTCTCCGCCATGGAGGCCGGCATGAGCTCCCAGTCCCTCGTATGCGCCACCGGAGTGACCTCCTGTGCGGCGTACGTGGATAATGAGCAGCTGCACATTGAGTTTTGTGGTGTACATGCGCCAGGGTGCACGGGCTGATGATGCATGCACGCTTATGCCACTGTGCATTCAGCCATGCACATACATGTCTCCTCCATATACGCAGCTGTTGTACATGCGGGTAGGATTGCAAAGCGGTACCCGATCCATCCCGTCCGTTTTGTAGATAAAATTTGTTAGTATAATTTTAAAAAATTCAAAATTAGTCTAGCTTAGACTATGTTTTGGTTTTGCGGGTTTGTACGATTGCCGCTTGCAACCCTACCTGCTGGCCATGCTCGTCCAGCTTCTGCGGGTGGTCGTTTTGCTCCTGCCAGTCTTCTTCATGATCCAAGGCGCGGAACAAACGAGCGAATGGGGATCTACTAGTGGCCGCCGAGGGAGCACGAGAGGCTGGGATATACGGTTGGATCGTATAAGCTAGACAGGCGTGTAGGTCATGCATCTTTCCATGTTCTACTCACTACTGCAAATATATCATGTTCCTGATTGTAAAAAAGGATAAGGCATTTTTTTTCAAAAAAGAAACACAAACCAGGAGTAATAAAAAACTCTGTAAAAGAAAAATAAATAAAAATCTATCTAAATTTAATGGGCCGAGCTGAAGACGGAGAGGATGGACATAGGAAATCCGCCTTCGGTTCATGGACAAATGGCGCATATACCGGTGTGAAGCCCAAACTCCAAGGACAAAATGTAAAATAGTAAAGTACACTATCAACTTTAAAAAATTATAGAAGAGGATCATAAATTAATATACAATATTTTTTCACATTTTAAGTTTGGTAGAACATATGGTTGGTAATCAATCAATTCATGAACAATTGCACATCTTTTGTTCCCCTTCTCTTCCGACAAAAGCTTACAAGGGGTGGCGAACAAGTGCCCGCCGTCCACTGCAATGGTGAGATCCATCATAAAATATGTTTCTACTTTATAATATTTAGATGTTACTAGTGCTTTTCTCTACATAATGTAAAATTTAAGATGATTTATCTTGGGACAAGACTAGAAATAAACTCAGTTTGGGACAGGAGGGTATAATGAGCTTTGAGTGTACTTAGGATTCCCCCAACTTATGAAGTGCAAAGAAAGCAAAAGAGGAGATTATCGTCCACATCATTATTTTGTATAAGATTTTCATACCTAGAGAACAAAACAAGAATCGGAATTAGAAAAACAACCAAGACCATATATCCAAACAATATTGTTAGCTTACTTTTTTGATCTTTTATCACGTAGTTCAATTTCTTGCTGCAATCGGGAGTGCTTCTCCAACACATGTTCGGTTTCGTCGCGAGTCCTGGCAAGTTCTGCACGAAGTTCCTTCTCCCTCTCCTTTAAAATATTCATGTGTTTCAAGATGTAAAAATTTCCATCCTGTTGCTAAAACAGAGATAAAACCATGTACTTGTATCGGATTTGGTGTAGAGTGAATTGCATAAATTGTTTTCAAAAGCAATTTTGTATGGCCTCCATTTGATTACGCAAGGAAGTTTTCATTTATTTTTTTCTGTTTTTCAAATTACAAGCCATGTGATTCCCCTTGTACCCTTCCATACCCAATGCATCCACTGATACAACCCCTTGCAATATTATCTGATTGCCTATTTCTGAATTTCAAAACAGAGCATGTAACTATGATATTATCATGTATTCCCTGTCATAAAATATCTTAATTTGAACACCAATATTAAAATAAATTATATTTTAGAAGAAGTGTCACCATGTAGGTGCCGTTAACATCGAAGGGTAGTCATATCAAAGAAAGATTCAGTAAATACTGTTTGTCATCTGAGAATTTAAGGCGGTTACCACTTACCACACAAAGAATGCAGTCCTGTGGCCTCTCACAAATAGCTACAGTACCTCATAGTGAAAAACAATCCAGGTACTGGTAGCTGTAGCTCAGGATAATGCTACCAAAAAACAACTTCCCCCCCCCCCCCCCCCCCCTATTCTATCAGGGAATACTAGGTAATTTGGTGCGGAGACACGCCGCACCCTTGTCGTTAACTCATCTGAGTATATGGTAAACTTTGATGCTGACATGAATTTGAAATCTGTGTATATGGTAAACTTTGATGTTGACATTAATTTGAACAGTTTTTAGATGTCAGGCAATGCACACAGCCAATGCACACAAGTATAAGATAAGTAGTTGATATATTTACACCGGATTAATATTGTAGTCGTATAGACTACTACATTGCCTTATATAAGAGGAGAGATTCTCATCCTAATCTAAGGTAGGATGTGCATGATTGTACATACGACGTGTGCCTAAACACACTGTCAGTGTTCAGATTTAGGTGTCCCTCACCATTACTATTTTCGGAAGGATTCTTGTTTCTCAATAAAAATTGGCAAGTATTAATAAGTACATGGCAAGAATGACACAATAATATTAAGTCTGATGTGCATGCAAGTTATGTAACCCCTGCCATCTTGGTGCTCCTCGATCCAAACATAGGACTGAGATATAAACATATGCACCTATCCTGCTGAAATAACCAGCCGTTGGTAAAAATTAATCAAGACTGCTGGAAAGAAACCAATATATTTACATGTTGATACTTGATGCACCAGGCTCATTTGATGCTGCAGGGAAAAACTAACAATATTTGAACTCAATTGATCATGTAGTGTTCACCTTCTCTTGTGGCAACAATTAACAGAGGATAAAAACCTCTTAGCCCACATTCTCATCTGGCCTCACTCCTTGATGCTAGCGAGTTGAACCTAAACCGCAGCCTGCATGGACCCAACCGGCAGAGCAGAAGGGGGCCGACATATATGTATACACCACTTCTTAGATCTGAAATCACCAAAACAAACTTTGTGTGAGCCAAATAAAATGGAGCTCAATAAAAGTGACCAGACCAACCTGTAGCATCCAACAAAAATGACATTATCCAGTAAAGTATCTCCATCAACTGTCGTAAAACAAACCTCATTGTTCAGCGAGTCTGATTATCCAAGGGCTTTATCATCATCTTTAAGCTGTGGATGATCAAACAGTATAAACTGATTACATGGCAACTGCATGGTGCAATGCTTTACAGACAAAATGTATTATTATAAAATACTTCATTAAAAATTACTGATCACGTGCATGCTTCAAAGCTACGTATCAAGATAAATGACATGTAAGCTTGCAGTCCTAACGTTATCACGAAAACCTTCTAGTCTAAGACAATACTACTGACCATCTGATTCAGTCTCCAAACGACGTATTAATCTTCCAATCTGATTTTTATGCTAGCAATGTGGGCAATACTCAGAACAGCTGAAGAAACCACTGTATCTTTTTTGAATGGCCTCGTCTAGCACAACTTATAAATCCATGTATGGACGGAAAGAATGTGATTTCAATTGTAGGATAATGAAATAAGTATATGCAGTGTCATTTGTCGTTTATATTTATATATATTTTTCAAATATTTAACACGGGAGAGCAAATGAACATTTCCACATCAATAGAACACAAAAACTTAGGTACAATGTTACGTGTATGCATCATAAGAGAAGGTTAAATCTCGTAGTTAACAACTCATCACATATTAGTTAATGGATGGGGGAGTTAAAGCCAATGCTAAGGACTTGTACATGTCCTCGCCTCTCTTATGGATGGCTATATAGACACAAATTTTCCATTAACTTACTCTCCTCGACACTGAAAGGCAACGTTGAGTTGTGCCATATTCATATAAACATAATCTTTTACATATTTACCATTGAACTTCAGAAATGCTTGTAAGCCTCTTCTCGAGACCTAGATTCAGAAATATTAAACTGTATAGCAACAGAAGAGCAATCGTCTTGCAAAAAAACTTGGAGGACAACTATATGAACATATAAAGTCAGGAACAATTCTGTTCTAAGAAAACAATCCATAAAAAATTATGTGGTAAGGATCAAAGTAAGCATGTACTTGTATTCTCTCCACACAAAATCTTCTCTGTTACTGCCAGAGGCATACTATGTTCCTAGTTTCAGTAGTTGCTGCACCATTTTCATCTATTTGTAAATTTGCAAGTATTTTTAATCCTTTGGAGACCAAATATGGGTGGTTACTCCCATATCGAAGCAACGTGTCAATTTGAGGCCTCAGCACCGTGTACAGGCTCTCATTTCCCAGTTTTGAACTTTTGATTGAATGTGTACATTATCCTGGAATACAAACCAAAACCAAAAATAGATAAATCAGAGTTTGCACACCTGAAGAACACATTACAATATGTGTAACTAATACTAAGGCAAGAAATATAAATTGGCATAGAAAGTTTCAGCAAGAAGTTTTAGTGGTCGGGCACGGACTTGGCATTAATCCTTCTCTGCGGAGGCGGGAGCGCACATAGATCAGATATAAACCACCAGATATAAACCACGATGACTATAAAAAAACTATGTTCTGCAGGCACATGTTCTCCCTTTCATAAAACTCTGGTGACTATTAAACCACGATGGCCTCCCTGGAACATGTTCGGCAGGCAAGAACACCATGGCCTCCCTTGTCCTGACACTTCTTATCCTTAGCTAAGCACGCTCGAGAAAAAAGGCTTGGGAAGAAAAGAACTCAGGCAGGAGCCCCATGACGACCAGGGAGAGAGAGGAAGGCGGAGGACCTGGGAAGGGGAGCCCGGCAACGGCACCACCCCTCGATCTTGCTCCCTCCGATGTGAGGTGACGTCCCCGGCGCAAATCCTCCAGCCACGGGCTCACGGCGCATTGGCCGGTGGCCGGGGCGATCAACGGCACGGCCACACCTTCCTCGTCCTCCTCGTGCAGCTTTCAGAGGCCCTCCTGTGTGAGGTGGCCATGGGGAAGGGCAGGGGCGAGGCCGTGGATCGGTAGGCGTGCCGAGCTCCTCCACCACATCGCCAATCACCTCTAGAGGGAGAGGAGGACGCAGAGCTCGTCCGCATCAGCAGCCGCCTCATGAAGGAGAGGAGGATGTGATGTGTCGATGGATGGCTCAGCAGGCGCCACCAAAGCCAGGGAGAGATAGGAGGGCGCCGGTTGAGGAAGGGGAAGCTTCTGGAGTGGCGATGCGCATGGCGGTGGCGGCGAAAGAGAGGAAAATTGGGCGCCGCCCATCGGGATCGGTCGGCCACAGGTTCGTTCGAGATGTGAGAGAGAGGAAACCAGAAAGAGTTGGAGTTTTCTAGAGGCCACGTGCCGAAAAGGGAAGGAACATATTCTGGTGACAGAAAAAAATAATGTGAAAGAAAAATGCCCTCATGATTTACTGTAGATGTACGTTACTGTAGACATCTACAGTACCAAAACTGATTTGGCATGCCTAAGAGAGGGCTGAACTATTTCACTTTCATATATGTAATGTAGTAATATATGTAGTAATTCAACTAAAAAGCTTTCACGGCATTGCCATCAATTTTTCAGCGAGCCAGCATACATGGGCACCTCCCAAGGGTGGACACCTCCCAGCGAGCCAGCATACCTCAAAAGGCTGCATTTTTCCTAACCCTATACTTAGCAGCCTAGACAAAATTTAATACTAGTTAAGTAAGAGTAAAACGCAATTTGGTATATAAACTTGCCTGAAATGAGAGCATTAATTACGAAGTTGCAAAACACGAACTACGAGTCACGAAGCTGCCCCAAGCGTTTTGGTCACTCCGTCGCGGTGAACGTTAACTTGCTGACATGGCGGGCTGGTTTTTTATGAATTAGCCCTTGAAAAGATAAGAAACATAATTTTTAAGGATTGATTCGTAAAAAGACGCGGATGTATTTTATTAAAGGGATAAGAAAAGGACAAGAAACATAATTTTTACGGGCTAATTCATAAAAAACAGTCTACCATGTCAGCAAGCTAAGGTCCATCGTGACAGAGTGACCAAAACGCTCGCGTGGGGCAACTTCATGACTTATAATTCGTTTTTTGCAACTTCATGACCAATGCTCTCATTTCAGGCAAGTTGATGTACCAAATTAGCGTCTTTCTCTTAAATATAGATCCACCACTCCCGCAGACCTCCTGTTGTTTGCTGCTCATCCTTCTCCCTGCCAACTCCCAATCGAGCAATCTATTTGTATTTTATACTTTCTACAAAATTCCTAGTTATGCAGGTTGGCATGTTGGACTTACAGCACAATGAAAAATTGGCATATCAAACAAGAACGCCCATTTGAATCTCCTGAGTCCACGACTACTGCATATATGCAATATTTCTAGATTCTAAAATATTGTTTCTGTAAGTAACTCGTATGAGCTTAGCCATAACTAGTAAATAGCAGATAAAACATTAGCCTCAATCGTCATAATACACTCATTGTTTTCTACAATAACGACCCTGCAAATCAACCCCAGACCATAAATATCCCCTCCATGTTAAATTGGTCCTTTTGATTTACATTGATGAAAGGTTTTTTGTTGTTGAGAAAAGCTTTGGCGAGATCAGATGCATTTAAAAGGGGCGAAAAAGGCCCAAGCGTTTCTCAGGACGATTGGATGCAAGACAACCTCTTCTAGCACAATTTAGCCCTTGGACTCTTGGATGATTCTTGGGCGCAGAGAGACTACAACAAGGCCCATGAAAGTGCAAGCAATGGTGTGTCAGTTTGTAACTGAGTTTTTTTTTAGAGAGAGGCAACACGTGTTCCATTTATCTCAAAGAGTTGAAGTACAACACACGTAGCCTAACTCTGGAACATACCAGGGAGACAACTCACCCAGAACACTTACACAAAAGACCCGAGTTTAGTTTGTAACTGAGTTGGTTACCATCCGTCTGGCTTGTTCTCATCTATGTAACGAAATATGTATGTTCTCTAAACAACCGTAGCTATTGTTTAGTTATCACTGTAATCTAATGCACATAAGATTATTTGCCTGCTACTACCTCTGTTTTTAAATATAAAATGTTTTGGTAGGTAATACTTTTTATACTACTCTCTCCTTAAAATAGATGTCGCAGGTTTGTCAAAAATTGAATAAAGCTATATACTAAATAGTGTCTAGGTTCATTCAAATTTTGGTAAATTTGTAACATCTATTTTAAGACAAAAAGAGTATTTTTTTTTCAATTGCATAGTTCTTTCTTAGGGGACTGTAGCTGTAAACTTGCGAGAATCCTCTCTGCTCACTCTCACATAATCAGGTTTTCATGAAACATTGGCATAGAGACCAGCATCATAATTCGTCAGCACAGCGCAGCGAAGCAAAGCACGCTGACCTGACCCTTCTAGTCCAAATGTCCAATATATGGCCAATTGTTGTTTAATTTCTACAGCGGGAGACCATGTAGATCAACCCCATGCTTGCTCCGATTTACACTATCGAAACTGTGATGGGGAAGGACCCTATATTTTCTTAGGGCGACTGGGCGAAGATACACATATTCTTCCAAATACAGTTCTGCCCTATACTTCAACTGATCGCACAGGTGAATAAAACCGCAGAGGGAAGGTTACCTTATTTGGTTGGTTCCTCCCAGCAGCGACATCGGAGCTGAAGAGGCGCGGGTTCTCCGCGACCGGCCGTGGGAGAGAGGGGCGATGTCGGATCGACCGCCGGAGCGCGCCGGCGGCAGATCGAAGGCAGCAAAGTCGACATCCTTTAGCGGCTCTCCAGAACCAGAGGACACCTATACGAAGGACACGACCCCTAGGCTGCTGTTAGAGCCAAAGGAAAGAGGGGCAGCGGAACATAAGACGGGCCAATAAGGAAGCGTCGAAGTTTTCTAGCTTAGGGCGGCAAGCCGTTGCCGAGTATACTACTCGAACCCACACATTGTGGTATCCTGGTGGCTCCGCTGCACCCAGCGGCGCCAGCTCGTGAGCTGACTTATTACTGGAACGATGTAGGTAGGCAATCTAGAATGTTCTAGTATAAAGGACAGCCGGAGACAATATTCCACTTTTGTAAAGAGGGCTCCAAATGGTACATCATCATAATTACTCGTCATTGTCAAGCTTCATGTACTAGCCAACGCAACCAAAAATCTGAACCGATGGAAAGGGATAGTGCAATCCATTTATACACTTCAACACCCCTCTCACATGTGACGGAGAAGAGTCAACATGTGCAACCGGAAGAGAACGACGGTGCGCGAAATTCACGTATGACTCAAGAGGGCTATACGTGGACATAGAGGAGTCAACAACAATTTTAAGATAAATTGCGAAAAGCCAGGATTCGAACTCGAGACCTTAGGCTCTAATACCATGTCAAGCTTCATGCACTAGCCAACGCAACCAAAAATCCGAATTGATGGAAATGGCTAGTGCAATCCACTTATACACTTCAACAGTCATAACCACAAAGTTTAGAACCTGACAGTCTATTGCGAAGATTGGCCTCCCAATTCCAAAGGTTTCAGACCTTCGAGCTTCGCATGTACTCCCTCCGTTTCAAAATATAAGATGTTTTAGGTTTGTAAAGCAAATGTATCTAGATTTGTTTTAGTATATATGTTCACTCAACTTAGGGGTGAATTTACACACTAAAACAAGTCTAGATTTATTTTCTTTACAAACCTAAAACATCTATTTTGAAACGAAGGGAGTATTTGTTATGTCCCCCTGCACCAGCAAAAAATGTGTGGCAGTCTGTTTTATCATAACCCAACAAAAAACTTGCGAGCAACACAACTCCAGCCCCGTTTGCCTGAACTCTCATGGAACGCCCCATCAATGTTTATCATCTCGAAATAGGCTTTCGCCCCGCTTTATAAATAAAGCAGCATCCACAAACAAGGTTTGTACATCATCCAAGCAGGCCGAAGCCAAACAAGAAAGAAAAGGGAACAACGGACCGCTGGGGCCACAGCATAGACAAACCCAAAAATAAAGCAAAAAGGTACGACTAGACGACTGGAGGGACACTCAAGCCACCGAAGAGGTCGACGAGGCAGGGGCCGAGAGGGGGAGCGCCGCTGTCCTCAAGGTCCGAAGAGTGTCGTCGAAGGTCGACCGGTCACGCTGCCGCACCAGGAGAGACCACTGCTGAAGGAAGCCGAGAAAGGAGAAAACTGGGTCAGTCACGCGGGAGGGGAAGATCTTCTCAATCACCATCTTGTTACGCACATTCCACAAGGTCCAAGAGATGCCCGCAAACACGAGCCAGAAGAGGCGGCGCCCTCCTCCGACCCTGTTCGCCTGGGTTTGCAGGAACTCCCCGAGCTCCTGCGCCTGCCAAGCAGGCCCCAGCGCCTCCTGGACAAAGGACCAAAGTGCTCGCGCCGCCGAGCAGGAGAACAAAATATGAGAACAGGTCTCCGGAGTCCCACATAGGGGACATAAACCAGTGCCCGGGCCGTGACGCTTGGCCACCTCGACCCCCGAGGGGAGCCTGTCCCGAAGCAGCTGCCAAACGAAGATCCTAATACTAAGCGGAAGGGGGGCCTTCCACAAGGGGGAGGTCCAGGTCAGCTCCGGGCCCGGTAGGCCGAGCCCACTGAGAACTCCCCGGACGGCTGCAGCCGCCACGTGGCCAAATCCGGGGAAGTCGCTAAGGCTGCCGGGAGGGAGCCCCGAAGCTGCAACTGGTCCTCGGCTTCGTCCACGCCGAGGTAGCACCGGAACAGGATGTTCCAGCGACCATCGTCAAAGACCTCTGCCACCAGCGCCGCTGGGGAGGAAGAGATGGCGAAAAGCCCGGGGAACTGGACCCCCAACGGGATAGGGAGTAGCCACGGATCAAGCCAGAAACGCACCCCACAGCCACTCCCCACCCCAAAGGACACGCCCAAGCCAATGAAGTGTTTGATCTCCTGGATGGATCTCCAGAACTGAGAGCCCTCCCGCCTCTCACATGCCAAAAGTGGTCGACCCCGGAGGTACTTGGCCTTGATAAGCTGCAGCTAGAGCCCTCCATCATCCCTAAGGATGCGCCACACCCACTTCAGCATCAGCGCCACATTAAAGCGCCGAGAGTCAAGGATCCCTAAGCCCCCAAGACATTTGGGGGCGCAAACATCAGCCCGTTTGACCATATGATATTTCTGATGGCCATCCCTTGCGGCCCAAAAGAACCTAGACAACTCCTTGGCGAAGTCGGCATGGGTCCCCTTAGGCAGAAGGTACAGGCCCATCTGGTACATGGGCAGACTCGAGAGACATGAGTTAATCAGTATGGATTTGCTCCCTTTGGTCGTAAGGCGTGCCCGCCACGGTTCCGCGCGCGAGCGTACCCTCGAGACCAAGGGGGCCAAATCCCTGATCAAAACTCTAGTCTCCCGGATGGGGATTCCCAGATAGGTAATAGGGAAGTCCGCCAGCTTACAATTCAGGTTATCAGCTATCCGCTGGCGATCCGCGTCGGAATAACCCAGAATCATCACCTCGCTCTTGTCGAAGTTGATCGTCAGCCCGGACAAAGACTCGAAACACAGCAGCAGGAACTTCAGGTTAATAATGTCCAGGTCCGAGCCCTGAACCATGATCATGGTGTCATCAGCGTACTGGAGGTGGGATATTCCACCACCCGGGATCAGATGGCCCACCACCCCCGAGATGTGGCCAGCTACTCCGGCCCTATCCAAAATCGCAGCCAGGGCGTCCACCGCCGCGTTGAACAGGAGGGGGGAAATATGGTCCCCCTACCTAACCCCACAGGAAGGGCGAAAGTATGGGCCAATCTCCCCATTGATGTTGATCGCCGTCTGCCCACTCATCACGAACTGCATGATCCAACGGATCACACGGTCATCGAAACCCCGCCTCTCCAGCACCAACCTCAAGAAGGCCCAGTCCAAGCGGTCATAGGCCTTCTGGAAGTCCAGCTTGAGAAAGACCCCTCGTTGACGTTGAGTCTTGACTTCATGAATAATTTCATGGAAGGCCAGGACGTCGTCATGAATGATGCGTCCCTTCAAGAAGGCGAACTGAAGGGGGTGGGTAAGCTGCTCCAACACCGGAGCGAGACGGAGAGCACAGACCTTGGCGAACAGGCGTTGGATAATGTTAATCACAGTAATCGGGCGGAAGTGGCGGATGTCCGTGGCCCCCACTACTTTGGGGATCAGGGTAATAACGTCGAGGTTCAGGCGAGACATCACCAGGGTCCCAACATAGAATTCCTGGAACATCTGGAGAACAACCGGCTGAAGCTGAGGCCAGAAGGTCTGGAAGAAGCCCACGGGCAACCCATCAGGGCCCGGGGCCGAGCTAGCCTTCATGGACTTCAGGGCCGCCGCCACCTCCTCCAAGAGAAAAGGATGGGTGAGGTCCTCATTCTCCGCCTGGGAGACCAGCGCGGCAGCCGACCAGAAGTCCGGGGCCAGCGAGAGACCCGAAGGCTGGGCCGCCGAGAAGAGGTCCCGGTAGAACGAATAAATATGGGCAGAGAGGGCCTGTGGGGATTCCAACTGGTCCTCGCCCGCCCAGAGGCAGGGGATCGAACACTTCTGCCTCCTACCGTTCGCAACGACATGGAAGTAGGCCGTGTTTGATTCCCCTTGGACCGTCCAGTTCTGGCGGCTCCGCTGCCACCAGAACGCCTCTTCTCCCTTGTAGATCTCCATAATGGAGGTCTCCAGGGAGTACCTATGGGACCACTCCTCGGCCGAGAGGTCGTGGAGGTCAGCCTCCCGATCCAAAGACTAGATCGCCCCCAGAATCGACGCCTTCTGGGCACGAAGGTCCGCCCCCAAGTTAGCCCCCCCAACCCCTCATGAATTGGCGAGCAATCTTAGCACAATGGTGCCAGATGTCAACAGCACAATAAACACGAGGGGTCGAGGCGACCGCAACTAACCACCTAGACTGCACCGCCTCCACAAAGCCCTGTTTCTGTAGCCAGAAGGACTCAAAGTGGAAGCAGTTCAATCTAGGAGGCCGGCCTCCACCGGACGAGAACAGGAGTGGGGTATGATCGGACCCAATCCTAGTAACTGCCTTCAGCGCACACAGGGGGAAGGCAACCTCCCACTCAACGGAGACAAAGACACGGTCGAGGACGCTGCGGATTGGCTGGAGCTGCTTGTTTGTCCACGTATATCTAGCGCCCACCTGCACAATCTTGCGGAGGGCGAGATCAGCGATGCAGTCGTTAAACATACGCATCCTAGGGAGGTCCACGTTCGCCGAGCTCTTGTCTTGTACAGAGCGGATCAGATTGAAATCGCCGGCTATCACCACCGGGATATCAGTCCGTTCCACCTTCGACTTGAGCTCGAGCAAAAACTCAGTGGACCTCCTATGGTCCGCGGGGCCATAGACAATAATCACCTCGAATCTGAAGCGAGTCTGCCTATGCGTGAGGGCCATGTTCACGAAGAATTCCCCCCGGTCCATATCATCTATCAAAAAGGTATCCTCCTTTGCCCCCAGGAGGATACCCCCGGAGTGGCCAGAAGCAGGGAGCCAGAACCAGGAGAACTTGCAGCGGCTGAGGGCTTCCAACTTGGAAATGGTGAAGTCTTGGCGAATTGTCTCCTGAAATCCAACAATATCCGGCAACTCCTTGCGGATGTAATCCTTGATCTAGCGGCGCCGGCCCTCGTGTCCGAACCCCCGGATGTTCCAAATGAACATCCGGAAGGCTCTAAGGATGTCCATCAGGACCCTTAGGCCAGGGCGGTCCCCTTAGTGGGGACCGAACGGGCACGGGGGGAGGGGGGCGAGACGCAGCTGCCTTGGGAGGTCTCCCACGTGGCCTACCCGAGGGGGTCGGCGCCTGGGTGATCTCCGGCACATCAGGGGCAGGAGGGGGATCCCCACTGAGGTCATGCCCAATGGGCCTGTCCTCGGAAAGGATCCGGGAACGTTCCCGCTCCCGGGCATCACGCGCCCGGGCAGCAGCGATGGCCCCCGCATACCCCTCCCGCGCCTTAATGGCAGCAAGCTGCTCGAGACATGGGCCCTTCTCGCCCCGGAACACAAGCCCGCAGTCATCCGCTACCTCGCCAAGGTGAGCAAGCGAAACCTCTGAAAGCACACAAAACGGGGAACCAAGCGATCCCGAAGGGCCCGGGACAGGGGGAGGAGCTAAGGGATCGGAGGAGGTACCTGAGAAGTCGTCACGCGCCGCCACCCGGCGCGCGGCCCTCTCGGCCACCGTCGGCTCGGTCCCGGACAGGCCTGTCCGGGAGTCAGCGAGACGAACACTGTGGCGGGAGGGGGGCGGGGGAGGTGGCCTGGGGGCCCTGGATCGGCGCAGCTTGGAAGCCGCCGCAGGGGAGGTAGGGTCACCAGCGGCCTGCGCGAGTCCCAGCGGGGCAGGGGTGTCCGGAGCGAGGGTGTAACACACCACACCGGGGGACCGCGGGGACAGGCTGGCGCAAACGACCATCCCCTCACTCCCCGAGGACTCCAGCTCCAGGGGGATGAGGCAACCGGGGGGCCGGACGGGGCGGAGAGGCCCGGGGGAGGTTGGAGCCGTACTGCGCGATGTCGAGGTCAAAAGAGATGGGAGGATCCGGGCGACAGCAGCGAGGAAGAAAATGGAGGCTGGTATCATGGCCGTACCAGAGAAAATGGAGGCCCGGTGCAGAAGAAAAAATTGACCCTCAATATAACCACCGGCAATTAGCAAAACATGCCTCTATGTTATATTTATTTTTAGTATAGTGATACAATCTTTGGAAGAACGACATCTTATCAGATACTGATAATAGAGCTTTCAAAAAGAAAGTGATAACATAATTCAAAAGTACCCCTTAAGACAAAATATTTACTAGAAACATGTCATCCTTTTAGCATTTCTTGAGATGAAATATTCAATTAGTTTTTAATAAGAAACTTCCTCCATTTTTTTAATTTTTATTATAAATAGAACGGATCTGGATTGAAAAATTCGTGACGGAATTAACGGACGTTGCATTTACTCATTGCATGCGACAGAATTAAACCCGCGAAGGAGCTGCAGTTAGAGCTATGAAAGAATTACGCTAACTAGATGAATGAGAAAGAGAAGGAAGAGAGAGAAGTGAGGCCTGCGCTAGGCAAATTCCTAAGCTGGGGAAATGGAGTTAATTTTAGACAAATTTCCAAGGGGTAAAATGGTTCAATGGATTTATTAGATCTAATTAAACCGGTCATTAGTAACATTAAATAGTAGTTTAATATAAAAATTAGAGGCCCTCCTATTTTGGAGGCTATGTGCGGTTGAACCTCCCGCACATGTGATTAATAAGCGGTGAAGCTACAACTGTCTTTTCCTTGAAAAATTCAGCCCAACTCAGCAGAATACCGTATGATAGTGAACTGCAACTTTCCCCCACGGATAATCGGCGCTCTTGATGTAGTTTGCTTTATTACGCACCGTCCACCAGCATCAAATCATAGCAACCGTTGCCATCATCGATTTGTGTTATATTCCATGGAGAGGAATTCAGTTATTTCAGCTCAAATGTTACACTACATCAACGATATATCTATTATTCCCCTTTTCTATAAAACGGGTCACTTGGAGGGCTTGGGTCTTGTTTGATGCCCAATTCGATTACACCGTTATTACTTTTAAAAGAAGTACTCCCTCGACAATGTCTAGATACATCTATTTTTTCGACAAGTAATATAGATCGGAGGGAGTATGAGAAAAGGATATGGTACTTTTCGGTTGTGTTTAGCAAATTATTTCATCAAGGTATATGTGTTCATCGGAGTTGGTCCATTGTTAGCGTTGTTATTTCTTTTTTGGTTATTGTCTGTTACATATATTTTTCATCTTTCATACATCTTTTATAAGATTTTAGTTTTGTCACCATTTAGTTCTCTTTACATTTTTTCTAGTAGGTGTAATACTTTCCCAACCGAAGTGGTTTTATTTGCATAAGTTTAGAAAGATTAATGAGGTTATATCTTCGTAATCTATCTGATATCACACGTGAAGTCAAAAGATTACATAAAAAATTTAAACATTAACAACAAAAAACGGCGTGACAAAGTGCGCAAGATTCTTCTACTTGGATTTATTCAGGCCCAAAACTGGGCTTCCAAACGCAATGCTTTTGGACTCACACATTTTTTCTTGCCATATAATATATTGATTCCAATACTAGTACTTCCTCCCATGCATAATAAGTATTGCTTATATACAAACTTTAACCTACCTCCTTGATACTATTGGGAAACTGGGACGATACGTAAGGTCGATTCGGTGGCCATGCTTAGGCCAAGTGAATCCCCACTTTAACCGTCAATCGATGCTTACCAATCTATCCTTTTAGACTACTTCCTCCATTTGGAAATATAAGATGTTTTAGGTTTGTGAAAAAGATGTATCTACGAAGGGAATATATATTAACGAGAGCTATGCCGTTCTAAGATTAATAAAGAGTTTCTTTCAATTTCCATGTCAATTCTACCATACGCATATGGTCGTATCATTGTTGTTTGTCTACATGGTACCACCACAGAACCAGTCAGTCGACAGAGGATTGCACAGTGATTTATCAACCTGTCTCTCTTTGTCAAGCCTCCGTCAAGCATGCATCGAGACTTTCATCGTCTCATCATGAGGGTATAATTCAAAATATCCAAAAATGGATTCGTCGTTTGATATTTGTTTTATTTTTTGCAATTTACAACTAATTTAGATCTTACCTACGGTGTGGACGTTCACCAAGAGTCGAGCTAAAAGACAACTCAACGGGATAGAGGCCACGCTCCCAATGACCATCGCAAACGTATAATTCAAAATTTATCCAAAAATGGATTCATCTTTTGATTTTTTTTTGTGATTTACAAGTAATTTAGATCTTACCTACGGTGTGGACGTTCACCAAGAGTCGAGCTAAATCGCTGCCGCCGATATCAAAAACTTGTTGACTACATTGTAGGAAGATGGTACACACGTCCCAGATTCCGCTGATAAGGTACCGCTGTAATGCACTGGATGTGCAACACGGTTGCATCGATTCCACATGAAGAGGCAAAAGAAAAAAAATCGAGTTTTGAGGTGTACGTTGATGATGCCATGGACGTCACCGCACTAGCTCGTCGGCGCGGCAGTGCTCCAGGGCATCCTGGCCAGTCGGTCTAGATGACCGTGATGCACATTATCGGCCTCACTGGCCCTGCCGCCTAAGCTTCTGCCCTGAACGGGCATGGCGCCCGCTGCCACTGGCCCTGCTGACCGGCGCAACGCCGCCGGTCTCGCGACCCTACGAACTGTTGTAGCTGCCTCCGCATGGCCGCCGCCCTCGCTTCACGCCACTGTGGTTGCAAGATTCTTTATAAGGCTGATGATCCAACGGATGGTCGGGATGCATAGCACATTATTTTTTTCATTATAAAATAAATAATAATAATAAGAAAAAATGGATGGATCGAACACTTGGAACTATATAGAGGCCACGCTTTCAATGACCAGGTGTTAAAAGGGTTACTACAATCTCAAGGCCATAGTCCAGCAATACGTACGAGCCTGTGCTACCAGGCTCAGCGAGATTGTACGGCCGAATACCCAATTTAAGCCGGAATTAAGTTGAGCTAGCGATCCGAGGTGGGACAAAATAAGTCTCGTAGCGTAGCGCGCTTTGCGCAGTCGACGCTCCTTCAGTCTGAGTCATGCGCGGGGCAGTATGCAGCCCAGATAAGTGGGCCTCACGAAGTTAACGGCCGACGTCCGACTGGCCTTGCTACAGGCTAACGCGCACCACGACGGGAGAGCTCGCCGACCTTTACAACTATGGACTCGTCATCGGACGACATCTAGTTCGACCCGTCCGTGGATAATTCAACCCCCTGCGGCGGCCGGCACGGGCGACGGCGCCCCGTCAACAGAAACGTTCGTTGAAACTGCACCCTTCTAGTTCTAGCCAGCTAGCTAGCTGAATCTGATTGCTTGTTAAACTGCTAGCGATTCATCTACTTTGGCTACCATGCCATGCGCGCTCGCGACGAGAAAAACGCATCTGCTAGCGCAGCCTCGTGTCGCCCCCTCCAGGCGACCGAGGGGGCCAGCCCTAGCGCCTCCCGCCACCCTCTTCCCTCCTTCTCTTTCCCCACCTCTGTCGTGGTATTGCCGACGAGTACGTCATGGAGGGATCCTCACAGTGCGTGTTTAGAGACGTGGGGCAAGACGGACGGTTGACGGGTACGAGGTTACACAGCTTACCTTGGTTCAGATCCCACGACGGTGGCGGAATCCTACTCCTGCTATAAATCACTATAAAGGCAATACGCCGAGTTACAGGGATTAGTTCGCTGTGCGAGGTTGTCTGAAGTGGTCTATGATCGTGTCATAAAGGCTCCTATAGGCCCGACTTATATAGTCGCCAGGTCCTAGGGTTATAGTGAAAAGTCCTAGCCGGACAGGTTATAGAGTCCTACACCGTCTATTACTAGTCTTGTGTGTCTTCTACTCCAAGGCTCCGGGTACGTCGGTGACTCCAATCGTAGCCTTCCTTTATCCGGCATGGGCCTCCCTTCTGGATCCATCTAACTGGGGCGCCCAGCAGGCCATAGGCCATGCTACCAACTGTGGGCCATCCGGGTTAGCCGGATAAGAGACATGCTATGAGGATACCCATATAGCATATCCCCAACAGTAGCCCCCGGAGAACTCCGAGATCTTGCTCCGTCTTGCCTCTTCACGCGGAATGCTCCGTCTAGATGGATGTCGGCAGGTTGTCAAGCAATATCTTGTAGTCCTCCCAAAGAACCCTGCAAGGTTTTCTCCGTCTTCAACTTGTAAGTCGGAGAAATGCTGAATCTTCCATCGTACTATTCCGTAGTCGGACTGGATCCGTCCATGTCGGAATCTTCGATGTGACGGTTCATCGTCCTATGTCAGCTAGGGCGACGTAGGCACAGGTCAGCGACGCCTCGTAAGTCACATATGCAGAGAACGCAATCATGTCCGATTTTCCCGCGCGAGCGATACGAACCATTGACGGCGGCGGTTGGGGACGTGGCGAAATTTCCGCACACGTTCGCGAACACGTCGTCTACCCGGCAACCGTCTGATCAAGCTGCACGAATCTTGATGCTGAAGATGATAAATAGTAACCGTGGTGGAATTTTTACCTTTTACCTCATTCTCTCCTCGCATCATCTTCTTCCTTCAGCGCGTGTCTCCTCGAGCTCTCCGCGGAAACTCGTGAAAAACCCTAGCCCCAACCCGCACCAGTCACCTCCAAACTCACTCCATGGCCAGCAGCAGCTCTACTCCTTCCATGGCGGCGTCGAGCGAAGCCGGCGAGCTCTGTCATCGTGCCTCCAGAAGGTCTGGGCATCCCCATTACTGCGGTGGTTGAGTCCACCGGCGGCGACCATAATCCAGCGGCGCTGGGGCCGTTGGAGGAGGAGCTCGACTCCCACAAGGGCGATTGGCGCGGTTCGGATATCACGGACCGCGATATCAAGGAGCTGATCGCTGAGGGCTATCTCCCCGCGACGGAGGGGCTCGCCTGGCGGGCGGCGGCGGCCGGCGAGGTAACACCTTCTACCCAAGCCGGAGAAAAGGTGTACCTCAAAGCGCAACTGGTACGCGGCGTCTCCCTGCCCATCTCTAACTTCTTCCTCTCCGTCTTGAACCACTATAGAGTCCAGCCCCAAAACCTTTCCCCCAACAGCATCCTAGCGCTTAGAAATTATGCGACGCTCTGCGAGGGTTACTTAGGGATAAGGCCTAGGCTAGATCTCTTCGTGTACTTCTTCACCGTCAAGCGTGAAGCCGGAACTAGCAAGGATGAACTTAGGAATTGTGGCACCATAAGCTTCAAGATTCGTCCTGGACGGCGGTTCCCCGACATCGTCGGCCACGAGTCCTGCAAGAACTGGCAGCGTACCTACTTCTACGGCCTAGATATCCCTCTGGCTAACCGAGAAGTAATGTACCCGGACTTCATTGATGGAGCCGCCGCCAAAGCCTCGTCATGGAGATTCCAGGCCTCCCTTCCCTCCGACCTCGATGCTTCCCGCGCCATAAGGCGGATAGAGTGGTTCGTAGAGACAGGTTTGACCGACTTGGACCTAGCCATGTGTTGGTTCATCAGGCGAATCCAACCTCTGCAGCACCGCGTGAAGTTAATGCACGAGTATACCAGCGATAGAAGGGATAGCCTCCGCATCTCCGTGGATAACTTCTCGAGCGACTCCGTCAAGCTCCGTCTTAAGGACATCGTCAAGGTGAAGGACAAGAAGCGTGGCTTCGCCATCACCTATGACATGTTCGTAGACGGCAAGTGCCCAAAGGTAACTGTTTATTTTCCGTGTATGACATATGCTCCAGTTCTTCCGTCTAGCAACTGCCATCTAATCTAACATGGTGGTTCTTCACTTAACAGCTTTGTGACATAGATGAGGACAACATGGCTCCCAAAATCTATGGACCAAAGATGAAGGAAGTCACCGTCGTGTCCAACGATGATGCTCCGGTGGCACGAAAGTGGAAGAGCTCCACCTCTGACGCTGCCGACGGAGGCAAGAAGAAGAAGACGGAGGGTGGAGCCTCCAAAAAGACTACCGCCGCCCTGGAGGCGGAGAAAAGAAAAACCATCGGGATCCCTTTTGCCAAAGCACCCCCACTTGTGTAAGCTTCTTTTCTTCCGACATTGTCTATTTATCCGTCTTCCTCCTGTACTTATGCACTTTACACGTTTCAGGAAGAAAGCCACGACCAGCCTGAAGAAGACCTCCAAATCATTGGGGGCTTCTAAAACCATTAAGGACATGCTGCATCGCGATGCATCTCCCGCCATTGCCCCTGTCACTCCCTCTGTCAAGCCCTCATCTGCCTCGACAAGCTCACAAGCTAAGGAGGCATATGGCCCTTCCGCCATGGAAGTGGACTCAGGTGCCTCTACCGAGGTCGCTGTTGTCGGCGAGCAGGCGATGCAAGAGAGTGCCGCCCACCAAATGGCTGAAGCTCCGGCTAAGGATGCCATCGATTGCGGTAAGGCGGTGGTGGGAGCTGTTACTTCTGCCGAAGGCGGCGCCCTTGCCCCCCCCAGAAACCCATAGAGTTCCCGAAGATAGTCTACCCGGCACTTACGCCGAGTAGCACTGCTCTGGTTCCTGGAGCAGCACCGACATCTCCGACATGCGGTCTAGAGGAGCTCCTTCGACAAGCAGATATCTTGCAAGGAAACAGCATATCCTTTGGCAAGCTGCTAGCCGAGAGCGCTACAAACCTCAAAATCATTGCACTTGTAAGTTTTATTTGCCTTATGCATTTCATATGAGTATCCCACTGTAGCCCTCGAGGATGTAGACGAAAAACCATAGGTCTTTGCGTCTAGATGCTCTAAGAGTGACTAAGCTAGAAAACTTCTCACTATAGCCCCCAAGCAGTTAGGTGGAATGAACTATTCCGGCTAGATGCTTTAAGAGTAGCATACATAGTGTTTGTAAATTTCAATACTGTATCCCCCAAGCCTCTAGTTGTAACTGAATTAGTTCCGACTAGATGCTTAAAGAAAAGCTAAGCATATATCCGAGTTAAAAAAAACTTTATACTGTAGCCCCCAAGCTTCTAGTTGTAACTGAATTAGTTCCGACTAAATGCTTTAAAGGAAATCTAAGCATATTGTTAAGTTAAAAAACTCTCGTTGTAGCCCCTGAGCGTCTAGGTGGAAAATTTCCGGCTAGATGCTCCAAGTAGACCAAACAACGTTTAATTTTTCCCTTGTTTCCACGGAACGAGAATGCTCGAAGGGGCATGGCCAACGACAAGTATCAGAAGATGCGCGCAGACTTGGAAGCTGAAAAGAGTAAATCTGCCTTCTTGAAGGAACAGATCACCAAGAGCAAGCGTCTGTTTTATTTTTCGCATTTCGACTTGGTTTTGTGCTCTTATTCTCCGAGTAATCACTGTGTACTTTGATTTCTCCGACTTTGTAGAATATGTTGCCAAGGCCAAGGACATTGTTGAGCAATCCAAGCACATTCAGCAGCTGGATAGAGAGAACAAAATCCTTAAGGAGGATAGGAAGGACATGCTGAAAATGCATGAAGAATCCATGAAAGTCCTGCAGGACTCCGCCTCCGAGGAGATCAACCGCTTGAAGGAGGAGATCTCAATCCTAAGAGATCAGAAGAAAGCTGCTGATGAGCAGAATGAGCGCCATCATGAGGCATACAAGCTCCTCCAACAAGAACAGGACTCCTTGGCGGATACCCTGTGGCAAGCTGAGGCCAGCATCTTCAGTAAGTTTTCTCCGCCTTGGATTCATATAGTCTGGGTACTTTAAATTTTTGAATACATGTGTTCCTTGTCGGAATTTGCAGCTCCTATGGGTTTAACCCGTTTGCCTCCTCCAGCCAAGGAATGCATGGTTCTTGCCGGCAACTTCATCAACACCGCCATCACGCAAGCCAAAGAGATCGCCAAGCCCCTCCAAATTAATATCAAGGCGTCGGACTCCGTGGCGAAGTACTCAGAGATTCTCCGCTGATCCCCCGAGCGTATCACAAGATGGAAAGCTTCATGTGCACGGGCTAGCGCAAGGATGGCGCTTTCCATGGTGAAGGCACACTACGAAGATGCCGACATCGACACGGTGACCTCTGGCATTTCCGACGTAGACGACGAAGGCAGAGAGATTAACCATGAAGCGATCTTGTCGTCGCTCGCGGGCTATGACACGAGAGTTGCCGAGTTGGTCGATGTCAACGTCTTCGTATCAATGAACACCATCGATAGCGGCAACCAGATCTCCTCTGAATCCCTTCACACCGCCGACTTCGAGGCTGGTTCTCCTGCTGCTGTTGACGCTGCTTCCAAGTCACCTGCGCCAAAGGAATGAAAACCAATCTTGTAATATTTGTTTCACCTTTTATGCGTATGCGGAAAAAAATTATTTATGTAACTTAAGGCGGAAAACAATGTTGTATGTCCTGCTACTTAATAATCAGTTTCCAGCATGTATATATTTTTTAAGCAAGTGCTGGCTTATCCAATAATGTGGTTCTTATGCTTGACTTTTCGTGAGTCGGAAGACTCGTTGTCGGAACCATGCGCTCAGGTGATGATGCCCAATGGCACCATCAATAATCTAAGCACAAAATCGCCGACAATAAGTGCCAAAAGTCACTACTCCATAATCCACATAAAAACGACAAAGAATGTGTAGACTAGAAAACTTAAGCTAACGCTCGTAGGCGGAATTTTCACAAGTGCAATCGCAAAACTTGTGCATAAAGGTTTTACATGATCCAAAAATGAACACTAAAGGAGGTAAAAGACTCAGAAATATGAGTGAACCAGAGAGATTTATTTCATTGATCATATAAGAGGTACACTATTAGATAAAAAATGCTAAGTGTAAAAAGGATGTAGATGTGCTATGTTCCATGGCCGATCAAGCTCCGGGTAGTCATCATCCGGGTTATGTCGCCTATGCTTATGATCCTCGTCGGGTCTATCCTTCAGTTCATGATTGTCAACGAGGTAGTAAGACCTATTAAGCAGCGCCTTGCTTATGATGAAAGGTCCTTCCCATGGCGGGGATAATTTGTGTGACTTCTTCTGCTTAAGCTGGAGCACCAAATCCCCCTCTTTAAACGAGCGATGCCGAACGCGGCGACTATGGTAGCTGCGTAGCTTCTGCTGGTAGATGGCGGATCTTTGGCATGACAAAACGTGATCCTCCTCGAGAAGGTCCACATCTAGGCGTCTGGATTCTTCAGCGTCATCTTCATCGTAGGCGGCAACCCTTGGTGCATCGTGAAGTATGTCGGAAGGTAGGATGGCTTCTGCTCCATATACCATGAAGTAAGGGGTGTAGCCGATGGATCTGTTGGGTGTAGTTCATAAACTCCACATAACAGATGGTAATTCTTCCGCCCAGGCTCCAGCTGCTCTATGTAGCGGTGCCTTAAGACGTGGCTTGATCCCCTGCAGAATTAATCCATTGGCCCGCTCAACCTGACCATTGGATTGTGGGTGTGCCATAGATGCAAGGTCAAGTCGGATGCCCTTCTCCCAACAATAAGCCTCCACTTCTTCGAGTGACAAGTTGCTGCCATTGTCGGTGATAATGCTATGTGGGAGACCAAATCTCACCACTAGATCCCGGACAAACCTGAGGGCAGTTGCCCCATCAAGCTTTCTAATGGGTTTAGCTTCTATCCATTTAGTGAATTTATCAACTGCTACTAGCAGATGTGTAAACCCACATGGTGCCATTTGCAACGGTCCCACCATGTCTAGCCCCCAGACTGCAAACGGCCAAGTTATTGGTATTGTTCGCAATTCTTCAGCAGGAACATGTGGTTGTCGGGCATAATACTGGCATCCCATGCATGTCTCAACCAGCTTGTCGGTGTCCGCCTTCGCGGTCAGCCAGTAGAATCCTTGCCGGAAGGCTTTCACGACCAACGATCGAGGAGTGGCGTGATGCCCGCAATCTTCGAGATGGATTTCGCGTAGGATTTCCATACCTTCTAGCTGAGAAACACACCTTAGGTATACACCAGTAGTGCTCCTTTTGTAGAGTTGACCATTGATTATGGTATAACCCTTTGCTCGTCGTACTATTTGCCGTCTTTCGACCTCGTCGTCGGGCAAAGTTCCGTGTTCGAGATATTCCATGAAAGGTTTTGTCCAAGCCGGAGGGACCTTTGCCACCATGTTGACGAAAGAGTCAGCCCTATCCGGGTTGTCGATGTCGGCTCCCTTCACAGATGGTGTGCGCAGATGATCTAGGAAAACTCCTGGAGGAATTCGTTTGCGCCCTGATCCAAGCTTAGATAGAATATTAGCCGCCTCGTTTTGCTCCCTAGGTACATACTTGACTTCGTAGCCCAAGAAGCACTTGGCTATCTCGTCCACTTCGTCTCGATATGCCGCCATCATAGGGTTCCGCGCATTCCAGGTGCCAGCCACCTGCTGGGCAACCAAGTCGGAATCTCCACAGCAAACTATGCGCTTGATGCCAATATCCTTGGCTACACGTAGTCCATGAATGAGTGCTTCATACTCCGCCATGTTGTTTGTAGCCTCGAAGTGGATTTGCAGAACGTAGTGTAGCTTGTCTCCTGTTGGTGACTGTAGCAATACACCAGCCCCCGAGCCGTTGAGCAGCTTTGATCCGTCAAAGTGCATCACCCGGTACTCTGGTTCCGGCAACGGAGTAGCATCTGGCATCTCCGTCCAATCTGCAACAAAATCCGCCAAGGCTTGTGACTTGATAGCGTCGCATCTCTTGTAGGTAATCTCGAAGGCGGCAAGTTCAATGCCCCACTTCGCGACCCTTCCCGTAGCGTCGTTGTTGTTGATAATGTCGGACAGTGGAGTCTTGCTCACCACTGTGATTGGGTGCTCCTGAAACTAATGCCTCAGCTTCCGAGAAGCAAGGAATACTCCATAATCTATCTTCTAGTAGTGCGGGTAACGCTGCTTGGACTCCGTCAAGTCCTCGCTTACATAGTAAACTGGTTGTTGAACTCCGTGCTCATAGCCTGATTCCTTCCTCTCTACCACGACGACGATGCTGATTACCCGGTTGGTTGCCGCCATGTAAATTAACAGGGGCTCGCCAGGCTCGGGTGCTGCAAGGATGGGCGCTGAGGAAAGAGTCTCCTTGAGCTGATTCAATGCTGCATCTGCATCGTCTGTCCACGTGAATTTGTCCGCCTTCTTCAGCGACTTGTATAGTGGCAGAGCCTTCTCTCCAAGTCGGCTGATGAACCGACTAACTGCTGCAACACAACTTGTTAGTCGTTGAATGTCCTTTAGGCATGTCGGACGGTTAATGTTTAAGATAGCCATGATTTTCTCCAGGTTGACCTTGATTCCACGCTGGGAAACGATGAAACCCAACAATTTGCCGGCTGGAACCCCGAAGACACACTTCTTAGGGTTAAGCATCATGTTGTATTTCCGGAGATTATCAAAGGTTTGTTTTAAGTCGGAGATTAAGTCATTTGACTTTTTAGACATCACCGCGATATCGTCCACATAGGCGTGAATGTTCCGACCAATTTGGTCGTGAAGGCAACGTTGCATTGTCCGCTGGTACGTAGCACCTGTGTTTTTCAGACCAAAGGGCATCGTAACATAGCAAAACGTGTCGTATGGGGTAGTGAATGAAGTGGCCAATTGGTCCGACTTCCTCATCTTGATCTGGTGGTATCCTGAGTATGCATCGAGAAAACACAAAAGCTCTGAGCCAGCTGTCGAGTCAATGACTTGGTCAATGCGAGGCATAGCAAACGGATCTTTGGGACATGCTTTGTTCAAGCCGGTGTAATCAACGCGCATTCTTAATTCATTGGTTCTTTTTTTGGGACAAGTATAGGATTGGCCATCCATTGGGTGTGAAGGACTTATTGGATAAAACTAGCCTTAAGTAACCTAGCTATCTCTTTGCCAATAGCGCGTCTCTTCTCATCTCCAAAGCGTCGTAGAGGTTGCTTCACTGGTTTGGATTTTGGGTCAATTTTTAAGATGTGCTTGGCAAGTTTCCTAGGTACACCTTTCATGTCGGCAGGTTGTCAGGCAAAGATGTCCCTATTCTCACGGAGGAACTCGACGAGCGTGCTTTCCTATTTGGGATCCAGGTTCATCCCAATGGCGGTGGTCTTGGAGGCATCACCTACCACAAGTTCTACCGGCTTGGTCTCGATGGCGACCTTGAACGCAGGAGCGGAGTCGGTGATTTGCTTCTTCAACGCGGGCATCTCTGAATTATCGACCTTGCTTTGGATCTCTTTGAATTCTTCGCTATAGATGACAGCTTCCGTGGAGGCTGCTTCGTTAATCTCGCAGTCCCTTGCCTTGGTAAAGCTTCCGGATATGGTGATGACACCGTTTGGTCGGGGTATCTTGAGTTTGCTGTAGACGAAGCATGGCTTGGCCATGAACGTGTGGAATATGTCGTGGCCGAATATGACGTGGTACACGCTCTTGAAGGGGACCACCTCAAAGGTCATGCGTTCTTGGCGGTAATTATTAACATCACCAAAAGCGACCTGAAGTGTTATGCACCCAAGGGACCGAGCCTCCCGACCAGGAACTACTCCATGGAAGATGGTGTTGGTCCTCCTTAGGTTTGCCTCCATCAAGTTCATCTTCTGCAGTGTATCCAGGTACATGATGTTGATGCTGCTTCCACTATCCACCATGCATTTGGTGAACTCCATGCCGTCAATCAGGGGGTTGATGACCATGGCGTATTGGTTCTCCGTAGGGATGAGGTCTGGGTGGTCCGTCCTGTCCCAAGTTATTGGAACCTCCGACCAGCGCAGGTACTGGGGAACTGGGGGTAGGGTAGCCATCAGGATCCTCAGAGAGGTATTTTGTTGTCGGGCGGTGGGGGTGCCCAGGAAAGTGTGGTAGACTGGTGCCTTCTTTGCGAAGGGGTTCTTGCCCTTGTCGTCGCTCTTGGCGGCGTGCTTGGGGTCAACATCCTCGTCCATGTCACTTGAGTCCTTGGATTCCTCCTCCTTCTTCTTCCCCTTGCCCTTGCCTCGCGGTCTGTTCTTCCGACTTTGCTTGTAGCCAGACTCCGGGTCTTCCTTGAGGTCGTTGACGAACTTGCAGTGTCGATTGGTATGGGTGGCTTTGCCGTTGGCATCGAGGTGTACGAGGCACGGCATATCGCGCTACTCCTCGTATGTTTGGGGAACGCGGAGTGGTGCCAAGGTAGTTTTACTTCCTCGTTGCTGCCCACGACCAGCTCCCCGTCCTCGGCAATGTTGTCCGCCATCACCTCGTCCTGCAAAAGTCATAGCGACCATGTCGGTAGATTGCTTTTCTTCTGGAGCGGTTTTTCCCTTTGTACTGTTGTTCCTCCGAGCTTGAGTTGGAACGGCCGTTGCCAGCAAAGAGCCGCGAGCATCGTCGTCGGCATCTGCGAACTCACTGGCCAACTGGATCATCCGATTCAAGTCAAGCTGGTGATTGTCCTGCAAGCGCATCAGCTTATGTCGGAGCAACGTGCCCCTTTCCAACCCGTCGATGAAGGCGGCCATGGCGGTGTGAGCATGCACCCCTGCGCAGGAATTCTTCATATCCAGCCAGCGGGAGAGGTAGGCACGAGATGTCTCGTCTTTTTCTTGCACGCACCGCTGTAGATCACCAACAGTGCAGGGACGCTTGTATGTACCCTCAAAGTTCTTGGTGAACGCTTCTTGCATGTCCAACCAATTGTAGATGGATTTCTCCGGCAAATCATTGATCCATTTAAGGGCCGTGCCCGCCAACATTAATGGGAGGTACTTGACGGCGATGTTGGGGTTGCCTCCGGCAATCTCCACCGCGTTGTCGTAGTCCTACAACCATGTGGCTGGTTTGGCGGTGCCGTCATAGGGCTTGATGGTCTTGTTAATCCAGAAACCTTTAGGGTAAGTTGCGGACCGTATTGCAGGTCCAAAGCAACGTGGTCCCAGGTATGGTCCATCCCGGGCCTCGTGGATCTTATCGATCCGCGAACGTGCATCGTATGGCTCCGGGTTCTTCTTCTTGTCAACAGGGGATGGGCTCCGTGAACGACGCGGGCCTCCTCCGTCATGGTGACTGCTAGGTGGCGACGGAGGAGGAGGTGGCGGTGGGTTTGCCTTCTTGTTGTTACCCTCCTGTGATGAAGGGTTTCGCGGCATAGTAAATCAAAATTTTCTACGGATGCGAACAGAGGGAAGCCAAGATCTAATCTAGGAGATGCAAACAACGAGAGAGATTGGGTTAGATCTTCATACCCTTGAAGATTCGCACAGCGGAACGTTCGTCGGAACGTGGGTGATGTAGTCGTACTCGCTTCTCCTCCTCGCGATCCGATCCGATCTAGCACCACAAGTGGCGATGCCTCCGTGAGATGCACACGTGCGGCACCTCGACGTCTCCTCCTTCCTTGGTCCAGCAAGTATGGTGGAGAGATGGGTTGGATCTACAACATGACGGCGTGGTGTATATGGTGGAGAATTTCTGCAGCAGGGCTTCGCCTACAAGCAGTCGGGAGGGAGAGAGGAGGGCAGCAGGGCGGCTAGGGTTGGAGGGGAAGGTGTAGGGGGTTGGTGCGCCCCCAGCCCTCTATATATAGAGGAGTGGGCGCAGCCCTAGCCCCTCCCCAAGCCAAGTCCGGCGGCCCCAAGGAGGAAGAGTGGGGGGCAAGGAAACCCCCCTTCTAGAAGCTCTATCTAGAGTTTAAACCTCTCTTGGCCGGCTGGGCCCTATGGGGCCTTGTGCCCCTGGCCCAATGCGGACAGGGAACTCCCTCATAGGCCCATGCCCCCTCCCGGAAGGTGGGGCCACGTTGGTCCCCTTCCGGAAGGTTCTAGAAGCTTCCGGTACAATACCGATTAACCCGGAACAATTCCGAACTCCAAAAAACTGCACTGCCTTATATGAATCTTATTCTCCGGACCACTCCGGAACCTCTCGTGATGTCCCGGATCCCATCCGAGACTCCGAACAAAAACTCATAAACCAATTATCCAATCTATCCTAGCGTCGAGACACGTTAAGTGTGTGACCCTGCGGGTTCGAGAATATGCAGACATGATCTTTTATCAATAATCAACAGCGGGGTCTGGAAACCCATATTGACTCCCACACATTCATCGATGATCATATCAGATGAACCACGATGTCAGGATTCAATCAATCCCATATATATATTCCCTTTGTCTCGCGATATTTTACTTGCCCGAGATTTGATCGTCGGTACCGTCATACCTAGTTCAATCTCGTTCACAGCAAGTACTTTACTCGTTCCATAATCCGATATCACTTTGTGATTAACTCCTTAACCACATGCTTGCAAGCGGTGTTGATATCGATTACAGAGTGGGCCCAAAGTATATCTCTCCGACTTGGGAGGGACAAATCCCATCTCGATACATACAACCCAACAGATACTTTCCGATCACCTGAGAGACACCTCTATGATCACCCTCTCATAGGATGACGTTTGATGACCTCAAAGCTTTCTTCCGATACCAGGGAGTTGTATTATCTCATGGTCTAAGGAATACAATATTTGACATAAGAAAAGCTTCGCAAAGACGAACACGATGACACGATCTAATTTCTTCGCTTAGTTTGGGTCTGTCCACCATATCATTCTCCCAATGATATGATCTCATTATTAATTGACAACTCATGTCCATGGTTAGGAAACCTTAACCATCATTAATCAATGAGCTAGTCCTTAGAGGCGTACTAGGGACACGATGTTGTTCACAAACCACACAAGTATTAAAGTTTCCGTTTAATACAATTCTAGCATGGAATATAAACATTATCATGAACAAGAATTATAATAATAACATCTTTATTATTGCCTCTAGGGCATAATTCCAACAGTCTCCCACTTGCACTAGAGTCAATAATCTAGTTTGCATCTGGCAACAATCTCACACCCATGGCACTGAGGTGCTGATCATGTTTTACACGTGGAAGAGGTTTAGTCAATGGATCTGCGACATTCAGATCTGTATGTACTTTGCTAATCTTCAGCTCTCCATCTGCTATATAATCTCGGATTATATGAAACTTGCGGTTGATATGCTTGGTCTTTGGATGATATCTTGGTTCCTTAGCGAGTGCTATGGCGCCAGTGTTGTCACACAATATCTCTAGTGGGTCCAATGCACTTGGCACCACACCAAGCTCAGTGATGAAGTTTCTGATCCAAACTCCTTCACTTGACGCTTCTGCAGCAGCCATGTATTCCGCTTCTACTGTAGATCCCGTGATCACGCTTTGCTTGCAGCTTCTCCAGCTCACAGCTCCTCCATTCAAAATATACACGTATCCTGTCTGAGATTTAGAATCATCCTTGTCGGTGTCGAAACTAGCATCGACGTAACCTTTTACGACGAGCTGTTCATCACCCCATAGACTAAGAACATTTCTTTAGTCCTATTTAGGTACTTTAGGATGTTCTTCACGGCTGTCCAGTGTTCCACTCCTGGATCACTTTGATATCTGCTCGTCAAACTAAGAGCATTGGACACATCCGGTCTAGTACACAGCATGGCATACATGATAGAACCTATGGCCGAGGCATAAGGCACTTTGCTCATAGCTTCCCTATCATTTACCGTAGCTGGACACTGAGCCTTGCTCAATATCTTACCTGACAACATAGGCACCGAACCTTTCTTTGCCTTATCCATTCTGAACCTTTTTAGAACTTTGTCTAGGTATGTACTCTGGCTTAAAGCTATTAGGCGTCTTTGTCTATCTCTATAGATTTTGATGCCCAATATATAAGCAGCTTCACCTAGGTCTTTCATTGAAAAACACTTGTTCAAATAACTCTTCACATCGTTAAGCATGTTAATGTCATTTCCAATAATCAATATGTCATCCACATATAGTACCAGAAACGTCACCGAGCTCCCACTCACTTTCTTGTAGATGCAAGCTTCGTAGCAATTTGGAACAAATCCAAAGCTCTTGATCACTTGATCAAAACAAAGGTTCCAACTCCGAGATGCTTGCTTCAGTCCATAAATGGAACGCTGAAGTTTCCATACTTTATCAGTATCCTTAGGATCGACAAAACCTTCGGGTTACATCATATACAACTCTTCATCAATGTTGCCATTGAGGAACGCAGTCTTGACATCCATCTGCCATATTTCATAATCATGAAACGCAGCAATTGCTAATAAAATCAGAATGGACTTAAACATCGCTACGGGAGAGAAAGTCGCATCGTAGTCAACACCTTGAACTTGTCGAAAACCTTTCGCGACAAGCCGTGCTTTATAGACGGTAACATTACCATCCGCGTCCGTTTTCTTCTTGAAGATCCATTTGCACTCAACGTCCTTTCGGTCGCTAGGAGGGTCCACCAAAGTCCATACTTGGTTTTTGCTTATGGATCCCAATTCGGATTTCATGGCTTCTAGCCATTTCTCAGAGTCTGGGCTCATCATCGCTTCCTCATAGTTCGTAGGTTCACTATCTTCTACCAACAAGACAGTCAAGACATGGTTGCCATACCACTCAGGAGGGGCACGCGACCTTGTCGACCTGCGACGTTCAGTAGCAGCATCGTCCGAAGCTTCATGATCCTTGTCATTATCTTCCTCTATTGTTGGTGCAGGCGGCACTGGAACAATTTCAGGTGCTGCGCTACTCTCCAATTCAAGAGAAGGTTCAATAACCTCGTCTAGCTCTACTTTCCTCCCACTCACTTCTTTCGAGAGAAACTCCTTCTCAAGAAAGGAACCGTTCTTTGCGACAAACACTTTGCCTTCGGTTATGTGATAGAAGGTATACCCAATAGTTTCCTTAGGGTATCCTATGAAGACGCATTTCTCTGCTTTGGGTCCGAGCTTGTCCGGCATCAACTTCTTGACGTAAGCTTTGCATCCCCAAACTTTAAGAAACGACAACTTAGGTTTAGCACCAAACCACAGTTCATACGGTGTCGTCTCAACGGATTTAGATGGAGCCCTATTTAAAGTGAATGCAGCGGTTTCTAATGCAGAACCCCAAAATGATAACGGCAAATCAGTAAGAGACATCATCGATCGGACCATATCTAATAGGGTTCGATTCCAGCGTTCAGACACACCATTGCGCTGTGGTGTTCCGGGTGGCGTGAGTTGCGAAACAATTCCGCTTGCTTTAAGATGCTTGAGAAAATCATAACTCAAATATTCGCCCCCACGATCAGATCGTAGAAACTTAATCTTTCTGTTACGATGGTTCTCCACTTCATTCTGAAATTCCTTGAACTTTTCAAATGTTTCAGATTTATGTTTCATTAAATAGATATACCCATATCTATTTAAGTCATCGGTAAAAGTGAGAAAATAGCGATATCCACCGCGCGTCGAAACACTCATTGGTCCGCATACATCGGTATGTATGATTTCCAACAAGTCCGTTGCTCGCTCCATCATACCGGAGAACGGGGTTTTGATCATCTTGCCCATGAGGCATGGTTCGCATGTGTCAAATGATTCAAAATCAAGAGAATCCAAAAGTCCATCAGAATGGAGTTTCTTCATGCGCTTTACACCAATATGACCTAGACGACAGTGCCACAAATAAGTAGTATTATCACTATCTACTTTGCATCTCTTAGCCTCAATGTTATGGATGTGTGTTTCATCCCTTTCGAGATTTAGAAGAAATAAACCATTCAAAATAGGTGCATGACCATAAAAGATGTTACTCATATAAATATAACAACCATTATTCTCCGATTTAAATGAATAACCGTCTTGCAATAAACAAGATCCAGAAATAATGTTCATGCTCAACGCAGGCACATAATAACATTTATTAAGGTTTAAAACTAATCCCGAAGGTAAAACTAAGAAGATCGTGCCGACGGCCATCACATCAACTCTTGATCCGTTGCCAACGCGCATCGTCACCTCATCCCTCGCAAGCCGACGTCTATTCCGTAGCTCCTATTTCGAGTTACAAATATTAGCAACTGAACCGGTATCAAATACCCAGGCAATACAACGAGGGCTAGTAAGGAAAACATCAATAACATGTATATCAAATATACCTTTGATGGTGCCAGCCTTCTTGTCCGCTAAGTACTTCAGACAGTTGCGCTTCCAGTGACCCTTGTCCTTGCAATAGAAGCACTTAGTGTCCGGCTTGGGACCAGACCTGAGCTTCTTCTCAGCAGGGGCATTGCGCTTGCCGCCGCCCTTCTTGAAGGGCTTCTTTGCTCCCTTACCTTTCTTAAAGGTGGGCTTGTTGACCATCAACACATGATTATCCTTTTTGATGTCCACTTCTGCGGCCTTCAGCTTTGCGAAGAGCTCGGTGATCGTATCAGTGGAACCAATCTGATTGTGAGTCACTACAAAACTTTTGTAGCTGGGAGGGAGTGATTGCAGAACCCTGTCAATCTTGAGCTCCTCTGGAATCGTGCATTCCAGTTGCTCAAGGCGTTGAGTGTAGCCCGTCATCTTAATGGCGTGCTCACTAACGGAACTCCCTTCCTCCATCTTGCAGTTAAAGAACTTCTCAGAGATCTCATATGTCTCAGAACGGGCTTGAGTCTGAAACATGGTTTTCAGCTCTTCGAGAATCTCAAAGGGCCCGGGATAGTCTTCAAAACGATTTTGAAGTTCCGGTTCCATAGAAAACAACATGGTGCTCTTAATCACACCATAATCATCTTTGCGCGACTGATAGACAGCTTTCTCATCAGCCGGCGCAGTTGTAGCAGGGGGGTCACCTAACGCTTTCCCAAGGACATAGTCCTTTTGTCCGCCAGATAGAATGATTCTTAGATTGCGGAACCAATTGGTGAAGTTAGACCCATTGTTTCTAAGCTTTTCCTTCTCATCAAAAACGTTGAAGTTGAAGTTGGACTTAGCCATTTGATCTACAATATTTGCAAGTACAAATTAGACTATGTTCATGATAACTAGTTCAACTTTTAATCAAATTACTAGATGAACTCCCACTAAATTCAACATCCCTCAAGTTGTTTAGTGAACACGATCCAAATTCACCACACCTAATCCGATCTTCACGAGAAGAGATGTGGTTTCAATGGTGGACAACGAAGTGTCGATCATATCATTCATATGAATCATGCTTAACCTTTCGGTTCATGTGTTCCGAGGCCATGTCTGTACATGCTAGGATCCTCAAGTTAGACCCAAGTATTTCCGCGTGTGCAAAACTGGCTTGCACCCGTTGTATGTGAGCGTAGAGTCTATAGCACCCGATCATCACGTGATGCTTGGACACGACGAACTTTCGCAACGGTGCATACTTGGGGAGAACACAATTTTTATCTTGATCTTTAAGTGAGGAATCATCTTATAATGCTACCGTCGCGATCTAAGCATAATAAGATACATAAAAGGATAAACATCACATGCATATAACTTTATGTGACATGGTATAGCCAATCTTCGCGCAATGATCTCCATCTTGTGCGTTCCGGCATGATCTCCATCACTCCACCATGATTGCCTCCACCACGAATAGCAACTACAACTATTGCTAACTACTTAGCGATAAAGTAAAGCTATTACATGGCGTATAAGAAGTTGACTCGCAGGTCATACACAATTATAAAGACAACCATATGGCTCCTGCCGGTTGTGTACTCATCGACATACAAGTCGTGAAACATTACAAAACATGATCATCGCATACAATATACACATCACATCTTGGGCCATACCATATCACAGAAAACACTCCCTGCAAAAACAAGTTAGACGCCTCTACTTTGTTGTTGCATGTTTTACGCGGCTTATGGGAGTAGATGCTAAGAACGATTCTTACCTACGGAAAGCCACAACGGTGATATTATGGTTGCCAAACTCCGGTGTTAATCCCATGACAACTACAGTGAGAGAAACTGACATCCACCAGCCGCATGTGTGGAACAAGCCACACGTCAAGTGCGGAGCCGGTCTCGCGAGCGACGTCGCGTAAGGTTGGCTTGGACCGCTTCAATCTCACTATCCTGCGTCATAAGAAGAACACAAACAAGAGGCTTGCAACAGAAAACATCAACGCCCACAACAACCATGTTGCGTTCTACTCGTGAAACACATCTACGCATAGATCTAGCTCTGATACCACTGAAGGGTTTCGCGGCATAGTAAATCAAAAATTTCTACGGATGCGAACAGAGGGAAGCCAAGATCTAATCTAGGAGATGCAAACAACGAGAGAGATTGGGTTAGATCTTCATACCCTTGAATATTTGCACAGCGGAACGTTCGTCGGAACGTGGGTGATGTAGTCGTACTCGCTTCTCCTCCTCGCGATCCGATCCGATCTAGCACCACAAGTGGCGATGCCTTCGTGAGATGCACACGTGCGGCACCTCGACGTCTCCTCCGTCCTTGGTCCAGCAAGTATGGTGGAGAGATGGGTTGGATCTACAACACGACGGCGTGGTGTATATGGTGGAGAATTTCTGCAGCAGGGCTTCGCCTACAAGCAGTCGGGAGGGAGAGAGGAGGGCAGCAGGGCGTCTAGGGTTGGAGGGGAAGGTGTAGGGGGTTGGTGCGCCCCCAGCCCTAGTGTAGGGTTTCGTAGCATGGAAAACAAAAAATTTCTACCGCATACAAACAAACAAGCCAAGATCTATCTACTAGATTGTAGCAACGAGTCGGTGGAATAACTCACCCTTGAAGATTCCAAAGTGTTTAACGAGAGCGGATTCTCGTGGATGATGTAGTCATACTCTTCCCGATCTCAAGATCGCGTAGACGATCCTTCCGGCGCTGCGTTCCGGCAGCGCTCCCGCAGTCGGTCACACGTTTGGTACTCGACGAAGACCTTCCTCTCCCTTGTTCCAGCAGGCAGTGGAGGTTGTAGCACTCTCCTCGCGATCCCGGTAGCACAACGGCGTGGTACCGGAAGTAGAGGGGAGATCTCGCAGGGCTTCGCCTTAAGCCGGAGCGAGTATGGTGGAGTATGAGAGAGTCCCTCGACGATCTAGGGTTTAGACACGCCGAGGAGGGGCTAGTGCTGGCGGCTAGGGTTTCACCTAGGCAGCGGCGGCGAGTGCCCTAGGGCCGGCGGCGGCTTGGAGGCGGCGGCGGCTTGGTACTAGGGTTTGGAGGAGAGGATCTTGTGTGTCTCTAGGAGGGAGCCCTGCCCCTCCTTATATAGGTGGAGGGGCCAGCCGGCCAAGGGGAGGGAGAGGAGTCCCTCCCCAACTTGGCTTGGGTGGGCGCCGCCGGTTGGAGGAGGGAACTCCTCCCCAACTCGGTTTCCCCCTCCTCCTCTTTTCCTCTTTCCAAATTTAGCCGTTTGACTTTTCAAACTAGCTGTTTGACTTTTCAAACTAGGATTTGAATTAATCCTTTATTTGGTTCAGCGATGACACTTAGTACATGATGCAATCATACCAACTTGATACAACACATTCATGTACCCTTCCCCTCCGAAGTGCCGGACATTCCGGAACATTCTAGAACATTCCCGATGAAAACACCGGAACCATTCCCCAACTCCGAAACGGGACTTTCCTTATATGAATCTTATTCTCCGGACCATTCCGGATCTCCTCGTGATATCCCAAATCCCATTCGAGACTCCGAACAACATTCGGTCTCCTTCTCATCATTCCATAACTACTCAAACAACGTCGAATCCTTAAGTGTGTCTCCCTACGGTTCGTGAATTATGCGGACATGATCGAGACACTTCTCCGAACAATAACCAATAGAGGAATCTAGAAATTCATATGGCTCCCACATATTTCTACGATTACTTTGCGATCGAATGAACCACTTAGATACGACATCAATTTCCCTTTGTCTCACGATAGTTTAGTTATCCGAGGTTATGATCGTCGGTATCTCTGCATACCTAGTTCAACCTCGTTACCGATAAGTACTCTTTTCTCGTTCCCGTGATATGTGATCCCTTGTGAGCCATTCACATGCTTGCAAGCTAATTGGATGACATTTCACCGAGAGGGCCCAGAGTATATCTATCCGTCATATGGATGGACAAATCCCACTCTTGATCCATGTGTTTCAACCAATACTTTCCGAACACTCAATGCCACCTTTATAGCCACCCAATTACGGTGTGGTGTTTGATGTCATCAAAGCATCCATCCGGTAAAGGTGATATGCATGATCTCATGGTCGAAGGAATCAGATTACTATGTATCAAAAAGCATATAGCAATTGAACTATTAAAATGACTTGATCTCTATGCTACGCTTATCTATAGGAGTATGTCCATCATATCATTCTCCTAACGATATGATCTTGTTGTTAATAACATCTCAATGTTCATGATAGGGAAACCACAATCATCCATTAACCAACAAGCTAGTATTATATAGAGGCTTTACTAGGGACTTCAATTTAAGTTTACAAATCACACAAGTATTAATGTTTCCTTGTTAATACTATTATAGCATGAATGTAAACATTTATCATAAACAAAAAGATATAATAATAACTACATTTATTATTGCCTCTAGGGCATATCTCCAACAGTCTCCCACTTGCACTAGAGTCATCTAATCTAGATTACATGGTAATATACCGAACACCCATGGCAGTTTGGTGTTGGTTATGTTTTGCCCTCAGGAGAGGTTTAGTCAACGGATCCGCCACATTCAGATCTGTGTGTACTTTGCAAATCTTTATATCCCCATCTTGGATATGTTCTCGAATAGCGTGAAAAACGTAGCTTGATATGCTTCAGCTTCTTGTGTGACCTTGGTTCTTGCGCATTGGCAATGGCGCCCATGTTATCACAGTAGATAGACATTGGGTCCAGCGCACTAGGAACCACATCTAGCTCTGTAATGAACTCTTTCATTCATATCGCTTCTTGTGAAGCCTCCGAAGCAGCCATGTATTCCGATTCAGTTGAAGATCTCGCCACAACGCTTTGCTTTGCACTCCTCCAGCTAACTGCTGCACCATTCAAAATAAATACGTATCCAGATTGTGATTTAGAATCATCCGGATCGGTGTTCCAACTAGCATCGATGTAACCATTAACAACGAGCTGTTCATCACCTCCATAAGAAAGAACCATATCCTTAGTTCTTCTCAAGTACTTAAGGATGTTTTTGACCGCTGTCCAATGATCCACTCCTGGATCACTTTGATATCTGCTAGTTAAACTAACAGCATATGCAATGTCGGGTCTAGTACATAGCATAGCATACATTAGAGATCCTATGGCTGAGGCATAGGGAGTCTTACTCATCCTTTCTCTATCTTCTGCTGATGTCGGACTTTGAGTTTTACTCAAGGTCGTATTGGGCAACATGGGCAAGAACCCTTTCTTGCTATCTTCCATTCCAAACCTCTTTAGAACTTTGTCCAAATATGTACTTTGTGACAATGATATTTGGCGTTTCGATCTATCTCTATAAATCTTTATGCCTAATATGTAAGCTGCTTCGCCAAGATCCTTCATTGAAAAACTATTCCTTGACACTATTAAGAAGGTCTATATCATTCCCAATCAATAATATGTCATCCACATATAGTATTAAGAATGCTACAGAGCTCCCACTCACTTTCTTGTAAATACAAGCTTCTCCATAAGTTTGTATAAAACCAAAACTTTTGATCACCTTATCAAAACGTTGATTCCAACTTCGGGATGCTTGCTTCAATCCATAGATGGACCGTTGAACTTTGCATACCTTGTTAGCATCTTTAGGATCAACAAAACCTTTGGGTTGCATCATATACAACTCTTCATCAATGTCTCCATTGAGAAATGTTGTTTTGACATCCATCTGCCATATCTCATAATCGTAATATGCAGCGATTGCTAACATAATCCTCACAGACTTTAGCTTCGCTACTGGTGAGAAAGTCTCATCGTAGTCAACTCCTTGAATTTGTCGAAACCCTTTTGCGACAAGTCGAGCTTTATAGACAGTAACATTACCATCAGCATCTATTTTCTTCTTGAAGATCCATTTGTTCTCGACAGCCTTCCGGCCATCCGGTAAGTCCACCAAAGTCCATACTTGGTTTTCGTACATGGATCCAATCTCGGATTTCATGGCTTCTTGCCATTTATTGGAATCTGGGCTCATCATCGCTTCCTCATATGTCTCAGGGTCATCGGTGTTGTCCACCAACATGACACTCATAACGGGATCATACCAATCTGGAGTGGTACGAGTTCTCGTTGACCTGCGAGGTTCTGTAGCAACTTCAACCGAAGTTTCATGATCATTATCATTAGCTTCCTCTCTTATTGGTGCAGGCACCACAGGAACTTCTTCCGGCGCTGCGCTACTCGCAATTTCGAGAGAAGGTTCGACAACCTCGTCGAGTTCTACTTTCCTTCCAGTCACTTCTTTCGAGAGAAATTCCTTCTCTAGAAAGGATCCATTCTTGGCAACGAAGATTTTGCCTTCGGATCTATGATAGAAGGTATACCCAATAGTTTCCTTCGGGTATCCTATGAAGACGCATTTTTCCGCTTTGGGTTCAAGCTTGTCCGGCTGTAACTTCTTTACATAGGCTTCGCACCCCCAAACTTTAAGGAACGACAATCTAGGTTTCTTCCCAAACCATAATTCATACGGTGTCGTTTCAACGGATTTAGACGGTGCCCTATTTAAAGTGAATGCGGCTGTTTCTAATGCATAACCCCAAAATGATAGCGGTAAATCTGTAAGTGACATCATAGAACGAACCATATCTAAGAGAGTTCGATTACGACGTTCGGACACACCATTACGCTGTGGTGTTCCCGGCGGTGTCAACTGCGAAAGTATTCCGCATTTCTTCAAATGCTCGCCAAACTCGTAACTCAGATATTCACCTCCACGATCAGAACGTAGAAATTTAATCTTCTTGTTACGTTGATTCTCTACCTTACTTTGAAATTCCTTAAACTTCTCGAAAGTTTCGGACTTATGTTTCATGAAATAGATATACCCATATCTACTCAAGTCATCCGTGAAGGTAAGAACATAACGATAACCACCACGCGATGCTACACTCATTGGACCACACACATCGGTATGTATGATTTCCAACAAGTCCGTAGCTCGCTCCATCATACCAGAAAATGGAGTCTTAGTCATTTTACCCATCAGACATGCTTCACATCTATCAAGTGATTCGAAATCAAGTGATTCAAGAAGTCCATCGGAATGGAGTTTCTTCATACGCTTCACTCCAATGTGACCAAGGCGACAGTGCCACATATAGGTCGAGTTATCACTCGATTTCAAACGTTTAGCCTCAATGTTATTGATATGTGTATTTCCACTATCGAGATTCAATAAGAATAGACCATCTATCAAAGGTGCATGTGCATAAAACATATTACTCATATAAATCGAACAACCATTATTCTCGGACTTAAACAAGTAACCGTCTCACAATAAACAAGATCCCGATATAATGTTCATGCTTAACGCAGGCACCAAATAACAATTATTTAAGTATAAAACTAATCCCGATGGTAGATGAAGGGGTAGCGTGCCGACCGCGATCACATCAGCCTTTGATCCATTTCCAACGCGCATCGTCACCTCGTTCTTCGCTAGCTTCCGTTTATTCTGCAGCACCTGTTTCGAGTTACAAATATGAGCAACCGAACCAGTATTAAATACCCAGGCACTACTACGAGTACTAGTGAGATACACATCAATAACATGTATATCAGATATACCTTTCTTCTTGATGTTGCCGTTCTTCAAATCCGCCAAGTACTTTGGGCAATTCCGCTTCCAGTGACCTTCTCCCTTGCAGTAAAAGCACTTAGTATCAAGCTTAGGTCCAGCCTTGGTCTTCTTCGTCAGCGTGGTAACTTTCTTACCACCCTTCTTGAAGTGTACCTTCTGCTTAGACTTGCCTTTCTTGAATTTGGTGGTCTTATTGACCAACAACAGTTGGTGCTCTTTCTTGATCTCCACTTCTGCAGACTTTAACATGGCAAAGAGTTCTGGCAACGTCTTGTTCATGTTTTGCATGTTGTAGTTCATCACAAAGTTCTTGTAACTTGGTGGTAGTGATTGGAGGACACGGTAAATCCCCAAAGCATTAGGAATCACAATACCCAAGCTTTGAAGTTTGTTTGCGTGCCCAGACATCTTAAGCACATGCTCGCTGACGGAGCTGCCCTCTTCCATCTTGCAGTTAAAGAACTTTTCAGAAGCCTCATAGCTTTCAATTGCCGCATGAGTCTCAAAGATCAATTTGAGATCCTCGACAATATCATATGGGTCTGAATTCTCAAACCTTTTCTGAAGCTCCGATTCTAAACCATACAAGATAGCACACTGAACTGTGGAGTACTGAGTCTTCCGAGTGAGGTAAACATTCTTTACTTCATCGGAAGCATCAGCTGCAGGTGGGTCACCCAGCGGTGCATCCAGCACATAGGTCAAATTACCAGCTGTGAGGACAATCCTCAAATTGCGGAACCAATCCGCGAAGTTGCTTCCATTGTTTTTCAACTTTTCTTTCTCTAGGAACGCATTAAAATTGATGGTAGGGGCTGCCATTGATCTACAACATATTTGCAATAGTTTAGACTAAGTTTATGACAAATTGAGTTCAAATTAATATTAAAATTAATCTAGGTGAACTCCCACTCAAAACAATATCCCTCACATTGTTTTAGTGATCACACGAACCAAATCCACCACATCAACACCGATCATCACGAGAGTTGATATAGTTTCAATGGCGAACAATCGACATGTTCATCATATCTACTATATGATTCATGCTTTACCTTTCGGTGATCCGTGTTCCGAGACCATGTCTGTACATGCTAGGCTCGTCAAGATCAAACCTTAGTTTCCGCATGAGCAAATCTGGCTTGCTCACGTTGTATACACTTGCGGAATCTAACACACCCGATCATCACGTGGTGCTTCGAAACAACAAGCTTTAGCAACGGTGCTAACTAAGGGTGAACACTTTATGACTTGAAATTCATGTGCATGAGGGATCATCTTATAATGCTACCGTTGTCTACTAAGCAATACAAGATGCATAAAGGATTAACATCACATGCAATTCATAATATGTGATATGATATGGCCTTTCTTCTTTGTGCTTCCGATCTCCATCTTCTAGCACGAACATGATCTTCATCATCACCGGCATTGCATCAAGGTCAATGACGCTTCTCCATGGTTGTCGTCCACCGGCTTCAACTATTACAACTACTTTGAATAGACACGCGGGTCTTAACATAAATTAAAGACAACCATATGGCTCCTGCCGGTTGCCAACTTACAATAAGGAACATTGCATACATCAAATATAATCACAATCATGGCCATATCACATCACAGCACACCCCTGCAAAACAAAGTTAGACGCCTCTACTTTCTTTGCATGTTTTACGTGGTTTGGGGCTTTCAATAAGTGTCGTTCTAACTTACGAACAAGAACCACAACATTGATACTAGTATTGTTAATCAACCGTTGTAAATTGGATCTTAACTATGCTAGGAGAAACACGCACCCGCAAAGCCACTTATGCAATACAAGTTGCATGTCAAGCGTGGAGCAAGTCTCATGAACGATGTCATGTAAGGTTAGCCCGGGCAGCTTCATCGCAACATCCCGCAAGATGCAAAGTACACAAGAAGCAATCAACAATAAAAGCATCAACGCCCACAATGACCATTGTGTTCTACTCGTGCAACAGATCTACATATAGATACGGCTCTGATACCACTGTAGGGTTTCGTAGCATGGAAAACAAAAAATTTCTACCGCATACAAACAAACAAGCCAAGATCTATCTACTAGATTGTAGCAACGAGTCGATGGAATAACTCACCCTCGAAGATTCCAAAGTGTTTAACGAGAGCGTATTCTCGTGGATGATGTAGTCGTACTCTTCCCGATCTCAAGATCGCGTAGACGATCCTTCCGGCGCTGCGTTCCGGCAGCGCTCCCGCAGTCGGTCACACGTTCGGTACTCGACGAAGACCTTCCTCTCCCTTGTTCCAGCAGGCAGCGGAGGTTGTAGCACTCTCCTCGCGATCCCCGTAGCACAACGGCATGGTACCGGAAGTAGAGGGGAGATCTCGCAGGGCTTCGCCTTAAGCCGGAGCGAGTATGGTGGAGTATGAGAGAGTCCCTCGATGATCTAGGGTTTAGACACGCCGAGGAGGGGCTAGTGCCGGCGGCTAGGGTTTCACCTAGGCGGCGGCGGCGAGTGCCCTAGGGCCGGCGGCGGCTTGGAGGCGGCGGCGGCTTGGTACTAGGGTTTGGAGGAGAGGATCTTGTGTGTCTCTAGGAGGGAGCCCTGCCCCTCCTTATATAGGTGGAGGGGCCAGCCGGCCAAGGGGAGGGAGAGGAGTCCCTCCCCAACTCGGCTTGGGTGGGCGCCGACGGTTGGAGGAGGGAACTCCTCCCCAACTCGGTTTCCCCCTCCTCCTCTTTTCCTCTTTCCAAATTTAGCCGTTTGACTTTTCAAACTAGCTGTTTGACTTTTCAAACTAGGATTTGAATTAATCCTTTATTTGGTTCAGCGATGACACTTAGTACATGATGCAATCATACCAACTTGATACAACACATTCATGTACCCTTCCCCTCCGAAGTGCCGGATATTCCGGAACATTCTAGAACATTCCCGATGAAAACACCGGAACCATTCCCCAACTCCGAAACGGGACTTTCCTTATATGAATCTTATTCTCCGGACCATTCCGGATCTCCTCGTGATATCCCGAATCCCATTTGAGACTCCGAACAACATTCGGTCTCCTTCTCATCATTCCATAACTACTCAAACAACGTCGAATCCTTAAGTGTGTCTCCCTACGGTTCGTGAATTATGCGGACATGATCGAGACACTTCTCCGAACAATAACCAATAGAGGAATCTGGAAATTCATATGGCTCCCACATATTTCTACGATTACTTTGCGATCGAATGAACCACTTACATACGACATCAATTTCCCTTTGTCTCACGATAGTTTACTTATCCGAGGTTATGATCGTCGGTATCTCTGCATACCTAGTTCAACCTCGTTACCGATAAGTACTCTTTTCTCGTTCCCATGATATGTGATCCCTTGTGATCCAGTCACATGCTTGCAAGCTAATTGGATGACATTTCACCGAGAGGGCCCAGAGTATATCTATCCTTCATATGGATGGACAAATCCCACTCTTGATCCATGTGTTTCAACCAATACTTTCCAAACACTCAATGCCACCTTTATAGCCACCCAGTTACGGTGTGGTGTTTGATGTCATCAAAGCATCCATCCGGTAAAGGTGATATGCATGATCTCATGGTCGAAGGAATCAGATTACTATGTATCAGAAAGCATATAGCAATTGAACTATTAAAATGACTTGATCTTTATGCTACGCTTATCTATAGGAGTATGTCCATCATATCATTCTCCTAACGATATGATCTTGTTGTTAATAACATCTCAATGTTCATGATAGGGAAACCACAATCATCCATTAACCAACAAGCTAGTATTATATAGAGGCTTTACTAGGGACTTCAATTTAAGTTTACAAATCACACAAGTATTAATGTTTCCTTATTAATACTATTATAGCATGAATGTAAACATTTATCATAAACACAAAGATATAATAATAACTACATTTATTATTGCCTCTAGGGCATATCTCCAACACCTAGCCCCTCCCCCAATCCAAGGCCGGCGGCCCCAAGGAGGAAGAGTGGGGGGCAAGGAAACCCCCCCTTCTAGAAGCTCTATCTAGAGTTTAAACCTCTCTTGGCCGGCTGGGCCCTATGGGGCCTTGTGCCCCTGGCCCAATGCGGCCTGGGCACTCCCTCATAGGCCCATGCCCCCTCCCGGAAGGTGGGGCCACGTTGGTCCCCTTCCGGAAGGTTCTAGAAGCTTCCGGTACAATACCGATTAACCCGGAACAATTCCGAACTCCAAAAAACTGCACTGCCTTATATGAATCTTATTCTCTGGACCACTCCGGAACCTCTCGTGATGTCCCGGATCCCATCCGAGACTCCGAACAAAAACTCATAAACCAATTATCCAATCTATCCTAGCGTCGAGACACGTTAAGTGTGTGACCCTGCGGGTTCGAGAATATGCAGACATAATCTTTTATCAATAATCAACAGCGGGGTCTGGAAACCCATATTGACTCCCACACATTCATCGATGATCATATCGGATGAACCACGATGTTAGGATTCAATCAATCCTATATATATATTCCCTTTGTCTCGCGATATTTTACTTGCCCGAGATTTGATCGTCGGTACCGTCATACCTAGTTCAATCTCGTTCACAGCAAGTACTTTACTCGTTCCGTAATCCGATATCACTTTGTGATTAACTCCTTAACCACATGCTTGCAAGCGGTGTTGATATCGATTACCGAGTGGGCCCGAAGTATATCTCTCCGACTTGGGAGGGACAAATCCCATCTCGATACATACAACCCAACAGATACTTCCCGATCACCTGAGAGACACCTCTATGATCACCCTCTCATAGGATGACGTTTGATGACCTCAAAGCTTTCTTCCGATACCAGGGAGTTGTATTATCTCATGGTCTAAGGAATACAATATTTGACATAAGAAAAGCTTCGCAAAGACGAACACGATGACACGATCTAATTGCTTCGCTTAGTTTGGGTCCGTCCACCATATCATTCTCACAATGATATGATCTCATTATTAATTGACAACTCATGTCCATGGTTAGGAAACCTTAACCATCATTAATCAATGAGCTAGTCCTTAGAGGCGTACTAGGGACACGGTGTTGTTCACAAACCACACAAGTATTAAAGTTTCCGTTTAATACAATTCTAGCATGGAATATAAACATTATCATGAACAAGAATTATAATAATAACATCTTTATTATTGCCTCTAGGGCATAATTCCAACATGTGATGCCTCGTGCATGTCTCGGTTGCTTGTCGGACACGGAGGGTCATGGCGTGACCTGCTCTTGTGTCCTTGGTTGCGCTCTCCGTCATGGCGGGTCTGCTCCGTGTTGTCGCGGATGACGATGCCACACTGCCTTGGCGGGGGCATATCCGTACGATGGTGAGCCTTAGGATCTTCGCGGTGTCGGGGGGATCGAGGCGGTGGTGACGGGCGATGAGGTCGGGCCCTTTCTCCATGGTAGGACGATATGGGGATAGCATCCTTCCTGTTGCGCGCATCCCTCCGTCTTCGTTCTGATGAACCCGTGTGGGACCCGACATCAAGAGGAGATTTGTCCCTTGGCGGCTTATACTGGCTAGATTGGCAAAGCGCTGGGCCGGACTCAAGCCTCTGAGAGGTGGCATTTTCCTGCTGTTTCACCGCCTTGGCCACGAGGTCATAGACCTGTTCCACCGCCTCAGATGATTGATCTTGCTGCTTTACTGCCTTGGCCACTAAGTCATAGACCTATTCCACTACCTCGGGCGATCTTGTTGGAGATATGCCCAAGAGGCAATAATAAAGTGGTTATTATCATATCTTCGCACTTATGATAAATGTTTACATACCATGCTATAATTGTATTAACCGGAAACATTAATACTTGTGTGATTTGTAAACTAAAATAAGAGTCCCTAGTAAAGCCTCTTGTTAAACTAGCTTGTTGGTTAATATATGATCATGGTTTCCTGATCATGAACATAGAGATGTTATTAACAACAGGATCATATCGTTAGGAGAATGATGTGATGGACATACTCCTATAGATAAGCGTAGCATAAAGATCAAGTCATTTCAATAGTTCAATTGCTATATGCTTTCTGATACATAGTAACCTAATTCCTTCGACCATGAGATCATGCATATCACCTTTACCGGATGGATGCTTTGATGTCATCAAACACCACACCGTAACAGGGTGGCTATAAAGGTGGCATTGAGTGTTCGGAAAGTATTGGTTGAAACACATGGATCAAGAGTGGGATTTGTCCATCCATATGACGGATAGATATTCTCTGGGCCCTCTCGGTGAAATGTCATCCAATTAGCTTGCAAGCATGTGACTGGGTCACAAGGGATCACATATCACGGGAACGAGAAAAGAGTACTTATCAGTAACGAGGTTGAACTAGGTATGCAGAGATACCGACGATCATAACCTCGGATAAGTAACATATCGTGAGACAAAGGGAAATTGGTATCGTATGTAAGTGGTTCATTCGATCGCAATGTAATCGTAGAAATATGTGGGAGCCATATGAATTTCCAGATTCCTCTATTGGTTATTGTTCGGAGAAGTGTCTCGATCATGTCCGCATAATTCACGAACCGTAGGGAGACACACTTAAGGATTCGACGTTGTTTGAGTAGTTATGGTATTATGAGAAAGAGACCGAATGTTGTTCGGAGTCTCGGATGGGATCCGGGATATCACGAGGTGATCCGGAATGGTCCGGAGAATAAGATTCATATAAGGAAAGTCCCGTTTCGGAGTTGGGGAATGGTTCCGGTGTTTTCATCGGGAACATTCTAGAAGGTCCCGGAATGTCCGGCACTCCAGAGGGGGGAAGGGTACATGAATGTGTCATTGTAAGTTGGAATGATTACATCATGTGCTAGGTGTCTTTGCTGTCCAAAATAAAGGGTTTATTTAAATCCTAAATTGAAAAGTCAAACGGCTTGTTTGAAAGTCAAACGGCAAGTTTTGGAAAGTGGAAAGAGGAGGAGAAGAGGAAACCGAGTTGGGGAGGGATTCCCTCCTCCCCAAGCCGGCGCCCCACCCCAAGCCGAGTTGGGGAGGGACTCCACTCCCTCCCCTTGGCCGGCCAGCCCTCCCACCTATATAAGGAGGGGCAGGGCTCCCCTCCTAGGACACACAAGTTCCTATCTTCTAAATCTAAACCCTAGCCACAGCCTCCGGTTTAGAGCCGTTTTGGTTTAGAGCTTCTAATTGCCCTAGCCTTTGGTTTAGAGCCTTCTAATTGGTGTGTCTAAACCCTAGACCACTAAAGCTCTCTCATACTCCACCATACTCGCTCCGGCTTAAGGCGAAGCCCTGCGAGATCTCCCCTCTACTTCCGGTACCACGCCGTTGTGCTGCCGGAATCGCGAGGAGAGTGCTACAACCTCCGCTGCCTGCTGGAACAAGGGAGAGGAAGGTCTTCGTCGAGTACCGAACGTGTGACCGACTACGGGAGCGCTGCCGGAACGTGGCGCCGGAAGGATCGTCTACGCGATCTTGAGATCGGAAAGAGTACGACTACATCACCCACGAGAATCTGCTCTCGTTAACCACTTTGGAATCTTCGAGGGTGAGTTATTCCATCGACTCGTTGCTGCAATCTAGTAGATAGATCTTGGCTTGTTTGTTTGTATGCGATAGAAATTTTTTGTTTTCCATGCTACGAACCCCTACAGTGGTATCAGAGCCGTGTCTATATGTAGATCTGTTGCACGAGTAGAACACAATGGTCATTGTGGGCGTTGATGCTTTTATTGTCGATTGCTTCTTGTGTACTTTGTATCTTGCGGCATGTTGGGATGAAGCGGCCCAGGCTAACCTTACATGACATCATTCATGAGACTTGCTCCACGCTTGACATGCAACTCGTATTGCATAAGTGGCTTTGTGGGTGCCTGTTTCTCCCAGCATAGTGGAGATCCAATTTACAACGGGTGATTTACAATACTAGTATCAATGTTGTGGTTCTTGTTCGTAAGTTAGAACGACACTTATTGAAAGCCTCAAGCCACGTAAAATATGCAAAGAAAGTAGAGGCGTCTAACTTTGTTTTGCAGGGGTGTGCAGTGATGTGATATGGCCATGATTGTGATTATATTTGATGTATGCAATGTTCCTTATTGTAAGTTGGCAACCGGCAGGAGCCATATGGTTGTCTTTAATTTCTGTTAAGACCCGCGTGTCTATTCAAAGTAGTTGTAATAGTTGAAGCCGGTGGACGACAACCATGGAGAAGCGTCATTGACCTTGATGCAATGCCGGTGATGATGGAGATCATGTTCGTGCTTGGAGATGGAGATCGGAAGCACAAAGAAGAAAGGCCATATCATATCACACATTATGAATTGCATGTGATGTTAATCCTTTATGCATCTTGTATTGCTTAGTAGACGACGGTAGCATTATAAGATGATCCCTCAAGCACACAATTTCAAGTTCTAAAGTGTTCACCCTTAGTATGCACCGTTGCCAAAGCTTGCTGTTTCGAAGCACCACGTGATGATCGGGTGTGTTAGATTCCGCGGGTGAATACAACGTAAGCAAGCCAGATTTGCTTATGCGGTAGCTAAGGTTTGATCTTGACGAGCCTAGCATGTACAGACATGGTCTCAGGAACACGGATCACCGAAAGGTAAAGCATGAGTCATATAGTAGATATGATGAACATGTTGATTGTTCGCCATTGAAGCTACATCAACTCTCGTGATGATCGGTTTTGATGTGGTGGATTTGGTTCGTGTGATCACTAAAACAATGTGAGGGATGTTGTTTTGAGTGGGAGTTCACCTAGATTAATTTAATTATTAATTAGAACTCAATTTATCATAAAGAAAATCCAAGTGAATTTGCATAGTTGTTGTAGTCATTGGCATCCGTTTACCACCTTGCGCTTAGTTATAATTGAGATGATAGAACTATAGAATTCTGGTTAGTTACTTTACGAACTGGTATCGTATTGTTTTGAAGTGTTAATCTAAAGTCCTATTGCAAACTTTCAGTAAGTTCCGGTTACTCCATGAAGTTTAATAATTGGTATTAAATCAAGAGTGACAATTCCAAGTGTTAGTGTATGAGTATCGTGTTTGTCTCCATGATTCTTCATATTCAAAGGATTGTCTTAATATCAAGGTTATCTAGGATCTGAAAGAGTTGTTTCAGAAACCATGATGTGTGGAAGATATTGTGATATCTGAAACGAAGTTTTGGTTGCAACATGATAGAGTATAATATGGCAAAAGTCATGTTCTCGTATTTGATGGGAATTTGCAAAAGGTTGAAGACACTAGTTGTCTTAATCCTCCAAAAGGTTTTGGAGAGCAACATTATACTCGCGATTCACCGTTATAAGCTAAAGTAGCTTAATCATGAATAATTCCATGATAAGGATGAATATTTGATGTAGGTAAAGTGTTTACTACACCAAAAGATTACTAAAGAAAGGAATTTGAAAGCACACCAAACATTGGATGATGGTGATCTACTTCAAAGTGCAAGTCCAAAGACATTGGTATTTAACTATACACGCTTTGGACTATGTGTCATATGTATGACTCCACTATTGATGTTGATAGATTCTTTCAAGCTGAAAAGGAAATACTGAAAGAGAATCTCATAAGTATGTGGTAGAAAAGAAAAGACTAGAATTGTTCAGCTTAAGTATATAGATGATATACATGTTATGGCTATATTCTTTGCTTCTTAAACAATGTGGTTCTTAAGTATTTGATACTGGATTTGTTGGTGTGAATCGTCATACGAAACAACAGAATTCATGAACTACAATGGCCTAAGTAACTAGCAAAAGAATATGTGATGATGTTCATCGAGAACAAATAAAGGGTTATTGTGTTGCTCGTTAAACATCAAAGCTTGCCTTCAAGATTTGTTTTATCAGGTATTATGAGAACAAAAGGGTTGTTCAAATAATTGCCGTAATCCATAAAAGATGGATTATTTACAAATCTCGTTGGAGAAATCACATCCATAAAACAAGTGCTAAAAATGTCGAAAGACAAATTGATTGAAAGGTCACTTAGGAAGTGACATCGCCGTTTAAATTATATTGGAAAGAAAACATGAAGAAACTCCATGTGGATGGAATTTTGGAGTCTTTTGATTTTGATCAAATGATGCTTGTGAAACTTTCCTAGAGATAATTAAAACTTCGTTCATAGGCCAAAAGGGAACGAATGGCTAGCTTATTGGAACTTGTACATATTGTTGTATGAAATCCATTATATGTAGTCAAGAGCGATGGATTTCAACTTCATATGCTTTCTCCGAAAATTTGAGTGAATATATGAATATTTACTTAATAAGGATGAAGTATGAAACATTTGAAAAAGTTCAAAGTCTTTCAAGATTAAGTACAAAATCATTGTAATAAGAATATAAATAGTTTATGATAAGATCATAAAGGAAGATATTTGAGTTACAAGTTTAGCATAATACCTAAGATTTAAGGAATCGTTCCGTGAATTTGCATTTCCCGAAACACCATAAAGAGTATGGAGTGTTCGAGATATGTAATTAAACCTTGTTTGACATGGTAAGATCAAAGGTGTAATTCATAAAACTGCCATTATATTTTAAAGATTAAAAGCTTTAGAGACTACCGTTTTCCACTGAAAAGAGCTCCATCATAATCCGCTGAAATGACACCATATAAGGTTATGGTTTGGGATAAAACCCAAGTAGTCCTTTCTTAAACATTGGTATGCTATGCATAAGGAAGATGTTTGCAACCAAAGTCGGATAAACCTGTCTTTGTATTACTGTTAAGTATTCCTCCATAACACAGGAGACAAAAGTGTTTGTCGCTTAAAACGTCAAGTTTCTTTAAGAAGGAATTTTCGTGAAAAGTTAAGTGGGAGAACAATAGAACTTTGATAAGGTTAAAAGAACCTTAGCTATATGTGCAAAGTTGCGCAGCGCCGAAAAGTGTTCCGGAGGCAGCAACAATGCTCATGGCTCACGTGCCTCAAAGGTTGTGGTCACGGAGGTCTAAGTTTCTATTGAACCAAGTAGGTCGAGTAAACAATCAAATACCAAGATTTGAGGGTTGAATCATTATTTGAGAATAATGAACGGACTACATGCAAAGAAGCGATGATGGGCCCTGACTCCGTCAAATGGCTTGAAGCCATAAAATCCGTGATAGTTCCATACACGAGAAATCAAGTTTTGAACTTGAAGAACCCTCGAGAAAGGTGTAAGACCTTACAGTTGTGTTTGGATCTATAAAGAAGTAGACATGGATGTTTCACATCTATGAAATAGTCGACATGTTGGGAAAGAGTTCACAACAATGTTCAAAGATTGACTATGACAAGATTTGATCTTTCATAGCGATATTTAGTCTAGATGGATTAATGTAGCAACCACTACATGTAATTTTGTTATGTGGTAGTAGAATAAACAAAACAAGTTCTTCTAATAGAATGGTTACCTAGGACGTGTGCATGACACGGTCCAAAGGGTTTTGTTAATTCAAAGGATGCTAAAAGCATATGCAAACTTCAATAGATGAAGTAAGCATAGCGGAGTTGGAATCTTCAATATGATGAAACTGTTAAAAGAGTTTAATTTCATCGGAGACAATGAAGATACTTGCATTTGCAAGAAATTAAGTGGGAGCGCTAAGACATATTTCTAATACATTATGTGGAGGACATATTGTTGATTAGAAATGATGTATCTTTTATTAACACATATTAAGAATTTCATCCTGATGAAAGACTTAGGCAAAACCCAAATATTTGGCATCAATAGATGCTAATATGGTTGTGCCAGAAGTACATAGACAAGATATTGAATGAGTTCAATATAGAAACTACAAGAAAGGTTCTTGTCGCACAGAAAGGATTGAATAAAGTTCAATATTGATGATATATTCAAGTGTATTGACATTTGGTAAGTGAAACAAAGATTCAAGTATAGATTGATACTTGATGTATGAAATCACAAAGAGTATTTATATCAATCATACTGTGATATGTACAAATCCAGATATGTCCTATGCTCTAAAATGTTATGAGCATATACCAGAATGATTCATAAGATGATCATTGGACGATAGTAAGGATATTCTTATGATCTTTTGGAAGAACTAAGAGTATATTATTTTGTGTAAGTGACAAATAGATGGTTAGTTCATTGTAAAAGTACTACATTGATACTAGTTTTGTCACAGAGTACAAATTAAGTTTATCTCAATCTAAACTAAGGGTGGCACAATATAATGGAAAGTAAGTTCCATAATGGATTTGGATGAGTTCCAAAGTTAAGACATTGTGACAGATACTACAACAAAAGGCTAAGTATATGACTGCTATAATAGCAGCTAAAGAGGGCATTTGTGTCAAGTAGTTTGTTATCAAACTAGGTGTAGTTCACAGCGGGATAATACTACGAAGATATATTGTACGACAATATTATCAACATGTTTTAACCCCAGAGAACTAAAGGTCTCACCAAAGGACCAAATCTATACAAAGCCATCTCATTAAGAATGAGTGATGCGTAGAGACGCAAAGACATGCAATTACACACGGACCTGGAAGTGTCAGATCCGGAGATCAGTTGACCACTAGCAATCGTGTACATACAAACACCGGAAAGCCATAGGTGTTGAATACACAAAGGTTTGAAACTAGATTATTGACTCTAGTGCAAGTGGGAGACTGTTGGAGATATGCCCAAGAGGCAATAATAAAGTGGTTATTATCATATCTTCGCACTTATGATAAATGTTTACATACCATGCTATAATTGTATTAACCGGAAACATTAATACTTGTGTGATTTGTAAACTAAAATAAGAGTCCCTAGTAAAGCCTCTTGTTAAACTAGCTTGTTGGTTAATATATGATCATGGTTTCCTGATCATGAACATAGAGATGTTATTAACAACAGGATCATATCGTTAGGAGAATGATGTGATGGACATACTCCTATAGATAAGCGTAGCATAAAGATCAAGTCATTTCAATAGTTCAATTGCTATATGCTTTCTGATACATAGTAACCTAATTCCTTCGACCATGAGATCATGCATATCACCTTTACCGGATGGATGCTTTGATGTCATCAAACACCACACCGTAACAGGGTGGCTATAAAGGTGGCATTGAGTGTTCGGAAAGTATTGGTTGAAACACATGGATCAAGAGTGGGATTTGTCCATCCATATGACGAATAGATATTCTCTGGGCCCTCTCGGTGAAATGTCATCCAATTAGCTTGCAAGCATGTGACTGGGTCACAAGGGATCACATATCACGGGAACGAGAAAAGAGTACTTATCAGTAACGAGGTTGAACTAGGTATGCAGAGATACCGACGATCATAACCTCGGATAAGTAACATATCGTGAGACAAAGGGAAATTGGTATCGTATGTAAGTGGTTCATTCGATCGCAATGTAATCGTAGAAATATGTGGGAGCCATATGAATTTCCAGATTCCTCTATTGGTTATTGTTCGGAGAAGTGTCTCGATCATGTCCGCATAATTCACGAACCGTAGGGAGACACACTTAAGGATTCGACGTTGTTTGAGTAGTTATGGTATTATGAGAAAGAGACCGAATGTTGTTCGGAGTCTCGGATGGGATCCGGGATATCACGAGGTGATTCGGAATGGTCCGGAGAATAAGATTCATATAAGGAAAGTCCCGTTTCGGAGTTGGGGAATGGTTCCGGTGTTTTCATCGGGAACATTCTAGAAGGTCCCGAAATGTCCGGCACTCCGGAGGGGGGAAGGGTACATGAATGTGTCATTGTAAGTTGGAATGATTGCATCATGTGCTAGGTGTCTTTGCTGTCCAAAATAAAGGGTTTATTTAAATCCTAAATTGAAAAGTCAAACGGCTTGTTTGAAAGTCAAACGGCAAGTTTTGGAAAGTGGAAAGAGGAGGAGAAGAGGAAACCGAGTTGGGGAGGGATTCCCTCCTCCCCAAGCCGGCGCCCCACCCCAAGCCGAGTTGGGGAGGGACTCCACTCCCTCCCCTTGGCCGGCCAGCCCTCCCACCTATATAAGGAGGGGCAGGGCTCCCCTCCTAGGACACACAAGTTCCTATCTTCTAAATCTAAACCCTAGCCACAGCCTCCGGTTTAGAGCCGTTTTGGTTTAGAGCTTCTAATTGCCCTAGCCTTCGGTTTAGAGCCTTCTAATTGGTGTGTCTAAACCCTAGACCACTAAAGCTCTCTCATACTCCACCATACTCGCTCCGGCTTAAGGCGAAGCCCTGCGAGATCTCCCCTCTACTTCCGGTACCACGCCGTTGTGCTGCCGGAATCGCGAGGAGAGTGCTACAACCTCCGCTGCCTGCTGGAACAAGGGAGAGGAAGGTCTTCGTCGAGTACCGAACGTGTGACCGACTACGGGAGCGCTGCCGGAACGTGGCGCCGGAAGGATCGTCTACGCGATCTTGAGATCGGAAAGAGTACGACTACATCACCCACGAGAATCTGCTCTCGTTAACCACTTTGGAATCTTCGAGGGTGAGTTATTCCATCGACTCGTTGCTGCAATCTAGTAGATAGATCTTGGCTTGTTTGTTTGTATGCGATAGAAATTTTTTGTTTTCCATGCTACGAACCCCTACAGATCTATCCTGCTCCAGAAGGGTCTTGGCGACGGCGAGGTTAAGGTGTGGGGTGGGCATCACCTGTTTGCCTTCACTATCAATGTATGGCTTGGCCTGTGCCGGCTTTGAGGGAGCCCATCCTAGGTTTCGCCGTACACCAGGATCGTTGATGACGCGAGCCGGAGCTTTCTTGGCCTTCTGCTGTTGCAGCAGAGTTTTGTATTCGGACTCCATTGCTCTAGCTTTCTCTATGGACTTCTGCGTGTTGACCAGATCTCGATCTAGCTTAGAGCCTTGCTCCGCGATAGCTTGCGCTTCCTCCAGCAACTGCTGGCGTTTCTCGTCAAGCTGAGTCACGTTCCGGATATGAGCTACGGCCAGTGGATCAACGAGGAGATTGTCGTACATCACTCTATCAGCTGGAGTAACTTGGGCCGCAGCAGACGTAGATGTCGGAGGTGGCAAGTTTGCGGTGTTTTTGTTGCTCGGGCCGGTGCCGAGTTCCTGCGGCTGCTGCACTGGGTTAGGCGGAGGAGGCATGACTTTTGCGCAATCATTGTGAGCTGCAATAAGTGGCCCCTTCCCCTTGTCCAGCGCTGTAGGCGGATCTCGTCCGGGTTGATCTTCATCCATCGTCGTCCCAATGGTGACGAACACCTCTCGAGATACGACGACGTTGTTGGATTGTTCATCGCGCGTGTACTCCTCCTCCATCTCCTGCATGGCGGAGTCTAGCTCTTCTGGACTGAAGTCTATCTCCTCTAAATCTGCACTGAAGTTAGCATAAAGCGCATCAATAACAGAGTCGGAGAGTGCCAAGACTTCCTTGATGACGGGCGGTGGAGGTGCAACGGCAGCAACGATGACTGGAGGTGGCGGCGCTGCTGCGACGATGGCGGCCGGAGGCGGTGGTGGCGGTGGCTGAATCGGAGGGGCTCCGTCAATGAGCGCAAGCGCTGTCTGAGCTGCCGCTTCAGCCTCCGCATAGTTGTTGACGGTGTTCACCATGCCTTCGAGGGTAAGGCGGCCTGACGCCTGCTGCCGTCTTAGAGAATGTCGGAGAAGCGTGTCATGGTCCAGTCCTTCCATGAAGTGATACATAGTGTTATCATCGGGGTAGTGGGCCAGATCGGCTCGTATACGGAGCCACCTGGCCAAGTAATCGCGGGGGTTTTCGCCCTCTCTCTGAACGCAACGCGCCAGGTCAAAGATGGTAACAACACCGACGAACTTGGATCTCTGCTGTCCAGGCGCACGGGCGATGCCGGCGGACTTGTAGTGATCTTCCACCTTTATATCCTGCACAGGGGCGGTTTGGGTGGGCCTTGAATTTTTCCGATCTTTGCCGGCAAACTCCGAAGAGAGATCCGGCATCGATCCTTCCGCGAACGTATCCTGCCCGTAGGCGGTCCGTGCGGGCCTTGAATTTTTCCGATCTTTGCCGGCAAACTCCAAAGAGAGATCCGACATTGATCCTTCCGCGAACGTATCCTGCCCGTAGGCGGTCCGTGCGGGCCTTGATGCTCCTCCGACTCCCAGGGAGCTAGTGCCGAGTCGGTTTCGCCAATGAAGAGGTGGATGTCTCCGATGGGAACGATCGAACACCGCGTAGGGTTCGTCTTAGCCGGGATCCAGAACTCGTCAGGAGGGACGATCGGAACGTTGCCGGAGAAGAGAACGCAACCGATGGCCACAGTTTTGCCGATTCCCGCGAAGATCTTGATCCTCGCCCACTGAAGAGCCTGAAGCGCCTCTTGCCCCACAGTGGGCGCCAATTGTCGTGGTATTGCCGACGAGTACGCCATGGAGGGGTCCTCACAGTGCGTGTTTAGAGACGTGGGGGAAGGCGGACGGTTGACGGGTACGAGGTTACACAGCTTACCCAGGTTCAGATCCCACGATGGTGGTGGAATCCTACCCCTGTTATAAATCACTATAAGGGCAATACACCGAGTTACAGGGATTGGTTCGCTGTGCGAGGTTGTCTGAAGTTGTCTATGATCGTTCCCTAAAGGCTCCCATAGGCCCGACTTATATAGTCGCCAGGTCCTAGGGTTACAGGGAAAAGTCCCAGCCGGACAGGTTACAGAGTCCTACACCGTCTATTACTAGTCTTGTATGTCTTGTACTCCAAGGCTCTAGGTACGTCGGTGACTCCAACCGTAGCCTTCCTTTATCCGGCATGGGCCTCCCTTCTGGATCCATCTAACTGGGCCGCCTAGTAGGCCATAGGCCATGCTACCAACTGTGGGCCACCCGGGTTAGCAGGATAAGAGACATGCTATGAGGATACCCATATAGCATATCCCCAACAACCTCGTCGCCTCCGGAGGGCCGCCGGCCTAAGGATCGCGTGGATCCGATGAAGGGGGCGGGGGAGATCTGTGTTGGTGGCTCTCGCACGGCTGAAGGGAGGAACTCTCCTGCACTAGAGAGCCTCAGATCCGAGGCGGCGGCCTCGCGTGGGTGGACGGCGTCGACGTGCGGAGGTCACAAGATCTGAAGAGGGCTGCTCCTCCCTGCGTTTCTCCTCCCCAGCCCTGGACCCTGTTTCGGCGGCTGGTGGGTGCTGGAGGCAGGGCTAACCGGGGGAAACCCTTGGCCGACGGCAGCCACGATGTCGACGATGCTGCGGGCGCCGTTCTCCTTCCTAAGGCGACATCGAGGTGGAAGCATTGACCATTCAGATGGCTAAGTCGGCACGCTGGATCCGTTCATCGGGAACCGGCTGACGGTGTAGGAATCGCTGCGTCAGCATTCATAAAGGAGGTGGTCCTTGGATTTCTTTTGCGTGAAGACGAAGATCTGCTTGATGCTTGATGTCTGCCTTCGTTGATATGGACAGGAGAGGCGAGTTTCGGAAGGCTCCGCCGGCGAACTCCCATGGGCGTATCATGCCTGGAGATTGCTGGATCGAAAGGTATTCGGTCATGCGTTCCTTGTTTTTCTGGCCGTTTGGTTTTAGCGGGAGCATTGCGAAGCTCTGTTGTTTGTTCCCACCAAGCACCATTCATCGAGCCATGGTGAAGTCAGATGCGGAGAATGTCAGGAAAGCGGAAATATGAGGGTAGCAATGGTGATTTTAGTTTTTGTGGTGTCGGAGAACTGGCTGCGTGATCTCTGACTCATAGCAGCGACTGTTGGTGCAGAAAAACAACACAGGAGGAGTTCCCAGTCTTACCTTGCAGGGTGAAAATCCAAGGTCTGGCCTTGACTGGTTGTGCCTGGCAATGACCTTGTTAAAGGCATTGTTTTGCGAGCGAGGACTTTCTCCAAGATGAAAACCTATAATTTTTGATCGGGCAACGGCGGCGCTTGTTCACTGTTTCTTTCTTGAAGGCGCTGTTATTGGAGTGGATGACTATTGATGTTGTTCTGATGATGTTAGTGTTGTTGCTTTAAAAAATAGTTTTATGTAGCGGGACTTTTTATTTTTTATAATTTTTTTTCTTTTTTCTGGGTTATATGCGTCTGTATAGCCGCTAGCATGCGTTGTTACAGAGAACAGGTGTAATTGGTATTTCTATGATATTAATATATACTTTTTTTTCAAAAAAAATGCCATGCGAGCGCTTCAAGAGACGGAACAAAGTCAGGAGCTAGCGTTGTGGCATTACTCGAGCTATTGTTGGTGGAACGCTGCAGATCGGTAATCGGGAGATCTGTGAAAGACTGTTGGGAGACGACTACTCCCTCCGTTTCGTAATATAAGATATTTTAATTTTATAATTATAATATATCTAAACGTCTTTTAGTGTGTAGGTTTAAAGAGGTTTTCTCCGAATCTACACATTAAAAATATCTTTTTTTTGAAGTTTCGCCGCCCGGCTTTACATTAAAAATATCTAGATACATTTTTTTTACAAATTTAAAACATCTTATATTTTAAAATGGAGCAAGTATATATATTTCACTTCTCTAAAGAGTACTCCCAACAGTGCATCATTAATTACTCTTCGTTCCCGTCATTTTTTTATTCCCGTCAATAATTACTCTTGCTAAACACAAGATTCACAACCTAGCGCTCTATTGCAAAGAATGGCCTCCCGATTCCAAACTGATAGGCTAAGGTGTCTGTCTGCATTAAAGCATGGGTTTCAGTTCAGATCTTAAGAGTTTCGTCTGTATTTGTCAGGGCATCTCCATCGGTCGACTCATTCGACAATGGGTTGTCCAAATCGGTCCACATGCGGTAGCCTATTGTCAGTGGCGTGACCCATTCGACCACGTGTATCCGGACCAACCCATTTCTCGCCAAAAACCTGCATGCCGTCCTGCCCTACTACCTACAATGGCGGCGATCCAAAATGTTGCTTGTCGTCATGCCCTACACCAGCGGCGCGGCCATCTATAGATCAGCGTTGGCGGGGCCCTCACTATCACTGGCTTGCTCGGCTTGGCGCGACGGTCCCGTGCCGTCGTAGCACGCCCTTCGGATGCCGACCTCTGCCGCATCAATCCCAGCCTGCAAGGTTGTCTAGTTGACGGCCCCGCGTCACCGAATCCTCTCGGAGTTGCACTGCGCCTAGCTCCTCATCTCCGCCTCCTTCCTCCGGCGGCGTTGCACGAGCACCCGCTCCATCTCGGCGTTCCATTGCGCGATCGCCTTGATAGTCGCCTCTGTTGTGTCCACCTCGGCCTGTGCCAAAGCGAAGGCCACAAGCGGGTCGTCGTCGTCCTTCCCCTCCTCCACGGCCGTTAACGTCGCGCTTGGCGGTGGCGAGCAGAACCATCTGCTCGTCGCTGACGTCCGGCACGGCGACCTCATCGTCGAGGTCCTCCAACCGGGCCTCATCCTCGCCTTTCACGACGACCGTTGTCCGACACCTCCACGGCCGCATCTTAGAACTATACTACAGAATTTGACATGAGTAAAAAAAAGCAACTCGGCACCACTGGCCATGCTGACCGGCGCGATCTCGCCGTCATGCATACGTGCGCCACTATCCGAGCCACCATGCGAATGGTTGTAGCTCCTCCCCCTCCCCTCCCCCCCCCCCCCCCCCCCCCCCCCCCCCGACATCACGTCGTAGGTTTACATGTGGTTGCAAGATGCTTTATAGGGTTGATGATCCAACGGCTGGACGGGGTTCATAGCTTACTATTTTTTATAAAATAAATAATCTATCTATCTATATATATCTATCTATCTAGGTACGTCCACACAAATTTCCGTCCGCATTTATATTGGACGGTTTTACCCCTTGCAGTTTGAAGATATGACGAGGTCTGCCACCGCCTCTCCTCCTCTCCCCAGTCCGTGAGCTACCGTCCCGCCTTCGCTGTGCCACCTGCCGCCGTCCTACCCGCCGGCGTTCCACCGCCTCTCCTCCTCTCCCCAGTCCGTGAGCTACCGTCCCGCCTCCGCTGTGCCACCCGCCGGCGTGCTCATGATTGAGTCTCGTGCCCGCGAGATCCCGCACCGCCGCTGGCAGGAATCGGTGAGCCAGCACGACTGGCGAGGCGAAGGCAACTCAACGGGATTGGGGCTGGATGGGACCTGTTCGATCCCTCCTCCTCGAATATTGAGTCTCGTGATCGAGTCTCGTGCCCGCGAGATCCCGCACCGCCGCTGGCAGGAATCGGCGCGCTGGCACGCCGCCGGTGGTAGGACCTGCGCGCCATCCTCTGCCTCTCCGCAAGTGCGGCCACAGAAAGGAGCCCACGCGCCCGCGGTCGGTCTCGCCGCCCGCCAGCATCCTCTCTCCGGCGGAGCCCAACCCCTCCCCATCCCCGGTAGGACCACGACGCCCCTTCCCTTCCCTGCCTTGCGACTGACGGTGAGACAACATGGGCGTTCCCGCGGCACCTTCTTCCAATCCTGTTGCTCGCAGATGTGAACTCCCGCAAGCACGACAATGGTGTCGAGGAAAACCTGCACTGCTTCTCTGCTCGACTGCAGATGGATACCTGACAGGCACCACTGCTGCACCATCGCGCCGGAGAATCCGGCATCCTCGCCTATGCCGGAGGCTGCGCAGGAGGAACACGAGAGCGACGTGCGCGAAGCCAGCAGCCTCACCTCCGGTCGCTGAAGCGGCGCCAGAATGATATCCTCTCATCCTCACCAAGCTAGCCTGTTGCGAGCAAGCGTCGGTGTCTACACCAAATACAACTTGCAACGATGCAGATCTGGCACTTCTCTCGGCTCCAACTTTCTCCCAACCTTTTGGTTCTTGCTTATGCATACCGCGAGCTTGGTGATACAGGGATGTCCACTCAATTTGGTACGGCCATATCGCTGGAAGAGAGAAGAAATGAGATCTCCGTGTCAACTTGTTAGATAAATAGAGCAGCTAAAAAGAAGAAAGGCTGAAAGGGGATATCTTTTAGAGAAGAAAGGATTATTTTTGTTGCTGTTCAATGGACAGAGAGCTCTCCTTTATTCACCTAGACGGCCAAATCGGTTTCATAGATGGAAGGATCAAAATGGTGACCTAGCGAGAAAGTTCTCGACTTACATGGGAGGGTTAACTGGACTTCACCCAGTGGATAAGCAGCAAGTAGTACAATAGTACAAAGAATTGAAAGAAAAAGGGTCGTTGGAGGCTATAATTTAGCTCTCCGTTCACAATCTGGTTTAGTCAAAATCAAACTTTGTAAACATTCACAATATAACATCCATGTTATCAGAATAGTCATAAACTATATTTTCATATCAGAATAGTAATCTACTGTTATGAATGTAGATAATTTTTTTCTTACTATTTTTTTTGACTTTGACTAAACCCAGGACACGAGGTAATTGTGAATAGAGAGAGTAGTATAGGTGTTGGTAATATATGTATTGTTGCATCCGATTGTTTTTGCTTCTTAATCTTGGATATAAAAATTGGGTGATTCACATTTCATACATTCTATTAAACGGGAAAGACATGTGTCTTCTAATGCGGAAAACATTCTTCCAAAGAAATTGAGATGAGAAAATGTATTTGTAACAAAATGCTTCAAATGTAAACTGCTACAATGATTAATGGCTAATGTTTAATGCTTCAAATGTAAACTGCTACAATGATTAATGGCTAATGTTCTGAACCAAATTCGGTAGGAATGTTAGGGCCATGTACATCTAGGTGCCAGAAGATGATTTAGTATATCCCCCTCATGTAAACAAAAGAGGAAAAAGGTTTCTCCTTCCCAGCTCTCACTGAGAGAGGAGCTCACAAGAGTCCCTTATGACGCCGCCGGCCGGCGGTGCTATGTGTGAAAGTTAATTATCATCCATCCACCGCCCCAGGTGGGGATGGTAGGAACTCCGATCCCTCGACCATGGCGCAAATATATTAGGGTTGATGGTCTTTTATATCAGGCGTGCTTGTTTGTTTGGATGGTGTCCGTGAGGCGTAGACGACGATATTGCTTTTGCTTTTTCTTTCTGTTCCGCAAACTCAATACAATCATGTGGGCGCATGTTTGATGTTGGGCACAATTTCTTTTTAGTAGAGAAAATCAACAATTACAATTAACCCATAGTAATCAACAATTACGGTCAACTCGTAGAAATGCACAGAGCATCCGAAAATCGAAAAATTCAGTAATTTAATGTCTTATCTCTTCTGAATTTTCCTTGGGTGTTGCATGGGACTATGCATCACAAGAACGCTTTATTTTATCAATAAAACAAGATTTCCATCCGTTAAATTATTCTTGGACTAAAAAATATTTAATAAATATCAACACGTAGCAACGCACGGGCATTCAACTAGTTTGATTAACAGTTTTTGCTAGATGGTTAAAGAACCGGAATGGCATCAGGTACACCTGTCACAATTTTGACTACCCAATAACCAATTTGATCCCAAGGCAACGAATAACCAGTTACACCAAATGATGCAGTCAAAACAGCTAAAACCACAGACCTCTTATTTCTAGAAACACAAGAGGTTTTACTATCATGAAACTGAGTATACGTAGCACACTAGACACCACGGAGTCAACACGTCAAGGCAACGCTGCACAATTTTCTATCCTGCCGTGAGGCAGTAACTAAGAATCGAAGACCATCACTCTATCAGTCCATGCGTTTCTTCTTTAAAATACTACTATCAAGCTACGGCAGCAGCGAGACGCCAAAACATTTGAGACTATCGGACACTATATATTGCCACGAAAACATTGGTGGCAGCATCGCATCCTGATCAAGCTAACGATCGAGCAGGGAGCAGGGAGCAAAACACTCTAGCAGAGATCTCAACTCTCATCTCATCAATCATCATGCTTAACCTTTACCCCAGGCTCTCGGCGAGCTCCCGCTCCCTCGACGGAGACTCCGACAGCGACGACGACGTGTCCAGGCTCCGCGCCTTCTACGGCATTGTCGTGGCCTGCGTGGCCATCCTCCTGTTCTGCTGCGTCCTCGCCACCACCGCCAGCGTCCTCAAGGCAGGCGCGTTCGCGGCCAAGGCCGCGCTGCTGCTCGTCGTCCTAGGCTGCCTCGCGCCAAGGACGTTGTGGCTTCGCCGCCGCCGGACGGGTAGCCTGGCGAGCGCGGTGCTCCCTCTGACGATCAGATCATCAGGCGGGTGCCCGTGCGCGCCCGCGGACGTGCCACCAGCGTTCGCGTTCGTTGCCCCTCTGGAGGAAGAAGGCGATTGCGGTGGCGACAACGACGAGGAGGCGGTCCCGAGCTGCGTGGTGGTGTGCCCGGTCTGCCTGGAGGGAGTGCACGGCGGTGAGATGGCACGGCAGCTGCCGGCGTGCAGGCACGTCTTCCACATGGAGTGCATCGACATGTGGCTGCACTCGCATAGGACCTGCCCAATGTGCCGGTGCGTGATCTCGTCGCCGCCGACAGTAACGGCGAAAGCCTCGGAGCCGGAAGAGACGCCAGAGTTGTCCGACGAGGCGTTGCCACCGGTTTAGTTCTTTTAGCTAGTGAATTTTGTATGTACGTGCTGATTGTATATACGAGTGCCATTTAATTAACGTGGCGAACATGCCTTTCTCGCATTTATTACTCGTGCAAATATGAACAGTAGATATCTCGTGAATTTGTGTAAACGCTAGAGTAATCTCTAATAGGGAATTTTTTTTATACGACTAAATACGCAAAACAATGCTAATGCCGGGTTTGACATTATACCGGAATCATGCTAATTTCGGTATTCAATGTCTTCTCAACGATTACTGTTTGACACTGTAGTCCAAATATGTGATGTCTATGTTTTATAAAGTAGTGTCTACGTCTCGGGCGCTGCTATTTCTTAGTCGTTGACGTCGTTGTCAATTATAAGCAAGTTGCAACTGAGACCCGTCAGAACTCAGTTACAAGTAAGTTGCAACTGCATCCCCTCCACACTGATATGTGCTCAGTTACAAGGAAGTTGCAACTGATACCTAGCAGAGCTCAGTTACAACCAAGTTGCAACTAGCCCTCCGGCGGGGCCCCAGTTACGAGCAAGTTGCAACTGGTCCGCCGATGGAAATCAAGCCTCCCCAAGTTACAAGGGTTTAGGGGTTAGTCACAACATACTTGCGACTAGCTCGGTACATTCCTGATTACAAAGAAAATTACAAAATGATTCAAATCTAAGTATATGTAGTCGTGACACAGTTACAACTAGGTTTTCAGTCACACCATGCTTGCGACTGGCTCAATACATTCCCGGTTACAAAACAAGTTGCAAATGACTCAAATCCAAAAGTATATCCAGTCGCGACATGGATGCAACTAGGGTTTCAGTCACACCATGCTTCCGACTGGCTCAAAACATTCTCAGTTACAAAGCAAGTTGCAAAAATGACTCCCCGCGATGAGGTCTCGCCGATGAGGTCCCCCTCCCTCCCGGTTGCAATCAAGTTGCAACTGTCCCCCCTTGGCGGGGCCCTAGTATATATATACTAATTTACACACAGGTAGGTTCGTCCATTAGGTTTTTGGTTCCGATTTTTACTTTGGACGACTTTGCTCCTGGGCGTTTGGGGTATTTACAATGTCTGCCACCGCCCAGTAATCCTCTCTCCACTCTCGATTCCCCCTTCTCTCTACCGAGCCAGCACAGCCACGCCGCCATGCCGCCGCCAACCCATGCCCCAGCAGTTCGCGCAGCTCCGACGTGGTCTCCCTGTGGATAATCAGGAGTGTCGGCACTGCTCCTGGTTGTCGTCAGCGACCAGAGCGAGGTCGTGTGCCATGCTCCGCTTGGGCGAGGTGCTCACCGCCGGAAGGATAACCTGGTACCCCACCGCATCGACGGACCAAGCCCCAGCCGCCGGCCCTTCCAATCCAGGTCGTCAATCTCCTGCCCTCTCTCACTAGATCTCTCCACTCAGAACCATACAATTCGATTTTCAGTTCGTGTGACGTGAAATTGAGTGGCGTGTTGTGCAATTGAGTGATATTTGATTTCCAATTTGAAAGAATTGTGCTCAGCAATTGAGGGATTACACGTGGTACACAGGATTGTGCTCTGCAATTTGACAGAATATGTTTATAGTCAAGTTTCAGTCTTAATTTTTCTGGACTTGTAACTTGTTCACTATACAGAATTGTGCTCTGCAAAATGCAGATAGTGAACTTATTTTTTCTAGACCTTTTGCTTGTCGTTTGCTGAACTCGACCGAATTGTTGTTGTATGCTAAACTAAACTAAACTGAACTGCTGTTGTTTGCTAAACTGAATTGAGAGTGTTAGTGCATTTTACAGCCTTGTAATATTTTTGTTTTGCAGAAACTCTGTTGTTTTACTGAACTGAACCACTGTTTTGCTGCTGAACTGAATCTGTATTGTGTTAACTGAACTATTCTCCGCTCTGCGTGTTCTCTGCTTGAGGAAAATTTGTGTTGTGAATCGTTGCTTGGCTACTGCAAGGTGGACGTTTGTACTAAGGAGTCAGAAGGGGCCAGCCGCTGCTCTTCAGATAAATGCTTCTTTGTGATTTTTTTCCGTTTGTGCCATGGCCCATGGGATTGACAGCCAAGAGTGTTCTCAATGGCAATTTGCAACCTGGTCCATGTAAATTTTAACAACTACAGGGATATGACGGCCGCACTTAGGGTTGGAGATACAGACCTGCCTTGTTCCACTCTTTCTGCAAGGTGATGTACAAGAGCTCCTATTCGTGGCTTGGTTTGCTAGATCACTTGGACATGTGCGTAACTAGGGGTTTCTTAGATATATGCACTCCCCACCTGAGTTGCTGGAGGAGGCGCTTCGGTCCGGCCACGCCTGCGCCAGCTTCGCCCTAGCATTGCTCGTGCTGCCCTGACCCACACGTTCGTCGATTTCATCGTCACCATCGCCCCTGACGAGCTCAATGCACCGACGGAGACGGCTGTACTTTAGCTCGCAGCCCACCACGAGGATGTGCTTCCCCTGACACGCCCAAACGCTGTCCAGGCATTCGGGTTGACGTCGGCGGCCATGAAGGGTAGCACGGCGCGTGCCACGGCCTCTAGCTACACCCGCGGCACCCCCGCCAAGGCCACGAACGTAATGCACCACATATGCCGCCTAGCTCGCCCGTGCACCACCCATCTTGCCCGCACGCCGGTGGTCGACGCGCATGGCCTCGAGCCACGAGTTCTGGTCACAAAGCTCCAGGTCGCCGCTAGGCTCTGGTACTTCGCAGTCCTCCTCCGCAAAGCGCACCGACATCGCCGACGTTTTCGAACGGGCAGCATGGGCAAGCTGTTGGAGAGGGCGCCGAAGCAGACGGAGAGGCGCGAGGGGCGGCGGGTCGGCATGGCCAGGGGCGGCGTGGCGACATTTCTATTGGTTAGTTGTGTCCATGGCATTATTTTTAGAGAAATAAACTTCAAATCTGCGATGTCATGTGAACCAATAATCTCTACTATATAATTTGTCTTACCGTGGTTTTCGTCTCTGCCGATTTTCGTCCGTCGCCCTTCCTCCGCCGTTTCGGAAATCGTGTCACACTCCAACTCGTGCTGTAATTCGCTACCCATACGGCTTCGTACTAAAAGAAATACTCTTGTTGCTAGGCACACGAACCTATCCACTCGATCCCCTTGTTGCTAGGCACACGGAGAAGAGGCCTCGCCTCGGTCCGCCTCCGAAGACGGCAGCAACGGCGGCCCAGCTTCCCGCGTCCGGAGACGACAACAGCGACCGACGGCGGCCTGAAAAGTAAGCCGGTGGCTGGGGTGGATTAAGGAGGGGCAGTGAAGGGCTCTTCAACGTCGTCTCTCCCATCTTGGCGGCCGGCGGAATCCAATCCCCGGAGGCGACGGTACACCCACATCAACCAGCTCGAAACCGGCGAGCAGGTAGCTGGGGCAGCAGGGCTTCGCGACCTCGAGAGAAAGAGAGAGAGTCCAGCGGCGGTGGAGAGGGCAGTTCGAGCGGGACTCGATCAGGTCGGGAAGAGAGATGGGGGTTGGTGAGAGCATCGCCCTCCCCTGCCTGGTGGCTGGCGGCGGCAGTTGGAACCGGTCTCCCTTCTCCCTCTTCTCTTTGTCTCGTATGCGATACAAGGGATCATCATTCATCTCCCCCTTCTCTATCTCGGCACAACAGGGAACGACGACCTTGTGGATTGACCTCTAGCACAACCTTTGACTCGGCGTGGGCACAGGAGAGCCGACCATTCACGCGCTCGATAGACATCCCGATTCAGGAGAACACCGAGTTGCAGCGGCCGCCTCACGTGTCCAGGCGGCGTAGCAGGTCGCGATGGTCTGACTCGATGAGTACCCTACTAGAGCGGAGGAGGCCAGGGCACAAGCGGGCATACGGCCGCGTGCCCCATCGGAGGTTCATGTTGAGACCGGAAAAAGGCGAAGTGGTTGCGCCTTCCTTGTACATGTCGTCCTGCTGCTTCCGCTTTGTCTTCCTAGGACCTCAAACTCCAAGTGACAAAAAGATACGACCAAAATCGGTTGATGAAATAGATGGATTGGTGGATGCGGGCTTCGAATTTAAATATTTGCTGCATTTGCTGCCGATTTCAAAGAAGAAATTGGAAGAAATTTTAAGGGGAAAAGTGGAGCTCGGGACACGTTTCTGTGGAAGATGGACCACTCTCCAATTCAAGAACAACGACGACCACATGTGGTCACCTGATTAGGTATGGGCAATTCAATGGTAGAGAGAAGGGGATCTTTTTCAATCCGGAGTAGTACAAGGATTGGTAATTGGACTTCACCCTGTGGTTCAGTAGCATGTAGAGAGCAATTTTTCTGGTAATACATATACTACCAAAATGTATTGGTAAAAAATGGATTTGGAGCATGCAGTACAATGACAAAAAATAAAAATGGGATGGCCAAATGAAATAAGTGGATATATACATGATACAGATCGTAGAAAAAAATGGGGTTGTTAAATATTAAAGAAAAGATTGCTGACGCACCAAGATGCAAATTCGTAAACTCAATTAAATATCAAATCCAAATAAATTGGAACTAGATGTAAGAATTTGTGTGTAGATGTATTTACAATTATAGTGTATAAATAAATATGATGAGCTGAACTTATCATGCATAAAATAAAATGCTTTAGAGGACGCAACATGGATATACAATGTGGAGCATCAGGACAACGCAATGTCAGCTAAGCAGGCAGACGAAAGGTATTTAAAGATGGATGGGACTGATTCAAGGGAGCAAAGAGAGAGCCAATGACAATATACTGAAGTATTTTTTTTGCATAGACAATATACTTAAGTATGTATGTGACACAATGTTGAATTAGGTAAATATATGACAGAATGTTGAGAAGGGTTATTATTGAGAAGAGGGGTGTGTTATAGTGATGGCAAAGCCGTTGTTGAGGTGCACACAGAGAGGAAGGGGTGGAATATGATGTTTTTTCTTCTCACCCTGGTGGGTGAGGGGTAAACTGAGAGGAACAAAGTGATAGATTAAGCCACAACTTATGCTTTTATGGTCATGTTATGCCTATCTTGATCCGTAGCAACGGGCACTCAACTAGTAATGGTAGTTCGCGTGGATTGAACTTTTTGGTTTACATAAATTGCCTTGTAAAATTTTGCTACTTTTTCTGATCTTTGTTGAACAGTGTGATTTTTCGTGCTTCACAAACATTATAATTGTATTTAACGTGACAAAAGACAACTCGACGAGGCTCAAGGCGGGAGCCCAGCGATACCTCACACCGACCGAGCTGCCTGCCCCCAAAGCTAGGTATGAGCCCGCGCTACCAGGCTCAGCGAGATTTTATGCCTGAATCTGTAATTTAAGGAGGATTAAACTGAGTTAGCGGTCCGAGGTGGGACAAAAAAAAATCTCGTAGGTTTGCGCAGTCGAGGTTCGTTCCCTCAGCTCGAGTGGTTGAGAGCGGTATGCGGCCCAGATAGGTGGGCCTCAGGAAGTGAAAGGCCCAACGTCTGGACTGACCTGGCTACAGCCACAGGCTAACGCGCACCACGACGGGAGAGTTCGCCGACCTCCACAACGATGGACTTGTCATCGGACGACGACGTCGAGCGCGCGGCGGCCGGCACCCGTCAAGAGAAACGTTCGTTGCCAACTGCACCCTTCTAGTTCTAGCCAGCTAGCTTAGCTGACTGCGTGTTAAACTGCAAGGGCTTCATCAACTTTGGCTACGCGGCGAATTCCTGGCCAAGCTAGAGAGAGAGAGGCTTCAAGAGACGGAACGTGAAAGCTAGCGCGCATGTGTGAACAAAGTCAGGAGCTAGCGTTGTGACATTACTCGACCTAGTATTGCATGAACGCTGCAGATCGGCAATCTCGAGATCTATGAAAGATAGTCGGAGATAAATCTGAGAATGGTTCCTGTTTAACCGGGTGTATTTGGTCGGGTTCTCTTTCGGTGTTTGTTTAGTTCGGTTGCTAATGGATGGTTCTAACTAAAGTTCTGTTCAGTTTGGTTTCGTGTAGAAACAGTTTAGCTATGGTCAGGTATAGGTTCAAATGGGTACAGTTCCAAACAGGGCTGACCCACGGTTTACACCCGGTGAGATTGGTTCCCTGTTGACCTCCTCTGCCCGCCCGGCCGCCCGCCTTGCCTGTACGACAGCAGCTGTCGGCGCTCACAGCTGGTTGGCCCGGCCTCCGCGGCAGTAGCGGCAAGGTAGGTGAGTGCCGCAGCAATAGCTCGCTAAGCCGAACCCCATCAGCAATTGCGGCCGTGCTGCGGCCGTGCCGCCGTCACCGCCGTGGGCCCCGCGAAGTCCTCCATGGATTGAAACAGGTTCGGCCGCGCGCCGACATGGGCCACCGAAGAAGCGCCGACGGCGCCTTGCTGTTCGACATATTCTTCCATTCTGCGTCGCGGTAGGAGCACGAGACTACGACAGAGCAGGCGCCGAAACATAGGTCGCGCACCCAGACGCTCGCCACGGTGAAGCTGTCGGGCACCTGGACGAGAGGACTAGTTGGGAAGACGATGAATGGCGCGCTGGCAGGACCGTCTGGCAGTGGTGCCTCGGCGGCGGCAGCGCGCATCGCTTGGAATCAGCCGCCGCTGGCTCTCGCGCTCAGTAGTGCACCCTGCAGCTGCCGCACTCAGACTTGCCCCGCAAGACCGTCTCGCAGTGGTGCCTCGGCGGCGGCGCCAGCGGGCATCGCTCGGCATCCGCCCTGTCAACCGTCGGGCGTCGGCCATGCTGGCTCTCGCGCTCGGTATTGTCCCTTGCAGCTGGCCAGCTGCAGCTGCAGTTGCCAGGCCGATGCACAACTGGAGCTTCCTCATGGCGAGCTCTGCTTGTAGGACGTGCCATCGAGAGAGACGTGGTCTTCTTCTTGCGTGGAATGGTGCATGAGATCGCTGTAGGTTTTCAACAGTTCTCAATCTGTCCTTGGTTCCCTGTGTGCTCCCTCCTTCATTATGTAAACCCATTTGATGGAATTTTCTTAACCCAATTCTCTAAACGGTTTCAACCCACAGTTGAAGAATTAGTTTAGTTCGGTTTGGGTGAATATTGGAGCAGGTTTGATTTTGGTTGGGCTACGCAAATATCAGGTGGCTTTAGTTTAGATTTGGTTGCCAAATTTGCTTGTGTGGGTTTGGGTCTAGCTGTATATGAAAGATTAGCTTTGGATCTGCTAGTCTAGGTACTTACGGTAGTAACTGTATTGCATGAGTTATTGCATCTGAGAGGGAGAGAGAGAGAGAAAGAGAGAGAAGAAAACCACCTGCGCACTGGCTCGACAAGCATGAGCCAGAGGGGATGCCGGAGCTACTCCCAGAGCTAGTGCTGGCGTCGGTAGCCATGGGGAAGGCTCGACGGCGTGGGTGTGCGGTGGTGGCGGCGCTTTCCGTTGGCTCACGCTAACCCTAGATCGATGGGGGTGTAGGTGGGGTGATTGGCACAGCGGCGAACCTCGTGACGCGTGCTCCTGGTACCCCCACCTCTTTATATAGCGCGGCGACAGGGGCTCACCCACCAGATGAGGTTGGGGCGCCCCCGATCAGGGCACGGATAAGGGACTCGTTTGGGCCGTTGGGATCGAACGAGAGAGATCTATCTAACATTCTCCCCCTTGATCTTGACTTTACTTTTAACTTTGTACTTTATTCGTTTCATCACGGATCGGTACATAGAGCATATTTCATCGTCTCGACTTAATTGACGATAGAATCAGATAGCCACTACGTACTTTTCTATTTTGAAACAAATCATGTTACTTTTGGGCCTCGGTAATCCAGGAATCATAGGCTTTCCATTAAACCCATGCCGGCTATGTGTTCCTTGAACACATTGGGTGGTAACCCTTTCGTTAGCGGATCCGCAAGCATATCCTTTGTCCTTATATGCTCAAGACTTATAGATTGATCCTGCACTTTGTCCTTCACAACATAATACTTTATATCTATCGACTTTGTAGCATTACTCGACTTGTTGTTGTGAGCATAGAATACTATGGGCTCGTTGTCACAGTACATCTTTAGTAGCCTGCTTATGCAGTCTACCACTTTCAAGTCGGGTAAAAATTTCTTTAACCATAACGCCTGTCCCATGGCCTCATAACATGCTATAAATTCTGCATACATCGTAGATGATGCAACTATCGACTGGCGCTTCTCCATGAAATAGCACCTCCTACGAGAGTAAAGACATATCCTGTCGTGGACTTTATTTCGTATTTATCTCCCACAAAATACGCATCTGAATACCCTTTTATTTCTAGGAAATCAGATCTTTTATATGTTAGCATGACGCCTTTTGTGTCTTGCACATAACGCAAAGCTTTCTTTACCATCTTCCAGTGCTTTGTGCCTGGATTCTCTTGATATCTACCGAGTACCCCAGTGATAAAAGCTAAGTCAGGACGAGTGCACACTTGTGCATACTGTAAGCTTCCAACAGCCGAAGCATATGGTACTGACTTCATTTGATCGATCTCATATTGGTTCTTTGGACATTGGAATTTTCCAAAACTATCGCCCTTGACTATGGGAGCAGGTGTTGCATTACTCACATGCATATTGTATTTTTTTAGAATCTTTTCACAATATGCTTTCTGCGACAGTCCTAACACTCCATTCTTTCTATCTCGGTGAATTTCTATGCCCAAAACATAAGAAGCTTCACCAAGGTCTTTCATGTAAAAATTTGAAGACAAGAACTTCTTTGTTTCTAGTAGTAGACTGACATCGCTGCTAGCAAGCAAAATTTTATCCACATACAGAATTAGGAAAATATATTTCCCACTTTTAAACTTTGCATAAATGCAGTTGTCTTCAACATTCTCTTTGAATCCAAATCTTTTAATTCTATCATTGAACTTTAAATACCACTGCCTAGAGGCTTGCTTTAACCCATAAATGGATTTCTTTAGGCGGCATCCCATATGTTCCTTCCCTCCATGAAAAAACCCTTAGGTTGTTTCATGTAAACATTTTCTTCTAAATCTCCATTTAGAAATGTCGTCTTAACATCCATTTGATGCAACTCTAAATCAAAATGTGCAACTAGTGCCATTATGATTCTGAAGGAGTCCTTACATGAGACCGGAGAAAAAGTCTCATTGTAGTCTACCCCTTCTCTTTGCGTAAAGCCTTTTGCCACAAGTCTAGCTTTGTACTTTTCTACATTCCCATTGGAGTCATACTTTGTTTTGTAGACCCATTTGCATCCTACTGTTTTGGCTCCTCTAGGAATTTCCTCTAAGTCCCAAACATTGTTGGAACTCATCGATTGCATTTCATCTTCCATTGCCTCCACCCACTTGGCTGAGTGAGGGCTTCTCATGGCTTCTTCATATGAGGTAGGATCGCCCTCCATATGAACTATTTCTGTGTTGTAGACTTTGTAAATTTCTTTGAAAATGGCTGGTCTTCGTTCTCTTTTAGACCTTCTGAGTTCATTAGACTCTTGCTCATTTCTTGCCTCAGGTTCTGGCACATTTTTAGTATGTGGCTGTTCTGGCTCCCTTTTGTGCTCAACAGTGGGTTCAGGTGGCTCCTGATGGACAGGTTCCGAACCTTCTCCTATTGTTGTCACGTGTGGAGTCACAATAGGTGCCGGCACCACAACCTCAGGGGTTGTAGATGGTGGCACAACAGGTAGCAAGAAAATGGCTCCTAAGTCATCGGATTAGGTGCATGCACCCTCTTATCCTCAAGATCAATTTCCCGAGCTACCGTGCTCCCCCTCATCAATTCATCCTCCAAGAAGACTGCATGTCTTGTTTCTACAAACTTTGTGTATCTGTCAGGGCAGTAGAAACGATAGCCTTTTGATTTATCTAGATAGCCAATGAAGTGGAAACATACTGTTTTGGGGTCTAACTTTGCAATGTTTGGATTGAAAACTTTTGCCTCAGCTGGGCTCCCCCAGACCCTCAAGTGGTGCAGAGAGGGGACTCTGCCTGTTCACAATTCATACTGTGTTTTGGGCACCGACTTACTTGGTACTCTGTTGAGAATGTGAATAGTGGTTTTAAGCGCCTCCATCCACAATCCCAATGGGAGGGTGGAATAGCTCATCATGTTGCACACCATATCCATAAGGGTACGGTTACACCTTTCAGCTACTCTATTTTGCTGAGGTTCGCCCGGCATAGAATACTGGGCAACTATTCCATTTTCCTGTAGGAACCTTGCAAAAGGTCCTGGTATTTGACCATATGGAGTATGCCAACCGTAGTACTCCCCCCACGGTCAGACCGGATTATTTTAATTCTTTTATCACGCAGATTTTAAACTTCAGCTTTGAAAATTTTAAATTTATCCAATGCTTCAGATCTTTCTTTAATTGGATAAATGTAACCATACCGGGAGTGATCATCCGTGAATGTTATGAATGAATGACAACCATCCACACTTTTCACAGGAAACAGTCCACAAATATCAGTGTGGATGATTTCTAGTGTTGCTATACTTCGGTTTGCACCCTTTTTAATTTGCTTTACATACTTTCCTTTGATGCAATCTATGCATTGCTCGATGTCTGAGAACTCTAACGGAGGAAGAATGTCATTTTAACGAGGCTTTCTATTCTTTCCCTCGAAATATGGCCTAATCTGCAGTGCCATAACTTCGATGAGTCAAGAGTTTGCTTTCTTTTCTTTTGTTCTTTGTTCGACAAGGGAACTTGTTCATTCACATCACACACAGAAACACTTTCTCATGCAAGGATAATAAATAAAGCTTGCCATGTAGTGAAGCAACACCCACACAAGTATCTTTCAACCAAATGGCACATTTGCCATGTCCAAAATAACACTCATACATGTCTTTATCCAGGCACGACACACTTATTAAGTTTCTATGGATGGAAGGAACAAATAAAACATCCTTAAGCAAAAGAGTAAAGCCATCAGCTAGCTCCAGAGGAATGTCGCCAACAGCCTCCACTTCTGCTTGAATCCCATTCGCCACTTTAATGAGTCTTTCTCTTCTTGGAAAAATCCTTGTCGAATGGAATCCCTGTAAAGAGTTGGCAACATGAACAGTTGCACCAGAGTCAATTCACCAAGTAGATTTAGAAAAAAATTCATACAAGGATTCATTTACAAAAGAGACTATGTCTTCGTTCTCTGCCATTATGGACTTTAGCCATATTGGGCAATCCTTTTTGAAGTGGCCAGGCTTTTTGCAATGGTGGCACTGGTCTTTGTCCCCAGGGAGAGACTGCTGATACTGATGCTAGTGTTGTAGGGGGCCCTTGCCATGTGGCTTGGAAGGGGAGCCACTATGGTTGCTGTTGGTGAAGTTCCTTTTCCTGTTGTCCTTCACGTAGTTCAAAGAACCACCGTGAATGGACTTAATCCTTTCTTACTCTTGAGAACACATCCCTATGGTCTTTTCAATGTCCCACTTTTCAGGGGACATGTTATAGTTGATGACGAAGTTCTCGAACTGTTGGGGAAGAGAGGCCATGGCAAGATGCACCAGTAGAACAGACTTGAGCTTGAGGTCCGCATCCATGGGCTTTAACTTATTCGTCATGTTGGACATCCTCAAGATGTGCTCTCTAATGCCATGTGTCCCTCCCGTATACTTTTCTGTCACCAGCTGTTTTAGCAGCTGGGTTGCATACATCTTTGAAGAGCCAGTAAACTGGCTCTTTATCTTTGCAAGGTACTCACCAACAGAGGCACACTCTTTGATTGAGCCCACTATTGCGTTATCAATCGTATTCTTCAAAGGCCAAGCACTTTTTATTTGCATTGACCCACTTTTGGTTATCTATTGAGTAGGCCAGCTCCAATGGAGCATGGTCTCTCTTTCTCTTTTCCCATGCAGCACTTTCCTCAGTATCACCCCTAACTGGGTCCTCAGGCTTGACTGGCTGTTTAGTTTCAACAACCCAGTCCACCTCAGCGCAGACGAATGCCTGGTCAACCTTTTTCCTCCACTCAGAATAGTTATCTCCTCTGACCAGGGGAATGTCCTTTAGGCAGCTCATGAGGTTGAGACCACCTGAAAACCACAAAAGATGTGAGATAACCAAAAACAACTGTATGCATTAATCCAATGTTGGTATAAATTAAGCATGCAATTATTTGTGCCATTTAAAGTTATATCATCGTTGCGTAAAGATAAAATTAAATGCACCTTTAATACATAATAAAAGGAATCATGATCATGTTTATTAATAACGTTGGTCAATTAATAATATGAAGCATAATCAACTTTAAATCACTTTATCACATATTTTAAAACAAAAATTTAATGTACTTTATTGCATTCTAGCAATTTAAATCAACTATTTGCAGCAGAAATAATTATTACACTATTCATAAACTTTGGACTTTACATAAAAACTCTGTCACTTTCATATTCTCTAATCAAAATATTCACTGAAATAAAATGAATAGAGAAAACTTTGCAAAATTTTATCAAAAACTTGATAAAAAACATCGAAAATAGCCTCTGTAAAATAAAAAATAGAATAAACTAAAAACAGAACTGTCTGGCTTTGGCCCAGTGGCCCAGCGCTATCTGTCGCACGCGCGCGGTCGCTGGAGGCGCCAGCAGCCCGCGGCCTAGCTCGCCAAACACAGCCTGCCAGCAGCCTAGAGCCAGCCGCCGCGTGCGGCTGCTATCCGACGCGCGCGTGCCCGCGTGGTGCCCGCGTAGCAGCGGCTCGGTGCGAGGCCTCGCGGCCCATATGGCCCATCAGCCCTGCACCGCCCCCCACGTCCGTAGCCCGCCAGCGCCGCTCAATCTTGGCCGCCCATTCCCTCTACCCTAGATCCCATGGCTGCCCGCGCCCCTCGGGGGGATAAAAGCAGCCTGTGCCATAGCCCCCCGAAACCCTAGCTCATTTACCCCCCGTCCACCCTGCGACCCCCTGCTCCTCTCTCCCTGGCGGCGCTGGAGAGGCGAGGTGCCCGTCCGCCCGGCGACATCACCGGCGACGGTCCCCTCCCTTTTCCTACGCCGCCACCCCTTCTGCTTCCCCTTTTCCCTTTGTCCCTTCCACCTCCCCACCACCATGAATGAAGCAGAGAGGTTGAAAACGACGAGTGGAGGAGCCACGGCCCCCCTCTGCCCCCCTTGGCGGCGGTGCGTCCACCCAAGGGTGGGCTCATGACCGTCAAGCGGCGCAGCGGAGGGGCCCCCTTGCCGGCGACGACCGGATTTCTTTTCTTACTTTCGATCTAGGGTTTGGGGATCTGGGATTTTCGACTTTCTTTTCCGGATTTGGGCAAAAATTGGGGTGTTCTAGGGTTGGGGATTTGGGGTTTTGCTCTCTGTTTTGATTCGGGGTGGGTTCTGGGGATAGATCTAGGTCTAGGGATTCATCTCTGTTCGGGATCTGGGGTTCTTTTAGGGTTTCTTTTCTTTCTCTTTGCCCTAGAGGGGTTGTCCTTCTTCCCTATGCCTCGGCTTGCTGATGCGCATAGGGATCGATGGGGATGGCACGACCATAGGGCAAGGCGAACTGTTAGATCTAGGATCTCTATTCTTCTTTGCTTTTCTACCGAAGGAAAACTAGATCTAGGCTAGAACGGTGGATCTGATACCAATGAAAGATTAGCTTTGGATCTGCTAGTCTAGGTACTTACGGTAGTAACTGTATTGCACGAGTTATTGCATCTGAGAGAGAGAGAGAGAGAAAGAGAGAGAAGAAAACCACCTGCGCCCTGGCTCGACAAGCATGAGCCAGAGGGGGTGCCAGAGCTAGTCCCGGAGCTAGTGCTGGCGTTAGTAGCCATGGGTAAGGGTCGACGACGTGGGTGTGCGGTGGTGGCGGCGCTTCCCGTCGGCTCACGCTAACCCTAGATCGGTGGGGGTGTAGGTGGGGTGATTGGCACAGCGGCGAACCTCGTGACGCGTGCTGCCGGTACCCCACCTCTTTATATAGCGCGACGACAGGGGCCCACCCACCAGATGAGGTTGGGGCGCCCCCGATCAGGGCATGGATAAGGGACTCGTTCAGGCCGTTGGGCTCGAACGGAAGAGATCTATCTAACAGTATAAAGCATAGGTTCCAGTTCAGACCTTCGTCCCTATTTGTTAGCGCATCTACGTCGGGCCGACATATTCAACCATGGGCTGTACGAATTGGTCCACGATGCGCGGTCCATTGGACCACGCCGACCCATTTCTCGCCAAAAAATAGGCTAGAAATACGTCACCACGAACATGTGCACATGCGATTATGTCGGCATTCGATGCCTCCACAACCGCATCACTATACCACGGAATTTAACATGAGTAAGAAAAGCAACTCGGTGCCGCTGGCTCTGCTGAACAATGCGACCTCATCGCCATTTAAGCACATGCAGCTCCGACCGAGCCGCCCGGCGAACTGTTGTAGCTGCCCTGCATGGCCGCCGCCCACGCGGCAGGTTTATATATGGTTGCAGGATGATGTATAAGGCCGATGATCCAAAGGCTAGCCGGGTGCGTAGCCCATTATTTTTTCATAAAATAAATAATATTAAGAAAAAACAATAATATAGACAAAACACTTAGAACTATACCACATAATTTAATACAAGTAAAAAAGACAACTCAACGGGATAGAGGCCACACTTCCAATAACTAGGTGTTAAGAGCATCTCCACTCGGCTACCTAGGACGCCGATACGGACGTCGAAAATAGGTCCGAATGCCAAAAATCGGCCTAGTCGTGTTCTCAAAAATCTCTTTTCGTCTGGATTCGGGCAAACTTTGGTCCAGACTTCCCAGACCGTACCCAGGTTCCCGGGAACGCCGAATGCATTGAAAACGGGCGTGGGCCAGCTCTGTCGGTGAAACGGTCCCATTCCCTCCCACTCCACTCACCCAGACTACGGCGAAGATCTCCCAGCACCTTTGTCGCCATGACTTTATCGGCGGAGGTCCTCCACGCCGAGACATGCCCACGTCTCTAAATATGCTCGCCATAGTCGTCGCCCATTCGGCCACCGCTTTCGCCGCCCGAACTTTGATGTAGCTCTACTTCGCTGCGAGCTCCCACCACCATGCCCGCCAAGTGTTCGGCATTTGACCGGTTCGGCCATGGACAACGACGACGAGCAGACACTCGATGTACTGCTGGAGGAGGAGAACATCGAGGTCATCGAAGATGCAGAGCACATAGAGATCCTCGCATCTCTCGCCCAGCTGTAGCTGCAGATGGCGAAGCCGAAGCGCGGTGGTTCGGCGTCGGGTCGCCGGAAGTGCAAGGCAAGGCAAAGGATTGAGGGCTACTGCTTGTTGTACGCCGACTACTTCGCTGACGAGCCGCTCCACGAAGAGGTTGTGTTTCGGCGCCGTTTCAGGATGAGCCGGAAGCTCTTCCTCAAGATCATGCATGCCATCCGGGAGTTCGACCCCTATTTCGTTTGCAAGAAGGACCGCACCGACATGGTTGGGTTTTCCTCACTGCATAAGTGCACCGTGGCGATGAGGTTGCTTGCATATGGAGCGTCGGGTGACAGTGCCGATGACTATCTTCGCATGGCTGAGTCTAGTGGCATCGATTGCTTGTACAGGTTCTGCAGGACAGTGATCGTAGTGTTTGGGAAATAGTACTTGAGATCACCCACTACTGAAGACACTACTCGGATCCTCGTAGTCAATGAAAGTAGAGGATTTCCTAGTATGCTTGGAAGCATAGACTGCATACATTGGCAATGGAAGAACTGTCCATTTTCATGGCAAGGAATGTACAAAGGCCACAAAGGAGGTTGCATTGTGATACTCGAGGCAGTTGCTACACATGATCTTTGGATCTGACACTCCTTCTTTGGCATGGCAGGATCGAACAACGACATCAACATCCTCAACTCCTTAAATGTCTTTGCCAAGCTTGTTGAGGGTCATGCTCCCCCTGTGGACTTTGAGATTAACAGGCACCACTACAACAAGGGATACTATCTAGCAGATGGTATCTATCCAAGATGGCCAACATTTGTGAAGACTATCTCAAACCCAATGCTTCCCAAGCATTCTCAGTTTGCCAAGGAACAGGAAGCTTGCAGGAAGGACGTGCATCGGGCATTTGGTGTGCTCCAGCAGAGGTTTGCAGTTGTCCAGTTCCCTGCTATGACCGGGTCGAAAGATCAGATGTGGAAAGTGATGAACTATTGTGTGGTCTTGCACAACATGTTCATTGAGGATGAGAGGAAGGATCCAATGAGTTTTCTCGAGCAGAACAATCCATACTACATACAGGGTCCTCTTGCCGAGCCTGATCATCAGGTGTCTCCAACCTGGATTGCCTTCATTGCCATGCGTCAGGAGATCCAAGATCCGGCGGTGCATCAACAACTGCAGGATGATCTTGTTGAGCACATATGGATACGCAGGGGAAACACGTAGATGACGAGCATGAACTGGCCGAACATGGCCAAAATATATTGTATTTTCACTGTAGGCCGAACTATGTTTACATTTACGCCGAACTATGTTTAAAATTTCGCCGAACTATGGCCGAATCTATGCCGAACTAGGCCAAAAAATGTTCTGTATTCATAGTATGCCAAACTATGCAAAAATCTGGACGAACTTGATATGAATTTGTGCCAAATTTGAGCGGAAACGGGCGTCCCGAGAACTCGGCCTGGGAAATCGAGTGGGAAACTCGGCGTTCCTAGGCCAAAAACGAGGTTCGTCCGGCCAATGTTTGGTCTGGATTTCGCCCTGGGAATGCCCAACGAGTCAGGATGCTCTAAGGGTTACAGGCTCAAGGCGGGAGCCCATGCTGCCTGCCCCCCAAAGCTAGGGTAGGAGCCCACGCTTAGCGATATTGTGTGCCAGAATAGCAAATTTAAGTGGGTTGGAGTGTGGAGCGGAGGGGTGTTGAAGATAGTAGGTGTAGGGTGTGACTTCATGCTGCGGTTTGGCATTCTGCCGGGAGTGGGAGGCATGATCAGGACGAGCTCCTCCCCTGCCTTTTGGTGGTGCTCCTCCACGTACTCCGGCGGCCGGAGATGTTGGTGCAGGTCGGCCATGGAAGCTCCATGAATAAGGTCTTCGGTGTCCTCCCTCTTCATGTGCCTCTTTTGCTTCTTCTCTCCCTGTCAGCTGGCCGTGGCGGCGGGGGGCTAGGGGATGGGAGCGGGATGGCGCACCAGGGGAGAGGAGGCTGGGAAGGTTCTTCTTTGACAGTGCTCAGGCGCAACATCGATGGGGTGCTGCAGAGCTTCTGTGTCAAGCCTCCATGGAGGAGGAGGTCCTAAGAGGCCTAAAGCATAAAGATGACGTCTCAGCCCATAAATTCCAGGCTGCCGGCCAGGAACCCCAAGCTACTCGTCGGTGTCGATGTAGAACCAACCCGATCTTCAGGGAACACTTACTCTGCCAAAAGTATCAACAAAGCAAGGGTGAGTACAGGGTGTACTCCACAAGACTTATGGCTGGTGGAGTTGTTTTGCATAAAGCCATCTTTGTTTATAAAACAAGAGAGAGGAGAAGCTCGTCTATTTAGAGTATTTTAAAAGGGGATAAGAAAGCGACATCTCCGAAATATTGATCATCGTCTTTTGATATCCACCAAATCATCATCTGAACCCTAACTAGGATCACCCCCTCGTACCATGAGGAAGCATCGTTAAGCACACGTTGATCTACCAAGTTTTATGATTAGGTTAAAGTTCTCTATGATATTAGAATCTGCTCACCAAGCGTTCATAAACCATGAACACGGCTTTTCGAAAAGATTTAACCCTGCAAGGGTGTACAACTTTACCCACACGTACCAACCGACTCTTAATGCCAACGTTTGAGACCTCTTCCTTGGAAGGCCGGCAGAGGGTGGTTGGCCACGACCTTTACCTTGCTTTCACCGAGACCATGAGTCATGCAATAAGGATGGTTCCGCCGTAACGGGTCAAATCCCGAAGCCGGTCCTTAAAGATGTGAGGCGAGGTTGGTTCACTAGGGGCTCCATCGACCCCAAGCAACCCGATCCACGCTTCCCTACCTGTTATGAATGCACCTTCACCTGCTAAATCTTTCAAAAGTTTTTCTATGCATATGTCGAATGGAACGCCGAACTATGTGACTCATGGAATCTACTAGGCAAGTTAATCAGGTGAGGGGTTCCCAAGCCCCGTGTGGCTGTACGCTCATCTCGGTTCCAAAGGCAAGAACTCAGGTCCTAGTGGTGGCGAGCATGGGACTAGAAAAACCACATCCCACTATGGCCTCCCATACAAGCCTTAGCATGTTTAACTTATATCACCTCTGATATCATCTCATCACATTCTCCTGTCATACTAGATTCTCTGTATCTGATACATCATCTGGATAGACCAAAACTGACAGCTATGCATGGCTAAGCAGGACACAGATATAAGCTTTAGCGGTGCACACAAGCCAAACCTAGTTATGCTAGGAGCAATGGATCAGGTAATATAAACTCAAAGGGAATAATGCAATAGATAGGATACTCTATCTATCTATAAAAGACCATAGTAGAATCATATGCATCATGGCAAGAATAGAAATGCTTTCGAAATCATAGGATTATATCATGGTGGTGCTATGCTTGCCTTTGCTAGTTGATAACCAATAAGCAGATCTTTGGAATCCTTTTACTTAACTTGGTTATAGTTGGTCAGGCATTGTTCTTTGATCTTTCCCGATCTTGATCTCGGTCCTCGATCTCGATCTCGATATCGTATTCTATCGGGAAGAACCAAACACCAAAAAGAAAGAGAAACAATCAACACATGGCATTGATACAATGCTCAAGCAAGTATGATGATATAACAAGTTAAATTGTACTGAAATGTAACCCTAAAGCATTCTCGACAGTTTAATCGAGGTTCCGAGGGGTACAAACCCTAACTCGGGAAACTCCGGAATCACCTAAGAGGGGTTACTATGTTTTTCTAATTATACTTGTCATTTAAGTTGTTGAACAATGCATGATTATAGCTTTATTAGGTAGATCTCATTTTTTTGAACATTTTGATATATTATTCATATTTTTCTAAATTACAGATATTAAGTTATTGATTTTATAAGATTAAAACAATTTCTGGAATTATTAAATCTTTTAAAATTGTTTTACTACATCATCGTGACATTAGCACAGGGGTGAGGGTAGTTTTTCACCGGGGCAGTGTCTACCCACAGTGGCTAACAGCAGGGCCATAGGCCACCTTAGCTGCCACGCGGGCGGGGGCGGGCCCACAGCAGGTTTGACCACGGCTGACCCGCGCGCGCTGACATCACGATGAAGTCACCACGCCGGTGGCTCCCAGATCGGCGACGGGGACGGCGCAGGAGGCGATGCGGGGCTATGGGATCTATCCCGTTCGAACCAGGGCATCGAGAGGGACATAAAACTGGCGGAGGAACTATCATTTGGCCACCGGTGGCTTGCCAGCGACACAGCCAAGCGGCGACCGACGGTGGCGCGCGGCCCTAGCGAGCTACAGAATGTGAGGAAGCAAGGTAAGGCTACCAGGAGGATCACCATCTCTCTAGGAGCGCGACGGTGCGGTCGGTGAATCCATGCGAGGCCGGAATTGATAGGGACGACGACGGCCGAAGCTCGGGAAGGAGGTTCCAATTGCGGCGTTTGGGATACCCCTGGCTTGCAATCTTGGTAGGGAAGGTTAATAGGGAGGAGGCGGAGCTCGTGGCGTGCTTGGCTCGGTCCAGGATAGCGAGGAACGACGGGACACCGACGAGGTCCGAGCTAGGGTTTTAGTGGATAAGAGGAACGAGGGAGAAGGAGAATTAGAGCTCGTCCTCTAGGGTCTGAGGTTCTTATAGGCGTAGGGAACGGCGGTGACGTGTATCTTGGCGTGGCGAGCATCCTGGCGTGGCTGAATGACGATGACGAGGACACGAAGCAGCTTCTGCTCGCTCTCCTTCTGGCTCGAGGTAGAAGAAAAGAGAAAGAAGCAATGAAACTGTATGGGCCTTGGATGGGCCTTGGATGGGCCACAAGGAGCTGCACTAGGCGGCGGGAAAGAGAGGGAGGAGAGGTGGGCTGCAGCCTGAGAGGGTTCTGGCTGCAGTTTTTTTATAGAAACCTTTTTCTTTTTTCTGAATCTGTTTTCTCTTTTGCAATTCATTTTGAAAACTGTTTTGAATACTTTCAAAACACCAGAGGCTTTTATAGAATATATAAAATACTTATGAGCCCTTGTATTCAATTTGGGCTCCAATATTTTTGGTAGTTTTCAAATAAAAAACCATTTTGAATTGATTTCAAATAGAGGGAGAGGGTAGGGTTTAGAGTTTTTCATTATGTTCTTTAATGCACAATTTAAAACATGATGCTCATGATGCACAAACAAACTCTAAATAATGTTTATCTAAAACTGGGTGTTACATAGAGTCGGTGTCTCTGGCATCCCAAATGGTTTCGTCCCCGGTGGCGTCTGGAGCGGCCGCATCTGGAGGCATGATAGCAGTGATCAAGGACTCGGTCACGTCTAGCGTGCCGGCGCGATTTTTTATAGGATGTGATATATAATATTAAAGACCTGTGGACATAGAGAGTACCGTTCGGGTACTTTTTATCAAATTATGGCCACAGTCTTAATGCAGTTTTCAGGTTCTTCGGGTCTTTACCGTGCAAAAATAAAAAGCCGAATGAAACTGACTTAGCGATGCGAGGTGGGAAAACATAAATCTCGTAGCGCGCTTTGCGCAGTCAACGCTCCTTCAGCCCGAGTCATGTACGGGCAGGATGCGGCCCAGATAAGTGGGCCTCAGGAAGTGAAAGGCCCAACGTCAGGACAGCAGATCTGTGCTAATTGCGTCCCCCCAAAAAAAAGCTGCGCTAATTGCAGCAGGCGAGCAAGTACGTGCTGAGAATAATGGCGGCAGACATGTAAAAAAAAAATGGCGGCAGAGGAGGCCATCAGAATCTTCGGCGAAGAGAGAGCTCGTCCGTCAACGTCCATAACGATGGACCCGTCATCGGACTCGTCTGAGGATTATTCCACCCCGCTCGGCATGGTCGACGGCACCCCGTCAAGAGAGATGTTGCCACTGCACCCTTCTAGTTCTAGCCGGCTAGCTAGCTGATTGCTTGTTAAACTGCTAGCGCTTCATCAACTTTGGCTACCATTCCATGCGCGGCAAATTTTTGGCGTCCTGGCCTAGGTAGAGAGAGAACCGAGAGCTCGCGCGCTGCGTGCATGTGTGAACAAAGTCAGGAGCTAGCATCGTGGCATATTGGAGCTATTACTAGTGGAACGCTGCACATAGGTAATCTGGAAATCTATGAAACACACACTAGTGGAAGGAAAACGGCCCATTAGTTCCGGTTTATTAGGTTTTTAGTCCTAGTTTTTGAAGTCCCGATTTATAAACCGGGACTATAGAATCAGAACTAAAGCCCCTTCCCCGTCCTCCCTAGTCCCGGTTCCGCCACAAATCGGGACAAATGTCACTCCACGTGACGACAGTGTAGAGCGGGGGTGAAGGAATTTTAGTCCCAGTTCGTAAACCGGGACTAGATGAACTTTGCCGCGGGAGCTTTTTAGGGTTTCGGCTGCCGCGGCAGCAGGTTCTGTCATGACAGAGTTTTAGGGTGGTTTTCTGCTGTGGCAGGAGGATCGGTAGAGGAGGGAGAGCGAGGTTTTGTGTTTGTGACGTGCAATGAAGGAACCATTACAGAACATCGTCATAAATATAGAGATCGAACAATAACCTCTTTCTTCGTGCTTGGTCAAACATATTACATACAATACACATTCATGCATATATATAATATAATTTCTCTTACGATCCCTATTCTATATCGATGGTATTCTCTGGTTGGATCTATGACCTCCTTAACTAAGAATTCCGTCAATTCCTCTTAAATAGCTCGTATGCGATTCTGCTCTAGGAGACCGTCTCGCATCCGTTCCATCTTAATTTTAAAGAAGGGATGAATATATATGAATGAAACTCAACACAATTGATAGTAATAAAATAAGATTGTAAATATTGTTGACGTAGTTCAAGTTGTTTTGAAAATCTTCCTACCTCATAGGTCGTCTGGCGAATGTACTCGCAAACGTAGTATTACATAAATTATTTCCGTCTTCCTGCCTCAATCACTTCACGATAATAGAGTTCAATGAAAATAATAATCAAGCACGATAATGGTATTGAAACAAGAATCAAAGAGATGCACGGACATAGCTATAGTACTACACTTACATTGAGTTGTCAAAATGTCACTTTCGCATTCTCTCTAACATGCACTTCAACTTCAACTTCTCATTTTCACTTTCGCATTCTCTCTGTGCGTCAACAATGGTTCGGTGAAGATCATCAACGAGCTCATTTGGCGCCTCTTCATTTTTAGCTTCACCCATTGTATCACCCTATTCTCCATGTGTATCAGCGTATTTAGGAAACATAGGATAATTGTCATCATCCTCTTCTTCTTCATTATCTTCCATCATAACCTCTCTTTATCCGTTTGGTACAACAATTGTAGCTGGACATGAAACCGGACTGAAGCAGGTGGATGTGAAGAGTTCTCTAGGAAGAGTAATCCATGATTCTGACAGTCAACACATGGACAATACATAAAATCATTCAGACTGTTTGCCTCAACCATACCAATAAAATTATAAAGGCCCGTAATGAACTCGGCAGTGCGTCTGTCACCATACATACATTGCCGGCTCATCTGCATTATATAATTAAGTTTATGAAAAACCATTACAAAACATCTAGAAAAATGACCAACGTACATTGACAAATGCATTGTATCAATGAGAGATGAAAGGATTAAGTTGCATGCTAATCTCGATCGAGGAGGAAAGAAAGAGGAGAAAGTTTAAGTGTGGCTCAGGCACTTTATATCATGTTTGTTTTGTGTGAACTCAAGTGGCATCATGCTCTTACGCATTTCATCGAGCACGTCTTGTGCATAGAGGAGAAAAATTAAGCAACATACACCACTTATGCATGAGAAGGGAAAAACAAACCAGCTCACACAAGCATGTAGAGCTGGGGGTCTTTAGTCCCGGTTCCTACCAAAAACTGGAATTAAATGTCTGCGGCAGCCGCCATGTGTCACCAAACCCTATTAGTCCCGGTTCCTGCCCGAACCGGGACTAAAGGTCCATCATGAATCAGGACCGATCGTTGCCCTGCCCCTTGTGTTGTCCTGGCTTTAAGAATCGTGACTAATATGAGTCTTAGTCCCGGTTCGTGAAACAACCGAGATTAATCGCTCGGTGTTGCATCGACGGAAGCCCTGTTTTCTACCAGTGACAGAAGACGACGATATTTCACTTCTATGAAGAGGACCCCCAATGGTGCATCATCATAATTAATTACTCGTCGTAACCACAAGCTTCAGAACCTGGGGCAGTCTGTTGCGAAGATTGGCCTCCCAAATTCAATGTAATCAGCTAAGGTGTCTGCTTGCACTGTAGTAAAGCACGACTTTAGACGCTAGACGATCTTCACCTGTATTTGTTATGGCCCCTGCAGCAGCGAAAAATTTGTGGCAGTCATTGTGGCGGGCAACACAACCCAAGCCCCCTTTGCCTAAACTCTCATGGAACGCCCATCAATATTTACCATAACCCGGGCTGTTCGCGGTGGCGGCCACATGTGAATCACCGGTGAAGCCACAGCTGCCTTCTCCTTGGAAAATTCAGGCCACTCACCAGTTTGCCGCCGGACAGTGAACTGCGGCTCCTCCACTGATAATCGGCTCTCTGCATTGTTGGCTTTGTTACGCTCCGTCCACCGGCACCAAAGCAGAGCAACCGTTGTCATCATTAATTTGTGTCATATTCCAGTGTTTGTTTGGAGTGATAGCTAGCCACGTCGAAAAAAATAGATTCTTTTAGTACTAAAAATAGGAGTTTTAAAAGCAAATTTATATAAAAGAACTGCTAAGACAAAAGCCTGCTAAGAGAACAACATATAGAAGAGCCTATGAACTGGAATAGCGCGAAGATCAAGTACGTGTTACAAAATATATTTTTTATAAGGAGTAGTATAAGTTAGCGTACATCCAGTCTATTTATGACAAGATGAACACAACGCGGAAAACTGAAGGAAAAAAAGATACGGAGTACTCATAAACAGACGATGCTTTCTGAATTCAGATTTCGCAGGAAAATGCTCCATGCCTAGTAGCTGTCAAATACGCGCCCACAAAATGAAGATAACACACATCGATACATCTTTATCGGTTCTGACTTTTTTAGATATTTTGAAATATGCTAGATACGGATGGAAGTAAGTGAACGTACACACTACATGCATTTTCGAAAAAAAATCTACTCCCTCTAATTAATAATGTCGCCGATTTAGTATAAAAAGTAAAACATTATACTAGTGAGCATAGAAAATATACTCGCACGAGTACATATACACATGGTATACCAGCAAGCAAGTCGCACCAACTTTATTCTTTTGTAGAGTATATATGTATAATCGCCTGACTGGTGCACGTAGTACGTGATGGCACCACAAACTAATAAAGACGGCAAGGTACGAGAAGATCCACAGATCCGATCGCCTTGGAGCCACCACCACCCATTCACCTATCTACCCGTAAAGCGCCTACGTACGAACGGTTTTTGAGATGCGCAACCAGCAAGAGGACAAGCCCGGCCCGGCCCCGACGCGACGCTTCCGGAGAAGGCCAGCCGCCAGCGTCGTGGATCGGTCTCCACGGGACGACACGTTCCACCGCTCCTTTCCTCTCCGCCCAAAAGATGCGCGCATACGTGTGCGTCGTACGATAGTGCGCTGTGATTCCACATCTTTATATCGTCTCGAAGCCCCTGACGCCTCGTCGACTCGTTTTTTACCGTACCAGGGACAGGGTGCACGTCACGGAGCACCACTCGCTCCCAGCTTTTACCGTTGTCATCAGCAGCAATAGTTTACTCTGTAACTATAAAATGTGTATGTTCTCGCGCATCAGCCGTGGCTTTTTGTTTAGAAAATGGACATCGGACGTGATCGAGGAGAGACGACTAACTTTCTTTGTTTCTTCGGAGAAGCCGGCCCTATATAGTGTGTTCAAACAAACAAGAGTATAAATCGTAGAGCACACAGATGTTAAGAATGAATCAAACAGTATAAAAGAGAAATTTCGCAAAAAAAAAAAACAGTATAAAAGAGAAGATAAAAATACGAAGCGGATCTGCGGCTATCCTGTAGGGGCCATGGAACTTTAGAAATAGTCTAGTGTTTAACAGAACTATTTGGATTAATATGAAACATGTGTGAAATCTGGTGCTTTCTTATTTGAGAAATTGGAAAGTTCCTTTCAAGGATCTAGAAAGCGGACAAACTGCCTAGTTCACAGATCAACTCTTGCGAAAACTCAGAAGACCGCTGAGGCTCCCCCGTGCTTATGCCTAGATTTCGGATGGATATCCACTTGAAAGTCCTTAGTTCTGGAAAAGATGCATGGTGGAAAGATATTGCTGGACTACCTGCAAAGCCATCCAGACGAGGAAGACTCTATCCACGTAGTGTATTGAGCTTCTTTCTCCTCCTTGTTGTTCCTGGGTTTTGCCCCTCTTTGTGATGTCGATGCCTGTATCTTCTGTTTCCTTTCCCTATAGTAGTTTGATCTAGTGGCAGTTTCCCCCTCTCGTAAGGTTTGTTGTAAGAAAAGACTCCCCTGGTAGTTTGGAGCTTAGTTTTTTTTTAGCTTTTGGTCTGTAATCTTTTTGGACTCTTGGAGACTCCTTTATTTCTTTTCTTTGAAAATGAACGAGGGAATAAAAATCCCTTTTGATTTTTAAAAAAAATACGAAGCGGACCTGCATCAACATAAATCTCGTGCTTCCGTTTTCAAACGGCTCTACCCAACATTCATATCTTCTGTAGGTTATCATGATATTGCTCGAAACAGACTACTCGTCCCGCTTTATAAATAAAGCAACATCCAGGTGTCAGTCAGACATACAACATTTCCGATGCTAACTGCGTCAAAAAGGAGAAATAAAAAGATGGTATCGCTAGGACCTCAGCACATCATCGACCAAGAAAAACCAAAAAAAGAACAACCACCACCGAGATCAGGACAAAGGAGACACCATCAGTAAGGATCAAGGGCCGCGAAGAGACTCGCATGTTCATGCAACAAACTGGAGAGTGTTGTCCAGGTGCTCCTGGTCCTTACGCCTAGCTAGGCGGGACCACTACTAAAGAAAGCCAAGAAAAAAAATCATGATATTAGTTGAAGGTGATAGATAAAAAGTCATGTGATACTGCATGTAGTTTTTTGCTAAAGGGGATGATATAAACAACTGTTGTATTGATTTGTCCATGTCACAAAAACTACAATTCTTAGTACCCTATCAATTTTTTTTCCCAAGTTATCTTTGGTTAAAAGCACCTTTTGATGAAGAATACACATGAATATCTTAATTTTCAGTGAAACTTTTGTTTTTTTAAATATACTTAAATATACTTACGTAGTGATCTAGTATGTCCTATCATAAGATCAAGGCACATAGATTAACCAAAAAACCAGAGGCAGTTAGACCCATCTAAAGGCGTCCGGATTTTTAAATAATTATATATTCATTAACCTCTTAGCTAAATGAAGTTACCTTGACCATTTATTCCTAGTTAAAAGTCCTCTAAACTTTATATTTAGAGGGTTTACCTCCATAACATTTTTCACCAAAACTTCATTCTGTTAAGTTGTGCAACGTTATAAAGAGATGGATGTTGATGAGAGATTGAGAGATAGGTGAATCCTCTGACCAATTGTCTTGCCATAATCTCGTGTTATGTATATTTTGTACTTGAAAACACCCTCTAGAAAAAAATCTTTTCTAACTTTCATAAGACCAAAAAAAATAAGACCTTTCCAAGTTTTGTTTTTGAAGTGGAGGTGATACCACGGTTTTTGCATCAAAATGATGCACACAACGTTCTTTATTTATTATTTAATAAAAACTTACAAAGATCAACCCGAAGCCACCTCTCCGGCGACAAAGTCGTAACCCTTACAACTTGATGAAGTGGGTGGCTATGTCGGAGCCAATAAAAGGAATATGCCCGAGAGACAATAATAAAGTGGGTATTATGTTATTCTAGGTTTATAATAGATATTTATTTTTATGCTAAAATTGTATTAATAAGAAAACATTAATACATGTGTGATTTACAAACAGAAATGGTTCCTAGTAAAGCCTCTCTTTATACTAGCCTGTTAATTAACGGATGATCAAAAGTTTCCTGATTATAACATTGGATGTTGTTAATAACAGTGTCATTTCATTGGAGAATAATATGATAAACAATCACCCGAACTTGATGTAGCAATACAATCATGTCACAAGTTTAAATTGCTATCACATTCATAGTAACTCAATGTCCTTAGACTATGGGATCACGTCAATCATTTTCACCGAAAGAGTACTTTCAAACGTCACACCGTCACAGGGTAATTATAAAAGTGTCGTCAGGTATTTGGAACGTGCCAGTTGAGCCTCATGGATCAAAATTGGGATTTGTCCATCCGGATGACGTAGAGATATACTCAGGGCCCTCTCGGTGATATCACATTGACATAGCCCTGCAAGCAAGTGATTTGATCACTAGAATATCATATCACAGGAACAAGAAAAAGAGTACTTCTTAGAAACAAGATTAAACAAGGTATAGATCACGAGGTGCCAACTGAGTTTGGTGCTTTCATGCCATGTATCAAGAAATCCATGACAACAGGTTCACACACAGCTGTAAGATCTCGTGGAGCATTTGTGAGTGCTCAGAGGAAACACTCCTACCCCGGATGATATATTTGATGCCACTTTTATGGTACCTGGTACTCCCAAACCATGCATTGGAGTACCAGAAAAATCCGGCCGTCCGTGCTAGAGGGCAACCATGTCATTTTACGAAAAAATTCTGCCATTTGGTCACTGCTAAATGAAGGGCTTTTGGATTATTTTGTTTCTTCCCAAAATCACAATTGAGAGCGCGACACCTTAATGTAGGGTTCGCAGCATAGAAAACAAAAAATTTCCTACGATGGGAACAACTATGTACCAACATCTATTTACTAGATATAAACAACGGGCGAATGTATATCCGTAGAGAACATACCCTTGAAGACCGACAAAGCATAACGAGTTAAACTCGTGGTTGATATAGACGATCTCTTGCCGATCTCAAGATCGAGAGGAAGTCCTAGCGCCGCAAATCAGCAGCGCATCCGTGCTCGCACACACGTCCGAGGCACCGAGCAACCTCCGCCTCCTCGCTCCAGCGATGCAGCGGAAGCACAACTCTTTCTTGTCGAATAGCCACCGGGAACATGTATCTCGCTAGTCCGAGACCATGGGGGATAAATTCTAGAGGGGGAGAGAGATCCTTCACGAGGAGGTGTGAGTGAGAAGTGAGGAGGGGGTGCCTTTTATAGGAGAGGGGGACCCTAAGGGGGTGGCCGGCGCATGGGGGCTGCCCCTTGCCCTCCCATCTTCATGTGGGTGGACACTCCACTCACAAATTTCCTTTAAATTCCCTCCACTCAAAATCCCACTCAAACTTGCCATTAAATTTCCACCAAATTTAATGCAAACTCTCATTAAACAAAACTCTTTTTATTTATTCAGAATTTTGTCAATTACTTTAATGACAAATATTCATATATAACCCCTTGCTAGAATTCTATTTCACATGCAAAAACACTTCCTGCAATTTCACCCGAAAACCTGTTTCGATATCTAGTGAAATAAATTCCTGCGCTTGTTATTCTTTCCGGCATGAAACTTTTGCTCCAATTGGATGTCGGTCTCTCTTAAGTGTGTCACCCTACGGTTCGTGAATAATGCGGACATGATCGATACCCCTCTCGGATCAATAATTAGAAGCGGGATCTGGAGACCCATACTGACTCCCACACATTCAATAATGACTTTCTTGTGATCGTCGGAACCTTTTATGCTCGTATCTTAATCCCTTTGTTTCGCGATATATTACATGTCTGAGATTCGATCATCGGTATCTCCATACCTAGTTTGATCTCGTTACTGACATGCACTCTTTTCTCGTTCCCATGATATAACATTCTAGTGATCAAATCACTTGCTTGCAAGCTAACGAATGTGATATCACCAAGAGGGCCTAGACTATATCTATCCGTCGTCGGGATGAACAAATTCCACTCTCGATCCATGGGCCTCAACATAACACTTTATTAGTTCTGAACCCATCTTTATAATCACCCTGTTACGGTGTGACGTTTGATGTTATCAAGAAACTCTTTCGGTGTTAGTGATTAACATGATCTCATGATCTAAGGATTAGGATCACTTCGTAAGTTGTTATAGCAATATAAACTCAATGACTTTGATCGTAATGCTATACTTAGGATGAATGTTCATCACATCATTACACTAATGTTGTGATCCCGTTATTAACAACATCAATGTATATGATCAGGAAACCTTGATCATCTTGTTAATCAATGAGCTAGTTTACGAGAGAGGCATAACTAGGAATTTTCTGTTTGTTTATTAAACACACATGTATTAACGTTTCTGTATTAATACAATTATAGCATGCAAAATAAACATCTATCATATACTTGGAATACACATAATAAACACTTTATTATTGCCTCTCAGGGCATATTCCCTTCAGTCTCCCACTTGCACTAGAGACAATAATCTAGTTACATAGTGATGGATCTAACACCCATCGAGTTCTGGTGTTGATCATTTTTTGCTACAGGGAGAGTTTTAGTCAACGGATCTGCTACATTGAGATCCATGTGCACTTTACAAATCTTTATATCTCCATCCTTGACATGCTCGCGGATGGAGTGAAACCGACGCTTAATATGCTTGGAATGCTTGTGAGACCTTGGCTCTTCGGCATTGGCAATGGCACCATTGTTGTCACAATAGATCACCATTGGGTCCAACGCGACCACTCCTAGTTCGGATATGAACTCCTTCATCCAAACCGCTTCCTGAGCCGCTTCTGAAGCAGCAACATATTCGGCTTCCGTTGTTGATCCCGCAACCACAGGTTGTTTGGAGCTCCTCCAACTAACCGCTCAGCCATTCATGAGAAATACGTATCCGGATTGAGACTTAGAGTCATCCGGATCGGTGTCAAAGCTTGCGTCAACATAACACTTAGCGACGAGCTCTTCTTCACCTCCGTACACAAGAAACATATCCTTAGTTCTTCGTAAGTACTTAAGGATATTCTTGAACGCTATCCAGTGTTCTGAACCTCGATCCGATTGGTACCTACTAGTTAAACTAATAGCATGTGCCACATCCGGTCTTGTACATAGCATGGCGTACATTATAGAGCCTATGGCTGAAGTATAGGGGACTTTGTCCATTATCTCTCTTTCTTCCGCCGTAGCTGGACTTTGAGTCTTACTCAATGTCTTGCCTTGCAACATAGGTAAGAACCCCCTCTTACTTCCGTTCATTTTAAACTTCTTTAAAATCTTATCAAGGTATGTACTTTGCGATAGCCCTATTAGGCATCTAGATCTATCTCTATAGATCTTTATGCCTAATATATATGACGCTTCACCTAGGTCCTTTATTGAAAATTTCCTGTTTAGATAACTTTTAACACTGTTTAAAAGATCTATATCATTTCCGATCAATAATATGTCATCCACATATAATATCAGAAATGCCACATTGCTCCCACTCACTTTCTTGTAAATACAAGCTTCTCCATAAGTTTGGACAAATCCAAACTCTTTGATCACCTCATCAAAGCGGAGATTCCAACTTCGTGATGCTTGCTTCAATCCATAGATGGATCGTTGAAGCTTGCACACCTTGTTAGCATCCTTAGGATCGACAAAACCCTTTGGTTGTATCATATACAACTCTTCTTCAATATTACCATTGAGAAACACGGTTTTGACATCCATCTGCCATATCTCATAATCGAAATATGCAGCAATTGCTAACATAATCCTAACTGACTTTAGCATCGCTACAGGAGAGAATGTCTCATCATAGTCAACTTCTTGAATTTGTCGAAACCCCTTTGCGACAAGTCGAGCTTTATAGACGGTCACATTACCATCAGCATCAGTTTTCCTTTTGAAAATCCATTTGTTCTCCATGGCCTTTCGGCCGTGAGGTAATTCCACCAAGTTCCAAACTTGATTTTCATACATGGATTCCATCTCGGATTTCATGGCTTCTAACCATTTGTTGGAATCCGGGCTCATCATCGCTTCTTCATACGTCGCAGGGTCATCAATTTCATCAACGATGAAATTCATAACAGGGTTTCCATATAGCTCGGGAGCTGCACGCGTCCTGCTAGACCTGCGAGGTTCGGTAGTATTCTCTTTCGGAGTTTCATGATCATTATCATTAGTTCCCTCTTCAACTGGTGAAGCCAACTCCGAAACGACTTCTGGTGCTGCGCTACTCGCCATACTTTGAAGAGAAGGTTCAATAACCTCTTCGAGTTCTAACTTCCGACTACTCACACCTTTCGCGAGAAACTCTTTCTCTAGAAAGGATCCATTCTTGGCAACAAAAACCTTGCCCTCGGATATGTGATAGAAGGAATACCCAATAGTTTCCTTAGGATATCCTATGAAGATGCAATTTTCCGCTTTGGGTTCGAGTTTATCCGGTTGAAGTTTCTTCACATAAACATCGCATCCCCAAACTTTAAGAAATGACAGCTTAGGTTTGTTTCCAAACCACAATTTATACGTGTCTTTTCAACGGATTTAGATGGTGCCTGATTTGCAGCAGTTTCTAGTGCATAACCCCAAAATGACAACGGCAAGTCCGTCAGAGACATCATAGATTGAACCATATCCAATAAAGTACGATTACGACGTTCCGACACACCATTTCTCTGTGGTGTTCCGGCAGGTGTGAGTTGTGAAACAATTCCACACTCTTTCATGTGACTGCTAAACTCGTAACTTAGATACTCACCTCCACGGTCGGACCTTAGAAATTTGATCTTTCTATTATGATGATTTTCCACTTCATTCTGAAATTCCTTAAACTTTTCAAAGGTTTCAGACTTGTGTTTCATCAAGTAGATGTAACCGTATCTACTCAAATCATTCGTGAAAGTAACAAAATAACGATACCCACCTCGCACCGACACACTCATTGGACCACATACATCAGAATGTATGATTTCCAATAAATCTGTCGCCCGTTCCATTGAAAAAGAAAACGGCGTTCTAGTCATCTTGCCCATAAGGCATGGCTCACATGTATCAAATGATTCAAAATCAAGTGCTTCCAAAAGTCCATCCGGATGGAGCTTCTTCATGCGTTTAACGCCAATATGACCTAGACGGCAGTGCCACATATATCATCATTAAGTTTAATCCTTTTAGCATCAACATTATGAATATGTGTAACACTATTATCGAGATCCAATAGAAATAAACCATTCATCATCGGTGCATGACCATAAAAGATTTCATTTATATAAATAGAACAACCATTGTTCTCGGATTTAAATAAATAACCACTTCGCATCAAACACGATCCAAATACAATGTTCATGCTCAGTGCTGGCACCAGATAACAATTATTCAAGTTTATTACTAATCCCGATGGCAAGTGGAGAGGTAGCGTTCCGACGGCGATCACATCAACACTTGATCCATTGCCTACACGCATCTTGACCTCACCCCTTGCTAGCGGTCGCTTGTTCCGCAGCCCCTGATTCGAGTTACAAATATTAGCAACTGAACCGGTATCAAATACCCAGGTGCTACTGCGAGCACTAGTCAAGTACACATCAATAACATGTATATCATATATACCTTTGTTTGCCTTGCCAGCCTTCTTGTCTGCCAAATACTTGGGGCAGTTGCGCTTCCAGTGGCCAGTCCCCTTACAATAGTAACACTCGGTATCAGACTTAGGTCCAACTCGGGGTTTATTTTCAGGCACGACAACTGGCTTGCCGCCCTTACTTCCCTTCCGTTTTCCCTTCCTGTCTTTCTTGAAACCAGTGTTCTTATTGATCATCAACACTTGATGTTCCTTTTTGATCTCCACTTCTGCAGTTTTAAGCATTAACACAAGCTCGGGGAGAGACTTCTTCATGCCTTGCATATTAAAGTTCATCACAAATCTTTTATAGCTAGGTGGCAGAGACTGCAGAACACGATGGATGCCTAAGTAAATGGGAATCAATATTCCCAAGGACACAAGCTTATCGGCGTAACCCGACATCTTGAGTACATGCTCACTTACGGAGCTGTGCTCTTCCATCATGCAGCTAAATAACTTTTCTGAAGCATTGTATCTCTCTACAACAGCATGTGTGTAGAAAATCATTTTCAACCCATCCATTGTATCAAATGCATTGCCGTTTTCGAAACGCTTTCGAAGTTCCGGCTCTATCCCATACAATATGCCGTAATGAACTAAGTTGTGGACCTCCTGATGAGTCTGATAGACATTCTTATCCTCGTCAGGGGCATCCTCAAAAGGTGGGGGGCCTAGCGGTGCTTCTAGCACATATTGCTTTTGTGCAGCAGAGAGGAGAATCCTCAAATTCATGGCCTATTCGGTAAAGTTTCTACCGTTCGTTGCAAGTTTCTCTTTCTCCATGAACACATTGAAATTAAAAGCAGGTGGTGCCATCTACAACAGAATTTGTAAAGTTTAGACTAAGTTTATGATAGATTGAGTTCAACTAATCCATATTACGAATGAACTCCCACTCAAAAATGACATCCCTCATGTCTTTTTGGTGATTACATGGACCAAATCCACTACACCAAGTCCGATCATCATGTGAGTCGGTGTAGCTTCAAAGGCGAGCATCAAATGGGCATCATATCTACTATATGACTCATGCTTAACCTTTTGGTCCGTGTTCCGAGGCCATGTCTGTACATGCTAGGCTCGCCAAGTAAGAACCTTAGTATTCGTGTGTGTAATTGTCTTACACCCGAAATATGGTTATGGATCCAAGAACACCCGATCATCACGTGATGTCTTAGAGCGACGAAAACATAATAGGTGCATACTAAAGGAAGAACACATTCTTATCTTGATATTTTAAATGAGGGATCATCTTATTATGCTAATAAAATTCTAAACAAGCAATATAAGATGCTATCAAACATCACATGTTTATTAGTGGAATGATATGGTTCCCGCATATGATCTCTATCATGTGCACCGTGGTATGATCACTATCATACCTTTATGTGTAAGGCCAAGGTCTATGGAACTTACACGATATGTGTGTTGTAAGAGTATCATCTCATACTTCTACTTACAACATCACCATATCATAACACTAGCCCAGCAACAATCTAAACTAGACGTCTCTAATTTATTCATTGCAAGTTTTTACGAGGCTTAGGGCTTTCGAGATAGAACCGTTCATACCTACGAACATGAACCACAATGAGGATAACCAAATTGTTGACAACTTGTTGCAAAATAGATATTGACTATAGTAGGAGAGACAGACACCCGCTAGCCACTTATGCAAACTAGTTGCATGTCAAGCGTGGAACAGGTCTCATGTGCGAGGACATGTAAAGTTTGTCCGGGCCGCTTCATCCCACTATGCCAGCAATATCCAAAATTACAACTAAGAAGCAATAACATGATCATCATCACCCACATACTCATATGTGTACTACCCGTGTAAAGCATCTACGCATAGATCCGGCTCTGATACCACTGTAGGGTTCACAGCATAGAAAACAAAAAATTTCCTACGATGGGAACAACTAGGTACCAAGATCTATCTACTAGATACAAACAACGGGCGGATGTATATCCGTAGAGAACATACCCTTGAAGACCGACAAAGCTTAACGAGTTAAACTCGTGCTTGATGTAGACGATCTCTTGCCGATCTCAAGATCGAGAGGAAGTCCTAGCACCGCAAATCAGCAGCGCATCCGTGCTCGCACACACGTCTAAGGCACCGAGCAACCTCCGCCTCCTCGCTCCAGCGATGCAGCGGAAGCACAACTCTTTCTTGCCGAATAGCCACCGGGAACATGTATCTCGCTAGTCCGAGACCATGGGGGATAAATTCTAGAGGGGGAGAGAGATCCTTCACGAGGAGGTGTGAGCGAGAAGTGAGGAGGGGGTGCCTTTTATAGGTGAGGGGGGGACCCTAAGGGGGTGGCCGGTGCATGGGGGCTGCCCCCTTGCCCTCCCCTATTCATGTGGGTGGACACTCCACTCACAAATTTCCTTTAAATTCCCTCAACTCAAAATCCCACTCAAACTTGCCATTAAATTTTCACCAAATTTAATGCAAACTCTCATTAAATAAAACTCTTTTTATTTATTCAGAATTTTGTCAATTACTTTAATGACAAACATTCACATATAACCCCTTGCTAGAATTCTATTTCACATGCAAAAACACTTTTTGCAATTTCACCCGAAAACCTGTTTCGGTATCTAGTGAAATAAATTCCTGCGCTTGTTATTCTTTTCGGCATGAAACTTTTGCTCCAATTGGATGTCGGTGTCTCTTAAGTGTGTCACCCTACGGTTCGTGAATAATGCGGACATGATCGAGACCCCTCTTGGATAAATAACCAGAAGCGGGATCTGGAGACCCATACTGACTCCCACACATTCAACGATGACTTTCTTGTGATCGTCGGAACCTTTTACGCTCGTATCTTAATCCCTTTGTTTCACGATATATTACATGTCCGAGATTCGATCATCGGTATCTCCATACCTAGTTTGATCTCGTTACTGACATGCACTCTTTTCTCGTTTCCGTGATATAACATTCTAGTGATCAAATCACTTGCTTGCAAGCTAACCAATGTGATATCACTGAGAGAGCCCAGAGTATATCTATCCGTCATCGGGACGAACAAATTTCACTATCGATCCATGGGCCTCAACATAACACTTTATTAGTTCTGAACCCATCTTTATAATCACCCTTTTACGGTGTGACGTTTGATGTTATCAAGAAACTCTTCCGGTGCTAGTGATTGACATGATCTCATGGTCTAAGGATTAGGATCACTTCGTAAGTTGTTATAGCAATATAAACTCAATGACTTTGATCGTAATATTATACTTCGGATAAATGTTCATCACATCATTACACTAATGTTGTGATCCCGTTATTAACAACATCCAATGTCTATGATCAGGAAACCTTGATAATCTTGTTAATCAACAAGCTAGTTTACGAGAGAGGCATAACTAGGAACTTTCTGTTTGTTTATTAAACACACATGTATTAACGTTTCCGTATTAATACAGTTATAGCATGCAAAATAAACATCTATCATATACTTGGAATACATATAATAAACACTTTATTATTGCCTCTTAGGACATATTCCCTTCACTCAATTGCTCATGCTTGCATCGGCATCGATCGTCGAACTTAGCGGGATCTGAGCAACAACGAATTTAGGCGAGGTTTGTAGCCTTGCAGCTTCAGCCTAAACGGGACCTGAGCGGCAGCTTCAGCCTGAATTAGGCTGGACCTCGGTGTTCCCTGTTAGACCTGCCGCCGATGCGGCCGCAGACGGACCCGTGCCGTCAGGGCGGAGGCAGGAGCGAGCAGGGGCAGCAGCCACCTGCACCAGCGTGGCCATCTCTTAGTTGGCCGCCTCTATCTAGGCCGAGGGCGCGGGCAGGTCGCGGCCAATCTCCCCTTGTTCCCTCTGCCTATCGTTTGGAGAAGATGAAGGCGGTTTGGCGAAGATGAAAAGAGAAAATGGAGAAGTTGGGACCCAATGATTCGAAATCCTCCGTCCGGGGAGCTGGCCGCCATGGCCTCATGGTGCCTTGTCCCCCTCCTAACCACGCCACTCCCCTCCTCCAGTTTGCCGCGCCGCCGTCAGACCACCGGCATCATGTCCATCTGGTCCCATCGACATTAATTTCGCCGCAACCGCTTCGTCCTGGCCGTCGACGCACGTCGCGACCCTCGACTCCATCTCTCCTTTAGGCTGACAATCACCGGACAAATAATGACAGGGAAGCAGTTGGGATTACCGTTTTGCCCCTCAGATAGAGGTACTCCGTGAGTCTCCGTAAGTTTTGGAGTTTGTACTCCATGAGCCAAATCGTGGAGTACCAGACCAGATAAGCCGTTGGATTAGGAAAATTAGACGGATCTTATTAATTTATGGGTACTGTAAAAGTCCTCATATTTGAAATTTAGATTATTTAAATTATTGTGTGAACTAATTTGTTTTATTACATAGATTTCTCATGATAAAACTTATAATTTACTTGAATTTTATTTGCTTGAAATATGTGATATATTGATGGTATATGTGAACTAGCCAAAAATAATTCGGGCGTTTCGTTTGGGGCCGCTGGTGTAGTGCGACTCCCTAAAGTGCCGACAGTTGGGACATGATTTCCCAGATCCATTGTCTGCGCTGTTGCCGGCCACCTTAGAGGCTCTGGAGTCCTGATTTTCCTAAACCACCCATTCGGGTTTAGAGGCACGCCCGATCGGGATATGGCGGGTGCAGTCTGTCCAAACCTAATTAACATCTAATTAATGATGATCCAATTATAACTTCTCGAGGTTCGAGATACACCAGAACACACAAAACAAAATGGAAAGAAGTTCGTCTTCTCCTCGATCACACTTGAGGATGCAATCCTATACACCAGGGAGGGGGGAGCTTATGTCTAAGAGGATAACTCTTAGGTCGACTGTCACGCTCTAAATTTTCTACTCTCAAAGTAGTCCCTGCTGGTTGCTAAACTACAGATGATGTCACAGGCAATCAAACAACCATGGACAGAAAAATCAGGCTAGCCCATATGAAACGATTCCTGATATTACCAGAAGATGCCACAGAAGATTCCAAACACATCTCTCCTTCTTTCTGCTTTCCTGTCCACTACAAGTTTCTTTCACAATTATTTCTCTCACTAAAAACCCCCAGTTTTCTGGCTATAAATTGCACCTCTCTACCAAGCTGCAATTCCCTTTTCCCCTCCTCCCCAGCTCCCTTGCTAGGTTTCTTCCCTCTCAGAGCTCGTAGCTAGTAGCAACAGTGCACACTGTTTTTGCTATTGCCAACTTGAGTGAATCTTGGCTGCTTCCTCAGCTTGTCCAAACTGGGCACACGCCTACCACCTGAGCCCAAATCTTGCCTTGAGCATCCTTTCTTTCTTCTCAGATCTTAAATTTACCCATAGGGAGGCTCTGCCAAAATTTTCTTCTCCAATCATCCATTCTAGGGGAGGTTCTGCCAAAAATTCCTCTCCCTGTTCATCCATTTCCAAGGGAAGGTTCTGCTAAAAAATCCTCTTCTACATATTCGTTTCCCAGGGGAGGTTCTGCCGAAATTTCCTCTGAAATAAGTTTCATCTCCAGGGGAGGTTCTGCCAAAATCTTTGGCCACATATAACCAGAAACGTTTATCTGAAAACAAAAACAGATAAATTTGCAAGGTAGAGAAAAGAGCTGCGTGTTCTTGATGATAGACTAACAGAGGAGCCCTATTAGCTTGTGTAGTACATGTTGTTGCTGGTCCCCTGGGAGCATCTCCACTCCGGATTTATGGTCGGCTCAGCGATCACTCGCCTTGTCCAGTCCTTCTCCGTCGTCTTCCTCTACTGGTTCTACGTCTTCTCCCTAATCTCCCTGTAGTTGCAGCTCCTTTATTTGTGCAACATAAGCCTTTTCTTCATTAACAACATAAATCAAGCCAGTACGTTAGGCAGCCAGTACTGCCACAGGCTCTACTTATAAGAAATAAGAGAGTGAAATTCTTGTGGGTACCAAAAAGTTGTTGAGAGGTGACCATGTCAAGTGGGACCTCGTTCGAGTCGAGCCAGGGGATCCGGAGTTTCAGGTCCGAGGACTATTCCCCGGACCTACGGGCCCAGATGGAGAAGAGGAGGAAGAGGAGGAAGGAGTCGAACCGCGAGTCCGCAAGGCGATCTAGGTTGCGAAAGCAACAACACCTCGACGACCTCTCTTCGCAGGTTTGTTATACTCCTACAAGTTACAATATATGCTACTTATAGTGCGCAAAAGTCTAAAGTTTAAATGTAGTTTCATGTATTTTAGTATATTATTTATGAGAACTTGCACTCATGTGCAGGTGAATAGGAAAAACAGATGTATAAAATGGTCCACTTGAAATATCTGCTCTCAGACAAAACTCAATTATTGTGAATTGCCTCCTACCTAATACTCCTACTTCCAACAACACTACAACCTCACATACGTTGAGTTTTCTCCAAATTAGGAGCATCACATCTTCCACAGAAAACTGACAAGAACATGAGAAAAAAGTATACATGCTGCTTTATATCAATATCAAAAAAGATGTTGCTAAGAAGAATATTTTGTGTTCCAAAAACAGGTGGATCAGCTGAAGAACCAGAAGCAACAAATCAGCATGGCACTGAGCATGACCACCCAGAACCTTGTGGCACTGGAAGCACAAAACTCTGTTATGCGGACACAGATGTTGGAGCTAGAGAGCAGGCTGTGCGCCCTGGGAGAGATCATCTACTGCATGAACTCAATCACCAACGCTACAAATCCCGCCACCATGGGCATCGCAGCAAGCAGTGCCTGTGACATTTTTGGCACCAGCAGCACATGGAGCCAGCCCATAGACTTGTACCAGTGCTTCTAAGGGAAAATAAGAAATGAAAGAATGGTTGATATTGTCATAGACGGTAGGGCCAGAAGGCATCAAGTTCTGTTTCAATCATGTAGGGCCTTTGTGTCACCATTGATGCGTGCCTCTCTTGATTGATTGTTTATTCTGTGAGGTTCGGTGCAATGGTTGGTGAGGGTAGGAGTGGGAATCAATGGGTCAGTTTGTCAAAGAGAGAGGCTGGGAATTTTGTACTGGCCCTGATGGTGATGTCTAGCTAGTAAAATGTGGATTTGATGCCTCTTCATATGCAAAGTGGCTCTCCACTATAATATACATAATTATCTCCCACGCAGATTCTTTTTTTATCATCTGTGTTTATTTTAGACTTAGAAGGCTCCAAATAAGCCCGGCTTTGAATTAACGAAGCCATCAAGTAGAAGGCAATCGACATACAAACTCAAAGAAAATGAAAAACTGGGGAAGCCATCAACTGGCTAGGAGTACAAGGCAATCGACATACAAACTCAAAGAAAATGAAAAACTGGGGATAAACCAGGTGAGATGCAAGCACAAAGGTGTACAACTGAATACATGAAAGCTATCAGGCCAAGCAAAACAAGGCTAAGCGCTGAACTTGAGAGATTGCTTGATCATGAAAATTGGCGCAAGTTTTCAGATGAACAAGGACTGATCCTACAAGCAACAAACACAAGAAGGCAGCCGGGAAGACCCTACAAGCGCAGAACTGCTCCAGGTCCGTTCTGAACCTTTCAGAACCCACTGGCGCAAAGCCACAGTCTTCAAACTTGCCGAGCTATAATGAACTTCCTCAAGTGGAGTAGGGGCCTCAAAGCAGCCTCCAAGGAGTCGGGGAGCCAGGCACATTTCAACTTTTATAAAGGGATGACTGATGATGGACAACCATATGTTTCTCCAAGGTATCAAGTTAGAGACAATCGAAGGTGTACAGAAGCAAAGGTTACCTTTCCAAAGTGCTATTTTTTAATGTGAAAAATTAGGTATGCAGGGCAAGAAGCACTCATTTGCTCGACATGAATTTTTAGTAATAATATTTTGTGTATAATACTTGAAACAAAGTGTTGTCATGCTAAATTGAATAGGACTCACTGAATATTTATTTTTTTCTCCTCCAAAATTCATATAAAGGAAGGCAGGACCACCTGATGTGCCAACCTCTGCCTAACCCGCATCTGCTTTTTTGTGTACTATTGCTACAGCTTAGTTTGGTTCTTCTTTGTTAGGTTTTGTAGGCTTGCTTCTTGGATTTATTGTTTCAGGCAGTTTTGTAGGTCTTTGGCTTTTAATTGTTCTTGTTATACTACTTTCATCATCGTGGTGTACTCATTATAATGCAAAGAGTTCCTATAGGGCCTGTACTTCATAGGCGTCTTACACTTTCTCATTCTGATTTGTAATTCGCCTTTTATTTTTATTTTTTTATTTTATTTTTGGGTTTTGGTTTTGTTGCTGTTGATTCAGACTTTGTTGTGGTGCGGCTGTGTGCATTTTATGCAGATGCCGGGTGTAATACTGCTTAAATCTCTTTAAGTAATAAAAAGCCCATTATCGAAAAATAGGGCCTGTACTTATTACATGCATGCTCGAGAAAAATGATCACAAGAAACACATATTCCCTCCGTTCTCAATTAGTTGTCCCAATTTTGTCTAGATTCGCATATATTTTTTAACAAAAGTGAAGGCAACCAAGGTTGCTTTCACTGATAGGAGAAAGAACAGAACAGATTACAGAGAGGCACAGGGTTCTGAAGAATAAACTACGAACAATACACTGAAACGCGCATGGATCAAGAAAAGGTTGGGACAGCTAATTTGGGACAGAGGGAGTACAAATTTTCAAATTTTGGAAACCTTAAATCTGAACAAATTGAAGTATAACACCAAGACAATAGTTAGCATGACAGAGCAAAAGACATGACTGTATTGTTTTGGGAAAACAATAATTTCAGGTGCAAGATATCACCTAGCATCGAGTATATACTGCAACCTTCTGCAATTGTTCACATTCCAGCCTTTCCCTGATCTCAACTAAAAGAATAACACATGCAGAATCTCTTTAAAAGAGATGAGTTTATAGGAAAAACCTTGCTTGCAGGACCAAGATAAAAACAAGCTCGAACCAAGTAACCAACCATGTGAAGAAAGATCTAGAAGATGTGCGATCCCCAAAAGAAAACCCCAAAAGGATGGATGTGCCTTTGCCTTGGTAGGAACTGTAGAACAGTGAGAGCACTTATCATCAGACTTTATTTCACAAACGAGGAAGCCACTGTTGTACTTTGCAAAAAGCTATGTGCTCCCACAAGCACTAAAACATTGATCAGCTTTTTGCGAAAATTTTCCCAGTTCAGTTATGGTATTGTACTATTGTTTCAAGTCTCAACGAAGGAAAAGTTCGCTCTAATCAACATAAATCTCTGTTGTTTTGTAGTTTTGAGCTTGGCAACTTGAGAAAGTTTATCCAGGTTTCATCGAATGCATAAACCCAATCAGTTCTAGCAGGAATTAAACTCACAATCTGTCTAATAAACGGCTGAGCTATCGTGCTCGGGACCAGTCTGGTGAGAGGATAGTGGAGTGAAAATTCAGAGCAATTGGTAGATTCAGTATCAGAAGCCGTCAGCATCAGACATGGAAATGGTACCAACTAATGATGGAATTCTATATCAAGCCTTTCACTACCTTGCAAGCCAACATGTCAGGGAGGTGTTAACCTCTGAATTTCTGACAAAACCATACCAAGAAAGAAGGAGGTGGAAACAGTACTCACATCAGTTTCCGTTCATTTTTCTAATCTTAATACCTTGACAAACTATGTACAGTTATTGCATACATCTCATGTACAGACCAAAATTTGAGCCCATAAAATGGCCAGTCAGAGACATTAGTAAGAAATGTGAAGAAATTTTCTCCCAAATCCCAATTGCTTGACTAATCATGCCAGCTCAGGAGAATCAAGACGCATCGACGGATGATGTAGAGCCTGGCTTTTTTCTCCTTGACTGCCCTCTTGAGGTCCTTTAGCTTCAAACCATGAGCACCCACCCTCATCTTGATGATCTAGAAAGTTTCTATTTTGGATTTGAGGTTCCAAACTCTGGTTTGTGTAGGTTCTGAAGTTTGCAATGATATGATTTATATAGGCGGTTTATGTCATTTTCCAAGAAACAATAGGCAGTTGCCATGTGGGTTGTGTCAGCTACTCACCATGTTTATGCACACGTACCTTTAATTAACTTATTATCACTGCGTCCGTGTCTGTATAATGAAAAGAAAGTCTTATGTGATCTTGGAGTAATTAAGTTCAACTTCGTGAGGCCAGGTTGACCTGATGATAAATAATACTGTAGACTATTCAGATTGTGGCATCGTATGCACTGCACGATGTATAAGTAAAACACATTGTTCATCAGGATGAAAAGGCTATGAAAGTGATACCCGCATAGTGGCACTACAGGTGTAAACAATGAAATCTCATGTCATAGCGCATATACCTAATTTTAGATTTTTCATTCAAGGATCAAACAGTGCAAATATATTGCCAGCGCAACCCATTATTATATTTTCCACCAAAAGGTTACAAATATTAAGTCACACATCAATCTTTGCTTTATTGACACAACATGGGTTCTCTCGTTTGGGCACAGCATAAGCATACATGACACTTAACTACGCCAATGTCAAACTTAGATAAAATTTTTTGAGGAGGTAGAGAAGTCAGCACCATTGCACCCAATGACTTCTACAAGGGTACAACTTTATCACACTAACTTCCATAGTCAATTACTCCGTACTTGTTATGCAAAGTCAGCACAGTTGTGAATGTCAACTGAAACCCTCCTCCCAAAAGGCAAGCTCGGCAGACAAACAGATGCAGGTAAGCTCTAAACAAAGCATCTCACTGCCTGAACTTATGTACATTGAACATGCCTGCCAGTTACATGCTTTGCTGCTAATTATTTAGTGTTTTTTCCTTTCATGGAAATGCTTGGATCTTCGGAATCTTCCAAAAAAATCTAGGAGAGCGATGGCAGCAGACTTGTACGTGCGAAATACTGCACCTGCAATAAACTTGGCTGCATTAATAAAAAAATGTCAGAATTTTTATCATTTTCATATAAACAAAAAATAATTTTATCATTTTTTTAGGGAAACAGTACCGTCCTACTGCGGCACTTTATTAATTCTCAAACAAACTTATATCGTTAATGAGTTTAGGCAACAAAAAGCTAGGGGATCATTGTCACAAAAACAATCAACAGCTAAACCTAGCTAGCACATGAGCAGCCTCATTTGCCTCCCTATTATAATGTTCAAATATAATTTCTCTAAAACCTGTAACAAGAATTCTGCAATCATAAAAAATTGCCGCCGACGACATAAAGATTGGTGGTAAAATAATTAACCAGATAGCATAAATTAACATGTGCATCTATATTTTAAAATAGAATAAATAATTGCAATGCACATAGATACCTCACATTGCAGCCTCCGGATAGGATGCACCGTTTCCAGTTTCCTCCCAATGGTGCGGCGGTGGTTAAAGTAAAAAAAGACACAAGTTAGTCAAATCTATGTGGAAGGTCCCACACCCTATATGAAGTTTATCTTTAGTTAAAAAAGAAGCGCATACACTAAGGGAAACCACAAAGTTGCCTACTGTCTTCTTGTATGCCGACGGACATTTATTGGGATAGTCGTCATAAAGCCCCCGAACACTAGTGCAGAACGGCCCATTGATCCCGGTTGGTAAGAGGCTTTAGTCCCGATTACCCAACCGGGACGGGGCAATCGGGACTAAAGCCCGAACCTTTAGTCCCGGTTGCTCCACCAACCGGGACAAAAGATCATACACGTGGCCGCTGCTCAGTGCGAGGGGGGAGGAGCAGCCGTCCCGGTTCATAATACGAACCAGGAAAATAAGTTTCTGCCGCGGCAGAGAATTCATTTTGGCAACTTTTGTTGCCGCGACAGCATTTTGGCCACTTTTTGTGTCGCGACAGAGAATTCATTTATGTTGTTTTATTGTTTATTTAGTGTTTTGCACTCATCAATGAAGGAATCATTATATTACACAAGATCATCATGAAAATATTATATTCGATACACAGACCGAGTTCATGCACTACATACAAAAGTTGCTCTTTTTACAATCCGTATTGTCTATACACAGCCGAATAATATTTCCCTTTTGGGTTTAGGACTTCTGCATCCAAGAATCCCGCCAATTTCTCCTGAATTGCTCGTACGCGATCCTTTGGCAGAAGACCGTCCCGTAGACGTTCGATCTGATTTAAAAAAGGAGTCAGCCTATATGAATGAAACTAAACACAATTTGATTGTAATTAAAAACTATAGAAATTGTTTATGTACGTGGAGTTGCTCTAAATTTCTGCCCTTCTCATCGCACGTCTGCCGTGTGAACTCGCAAACATAGTATCCACATAGATTGTTACCTGGTCCCTGCGTCAGGCACTTTACGAGAACATAGTTCAATCAAAATAATAATCAACCATGATAATAACTGTATCAAAACTAGAATCAAAGAAATGCGCGGATATAGCTAGTGGTGTTTACATCTAGTGCTTGAAATATAAGCTCCGCTTTGCAAACACCCCTAGCCTTATGGTGAACCATTTCCAAGCGCTGCCCGGCGAAGAAAACGAATAAAATAAGTTATTAATTACTTGATATCATAAAATTCACGAACGTTGCCGATATAGTGTCGTAATGATTAGAATTACCGCTGGAGAAGCATCTGCATGTCCTTCCACTGCTTAAGTGGTTTATATTTCGAGTCCATGACTAGTACACGTCCTTTGTCAAGTTGAATGATTAACAGAATATAGTGGAAGCTGCGAATGCATAACTAATCAATTATATATTTAACATCGAGTAAGCGAAATAGAAAGTGTATACAAGACAATAACACTCACTCGAAGTTGTAAGGAAAAATTATTTTCCTTTTGGTTTCTTGAAACCTTAACGCGTGTACTATATTATCCTCCGTATCCTGGGGGCTTGTTTTGAGATTAGCTTCATGAACCCAATATGGGTCAATGAAGCCAATGTCATAGATTTGTCCTCTGCTGCATTCAAGAATCTTCATTCTGCATATTACAGTATGATTATATACATGCAATAAACAAGGTGAGATAGCTGGAGACTAAATTAATTACAGAATTAGTACTTACAGACAATAGGCACTGATGACTGATTTGTCCAAGGCGTCTTAATTGAATAATTGAAATAGTTCATCAAATTCAATGGATATCATGTCATCCTTTTCTTTCCCATGATGCTTTTTGTAACCCTCAGCACTATCCAGTTAGCCCCGGACTTTGTGGCATGCATGTACCAGTTATGCAATCTTCGCATTTTGTTGGAAGATTATTTACCTCCTTAGGTTTGACGAGAGATTTGTTGTACTGGTATTTGTATGCTACTTCACTCACGGGGAAGTACTCTAACTGGGATAAATACTGGGCAATACTCATACCTTGAGCAGCGGAAGCTTCTCCGTATTGTGCAACTACCTCTGGATCATACTGCTCTTCGGCCCCATATTTGCTCGACCCCACATTGGTATGAAAAATCACCTTGAGAGGGACGCAAGACTGTTTTGCTTGTTCTCCGAGCTGGGCAACAGATTTCTCGCTTGCATCAGTACTACTCTTCGAGGCTTGTTGTGCCGCATGTGACTTGAGAATAGAACGCTCATAGTCTGATGACATCTTTGGCTCGGGTTGATGAAGAGTCTTTAGCATTTTCAACACTTTGGCTTTTTTTTCTTTGGTGCTGGGGAACTCTGGCTCTTTCGGCCGCCTTAGCTTAGTGAAAAACGCTGTCGTTTCCGCATCAACGATCGCCGTAGTCTCCTCTTCAGTACAGTCATAAGCTCTCTTGGGAGGAACCTTTGGTACTTTTGGAAGAGGCTCTTGTTTACGTTTCGGCGATCGCTTACCACGACGCAGAGTAGCGGTACGCTTACGCTTTTTATCCTGAGGCGCCGGCGATGGCTCCTGCGGTGATGGCTGCGCCGGAGATTGGTGAGGCGACGGAGCCGGGTGAGGCGACGAAGACGGCTGCCGCGGCGGCGACGACCTCGCTGGAGACGAGTGAGGCGGCGGCGAAGATGGCCTTGGAGTGTGATTTCGAAGCACGATACATTCCTTTGGCCATAGAATGGTGACGTTTGTTGTGTCTCCCAGTACAGTCACATCCCCTTCACCTGCAGGGTAGTGAAGATCCAAAACTTCAAAGGTGGGCATGATTTCATCCACCCCGACAACAGCGTAGCCCTCTAGAACCGGACGACAGTGGTAAGTTGGTGTGGGTCCAATTGGTAAGGCATAGCCGACCGCCACCTTCATTGATATGTTCACAACTTTGACATGTAGCTCGCAGTGTGTCATCTCTGTGATATCATCCACTGGGTAGCCAACAGGAGCCATCGTCATCGCCATTGTCATCACCCGGGACCTCGGTGGAAGCCACACTGCTTTTTTGATTATTCGATAGGCCGGTAGCATCGAATGCACAGTGCTGCTGAGATGGGCTGGTAGTACTTTGCTCTTTAAGTGCGTTAATTTCATCTTGGTGTTGCTTTATTCGTTCTTCAATTATACGCATTCGCTCTTTCTGAATATCTGCTTCAACTTCCGCCCTGTCCTTTCTCCTCTGACGGCTTCTATCAGGATATTTCTTCCTCTCTTCGGGAAACCCAGTCCTCCATGGTTTGGAGCCACTTGTGCCTCATGTTCGTCCATCATGTTCCTTATTTCCAAGGGCGAGTGTGAGCTCATCATTCTCTCTATCGGGAATGAAGTCCCCATCTTTAACAGCCTTTAATGCTTTTCTCATCTTCTCGATTGGCAAGGGTCTTCTTTATGTCGTATGTTATATATACACTTCCCTTCCGAGTCCAACATGCCCCCATGCCCGTAAAACCAATTCCTTGCACGTCTACCCAATCGTCTGTCTCTGGGGTGATATTTTTAGCACGCAGTTCATTCTCAAGTTTCTCCCACTTAGGAATGCCAGCCCTGTAGCCACCTTGCCCCATAGTATGGTGATACTTCTTGTTAGCAGCATTCAGCTTATTCGTTGCAGACATTTTCTTAGCTTTTTCTAATGTCTTGTATTTCACAAACTCAACCCAGAATGGTTTTATCTTCTCAAACTGAATATTCTTGAAATCCGGAGTCTTCTCTTTCACGACATAGTCAAGGTGCAATCTTTTCTTCCAGTTGGTGAAACACTGGGCCATCTTCTTCAAAGCCCACTCCCTGACCTTAGCCTCCAGACTGGATCCTCCGCATTTGGATCCAGCTCTATCTTCGGTAGTTTGAAATTAACCATGAGCCTCTTCCACAGTATATCTTTGGCCTTGTTAGGGACAAACAAACATGTTCCCTCTTCTTCCGCACCAGTAGGCCTATTCCAATTTCGAATCATGATCAGGATTAAGTCCCTAACGATTACTCCGCATTGTGCCACAAATTTGATTGCGACAACTTCGGGAGCCGTCGGTTTGCCGTCTTCAGCGATATCTTCGATCCTGAACCTCTCATGGTCTTCCAACTTTTTGGTTAGGCCTTGTCCGCTCTTTTCAGTAGATTTGTTCGATCCGGAGGGATAAAAGAAGAAAGATCGTCATTACTATTTCTATATATATAGCAGATGATTAATTAATGAATTAATTATATTACATGCACCTCGCCAGAGCGGTCGTCTTCTCGATTACACAAGGCATCGCCTTGTCCCTCGCGGAAGGCATCACCTTCAACCTCAAACAAGTCGTCTCTTCCGGCAAAAAGAGGATCACCCTCACCGGAGTTGTTCAGAAACGTCGATACATCTAAACTTTCTTCCCCGCGGATCACACCTTGGATCAACTCTTCCTTTTCTTCGTCTCTGTCGTGTGGGTCCATATTTTCTGCATAGGTGGAAAAATGGATAAGTCAAAGCGGCTAAGGGAGAATGTTAGGTACGATGTTGAGAGATATAAACCCTAATTCGGAGAAACCCTAATATATACATACACAATAATAAAAATGAATTTACAATATCAGAAACCCTAATTCGGAGAAACCATCGGGCTCGGATCCTATCGCGAAAAACCAATACCGGAAAGAAAGGAGGCAATCAATCAACCCTCGGGTTCGGGATGCCCTGGGGAGGACACACCGTCTAACCCTAGGTGCAACATCGATTCAACTGGGGTCTATGACAACTAATATCATGGCTAAGCATCTACAATACGATGGCTATCAGATCTTCGATGGTGTTGACCTCGGTCTTTGATCTCGATCTCGTATTCTACCGCGAAGAACCGAACGCCAGAAAGAGAGGGGAACAATCAACACATGGCATCGATGCAATGATCAAGCAAGTATGATGATATGACAAGTTAAATTGTATTGAAAAGTAACCCTAAAGCATGCTCAACAAATTAAACGGGGTTCCGAGGAGCGCAAACCCTAACTCGGGGAAACTCCGGAATCACCTATGAGGGGTTACTATGTTCTTATAATCAAACTTGTCATTTAAGTTGCTTAACAATGCATGATTATAGCTTAAAGAGGTAGGTTTCATTTTTCTGAACATTTTGGTATATTATACATATTTTTCTGACTTATAAATAATAAGTTATTGATTTTACAATATTAAATCATTTTCTGAAATTTATTTAATCAATTTTAAAAATTTTATGACCTCAGGCTGACGTCACCATAGGCTGGGAAACATTTCTCACTAGATCTGGGGCTACTCACAATCACTAATGTCTGGGCCCCATGGGTTATTATAATTATTTCTAAAAACGAATTACAGGAATGATTTTAATAAAAAGAAAAGAGGATATATTGCCTCATGCTGATGTCAGCATGACATCAACAATGGGGATCCTCGGGTTGGGCTCGAATCCGTCGATTCGTTGCACGCGTGGGCTAGTGGGTAGGCTAGCTGGAAAGATAAGATCGAGGCGGACCCAGTGGTGGCAGCGCCGCCTGCTTGTGGTCATCGGAACAGTGGTCACGATGGCGGCGAGCGGCGGAGCTTGCTCGGACACGACGCGCGGAGGCTACAACAAGCAAGCAGGCAAATAGAGCTCGCCTTGAGCTTCAGAAACTCACCAGGAGCTCGAAAAACTTGACGGAGGGGTTCGGGGTGGCCGGAATCAGCGGTGGAGGCGGTGGCCGGAGTCGGCGACGCTTGGAGCGCCAACAAGGAGCACGTGGAGGCGCGACAGCGGGGCAACGCGTGGAGTCCGACGGCGGGGCAGCGCGTGGAGGCCGACAGCTGGGGCGGTGGTTAGGCAGCCTGACGGCGTCCGAGCGCTTGTCCTCGCGGCGGCGGCGATGATCTGTTGTGGTTGATAAGGAATGGGGAAGAAGGAGAAGGAGAAGGGGCGTCGTGTATCAAAGGGAGGGAGAATACGTCCGGGTTGATGCCAACAACCGGGACTAAAGGGTCATACGTTCCGGTTGGAGCCACCAACCGGGACGTATAGTCCACTTTTTTTCATCAGCCCAAGGGGCACGCGCAGGGCTCTTTAGTCCCGGTTGGTGTCTCCAACCGGGACGTATGACCCTGTTTTCAAATTTTTCAGGAATTTTCACTGTGTTCCTGCCTTATTTTTTATTTTGGGGTTTAAATTTGTAATGTTTTTTAAATGATAATTACTTTGGAATTTAGAAAAACTTTAAACATAAAAAGTGTTTGAATTTGAATAACTAATTCAAAACCATTTTCTGTTTTTAAAAATAATTAATGTAACCATTTAAACTATGAACCATTTAAAATTCAAAATGAATTAACTTATATTTTTTGAATATTACTTTGGAATTTAGAAAAACTTTAAACATAAAAAGTGTTTGAATTTGAATAACTAATTCAAAACCATTTTCTGTTTTTAAAAATAATTAATGTAACCATTTAAACTATGAACCATTTAAAATTAAAAATGAATTAACTTATATTTTTTGAATATTAATTTGGAATTTAGAAAAACTTTAAACATAAAACGTGTTTGAATTTGAATAACTAATTCGAAACCATTTTATATTTTTAAAAAATAATTAATGTAACCATTTAAACTATGAACCATTTAAAATTAAAAATGAATTAACTTATATTTTTTGAATATTAATTTGTAATTTAGAAAAACTTTAAACATAAAAAGTGTTTGGATTTGAATAACTAATTCAAAACCATTTTCTATTTTTAATTTGGATTTGAATTAACTTATATTTTTTATATATTAATGGGCGAGAAAAAAAGGATGGGAAATATTGGGCGGAAAGAAAATTTTATTAGGATAGAACTAGAATTAAAGTACATAACGCAACTAACACAAAGTTACATAGAAGAACTGAAAATTAAGATACATGACCAGATTAAGCCACAATCGGCTGAACTTGTTTTGCAATGTTGGAGTGATTCAGTCATGCTCCTGCCTACACCTGTAATACTCGTCACTTTAGTCGTCGTACTCGCCGCGGCCGTTGTCACTGTCGTCGTCGGGGTCGCCGTAGTTGAACCTTGAAGGCTGAGTACGAGTGGGCTGGACTTGAGGGTAGCGCAGGCGGGGGCTAGATTCAGCGGCCGTGTCGTAGGCCATGACGCTCTGGAGAGTCCGACCGCGCCACCACAACCGATGGCCGGCCTTGTTGAAGTTCGGAGGAGGTGGGCCGTCCTCCTCGTGCCTGGCGAGCGCCCTCTCACGCCAATCCACGAAGAAGGCTTCCCAAGTCGGGAAATAGTCGGGATGCCATCTGGGATTCCTCCGCTGCTCCGACGTGAACTCGAAATAGTAGTGGTTCGTGATGGCCATCCGACGCGCCACACCTAGAGGGACAGGAGGAACCGGCACGCCACCGGCGCTCAGCATCCAGCCGACGGGGACACAATACCATGGCGGGCAGGGGTAGTTCGAGGCGCAAAGCGCCTCCGCCTCCCTGGGAGTTAGTTCTACGGTGGAAGTCATGTGAAAGAGTGATGAGGTTGCAGATATGAGTATAGAGATGTGCAATGACAATGGAGGCCAACCCTACATATATATAGTGAGAAATGGTAGGAAGATAAATGGAGGGAAGAAATGGCGGGAAGAAAAATGGCTCATTTAGAACTTGCATTGGATCTCTGAAGAAACCACATATTGCGAGTCTAAAAATGATTTTTTCAAAAAATCACGGGCGATAGATCATGTACCTGTAGTACAAACCGGACCCACTTCCTGCCGATTCGGCAGACATTTGTCCTTTTTACCCGGGATGGACGAAAAGGTTTGAGATGTCCCGATTGGGAGATAGTCCATGTAAGGTTGTCTAGTATTTTAGGAAAATGGGACGGTAGCATTCTGAAACAGCATTTTGGTGGTTACTTCACAAAATGACCCGTTGGAGACACCAACCGGGACAAAACACGAGTCAACACTAATAATAGGGGTGAGTATCGACATTATTTCATAAGTGTCGACACTACGCCGAGCTGCTTGTACTATAAATAGGCATCCTTGTGAGTCCAGTCCTCCAGCCAGTTTGAGGCATCTCCAAGATGGTTTTCGAGAGCAGGGACACCACTACGGCCAGTTTCAGGGAGATGCCGACGGAGCCCAATCCTCCGGCATCTCTGAGAAACTGGTCATAGAGGCACTCCCTAATATGTGAAATTAGTTAGCTCCCAGGCGTATTGATCTAGTTAGAGAAGTTACAAGCTGTAAGATGGTTTTCGAGAGCAGGGACACCACTACGGCCAGTTTCAGGGAGATGCCGCCGGATCCTAGTCCTCCGGCATCTCCGAGAAACTGGTCATAGAGGCACTCCCTAATATGTGAAATTAGTTAGCTCCCAGGTGTATTGATCTAGTTAGAGAAGTTACAAGCTGCAAGATGGTTTTCGAGAGCAGGGACACCACTACGACCAGTTTCAGGGAGATGCCGCCGGATCCCAGTCCTCCGTCATCTCCAAGAAACTGGTCATAGAGGCACTCCCTAATATGTGACTGCGCGCGTTTGGAGATCAGATCTTAATGGTAAGTACGAATCGGGACAACTTCTTCATAGTCCCGGTCCAGCCACAAAACGGGACTAACACTCAAGACATTTATTAATATTAAAAACTGAGACTACAAAACCGGGACTAAAGGCCCCCCTATATATAGTCCCGGTCAAGCCACAAACGCGAAAGATATCCTTCAGTGAAGCCACAAACCGCGAAAGACATGAACTAGAGTTACATAATATGAGCATGAACTTCTTGGTATATGTCCTTCCTTATGATCGCTTCAGACGTAACCATGGAGCATCTTCTTTACTTAACGGAATGCTTGGGTCAGTTTTCACTATGAAGGGCGGAATTTCATCAAACTTATTATAATCTTCTAACATGTCTGTCTTGTCCTCGATTCCCACGATGTTTCTTTTCCCTGAAAGAACTATGTGACGCTTTGGCTCATCATATGATGTATTCGTTTGCATATTTTTTCTTTTTTTCGGTCTGGAGGACATGTCCTTCACATAGAAAACCTGAGACACATCATTGTCTAGGACGAATGGTTCATCTCTATAACCAAGATTGTTGAGATCCACTTTTGTCATTCCATACAACTGGTCTATCTTTACCCCTTCTCCATTCAGGTTGACCCATTTGCAGCGAAACAAAGGGACCTTAAAAGAGACTCCATAGTCTAGTTCCCATATCTCCTCTATGTAACCATAGTATGTGTCCTTTTGTCCATTCTCGTCTATTGCATCAAAGCGGACACCACTATTTTGGTTGGTGCTCTTTTTATCTTGGGCGATCGTGTAGAATGTATTCCCATTTATTTCGTACCCTTGGAAATTCAATACAGTAGAAGATGGTAACGCGGCCAACAAGTATAGCTGATCTCTAACAGCGGTGTCATTCAAGAGATGTGTCCGCATCCAACCACCGAAAGACTTCATGTGTTCATCTGTAATCCATGATTCGGGCTTCCCCGGGTTTTTGGAGCGTACAATATTCTTGTGTTCCTCGATATACGAAGCTGCCAAGGTGGAATTATGTAGAACTGTGTAGTGTGCTTTAGTGAAAGAATCCCCGTCCCTACATATCATTGCTTTCTTTCCCAGCGTGCCTTTTCTACTTAGTCTTCCCTCATGTCGCGAGTCAGAAACACCAATCGGCTTAAGGTCAGGAATAAAGTCAACACAAAACTCAATGACCTCCTCTGTTCCATATCCCTTGGATATGCTTCCTTTTGGTCTAGCACGGTTATGAACATATTTCTTTAAGACTCCCATGAACCTCTCAAAGGGGAACATATTGTGCAGAAATACCGGACCGAGAATGGCAATCTCTTCCACTAGGTGAACCAGGAGATGCGTCATAATATTGAAGAAGGATGGTGGGGACACCAACTCAAAACTAACAAGACATTGTACCACATCCTTCTGTAACCTTGGCAGAATATCTGGATTGATTACCTTCTGAGATATTGCATTGAGGAATGCACACAACTTCACAATGGGTACTCGAACATTTTCCGGTAGAAGCCCCCTCAATGCAATCGGAAGCAACTGCGTCATTATCACGTGACAGTCATGAGACTTCAGGTTTTGGAACTTTTTCTCTGCCGTATTTATTATCCCCTTTATATTAGATGAGAAGCCAGATGGCCCCTTGATACTGTAAAGGACTTCAAAAAAGATTTCCTTCTCTGCTTTGGTAAGAGCATAGCTGACATGACTTAAGTGACGCCCTTTATCCGTCTTGTTCTGTGTATGCATGTTCTTTGGGTCTTTCATAATTTGTTGGTCCTCCCGTGCTTCTGGTGTATCTTTTGTCTTCCCATACACGCCTAGGAATCCTAGCAGGTTCATGCAAAGATTCTTCGTCACGTGCATCACGTCGATTGAAGAGCGGACATGCAGGACTTTCCAATATGGCAGCTCCCAAAATATAGATTTCTTCTTCCACATGGGTGTGTGTCCTGTAGCGACGTCGTTCGGAACTGATTGACCGCCGGGACCCTTTCCAAAGATTACTTCTATGTCCTTGACCATACCAAATACATCATCACCAGCAGGGAGTTCAGGCTTCTTCCGGTGATCTGCCTCACCTTTGAAATGCTTTCCTTTCTTTCTTACGAGATGATTGGTCGGAAGAAATCGTCGATTCGCTAGGTACACAACCTTCTTGCATTTATGCAAATATGTACCTTCAGTCTTATCTAAACAGTGTGTGCATGCCTTATATCCCTTATTTTTCTGTCCTGAAAGGTTACTAAGAGCAGGCCAATCATTGATGGTTACGAATAGCAACCCTCGTAGATCAAATGGCTCCTGTTTGTTCTCATCCCACGCATGTACACCTGGTTTGCCCCACAACTGTAAGAGTTCTTCAACTAATGGCCTAAGGTACACATCAATGTCGTTGCCCGGTTGCTTCGGGCCTTGGATGAGCACGTGCATCATAATGAACTTACGCTTCATGCACAACCAAGGAGGCAGGTTGTAGATACATAGAGTCACGGGCCAGGTGCTGTGACTGCAGCTCTGCTCCCCAAAAGGATTCATGCCATCCGTACTTAGACCAAACCATAAGTTCCTTGCGTCACCTGCAAAGTCTGGGAAGTCTCTCTCGATTTTTCTCCACTGTGACCCATCAGCAGGGTGTCTCAACTTCCCGTCTTTCTTACGGTCTTCTTTGTGCCATCGCAACAACCTGGCATGCTCTTTGTTTCTGAACATGCGTTTCAACCTTGGTATTATAGGATCATAACACATAACCTTAGCAGGAACCCTCTTCCGGAGGGGCTCTCCCTCAACATCACCAGGGTCATCTCGTCTGATCTTATACCGCAATGCATTGCATACCGGGCATTTATCTAAATTCTCATACTCCTTACCGCGGTAGAGGATGCAGTCATTAATGCATGCATGTATCTTCTGCACATCTAATCCTAGAGGACAGAGAGTCTTCTTTGCTTCATAGGTAGTCTCGGGAAGTTCGTTATGTTTTGGAAACTTCGGCTTCATTATTTTTAGCATCTTCTCAAATGAGGAGTCAGTTAGACCACACTCTGCCTTCCATCGCAACAATTCCAGTGTGGTACCGAGCTTTGTGCTGCCATCTTCACAATTTAGGTATAACAATTTCTTGTGATCTTCTAACATGCCCTCTAACTTCAACTTCTCATTTCATGTTTCACAGTCTCGCTTTGCATCAGAAATGACCCTACCAAGTTCATCAGCCGGCTCATCTGATGCCCTTTCTTCACCTCCTTCCTCTCCATTGTCTTCCATTCCAGTATCACTGTATTCAGGAAACATATGATGATAGTTGTTATCATCATATTCTTCTTCACCGTCTTCCATCATAACCCCTCTTTCCCCGTGCTTGGTCCAGCAATTATAGTTGGGCATGAAACCTTTCATAATCACGTGGCTGCGAATGATTTTCGAGGAAGAGTACTCCTTGTTGTTCTGACATTGAACACATGGACAACGTATAAAACCATTCTCTTTGTTTGCCGTAGCCACATCGATAAATTTATCCACGCCTTTCATATACCCGGGTACACGCCGGTCACCGTACATCCATTCCCGACCGTTCATCTGCATCATATAAGTAAGTTTATCAAAAATAGGCAATCATAAATAGTGAAAATGACCAATTCACATCGACACATGCATTGTATCAATGACAAAGAAAAGATAAGATTGCTAACCTCGATCGAGGAAAATAAAGAGGAGAAAGCTCAAGTGCGTCTCGGACACCTTCTATATTTTTGTTCTATGAGAAATTGAACGGGATCATTCACTCAAAAATTTCATCAAACACCTTGAATGCATGCATAGGGGAAAAAACTAGCACACCCCTCACACCTTCCACCAAGAAAAAACAGAGTGGAGGCAGAGGGCTGGGGCGTTGCATTTATAGAGGGCGGGAGCATACGTCCCGGTTTGTAACACAAACCGGGACTAAGGTGTGTGCCATGCCACATGGCTGACGCCCAACCTTTAGTCCCGGTTTGTGTTACAAACCGGGTCGTATGCTCCCTTACCAACCGGGACGCATGCCTCCGGGCCCCATGCCCGCTCGAACCGGGACGCGTGCCAGCATTAGTCCCGGTTCGTGGCGCAACCGGGACTAATGCTCTTAGGGGGCGCGAACGGATGGCCTTTTTTCTACTAGTGGAAGCCTACAGCTCAGGAAAACCATCGGCGAAGACATGACCTTGGAATAGCTCTTTGAATGCCAATGACCGCCGTCGGTATAGAGCCGGCCGTCAGAAAATGGGAACCATCACAATCTGATAAGTGTTAATACATTTTGTTCACATGTTTGCATAGCAACCACTGGATCCTAATAATTCTCGCGCCGGCAGAGTGAAAGTCTTATTACCTGTATTCCATGAAAACCAAGCAACATTGGATACCAAACCCATTGAGTCGGTTCTCGATGATGCTCTAAACAGATTTTCGTGCATGGCGGGAAGTAATCTGCCAAATACAAGGAAGGAAGGAAGAGCAGAAGACAAGTTCGATCACATGGCAGATATATCTTGTCTTCAGAAGCCTAGCGGTAGTATCCGGGCTGACTACTGACTTTGCTGGTATATCGGTACCTTGGTATGGTTGTATGACCATATGACCATATCTACAATGCTATAGATTTCAAAAGGTATTCTCCTTGCTTGGAGGATCCTAAGTTTGACTGCAATCTAGAATTAACACGCATTCAGAAGATCTTTGCATCCATCATCAACAAGAAGTTCATCATGGATACTAGGATTTTCTACTATGGCGATGACACATCGCAAAACCCTCGCTCATAGGGAAGCCCATCAACCAATATAGGCCTTGTTGACCACACGTCCGATGTATCCTTAACAAATAAGTACAAGCAAGGCCCAATGTTCCTTTATTATTATTATAATTAAGTTGGTCATGACTCGTTATAATTTTTTGTTTTAAATATTTTTTATTTCAAGCTTAAATATTTACAAAATAATCTTGCATTCCAATCCATATGTGCATTGATGATCCTAGAAAGCATGTTCATCCATATTCAGTTATGTCACGCTACCTTATTTAGTCAACTACTTGTGGTATCATTGTCTACATCTTTTGAGCCAGACACTTGACTATTTCTACCATGATATTGTTATGTTTTTCTTCGAATAGTGACGCCACATGATGATGCGGCATATCAGGATCTCATCCACATGAAGATTGTAAGGGTAATTGTCCTTATGTGTGGTTTCGGTAACTAATGACAATCCATATGGACTAATATTTTCATTGAGTTTATATGAAGGAATATTTCATAGGTCATGCTTGTAGTCTGATGTCTGGGTTCCTGCGATCAACAATAGGGTTATTGCAATACTTATAGCAGCAACTATTTATTAGAAAGTTCGTCCCATGAAAGATTTGCAAATGTCAACAACATAACCCCACAGCCATGTTTTTAGCGAGGCCACGTTCGCACCCAAAATATTGTTAGAGATAGTCTACACTATAAGTTGCTAGAATGGTAAAAATGAGAGATTTAAAGTAACTAGTGACAAAGTAAATAACAAACGTAAACTAAAGCAAGAGAGTATTTATAAAGTGTTGTGTGATGTGATTGAGGGGTTCTCAAGGAGTGTACGATTCACCACTAGCATGGGAGAATTATGAATGATTAGGACAATCTATGTCTTTTGTCATGATATGTGTGGAGAGAGCCTAATAATAAGATGTCCACTATAAGACTTGTGGGCAATCGCTTTCTTGAATCAGATAATGAGGTCAACTCTAAATAACCACTGTGATGCCTACAAGCAATAATTCTTACGGACCCACAATTAAGGGTTTCCCCATGGATATCATAATAAGCTTAGTGAGTATCTCCTAATTCCCACTTTGACTGTGCAAGTTATAAACCAATGCTTGTAGTCACAAAAGTAGCACTTTACATACTACCATATATGTCCAAAGAGTATCTCCCTCTCTTTAGTACCTAAGGAAAATTATATATGGCCGACTTCACATACCATCTAAAGAGAGAGAGATCTAACACAATATCCACCATTTCTCCCCAAGAATAAGGAAACTACTCATACATGAAGGGGATCAACACCATGCCAATAATATGGATAAAATATGAAGGTACAATTAAATACAAGTGCAAATCCATAATAGAGTTTGGATTACAGTAAAGAAAACAAAGGGGATCGATGTTGGAGATGTTGTTGATGAAGATGATGATGATGATGAAGATCTATGTATAGCCCTTCAAGATGCAAGTCTCCTCTTACTCTTGAGTGGTGTGGTGGTGGAGATCTTGTGTGGGGCGGCTATGGAGGCGGAGGAGCGGCAGGGCTCCGCCCCTATGGAGTGTGTGTACTCTTCTCCTGGCGGCTAGGGTTTCTCCTCTTTAAATATGCATTTTGGAGGTCGGTTTCGTGAACCGATGGAGGTTGGGACCGAATATGCCCATCGGGCCTTCACAAATGTTGTTTCGTTTGACAAAACAGAGCCGGAGGAGGGTGGCACAACCGTACGGTACAGACGGGCTCTTCCCGTACCATAGGTCATTAAACCCTATGTACGCTGCAGTATTTTGGCCGTCATTTCTTCATACGGACTCCGATTGAGGTGTTCTTTGGCTCGTTAGATTAATATGGATGAGGGATACAACACCATGGACTTGGATATTAATTTGTATTTGATGAAAAAACCAACTTTTTCCTCCCCTCAAATGGCTAAGTCTGGTGCCTGTAGCTCCTCCATATTGTACCCTCTTGGCTCCTTTTGTTCATGAGTGTTCATAGCACCTACACACAAGTCAAATACAAGTAAAAATTAATAAAATCCTACTAAAATACTAGTTGTGCAAAGTACATATGAAAATTAATGAGAACTAGTAATCATCCATAATGGGCATATTTGTAGCCAGATATAGCATGTGATGAGTGATAATATGAATAATTTGTATGCTTAAATATGCATCATATTTGCACTAATCATAGTCCATATATTGGATTTGAGTATGGATTCCATGAAGATAAATATATACCTTGAGTATTGGCATCTAGATCATCGAGTTGAAGAGAAGAATATGATATGTTCAAGATCTTGAGAGTTTGACCTCAATAGAAGAATTCGAGTTATGGGTCTAAGTTAGTGTTATGATAGCCTCATGAGTTGAGCTATGGTTGACTAATATTTAGAGCATGTAATCAAATGAAGAGTTCTTTATATACCTCAATATATTGAGATAGATCATGAGAAGATACATGGTTGACCAATACAAAGAGTGAAGAGTGAATTCAAGTTGGTCAACACATAAAGCATAAAGAATGTACCCCATGGATCTTGTGGTATGGTAACCCTTGTCAATTATGCTTCATGAACTAACCCGTTATATATGTTACTTTGCGTTTTCTATATGGAATAGGTTTATTTCCATGGGCATGCTTCAAAAGTGAAGATTTCATATAGTCCATGAGAGGATGACATCAAGTGGTGATGGTCATCAAGGTTGAGAAGTGCAAGTTCAATATAAGCATCTCAAGGAGACCATATGGTTGAAGCTTGTTGTTCATATTGGTGATAATGTACATGTGTTGATGTGCCTTAATGAAGCTATATCATGGTGTTGTATAGGGGCTAAAAATTATGAGTATTCACTAAGCAACAATGATCAAGTGATGCATTCCGTCTTGAATGAAGTTTGAAGCAGTGTTATCAAGATCAAGCGGGATGCACAACCCAAAGGTTTGGCCCTACTAGCTTTTCCTTTTCCAGTCTCAAGGTGGTTGTTGGGAGACCGGGTTATAGGATAGATAGCCACACAATCAAGAGGGGATTTTGGTTGGGTAATTTGATCACATCGTCTTACGGAGCTCAATCCTTTGCATACTTTGAATATCGCTTCTATTGTTTATTCTTGGTGTTTCTTTGTGTGAGGTTCTTAAGCTTATTTCTAGCTCTTCAATAATCCCAAGTTCATCGAAAACGGAATTCATATGCATCTTCTATTAAGTTTTCGAGTTTGAAGGTTTTACCAGTTCTTCTTTAGGGAGGTTTCATACCTATCCTTTTTTGGTATTTTACCTCTTGCCTTATCTTAGGTTTTATATCCTATAATATATATATTGTTATTAGCTTTTCAAAAATCTCAAGTTTGCTAAAAATGGAGTTCGAATGCAAAAGTTATCACTGTTTTCGTAAGCTCAATTTTCTGTTGGCAAAAATTCCGGCCCGCCGGGCTGTAGGCCAGAATGATTGGCAATAATTCTGGTCCGCCGGATTGTAGCCCGGAACGGTATACATAGAATCTTTTTGGCAAAAAATCTTCCCCGGCCGGGCTGTAGACCGGAATGATTGGCAAATATCCTGGTCATGGCGTGTTGTCAACGCCTCATTGGGAGACCCCAAGAGCAAGGTGTGATGAGCACAGTAGCAAGTTTTCCCTCAATAAGAAATCGAGGTTATCGAACCAATAGGAGGAAGGAAACGACTCAAAGGTGTTGCTAGAAACTTGGAGACCTGCACAACACAAACTCAAGACTTTGCCCCAACGAACAACGAGGTTGTCAATCTCACTGGTTTGCTTTAACAAAGGATTAACTGTATGGTGTGGAAGATAATAGTGGTTTGCAACAAGTAACATTGGAAGATGTATCAATGGTAAATATTGGACCGGGGTCCATAGTTCACTAGAGGTATTCTCCTTAGATAAACAAAAATGGCATGCTGGGTAAACAAATTACAGTAGGGAAATTGACAGGACAAAGCAAGGAATAACAATGCAATACTAGACATTCATGATCCTATGAGATTCGATTGGGCAATACAACAAGATACATAGACCGCCATCCAACCGCATCTATGACTAGAAGTCCACCTTTGGGTTATCATCCGAACCCCCTCCAGTATTAAGTTGCAAGCAACAGACAACTGTTTTAAGCAAAGTGTGTAACGTAAACAATCCACTTGTTCCATGAACAAGAGACCGTTGTTTTCTCCCTAGTGGCAATAGCACATCTACAACCTTAGAGATTTCTGTCACTTCCCTTAGATTAAATAGAGGCATGAACCCACTATCGAGCATAAATACCCCCTCTTGGAGTGTAACATCCCAAAAATATTAATCAAGATTATCAAGTTCTAATCACCCAAGTTTAGGGTTAACAAAAACTTTTATTATTAAAATGAATATGAATGCATGTGTGTGATGAATGCGTGAATGCTTGAAGTGCCATGTTTGATTGCTATGAATGGCAAGGATTGGTCTAAAGAAGAAAATAATATCATCTAGATCATTTCCAAGTAGAATCAAATGAAGATAAAATAAAAAATAAGATATATAAGCAAATGGTCATTTTGACCAAAGTTAACCACTAGACCACTTTGAGTGTTTCTAGTCCAAGATTTCAAACAGAAACAAATACAATTCTTTTCACCCCTTGCTATACCAAGTAAAAGTGAACCCAAGCCCACTTTACAAACCAACAGAAACAAATTCCAAATCTATGCAAAGGACAATTCAAAATTGAATCCTTAATAGATACTAAGATCACCATTTCTCAAAACCCAATCAAACCACTTCACCTGGATTACCCAGTGCTGCACAGAGACCATGTAGACCAATACTAACATCCACCCAAAAGGAAACTTCAAACACTTTTCTCTTGCGTCCATTTTGTCAAAGACCTTCTGTGCACAAATCTGGCAAAATCCACAAACACTATAGTGAGATGTGTTCTTGCCAAACTGGTTCCCTCTACAGCCTCCACAACACTCCCACGATATCTTCCACGACTTCCCTGTAGTCCTAGCCTGCGGTGCACGACCATTTCATCATGGCATGCATGCCCGACCACCAACTTGTCCACCTCAACATCGACATCACGACACAAGCATCGCCAGCCTTGCCTACCATGGCTGGCACGTTGCCCGTGCACCACTCCCCCTTTAGACCATCCCCAGCTCAAGGACAGAGAGAGGAGAAGCTGGGAATGTCGTGCCCAAGCCGTGTCTGCCATGCCGACGCATGCACCCGCAGTTCACGCCTTGTCCCGTGTAACCCGACCACCTCGCGCTCTCTCTGTCCGCCTAAACGATCATCACCATCCCAGGAGCACTACGGACATCCCCGTTTGAGATTCCATGCCTCGTAGCCGCCATTCTCCGCAAGTTTGCCGCCAGCACCATCGACGTGCACCGAAGATGCCGACCGCTACAGACCTCCATTTACTAATCCATGTTGTCCGTGATTATCTCTAGGTGACCGCGCACCAGCCTAGACCCTCCTCCATGCTGATAGCACCCTGTGATACCATCCCCAATGACGTTTCCCCATGCTGTGCTGCCCCTCTTGCTTGGCTATAAAAGGAGGTCACACCTGTGACCGAGCACCGCACCCCTCTCCTCCACACATCCTCAGCAACGCCTCCGTGCAACCCCAGAGCAATCCCTCGACCATAGCACCCCAATCGCACCGGAGCCCGCCGCGTCAGTGAAGAAGAGGCATCTTCGATTTAGGCCACCACAGGAGCCGCCGGTACCAGTGGAACCGCCGGAGACGCCTCATCCATTTGCCCCCGTCGCCGACCTTTGCCGGAGCTCCGGTAAGCCTCCCCCGACCCTTACTGGACTTGCTAGGGTTTCTCCCCGTCGTGTCCTGTTCCAGTGAGGAAGATGGTTGTGAGCCGTTGATCTAGGATCTAATCCTATGGTCAAAATCCTCCGATACCCTTTCGGCATCACCTGTTCTACCGACGGATGGGACGGCCCATTTAGCTCCTCCGCGCAACCCAGTAGATTCAAATAGATATTTTATAATTTATTTCAAACCTAGTTTGGTCAGTGGCTTTGAAAATCAATTCAAGGATATTTACTAAACCAAATTGCATGAAACCAATTTTGTTAGCAAGGTATTGAAATTATAAATCCAAGCGCATTCGATTCAAACATTTGAAATTATAGATCACCAATAGCAAAAATAACAAGACAGACTTTTCTACATTCAAACGTTTTTGAAAAATCAACCATAAATGATTTTGAGTTGATTCCAACTCTCAAAAATCACATTTGACAAGATCTTTCTGAATATGTAAAAATATTTAGGTTTACATGCAATGATCTTGGACTAGTATTAAAAGAATGCCCCATAGGCATTTTCTAGTAACTTTAATCATTTAAAATAGTAATTTTAAACTTATTAAATTGTGACCACCACTTTAAATAATATTCCCATGTTTTAGAATATGTGGTGATGACATGTGTCAACATGATCCCATATTTTAATTGGAGAATATTAAATCTTAAGTAGTTTTCAATGAGTAGAAATTACTTTCCTAAAATAAAATAAATAAGACTAAGTCTTTATTTCATGTGATGATTGTGATGATGCTAGATCATCTAGTGTGAACCTTTGTGTGCCAAGTAGAAGTAGTTAAGTATTGTTTGGTGATTGTGTACCTCGTATTTATTTATAGACGCTAGTACCGACCAAGGCTACGAGGAGGAGGAGTACTACGAAGAGGAAGAAGAAAACTTCAACCACTGCACTACTCAAGGCAAGCTAATACTTGCAAGCCCCACAATACTAGTTAACTGCAAGCTAACACTTGCAACTTGGCAAGCAAGATAACCTATGCAATGCATTAGTCATGCTTTGGTTATGCAACTTTGATTATACCAAATCCCAGTTTTACTTGCAAGCTTTATTCTTTTATTTCTTTATCAAAGTTCTTTATTACCCTTTTACTTAGTGATTTGTGAGTTTTGGAAAGTTATTATAGGTAGAATAAAGAGCATAAAACTTGTCCTAAGTTAGTTAGAACTAGGTGTCATACTGAGGCATGAGATCTAGATTGGATAGTCACACTTGATTAGCACCCCTCATTAGTGATTACCCTCAATTTTAGTGGCTAGTGCTAAGCATAAAAGTTGATTACTTTAGATGGGAATACATGGTGAAAATGATTATGAAAACCTTGGAATGATGAGTCATTCTAATGAGATGTTTTGACATGTGTTGTGAAAATAAGATGATTTTGATGGTGAAAATGTTGAGACATGAGCCTTAGCCCTTTTCAAAAACTGATGGTTGGGTTCGAATGCGATACCATTCCAATTTTACCGTACAACCACAATACCCGAATTTGGATAGGGCTTGACTGGAAGTTTATATGTCTTAGTATGGGTTCCCTTGCAGAAGAGGTTTGAGCTGAGGCTACCTCGTGAATGTGAATGTACACCTATGCAGTTCCCAAGATGACATATGGTCATGGTTGGGAGGCCAAACTCATAGGGGAGGTGCCTATACTAGGGTATGTAATTGAAAGGTTAGGATTGATTATCCACATACTGAGTATGGTGATTCAGGATTGTTCCTGACGGATGTATCGAATGTTGTGGTGAAAGTGTACAATCTCTGTAGAGTGTCAAACTATTCGAGTAGCCGCGTCCGCGGTTATGGACAGTTGGAGTGGCCATACTGTTCCGTCGTCAGATGTTTTCAAAATGACTTGTATAATGAACTGTGACTTTGACTTGACCACAACAGGGTTGTGAACATGAAAACTAAGTTCCCACTTAGGTGTTGAAGAACACTAAACTAGTTTTCTTTACTTCTAAACTCAGTTAGAGATAAATCTAGCTTTTTGCAAAATAAACCTAGAGCTTAGGATTCCTACTCGAACTACCTTACTTGTTAGTATTAGTTTGCGAGTACTTAAAGAGTAGTCATGGCTTTGTCCCTGACTATTCCTATGGCCAGACTATGAGGATGACTCCCAGGATGATGGACAGCAGGAAGTCTATGAAAACTAGGATCATCTCCCATCGCCAGCATTGGCTGTGACCCTAAAGATGGAGCCTCGACCATGCTACCCTTATTATTATTCTGCTGCGTTGAGTGTATTAAGAATGGATCATGAGATCCTTTATTTGTAAGACCTTTATTATGGTTTGTAATGGATGATGAACTATGGTACCAATATGTTATGTGTCGTAAAAATGGTAATCCTGGGATTGCGATGTATGCACAGACATCTGGGATTAAAAATCTGGGTGTTGACAAGTTGGTATCAGAGCCATCCTGACCATAGGATACCCTGTTAGAATGGACGCTTGAATCAAAAACTTAGTTTCCAAACAAAGAAGTGAGTATTTATGAAAACCTATTCTCATTCTTATCACTGGGACTCTTTCAAGAAAATATTATGTTCCTCAAAATTCTTGCAATCTTACATAAAATTTTGCACACTAGATCACTTTAGTAGAACTCACACCTACGAAAGAGATCACTATTTGTGAGTTGTATCCAGTCCCACTGTATCATAGCTTCACCTAATGGTTCTTAAAACCATCCGTTACCTTAGTGTGGTGTGTGTTTGTATTGGGTGCTATGAATGAATGAAAAGAAAGTTGCTAGTTGGCAAAAACAGAGTCAAACTCAAAGTTTAAAAGCTTTTGAAAAACAAATCCCTGAACCTTAGAAATTTCCCTCTCCTCTCATGATCTATCTCAATCTTCAGATGCCTCGCGGAGGAAGCAGCTCGTCTCAAGACCCAATGCTGCAAATCTTGCAAATGTTGGTTGCTGACCGTGAAGCTGGAAGAGCTGAACGTCAAGCTAACCTAGCCACCCTTCAATAGATAGCTCATATGGCCCAAAATAATCAAGTCCATGGAAACCAGGACAACCATGGCTCCAAACTCAAGAACTTTCAAAACACTAATCCCCCCATATTTAGTAAGTCTAAAGAGCCATTAGATGCTGATGACTGGCTGCAAACCATAGAGAACAACTTAGAGGTCACAGGAGTGGAGGCCAATGAGAAAGTACTATTTTCCACCCACTATCTGGCAGGTGATGCAAGAGCTTGGTGGAATAGCATTCGCACCATGAATGGAGGACAGATGATGACTTGGGATGAATTCAAACTCAAGTTCATCCGAACCCATGTGCCACCGGGGTTAGTCAAGAGGATGAGGGATGAGTTCAGAGAATTGAAGCAAGGGAGGATGACAGTAGTTGAGTGACGTGAAAAATTTATGTCATTAGCTAGATACGCACCAGATGAGATTGACACTGAAGCTAAGAAGAAGGAGAGATTCCTAAACGTTTTGCATGATGAGATGCAGACGGTATTAGTCAACATTCCTCTTGTTGACATTGAAGCCTTAGTGGATTCTGCAATCCATATGGAAGGCAAGATCAACCAAGCAAACGAGAATCGCAAGAGTCGAATGATGCATCAACCAGGATCCCACCATACCCCAAAGTATCGCCCCAACCCGCCTGCAGGATATGCCCCGAGAAACAATAGACCCTCTATAACCTGTCCGAACTATCCCAACCGTGGAGGAGGAAACCCAAGGCCCGGAGGAAACCACAACAACAACCTCAGAAACTCCAACAGTTTCAACCGTGCACCACCCAAGTTCAACAACAACAACAACAACCCCAACAACACCAATATTGCCCCAAGGACTAGAAGCAATGTTGTGCCTGTTGTAGGAAAAGACAAGTATCAAGTTACTTGTTTTGAATGCGGAGTCAAGGGTCACTACTCCAACGAGTGTCCCAATAATCTTGTAGTAGCCACCAATCTGAATGCCCTAGCTCAGTAGCAGCGCCGTGTTCAGCCTGGAAGGAGATTTGCCTGAGGGAACTCACTCAACCACAACGGCCGACTGATTCACATGAATGCTGAAGAAGCCTAGGAAGCGCTAGATGTCGTGCTAGGTATGTTTTTTGTTAACTCTGTACTTTCAAGAGTGTTGTTTGATTCTGGAGCATCGCACTCGTTTGTTATAGAATAATTTGCATGCACTAGTAAGATTCAACCAATAAAACTGAAGCATGTTATGATAGTTCAAATACCTGGTTCAACCACCAAAGCTAGACAAATTTGCAAAGCCGTACCTATCAGAATCCATGGAATAGATTTTTATGCTAATCTAATAGTACTTGGAACCAAAGATTTGGAAGTAGTACTAGGAATGGATTGGATGTCGAAACATAAAGGATTAATCGACCGTGCCAAGAAAGCCATAACCATGACTACTACCGCTGGAGTATAAGTAGAGAATATATCTGAGACCTTGCCCCGTCAATTCAAGTGCAACAAGAGTATATCCCAACCAAACATTGACCAAGTCAGAGTAGTCTGTGAATACCCCGATGTATTCCTAGATGTATTGCCCGGTATGCCCCCAGATCAGGATATCGAGTTTATCATTGAACTAATACCTAGAACTGGACCCATAGATCAGAGACCTTATAGTATGAACCCGTCAGAATTAGTGGAGCTGAAGAAGCAACTTAATGCTATTCTAGAGATAGGTCTGATTCAACCAAGTGCGTTGCCATGGAGATCACCTATTTTGTTTGTGGATAAGAAAGATGGAGGTAACCGTTTGTGCATGGATTATCGGAAGTTGAATGATGTCACCATTAAGAACAAGTACCCAGTGCCGAAGATAGAAGATCTGTTTGACCAGTTGACCGGTGCCAAAGTGTTTTCTAAGATTGATCTTAGAACTGGTTATCATCAACTCAAGATTCGCGCAGAGGATATTCCAAAGACTACCTTCACCACCCGATATGGACTGTATGAGTACACAGTCATGTCTTTTGGATTAACCAATGCCCTCGCTTATTTCATGAACCTCATGAATAAGATTTTTATGAACTTCCTGGATAAGTTTGTCGTTGTTTTCATCAATGACATTCTGATCTATTCCAAATCAGAAGAAGAACATGAGCTACACCTAAGGACCATCCTTGAAACCCTTAGAGAGCATCAGTTGTATGCCAAGTTTAGCAAATGTGAGTTCTGGTTACAGGAAGTAGGATTCCTAGGACATATCGTATCAGCAGGAGAAATTGTTGTCGACCCTGCCAAGGTTAAGGATGTTGAAGAATGGCAAGCCCCAACCACTCAAACCCAAGTTCGTGCATTTCTCGGATTAGTGGGATATTACCGCAAGTTCGTAGAAGGATTCTCGAGCATCGCAAGACCCATGACCCAATTGTTGAATAAAGATAAGAAGTTTGAATGGACGGACAAATGTGAAGCAAGTTTTCAAGAACTCAAGAAGAGATTGATTTCAGCCCCAATCTTGATTATGCCAGATATCAAGAAGCCTTTTGATGTGTATTGTGACGCATCCAAGGTTTGTCTCGGATGTGTGCTGATGCAAGAAGGCAAAGTCATATCATATTTGTCCCGACAACTGAAGCAACATGAGAAGAATTACCCTACCCATGACCTTGAACTAGCAGCCATAGTTTTAGCCTTGAAGACATGGTGGCGTTACCTCATGGGTAACCGCTATGAGATTTATTTGGATCACAAGAGTCTGAAGTATATTTTCACCCAGAAAGAGCTAAATATGAGGCAAAGGAGATGGATAGAGTTAATCAAGGACTATGATCTTGACATTCACTATCGCCCAGGCAAAGCCAATGTGGTAGCAGATTCTCTTAGCAGATTGCCGTGTCGATTGAACACCATGATAAAAGAAACCCAACCAAGTTTGTATGAGGATATGGAAAATTCCAGAATGGAGCTAGTTAGTAAAGGATTTTTGGCTAGCATAGAACTTCAACCCACTTTGATCAGTCTGATCAAGGAGGCATAGAAAGGAAATGCTAGTATCGACGGAATCAAACGTCGTATCGGTACAGGGAAGGTACCCGGATTCATCGAAGATGAAGAAGGAGTTTTGTGGTACAAAGGACGTATCTGTGTACCAGCAGATTCAGAGTTGAAGCAGGCTATTTTGCAAGAAGCCCATGATACTCTTTATTCTATCCACCCAGGAGGAACTAAGATGTATCAGGATTTTAAGGAGCAATTTTGGTGGCATAAGATGAAGAGAGAAATCGGAAGCTACATAGCCAAATGTGATATCTATCAGAGAATCAAAGCGGGACATCAGAGACCCGCAGGACTTTTGTAGCCATTGCAGATTCCGGAATGGAAATGGGATTCTGTAGGAATGGATTTTATCACCGATTTGCCTACATCTAGTAGGGGAAATGACTCTAGTTGGGTCATAGTGGATAGACTGTCTAAAGTAGCCCATTTCTTACCGGTCAAGACCACTTATCAGAGTTCGAAGCTAGCAGAGTTGTACATTTCTAGGATAGTCAGTTTACATGGAGTCCCCAAGAACATTGTGTCGGATCGAGGAACTCAGTTTACCTCGAGATTTTGGAAGAAAGTCCAAGAAGGATTAGGAACCAGACTGGATTTCAGCACAACTTATCACCCGCAGACTGATGGACAAACAGAGCGAGTAAACCAGATACTCGAAGATATGTTGAGAGCTTGTGTGCTGGAATATGGATCAAAATGGGAGGATTGTCTGCCTTTCACAGAATTCTCATACAACAATAGTTACCAAGCCAGTTTGCAAATGGCCCCATTTGATTTTATGTATGGAAGGAAGTGTCGCACCCCACTGAATTGGTCGAAAGTATGAGAGAGTCAGATTTTCGGACCTAACATCCTAAGAGAAGCCGAAAAGAATGTTCACAAGATCCGTGAGCACCTCAAGACCGCCCAATCCAGACAGAATAGTTATGCCGACAAGAGACGTCAAGACCTAGCCTTCGCTATCGGAGATTTGGTGTATCTGAAAGTATCACCCTTGAAAGGAATGCAACGTTTCCAACTCAAAGGGAAGTTAGTCCCTAGATATATCGGGCGTTTCAAGATTTTGAATCGCCGAGGAGAAGTATCATATCAACTGGAACTGCTGGAGGAGATGTTAGCCGTGCATAATGTATTCCATATCTCGTTACTTTGCAAATGCCTAGAAGTCCCGGAGAAGACCGAAGTTTTCAAGAGTATTGATCACAGGACCATAGAGCTCAACACTGACCTAACTTATCGCGAAGTACCCATTCATATTTTGGAAGAAGCCTTCAGAACCACCAGAACCCGGAGTAACCATACTGAAGAAGAAGCTACATGGGAACGAGAAGATTACATTAGGACTGAGTTTCCAGATCTCTTTAGTCCCTAGTTTTCTTTTTCTTAAATCTCGGGACGAGATTTTGTATAAGGAGGGAAGGTTTGTAACATCCCAAAAATATTAATCAGGATTATAAAGTTCTAATCACCCAAGTTTAGGGTTAACAAAAACTTTTATTATTAAAATGAATATGAATGCCTGTGTGTGTGATGAATGCATGAATGCTTGCAATGCCATGTTTGATTGCTATGAATGGAAAGGATTGGTTTGAATAAGAAAACAATATCATCTAGATCATTTCCAAGCAGAATCAAATGAAGACAAAATAAAAATAAGATATATAAGCAAATGGTCATTTTGACCAAAGTTAACAACTAGACCACTTTGAGTGTTTCTAGTCCAAGATTTCTAACAGAAACAAATCCAATTCTTTCACCCCTTGATAGACCAAGTAAAAGTGAACCCAAGCCCACTTTACAAACCAACGGAAACAAATTCCAAATCTATGCAAAGGACAATTCAAAATTGAATCCTTAATAGATACTAAGATCACCATTTCTCAAAACCCAACCAAACCACTTCACCTGGATCAACCAGTGCTGCACAGAGACTATGTAGACCAATACTAACATCCACCCAAAAGGAAATTTGAAATTTCAAACACTCTTCTCTTGCGGCCATTTTGTCAAACATCTTCTATGCACAAATCTGGCAAAATCCACAAACACTATAGTGAGCAGTGTTCTTGCCAAACAGGTTCCCTCTGCAGCCTCCACAACACTCCCACGATATCTGCCACGACTTCCCTGTAGTCCTAGCCCGATGTGCACGACCATTTCATCATGGCATGCATGCTCGACCACCAACTTGTCCACCTCAACATCGACAGCGCGACACAAGCATCGCCAGCCTCGCCTACCATGGCTGGCACGTTGCCCGTGCACCACTTCCCCTTCAGACCATCCCCAGCTCAAGGACAGAGAGAGGAGAAGCCGAGAACGTCATGCCCGAGCCATGTCTGCCATGCCGACACATACACCCGTAGTTCACGCCTCATCCCGCGTAACCCGACCACCTCGTGCTCTCTCTGCCCGCCTAAACGATCATCACCGTCCCAGGAGCACTACGGACATCCCCGTTTGAGCTTCCATGCCCAGTAGCCGCCGTTCCCCGCGAAGTTCACCGCCAGCACCGTCGACGTGCACCGAAGATGCCGACCATTGTAGACCTCCATTTACTAAGCCATGCCGCCCGTCATTATCTCCAGGCAACCGTGCACCGGCCTAGACCCTCCTCCATGCCAATAGCAACCTGTGACACCATCCCCGACGACCTCTGCCCACGCTGCGCTGCCCCTCTTGCTCGGCTATAAAAGGAGGCCACGCCTATGACCGAGCACCACACCCCTCTCCTCCACACATCCTCAACAACGCCTCCGAGCAACCCCAGAGAAATCTCTCCACCATAGCTCCCCAATCGCACTGGAGCCCGCCGCGTCAGTGAAGAAGAGGCATCTTCAATTTAGGCCACCGCAGGAGCCGCCGCCGGTACCAGTGGAGCCGCCGGAGACGCCTCGTCCATTTGCCCCCGTCGTCGACCCTCACCGGAGCTCCGGTAAGCCTCCCCCGACCCTTACTGGCCTTGCTAGGGTTTCTCCCCATCGTGTCATGTTCCAGTGAGGAAGATGGCTGTGAGCCATTGATCTGGGATCTAATCCTATGGTCAAAATCCTCCGATACCCTTTCGGCATCACCTGTTCCACCGACGGGTGGGCCGGCCCATTTAGCTCTCCCGCGCAACCCAGTAGATTCAAATATATATTTTCTAATTTAGTTCAAACCTAGTTCAATCAGTGACTTTGAAAATCAATTCAAGGATATTTAATGAACCTAATTGCATGAAACCAATTTTGTTAGAAAGGTATTGAAATTATCAATCCAAGCCCATTGGATTCAAACCATTTGAAATTATAGATCACCTATAGCAAAAATAACAAGACAGGGACTTTTCTACATTCAAACATTTTTAAAAAATCAACCATAAATTCTTTTGAGTTGATTCCAACTATCAAAAATCACATTTGACAAGATCTTTCTGAATATGTAAAAATATTTAGGTTTACATGCAGTGATCTTGGACTAGTATTAAAAGAATGCCCCATAGGCATTTTCTAGTCACTTTAATCATTTAAAATAGTAATGTTAAACTTATTAAATTGTGACCACTACTTTAATTCACATTCCCATGTTTTAGAATATGTGGTGATGACATGTGTCAACATGATCCCATATTTTAATTGGAGAATATTAAATCTTAAGTAGTTTTCAATGATTAGAAATTACTTTTCTAAAATAAAATAAATAAGACTAAGGCTTTATTTCATGTGATGATTGTGATGATGCTAGATCATATAGTGTGAACCTTTGTGTGCCAAGTAGAAGTATTTAAGTATTGTTTGGTGATTGTGTACCTAGTATTTATTTATAGACGATAGTACCGACCAAGGCTACGAGGAGGAGGAGTACTACGAAGAGGAAGAAGAAGAAAACTTCAACAACTACACTGCTCAAGGCAATCTAATACTTGCAAGCCCCACAATACTAGTTAACTGCAAGCTAACACTTGCAACTTGGCAAGCAAGATAACCTATGCAATGCATTAGTCATGCTTTGGTATGCGACTTTGATTATACCAAATCCCAGTTTTGCTTGCAAGCTTTATTCTTTTATTTATTTATCAAAGTTCTTTACTACCCTTTTACTTAGTGATTTGTGAGTTTTGGGAAGTTATTAAGGTAGCATAAAGAGCATAAATCTTGGCCTAAGTTAGTTAGAACTAGGTGTCATACTGAGGCATGAGATCTAGATTTGGATAGTCACACTTGATTAGAACCCCTCATTAGTGATTACCCTCAATTTTAGTGGCTAGTGCTATGCATAAAAGTTGATTATTTTAGATGGGAATACTTGGTGAAAATGATTATGAAAACCTTGGAATGATGAGTCATTCTAATGAGATGTTTTGACATTTGTTGTGAAAACAAGATGATTTTGATGGTGAAAATGTTGAGGCATGAGCCTTATCCCTTTTCAAAAACTGATGGTTGGGTTTGGATGCGATACCATTCCAATTTTACCGTACAACCACAATACCCGAATTTGGGTAGGGATGATGGTGCTCGACGTGGCACTTCATTGGTAACCCCACGCGGAGGGTGTGAAGAGCACGGCAGCAAGTTTTCCCTTAGTTGAGACCGAGGTTGTAGAACCAGAAGGAGGAAGGAAACGTCACACATGTGTTGCAAACAACATGGAGACCTACACAACACAAACTCAATACTTTGTCCAAATGAATCCGTGAGGTTGTCAAGCTCACCGGTTTGCTGTAACAAAGGATTAAACGTATGGTGTGGAAGGTAATGGTGGTTTTCAGCAAGTAAACAAGTAACAATGGAAGATGTATCAATGGTAATGATTGGACCGGGGTCCATAGTTCACTAGAGGTGCTCTCCTTAGATTTAAAACATGGCATGAACGGTAAACAAATTATAGCAGGGCAATTGACAAGAACTGAGCAAGGCATAACAATGCAATTACTAGTCAGAAAGATCCTATGAGATTCGATTGGGCAATACAACAAGATACATAGACCGCCATCCAACTGCATCTATGACTAGAAGTCCACCTTCAGGTTATCATCCGAACCCCCTCCAATATTAAGTTGCAAGCAACAGACAACTGCTTTAAGCAAAGTGTGTAAGGTAAACAGTCCACATGTTCCATGAACAAGAGACCGTTGTTTTCTCCCTAGTAGCAACAACACATCTACAACCGAAGAGATTTCTGTCACTTCCCTTGGAAACTAGAGGCATGAACCCACTATCGAGCATAAATACCCCCTCTTAGAGTCACTAGCAACTACTCGGCCAAGATAGCTACTAACAACGGAGAGCATGCAAGATCACAAACAACACAGACATGATAGACTCATAGATACAAAACCATTAATCAAACCAACATAATAATCTCAATATCCATCGGATCCCCGCAAACACAACATTCATGATTACAAATAAATTAGATCTTGATCATGAACGGAGCGCACAAAATCTATACATGAAAGCACAAAGGAGGAGATACAACCATCTAGCTACTACATGGACCCATAGTCCAAGGTGGAACTACTCACGCATCATACCGGAGAGAAGGCCTCCGGGATGATCTCCCCTCCGGCAGGGTGCTGGGAAGAACTTCAGATCCCCCCGATCTAGGGATGACGGTGGAGGCGGCTATAGAAGGTTTCATGGAATATTTGATCGGATGCTTAGGGTTTAGGCATCAGAGGCTTCTTATAGGCGAAGGGGGAGGCCGAGGCGGTGGCCAGGGGCCCCACACCCTGCCTAGGTGCGGGCCCACCCCTGGCCACGCCTAGGGGGTGTGGCTACCCTGTCATGCATATCTGTCTCCCCTCTGGACTTCTTGTTCCCCACAGAAAGTTATTGACTTTGACGTTCGTCCCGTCCAATTCCAAGAATATTTCCTTACTAGCTTTTCTGGAACCAAAAACAACAGAAAACAGGAAATTGGCACTGTGGCAACTTGTTAATAGGTTAGTACCAGAAAACATGTAAAAAGCACCTCAAAGTGTAGACAAAGCAAAGCAAAGTAGATACTAACAAGCATGGAACATCAAAAATTATAGATACATTTCCGACATATCAAGCATCCCCAAACTTAACTCCTGCTCGTGCTTGAGTAGGTAAGTGATAAAAAGAATAATTTTTGAGGTGACATGCACCCTCACAATAAAGATCTAACCACTTGCAAGCATTGAAAGATGGGATCAAAGAACTCTAAACATGACCATGAAAGATAGAGTTCTAACAGTAGGACAAAGAAACTATTGTTGCAACATGACAAGATACAAACAAAGATCATGGATAACATGCATTGAAATTTTTTTGTTTGTTTCACATACAGAAAACATAACATAGTGGTAAACAACATGTCCCTCATGGAGTAGCAATATAGATGGATAGGACACCTTCAAAGTTCACAAGGGTGACTAGAAACAAGTAGCACAAGAACAAGTAATATCACAATATGCATCAATCAATAAGCTTTGGAAGACTGCACATAGAACTAAGAATGGCAACTATGCTCTCTTAATGGTGCCTAAAGGTAGAAGGTGGAGACTCAATAGTGGTGGAAGAAAGGCCTTTTATAAAGGAAGCGGGGATTTCAAGTTTCAAAATGAGCTTCCAAAAATTATGGTACTTGTTAGCTTTCAGCCCTCATTGCCCCTGTCATAAGCATCTTGAAGTGATTAAGGTTAAAGTGAACAAACTATGGAGTATATGCTTGACCAAGTATAAGTTGGCAATCTCAAGTTCCTTGAATATGAGGGCCACACCTCATGCTACTCAACTTCAGTCACAGGTAAGTTCTTGTCATTGTAAGTATTTGCATATCATAGAGAACCGCCAACGGATTGCACATGGTACATGAGCTTTCCCTCAAGGCAAGCAGACAATGAGCATCTCAGCGATCTTTTATTTACTATATGAATAGCTTTTTATTGAGGATGCTTCATAGATAGCTCACTATGGTGATGCTGCAAGTTTCCACCATGATTAGGCATGGATTAGGCTAGCGGCTCGGTCGTTTCTCTAACACAGAATACAAACTCCATGGACTTACAATCTCCCTCTTTATTTCACACGGGTGACATCCATAGACAAAAGAGCATGATATCAACTGAGTAGAGAGTACAAGTGCAATGTTGAAAACGTTCCCCACGACAGCATGGTTCTGCTAATTCCAATGTATAAGTGCAAGCATATACAACATAGAGACACAATGGTTCAAGTTTATTAGGGTCAAAGAATATAAAGTGTGCCATCAAGTTTGTGAGGGCGTGAATCACTAAGTTTTCACATAACAAAATAGTTTTTAATTGGAAGATAGCTAAAAACAAGAATATACTTGGAATGGCGTAACACACCATGCATAGGAATTTATAGTGGACACTTTGGGAAAAACTTGGTTTCTTGGGAGATGGAAGCATGAGTAGACCTTACTCATACAAGTGGAGGCTAGCAAAAGACTGGGAGCAACCAACTAAGAGAGCATAATGTCCATAATCATGCAGAGCAACAAAGCATTACTAATCAAAGCATAGAGTGGTACTACAAGTCAAGGACTAAATTATCATAGAGGCTATGGTGACTTTTCATAGTCATAACATGGTGTGAGCATGTTCCAAGTCAACCCAAACAAACCTCAAAGGAGAATACCACAATACTAAGCTTTTGCATGCTAAAACAACGCATAATTTCTTCAAGGCACACTAAGCAATCCCAATTATTTGGAACAAGACATGCTACATCAATAATCACTAAGCCTAAGGTCAAAACAACACCTAGAATTTCATGCTAAAGTCTAAGTCACAGTCAATGCAAGCTCCTCTTGCACTTACAAGCAAGAACTTACTACTCCATTCCAACACCAAGCAAACTTATTTGAAAAACAACACAGCGAGAACGAGGGTCCAAACTACTCAAGCAAACTAAAAAAACTAAGCAAAGCAAACGAAAACTAAGATGCTCCAAGAACAACACAACTGTGCATGAAACAATAAAAACGAAGTGTCTAGACAGACCTGAGCTTTTTATTGATGAAGAGGGGATGCCCTGGGCATCCCCAAGCTTTGACGCTTGTACCTCTTGGATATTTCTTGGGGTGACACCATGGTGGCATTCCCAAGCTTGAGCTTTTGTCCATTCTTCATCTCATTACATCATTCTCTCTCTGCACCTGAAATTGTTTCCTTCATACAAAACTTCACACAATCTTCATTAGCAACATTAGTGTATTCAAAAGATATTAGACCTCTAGCAAAGCTTTGGAACAGCAAGGATTTTCACTAAAAACACAAGATACTGTAGTAAATCCTTCAAAAATCTCAATTCCCCAAAAGAGAACTCAGAAAGGAATCAATAAGAAGCAAAAACAAATAATGGCAGATATTTGTCAAAACATACCAGCAGGTAGAAACCGATTTTTTCGAACATCTTTTGTTGCTCAAATCAAGAAGTGTTGAACTAACGAACGTTAGCTAACATACCGGGTGATTTATTCGTAAATTTTTAGCTCAATACTAGTTACAGAGACTCCTCATGAATTTTTATGGTGGAGGACAGAAATCTGTTTCGGGACAGCAACTCCCCAAATCTTACTTCCCTCTCATTAGAGGTCATTCTTGGCACAAAAAGCAAACAAAAAGGATAAGGAGAGGTCATTACTGAAGTAATAACTTCCAAGACTCAAGGAAACTCTTGGGTTATCTCCCAACAAGTACTTTTCTTTAACGCCTTTAAGTTAGGCACAAGAAGCAAGAAGAATCAAGTATTTTCAAATGATGAAGCATTAACATCAAACCTTGCTTTCAAAGGAGGAGCAAAAATAAACTTCTCTATCCTCATAGGGAAGTGTTCAATACCTTTCATGAATGGAAAATGATATTTGATGGTGCCTTCTTTCATATTAATGATGGCACCAACTGTTCTAAGAAAAGGTCTTCCCAAAGTAATAGGACAAGAAGCATTGTATTCAACATCCAAAACATAGAAATCCATAGAGACATAATCATTGTTAACCATAATGAGAACATCATTAATACTCCCCATGAGTTTCTTCTTAGCATTATCATTAAGTGGGGCATCCAAATAACAATCTTCCAAAGGTGGCAAATCAAGCATTTCATAAATCTTCCTAGGCATAATAGAAACACTAGAACCAAGATCACATGAATCTTTGAGATCAAAGTCATTCACTTGAATATTAATAATGGGTTCCCAACTATATTCTACTTTCCTAGGAATAGAAGCTTTGTCTTTCAGCTTCTCTTCCTTAATTTTCACAAGAGCATCTGTAATGTTTTTAGTGAAAGCAACATGCATATCACTAGCATTAGGACTTCTAGCAAGCTTTTGTAGGAACATAATCACTTCAGAAATATTGCAACCTTCAATATCAAAGTCAAACTTAGCATCACTAGTAGTATCCTCAATAGGCTTAGGCATAGTAGGAGGAGGAATAGGGACTACCTGTGGTTTAGTGGTGATGGTACACACACTATTGTTTCTATAAATTTCATTTTCCCTTTCCCACCTAGCATGAAGTTGAGCTAACAGCCTAACATTTTCATCAATAGTAACTTGTATGGCATGAGCAGTAGCAAAGGTATTTTCCATAGTTTCAGGTTTAACAGCCATTTTATTAACCAATGAAGATTGAGCTTCAGAAAAAGAGGATATATTTTTTCAAAATTTAGAAGCTTTTCCTATGTAGCCTTATTGAAAGTGGTTTGTTTACTAATAAAGTATTTGAGCATAAGCTCAAGTTCAGAGGGGGTACTTCTATCATTATTGTAAGAGTTTCCATGGGAATTGCCATTATTAGGAGGATAAGGCCTATAGTTGTTACCACCAAAATTACTCCTATAAGCATTGTTGTTGAAATTGTTGTTTCTAATGAAGTTCACATAAATTTGCTCTTCTTGAGCAACCAAAGAGGCTAAGGGAACACTATTAGGATCTAAAGGATCTTTCCCATTAACAAGCATAGCCATAATAACATCAATCTTATCACTCAAAGAGGAAGTTTCCTCAACAGAATTTACCTTCTTACCATGTGGAGCTCTCTCAACATTCCATTTAGAGTAGTTAACCATCATATTATCAAGAAGCCTTGTTGCAGCACCCAAAGTGAGGCCCATGAAGGTACCTCTAGTAGCTGAATCCAACAGGTTTCTTGAGGAGAAGTTCAAACCTGCATAAAAAGTCTGGATAATCATCCAAGCAGTGAGTCCATGAGTGGGAAAATTCTTAACCAAAGATTTCATTCTTTCCCAAGCTAGAGAAACATGTTCACTATCAAGTTGTTTAAATTTCATATTGTCACTTCTCATAGATATAATCCTAGCAGGAGGATAGTACTTTCCAATAAAAGCATCTTTGCACTTAGTCCAAGAATCAATACTATTTTTAGGCAAAGATAGCAACCATTCTTTAGCTTTTCCTCTCAAGGAGAAAGGGAAAAGCTTGAGCTTAATAATATCTCCATCTACATCCTTATACTTTTGCATCTCACAAAGTTCAACAAAGCTATTGAGACGGGCAGCAGGATCATCAGAACTAGCACCAGAAAATTGCTCTCTCATCACAAGATTCAACAAAGCAGGCTTAATTTCATAAAAGGTAGCATCAGGAGCAGGTGGAGCAATAGGAGTGCTTAGGAAATCATTGTTGTAAGGTTCCCAACCTTTAATAAGGTAGAGATCCCTATGTTTACAATGCTAGTCCCTGGATCAATAGCTAGCATCCACAGTTAAGATGTAATATCAAGAAACAAAGGTCATAATACAACTTTATAACCAGGAATAAAATTTTTTATTACATCTTACATAGCTCATTTGGCTATCTCGTTACAATGCAGCAGAATATACCAATAGCATGGGGTCCTTCATCTTCAAAGTGCCACAGGCAGTCATGTTGGTTGTAGACTTGTAATCCTAATCAATAAAATTCACTAACATCAAACAAACCTGCAACATAATAAGTTATAGCCACAAGGGTCAATACATTTGAATTGTATTGGCAGGTGATACTATGGTAGTATAGTGGAGTCTATCATCTATATGCATTTGGCTAAGTGGAGCTTAGGTTTTCTTTGCTCAAAATAGATTTTCCTTATCATTTGAAAACACTAAGTTTTTGCTTGACAAAATCACCCAAGGCATCTCCCAATAGAAATTGGTGATCCTTCAACCCTTGTTCAACCACAAGTTTTTAACTTAGAAATTGGGATGAGGAGATTCTTGATAGCTTCCATGTCTTGATGCTCAAATTTTCCTTTACCAGGGACATGTCTAAGTACTTAGATTTTTCACTCTGTAGAGGTGGTGCACTTTCCCCACAAGACTTGGTTTCACCAAGACAAGATCTTTCAGAAGCCTTCCCTTAGACCAGAATGGACGCGTTCCAACCTATCATCCCCTACCACCAACTGTCCATTTGGCTAAGTTATTGCAACCTATATGATCCAGGCAGAGCCCATAATGCCAAGTGGCTGCACTTGAAGCTTCTCAACATTTGACATCTCAAATCTCTTTGTTCCTGGGTGGCCATCCACAAGTGTGATACACAAGGTAAACCATAGAAATGGGCCTTGTGTAACCACTCAACACAAACCATTCCTTCCATTCCACCCAGGTGATTCATTCACTTAGTTGTTTTATTAAACAAAACACAAGTCCTTGACTTAGAAATATTCCATAGCATGAATATAATCCACCCTGGTTTTCTACTAGCTAAGCTAAGCATGATAGTAGTAGGAATCTTAACTTAGGAAATTTCCACTAAGGTTTCATCTACTAGGATTTCCCATGGCATAGTTTACACTTAGCAAAATTCCATGCAAGTCCTACTTTAGAAATATCACTAATGCATAGTGAAAATAATGGGACAAAGTATGAAGCATCACTTGCCTTTTTGGTAGAGAATATAAGTTCACTCCTTGATCTTGCAATACTCACACTCTTCAAATCACTACAATTCAATCAAGAAAGCAATATTTCAATCTACCAATCAAGCAATCATCACATAAAATAATAGAAACAAAGCAATGCATGCAAGCATGCCAAAGATTGTTTTATTTGTAAAAGTGGTTTATAATAGGTTATAAACATTCTAAAACACCTATAGGTCATTTTATATAAGTGGAAAAACCATTTGCAAAAGATTTTACTTATAAATCATTTTAAAACCAAATCAATATTTTATGTGGTTGAAATTGCCTTTAGCAAAGTAATAATCTTTATAGGGTTATCCAAATACATTTTTAATTCTAAAACTTGGTGTTTGGGGTCAGAGAGTTTATTCCAAAACATTTCCTAAAGATTTTCTCCAAAAGTATTTTTAATAAATAAACATTATCTTTATTTGACTAGAAATGTTCTAAATCAAAGATTTATTCTTTTGCTTGACAAAATATGTTTTTGAAACCACAAGTTGGTTTAGATGGTCAGTAGGTTCAAACAATCCATTTGCCCAAAGGTTTTATCACAAAATAATTTTAGAACAAATTTTATATCCAAAATATGCCGACACAAGTTTCTGCAAAAACAATCAACTTAACAGAAGAAATTTACTAAAAAAAGTGCCTGGTTGGAAAATACTTGTCTTGCTGATTCCATTGATATAAAATTTGCAAAACTTGGACGTGTGGATCAAAAGTTATGCATTTTACAAGTTTGAACATCTAATAGAATCCATTCTGGTTTTTATTAAACAGACAGGGCCACACGTCCTATTCTGATTGGACAAAAACGTTTCGGATGGATCGCGTGTTGTGAGGCGTTGGATTAAAATCAGATCGTGCGGCACAGATGAGTTCATAGCCTTTCGTTTAAGTTGTTCTGTCTACGCCACAGGATGAGGATCTAACGGCTCACATGCGTTCGACCAAAGGTTGGCGGCGCTGGCGGCGGCGACTGGCGGCGCGCGGTCAGACGGAGGCGTTCCCGGCGATTCAGGAAGCAAGGAAGGAATGGAGGTAGCTCACAGAGTTCACAGGGCGATACTGATGCTCAACGTTGTAGTAGCTCGTCGAGGGGCGCACGGTGGTGACGTGGATTGCTCACCGGAGGTCTGTTTGGCGTCGGGCTCGTCTGCTCGACGACGGAGGCGACGATGTAGGGTGTGCTAGGACAAACTGATGGCACCGTTAGTTGCGTAAGAGAGTCACGAGTATGGGAGCATCATCGGGAGAGAGAGAGGGGAGGACGGGGCTTACGGGGAGACGTCGCCGGAGTAGACACGGTGGTCGGTGCCGCTCTGTTGTTGAAGCTGTCGACGTTAGGGGGCACGCGCCGGCGGGCTGGTGTTACTGCTGGATGCGTAGGAGGGTGGGAGCAAGCTCGAGTGGTCGAGGAGGCCAGGCGTGGCGAGGAGTGGCCGGAATTGCTCGAAGAGCTCGTCAGAGTCCGCGGCGGTGCGAGCCAAAATAAAAGGAGCCTGGGGGCAGGGAGTAGGTGGTTTCTGGGGGCAAACGGAGAGGGGGAGTAGGTGATTAAGTACGCGTGGTCGCATGAGAGGTTGATTGCTGCGTTAACACGAATTAACGCGATTGAAATCGGCCATAAACGGCCGGGGAGAGGGGCGAGGTCAGCGCGCGGGGTGGAGAAGACGACTGGCAAGCGGGGCCGCTTCGTCAGCAAGAGAGGAAAAGGGGCAGTGGGGTCCAGATGTCAGCGGCTCCGTGGGATGAAACTCTGGTGCGAACTGTTTTCTCGCGGGAAGGGGAGATGGGCTGGTGCTGGGCTGAGTTGGGCCTGCTGGGCTAGTTGGCTTTGCTTCATTTTTTTTGTACTGATTGTTTTTATTTTTCTTTTCCTATTTATCTGTTTTGATTTTGTTTAAACAATTCAAACACTCATTTGAATTCAAACCTTTGCCAAACTTTGTGTAGATTTTAATACTGATTAATAATACATTCTAAAGTCAAGTCTAGAATAATATATTTATTCTTTTTAGGGAATATTAATTAATTAAAATAGGCCCTTGTATTAATTCAAATAAGATTTAATAAAAAAAAATTTCAAACTCCATTTGAAATCTAAATCTTTCCAAATCTTTTCAGTGGGTTTTATTTGTTTATTTTGGGTGTCAAATAATTCACCTTGAATTATTAGGAATATTTTTAATATGATTTATTAATCATTTAAAATTGGGTATTTGTCTTTATTCCACTAAAATTAAATATGGGTTTCAATTCCATAAACTTTATTTAAATGATTCTTTTATTTAAGTTAATTAAATAACTTTTATCCCTCTTGGGTATATTCCAATTATTTTCCCCTGATTTAATTAATCAATTCCATTAGGGATTTTTTCTTTATTCAAATGGAAATAGAATTTGGTTAATGCCATTTTACTTTATTTGAAAATTCTTTATCCTTTTATTTTATTTGGATTTGGATTATATTCATTCTATTTGCTTATGGATTAGGCCAAGATTTAATTGGTCTTTAAATATTCCTCAGTTAATATTTCTTTCTCTATCTTATAAAATCCATATCTTTTTATTTATAAGTCCAAACTTGGTGATTCCAATTTGAAAAACCTTATTTAATATTTGCTTATCTTTTTAAATATCTTTAGGATTATTTTCTCACCATTTGGTATGGATTTCTAGATAGGTGCTTTATTAGCTTTGGAAATTCAATTTCCTTATCTTATTAAATTCATAAGATTTTATTTCTGGCTCCAAATTAAGTGAAACCAATTTCTATGGTTTCATAATATTTGTATTTGTCATTCTTGATCATTTGTAAATGTTTGTTGAAAATTTTTTATATGGGTCAAAACCATGGTCTTAGAGATATCTTGGAAATGATTTTATTCCATTTGGGTTTTAGGGTTTTGGTTTATTTTCCAAGTGTTTAAATTTCAAGATGCATTTATGAAGAATGCATTTCACTTGATTTTAATTTAGTTGGATTCAAACATTACTCAAGTTTGTTCAAGATGGGATTTTAAGTTTCCATTTAGAAACAAAAAGTTTCTTTTCACCCTAAATTTCAACAATTATTTATTTTGTTTATTTATTTTTCACATTACAAAATTTGGAAAAATTTGGGATATGACAATTGTTGTTGGTGCTAGTGAAGTTACATAACTTGGTGTTCTCAGCAGAGTTCATTTTTGGCAAAGGTGGGCAAGCCAAAAATAGCAGCAGCTGCTAGAGCAGGAACTAATTTTTTTGTGTTTTTGAATAAAGAAAGCAAACCAAACTAGACTATTTTTGGGGAGGGGGTGGAAATAGGCAAACAAAACCAAACAAAATAAACAAAGCAAACTAAAAGCAAAGTAAAGAGAAAGGAAGTGGAGGACTCCCCTAGTGAAGACGTCCTTAGCCTCCCCGGCAACGGCGCCAGAAAGACTTGATGGTGCTCGACGTGGCACTTCGTTGCTAACCCAAAGCGCAGGGTGTGAAGAGCACAATAGAAAGTTTTCCCTCAGTTGAGACCGAGGTTATCGAACCAGAAGGAGGAAGGAAACGTCACATAGGTTTTGCAAATAACGTGGAGACCTGCACAACACAAACTCAAGACTTTGTCCCAACGAATCGGTGAGGTTGTCAAGCTCACCGGTTTGCTGTAACAAAGGATTAAACGCATGGTGTGGAAGGTAATGGTGGTTTGCAGCAAGTAAACAAGTAAAAGTGGAAGATGTATCAATGGTAAAGATTGGACCGGGGTCCATAGTTCACTAGAGGTGCTCTCCTTAGATAAACAACATGGCATGAAGGGTAAAAAAATTACAACAGGGCAATTGATAGGAACTGAGCAAGGCATAACAATGCAATTACTAGTCAGAAAGATCCTATGAGATTCGATTGGGAAATACAACAAGATACATAGACCGCCATCCAACTGCATTTATGACTAGAAGTCCACCTTCAGGTTATCATCTGAACCCCCTCCAGTATTAAGTTGCAAGCAACAGACAACTTCTTTAAGCAAAGTGTGTAAGGTAAACAGTCCACATATTCCATGAACAAGAGACCGTTGTTTTCTCCCTAGTAGCAATAGCACATCTAGAACCGAAGAGATTTATGTCACTTCCCTTGGAAACTAGAGGCATGAACCCACTATCGAGCATAAATACCCCCTCTTGGAGTCACTAGCAAATACTCGGCCAAGGTAGCTACTAACAATGGAGAGCATGCAAGATCACAAACAACACAGACATGATAGAATCATAAAGACAAAACCATTAATCAAACCAACATAATAATCTCAATATCCATCGGATACCCGCAAACACAACATGTATGATTACAAATAGATTAGATCTTGATCATGAACGGAGCTCACAAGATCTATACATGAAAGCACAAAGGAGGAGATACAACCATCTAGCTACTACATGGACCCATAGTCCAAGGTGGAACTACTCACGCATCATTACCAGAGAGAAGGTCTCCGGGATGATCTCCCCTCTGGCAGGGTGCCAGGAAGAACTTCAGATCCCCTCGATCTAGGGACGACGGTGATAGCGGCTACAGAAGGTTTCGTGGAATATTTGATCGGGTGCTTAGGGTTTAGGCATCGGGGGCTTCTTATAGGCGAAGGGGGAGGCCGAGGCGGTGGCTAGGGGCCCCACACCCTGCCTAGGCACGGTTCCACCCCTGGCCGCGCCCAGGGGGTGTGGCCTCCCTAACACGCCTCTCCGTCTCCCCTCTGGACTTCTTGTTCCCCACAGAAAGTTATTGACTTTGACATTTGTCCCGTCCAATTCCGAGAATATTTCCTTACTAGCTTTTTTGGAACCAAAAACAGCAGAAAACAGGCAACTGGCACTGTGGCAACTTGTTAATAGGTTAGTAACAGAAAACATGTAAAAATCACCTCAAAGTGTAGACAAAGCAAATAAAAGTAGATACTAACAAGCATGGAACATCAAAAAATTATAGATATGTTTCCGACGTATCAAGGGCTTGACTGGAAGTTTATATTTCTTAGTATGGGTTCCCTTGCGGAAGAGGTTTGAGATGAGGCTACCACGTGAATGTGAATGTCCACCTATGCAGTTTCCAAGATGACAGATGGTAATGGTTGGGAGGCCAAACTCATAGGGGAGGTGCCTATACTAGGGTGTGTAATTGGAAGTTTAGGATTGATTATCCGCATACTGAGTATGGTGATTCAGGATTGTTCCTGACGGATGTATCGAATGTTGTGGTGAAAGTATAAAATCTCTATAGAGTGTCAAACTATTCGAATTGCCGCGTCTGTGGTTATGGACAGTTGGAGTGGCCATACTATTCCGTCGTCAGATGTTTTCAAAATGACATGTGAAATGAACTGTGACTTTGACTTGACCACAACAGGGTTATGAACATGAAAACTAAGTTCCCACTTAGGTGTTGAAGAACACTAAAATAGTTTTCTTTACTTCTAAACTCAGTTAGAGATAAATCTGGATTTTTGCAAAATAAACCTAGAGCTTAAGATTCCTACCCGAACTACCTTACTTGTTAGTATTAGTTTGCGAGTACTTAAAGAGTACTCATGGCTTTATCCCTGGCTATTCCTATGGCCATACTATGAGGAGGACTACCAGGATGATGGACAACAGGAAGTATATGACAACTAGGATCATCTCCCATCGTCAGCATTGCCTGTGACCCTGAAGATGGAGCCTCGACCATGCTAGCCTTATTATTATTCTGCTGCATTGATTGTATTAAGACTGGATCATGAGATCCTTTATTTGTAAGACCTTTATTATGGTTTTTAATGGATGATGAACTATGGTACCAATCTGTTATGTCTCGCAAAAATGGTAATCCTGGGATTGCGATGTATGGCATAACAGGCATCTGGGATTAAAAATACGGGTGTTGACATGGAGTCACTAGCAACTACTTGGCCAAGATAGCTACTAATAACGGAGAGCATGCAAGATCACAAACAACATAGACATGATAGAATCAATAAGAGAAAACCATTAATCAATCTGACATAGTAATCTCAATATCCATCAGATCCCCGCAAACACAACATGCATGATTACAAATAGATGAGATCTTGATCATGAACGGAGCTCACAGGATCTAAACATGAAAGCACAAAGCAGGAGATACAACCATCTAGCTACTACATGGACCCTTAGTCCAAGGTGGAACTACTCACACTTCATACCGGAGGCTGGCATGATGAAGAAGGCCTCCGAGATTATCTCCCCTCCGGCAGGGTAACGGGAAGAGCTTTAGATCCCCCCGATCTAGGGATGATGGTGGCGGCGGCTACAAACGGTTTCGTGGAATATTGATCAGGTCCTTTGGATTTAGGCATCGGGGGCTTCTTATAGGTGAAGAGGCGAGGCAGGGGGCCGCCAGGGCGGCTGCACGCCCCCCAGGCGCGGGGTGGGCCCCCCGTGCGGCCAGGGGTGTGGCCCCCTGGTGAGTCTCCTCCGTCTCGTATTCCAGCTTTGTGTTCCCCACGGTAAAATATTGACTTTGGCTTTTGTCCCGTCCAATTCCGAGAATATTGATTTTCTGCCTTTCTGGAACAAAAAATAGAAGAAAACAGGCAACTGGCACTGTGGCATCTTGTTAATAGGTTAGTACCAGAAAACATAAAACACCTCAAAGTGTAGACAAAGCAAAGCAAAATAGATACTAAACAAGCATGGAACATCAAAAATTATAGATACGTTTCCTACGTATCAAGCATCACCAAGCTTAACTTCTGCTCGTCCTCGAGTGGATAAGTGATAAAAAGAATAATTTTTTAGGTGACATGCACCATCAAAATCAAGATCAAACCATTTGCAAGCATTGAAAGCTGGAATCAAAGAACTCTAAACATGAGCATGCAAAAAAACCTGAGGATGAAAGATGGAGTTCTAACAGTAAGATAAAGTAACTATGCATGCAACATGAAAGGCTACAAACAAAGATCATGAATAACATGCATTGAAAAACGTTTGTTTATTTCACATACAGAAAACATGGCATAGTGGCATTCAGCTTGTCCCTCATGGAGTAGCAAATAGATGCATAGGACACCTTCAAAGTTCATAAGAGTGACTAGATACAAATAGCACAAGAACAAGTAATATCAACAATAAGCATCAATCAATAAGTTTTGGGACAATACACATAGAACTAAGAATGGCAAATATGCTCTCTTAACTAGTGCCTAAAGGATAGAATGTGGAGACTCAATATACAAGTGGAAGAAAGGTCCTTCAAAGGGAAGCAGGGATTTCAAGTTTCGTAAAGAGCTTCCAAACATTATGGTACTTGTTAGCTTTCAGCTCTCATTGCCCCTATCATAAGCATCTTGAAGTGATTAAGGTTAAAGTTACCAAACTATGGAGTATGTGCTTGACAAAGTATCAGTTGGCAATCTCATGTCCCTTGAATACGAGGGACACTCCTCATGCTACTCAACTTTAGTCACCTTTAAGTTCTTGTCACAGTAAGTACATGTGTATCATAGAGAACCGCCAACGGGGTACCCCTTGCACATGGTATATGAGCTATCCCATAACCAAGATTACAAGGCAAGCAAGACAATGAGCATCTCAGTGATCTTTTTATTTGCTATTTGCATAGGTTTTTATTAAGGATGCTTCACAAATTGCTCATTATGGTGATGCTGCAAGTTTCCAACATGATTAGGCATGGCTTAGGCTAGCGGCCCAGGGGTTTCTCTAACACAAAATACATAACTCCATGGACTTACAAGCTCCCCTTTTATTTCACACTGACGATATCCATAGACAAAAGAGCATGATATCAACTGAATCGAGATCCAAAAAGTGTTGAAAGCGTTCCCCATGAAAACAAGGTTCTGCTAATCCCAACATATAAGTGCAAGCATATACAACGTAGATGACACAATGGTTCAAGTTTATTAGGGGCAAGAAAAATAAAGTGTGCCATCAAGTTCGTGAGAGCTTTAATCACCAAGTTTTCACATAATAAAATATTTTTAATTGCAAGATAGATGAAAACAAGAATATACTTGGAATGGTGTAACACACCATGCATAGGAATTTATAGTGGACACTTTGGAATAACTTGGTTTCTTGGGAGTTGGAAGCATGAGTAGAGCTTACTCATACAAGTGGAGGCTAGCAAAAGACTGGGAGCGACCAACTAAGAGAGCAATAATGACCATAATCATGCAGAGCGACAAAACATTACTAATCAAAGCATACAGTTGCACTACAAGTCAAGGACTAAATGATCATAGAGGATGTGGTGACTTGTTCATAGTCATAACATGGTGTGAGCATGTGCCAAGTCAATCCAAACAAAACATCAAAGGAGAATACTACAATATTATTCTTTTGTATGCTAAAACAACGCATGATTCTTTCAAGGCACACTAAGCAATCCCTATTGTTTTGAACAAGTCATGCTACAACAATAATCACTAAGTATAAGGTCAAAACAACATCTAGCATGACATTCTAAAGTCTAAGTCACAGTCAAAGCGAGCTCTTCTTGTACTACTCAAGCAAGAACTTTCTACTCCTTTCCAACACCAATCAACTTATTTGAAACAAAACAGCGAGAACGGGGGTCCAAACTACTTTATTCAAGCAAACTAAGCAAAGCAAACAAAAACTAATACGCTCCAAGAACAACACAACGGTATATGAAACAATAAAAACGAAGTGTCTAGAAAGACCTGAGCTTTTTATTGATGAAGAAGGGGATGCCTTGGGCTTCCCCAAGCTTTGACGCTTGTACCTCTTGGATATTTCTTGGGGTGACACCGGGGTGGCATCCCCAAGCTTGAGCTTTTGTCCATTCTTCATCTCATTACATCATTCTCTCTCTACACCTAAATTTTTTCTTTATACAAAACTTCACACAATCTTCATTAGCAACATTAGTGTATTCAAAAGACAATAGACCTTTGGGTTTGACTTTAGAACAGAAAAACTTTCACTAAAAACGCAAGCTACTATAGCAACTTCCTTTAAAAATCTCAATTCCACAAAAGAGAACTCAAAAATAAATCAATAAGAAGCAAATGCAAATAGTGGCAGAAATCTATCAAAACAGATAAGAAGGTAGAAACCGATTTTTTTCGAAGACCTTCTGTTGCTCAAATAAAAAAGTGTTGAACTAACTAAAGTTATCTAACATACTGGGCGATTTATTCGTAAAATATCAGCCCAATCCGACTTACAGAGATTCCTCACGAAATTTTACGGTGCAGCACAAAAATCTGTTTCAGGAAAACAACTCCCCAAATCTTACTTCCCTCTCACTAGAGGTTATTATTGGCACAAAAAGCAAACAAAAAGGATAAGGAGAGGTCATTACTAAAGTAATAACTTCCAAGACTCAAGAAAACTCTTGGGTTATCTCCCAACAAGTACTTTTCTTTAACGCCTTTAAGTTAGGCACAAGAAGCAAGAATCAAGTATTTTCAAATGAAGAAGCATTAATATCAAACCTTGCTTTCAAAGGAGGAGCAAAGAGCAACTTCTCTCTCCTCATAGGGAAGTGTTCTATACCTTTTTTGAATGGAAATTGATATTTAATGATGCCTTCTTTTATATCAATGATGACACCAACAGTCCTAAGAAAAGATCTTCCCAAAGTAATAGGACAAGAAGCATTGTATTCAACATCCAAAACATATAAATCAACAGGGACATAAGCGTTGTTAACCATAATAAGGACATCATTAACACTCCCCATGAGTTTCTTTTTAGGATTATCATTAAGTGGGACATCCAAATAACAATCTTCCAAAGGTGGCAAATCAAGCATTTCATAAATCTTTCCACTACTAGGAAAACGGCTATAGGTAATCCACACATCCGTGGTGCACGTGCTAGTGGTGCCCCACGTGCACATGGGGGTGGTGCGCCACGCCTATGTGTGGGTCAGGGCACATGTGGCCGCAGCACACATACCCGTAGCGCACTAGGTCAAGGTGCGATACGGATGTGCAACTTAGCCGTAGGGCACTCCGGCCTAATACGCTACGGGGCTGTGTGTTGCAGCAGCTGGGTCAACTTAGCCGTAGGGCACTCTATCCTAGTGCCCTACGGCTAAGTAGCCTGCACCAACTCCACTCCCCCTGGATCGTCTTTTTAGGCTTTCTAAAAAATAAAAGAAAATGATAAACACTTCAAAAAATAAAATCATTTCATATGTAGGTAGGTAATGTGGTATAGTTTCTAGGAAAATTAACAAACATGATTTTCCACTTTTTCTACAAAAAAAAGTCATGCCACGGTAAAATGGCCGTAACTTTTGCATCCGATGTCGAAAAAAATCGTATAATATACCAAAATGACGAGAAAGAGATTTCGCATCCGCTCGCAACGACCTTTGGTCGTTTAGCGATTATTTAGATTTTCAAAATTCAAAAAGAGTAAAAAGTTACGGTCAAAAACCGTTTTTTCTGCAGAAAAAAATAGAGGGCAACTTACCCGTAGCGCACCACCACCTAGTGCGCTACGAGTAAGTTGGGCGGGATTCAAAATTTGAATCCCCACCCCGCCCACCTACCCCTATTCCCTCCCTCTTCTCCTTTTGATTCTCCTCCCTTCTCCTTTTCCTTCTCTCTTCTCCTCTTCCTTTTCCTTCTCCTCCTTCCCTTGCACTGACGACGGCGACGGTGGCCTTCTCCTCCTTCTTGCCCCGACATCCTCCTCTCCTTGTAGTGACGATGGCGACGGCGACAACGACCTTCTCCTCCTCCTTGCAGTCACGACGGCGACGACCTCCTTCTCCTTGCGGCCTCCTCCTCCTTGCAGTCACGACGAGCAACGACAAGCTCCGACGACTGCCGACGACCTCCTTCTCCTTTCGGCGACCTCCTCCCTTCTCCAGCCACACCTCCTTCTCCCTCTCTTCCTCGATGCCGGCGAGGAGTAGCACGGCCACGGCCTCCCGCACCTCCCTACGGTGGTAGGTCGTGGCCACGGCCACCATGCTCCAGCGAGGCGACACGACGGCGGCGATGCGGACCCGATTGCTTTTGCAATTCAAAACGAGGGTGTTTTTTTGCATTTTTTTTTGTTTTTTGAAAAAACATCTGTGGCGCACCTGTACCCCTACTCGTGGCGCACCTGGTAGTGCGCTACGCCTATCCCCATATAACCATAGCGCACAATGGTAGTGCGCTACGGGCACTTTTTAGCCGCAGCATACGCTTAGTGGCACACCACTAGTGCACCACGGATGGGCTTTTTAGGTGCGTCACGAACAGCCCTTTTCCTAGTAGTGTTCTAGGCATAATAGAGACAGTAGAACCAAGGTCACATGAAGCTTTGAGATCAAAGTCATTCACTGGTATATTAATAATGGGTTCCCAACTATCTTCTACTTTCCTAGGAATAGAGGCTTTGTGTTTCAACTTCTATTCCTTAATTTTAATAAGAGAATCAGTAATGTGTTTGGTGAAAGCTACATGCATATCACTAGCATCAGGACTTCTAGTAAGCTTTGTAGGAACATAATCACTTCAGAAATATTGCAACCATCAAGATCAAAATCAAACTTAGCATCACTAGTAGTAGACTCATTGGGCTTAGTTATTGTAGGAGGAATAGGGACTTCTTGTGGTTTAGTAACATCCATATTGGTGGTGGTGATAGTGCACACACTATTGTTTCTAGCAATTTCAGCTTCTCTTCCCCACTTAGCATGTAGTTGGGCTAGTATTCTAACATTTTCATCAATAGTAACTTGTATGGCATGAGTGGAAGCAAAGGTACTTTCCAAAGTTTTAGGTTTAGCAACCATTTTATTAACCAAAGAGGATCGTGCTTTAGAAAAAGAGGAAATATTTTTCTGAACATTTAAAAGCTTTTCCTCCACTGTCTTGTTGAAAGTGGTTTGTTTACTAATAAAGTCTTTGAGCATGACTTCAAGTTCAGAGGGGGAACTTCTAGTATTCTTGTAGGAGTTTCCATAGGTATTGCCATTATTAGGAGGATAAGGCCTATAATTGTTGTTACTACCAAAATTATTCCTATAGGCATTGTTGTTGAAATTGTTGTTTCTAATAAAGTTCACATCATCTTGCTCTTCTTGAGCGACCAAAGAAGCTAGGGGAACATTATTTGGATCTAACCATTAATAAGCATAGCCATAATAACATGAATCTTATCACTCAAAGAGGAGGTTTCTTTAACAGAATTTACCTTCTTACCATGTGGAGCTCTCTCAGTGTGCCATTCAGAATAATTAACCGTCATATTATCAAGGAGTTTTGTTGCAGCACCCAAGGTGATGGTCATAAAGGTACCTCCAGCAGCTGAATCCAACAGGTTTCTTGAAGAGAAGTTCAAACCTGCATAAAAAGTCTGGATAATCATCCAAGCAGTAAGTCCATGAGAGGGACAATTCTTGACCAAAGATTTCATTCTTTCCCAAGCTTGAGCAACATGTTCATTATCAAGTTGTTTAAATTTCATAATATCACTTCTCATAGATATAATCTTAGCAGGGGGTAGCACTTTCCAATAAAAGCATCCTTGCACTTAGTCCAAGAATCAATACTATTTATAGGCAAGGATAGCAACCATTCTTTAGCTTTTCCTCTCAAGGAGAAATGAAACAACTTGAGCTTAATAATATCTCCATCTACATCATTATACTTCTGCATCTCACAAAGTTCAACAAAGTTATTGAGGTGGGCATCAACATCATCAGAACTAGCACCAGAAAATTGATCTCTCATCACAAGATTCAACAAAGCAGGCTTAATTTCATAAAAATAGCATCAGGAGCAGGTGGAGCAATAGGAGTACTTAGGAAATCATTGTTGTTTGTGCTAGTGAAGTCACTCAACTTGGTGTTCTCAGCAGATTTCATTTTGGCAAAAGTGGAGCAAGCCAACAACAGCAGCAACTAGAGCAGGAACTATTTTTTGTGTTTTTGATAAGAGAAGGCAAACCAAACTAAACTAAATTTTTTTGGAGTTTTGATAAAAAAAAGGAAAACAAAACCAAGAAAAAGAAACTAAGCAAAACAAAAACAAAGTAAAGAGAAAGGTTGAGAAGGACTCCCCTTGTGAAGACGTCCTTATCCTCCCCGGCAACGGCGCCAGAAATAACTTGATGGCGTGTTGTCAATGCCTCGTTGGGAGACCCCAAGAGATGAGCACAACAACAAGTTTTCCCTCAGTAAGAAACCGAGGTTATCGAACAAGTAGGAGGAAGGAAACGACTCAAAGGTGTTGCTAGCAACTTGGAGACCTACATAACACAAACTCAAGACTTTTCCCCAACGAACAACGAAGGTTGTCAATCTCACTAGTTTGCTGTAACAAAGGATTAACTGTATGGTGTGGAAGGTAATAGTGGTTTGCAACAAGTAACAGTGGAAGACGTATCAATGGTAAAGATTGGACCAGGGTCCATAGTTCACTAGAGGTGTTCTCCTTAGATAAATAAACATGGCATGCTAGGTAAACAAATTACAGCAGGGCAATTAACAGGACAGAGCAAGGCATAACAACGCAATTCTAGACATTCATGATCCTATGAGATTTGATTGGGCAATACAACAATATACATATACCGTCATCCAACTGCATCTATGACTAGAAGTCCACCTTTGGGTTATCATCAGAACCCCTCCAGTATTAAGTTGCAAGCAACATACAACTTCTTTAAGCAAAGTGTGTAAGGTAAACAATCCACTTGTTCCATGAACAGGAGACCGTTGTTTTCTCCCTAGTGGCAACAACACATCTACAACCTTAGAGATTTCTGTCACTTCCCTTAGATTAAATAGAGGCATGAACCCACTATCGGGCATAAATACCCCCTCTTGGAGTCACTAGCAACTACTTGGCCAAGATAGATACTAACAATGGAGAGCATGCAAGATCACAAACAACACAGATATGATAGAATCAATAAGACAAAACCATTAATCAATCTGACATAGTAATCTCAATATCCATCGGATCCCCGCAAACACAACATGCATGCTTACAAATAGATGAGATCTTGATCATGAACGGAGCTCACAAGATCTAAACATGAAAGCACAAAGGAGGAGATACAACCATCTAGCTACTACATGGACCTGTAGTCCAAGGTGGAACTACTCACGCTTCATACCGAAGGCTGGCATGATGAAGAAGAAGGCCTTCGGGATGATCTCCCCTCCGGCAGGGTGCCGGTAAGAGCTTCAGATCCCCCGATCTAGGGACGATGGTGGCGGCGACTACAGACGGTTTCGTGGAATATTGATCGGGTCCTTAGGGTTTAGGCATCGGGGGCTTCTTATAGGCGAAGAGGCAAGGCAGGGGGCCGCTAGGGTGGCTGCACCCCCCTAGGCGCGGGGTGGGCCCATGCGGCCAGGGGGTGTGGCCCCTAGTGAGTCTCCTCCGTCTCGTATTCCAGCTTCGTGTTCCCCATAGTAAAATATTGACTTTGGCTTTTATCCCGTCCAATTCAGAGAATATTGATTTTCTGCCTTTCTTGAACAAAAAACAGAAGAAAACATGCAACTGGTACTGTGGCATCTTGTTAATAGGTTAGTACCAGAAAACATATAAAAACACCCCAAAGTGTAGACAAAGCAAAGCAAATTAGATACTAAACAAGCATGAAACATAAAAGTTTATAGATACGTTTCTGACGTATCACCTAGCCTACCGGACCTGACGCCAATCCGTTTGGCACGTGTTCCGGCGCCGGCAAACTTATCGCCAGTTTTGCATGGACTATACGTTTTTAACCCCAACGAACAAATTTGTTTTCCCCTATAAAAGGGGATTCTTCCCCAAGGTTTTCTAGGGTTCTTGATCATGTTTTTGACCTCCATTGTTGACCCCCTTGAGCTTGCTTCCTACAATCCCCACCAATCAATTCCTCCTCTAAGTGAGGGGAACCCATTGAATCTAGATCTTAGAGTCATTGGTTGATTTCCACCATTGTTCTTCCTCTCTAATTCCTTCCTAACACTTGTTGCTTTGGTGGGATTTGAGTGTGAAGAATTTGAGAACCCCAGGTGTTCTTTCTATGCATTCTTGCATAAGTGTTGAGCTCTCCATTATGATTTGTTCGAGTGAAAGACAGTGATCTTGTTACTCTTGGAGAGTGACCTCCTAGTTGGCTTGGGTTCCCTCTTCGTGGAAGATTGTGAAGAGGCTCAAGCTTTTCCCTTCGTGAGATTTTTGAAGTTGTTGTGGAGCTTTCCATCTCCGCAGTGGAGGAAAAGCTAGCCATAAGGAAAGTGGCTATTTCTTCATCAGGATAGCCTCAAAGAATAATGTGCCCTTCGTGGACTTGGGGAACCCCTTTGTGAGATTTCACACCTCTCCAACGTGGCGTACCTTACTTGTAAGGGAACACGGGAATACATCTTAGTCTCTGCGTGCTTCTGTTTCTATACCTAAGTTTATTTTCCTCTTGATAGCCAACGAGCTTCAAGTTCTTATATCTTGATCATCACTTGTGGTATTTATATTTTGTGATATCTTACTTATCTTAACTTGTTGTTGGTGTACTTAGTTAATCCTAGTGTATTTAGGTTTTGTGCTTTTAAAATAAATGATAGTTTAATTCCACATTCTGTCAAGCCAAAACCATAATTGTTCTAAAATTGCCTATTCACCCCTCTCCTCTAGGCGACATCTCTATTCTTTCAAAGATGAGGCATATGAGGATCTCAGCCACATGAAGATGATGGTCCATGCTCTGTGAAATTAAAATTCATAAACCTTCTGAACTTGATGAGCTGCAAACTTTTAAACATCATGGTAACACTTGTTAAGATTTTGATGTGATGTTTGTACCTGACAAAATATGGTGCACAATTGTAACTTATGGATGCATTAATGCATATATTAGCACCAACTGTATGCATTGGCATGTGCATTTATATGTATGCCAACCTGAAATATATTAATATGGAATATGCTTGATTTATTTTTTTGTTCCAGGGAAAATTAACCAGCGGCGACCGGTAAAATCCATGTACTGTCGGTGATGTACCAGCACCAGTAACAAATAATGAAGAACAGTCCCTCGCTGCATTACTTACTGATGACGGTCATCTATAAAGTAGACTAGTCATAGGTAACTTGTATCTGATGGGGCTAGTGATACCCTACTGTTGTGGCCTGACTCGACAGATGAAGATGACAAATCGTACTTTCCTAACTCGCCACTGTTGTCGTCTGCCTCGACGGATGAACACATAAGGTAAAAAATGTACTTCACTAGCTCGCCATTACTGTGCCTTGACTTGATGGATGAATAGATATAGGTGACAAATGTATTTCACTGGCTTTCCACTGCTATGGCCTGACTCGACGGATGAACACATGCAGGTGACAAGCGTACTTCACTGGCTCGCCATTGATGTGTCCTGACTCGACGGATGAGCACATACCGCCGACGATTGATTTCAGAAATGTTGTCACTGCAGCAGGTTCGCAGCGACGCCAAGACGTATGTGAGCGGTAACGTGTTGCCAGTGAATGTATACTGTTGTTGAACGTCTCTATCGTCGGTGTAGTTGATTCCTGGCTCACACTGCTAAGCCTTTTTTGCACTAGTATTAGATTAAAACTGATGTTCACATGTGGGCTTCAGCAAGCAAAGGTCGCCTCAATTTATAGGCTTAGGACACTTTTTGTTTGCTAGTCGTGTTGGTCAAGTTTCCAGGTAGTGCTAACACTGAATGGACGGACTTACTAGGCTGGTGGTGGTGGAGACTATCAATAGACTAGTTTTTGGAGGAAACGATAGCTCCGCTGGGAGCTTCGGGTTCGTGTTTATTAAGCCCGGAACAGCCCCCGGCGTGGTGGTACATAACGAGATTACAACGAGGAGTTACGATTGTCTAAGAGATAGAGAGATAAGAATCCTATCGCTAATCTCTAGCTAGGCTGGTACAAACCGTGTGCATGCATGACATCATGTGTGACGTGGAGTACTACTCCAAGGCCACCACATTACAACTCAACATGTTACAAATATTTAGTCTAACAGCCTCCCTTAATCACAAACTTCTGAAAGGTTGAGATTACGCTTGAACTTATTTAGATCCTTAATTGCTAAAGTTTTGGTGAAACCATCTGCAACTTGATCTTTGCTTGATATGAATTTGATCTCAAGCATTTTGTTAGCAACTTGTTCTCGAACAAAGTGATAATCAATCTCAATATGTTTGGTTCTAGCATGAAAAATAGGATTTACAGACAGATAGGTAGCTCCTAAGTTATCACACCATAAACATGGATTTACCTTTAGTTGAACACCAAGTTCACCAAGCAAAGCTTCAATCCATATCAATTCTGTTGTGGCATTTGCAAGGGCTTTGTATTCTGCTTCAGTGATGGATCTAGAAACTGTAGGTTGTTTTCGTGCACTCCATGAAATTAAGTTTGGTCCAAGAAATATAGCAAAACCTCCTGTGGACCTTCTGTCATCTAGACAGCCTGCCCAATCTGCATCTGAGAAGGCACTCAGCAAACTAGATGAAGATTTCTGAAAAGTTAAACCAGTGTATGGTACCCTGAACATATCTCAAGATTCTTTTGGCAGCTGTCCAATGAGCAGTTGTAGGAGCATGAAGATATTAACAAACTTCATTTACTGAGAAGGAAATATCAGGCCTGGTGAGTGTCAAATACTGTAAGGCTCCTACAATGCTTCTATATTGTGTACTATCATCAGGACCAAGGGGAGTTCCCTCAGTTAAGGACAATTTTTCAGTAGAGGATAGTGGTGTAGGAAAGGATGTGCATTTTATCATATTGACCTTTGTCAGCAAATCAACAGCATACTTTTCTTGAGTAAGAAGCAAACCATTCTGAGTTTTCTTTACCTCTATTCCCAAAAAGAAATGCAGATCTCCCGGATCCTTGAGTGCAAAATCATTATTAAGATCTTGAAGAAGTGCAGAAATAGCCTGATCTGATGAGCTGGTGACTATGGTATCATCAACATATATTAAAACAAATATCATAACATTAGCTTTGTGATATAGAAATAGTGAAGTATCTGCTTTGGAAGGAGCAAAACCAAGTTGCTGCAACTTGGTGCTAAGTCTAGAGTACCACGCTCGAGGAGCTTGCTTGAACCCATAGAGAGCTTTATCAAGTTTGCAAATGTAGTGAGGAGCAGCGGAAGACTCAAAACCTGGTGGTTGTTTTATGTAGACCTCCTCTTCCATAACGCCATACAAAAACGCGTTCTTGACATCTAGCTGTCTCAAGCTCCAGCCCCTAGAAACAGCAATGGAGAGGACAGTTCTGATAGTTGTCGCCTTGACAACAGGACTGCATGTGTCCTCATAATCTATTCCATATATTTGCTTGAAGCCTTTTGCAACCAAGCGTGCCGTATACCTGTCAACTGTGCCATCTGCATGTTTCTTGACATGGTACACCCATTTACAGTCAATAAGATTTTTTGTAAAATGTGGAGGAACAAGATGCCATGTTTTATTTTGTATTAAAGCAGTGTACTCATATTCCATCACCTTTCGCCATCTGTCATCCTCAAGAGCCTCTGAAAGTGTACTAGGTTCACCTGTAGACGTAAACAGGCTATATGGAACCGTACCATCAGTATATACTTTAGGGCATCGTATACCTTTCTGGAGCCGTGTTCTTGGTACAGGTTGCAGCGGTGGAGGAGTTGGTGATGAAATTGGTGATGAAGATGTTGGAGTAGCCGTGTTGTCCGCAGAGGATCTGTCCCGGTCGCTGTCATGGAGGTGAGCGGGAGAATCGCCTGGCCAATCATTGCTGGACGCGTCGACCGATGAAGGAGGCCGTGACCCAGTCGTACGAGAAGGAGAGGGCGAGCGACTTTCGTCGCGTTGCTGTGGAGAGAGCCGAGGTGGAGTCCGCATGCGGGACCGCGGCGGGGTCCGCGAATCGTGCCGCGACACGCCTGATCGCGATGCATCCGTACGAGAAGGAGAGGGCGAGCGGCTTTCGTGGCGTGGCTGTCGAGAGGATCGTGACGGGGTCCACGAGTGGGACCGTGACTCGGTCGCACGTGGCGGAGACGGAGAGCCACCGTCGCGTGGCACGTCCGCACGTGAAGGAGAGAGCCCGGCACGCTGATGTCGAGGATATCGTGGTGGGGTCGGCAACCGTGGGCGCGAACGGAAAACATCCGTATGAGGCAGGGACTCTGTGCGCGTGACGCCAGCGAACCCTTCGGGATTGGCGCATATCGGATCCACCTCGGGATCGGTTGGTCCGTCGTTTTCTGCAGCATTTTTCTCCAGCGTTGCTGTTTGATCTGCCAAAGTATTTTCTTCTGCAACATCTTTATCAGCATTAGTAACAACCGGTACAAACGGTAAAGGCATATAGTCATTAACAGATGCATCCCCACTAGAAAGACACATCTGGTAGAGCGAAAAGATAGTTTTCTTTTGTTATAGGGACGGAGATTGGACCAACAAGCACAACCAAAAACTCTAAGAGATTCATAGTTTGGTTTTGTATGAAGAAGATGTTCAACAGGGGTGTCATAATTTATTACCTTGCTAGGTAGAAGGTTTATAAGAAAGGTAGCAGTGAGGAATGCTTCATCCCAAAACTTGAGAGGCATTGATGCATTTGCAAGTAAGGCAAGACCCACTTCAACAATATGACGATGTTTTCTTTCAGCAGAGCCATTTTGCTGATGGGCATGTGGACAAGAAACATGGTGAGTAATGCCAATCTTTTGAAAGAAACTGTTTAGCTTTTTATATTCACCTCCCCAATCAGTTTGTATAGTAATTATTTTCCTAGCAAATTTTCTTTTAACAAGTTGTTGGAAATTGAGAAACACATGATAGACTTCAGAACGCTTTTTGAGCAAATATATCCAAGTAAACTTGCCAAAATCATTAATAAAGCTTACATAATAGGAATGTTTACCAGCAGACACAGGTGCTGGACCCCATACATCAGAGAATACTTGTTCCAAAGGAACTGTGGAAACACTAGTAGATACAAGGTATGGCAGCTGATGACTCTTAGCTAGTTGAAAAGGATCATAAATGTAGGGATTTATTTCAGGAGAATAAGAAATACTATTTTTTTCTAAGTACTTGTTGAACCACAAAAGATGAAGGATGTCCTAAACGACGATGCCATGTGGAGGATGATGGATTTATTGTGACGAGAGCTTGCTTGTGAGACCCAGTAGGAGTGGATAGAGGCCACCATGGCATGGTCCTTTAAACAGAATCCTCCTTGTTGCCTGATCCTTAATCAAAAAGAAGTATGGGTGAAACTCAAAGAATACATTATTATCAAGAGTAAGTTTATGAATGGAAAGAAGGTTCTTTGAAGCACTTGGAACATGGAGAACATTGTTGAGATGTAAAGAATTATGTGGGGTGCATAATGTTGAATGACCAATATGACTTATTTGCATACCGTTGCCGTTGGCCGTGTGGACGCGATCACGCCCGTTGTACTTGTCATGCGTGTGGAGTTTGCTTAGTTCTGATGTTACATGGTGAGTGGCACCTGAATCAGGGTACCAGTTGGTGTCGACACCGTAGGATGCAACATGGGCACAGTTCTCACCGCCATCATCATCAGAATCGTGACGGTCTTGATAGCGCCACCAGCAGGCACTTGCAGGATGACCGTGGATCTTGCAGATTTGACAGGTGACGTCGACGTAGGGTGTAGGAGCACGGCCACGGCGACGCCCCCATCATCACGACACCCTCCTCCATCATCACGACGGAGGCTGCCGTCATCGCGGCGACGCCCTCCATCTTCACGGCGGTTGTCACGAACAGCATCATCACGACACCAGTCACGACGTCCGTCGCGGTTGTTGTCGTGTCCTTGATCATCACGGTGGCGCCAGCGACCTCCATCATCACGGCGATACCCGCCCCCACGCTCAGGGCGAGCGGGAGAGCGCCCACAGTCACCACGTGGGCGGGGGTCGCGGCTGTCGTCGCGAGACGACCGAGTGGTGACGTTGGCGGAGGAGGTGAAGCTGGTATCGTGTCCTGTGACGGAGAGCATCTCGGTGCGAATATCATTAGCACATATTTGATCATAGAGGTCATCAAGAGTGGTACCGGGGTTGCCGTTGACGGAGGCGACGACGGAGTTGTAGCTGGCGTCAAGACCGTTGAGGATGTACCCAACCATCTCATCTTCATCAACAGGTTTGCCCGCCGCGGCAAGCTCCGAGGCGAAGCCCTTCATCGTCGGAAAGAACTATGCGGCGGTCAGCTCGTTCTTCTTGGTGTTGTTCAGCGCCCCGCGGAGGTGGTTGATCTTCGTGCGGGAGTGGGAGGAGCACATGGCGGTGATGACAGACCACACCGCTGCAGATGTCTCCAACCCCACAATATGGGGTATGATTTCCGGCGACAGCGAGTTCACGAGAAACCCGAGCACCGTCTGATCCCGCGAGAGCCATGCCGCATAGGCAGGGTTGGCGAGTGTGATCTTCTTTTGGTTGTCATCTTCAACCTCCAGGGTCTTCGCCGGCATGGCGTCAGTGCCATCGAGCAAGCCGAGAGCTTGAGCGCCACGAAGGGGGGGTAGACAAGAGTCTTCCAGTAAAGGAAGTTAGCTCGCGTAAGCTTCTAGGAGGGAGGGGATCCAAGAGCAGCAGTGAGCGTCGTCGACGATGAAGAAGAAGACGTCATGGCCACCAGGTGGGATCCGATCGTAGTCTTGGTCGTTGTAGCGGCGGCGGCGGCAGAGATTTTTCTTGGTTTTGTGTGGACTGATTTTTGGCGGCTAGATCATGGAAGAGGTGGCTCTGATACCATGTCAATAGACTAGTTTTTTGAGGAAACGATAGCTCCGTTGGAAGCTTCGGGTTCGTGTTTATTAAGCCCGGAACAGCCCCAGGCGTGGCGGTACATAGCGAGATTACAGCGACGAGTTACGATCGTCTAAGAGAGATAGAGAGATAAGAATCCTATCTCTAATCTCTAGCTAGGCTGGTACAAACCGTGTGCATACATGACATCATGTGTGACGTGGAGTACTACTCCAAGGCCACCACGTTACAACTCAACATGTTACAAATATTTAGTCTAAGAGAGACATCCTAGAGTTCTGCTTCAGGGCGCAAAACAGAAGCGCCTAAATTCAGATGTGATGCTTGTCACCTGGAGTATGTGAAAGGAAAAAAACCGGCGAATGTTTGAAAGCAACTACTCCCTCTAATCCATATTACTTATCTTAGAAATGGATGTATCTAGACATGTTTTAGTGCTAGATACATCCATTTTTACGACAAGTAATATGAATTGGAGGAAGTACCAAACTTTGGAGCAGTTAGTAGTTCAAATCAAGCAGGAAGCAAAGATTGAGCTGTTTCCAGCTGAGGACGTTTCAGATTGCAGGAAACTTAGAGCTACAGCCTACAGGAGCCTGTATAGTTGTTTCAGTTTGTCCTCTGTTTTGGGTCGTGTTTCCCTGTCTTTAGGTCGTTTTTCTGTGTTGCCTAGATGCTAATCTGGTTGTGGTCTTTTCTCCCTGTACTATTTGGTTTAAATCTCTGTACTCTATGGCATTTCTTTAAACCTTTCTTCTATCTAATATATGACATGAAACTCTCCTGCATGGTTCGAAAAGAAAATTACGCCAATCTCATACTCTTTCAGGAGATGATTTTTTTCAGACAAAACTTGCTTGTAGGAGATCAAGAATAACTAACTAACATTGAGCATGTGAAGAAAGATCTAGAAGAGGTGCATAATGCCCAAAAGACAACTATCCATGCTTTTGCCTTGGCGAGAACTGTAGAACAGTGAGAGCACTAATCATCAGTCTTTTGCAAAGTGGGCATTTCACTATGATGCATCATCAGGCTTTATTTCACAAACGAAGAAGTCGCCGTTGTACTTTGCCTAAAGCTATGTCCTCCCACAAGCACCAACAGATTGATCGACCTTTTCTAATTGCAGTTAGCGTAGCCAAAGAAATGTATATTTGCGTCGCATCAGAATAAGCCATCGGCATGCGTATGGTGTTTTTGGAGTGGTAAATTTTGACCTCAGAAACTAGAGCAAGGCCAATCGACATTGCATCGAAAACCCATAATTAAACTGGATCCGTTCCATTGGTCCTTAAACCCGAGGCCTGTCTTATAAACCGCTGAGATATCGCGCTCTGTGTAGTTCGATGAGAGGATAGTGGGGTGAAAAATCACAAGCCATCAGCGTCAGACATGGAAATGGTACCAACTGATGATTGCAAAATCCATAGCAAATCTGTTGGTCTGACCTCTGTGCGCCAATGATACATGCTAGATACTCCTGCGCCAAGCTAAAAAAACAACGCCAAAAGGGCGTAAGCTCAAATTTGGTACCTTGGTTTTCTACCTTGCATACCAACATTTCAAGAAGGCCCAACCCTCAGAATAATTACAGAAAAATGATACCAAGAAAGAAGGGATGGAAACAGTAATCTCATAAGTTGCCATTTCATTTCTAATCTTCCTACCTTTACAGGTTATATATACAGCGCTGATGCATACATCAGAGATAGAGACCAAAATTTTCAGCCAATAGAGTGGCCCAATCAGAGGGATTAGTGAAAGAAAATGCAAAGAAATTTGCTCCGAATTGCTTGATCAATCATGCCATCTTAGGAGCATGACGACGCATCGTCGGATGATGTAGAGCCTGGCTTTTTTCTCCTTGAGAGCCCTCTTGAGCCCCTGGAGCTTCAGATCATGAGCGCCCACCCTCATCTTGATGATGTATAAAGTTTCTCTTCTGGGTTTGATGTTCTAAACTCTGGGTTTGTGTTGGGTTCTGGAGTTTGCAATGGTGTGGTTTATATAGGAAGTTGCCACGCCATTGTCTAAAAAACAATAGACAGTTGCCATGTGGGCTGTGTCAGCTACTGACCATGCTTATGCACACGTATGTTTAATTAACTTATCACTGCGTCCATGTCTGCCCATAAAGAAAAGAGAGTCGTATGTGATCTTGAAGTAATCTAGTTCAATTTCTCGACGTCTTGTTGACTTGCGATAAGTGTTCAAAATAGCGCGCTGTAGCGCCGTTAGTAGCATGCTACAGAAGTACAGCGTTCTAAGCAGTGTCTCGCTAAATGAAATCCATCCGCTAGAGCATGATAGATGCAGCGCGATATATCTTAAAATAGGCTTTCGTCCCGCTTTATAAATAAAGCATACAGATGAGACCGCTGTTGGGTCAGACAGCACAACGCCCAAAGAAAGAAACCACACGATACAAGAGGCTAGGACGAACCACGCCCAAAAAGAAAATAAATGAAAGAAACGGCGACTCGACGAGACTAGGGTGACCCACCACCGCTGTGCCCTCCGAAAGAATCCCATCACGCTTCTCGCACACCGAAACGCCCAGTGCCAAGACAACACCTTCAACAAGGGGGCACCGTCACGGCACTGCTACCCGAGCCAAAACACTGGACCTAGGGTTTCCCCCGACACTCGGGTACCAGTAGGCAGGGGATATCCGTGACGCCCTCCAAGAAGGAATGGCGCCACCCGAGAGCGGCACCGCGATGGAGTCGGACAAGCCGACATGGATTTCTCCCTACCCCCACCTACACAGAACCCTGGGCGAATCAGTGCACCACCGCCCACCAACATGCACCACCATGATCTTGGGGCCACCATCGTCATCGTCTCATCGTAGACACACCAAGCAGCCCGAGGACAGAGGCATAAGACCTAGAACGAATATGGGATGGCAACACCGTAGCCACGCGGGAGGAGCCCACCTCCACCACCGAGAGGTGGTTGTTGACCAGACAGGGCAGCAGGGTCACACCAGGCTTGCGGGCGCGTCCGAGCCCCGGAGGGCCCGTAAAGTCTCTGCCGCCTTGCTGCAACAGGCTAGGCACCGCGCTGCCACCCCTACTCGCTCACAGTCGCTGCCACCATCTTCAGAAGGTACCCTGTTGCAAACGAGCAGGCCCGCCGAAACCCAGATCGGGCCCGAAGGGCCCAGATCTAGGCCAGGAGGGCCAAAGTGCTCGTGCCTGCAACCAAAGGACCCGCCAGGCCGTCAGTGCCGCCGGGAAGCCGCAGGGGCGCACCGGCCCGCCTCGAACCAATCGGGCTCGAGGACGCCAGACCGAGCCCTGGCCACGCGGAGCCGCCTCCTCGCCACCAAGCCACGCGGAGCCATCTCCTCGCCATTGGCGCCGCCGCCCCGCCCACCAGCAGGACCGAATCTTCCTGAGCCGCACCGCCGCCATGGGGAGCTTCGGCCCCGACCGACTCCCAGGGCGCGGGAAGAGAAGGGCCGCCACCGCCGGCTCGTCCTGGGCTTCGCCCGGCGACCTCTGCAACGGCGGCGCCAGGGAGGACGAGAGGAGGGGGTGAGAGGGCTGGCGAGGGAGGAGGCTCGCGCCGCCGCCCTCGAGGGGACGGGAGCGCGAGAGGAGGGGAGGATGGGCTTCAGGGCCGTATCCTCTCGCACGCACTCTAAACCCTAAACCCTAAATCCTACCCCTTCGTGGGTACAGCGTTCTAAGCAGTGTCTCGCTAAATGAAATCCATCCGCTAGAGCATGATAGCTGCAGCGCGATATATCATGATGTAGCTGATTTTAAGGGTTGCGCTATATTTTCATAGCACTCTATCTTAACATTGCTTGGGATAGATAATAGAGAATTGGAAATTTCAACCTAGATATAGTCGCTAAACATTGTGGTATCGTCTGCACCGCAAGATGGATAAATAAATTTACGATTGAGATGAATAAGCTTCAGTTTGCGGTTGTTAAACTGTTTTTTTTATATTATATATTGTTGTAGAAAATTAATCACAAAAATAGACAAAAGCAGATGAAACAAATACTTAAATAGGCAAAAGCGAGTTGAGCTAATGGGACATAGTCCAAACGCAGCCTAAGCTACGAAAGAGGTACAACACAGAGGCAGTACTACAATGTGTACAAATCGAAATTGCATGTTCTATAATACATTATGCAATTTTAATTTCTCATTCAAGGATGAACAACTCAAACATATTGTAAACACAAACCATTCTTATTTGTCCACGAAAAGGTGACAAAATTAAGTACCACGACATGGCAAGCGCGTATATTTTTTTTTAAAAAAGAGTATATATTAATATCACAGCGATACCAATTACACCCAGCCTCTGCAACAACGCATGCTCTAGCGGCCCTACGGATGCACACAGCTTAGAAAAAAATTACAAAAAAGAAAAGTCCCGCTACAAAGAACTAATCCTCAAAACAACGACACTGGTACCATCCGAACAACACCAGTAGTCCTCCACTCCAATAACAACGTCTTCAAAAAGGAAACAGTGTCCAAACTTCCTCGTTGCCCGATCAAAGATCATAAGTTTTCACCCCGGAGAAAGTCCTCGCTCACAAAACAATGCCTTTAACAAGGCCATTGCCAGGCACAACCAGTTAAGGCCAGACCTTGGATTTTCACCCTGCAAGGTAAGACTGGAAACTCCTCCTGTATTATCTTTCCGTACCAACAGTCGCTGCAACGAGTCCCAGATCACGCAGCAAGATCTCCGTCGCCACAAGAACTAAAATCACCATAGCTACCCTCATATTTCTGCTTTCCTGACATTCTCCGCATCTGACTTCACCATGGCTCTAAGAATGACACTTGGTGGAAACAAACAACAGAACTTCGCAATGCTCCCGCTAAAACCAAACAGCCAGAAAAACAAGGTGTGCACGACCGAATACCTTTCGATCCAGCAATCTTCAGGCATGATACGCCTATGGGATTTTGTCGGTGGAGCCTTCCGGAACCCGCCTCTTTAGTCTAGATCAACAAGGGCAGACATCAAGCAGATCTTTGTCTTCGTGCGAAGGAAACCAAAGTGTTGAACACATGTGTTCTGTCACGTTGTATTCCTGTTACACGTTTACCACTTCTTCCTTCTTTGTAGGATCTCATGTACTCTCTCCTGTACTATATATTTGTAACACTCTGAGATAATGAATGACAAGTCAATTCTCCCAATTCTGCTTGGTATTAGAGCACGTACTCCCTCCCTCACCTCCCATCTATCCAATGGCTACCTCCTCCTCAACCACCTCGGCGTCCGTTCCGGCCTCCTCCAGCTCCACCGCCGCACCCGCCGCCGCCGTACCCCCTCTGAACCCCCTCGAATCTGATCCTATGACCCCTCTTCCCAGCCTCCTCCCCTCATGCCTCGTGCAGCTCCCACCCCAAATCCCACGACCGCCCTCAACTTCTCTGCCTTCTCCGCAAGCCTGTCGGTCGTTCCTCCTCCGGCCACTGCCCCAAGCCTGGTTTTCCCCTCCCAACTCCCCACCCAATTCCCCTCTCATCCTCTTCTCGGGGTTCAAATCTCCACCTACATCAAGTACCTGGTGAATTCGGCCGGCGCCAACTTCTCCAAATGGCATCAAGTTATTCTACTTCTTCTGACGATGTACAAAGCCCTTGATCACGTGACCAAGGGCGCCGCCCCCAGCTCACCTGACGACAACTGGCTAGCCGTGGACATCCACATCTCCTTGTGGTTCATGGAAACCCTCACGGATGATCTCCTTCGCCTTGTTCGCGGCGCTGACGGCCGCGCCTGCACCACCTGGTCCCGCCTGCATCAATTCTTCCTCAACAATCAGTCCAGCCGCTACCTCTACCTCAGCAAAGCACTTCGGCATTGTGCGCGCGGCGATCTCTCGATCTCCGCCTACGCCAGCAAACTCCAGGAGCTCTCCGATGATCTGACGGCCATCGGTCGCCCGCTCGCCGATGGCGATCTCACTCTGTAGTTCCTCGACGGCCTCGGTGACGCCTACCGCCTCCAGGCCGAAAGCATCAAGGCCACGGTACCCCTGCCCTCCTTCACCGACGTCACCTCCCGATTGCAGCTCGCTGAAGTTGACGGCGCCTCGCAGCAACAGACTGCTGCCGCTCAGGTTCATGCCGCCCATGGCGGCAGGACGTCTGGGCGCGGCGGCGGCCATCCCTTTGGCGGCCACGGGGCGTCGCGCATCCCGGGTGTCAGTCCAAATTACAAGGGAAAGAACCCCATCCCCGGCTTTCAGCCCGGGGCGGGGCGAGGTCAATCCAGCGGCACCCGCGGGCAGGACCGCGGTCACCAGGGTGCTCACCCTTCTGTTGGCCATGATCGCGGCGGCTCCAGTACGGCCCAACAACCCTGGCTAGGGTAGTTTGCTCCGACGGGGGCCCCGTTCCCGCCGGCTCGTCTGCCCTGGATCCCCCCGAACGCCGCCGGTGTCCTCGGTCCACGGCCCGACGCGGCCTCTAGTGCCTACTGTAACATCCTAAAAATACTAAACTTGGATCATCAAAATTCTAATCATAAAATTTAGGGTTAATAAAAACTTTGCTAAATAAAATTATGGAAGCATGCATATGTGTATGCATTTCATTTTGAATTCTTTTGAACCACCTTGTTTATGTGTTTCATTGCTTGTAAATGGATGCTTAGGTGAAATAAACATCATCTAAACATTTCCCACACCTTTCCTAAAGACAAGTAAATCAAAACAAATAAAATAAGGGAATGGTCATTTTGACCAAATTAACTCCCATGCCTACTTTGGCTGTCTTAAACTTTCAGAACCTAACAGAAACTTTTCTGGATCTTTGAACCCCTTGATTGTACTCATAACAAAGTATCAAGGCCCACTTTGTGATCATCCAGAAACTTTCAAATGCATAGTTTAAATGACAATTCAAAATTGAATCTTTATCATATGGGAAGATCCCACTTTTTCAAAAACTACTCAAACAAGCTCAACTTTCAAAACCCAAGCATCTGCAGACTCACCAGCACCAACCTAGCACATCCACCAAAAATCTTTTCAAAATTCAAAACTTGATTTCTTGCGGCCATTTTATCAAACAGGTTGCAGACACAAATCTAACAAAATCAAAACACTGTTTTGAGCAGTGAATTGAGCCTAACTTGTTCCCTCTCTATCTCACAATAGCCTTAGTAGATCATCTAACAATCTTAACTAATCACTAGAACCACTGTGAGCTTGGCAATGCCATCAATGGTGAACAGCCGAAGCCACCCATGCCACCCCGGTGGAGACAGCAAGCTAGGAAGGAAACTAGCCATGCCAACCTTGTCTGGGAGATCACCCATGCCTCACCGCCCCCTCTCGACCAGCCCTGCATTGCAGACAATGCCCAGAACCGCCAGGAACGCCGCGCCCGTGCCGCTGTCGACCATGCCGACGTGCGCCACAGAGCACACGCCATTCCCACGCAACCTGACCACCTCGAGCCCTCGCCGCCCGCCAACATGCTCCCCACCGACCCAGGAGACCGCCAGACATGCCCATTTTACCGCCCGTGCCCCGTAGCCACCGCTCGCCGTCGAAGACGCCGCCTCTGCCACGCAGAGCATCGCACGTTCCAGACCAAACCGCACCGCCCCTACACACGCATTTAAGCCGTAGAGCATCACCAGGAGACCACCAAGCGATCGCCACCGCCGGCCATGCCTCTAGCAGCCCGTAGCCATGTCGCCACCGTCGTCTGCCCATCCTGTTCGGTCTCGTCGTCGCCACTATAAATAGAGGCCACCCCCAGCCGAATTGAGCACACCATCTCACTCCCCTCTTCTCACTGATCGTTCCACCTCGTTCCCGGAGCAAGGAGAGCAGCGCAGCACCGGAATTTCACCGGAGCCCGCCGCTGCTGGAGAAGAAGGGCGCCAGCGATTGGAGCCGCCCCAGGAGAAGCTGCCGGTACCAGGAGGTTCACCGTCGTCGACTTTTTCGTTCGCCCGCCTCGCCGACCCTCGCCTGAACCCCGGTGAGCCCCCAACGACCCCCACTGGCCGCGCTAGGTTTCTGTCTCGCCGGCGTTGCCCAACGTCGACGATGACCCTCAGCCGTTGGATTAGAACCAGATCGAACGCACCACATCGCTCCATACTGTTTCGCACCCCCCTGTGTCACTGACGCGTGGGGACAGCCACTTAAACAGCCCGCGGAAGCGCTGCGCTTAGCAGGCCGGCCCATACTCGCGCAGCCCAGTTATTTGAATTAAACCTTTTTCATTTTATTTCAAACACACTTCTGTACCTAGTTTCAAAAATCAACCCAGGTCGACTCAGTACACCAAATTGAATGAAACCAATTTTGTTAGAAAGTTCTGGAAATGCTGAATCCAAGCCCGTTGGATTCAAGTCATTTGGATCTGTAGATCACCCTTGGCAAAAATAACAAGGCAGAAGCTTTTCTGCATTCAAACATTTTTCAAATTTAAACCACAATAGCTTTTCAGTTGATTCCAACTCTCAAAAATCACATTTAACCATACCTTTCAGAATATATAAAAAAATTAGGTTTACTTACAGAAATAATGCTCAAGTAATAAAAGGATGCCACATAGGCATTTCTAGCCACTTTAATTAATTAAAATAAAAGGGTAAAACCTTATTAAATTGTGACACCACTTTAAATCACATTCCCATGGACTAAAATATGTGGTGATGACATGTGTCAACATGATCCCATGTTTGGTTTGGAGAATATTAAATCTTAAGTAGTTTTCAATGAGTAGAAATTACTTTTCTAAAAATAAAAGGAATTCAACCAAACCTTAATCTTGTAATGTTAGTGATGATGCTAGATCATCTATAGGACCCTTTTGTGTGATGATTGCAAGTAGTTAAGTATTGCTTGGTGATTGTGTATATCGTATTTATTTATAGACGCTAGTACCGACCAAGGATACGAGGAAGAAGGAGGATTCTATGAAGAAGAAGCTGAGGAGAACTTCAACCACTGCTCTGCACAAGGCAAGCTAACACTTGCAATTTAGCAAGCTTATACTGATATTGTGCAAGCCCATACTTGCAAGCCTTACTAATCAAGTTGACCTATGCAAGCTAATACTTGCTTGTTACCATGCCAACTATATGCCTTAAGCATATGTGATCATACCCACTTGATAACCCAATCCTAGTTTTATTTGCAAGCTTCTACTTTATTTCTTTATCAAAGCCTTAACTTAGAGTTGACTTAAGTGACTTGTAGATTCTAGAAAGATGTAGCTGAAGGTTGCATAAAGAGCATAAAATTTGGCCTAAGCTAGAAACCTTGATATCATCCCAAGATATAAGGTTGTACTTAGTTGAGACTCCACTAGTTTACCACCCCTTATTAGCACTTACCCCCACTTGTAGATGCTAGTGCTAAGCATAAAACTTGATCAACTTTAGATGGGAATACTTGGTGAAAATGGTTATGAAAACCTTAGAATGATGGATCATTCTACTGAGATGTTTTGACATGTGTTTCCGAACACCAGATGATTTTGGTGATGAAAATGTTGAGGCATGAGTCTTAGCCCTTTATAAAACTGATGGTTGTATGGATGCGATACCATTCCAATTTTATCGTACAACCACAATACCCGAAGATTGGGTAGGGCTTGACTGGAAACTTATATACCTTAGTATTAGTTCCCTCACGGCCAAGGTCTGAGCTGAGGCTACCTTGTGAAGATTGTCCACCTGTGCAGTACCCAAGATGACAGTTGGTCATGGTTGGGAGGCCAAACTCACAGGAGAGGTGCTTATACTAGGGCGTGTAATTGAAAGGTTAGGATTGATTATCCGCATACTGAGTATGGTGAATTCAGGATTTGTTCCTGACGGATGTATCGAATGTTGTGGTGAAAGTGTACAATCCTTGCAGAGTGTTAAACTATTCGAATAGTCACGTTCGCGGTTATGGACAGTTGGAGTGGCCATACTGTTCCCCCGTCAGATGTTTTCAAAATGACTTGTGAAATGAATTGAGACTTTGACTTGACCACAACAGAGTTGTGATATGAAATACAAGATCCCACTTAGGAGTTATAAAATTGTGACTAGCTTCTCTGGTTTCTGAACTTAGTAGAGATAAATCTGGCTTTTTGCAAAACAACCCTAGAGCCTAGTGTCCTATTATCAAAAACCCCTTTCACTTGTGAGTATTAGTTTGCGAGTACTTAAAGAGTACTCATGGCTTTGTCCCTGGCTATTCCCGTGGCCAGACTATGAAGAGGAGTACCTGGAGGATGGAACCCAGAAAGGTTACGACAACTAGGATCATCTCCCATCGTCAGCATTGCCTGTGACCCCGAAGATGGAGCTTCGCCTACGCTACCATTACTATTACGTATTCCGGTGCTTGAAGTTGTATTAAGAACTGGATCATGAGATCCCTATTTGTGTAAGACCTTATATATGGTTTATAATGGATGATGTACTGTGGTATACAATTCTGTTATGTCTCGCAAAAATGGTAATCCTGGGATTGCGATGTATGGCATAACAGGCATCTGGGATTAAAAATCCGGGTGTTGACACCTACCCAGTGATGTTCGCGGGCGCCTCTGCTCCACCCCTGCCATCACCCTACTCCGCTCCATCGGCTCATGCTCCCTATAGCTTCGACTATGCCGCCATGATTCACGGTGCTGCAAGCAACTCCACGCCACAGGCGCCTCCCCCCGAGTGGATCTTCGACTCCGGTGCCACCTCCCACGTCACTGGTAAGACGGGTAACCTCGCCACTTTTCATTCTACTTTAGCTCATAATTCTCAGCATATTATTGTTGGCAATGGATCCTCTCTCCCTGTCGTCGCTGTAGGCTCCGTCCAAATATCCTCCCCCCCTTTCCCTTCAAAATGTTCTAGTCTCCCCTAACATTGTTAAAAACCTCATATTAGTTCGCCAATTCACTCGTGATAACTATGTCTCCATTGAATTTGACCCCTTTGGTTTTTCTGTGAAGGATCTAGTCACCAAGGCTCTTCTTCTTTGCTGCAATACTGTTGGGGATTTATACCCCTTCCCTGGCTCCATGACATCCCTCTCCATCACCACCCCTGGCCTGTGGCATCGACGACTTGGTCATCCTAGCGCGAGTGCTCTTTCCCATCTACCACTAGATTTCCTCCAAACTTGTAATAAAGATTCCCCTAGTAGCTCTCCTCTCTGTGAGGCTTGTCAATTAGGGCGCCACACTCGCCTCCCTTTCCCCACCTCCTCCTCTCATACTAGTGCTGCTTTTCAACTTATTCATTGTGATTTGTGGACATCACCCATTGTTAGCTTTTCTGGCTATAAATATTACCTGGTTGTGCTTGATGATTTTACCCATTATTCTTGGACGTTTCCTTTATGCAACAAATCCGACACCTGTGACACTCTCCGCTGTTTCTTTCACTTTGTCTCTACTCAGTTTCACGTTTCCATACAATGCTTGCAATGTGAAAATGGCGGTGAGTTTCTCACTAGTGCACTCCGCGATCACTTCTCCCAAACCGGTGTTTCTTTTCGCCTCTCATGCCCCCATACTTCCCCCCCAAATGGCAAAGCTGAACGACTTATCCGAACTACCAACGACATTGTGCGCACCCTCTTGTTTCAAGCACACCTACCTCCCCCTTTTGGGTTGAGGCCCTTCACACCGCCACTCACCTCTTAAACCTGCGCCCCTCCCGTGCCATCCTTTCTCACACGCCCCATTATCGCCTGTACGGTGTGCAACCCTCTTATGATCATTTGCGTGTTTTCGAGTGTCTTTGCTATCCTAACCTATATGCCACTAGTCTTCACAAACTTGCTCCCCACTCTGCGCGTTGTGTTTTCCTCGGCTACCCTCGTGAGCACAAAGGGTATCGGTGTCTTGATCTGCACTCACACCGTGTTATTATTTCCAGGCATGTCACATTTGATGAGGCCATTTTTCCCTACTCTCCACCCCCTAGCGACGCCCCCAGCCCAGCCACAGAAAATCCCGTCCCAGATCCCACCCCACACCGCATCCTCCCCGGAATCCACCCCCACCTACCTCGTATCGCCCAACTTCTCTCCCACCCAGTCCATCCTCGCCACGCGTCGCCCTGGCCCCACCATCCATATCTCCTGCCGTGCCCCCCGTGCACCCGCCGCATCCCCCCGACACGTTCTCCCCCTCCAATCATCACTGTGTCCCCCAACTCCTGCTGGCCCCACCACCACCACCGGTACCACCCAATCCCCGCCTCCCACCTCCACCCGTCCCCACACCGAATCCCTCTCGTGCCCCGCACCCGCACTGACCCCAGGTGCTCCTTCCCTGTCCCCTGCACTGATTCCCTCTGCTCCCTGTCAGACGCTCCCGCCCAGCTCCATTTCGGTACAACCACCCCACAACTCTCACACCATGCGCACCCATAGCAAAGCTGGTTATTTCATGCCCAAAAAGCAATTTTCTCTTCATACCACCACTTCGTCCATCTCGCCCATTCCACCCACCTACCGTTCCGCTCTTAAGGACCCCCATTGGCACAACGCTATGCTTGATGAATATAATGCGCTAATGCAGAATGACACTTGGTCGTTGGTTTCTCGTCCTGCAGGTACGAATGTGGTGACCGGGAAGTGGATTTTTCGTCACAAGTTCAATCCCGATGGCTCTCTCTCGGTACAAGGCTCGCTGGGTGGTTCGCGGCTTCACCCAGAAACATGGCGTTGATTATGATGAAACCTTCAGTCCCATGGTGAAACCCGCCACTATTCGGGTTGTCCTTGGCATTGCCACATCTCAAGCGTGGCCCATTCATCAAATGGACGTCAAGAATGCATTTCTCCATGGCACTCTTCAAGAAACGGTCTATTGTAGGCAACCCTCCGGTTTCCTTGATTCCTCCCGTCCCACCCATGTTTGCAAACTTAACAAATCACTCTACGGCCTCAAACAAGCACCTCGCACGTGGTTTCATCGTTTCTCCTCCTTTCTTGTTTCCATTGGTTTTTTGGCCTCCAAGAGTGACTCTTCTTTGTTCATCCTTAAACATGGCTCTTCGGTTGCGTATTTGCTCTTGTATGTTGATGATATCATTCTTACCGCCAACGCCACTTCCCTCCTCCACTCCATCATCGCCTCTCTCAAGAATGAATTTTCTATGAATGATTTGGGTGATATACATCATTTCCTTGGCATTAATGTGCATCGCCCAAGTGATGGCCTTTTTCTCTCCCAACAACAATATGCCTTGGAAATTTTGGACTGCGCCAACATGATCAATTGCAACCCGATTTCCACACCGGTTGACACTCGCTCCAAACTCTCTGCCACTGATGGGGCTCGGGTTTCTGATCCCACACTTTATCGGAGTCTTGCAGGCGCTCTCCAATATCTCACACTTACTCGCCCCGATATTTCCTATGCCGTTCAACAAGTGTGTTTGGGCCGAGGGATTCTCATTTCCAATTGGTTAAACGCATCTTGCGATACATCAAAGGCACCTCGCACTATGGCTTGCAAATCCACAAGAGCTCTTCTTTTGATCTTATCGCCTATTCCGATGCTGATTGGGCCGGGTGCCCTGACACACGCAAGTCTACTTCGGGTTTTTGCGTTTTTCTTGGTGAAACTTTGGTCTCCTGGTCCTCACGTCGGCAACATACTGTTTCATGGTCCAACGCGGAAGCCGAATACAGGTTTGTGGCCAATTGTATTTCGGGGTCCTGTTGGCTTCGCCAGTTGCTCCAAGAACTTCATTACTCTCCCGCTCGCGCGACAATGGTTTACTGCGACAACGTCAGCGCCATGTACCTCGCCTCCAACCCGGTTCAACATCAACGTACAAAGCATGTCAAGATTGATCTCCACTTTGTTCATGATCGGGTTGCTCTTGGCGAAGCCCGTGTTCTTCATGTGCCTACAAGCTCCCAGTTCGCCGACATCTTCACCAAGGGCTTGTCAACCAGCGTGTTCCAGGATTTCCGTTCTAGCCTGAACGTCACCTCAGGCGTTGTTCCGACTGCGGGGGCTATTGAACACATGTGTTCTGTCACGTTGCATTCCTGTTACGCGTTTACCACTTCTTCCTTCTTTGTAGGATCTCATGTACTCTCTCATGTACTATATATCTGTAACACTCTGAGATAATGAATGACAAGTCAATTCTCCAAATTCCGTTCAAAGGACCACCTCCTTTATTAGATCCAACACAGCGATCCCCACATCGCCGGCCAGTTTCCGGAGACCGGATCGAGCAGGCCGACCATCGGTGCCAATGAGCAATGTAGGCTTAGCACTTCCCCTAAGGGCGCGCCTTCGTCTCCATCCTGCAGCACCACGTCCGCTGCTACCCCCAGATCTCGGCCAACGCCGCCCACGGCCCTCGCCGCCCCGGTCCAGTAGCCGCCGGCCCCGAGCATGAAACCACCGTTCCACGCAGCCCTCCACGCCACAGCAAGGTGTCGCCACCGCGCCGAGCCGCGCCACCAAGTCGGACGCCGTCGCGCCCCAGGCATGCGCGCCGCCGCCAGTCGCCAATCTTGGCCCGCACCTAGATCTGACGAACCAGGGGGATAAGAGGAGCCCCGCCGCCACCGACGCCGAGCGGCTTTGCCGCCGGCGCATCCCGGCGGCAGCGAGAAGGGAGGAGCGGAAGGATGCGGGCGGCCCGGCGGCGGCGCAACAGATCCCCCGATAGCTCACGGGAGCCACGTGGGAGGGGTTATTGGGAGGGGTATTTTTCACGAGAGCTAACACGCATCACGATCTGATCCAGTATATTTTCAATGTTTTGCTTTGTTCACACAACATGGGTTGTCTGGGTTTGGGGATAACATGAACAGAGACCATGCAGGGCGCTTAACTAAGCCAATAATGTCAAGCCATAGGTAAAATAATTATTTGAGGAGGAAGAAAAGTCAGCACCAATGACTTCTAAAGAAAAGTCAGTTTTTCACAATAGCTCCCATAGTCAACCACTGACCACTTGTTATGCAAAGTCGGCACAGCTGCGGATGCTCCCAAAAAAGGCAAGCTTGGCAGTCGCAGAGTTTCGTATGAACGAGTCTACTGCCATTGTCTCCTAGATTGTGTTTAAGGTTCTTAATATCTTTCTGAATAAGGAGACATAAACATCAACGGTGAGCAGCAGCAAGCACGTAGATGACAGGCAGGTTCGATGTACTCCCTCTGTCCCAAAATAGATGTCTTAAAATTTGAATGAATCTATATACTAAATAGAGTAAATGACACTAGGAGTCACACAACTTGTTCGGCATGTGCACTTAAGTCATAAAACTTGCAAACTGAACTAACAAGTCACACAATTTGCCAACCCGTGCATTCGTGGTCACAAAACCGATCAACTGAGTGGTTTTTGGACCAAAACCGGTTATAGACAAACTAAATTTTTACAAAGAAAACATTAAGCTTATATTTTTATGTTCGCAAGTGTATAGGATGCTCACGAGCAAAACTCGCGATGGCTTCCGATTGGATCTCTTTTTGAAAAAAAAAAGAAATATTTTAAGACTCCAAAAAATCAGAAAAAATCACGCACAAACATTTATTCATTCTTAAGGTAAAAATTAGACAAAAATACTTTTTATTTTACAAAATAAAAAAAGACAAATCTCGTATAGAAATACAGCTGGGATTTTTTTTCCCTGAAACCCAAAACAAAACGGATTTTGACCAAAACGTGCCACAATCATTCAGCCCGTACATATGTATTTCCAAAATAGAATTTAGATTTTTTGAAATGAAAAAATATGGATTTTGAGGTATGAGGGGGTTATTGTAAAATTTTAGTATTTCTATGACCGATTTTGGTGAAAAAACACTGAGTTGACTGGTTTTGTGACCATGGGTGCACGGGTTCACAAGTTATCTGACTTATTAGTTTAGTTTGTAAGTTATGTGACTTAAGTGCACATGTGAGACAAGTTGTGTGACTCCCGGTGCCATTTACTCTACTAAATAGTGTCTAAATTCATCTAAATTTTGACAAATCCAAGACATCTATTTTAGGAGGAAGGGAATACATACCTTTTGGGAGCATCCGCAGCTGTGCTAGCTTTGCATAACAAGTGATTGACTATGGAACCTATTCTAATAAACTGACTTTTATTAGAAGTCATTGGTGCTGACTTTTCTTCCTCCTCAAACAGAAAATTAACCTATGTTTGACATTGGCTTAGCTAAGCCTCCTGCATGCTCTCTGTTCATGTTATCCCCAAACCAGACAACCCATGTTGTGTGAACAAAGCAAACAGTCCAGATATATACGCGCTTGCTATGTTGTACTCCCTCCGTTTTAAAATATAAGATGTTTTAGGTTTTATAAAGAAAATGTATGTAAACTTATTTTAGTGTGTAGATTCACTTTAAACCTTAGTAAACCTACATACTAAAAGATGTCTAGATATATTTGTTTTATAGAGCTAAAATATCTTATATTTTGAAACGGAGGGAGTATTACTTAATTTTGTCACCTTTTCGTGGACAAATAAGAACGGTTTGTGTTTGCAAACATTTGAGTTGTTGATCCTTGAATGAAGAATTAAAATTACATAATGTATTATAAGACATGCAATTTCCATATGTACACATCATACGACACACTAGGCAAGGCAACTCTATGTGGAGTGATTACCAGTCTATCACTCCCCTCACCCCTCGCGTCACTCCAAAGGACGATGCCATGGGTCCCAACTTTAGCACCGTCACTAGTGTCTCCCTGCTGCCGCTACCATTGATGTTATCCGTGGTGGTGGCGGGCTGACGCCTAAGGTGTCTGGGCGAGTGGATTTGCATCGGTGTCCTCTGGAAGCAGCTGGGGTGATACTCGTGGGGAGATTGCATGAGTCGGTCAAGGCACCGCCGCTGGCTGTTTGGTGGTTGTTGTCACCTCTATAACCTAAAGGTGGGTTCCGACTTGTTCCACGGTGGTTGGTGACTGGCGCGGAGCTCATTTGCGCGAGTTAGTGGCAATCTAGCTGGCTGCAAGTTGGGAAGACACAGCTGCCGATGAAAACCAAGCTCAAACTTTGATCATGGCGGATGATGGCGGCGTCTATGCGCCATTACCTTATTGAAGACCTCATCGGTGCAATCATCGTCTCCTCGCTACCGCTGCTCCGTGGAAAACCCTAGATCCTATACTCCCGGATCAGACGATGGCAACACTATTGATATTTGTATCCATCCCAAGGGCATCGTTTTGGAGAAGATGCTTGCGGGAGGTATCAGGAGGTGGAGCAGCATGGCATCTACCGTGTCGACAAATGTGGGTCTCGATGATGGACGCATGTTAATGGACATACACAGGGTGGTGGCGCTGTCTGACGTTGTGGTGGCTTCAACGGAAGGCCTCGAAAGGTCAGCATGTTGATTCCTCCTGGAAGACAGTGACGGCTTCTACAGAGTGCGCATATGGTGTGCCTCGAGGGACTGCTGGACCGGTTTGTGCTCCTGCCTTGTCATTGGGCGGGTTGGTGAGGCCTCCCAATTATATGGTGTGTGCTTATAGGTGTAGCAACAATGGTAACCGGGAAGGTGGCTTCGGGTTAATCAATGTATTTGTTTTTTCAAGGATTTATTGAATAATATAATTAAAAAAGGATATGTGCATCATTGTGATGCATAGGCCTAGGATTTCAACTTTTTTTTTTTTAAAAAAAGGAAAATGTATTTTCCCTCGAACTTACATCATATGTAGGTCAAAATGCCACTGCATACCCCCAAACCCTACTGTGTCCCCAACCCGTGGACCTCGAAATAGGCTTTCGCCCCGCTATATTAATATAGCAACGACACGATACAACTGCTGGGCAGCAGCACAATCAAGCCCAAAACGAAAAAGGAGAGAAAGATAGAGAAAAGAAAGCCAACAATGGCAGATCGACAAAACAAGGGTGACCCGCAATCGCTGCGCCCTCCGACGATGTACCACCGCAAACCTAGCATTCCGGAGCACCGCGTACCAAGTAACACCTTCAGGAAGGAGGGCGACGACGACAACGCTGTTACCCGGACTAGTCCTAGGGGTTTCCCCTGGTACTCGGAAGGGAGTGGAGAAGGGATACACCCGACGCCCTCCAGGGAGGAACGATGACACCCTCAGGCGTCACCGCGTCAGTGTCGGACGAGCCGACATGGATTTCTCCCGACCCCCCAAAAAACCACTCCCCTAGATGCTCCGACGTGCTCCACCACACATTGCCGCCCACCAACATGCGCCACCACGATCAAGATGCCGCCCTTGTCTATCTCCCTAAGATCACCAGCACGAGGCCTAGAGGAGAAGGACAACACAGCAGGAATCGGAGGTGCTAGCAGTGCCGCCGACGGGAGAGAACTACCTCCACCGTGTCCCGGTAGCCGACCGGACGTGGTAGTAGGGTCATACCAGGCCCCGCCGGGCCCGGCCGGACCCAGATCGGGCCCGCAAAGCCCCCACTGCCTCGCTGCAGCAAGCCAGCAGCACCGCCACCACCATCCAGATGCCCACGCGAGCTAGACCTCCACCTCCGGGAACCACTGCAGCAGCACGACGTCCGGCCCGCCTGGACCCAGATGGGGCCCGAAGGGCCCAGATCTGGGCCGAGCGGGCGCCGCTGCCAACCTCTGCAGGGCTCGCCACCAATGGCCGCGCCCCACACCGGCGAGCTCCCAGCTGACGCCGAGCTACCCCGCCGCCATGCCGAACCACCGCTGCTGAGGAGCACCGCCGCCGGCTGACCCTCCCGAGCCGAGCCCCGTGCGCGTGGGGAGAAGAGCGCCCGCCGCCGCCGGCACCGCGCAGGCAACGCCCGGCGGCGACCGCCAGCAACGGCGGGGAGGGAGAGGCCGGGGAGGCGCTAGGGGAGGGGGGTGCTGGGGGAGCCGCTCCGGTCGCCCGCGCAGGGCCCAACCCGTGGACCTAGCCGACCCCACCTCTCTCTCTCTCATCCGCCACTACCATGCTCTTATGCGAAAAGAGTTGAGCCTTAGCATGTTGGGCCACTAGCCCCACTGTCACGAGGAAGAGGCAAAGGGGTGAGCAACTGAGAGAAGGGGTTTCAACTCAACGTAAAAGGAAGAGGTGTATGTAACAAATCTTTCCTTCAAATATTGGTTTTTATTCAATCAAATTAAATTGTTCTGGTCTTATAAAATTACAAGTGCAGTTTCCCTATTTCTACAAAAAGAACACAAAAGAGAACTCTGCAGATTAATGCACACAAATACCATTTGATGAATTATATACTTTGTAATGAACAACTATATTTCTGTATATCTTTTGTCAAAATCTTTAAGATTAGTAGGTTTTCTTAATTAGTTTAAAGTCCTTTCACAAAACTTCTAAAACTGAGTTGTTTTAGATTGGAACATGGAGTAGATTTTTTTTTCTATGATTCTTCAAAGGAATAGACTTCGGAGTGATCAAATATTTTGCTAATGAAGGAAGAAAACTGAAATTTTGTAGTAGAGTATCCGTGCATCAAATTAACCTCAAAGTCAACCTCTTTAGAATAATAATTTATAATGTCAACAAGGAGGGTAAGGGGTTAATCTAAAGCATTCCCATAGTCAAATGCTTCATCCGAAAAGTAGAACATTTTGTTAACCTTCCCAGGCAGGCTTGGCAGACAAAGAAAAGCAAGCAAGCTCTAAACAAAAACAAATTGGTCAAACAAACTACAAGCTATGTTCAATGTACTTGTCTGCCGGCGGTCAGTTTTCCAAGTTACAAAGAATGCGTTGGATCAAAGGGATCTTACGCACAATCTAGGAGAGCACTGGGGATTGGGAACAATGCTTTTCACAGGAGTATCCTTCATCAAATTGAATCAGAGAGAACATTGGAACTTCGAAATGTATCCGCACCAATTGACCAAACTCTGCCATGGTTGGCACCATGCCTTTGTTGTTATAGTACTCCGCCCTTGTTTACTTTAACTTGTTAGGTATTTTTATAGTTAGGTATATATTTAGTATAATAACTTTAGGGTAGTGAGTAGTAAAAAAATTACATGTCCCGTCACCCATAGGTTGATCCAATGACAAGTACTAACTCTGTTCCTTAATACAAGATGTTTTAGTAGGCTAAAATAGCCTACCAAAACATAGTGTGACGAATGCATCTTCAGCATTAGTAAAATATTGTGACAAATGCATCTTTGTTTTGGATTGGACGTTCCTTAATGGAACATTTAATTCAAAGAAATATATTATTTATTCAGCATTAGGTTTGCTGCAATATTTTTGAAAGGAGAGAGAATCCGAGTGAAATAATATATGATGGAAGAAAACTGAATTTTCGCAGTAGAGTTTCCATGTATGACATTAACCTCCAAAGTCAACCCGAGTAAGATTTTTCCATGTCAATCAAGAAGGTAAGGAGTTAAACTAAGGCGTCGTTCCCATTGTCAACTACTTCATCTGAAAAGTAGCATGTTTTTTTAACCCTCCTAAGCAGGTTTGAAAGACAAAGAAAAACAAGCAAGCTCTAAGCAAAAGAGAATTGGCCAAATGAGCTAGTACGAGTTATGTACAATGTACCTGTCGTACGGTACTCGGTTTATCAAGTTACAAGGAATGGTTGAATCGCCGCTGGTACTTAACCATTCTGCTTGTGGACCAAAGGAATCTTAAGCGCAATCTAGGAGAGCATTGGGGACAGGACAGTGCTTCACAAAGAAGCATGCTTCATCAGAAGGAACTCAAGATAGCATTTTGACTTTGGAATGTATCCCCTTACGGTTTACTGAATTACCCATGCCTTGCTACAGATAAAACTACTGTAATAAAAATCTCCTGCTCCACGACTTCGTTGCTCCGCCACTATATGCAGGTGAGCTCCGTCATGGCGCATATCATGCTCCACCATGTTTAGTTTAACATCTTAAATTTGTATAGTTAGGTATATTTTTAATTTTAATAACTTTAGAGACGTCGGTAGTGAAAATATTGCATTCCGGTCATCAGTAGGTTGATACAATGATGGGTAGTAAAGTGTGTGACGGATGCATCTTTATCAGCATATTAGTTTTATAAAATGATATCATATAATGCGTTATGAGATAGGGCACATCATCATCAGCAATCTAGTGATGGATCATGGGCTACCTTGTAATGGATGCAAATACACTTCTATGAATTATGTACTTTGTGATGAACCGAACTGTGATGAACCATCTATATATCTTTTTTTTTTCTGAAAGTTTGAGACTAGGAGGTTTTCTTTAATTAGTTGAAAGTTTTTAAATGGAGTGCAAAATTTGTGTTAGATTGGACGTTCTTTAATGGTACATTTAGTCACATTTTTATTACTATTTGTTCAGCTTTACGTTTGCTGCAATAATTCTTCAAGGAAGGGAAGAGAACCCAAGTGACCGAATATCTTTTGTTAAAGAAGGAAGAAAACTGATTTTCTTTTGTATTAGAGAATAGAGTGCATCACATTAACCTTGAAGTCAACCTATTTACAACAAGAATTTGCAATGTCAACCAGGAAGGGTAAGGAGTTAAACTAAAGCATCCCCATAGTCAACTACTTCACCTGAAAAGTAGAAAAAATTGTTAACCATCCTAGGCAGGCTTGGCAGACAAAGAAAACCAAGCAATCTCTAAACAAAAACAAATTGGCCAAATGAACTATATGAGTCATGTACAATGTACCTGTGTGCCGGTGCACAGTTTATCAAGTTGCAAGTAATGGTCGGATGGCTGCTGGTACTTCGCCATTCTTCTTTTGGGTCAAAAGAATCGTAAACGCAATCTAAGAGAGCATTGAGGACAATGCTTCGCAGAGAAGCATATGCTTCGTTAGATTGAGCCCTAGATAGCATTGGCCATTGGGACGTATGTCCTCACCATTTGCTGAATACATGTGCTTTGTTATAGGTAAAGTCGCCTGCTCCACGATTTCGTCCAAGGCGACAATTGGTCGAACTCTTCCCCTGCTGCCATCACGCCTTTTGTTGTTTGGGTTCCATCTACATTGTGCTCTCAGCTAGCTCTGCCACCATGCTCAGGCGAGCTCCTTTATGGCCCGTATCGTGCTCCACCATGTTAAATTTAACTTGCTAGATATTTCTATTGTTAGAGTATTTAATCTAGTAATAACTTTAGGGATGTGGGTAGTAAAAATATTGCAATTCTGGTCACCAGTAGGTTGACCCAATGACAGGCAGTAATAGTGTGATACGAATACATCTTTATCAGCATATCTGGGCCATATGAAATGATATATCATATAATGCACTATGAGAGAGGGCCCAGCATCATCAGCAACCTAGTAATGGATTATGTGCTATCATGTAGGAGTAATTGATTACGAGCTAAATCCATCAGCAACCAGAAAGGTCAAAAAGGAGATCCAGTGTAGAGATGGTGAAATCACACCACCACCCTCCACATCTTTACAATACATTCTATCTATCTATCCAACAAGAGACAGAATCATAGGGCACGGATACTGCTGCAGTGAAACAACAACAGTTAGTAAAGGATGCAAGAGATGGAATGGAATCCAAGCCCACTTGCACTTCTCTGTGCAATGCTTTCTTTGACGCCCTCGGAAAATATTTTAGTTTTGGTTGGTTGGTGACCTAATAAAGCATATTTACCATTCCCAAAACCACTCCTGGACAATGGTTTCGTGTTACGCAAAACCATGGGCATCGTTTGACTGCTCTCTGAACACCTTTTGTAGCCTTGATGCTAGTTGCTAGATGCCTTAAGTTAGCACACCAGGGACAGCCAGACAGTTAGCAAACCAGACACAAAGTAACTGATTGCTTGTCCTAAGGATTCATGTACCGTTGCAAGGGTGCAGCAACGTAGATGATCTTATATTCAGTGGTCATAAGGAATTTTGCCTTCTTCCAAGAGAAAACAAAGTGAAGAAATTCATGGCACTGTTCCTGAATGAGGGTTTTGCATCCAGAAGTGATCCTATCCTAGCACACAATGCACAGAACACTAACAGAGGGGGAAAAATATATAGAAGATACATGACAGTATGAGACAGAAGGTTCAATCAGGGCGCCATGCCCACCGCAGATGCTAATGCTACACCAGACAGAAGAAGCAGGGCATATATGCTGCTGCTGCTGCTGCTGCTTCTGATGTGATGTTTTCAGGGCTCAGTGGATGCATGCATGGACCACATACAGATACACTGTGGCTGCAGGAGGCATGCATTTGACAAAACGCACTCAACTCATGGTGCTGGTCTCTTCTGCTTCCCCACATTGGGAATAGATTGTGGTTTGGTCTGTACTAACTAAACCAAAGGCATTGAGACACTAAAACAGTCGATACAATGGTTCAGGTTCAGACTGACCGTTTTGATTGGTGGAGCATTGTCAAACGGTTCCCTTGCAACTGAAACATGATTTGCAACCATGTCACCATGAATCAAGTGCAATGTTATTATGAATATCGATGTGTCGGCTAATCTATAGCTAGTTCCCTGTATGAGATAGCTTGAACAATGTGTTACTAGATGCAGCATCTGCGGTTCTTCAGAGATGACAAGAGTTGGGAGTACTCGAGTCTATGAGATGTTACTTCAAATGCCTGGAAATACGCTTATGAATGGTGCATATTGTGCTGATCTGTGCAATTTTAGCGTCTGCTATTTGTTTTGTTATTCTCGACAAAAATACAGTGAAAATAGAAGAATTCCTCTGAAAAATTACAGCATATGGCTGGTGAGTGCTAAGTCAAATTGTAATCATGCGTTATCAGTTCGATAGTGGTACGATGGAATACTTTATGCAATGTGATTTGTGGCAAAGAATGCAAGTAACCTCAAAGCAATTCTTTTCATGGCAAAGAGTGTGGTAACCAAGCAACCCCTTGGGTTCACTGATGAGGCAGGATAGCATCTTTGTATACTCGGATCTTCAGGAAGACTTCAGTAACAGTCACAGAAACAAAGTATTTCTGGCTCTTAGAACAACAATATCAAGTTACCTTTTCGTGCATCTGGGTTGATAACCAAGTAAGTAGTAAACCTCAAGCAACTTAATATGTGCTGTTTTCCATGTAAAGGTCGGGTAATAGAAACTCAAAATATTTAGGGAATATGGATCATACCTCTGAAAAAGAGTTTCTCTTTCATAACCTCATGAGTCATCTTCCCCCAAATATGCAGAACTCGTGCTATTAACCATTCGGACGTCTCTTTCTATGAGCTTTTTTTCCTTCATCTGAATACTGCAATGGTCAACACATTTCCAGAAATCAAGGATGGATGTAATTTCCTGGTATTAATTTGAAATTATAAAATGACAAATCTATATTTTCAAATAAATATTACAAGATCTATGAATTCAGAATTTAGTTTGTCCAGGATTACAGAGTCCTCCAAACAAACTTTGTGGATTAATTTGTCGGTGCCATTGTGTTGGAAGATCCTCTCGACCAAAACTCTCCTGGAAAATTGTCATATTCGTCAACCAAATGCACCCTTAGAATTTTCTTATAGCGCCGTAACAAACACATTGAATAAACAGCCACACATGTTCCAGTGAATCGAGTGGGTTAATTTGCAATGAGGCAATCCTACTACTTCTACCAAACATTGTCTATAAACTCATCCTCCCTCCGTTTCAAAACATAAGATGTTTTATCTTTGTGAAAGAAGTGTATCTAGACCCCTTTTAGTGTGTAGATTCACTCCGAATCTACACATCTAGATACACTTCTTTCACAAAGTTAAAACATCTTACATTTTAAAACAGAGGGAGTATTAGCTTATTAGCCCGAATTACTTGGTACACGTACCACATGCTGTTAACAGAACAAATTTACCAGAAGTGTTTTACACACAATGTGAAACTTTGGTATGGGTTATTTTGCCCAGTTAATCCTGGTTGTAACGTAGTTTTATGTAATTTAATCTGTAACATAGTTTTATGTAATTTAATCTGTAACGTAGTTTTATGTAATTTAATCTGAAGCAACATAGTCTTTCTGCATCCACTTGCAGTCTTGCACATGCACTACCTTCCCTAGAGAGGATATGTTTATTTTAACTAAACCAAGGCAGCCACCATGCTTGCTTACTGTAGCAAGAGTACTACTCAGAAGTCAAAAAAGCAAGTTCGATTGCTCCCAGGTGATCATACTACTTTTACAAGTATCATGTTCTGAACTCTCAAGGCTTTGTGAAGCTCAAGTAGACACAGAGATCATATTCCAGAAGAAAAAACGTACTGTTAGTCTCTGTATTAACACCCTCCAACTTTACAACACTAGTCACCCTTGCCTTCAAAAAGAGGCAAGAAAACAGAGAACCTTTATATATCACAAAGGCCAATGTGAAAAAACATGGGGGGGAAGGAGGAGAGAGTTAATGAAAGGGAAGGCAGATAGTGGTCGTGCCCTTGATGAGCTCAGATCAGTCACTCCAGCACAGAAGCATGACGACGCAGCGGCGGATGATGTAGAGCCTGGCCTTCTGCTCCCTCAGAACCTTCTGCAGCCTCCGCGCCTGCTTCTTCTTCCCCTGCTCCATGGATGGCTTCACCAGACCGTGAGCGATGTCTCCCCTTGAGATGATGTGATGCTGGTACGGGAAGATGTAGTGGTGCAAATATTGGTTTATATAGAGGGGCAAGGGTACGTGCTGCAGTATCTAGAGACCGTCCCCCAATCCTCCACCCCACCACACCCCACCAAGCCACATGCAGTCAACACTTTGGAGCCTTAGAAGGGACACTTGTGAGTCCAAATGCATGCTCCTACTATTCTATTAGCTTATGATGAGGGCTAATTAAGAGGGGAAGAAGAATACTTACTTACAAATGTGATCATGGATGTATAGATGGACCCTTCCTTGATAACACAGTGCTCAAGGGGCGCATGATTGAGGACCGTGCGCCGCGCCGCACCGCGCCGCAGACAGGATCAAGTGGCCATACATGCCCTGCAAGCAAGAAAGGCAACCGTGGGTTGCTTGTTTAATGCCTCCGAGAAAGGCTATTCATGGTCCTCAAGCAGTCAAGCTTACCAGACAGAAATGCAGGTTTGGGCTGCTCAAGGCTGCTGCTTAGCCCTTAAAACTGCTAAAAGGGCACCGACACACTGTAGCAAGTTAGAAAAAAATTCAAAGCCAGTGAAGGGACTGGACAGGGGATTTCTTTTTCTCCTTACCTGGAGAGTTTTGTCATTTTGCAATGTTCATACTGAATACAACAACACTAATCAGATCCATGCTTGGTAGCTCTCTCTGTCTCAGGACATGTTGGAATTTCCTCACACTAGACTAGACAGGTCTAGATTGCATATATTATCCTTTCTGGCATGGGAAAGGACAGGTCAAAGAACTCAGACAATTAACAAAAGCATATACATATTAACACAAAAGCCAAAGGAAGCCCTGGTGCGCATCTGTCAATCTGGTGGTAAACCTGAATAAACCAATAAATTCCAAAGCAAAAAAAGTGATTTGCATGTTCCTCCAGATCACATTCCATGACAAACAACAAACAGGGCTTGGGTTGACACTAGATAGCACTAATGAACTGATCATAGGGGCAGCTAGAGTAACTTCATCTAATAAGACAGAACCTTTAATAGGTAACCTTTGAACTTGTTGAAGCGACGCGATCAAGGATCCTACACTAGCCATGCAACTACTCTTGAATAGGCCACTGCAAAGAGGGCACAATAGGGTACCCAGCATTAGGGAACTAATAATCAACTGCCAGGCCATGGCCCATGGTACCCATGATCCAGAACACATTTTGTACAGACCTCTAACATTCAGACGCAGTGGTTAAAGAAGACAGTATAGGCTATAAGTGCTAAAGGTAAAGTGATGGAGTCATATTTTCTCATACCTGCAAACAATGATAATATGCTCCCTTTCTTTTCCTCAGAACGCAGATTCTGTATATGGTTAGAGAAACATGTTTTTCATCATGTACTAAGTTGAGTATTATATTATCATCATTACCAAATGATCAGACAAAGGTGCGAGAAAATGAACTAAAGATGCTCATGATACCAAGATTCTACTCACTGACCATAACCAAAATGTTGGTTAACATGAGACAGTGTTTGTGTGCTACATGGCCAGCATTGAGACATCATTTGTCACATGCTTGACTGGCATTCATACAGAAGATGCAGCACTAGGTCAACCAATGTAGCATGTGCTGCTAATTGTCAATCATAAGTTCCTGACCGATTGAATCTAAGTCAATACTAAATCCAGACAAGTTAGTCCAGGCCTATGCTAGAGAGAAGATACAAACCTTTAGATTTATCGACAGTTAAGCTATAACACATAATAGATGATGCAGAATAATATCACTGTAGGAAATTAACTTAGAGGCCCAGAAATCAACACGGGGGGAACCCTAGGAAGTGGCAGGCAGAAGCAGCAGGCAACCATTGCACAAGAAAGTGCCCTGTGTTTTGACTGGAAACTAGGCAAAATACATGGAAATGTGGTCAAGAGCACAGCATCAAACGGCTACATTGTCCATAAGACAAGCACCCCCACCAAAGCACACACACACAGAAGGTTGTTTTTCTAATCGCCTGGAATAAGGTACGCTCAAAAGTACTTTTGAGTCAAAAGATATGCCGGTTGCACGGATGATCCAAGTATTCATTTCATCCTTCCTAGCAGCTTCCGAACGAATCGAGACGACATGAAGAAATCTCTGAGATACTTGAATATGAGATCTCTATGAACTCTTCACCGGCAAAATCTACCGACAGGGGGATATACTACAGTACTGCTAGCACATGTTGTTTAATTAAGCAACTCCAAGAAGATCTGGGCACTGCAAGAAGATCACAAAGTGTTCTCCCAAGGGGATCAAACAGACAAATTACAGTGATGTGAGATATCCAAGTACCTCCATGGAGATGCAAAACAAGAGAAGGCGATAAATTAAGGTACCAGCCGCAAGAAGCAGTGCCAGATACCAAGAACCTACATCAGAACCATGCTCAACCACTACTGAATCTGCAGATTTCTACACGTATGCATCCATATGAGCTGTCCGTTATCTGAAATGATCATATCCGTCAACAAGATCAAGCTTTCTGTCGGCGACAGGAACAATAACCCACATTCAGATGCAGAGATATGTCCCCCGAGATTAAATAAAAAGGAGAAAAGGAAGAATTAGCATGGCTGCATGGGAGGAGGGGCACTGCCTGTTTGCCTCGTCTATAAAACCTCAGCCTCCTTACAAGTTCTGCACCACAGCAAGCTCCAACCAGCACCACCACCACCACCAAAGAGCAAACTCTCCTACTATCACTGCATTTCCTCAGTTCATCAAGCTAAATGAGGACTGTGAGCCAAGGCAAGAAAGGAGGAAGGATGACCAGAGCTCTGAAAGAGCACAGATCCAGGCTCTACATCATCCGTCGGTGCATCGTCATGCTCCTTTGCTGGCATGACTGAACTCCAAGCTACATTTTTTCTCCATGGAATCCCTCAAGGGTCCAGGCATGGGGAGATTGCACTTAGCTAGGCAGCTATGAGTTAGTTAGAAGTAGAACCTAGAAAGGAGCTCTCATGCTCATGCCAGATTGCACTCAAGAAAGCTTCGTAGAGTAGACATTCTAACAGTTGTTTCGTTATGGTTATTCCTTTTTTCTATTTTTCTCCACCTTTTTCCCTTCTGCTGTCTCTTAGGAAGTGGGATATGTGGTTGTTCTATCTGTTTGGACATGTGTGGTGTACCCATGATCTAATTATAAATGATTCAGTAATAGAAGCAAAGTTGATCTTGAACTCATGTACTGTTTATATCAAATGAATGTACATATTTGTCTTCTTCAGTTGTGGACAATGGAGATAATACACTTGCAGTGGCTGATAAACTTTTAATCCTAATACTCCTATCTATATCTCTGTATATTCTGGGATACCAATATTTTATAAAAACAATTGTGGGGGCATAAACATTAGATCAACATAAATTTTTAATATAAAAAAGAGTTGGACGACTTTTGTACAGCAAAAGTAAAGCAGTAGGCTGAGCAATGTCAAAGAATGAACAGAAAGTCCACAGATGCACCATATTTGCCTTTTTGGATTGAAAGATTTTCAAGGAAATTTTTGCAGGGTTTCAATGCATAGGAGTTTTCCTACCTATACAGGCCCTTTTTTGACGAAACCAGTCAGCGCTGCGATTCATTGCGAATAGAAGAAAAGTGGCTCGGTTTATAAGGAAAACCAGGCCTAAAAACCGTACAACATCTAGCAAAGCTAGGACAGCGGCATGTGCAGAAGCACAGCACAGCAACAAACCACAACGGCAAGCCTACACCTACAGCAACATCATCAACAGCAACTCCACTGCATTAACTAACAGCAGCACAGCCTCGAACCAACAATCGACACAAAGCGTGCAAGAAGGAATTGCACGACACGACCAGCTGGGAGGAGGACCTCAACTTTCATCTTCATCTGACCAAGCAAGGCCTAGGCTCTATGAACTTGGCCGTCTGGTTGCCACCTGACGACACCCTCAAAGAGAGGGAGGGGTGTCAAACAGGAACAAGGTGATCCAAGAGGAACACAAACTCGCTAACCCGGCTTCCAATGAGAGCGTCGGACTCTTCCGCAGACATGGTCAGCCGGCAAGACCAAAGAGCACGCCTTGGCACGGATGATCCCCCTCCATACACCAATGTAAACCCCTCAACGGGTGTCATTCCGGCCAGCAACACTAAGACAAAGACAACAGACGGCTAAGCCGGTTGAGGTGGCTCCAAAACAGCGCCTCCAAGGAGGTAGCGACGTCGAAGACGCTGCCGTCCTCCGATCTAAACAAGATCTAAGGCTTTCGCCCGGAGTACACTTAGGATAGCCGGGTGTGGGAACTCCACCGAAAACACCTCTAGCAAGAAGACGGCGCTCCCGAGCATCGCCGTTGTCGGTGCCGACATAGTCAGCACAAAGCTTTCGCTCGAAGCATCACCGCCCGACACCGCCACCAAACTAGTCTGGTCGCTGAGATCTCAGTACCTTAGCGCAGCCTGCCGGAACAGAACCCACAAAGGCCACCACTCCTCCCAATGGGAGGAGCACCACGGTCCAGCCACCGCGCCTCAAAGACCCCAGATTGCCGTGCCACCACACCACCACCTCTGCCGCCCATCTCACTGCTACCTCCAATATATCTAAGGGCCTCTTAGTTTCACAAGATTTACCCCCTCAAACTCATGGTGGATCAACAACACCGATCCTGGAGAGGTAAAGTTGTGCCGGACAGGAATCTATTTATTCATGCAGAAGTCTGCCAGACGAACCTCTTAAGTCACATACTGAAGAGCAACAACCCAAAATAATGTACATGTGACCTCATATAAGAATCAACAACACCAATATGCTTAGCTCATGGTTCACTGGGTCCAGAGCAATATTTATCGCACATATAGCCCATGCTTCACCGGGTCAGAGAAAGATGAATCCCTGCAAAAAAACTGAAAGACCAAAGTCCTCAAGTAACCATCTGGCGAAGTAACCTATGTTGTCGAACGAGCCATAGCTGACAACTCAGCCTCTGCACTCAAACACGAAATTGTTGTCTGCTTGTTAGTCCTCCAAGCAATAAAAGAACCACCAACAGAAAGACACAGTAGACAAAAAAAGAGTGACGATCGAACAAATCAGTAGCCTAGGTCCCATCAGAATAAAGCCTAGCATTTTAAAGAGCTAGAGTGCAGAAAGAAAAGATAACGAGATATAGTACCGCGTAGACATGGCAAAACATGAAGATGATGCTTCTTGCACCTCGTGAATGTGCCTAGTCTATTTAGTGTGCGTTTTCTAGACTATAGTGCAGAGCATAAGGGATATCGTTCTTGGAATCCTGTTTACTGATGCTGATGGTAGGTCGTGCGCAGGAAGAGCTGCACATGCAATAGCAGTTCTCAATCAAGGGCAAAGAAAACCAGTCAAGAGGGGATCCATCCCAAACCCTAAAAATTGGCTCTCTATACCATGTTAGGAGAAATAGCAACTTGATCCATTCATGTGCTCTGGTCCAAATATACCCAAGTACATGAGAGAAGATAAGGTGTGAATCCTAATACAATTTATATATCTCTAACAGTTTGATGGAAAGTTTCCTCCAAAATGGAGAAAATGAATCCTTAGGAAAAACTCCTAAAGATTCCAATCACGCAAACCAAACGACCTATGCAAATAAGAATTCCTAAGGATCCAAATCCTCCAAACATCCCGCAAAATTACTTGGAATCAAAGAAGCCTTAAGGCTTGTTTTCCTACACCCTAACTCCATAATAATCCTAGCAAGATGTTAGACATCTGGAAATTTTCCTTTGTGGTAATGAAAACTACAATCGCACTCATAACCTCCTTGGATTGAAGGACTTTCATAGGAATGTTGGAACATTCCAGTTCATAGGACATTTTTCCTAAGGAGTCCACTTTGGATCAAAGGAACAAGGCCACCAATATTCCTATGGATTGCATTCCTGCACCACAATTCACAGGATTTCTAGCAATATGTTTAGACCTCATGGATTTTTTTTTCCTTTGTGTCTTGCGTGCATCTTCTCCCACTTCAAATTCCTGCAAATATTGTGAAGCATACAAAGAGGTATGCGTGCAAATTCTTGTGTTCAAATGGTCCCATGCTCCAAAGAGGCCCTAAGTCCGTGTAGAAAATTCATGTGTTTTTCTGTGGTGCGACCAAACAATATCTATTACCCATTCATGTGTTCAGTTCATGCAGGATTAAACATGTCACCATATCCTAAAACTGTTTTTTCTATTCATATGCCTTTTGATTCCTGGTGTCCAAAGAAACCTACTAGTTGTCAAAGATATCTACAAGAGAAATCATCAGTGAAGTGCCTAAGCAACAGCTTTCGTAACGGAATTTTTACCGATCGTAATGGCTTAAGCAGAAATCATGGAGCCTACTACCAGAGCCTATTAGCAGGCCCTGATTGTCCTTATGCACCAGGAGTACACGTAGGCCAGCACACCTCAATTTAAAACCGAAGTAGCCATCAGACATTGCTTATCATCGTCTATACAAAGGACAAAATCGCTAATCAACCAGCTGCAGTCAAAGATACAGAGAGAGACAATACTCACCCCAAACACGGGGGCCATGTCTCGTGGGAAGAGCTCCTGCTGCAGCTCTCAAGGAATAGGAATAGAAGAAAAACAAACACGGGATGCAATGCAGGACTGACTAAGCAGCAGTAGACAGGTGGGCAAAAAGACAAACGCACGGACGCGCGGCACGTACCGTGCGCGGGCATGCGCGCCGCACGAGCACACATGCGCACCCCACGCACGAGCCAAGGCACATGCAGGACATCCTGTGAGCTGTGACCAGGACAGGGAACCCATTTAAGCAGCCTCCTCTTTTTCAAGTCAAAAGTGAACTCAGGCTATTAGGTATCAATATGATCAACTTTGCGTAGTAAGTGAACCTATGATTGATGATAATTGTTAAGAAATAAAACACAAGTGCCTACTGTCCTTGAAGCATTGATCAATGCATAACTTAAAGGTAGCACATACGTTGCAGTGTTGCAGTGTCATGGTTCAGTCAAGGTTGCATCCATGCTTCCAGTACTCCAGCCATGATTTCAGATACCTGAGGCAAGCTTGGATCAACCTTTTCCACTCAGAATGAGCCGTGCTTCGTGGATTACTGACATTTCCTGGAGTGGTCTACCAGCTTGTTTTCTTTCTCAGGACTGCAACATGAAAAATTGTATGCACAATATATTAGCTCTCTAATCCATGGTGGTACTATTAATTTGTGGTATGCGCCAAGTTTTAGGGCATGTTTGGGATGAAATACTTTTGTAGGAAACCATTCAATTCCTGCAAGAACTAGGAAGACAATACCGCATTCAGATTGGAGCATTAACAGCCCCACCAGGAGCATGTACATGGCCACATGTGAAGAGAACAAGTAAGTCACCTCTGCAAGGACCAGGAGGAAGAAGGCGTGACCACACAGAGACTCCAACTTTTCATCAAAAGTATAAAGCATCAGATACGGATCACGTCAAATCGTTAAGAAAGTGTAGCTTCATCACAAAGGCCCTACTGTTTCAATCTGTGATTTTCAGGAACTTAATTAATAGCTATCATCATGAGTATAATATCAAGTTGAAGCACAGTTAAGAAATCTTTCTCCAGTCTTATAAGAGGATGACAATCTCGGACTACAGAGTTGGATCTCTCACTCTTGCCTGCAACAGCAGGCAAGTGTTGGGAGAAAAAAAAATGACCCCTCAAAAATGAAGACTGGTAGAAGTACATTGCCAGGCTATACAAAGCAACTACACCTAAACTCTAATCCTGCAAGAATGGCAGTGCCAAAGAGAAAATTCCAGAATGGAAGGAAAAACAAGGTCCTCTGTCATGGAGGCCGATCAATCGCTCCATCGGAGCAACATGACGACGCAGCGGCGGAAGATGTAGAACCTAGCTTTCTTCTCCCTGAAAGCTCTGTTGAGCCTGCCTTGGCCTCCAATCTTCATGGTCTGGTCAGAAAGCTTGGTGCAAGGTGAAGGAGAGAAAGAATTGCTGCTAGACTAGACAGCTTGTAGACTGATGGCTAGTGTGGTACGAGAGGGGTGTTAAGTGGGGGGCTTTATATAGAGGCACACAAGGGGTGATATGCCATATCAAAAGAACATCAATACCCCCCACATGCAGGCAGTTTGTTTATGCACTGGGAGGCACACTTCTGACCCTAAACTTATCCTACTCATTATTTTATTTGCTTGGAGCTTAGGAGCTAGCAAAAGACTAAAACTATGCATGCCCATGACTATCCCAGAGAATTACAATGGTAAAACCAGACAAGATCCAGTGGTCAACTGGTCATCCACCCAGCCATGCAACAAAGGCAGATAAAGGTTGTTTAGGGACTCCAAGAAAGGGGCCCCAAAAGATATCCTAGCAACGCTTACTAGGAAACTTCCAGGAAGGTCACCTTGATGCATAGGATAGAACTGATTAATCTTACCGCTAACAGGTGTTAAGACCTGGTAATTCTGCAATTAGGAAATGCTGTATACAAACGATGAAGCTAGGTAAAATCCGGACTTCTATGAGACTTGTCTGATTCCACTTTCCGTGCACTGCCATGGAGTTCTAACTAATTGAAATTATTCGTGACAGATGTTAAGGCCTGGTAGTACCGCAATTATGAAATGCTCTACAACAGGCCTAACCTCAGGGATAAAGCTTGGACTTCTAGGAGACCTGTCTGATTTCACCTTCCATGCAATGGGATGGAGTTATCTCCAATGTGGATCTTTGACTAGTCATTACAGCAATGCTCGACACATACCTTGATGACAGTGATTAAGTCGGCAGCTTACGATAGTAGTAGGCATGAATCTCTCCAGGAAAACAATATAATCCTTGTTCTCTGAAGATTTGCTTTTTATTGGAGAGTCAGGGTAATGAGTTCTCCATCACCATGTACTTCGGGTCATTTAAACGACAGGTTGTTCTGTTGAGGTAACTTGTGAACTGAATAAATACGAATTAACATATTAGTGTATTTTTTTGTATCATGAAATTAGAAACTATCTTTTGTTATCATCATTCTGTTTCCCATCAGCAGAATTCGCCTACTGATTTGAACTAACCCAGTTCCCATATTGCCTTCTACAAAGATGACAGAGTCCCATATGCAAGAATGACCATAAATTGTCTTCATTTCTTGTTTTCCCGACAGCATATAAACCTAAGACGAACTCCAAACTGTATTGCCTACAATTTCATTTATCAAAAGAAATTCAAGCTACGAATTTTTAGTGATGTTCAATTGAATGTGGGTTGCATAGACCAAGGTAATTCTCTTCCTTAAGTAATCCAAATATCATGTACATGTCCCAATAGTTGATGAAGAGTGACAGGATATGGCTAGTGTGCATCTTATTCCATTAGCAAGATAGGTACGTATGCAAGAGAAACTATAGGCTACATGGACAAACCTAGACTACACACATATCCAAAATACGTCTATTCTTAACATCCATAGCTAGGCAAACATCATCAGTGGAATCACTCCAAGACATCATTAAGTACAAAAAGGTTCCAAGAGTAAGCAACAGTTATCAAGAACTGTACATTAATCATGTACTAGGGAATCAAATCAGAAGAAAATCTCCATATGCATTGAACCTGTTGTGTTACTGAGTCCGTGACATTAGATCAAAACAGAGGGTTGGAGATGAGGGTACCACGAAGAAACTTCCTACCTGATGATCTCATTATGAACTCTGGCCTCCCTTTTTAATCAATGAAAAGGGGCACCTTTTGCTGTCTGCAATTTTCTAAATATAACAAATGATTTCAAGTGCTTACGGAGAATTAACATATTAGGTGTCTCCATTATTTGCTGCATATCTTTTATACAATCTGCAGAATAATATTAAACTGAGTGAACTGGAACTTGCCTTTATTATAATGCTTTAAACACTTCAACAAAGCCCACAAAGCAATCCCATCATAACATCAGCATTCATGATTCAACAAAAACATACCAATTCTTATGTTTCGAACCATGGGCATACATCAGAACAAAAAATCTGCAAATACAACAATGAACGCAGCCCACCTTAGGCAACAATGACTTAGCTAATGACAGCACTAATAAATAATGCATCAAACTGGCAACTGAAACAATGACTATTTTGTCAGTTTGTCACTAAGGATGATGAACTTACATACTTACAGTCCCGAAAATCACCTTGGGGTCGTGGATGGTAAAACATGAGCATGAACATGTGAGCAACAAGAAATATTATTTAAAGTTGTAAACCATGTTGAAGAGGAAAATAAAGAGTATTGTGAGCAAAAACTGAGAAGTGGAGATGCTGATACATTTTCTAATTACCATATGCATTTTAAAGTAGCAAAAAAAGGAAAATAAATCCCATCAGAGGAAGTTTTCAAATTTCTGTTCTTTTATTTTCATTTAGTGAAAGAGAGGAGGGTTGAAGATGATGGTCTCTCGAAGTAATAGTCGGCCATTTGCACTGTTAGGAAAACACTAGTTATTGCGGTACCAAAATAGTGCAACAGCAAGAAGTTCCAGTACTGCAACCTCAAGAAGGCCACTGAGTTCATCAAACCCTTCTACATATAGCTCTCCGTTATTACCATACCGACAACCACTATTATCTCGATAGACCGACTTGTCAATCTGTTAAAATCTACAAAAATAAATACTTGCATGGATTGCATGCATGAGAGTGAGAAAAGAATGAGAACTAACAAGACAAATAATAGTTCGCTATTGAAAATCTTTAGTGTCAAAGCTCAGCATCCAATGTTATAGCTACAAGGATTAGTGGGAGCATCACTACAAAACTAACTGATGGAGGTAGAACAAGACCAATGCACACATAAATGACTGTGTTTTCGATAGGCTGCCACCCTCATGGAACAACCTGCTATCTGCAATCAAGGATGAAGCTAGCTTATGGGCAAGAGCAGGGGTGCTAGGCCTTAGAGCAGTTCTGCCATTGACATGGGATGTACACTGATCACCACCCTTTGTACTGACCTCCTAGGAGGCTTGTATCAAATTCTACATTTTCAATGAATGCAACGCAAAGGTCCTTTGCGTCCTTTGGGTTTTCTCAAAAAAAAACGTTGCAGTTAAAATTTTGGATAATGGGCACATTCTCAAATATGCATACTTAACTAAAATGCCTGGAGGATAAATAAGGAATAAAATTTCCTCTGAAAGTTAAGGAAAGAAGATCAGATCCTTATATTTTCAAAGAGTGGATCAAGCATGACAAATATCTGGACACAAGAAGATGAAACAATTGAGTAAAACACTGAGATCGTCTTCCTACTCTTCTTCAAAATAACCAACAAAATCATTAAAGCTGCTCAAACTAACCAAAGATGCATAAGATCCTACCAACCCATCAGAGTCCCTAAAGAGATCTCAAAAGTCTTCAGCATACACATACTTATATTTAGCTATCCAAGAACATCCTGTCTGGTATAAACGAACTCTTATGAAGCACCAGTATTGGAACTATCAAATAATTCTGTACACTGCAACTTGCATACTATTATAAGTTTTTATGGAAAGCAAGAGCTTAAACAAGTCTACCTCTAGTGCAATCCAAACCGCCTGCACAAAAAGCTGTCTTTTGAGATCATGAGTGCTCACATGGTCTAGTGCATCGCATAACTTAGTTCAGCCATGTTATAAGTTCCAGAATACATTGCAAAATCACATTACAGGAGAGAGAAGAGGATATATAAATAATGCAAGCTTGTCTCCTAAATTGCACTCATCTTATTCAACTTGCTTGCATGTGAGGAGTGAACTCATCATTGTCTCTCTATAAAAGTCCTCCATATCTTCACATGCTAACCAAATCCACGGAGACTCAATCAGCAAACCTTTATAGCATGCTCTGATTTATGCCATGCCAACCAAAATAAGTTATAGTTGGCCTCCTAAACATGGGACCAGAGAGCAGCAAGAAGATAAGAAACGGAAGGTTCATTAGAGCACTGAAAGAGTGTCATTCTGGGCTGCATATCATCCGCTGGTATCTGGTCAGGCTCATCTGTTGGCATTACTGACTTTAAGTGCTCAATGGTCAGCGCATTTGTCTCGCATCATTTGAGCCAAAATTTAATGTTTTTGGGCCAATATAAAACCTGCAGGTGTAAGGTAAAGAACTAACTAGGATATCAACCCTGCAGTTGGGAAGTTGCAAATTATGAAATCAACCTCTTCTCCATCTTGCCATTGAGGAAACACTGTGAGTCTGTGATTTTACCATCTTTCTGCCTATTTACCTTAATACGTTGTATTGGATTGTTTCTGGTGTAACTTGTCCATACCTTCAACGACAGCAGAGGTCCAGTTTTTCCTTTTTCTTCATGTAATGAAAAGGTAGTCCTGAAGGTGGTCAAATTCTAGTAGACCATGGTGTCTTTCTGCAGTGACCTGATGGTGTATCATTTATGGAATAAAACAAAGTTTTCTTGGAACCCGACCTGTGCAGACAAAGAGGAAACTACAGACTTTGCTTCATTATTGTTTCTTTTTAGCTCAGTGAGATAAAATATTTTACTTAAGCAGGTATTCCAATCTTTTCAGTTAGAAACGCAACCAGTCACAATTTAAAGTTACACTGTTGATAACATTGTTCCAAGAACAGAAAACAATGACAACAAAACTAAATTTTTACAACAGAAGTCGGAAGCTACATAAACATATCACCCAAAGTAAGAAAGTTTCTGTTACCTGATGCGAAGTACGTGAAAGAATAATCTATATCTTCAAAAATGAACAGCATGTCAAGAACATCAACATGGAAGAGTATAACAGAATTCTTATGCAATATCTAGCCTTATTCAATTTTGAACATAGTTGACGGAAGTAGATTCCAAGACTATCAGAAATATGATGGCAGGAGTAGCTGCCTAACCATCAAAAGCTATGTGAACAACAATGATAATGGTACAATCATCCATCAATGCCATCTGGTTCACTCATCTATCCCAATAGATGTCCAGTGACAATGAGACGGACAAACAACAGATATAGTTCACCTTGGCAAGAGATGGAACACTGTTCTTGTGGATATCTAATGAGTTGAATTTCCGGTTCAACAATGTATTCTTTTTTACTCTTTTTCTTACTCAGCTGGTGCTTCTGTATGGAAGGATCTAAGGGTCAACAACAAACAGTATGACTTCAATGCTGCAGTTCAGAGACTAAGAGATACAACAACATGGCAAGTATTATGATTTTGCCTAGTGGTGAGGTAGCAATCTATTAGATTTGCACTGAAGCCAAAAGTTCATTTACGAATGTGTCATATAGATAATAGGAAATACAGTCAACAATTACCTATTTACCGTTACTCAGTGCTAAGGTGATTGTATTATGCAGAAATAATTAACGGTGGAACTGGAAAGCCTAACTTGAGAGTTACTTCAGGGAAATTCACTACTTCCACTGAGAGCGACTTGGCAAGATCATATCCTTTACCATATGACCTGCAACACTCGGTAAACTAAGCATATAATAGTATTCCGTATCAATATGAACACTAAGCTAGCTGCTTATGTATTAAAATTAGGCCATGTCGTGAGTTCATATCCCATGGACCAATTCATATCATAGGGTGAACCCAAAAGTTCATCCTGAACTGTAACAGCTATAAGATTCATGGAAAATGATTCCAGAAGTAGTCAATTAACTTTGCATGCTGTTCACAAAATCTGGAGTGTATACAGATTGTGTCCACAAAATCTGAATGTCAACACACCTGTCAATATCAACCAAATAGGGCAAGTGTAGAGGTCATATTTGTGCCTCGTGTACCTAGCACTTCCTAGTTGTAGTACATAGGTTGTAACATAGACAAACTTCGTCAGTTATTCTGCTCATCTCATAAATAACACCTATAATGAAGATCAATTTTACTTACTTCTAGTGAAGGAATAAAATATTTATCCACATGTTACTCCAAGTTTAAGAGGGTGAAGAAGAGAAGCAATTATACAACTTACTCATATCTTGAAAAGAAGTAACTTCAATAGTGTGAATCATATCTATCACTATTTTTTAGAAGTATCCACACCTCATATTGATGGGAGAAGAAAGTTAAGAAACAACCTAAAACTTTACATTGGTAGATTATCCATATCCAGACCAGGAATATCAAACGGTAATTTATAACTCCAAGCATGAGGAAGAGCCACAGAGGAAAGATCTTCATGCAAAGCACCAAAACAGACTTTTGCCCTGAGGAGAAGAGCAGTAGAAAGTATAGATCAATTTCAGCCCAAACTCCATAGCCCATACCATAAATCAAAAGTTCAGAACGATTCAAAAAAGGTAAGATTGCTTCTGAGGCGTGGCCTAAATCTTACTGAAACGATTGCCCAATGTATTCTTCAGTATATAATAATAGTAAGGCATGGCTCCTAGTAATGCAGAAATCTTAGGCAATCCATCATTCAGAATCAGAAAGTAAACTTCGTTTTTTTACAAACTTTTTTTGTGATCGTAGTTGCAATGGACAAGCCGGCACATATTCCCATTTGAATATTGGCACTGTTTAAGATTAAGATGACGAGGGGGGAAGCTAGCGAGGCCCATCACCTTATTGTGCACGCGCCTCCGTGTTGTCGACAACCCACTCGGCGGCCTCGCGGATTCGGCACTCAGCGTGGCTCTCCGGATGCCCGATCGGCCTGGAGGCGAGGATCTCCATGAAACCGGACTGCTTAGCCCTCCCGAGAGGCGGACGGGTCGTTGTCGGCGCCGATGGCGCGCCACACCTCTGCTTCCGACGGCGCCTGGGTCGGAGCCGCCGTGGGAGTCTTCCGGGGAGGTAACCCCGGAGCGCGGCGTCAGATACGGCGGACGGGATCCCCGGAGGCGGAGGAGGCCACGACGGCGAGGCGCGGGGCGCAGGGCGGCGGCGAGGTGCCACGCCATCGCGATGGAGTGTGTGACTGTCGAGCGTGTGGGCCTAGTGTCGACCGTGTCATCGACCAGACCCGTTCGTCTGAAAACTAAGCGTGCGTTCGGTTCGGGAAAGAAGTGGAATTGAATGTCATTTTTTCCATTTTACTCAATGAGTTCGTTCTGTTCTTACTTTGGTCAGAAGTCTCCACACTGTTCTTGCAGCATCTCCACTCGTCTACCTAGGAGGCCGATTCGGACGCCGAATTTTGATCCGAAGAAAACTGGCCCAGACACGTACCCAAGGACCTGTTTTCGGCCAGATTTAGGCCATTTTTGGTCCGGACTACCCAGGCCGAACCTAGGTTTCCGGATACGCCCTGGGAACGTCGGACTCAGCGAAATCGGCGAAAAAAATCAAAGCGGCGCGTGGACCCGCTAAATCAGTGACGGAAGCCGAGTCGTCGTCATCCTCGGAACCACGCGGCGACCGCCGGGCAATAACTGCCCGTCGCGTCGGCCACGCGTCGCCGATTTACGGCGCCATCGTCGCCGCCTCGGCTCCCACGATGGACCGGCGGTCACTAAGTTCCCGCCGTTTCCACTTTTCTCGCCCTCGCCGCTACACCTCTCCCGCCCTCGCCGCTCACCTCGGCCTTTATAAGCCGTACTCCTCGCCGGAGATCTTTGCACTCTCTCACAGCTCCCCACACCCACAAGCCCAACTTCGGTGAACCTTATCGCACCTCTTCCCCTTCTCTCACCATGGGCGAACGCTACCTCGGCGACGGCGCTGCGGCGAACGGCTTCGGCCGGCGCACCCTCCAGACCTAGGAGGCGCGCATGTTGTACGAGGTCGGGTACATGGCGCCGCCGGGCACGCGGATGCCTCTGGGATGGACGCTGAGCGCCGGCGGCATCCCAATCCCGCCGGCGCCCACGCCAGACGAGCTGTCGTACGATGTACAAGAGTACATCGCCGGCATGGACAACCCCGCCGAAGTGGAAAGCGCCGACAACCTCCTTTACTAGGGGGACTTCTTCGCAGAGCGGCGCGAACAGGAGCTCAACCTCCATGAGGGCTCGCCGAACGAGTCCCCGCCGAAGCGCAAAAACTCGGCGGGGCGCCGGCATTGGTGGAGTGCACCAGGGCGGACGCTCGCCGCCGTGCTGGAGCACATCAACCGCGGGAACACTCTGTGGCTCGGCTTCCCGCGCAACCCGCCGCCGGCGGCCAGGACGGGTCGGCGTGCTCCGGCGAACTGGGCGCCAAGGAGGATGGCGAGCATGAGCTCGTCCTCCTCCGCTTCGGCCTCCCACTCTTCCGGCACCGCGCCGCTTCGCACGCCGACGGACGTGAAGCGCGAAGCCATCTCGCCTGCGCGCTCACCGCCGCGTACACGTGCGCGCAGTATCGTCATCGGCGATCCGCCTGCGCCTACGCCGCCCCAAGATAGAAGGCTCGGCGCCGGCCGAAGACGCCGCCTTGAAGATGGCGCTGGAGCAGTCGCTCGCGAAACGGCGCCGCATACGCCACCGCTGCCGCCGGTCGAGCCCTCCTCGCCGGATATCCTGGAATGGTCCAGGAGGGACTGGGAGAAGGCGGAGCGGCAGCGCATCCTCGGCCTGCAGCAGCAGGCCGCCTGGCGTCGGGCGCTGTCTGGGCGTGAGCTCGCCTACCAGGGATCCCCGCTCTACGTCCTGGACGACGACGACGACGCAGGCCCGTCCTACCAGCCATGGAGGTACGGTGACCCTGGCCAGGGCAGCTCCCGCTAGAACCAGCCACCGAGCGACGACGACGACGACGGCGGCGAGAATGATGGTCGGGCCGACCCTGACTACACGTCGTTCTACGACAACTTCGGCATGTAGGACGGTGAAGGCACCGGCGGCGGCCTTTTTTAAGTTTATTATGTATTAGTTTAGGTTAAATTCGATGTAATCCGCCTATATTCGTCCAACTTAATGAAATTCATCCATATTTAACGAATTTTAGCCGAACTTGGGAACTCGACCTGGGTACGCGAGTGGGCGACTAGGCGTACCCAGGCCGAAAACTTGTTCCGTCCGGCCGAAAATCGGTCTGTTTGCCAAGCCTGGGTTCGGCCAACGAGTGGAGATGCTCTTAGGACGAGGTGTTTCTAAGCCGTGTCCGGACGGTGAATTTTTGTCTAGTCGCATTCTCAAGACGTTGGTTTTATCTGGATTCGGCCCAACTTTCGTCCCGAGTACCCCACGCCGATTCCGAGTACTGGGAACGCCGGATGAAGCGAAAACGCCGGTGGGCCAACCCTGTTGGCGCCAGTAGGCTGAGCTCCCGACCTTTTCTTCTTTCCCCTCCCGCCCTTTCCTCTCCATTCCCCCAACTCCCGCCAGTTCTTTGAGCTCTCGCCCGCCATGCTGCCCAAGGGTTTCGTCAAACCCCGATCCAACCTCGGCGAACCGGAGGAGAAAAAGGCGATAAAACCGAGAGCGCCGACGAAGAGGCCGGACGGCTTGACCAACGCCGAGTGGCTAACCCTTGTCCAGAAGATGAAGTTCGCGTCAGGCGAATGAAGGGAGAGGAAGGAGAGGGCGAAAGCGGCAAAGGAGCTCGCCGAGGCCTAGGGTCTCGCCGAAGAGCAGGCGATGAGGGCAAAGCAGGTGGCGGCGTCGTGTGCGGCGATGTCGCGCCCGAGGCCGGTCGTTCCCCCGCGGTACGGCGCCCACTGGAAGAGCCAGCCAAGCGTCGGCTCGCCGGCTGGGTTCTCGCCAATCTCGTCGACCGGCTTTCAAAAGAGTCAGGCGAACCCGTGCCATAGGTACTCCTCCTTCCCCAAGTTCGACGGCGGGTTCAACCCGAATGTCATCTTCCCCTGCCCCGCGCCTCGCCCTCCTTCGGCCTTCAACGTCGACATCAACGTCCCCTACTCCACCTCTCCGGCGTACGCAGGCCCTTCGTCGTCCATGCATCGCGGCCCACTTCCCTTCGCCGGCAGCTCATCGCCCGCAACCTTCGGTGAGGTGGACGCCCACAACATGTTCGACGGAATGCCGGCCGAGGTGTACATGCAGGACATGATCGCCTCAGGTTCGGTGGCGGCTAGCAACACCTCTTTCTTCACTCAAGAACAGTCCCGGGCCGATGCCGAACACGACATCGAGTCTTAGGATTTCGTCGAGGGCCAGGACGAACATATGCAGGACGAGGACGAGGAGGACGCTGAAGGGGATGCCTTTGCTCCGGCGAAAGCCAGAGGCAAAGGCAGGAGGAAGTCGTGCACGTCGGCGTAGGAGCCCCGGATCAAGTGGGCGGCGCTTGAGGACCTTTGCCTCGCCAACGCCTGGAAATCGGTGAGCATGGATCCCATCACCGGTGCCAACCAAAACTTAGACAATTACTGGAAGCGCGTGAAGCTAGCGTTCGACGAGCGCAACCTTTATGACCCGAAGTATAGCAAGATTCACATGGAGCGAGGGGAGAAAGCGATGACAAACCATTGGGGCCTTATCCAGCAGGCGTGCAGCAAGTGGCACAGCTGTCTCGAGGAGGTCGACCGCACACCCGTCAGCGATGAAAGCATGGATAACAAGGTACTTTGCCGCACACCCATCAACCATTGGGGACTCATCCATGTCTGTCCTGACACACTTTGCCTTGCCTTTGTAGCTCCTCCGTGCACTCGACTCTATCGGGACAACACCAAGACGGAGTTCAAGTTTCACCATGTGTTTTCTGTGATAGAGAAATGCGAGAAATGGCTGGACACTCACGTGAGACTCGCCAAGTCCAAGGACGGCGTGTACAACCCGGAGGCTCCTCCCCCTGTTGCCAGCGAAGGAAGGACGGAGCTCGGCCAGAAGAAGGCGAAGATGCTAAAAACCGCAGGACCTCGCGCCGAGCGGATCCACGCTTCAATCGAGAAGTGCATCTCCGACACCAAGGCCCATGCCGAGAAGAGGAAGGAGAAGGCCGACGAGAAGTGGGCGCAACTACTCTAGAACCAAGACCGCATGCTCGACCTCCTCAAGGCGAACTACGCCGCCAAGAAGAGGAACATGGATCTCCAGTTCCTCGTGGGCGGCGAAGACACCTCGGCGATGAGCACGCAGGTCAAGGCCTGGTACAAGGCGCGCCGCAACGCCATTCTCTAGGAGGACAACGTCGCCAGCACGCCAAACTCTGCGCCGACCGCTTCCGCCCCCACGGCTACGCCGAGCTCTGCTTCCACATCCTCCAACCAGTTGGCCGGCAACACCGCTGATGCACCCATCCCCGTCGCACCGGACACGCCGGAGGAGGCCATCCCCGTCGAAGACTAATCACCATAGCGTTTTACCAAGTTCTGTAATAATTTTGTTGCCAAAAATTTTGGGTGTACTTCTGTCGAACACCTTGGGCCGGAGATTTCGCCGGCAGGAACAAAAATATTCAAAAAACTCGCCATTTTTGCTTCGCCTGGGAACTCGGCGTGGTAACGCGAGTGGAAAACTTGGCGTTCCCAGGCCGAAAGTTACGTCCGTCCGACACTATTTAGGTCCGGATTCGGCATGGGAACGCCCAACGAGTGGAGATGGTCTTAGAACCAAACCATTATAATAGAATGGTTCTACCATATGTTATGATTGGACCAAAAAAGTGGAACCATTATGTTACATTCTACTTCTTGACATCAACCGAACACATCCTAAGTGTGATCAACACATAAGAGCATCTCTAATGATAGCGACCTAGACCAAAATCGAGCTCCTCGTCGGCCGAAAGCTTCAGGGCATGGCGGTGTTGGGGCGGCAAGGAGATCACTCCTCAGAGAGGTTGATCAGGTCTGTCTCCTCTATGCTTGACGACGATAGACGCATGCGCCTCCTCCCTCTCCCTGGCTAAGAGCACGGTGATGAGCGTGATGGCCCGATGTCGCTCTGCCTGCTCGCGGAGGATCTCGGACTTGCGCACCATCCTATTGAACGTGAGAGGATCCTTGTTGGAGTCATGCACGTAGTCGGCAGCGACGACGACATCACGCAGGGGGAGAAGAGCTACACTCATCGGAGGAGGGGTGATGGCGCTGCATCAACGTGGGAGCGCTTCGCCAGGAAACCCCAAGAGCAAGGTGTGATGCATCACAACAGCAAGTCTTCCCTCAGTAAGAAACCAAGGTTATCAAACCGGTGAGATTGACAACCTCACTGTTTGTTGGGGAAAAGTCTTGAGTTTGTGTTGTGCGGGTTTCCACGTTGCTTGCAATACCTTTGAGACGTTTCCTTCCTCCTACTGGTTCTATAACCTTGGTTTCTTACTCAGGGAAGACTTGCTGCTACTGCATCACACCTTGCTCTTGGGGTTTCCCGACGAAGTGCTCCACATTGACGCAGCGCCATCAAGATTTTCTGGCGCCGTTGTCGGGGAGGCTAAGGACGTCTTCACAAGGGGAGTCCTCCTCAACCTTTCTCTTTACTTTGTTTTTGGTTTGCTTAGTTTCTTTTGCTTGGTTTTGTTTGCCTCTTTTATCAAAAAATCCAAAAAAATAGTTTAGTTTGGTTTGCTTTCTCTTATCAAAAACACACAAAAATTAGTTCCTGCCCTAGTTGCTACCATGTCTGGTTTTGGTCCAATATCCGTGACACCTATGGAAAAGATCTTTACTTTCAATTAGAAAAGTGATGAGAGTTTTAAAGAAGCTTGGTCTAGAATCTCTGCTTTACAAAGGGAAACTGAGCCTAAGATGAGTCTTAGCTTGGTTATTAATAGTTTTTACCACGGTATTGCTCTTTGTTATAGATATGCTTTGGATGTTGTGGCTAAGAAAGATATTTTTCAATGTACTGAGGATGAAGCTTTTGATGCCATAAAAAAATTGATTATAATTTATAATATGCCTGGCAAGTCTTATTCCTCTTTTATAGACATTTTTCTAGGTTGAACACTCTTGAGTCCAGTACTGCTGCTTTAAACAGTTGATATCACACACTTAGGGAGTACCATGATTATGTTCCAATAAATTCTGAGCCTTCAAAGTGGTTTCCCACAATCAAAGTCTCTATAAACAGTGCCACTTTTGATGCTCGCTGTGATATCATGTCTGAATTTTGCCTTATGCCTAAAGATATTTATGAGTCTTTGAGTCTTTGGGGACTTTCTAAAGGAGGAGAAGAAATATCTCTTAACAATAATACAACTTTATTACCCATTGGAATAGCTGAAGGTGTGTTTACAAAAATCTCAGGAAAATGGTGTCTACTGATTATCTTGTTATTGAATGTGTAGGCAAAGGACAGATTACACTCGGAAGATCTCTACTGAAACACCTTGAAGTAATAATAGATGTGGGAAAAGGCATTTTGCATTTTGCTGCTCAAGTAAGCAATCATATTTTCTCTAAAGAGAAGAAGAAAGGTAAGAAAGGTAGGAGCAAGTGAGTTGAAGTTAATGCTTCTTTATTTGAAAATACTTGATTTCTTGCTTCTTGTGCCTAACTTAAAGGCGTTAAAAAAGTACTTATTGGGAGATAACCCAAGAGTTTCCTTTAGTCTTGGAAGTTATTACTTCAGTAATTATCTCTCCTTATCCTTTTTGTTTGCTTTTTGTGCCAAGAATGACCTCTAATGATAGGGAAGTAAGATTTGGGGAATTGCTGTCCTGAAACAGATTTCTGTCCTCCATCACAAAAATTCTTGAGGAGTCTCTGTAAGTCGTATTGAGGTGAAACTTTATGAATAAATCCCCAAGTATGTTAGATAACTTTCTTTAGTTCAATACTTTTTGATTTGAGAAACATAAGATTTTATAAAAAATCGGTTTCTACCTGTTGGTCTGTTTTGACAGATTTCTGCCATTATTTGCATTTGCTTCTTATTGATTCCTTTTTTAGTTCTTTTTGGGAAATTGATATTTTTGAGGGAGTTGCTACAGTAGCTTGTGTTTTTAGTGAAAAGTTTTGCTATTCTAAAGCTAAACCTAAGGGTCTTTTGTAGGGTTCGCAACATAGAAAAAATTCCTACGATGGGAACAACTATGTACCAAGATCTATCTATTAGATACAATCAACGGGTGGATATACATCCATAGAATACATACCCTCAAAGACCGAATAGCGTTAACGAGGTTGTACTCGTGGATGATTTAGTCGAATGCTTGCCAATCTCAAGATCGAGAAGAAGTCCATCCGGTCCAGCAGGTCCAGCACCATCCAGTCCAGCACCACAAAGCAGTGGTGCATCTGTGATCGCACACACATCCGGGTACCCCGACAACCTCCGCGCCCTCGCTCTAGCGAAGCAGAGGAAGCAACAAATCCTTCCAGAAAAAGCCACCGAGAACATGTATCTCGCTGATCCGAGACCATGGAGAAATTCTAAAGGGGGAGAGAGATCCGTCACGAGGAGGTGTGCTTTGGGAGGAGGAGAGGAGGGCCTTTTATAGGGAGAGGGGGAACCCCAAGGGGAAATGCACCCAGCCATGGTGGGCTGCCCCCACCTCTTCCACATTCATGTGGGTGGAGCTCCCACTGAGCCTCCACTCAAAAATCCACTCACATGCATTAAATTTCCACCAAATTTAATGCAAGCTCTCATTTAAATAAAAATCTTTTAATTATTTATTTAGAATTTAGTTAATTACTTTAATTAATAAACATTAACATAAAACCCCTTGCTAGTATTCAATTTCACATGCAGAACCAGTTTCAGCAATTTTAACCGAAACAGTTTTGGTGTCTAGTGAAATAAATTCATGCGCTTTCCTTTTTCTTTCTCTGGCATATTATTTGCTCCAAATGGTGTCAGTATCCCTTAAGTGTGTCACCCTATGGTTCGCGAATAATGTAGACATGATCGAGACCCCTCTCCGATCAATAATCAGCAGCGGGACCTGGAGATCCGTACTGACTCCCACATATTCAACGATGACTTCTGTGATCGTGTGAACCTTATACGCATATAACTCAATCCCTTTGTCTCGCGATATATTACATATCCGAGATTCGGTCGTTGGTGTCTCCATACCTAGTTTGATCTTGTTACCGACATGTACTCTTTTCTCATTCCCGTGATATAACGTTCTAGTGATCAAATCACTTGCTTGCAAGCTAATTAATGTGATATCACCGAGAGGGTCCAGAGTATATCTCTTTGTCATCAGGATGGACAAATTCCACTCTTGATCCATGAGCCTCAACATAACACCTTTGTAGCACTGAACCCATCTTTATAGTCACCCTGTTACGGTGTGACGTTTGATGTTATTAAGATACTCTTTCGGTGTTAGTGATTGACATGATCTCATGGTCTAAGGACTAAGATTACTCCGTATGATGTTATAGCAATATAAACACAATGACCTTGATCGTAATGTTATACTTCGGATGAATGTTCATCACATTATTCCAATAATGTTGTGACCTCGTTATTAACAACATCCAATGTCCATGATCAGGAAACCTTTGATCATCTTGTTAATCAACAAGCTAGTTTATAAGAGAGGCATAACTAGGAACTTTCTTTTTGTTTATTAAACACACATGTATTAACGTTTCTGTATTAATACAATTATAGCATGCAAAATAAACATTTATCATAAATAAGGAATACGATAATAACCACGTTATTATTGCCTCTCGGGCATATTCCCTTCAGTCTCCCACTTGCACTAGAGACAATCATCTAGTTTGAAAACTTTGTGTATTGAACACCTATAGCTTTCTAGTGTTTCATATACGCAATTGCAAGTGGTTAACATAATCTACGGATCTAACGCTTCAGGTCCTTATGTATTTGCATGTCTTTACGTCTTCACGCATCACTCATTCTCCAATGAGATGGCATTGTATAAATTTGGTCTTTTGGTGATACCTTTAGTTCCTTGGGGTTAAATAATATCGATACTATTATCGTACAATATATCTTTAGTGTTAGCCCGATGCGAACCACACCTTATAACAAACTCCTTGACACAAATGCCCTCCTTTGCTGCTACTATAGCAGTCATATACTTAGCCTTTTGTTGTAGTATCCGTCACAATGTCTTAACTTTGGAATTCATCCAAATCTGTCATGGAAACTCCTTTCCATTTCATTATGCCACCCATAGTTTAAATTGAGATAAACTTAATTTGTGTCTTGTGACAAAACTAGTATCAATGTAATGCTTTACAATGAACTATTTGTAATTGTGTGTCACCTCTACACAAATATATTCTTAGTTCTTCCAAAAGATCATAAGAATTTCCTTACTATCGTCCAATGATCATTTTATGATTCATCCTGGTATATGCTCATAACACTTAGAGCATAGGACATATCTAGATGTGTACATATCATGGTATGATTGATCAAAACATTCTTGTGATTTCACTCATCAAGTGTCAAAGCACTTGAATCTTGTTTCACTTATCAAGTGTCGATACACTTGAATTTTGATTCAATTCTTTTCCATGTGACAAGATCCTTTTATCGTCGTTTCTATATTGAACCCCTTCAATATATCATATATGTACGTTTGGCACAACCATATTAGCGTCACAGTCTATCCATGTAGATATTTGATACGTTGGAAACGTATCTATAATTTTTGATGCTCCATGCTTGTTTAGTATCTACTTTGCTTTGCTCGTTTACACTTTGAGGTGCTTTTTACATGTTTTCTGGTACTAACCTATTAACAAGTTGCAACAGTGCCAGATGCCTATTTTCTACTGTTTTTTGTTTCAGAAAAGTTAGTAAAGAAATATTCTCGGAATTGGACAGGACAAAGGACAAAGTCAATTACTTTCCGTGGGGAACAAGAAGTCCAGAGGAGAGCCGGAGGGGCCAGCCAGGGGGGTCAGACCCACCCCAGGCGCAGGGGCAGGTGGGCCCGCGCCTGGCTAGGTTTGGTGGCCCTGGCTGCCTCCCGGTCTCGCCACTTCGCCTATAAGAAGCCCCTGATGCAGAAACCCTGGGTACCCGATCAGAAATCCACAAAACCGTCTGTAGCCGTCGCCACCGTCGTCCCTAGATCGGGGGGATCTGAAGTTCTTCCCGGCACCCTGCCGGAGGGGAGATCATCCCGGAGGCCTTCTCTCCGGTATGATGCGTGAGTAGTTCCACCTTGGACTATGGGTCCATGTAGTAGCTAGATGGTTGTATCTCCTCCTTTGTGCTTTCATGTATAAATCTTGTGAGCTCCGTTCATGATCAAGGTCTAATCTATTTGTAATCATGCATGTTGTGTTTGCGGGGATCCGATGGATATTGAGATTATTATGTTGGTTTGATTAATGGTTTTGTCTTTATGATTCTATCATGTTTGTGTTGTTTGTGATCTTGCATGCTCTCCGTTGTTAGTAGCTATCTTGGCCAAGTAGTTGCTAGTGACTCCAAGAGGGGGTATTTATGCTCGATAGTGGGTTCATGCCTCTAGTTTTCAAGGGAAGTGACAAAAATCTCTTCGGTTGTAGATGTGTTGTTGCTACTAGGGAGAAAACAACGGTCTCTTGTTCATGGAACATGTGGACTGTTTACCTTACACACTTTGCTTAAAGCAGTTGTCTGTTGCTTGCAACTTAATACTAGAGGGGGTTCGGATGATAACCTGAAGGTTGACTTATAGTCATAGATGTAGTTGGATGGCGGTCTATGTATCTTGTTGTATTGCCCAATCAACCTCATAGGATCTTTCTGACTAGTAATTGCATTGTTATGCCTTGCTCAGTTCTTGTCAATTGCCCTGATGTAATTTGTTTACCCTTCATGCCATGTTGTTTATTTAAGGAGAGCACCTCTAGTGAACTATGGACCCCGGTCCAATCTTTACCATTGATACATCTTCCAATGTTACTTGTTTACTTGCTGCAAACCACCATTACCTTCCACACCATACGTTTAATCCTTTGTTACAGCAAACCGGTGAGCTTGACAATCTCATTGTTCGTTGGGGCAAAGTCTTGAGTTTGTATTGTGTAGGTATCCGCGTTGCTTGCAACACCTGTGTGATGTTTCCTTCCTCCTTCTGGTTCGATAATCTCGGTCTCTACTGAGGGAAGACTTGATGCTTGCTGCTTCACACCTTGCTCTTGGGTTTTCCAACGAAGTCCTCCATGTCAGCACCATCATATTTCCATATTGAACTTATTCAATATCTCATCTATGTACATTTGGCACAACCATATTAGCGTCTCAATCTATCCATATAGATATTAATACCAAATATTTGGGGTTTTCCTAAGTCCTTCATCAAAAATGAAATTCTTAACTTGTGTTAATAAAAATACATCATTTCCAATCAACAATGTGTCTTCCACATAATGTATTATAAATATGTCTTAGCGCTCCCACTTAATTAATTGCAAATGCAAGCATCTTCATTGTCTCCAATGAAATTAAACTCTTTTAACAATTTCATCATGGTGAAGATTCCAACTCTGTTATGATTACTTCAACCATTGAAGTTTGCATTTGCTTTTAGCATCCTTTGAATTAACAAAACCCTTTCGACCTTGTCATGCACACGTTCTAGGTAACCATTCTATTAGAAGAACTTGTTTTGTTTATTCAACTACCACATAACAAAATTATATGTAGTGGTTGCTACATTAATCCGTCTAGACTAAATATTGCTTAATGAAAGATCAGATCTTGTCATAGTCAACATTTGAACATTGTTGTGAACTCTTTCCCAACGTGTCGACTATTTCATTGATGTGAAACATCCATGTCTATTTCTTTATAGATCCAAACACGACTGTGAGGTCTTACACCTTTTTAGAGGGTCTTACAAGTTCAAATCTTGATCTCTCGTGTATGGAACTATCACCGATTTTATGGCTTCAAACCATTTGACGGAGTCAGGGCCCATCATCGCTTCTTTGGATGTAGTCGGATCATCATTGTCAAATAATGATTTAACTCTCAAATCTTGGTATTTGATTGTTTACCCGGCCTACTTGGTTCAATAGGAACTTAGACCTCCGTGTCCACAACCTTTGAGGCACGTGAGCTATGAGCATTGTTGCTGCCTCCGGGACACTTTCCGGTGCTGCGCAACTCAGCACATATAGCTAAGGTTCTTTTAACCTTATCAAAGTTCTATTGTCCTCCCACTTAACTTTTCACGCAAAAATTTCTTCTAAAAGAAACTTGAAGTTCTAAGTAACAAACACTTTTGTCTTCGGTGTTATGGATAAATACTCAACGATTATTCAAAATAACATACAAAGAAATATTCATCCGACTTTGGTTGTAAACATCTTATTTATGCATAGCATACCAATGTTTAAGAAAGGACAACTTGGGTTTTATCCCAAACCATAACTTTAGATGGTGTCGTTTCAACGGATCATGACGAAGCTCTTTTCAGTGTAAAAGTGGTAGTATCTAAAGCTTTTATCTTTCAAATATAATGGCAGTTTTATAAATGACACCTTTGATCTTACCATGTCAAACAAGGTTTTATTATATATCTCGAACACACCATACTCGTATGGTGTTTCAGGAAATGCAAATTCATGGAATGATTCCTCAAATCTTAGGTGTTATGTTAAACTTGTAACTCAAATATCTCCCTTTATGATCCTATCATAAATTCTTTATTTTCTTGTTACATTGATTTTTCACTTCATCTTGAAAGTCTTCGAACTTTTTCAAATGTTTCACACTTCATACTCATTAAGTAAATATTCATATATTCACTCAAATTTTCGGAGAAAGCATATGAAGTTGAAATCCATCGCTCTTGACTACACATAATGGGCTTCATACATCTATATGTACAAGTTCCAATAAGCTAGTCATTCATTCACTTTTGGCCTATGAACGGAGTTTTAATCATCTCTAAGAAAGTTTCACAAGCGTCATTTGATCGAAATCAAAAGACTCCAAAATTCCATCCACATGGAATTTTTTCATGTTTTCTTTCACCAATATAATTTAAACGGCGATGTCACTTCCTAAGTGATCTTTCAATCAATTGTCTTTCGACATTTTTAGCACTTGTTTTATGGATGTGATTTATCCAACGAGATTTGTAAATCATCCATCTTTTATGGATTACGGCAATTATTTGAACAACCCTTTTGTTCTCATAATACCTGATAAAACAAATCTTGAAGGCAAGCTCTGATGTCAACGAGAAACACATCAGCACTTTATTTGTTCTCGATGAACATCATCACATATTCTCTTGCTAGTTACTTAGGCCATTGCAGTTCATGAATTGTGTTGTTTCATATGACAATTCACAACAACAAATTCAGTATCCAATACTTAAGAACCATATTTTTTAACAAGCAAAGAATATAGCCATAACATGTATATCTTCTAAATACCTAAGCTGAACAATTCTATTCTTTTATTTTCTGCCATATATTTCTGAAATTCTCTTTTAGTATTTCCTTTTCTGTTTGAAAGAATCTACCAACATCAATAGTGGAGCCATACACATGACACATAGTCCAAATCATGTATAGTTAAATACCAATGTCTTTGGACTTGCACTTTGAAGTAGATCACCATCATCAAATGCTTGGTGTTCTTTCAAATTCCATTCTTTAGTAATCTTTTAGTGTAGTAAACATTTTACCTACATCTAATATTCATGATCAAGCTACTTTAGCTTATAATGGTGAATCATGAGTATAATGTTGCTCTCCAAAACCTTTTGGAGGATTAGGACGACTAGTGTCTCCAAACTTTTGTAAATTCTCATCAAATATGAGAACACAAATCTTGCCATAATATACTCCATCATGTTGCAACCAAAACTTTGTTTCAGATATCGAAATATCTTCCACACATGATGGTTTCTGAAAAACTCTTTCATCTCCTAGATTACCTTGATATTGAAACGATCTTTTAAATATCAAGAATCATGGAGACAAATATGATACTAATATAGTAACACTGGAATTGTTACTCTTGATTTAATACCAATTATTAAACTTCACGGAGTAATCGGAACTTACTAAAAGTTTGCAATAGGACTTATAAACTTTACATTAACACATCAAAACAATACGATACCAGTTCGTAAAGTAACTAACCAGAATTCTATAGTTCTATTATCTCAATTATAACTAAGCGTAAGGTGGTAAACGGATGCCAATGACTACAACAACTATGCAAATTCACTTTGATTTAATTTATGATAAATAGTGTTCAACTTTTAATCATATTATTGTTGAACTCTCACTCGAAACAATATCCCTCACATTGTTTTAGTGATCACACGAACCAAATCCACTACACCAAGTCTGATCATCACGAGACATGATGTAGTTTCAAAGGCGAACAATCATCATGTTCATCATATCATTTATATGACTCATGCTTTACCTTTCGGTATTCCGTGTTCCGAGACCATGTCTGTACATGCTAGGATCATCAATATTTAACCTTAATTTCCACATGAGCAAATCTGGCTTGCTCCCGTTGTATACACTCGCAGAATCTAACACACCCGATCATCACGTGGTGCTTCGAAACAACGAGTCTTGACAATGGTGCCTACTAAGGACGAACACTTTATAACTTGATATTTTGTGAGAGGGATCATCTTATAATTCTATCGTCGCGATCTAAGCAATACAAGATGCATAAAAGGATTAACATCACATGCAATTCATAATATGTGATATGATACGTCCTTTCTTCTTGTGCTTCTGATCTCCATCTTCAAGCACGAACATGATCTCCATCATCATCGGCGTGGTGTCAAGGTAAATGGCACCGCTCCATGGTTGTCGTCCACCAGCGTCAACTATTACAACTACTTTGAATAAGAGACATGCATATCTTAACGAAATTAAAAGACAACCATAAGGCTCCTGCCGGTTGCTGACTTACAATAAGGAACATTGCATACATCATCTATAATCACAATCATGGCCATATCACATCACATCACAGCACACCCCTGCAAAACAAACTTAGAAGCCTCTAATTTTCTTTGCATGTTTTACGTGGTTTGGGGCTTTCAATAAGTACTATTCTAACTTACGAACAAGAACCACAACGTTGATGCTTGAACTATCAAGTGCCCATTGTAAATTGAATCTTTACTATGATGGGAGAGACAGACACCCGCAAAGCCACTTATGCAATACAAGTTGCATGTTGAGCATGGAGCAAGTCTCATGAACGATTTCATGGAAGGTTAGCCCGGTCCGCTTCATCCCACCATACCGCAAGATGCAAAGTACACAAGAAGCAATTGATAATAAAAGCACCACCGCCCATAATGACCATTGTGTTCTACTCGTGCAACAGATCTACATATAGACACGGCTTTGATACCACTATAGGGGTTCGTAGCATGGAAAACAAAAAAATTCTATCGCATGAACACACACAAGCCAAGATCTATCTACTAGATTGTAGCAACGAGTTGATAGAGTACTAACCCTCGAAGATCCAAAGTAGTTAACGAGAGCAGATTCTCGTGGGTGATGTAGTCGTTCACTTGCAGACGATCCTTCCGGCGCCGCGTTCCGGCAGCGCTCCCATAGTCGGTCACACGTACGGTACTCGATGAAGACCTTCCTCTCCCTTGTTCCAGCAGGCACCGGAGGTTGTAGTTCTCTCCTCGCAATTCCGGCAGCACAACGGCGTGGTGTCGGAGTTAGAGGGGAAATCTCGCAGGGCTTTGCCTTAAGCCGGAGCGGGTTATGGTGGAGTAGTAGGGTTTCCCCAGCGTCTAGGGTTTAGAAGCCGGAGAGTAGGAGGTGGGTCGACGATGGTGGCGCATGGCGGCGACGACTAGGTGGGGTGGGGCTTGTTGTGGTCTTTCGGGGGGCACCCCTCCCCTCTATTTATGAGAGTGAGGGAAGCTAGGGAGAGGGGAGTTTGAATCCTTCCCCAACTCCCTCTCCTTCTAGGCGCGTGGTGGAGGGAGAGAAGGATTCTCTCCTTCCTCCACCAGGAAACATTGTCCCAGTTTGAATTTTCAAACTTGCCTTTTGACTTTCAATTTTAGAGTTTAATTTCTTTCTTTTAAACGCCCAACCAACTGACCTAGGACATGATGAAATCATTCCACTTAGTCATGAAACATTCATGTACCCTTCCCCTTCCGGTCCGGTGAACCTTCTAGACCCTTCTAGATCATTCCGGTGAAAACACCGGAATCATTCCCGAACTCTAGAATTGGACTTTCCTTATATGAATATTATTCTCTGGACCATTTCGGATCTCCTCGTGATATCCCGGATCCCATCCAAGGCTCTGATCAACATTCGGTCTTCCTACTTACATTCCATATCTACTAAACAACATTGAATCCTTAAGTGTGTCTCCCTACGGTTCGTGAAATATGCAGACATGACCGAGACTCTTCTCCGATCAATAACCAATAGAGGAATCTGGAAATTCATATGGCTCCCACATATTTCTACGATTACTTTATGATCGAATGAACCATTTACATACAATACCAATTTCCCTTTGTCTCGCGATACTTTACTTATCCGAGGTTTGATCGTCGGTATCTCTGCATACCTAGTTCAACCTCGTTACCGACAAGTACTCTTTTCTTGTTCCCGTGATATGTGATCCCTTGTGAGCCAGTCACATGCTTGCAAGCTAATTGGATGACATTCCATCGAGAGGTCCTAGAGTATATCTATTCGTCATATGGATGGACAAATCCCACTCTTGATCCATGTGCCTCAACACATACTTTCCGAACACTCAATGCCACCTTTATAACCACCCAGTTATGAAGTGGTGTTTGATGTCATCAAAGCATCCATCCGGTGATGGTGATTAACATGATCTCATGGTCGAAGGATTTAGGTTACTATGTATTGAAAGCTTATAGCAAGTGAACTATTTAAATGACTTGATCTTATGCTACGCTTAACTATAGGAGTATGTCCATCGCATCATTCTCCTAATGATATGACCTTGTTGTTAATAACATATCAATGTTCATGATCATGAAACCATGATCATATATTAACCAATAAGCTAGTTTAACAAGAGGCTTTACTAGGGACTCTTACATGTTTACAAATCACACAAGTATTAATGTTTCCGGTTAATACAATTATAGCATGGCATGTAAACATTTATCATAATCATGAAGATATGATAATAACCACTTTATTATTGCCTCTTGGGCATATCTCCAACAGTTAAAGTTAAAGTTATTTTATTTTTCATATGTATCATGTTACTGTACATATGTGCTGAGGAAGAAGCAAAAAGAGTCCAAAAATAAGAATGCCAAATGAATCCAAGAGATGAGGGGCAATGGAATCAAACACTAGTGATGTAATATGGTTCAACCATAAACTTAAGGGGTAGTGTTTGGAAGCTAAATATCACTTATACATGTTAATCCTTGCTTACTTTCTACTTCTTCAAGTGTCCACATATATGAGAAGTAGTCAAGAGTTTAAAGACCAAAGTAGGATAATACATAGTGCACTTTCACTTGCACTTTGCATGCTTAATGGTCCATAGTACTTTGTGCATTTGTTTTTATACAAGATTGACTTATTGGGAAGCATAGATGAGGAATGGGAAATATCACTTCATAAGGTAAATGCTTGGTGTCATTCTTCAAAGTATAAATTATTTAACTTTGTATAGCAATCATCATGACTTATGATGTTCAACATAAACAACAAACACCAAAGTCCATGTTTAGTTTTATCACCTTGATACGTCGTAAACGTATCTATAATTTTTGATGTTCCATGCTTGTTTAGTATCTACTTTGCTTTGCTTTGTCTTCACTTTGAGGTATTTTTATATGTTTTCTGGACTAACCTATTAACAAGATGCCATAGTGCCAGTTGCCTGTTTTCTTCTGTTTTTGGTTCCAGAAAAGGCAGAAAATCAATATTCTCTGAATTGGACGGGACAAAAGCCAAAGTCATTATTTTACCCGACACGACACGGAACCACGAAGCAGAGATGGAGGAGGACACCAGGGTGGCCACACCCTAGGTGAGCACGGTCCAGCCCTGGTGGCACCCACAGGGGGTGTGGGGCCCCTGGCCCTCCACCAACCTTGCCTCCTTCGCCTATAAGAAGCCTCTGACCCAAAAACCCTAAATCATCGACCAGAAAACCACGAAAAGTTCCGTAGCACCATCGCCACCGAAGGGGAGATTCGGGGGACAGAAAGTATCTGTTCTGGCACCCTGCCGGGACAGGGAAGTGCCCCTGTGAAAGAACATTTCATAATCCCTAGTGTTTTGTGTGTTAGATAACAATATCAAGGATTATCTAATGTGTGTTAAAGTGCTGCATATCTGTACACGGAAAAGGAAAGGAAACTGCTTTTTGGGGGGCGGATAATCCGCCCCTCCCAGGGGCGGATAATCAGCCCCCCTCGAGGATTTTCTTCAAGCCAAGGCCTGCATCGCTCTCTGTATGGGGGCGGAGTTTCCCCCGGACTTTCCGGCCCTAGGGAGGATTTTCTTCCTAGGGCGGATAGTCCGCCCCTAAGGGGTGGGGATAATCCGCCCCCTTAGGAAATTCCTTCAAGCCAAGGCCTGCATCGCTCTCTGTATGGGGGGCGGAGTTTCCCTCGGACTTTCCGGCCCTAGGGCGGATTTTCTCCCTAGGACGGATAGTCCGCCCCTAAGGGGGGCGGATAATCCGCCCCCTCAGGAAATTCCTTCAAGTCAAGGTTGTGTCACTCTCTGTATAGGGGGCGGAGTTTTCCCCGGAGTTTCCATCCTGGGGGGAGGACTCTCTCCCTAGGGCGGATAGTCCGCCCCAAAGGGGGGCGGATAATCCACCCGCAAACTTCTCCAACGGCTTGTTATGGGCAGGGGGTATTTAAGCCTGTCTTCCTCCTCTGTCCAGAACTCTTGATTCATTCGAAAAAGACAAGATCTAATCTGCAACCTTCATACAAGAGAGCTCTACCTAGATCCACCCAATGGCCCCGTCCCTTGGGGAATCGAAGGAGGAGAACTCGATCTTCATCATCAGCAATCAAGCACTTCATCTCCTCTCCATTCAATTGGATAATCACCGATCTAGTATTTCTTGCAAATACCTAGATCCTTGTTTGTTTATATTGATAAACTTTGTTCTTGTGACAGCTTGTTGTCATCTCGGGAGCCCCCAATTCAGTTGTGGGTGTGTGCCCCGGTAGCATTGTAAAAGGCACCGGTTCCCACCTCGAAGGGATCCAATAGTGGAGAAGGTGGATCAGGCCTCTCGTGGCGAGATCCATCGGAGAATAGGGTGAGGCCTATTGTGGCGTGGTGGTCTTAGAACCGCCCACCCCTCCAACACAGATGTACTTCCCTTAACAAGGAAGGAACTGCGGTAAAACAAATCCCTGTGTCTCCGCGTGCTCCACTACGGTTCCTTCACTCCTCTCCTTACGTGCTTAGTAGCTAGGGTTGCATATAGGGAAATTCTCGTAGTTACATATCTAGATAATTTACTTTGTGTCAAGCCTAAAATTGAAAAATTATTAAAAATTGGTTAGCACCTATTCACCCCCCCTCTAGGTGCCCATACGATCCATTTCAATTGGTATCAGAGCCCCGGCTCTTATTTCGGGCTTAACCGCCTAAGAGAAGTATGGGTTCCAAGGTAGATGGGAGTGATGCTCCGGAGGTTGTCACCATGAACGATCTCAAGATGTTGGAAACAACCTTGGCGAGTTGAATGGAGGCTAAGATGGAAGAGATGCGTCAATTGATAATGCGTCTCTCCACATCCGCATCATCACCTCCATCTAACTCTGAGGCTACCACTCCGCAATCCAAGTGGTTGGTGATGACACTAGCAAGAGTTCCTCCTCGAAAAAGGATAGTGGTAAGGATGGATACAATGAGATGTCTCATGTGTATTCTCCTGATCCACCTATCCCTCACCCACATATACATAATAGGGGTGATCCACCCAAACTTTCAACATATATTTTTACTCAATGGCAATTTTTTATGAAATCTCATGTGTGTAGTTCCTCCATTGAGTTGTGGAAGATCATCGAAAATGGTCTTCATGTAGGAAACCCCAACAATCTCACAAGAAGAGAAATTGTCGATAGCCAACTCAATGCTACATCTCTACACATGATACAGCTTGGTGTGGGAGACAAAGATATGCCACACATTCAGCATCTTAGTACAGCTAAGGAAGCCTGGGATGCTCTCACCGAGCTCTTCATCGGAAATGAAAGTATGAAAAGGAATAGATATGATGCTTTGAGCAACGAAGCTGAAGGATTCTATATGTTGGATGGAGAATACCACGAGGACATGTATAGGAGGCTCAAGGCAATAGCCGCAACTTTCAGAAACCATGGTGCCGCTCATGTTGATGATGCATGGATCAAGCGCAAGTATGTGAGTGCTCTTATGCCATTTGAGCCCATAGATTTGAAAAGTCTCCAAGGTAGGCATAACTACCACCTCATGACTTCCAATGAGGTAATGCAAGAAATGGCCGCTTTTAAGGTGGCTGCCAAGAATGCCGAAGATGCTCATGCACGAGCTATGGGGATGCAAAAGGGGGTCAACATGGCCTTGAAGACTAGTGTGATTGATCATGATGAATATGCCATAGAAGGTATGGACTGTCCTGAGGATATAAAAAAGATCCACAGACAATACTTGGCTCTTTATGCTAGAAACTTTTGGAAAGATCCAGTCAAGGCTAAAGCTGAACTAGAACGCAAGAGTGGAGCCTATGGAAGAAAGGAAAATGGTCCCAAGCTAAGAACATGTTTCAACTGTGGTGACCGGCTGCACTTTGTAGCTGAGTGTCCATATCAAAGTAGGGAAGATAATGGAGGAAGACTTATTTTCAAAGACAAGTCAAAGGCTCCACGCAAGAAACTGTTTGTAAAGAAGAATGCTCCCTTCAAGAAGCAACCAAAAATTGTACTAGTGGCTCAAGAAGAATATTCTTCGGGAAGTGAAGATGAGGACGAGGACGATATCTCTCTAGAGGTGACTGCTATAGCCACCACATCTACATCAACATCTCTCTTCGACTCTCCTAACAAAAACATCATCAACAAGAATGCTACTTGTCTCATGGCAAGAAGCTCCGAGGTAACTACTTCTAACTCTTCTTTTCTTGAGGCTATGATTGACATGGATGATCCTACTAGTCTTAAGGTTAAAGAAGAGATTATTGCTTTGTATTATTTCTATACTAACTTGCAAGAGGAGCACAAAGTACGTTTTGAAGCTCTTATGGATAAGTTGGCCCAAAACGAAGCTCTCCTCGAAGAAAAGGGCAGAATTGAAAGGGAGGATGCAATGGAAATTGCATCCTTAAAAAATTCTCTTTAAGAAGAAGAAGAAGCTCGGGTCTCTCTTGAAGAGAGGCTTGAGTCCATTGAGGAGTCACATGAAGAAATAGTGGCTACACTTGTTATGGAACGTGACAATGCATTCACCAAAGCAAAGAAGTTAAAGAAGGAAAAGATTGACTTTGGGGCTGCTCATGATAGACTCTCCGAGGAATTGGAGAAACTTGACAACGCTCACAAGGCATTGAAAAGCGATTTCTCCATTCTCAATGAGTCACATGATCAGCTCCAAATTCGATTGGCCAAGTATGATGTTCATAGCACATCCAATTCAACATATAGTCACAAGGAAAATGCTAGTGTGGAAAAGGAAGTGGTCAAGGACATCACTCCCAAGGATAAGGGTGTTCTTGATGAAGTTCTTGGCAAGCAAAGGTCAAATCATGGTAAAGAGGGACTTGCATATGTCACCAAGTCCAAGAAAAAGAAAAACAAGAAGAACAAGACCAAGAATGTGCAATCAAAGACAAGCACCGCTGAGAAGAATGTCACAAGAGACAAAACTAACAATATTGGTTTTGCAGGGTCTCACAATCCAAATTATGAACTCTTTTGTGATGATTATGGCGATGTTTATGCTTATTATGTCGGTCCCTTTGATGAATATATTGCTTGGTCTATTTGGGTTCCAAAGAACCTTGTTACTAACATGAAAGGGCCCATTGAAAAATGGGTACCTAAAACCAAGAAGTAATTCTCTTGTAGGGCTATGCTTCCGGTGGGTCGAAATGGGTGCTAGATAGTGGATGCACTAGTCATATGACCGGAAGCAAGGAGATCATCACGGAGATGCGTCCAAATTATGATAATATTACAGTCTCCTACGGTGATAAGTCTAAATCTCAGGTATTGGGTCTCGGCAAGGTTGTGGTTGCTCACGATATCTCTCTCATGGACATCATGCTTGTTGAGACCCTCGGTTACAACCTTCTTTCTGTTCGTGCCCTTGGCAAGATGGGTTTTGTTGTTTTTATCGATGATGATTTGGTGGTACTCTTGTGGAGCAAGTCTCTAAAGGTCGCTTTCGTTGGGTACGTCTAAAATGACCTGTATGTGGTGGACTTTTTGGGGAAAACCACTTCGGGTCCGATGTGTCTATTCAGAAAGGCCGACGTGGGCTGGTTATGGCATCGCCGTTTATCCCATGTCAACATGAGAACTTTGCAAAGTCTCCACAAGGGTGGCCACATCCTTGGACTAAAAGACAATGTCTCCTTTGCCAAAGATCGTGTTTGCAGGGCTTGTGTTGAAGGCAAAATGCATGACTCTCCCCACAAGAGGAAGACTATTGTGTCTTCAAAGAGGATCTTGGAATTACTTCATGTGGATTTATTTGGTCCTCCTTCTCATGCAAGTCTTGGTGGGAAGAAATATTGCTTGGTTATTGTCGATGATTACTCAAGATATACATGGGTCTATTTCTTCAAGCTAAAGAGTGAGACTCAACAAACTGTCATTGACTTTGCCAATGAAGTTCAACGTCAACACAATGTTCCTATCTTGGCAATAAGAAGTGACAACAGCTCCGAATTCAAAAACTACACTTTGAATGAGTTTCTAAGAGAAGAGGGGATTAGACATCAATATTCTGCTGCGTACACCCCTCAACAAAATGGTGTAGCCGAGAGGAAGAACCGGACTCTGATGGATATGGCAAGATCAATGTTGGCTGAATTTAAGTCTCCTTACAATTTTTGGGCTGAAGCCATATCCACCGATTGTCACTCATCGAACCGGCTCTACCTCCAAAAGATTTGGACAAGACTCCATATGAAATACTTACCAGTAACAAGCCCAACATCTCATACTTCAGGGTATTCGGGTGTAAGTGTTTCTTTCTTATTAAAGGTGTCCGCTTGTCTAAATTTGAGTCCAAGTATTTAGAAGGTATTTTCGTTGGTTACGGTGCCGAATCCCACACTTATAGAGTCTACAACAAGCTCACTGGGATTGTTGTAGAATCTTGTAGTGTGGAGTTCGATGAAAATAACGGCTCCTTTGTAGGGCAAGTTGATGTTTGTGATGCAGATGTTGAAATACCCCAAGATGCCATAAGAAGAATGGGCGTGAGATTTTTCCGCCCCATTGAGGAACCCCTTGTGGTGGATCGGGAAGGACAATGCTCCACTCAAGTGGAGCCCTCATCTTCACAAGATCAACAAGCTCCTACTGTTGGAGAAAACTCTGCACCGACACCGCAACCTGCTGAAGATCATCAGTCTCCTGGACGAGATGGTAGTCCCAGGCCGGACTATCCGCCCCCTCCAAGGGGCGGACAATCCGCCCCTGGCACTCCAACTTGTTCCAGGGGATCCGAAGAAGAAGACAACAAACAAGAAGTTCCCAGGCCGGATTCTCCGGCCCCCGAGGGCGGATTATCCGGCTCTGGTTCTCCCAGTTCTGTCAGGCATGCTCAGGAAGAAGGCACTGGTACGTCATCTCCGAGGCCGGATAGTCCGGCCCCTCCAAGGGGCGGATTATCTGGCCCTAAAGAACAAATTCTGCACCAACCTCCTGTTGTTAACTCCGATCAAGTTCAAGGGCAGGGCAGTGGTCAAGACAAGGATCCAAATACTGAATCAACTCCTTCTAGAAACAATAAGGACATTGAGGCTCGTCGCAAGGCTCGTGCTGATCGGAACCTTGAACTAAGGGGTCACACTCTTGACAAGGTTGTTGGTGATCTATGAAGAAGGGTGTCTACTAGAAGAGAACTTGCAAGCTTCTGTGATCATCAAGCTCATATTTCCATGGTTGAACCAAAGAAGTTCTTTGATGCTCTTGAAGATCCTGATTGGGTTGTTGCAATCCATGAAGAATTAAATAAATTCGAACGCAACAAAGTTTGGAAGCTCGTAGAGAAACCCAAGGACTGCCGCAATGTTATTGGCACCAAGTGGATCTTCAAAAACAAACAAGATGAAAATGGCATTGTTGTGAGGAATAAAGCAAGACTCGTGGCTCAAGGATTCTCTCAAGTGGAAGGAATTGATTTTGGTGAGACTTATGCTCCTGTGGCTCGTCTTGAGTCCATCCATATCCTTCTTGCATATGCCGCCCATCATAATTTTAAATTACAGCAAATGGATGTTAAGAGTGCATTTCTTAATGGTCCTCTACATGAGTTAGTATACGTCAAGCAGCCCCCGGGTTTTGAGGACCCCAAATTTCCGAACCATGTCTACAAACTCGATAAGGTGCTCTATGGCCTTAAAAAGCCCCACGTGCGTGGTATTAGCACCTTAAAGAGCTTTTGTTAGACCGTGGATTCGAAGTTGGGCAAATCGATCCCACTCTTTTTAATAAGAAGGTTAATGGGGAGCTTTTTGTATTTCAACTTTATGTAGATGACATTATTTTTGGCTCTACTAACCAAGCTTTTAACGATGAATTTTCAAATCTTATGACTGACAGGTTTGAGATGTCAATGATGGGTGAGTTGAGGTTCTTTCTTGGATTCGAGATCAAACAACTTAGAGAGGGAACCTTTATTAATCAAGCTAAGTACATCCAAGACATGCTCAAAAGGTTCAAGATGATGGATCTCAATGGCGTTGCTACTCCAATGCAAACAAAGTGTCATCTTGAACTCAATCCCAAGGGTAAAGACGTGGACCAAAAGGTATACCGATCCATGATCGTCTCTCTCCTTTACCTTTGCGCATCTAGGCCCGATATCGTGTTAAGTGTAGGAGTGTGTGCAAGGTACCAAGCCGCTCCTAAAGAAAGCCACTTAGTGGCGGTCAAACGAATCTTCCGATATTTGGTTCATTCCCCGAATTTTGGGTTATGGTATCCCAAGGGTTCAAGTTTCTCTCTATGTGGTTACACTGATTCAGATTGGGCTGGTGACAAAGATGATCGAAAATCAACTTCTGGTGCATGTCAATTCTTGGGCAGGTCTCTAGTGTGTTGGTCTTCAAAGAAGCAGAATTGCATATCACTCTCAACCGCCGAAGCTGAATATGTTGCTGCTGCAAGTGCTTGTACACAGTTATTATGGATGAGGCAAACTTTAAACGAATATGGTGTCAATTGTGATAAAGTGCCTCTTTTATGTGACAATGAAAGTGCTATCAAAATTGCTTACAATCCAGTGCAGCATACAAGAACAAAACATATTGAGATTCGCAACCATTTCATTCGGGATCATGTTGCTCGTGGAGATATTGCCCTATCCTTTGTGAGCACGAAGAATCAACTTGCTGATATTTTCACGAAGCCACTTGATGAAGCAAGATTTTGTTATTTGAGGAATGAGCTAAATATCATAGATTCAAGGAGCTTGGCATGACTACCCTTGCACACTCACTTAATCTTTTTCATGTATTTGGTTTAGATGCGGGCATGGACATAGGGGGAGTGTGGTCCTAATTGATTGGGTTAACCCTCCCCCCATAATGCCGAAAGCAAGAAAAAACATTTCCCTTAATATGATTTTGTGATATGTGGGTCATCGATGAGCATTGGTTTTGAACTCAAGATACATCTTCGCGGTGTCATGCCGTGCGTTCCAACATGGTGGCTTCGGACACCGCCCTCTTTCTTGTGAAGAGTTGGCTCACTTTGGATTCTCTTGCATATTTCTTGTTCTTATGGAAAACACACCCAACTTTGGCTTTTGTTCGATTTGTTCTTGCAACTTTGGGTGTGTAGTACCATCACCGTTTGTTAATCTACACCCAAGCCTTTTTCTATCCTTGAACCATATATTCTTGCACACAAGTCCTCTATACACCATCGAGGGGTTTTGCTTGGATGCTCCGGCCTGATTCTGTCTTCTCAGACAAAATCAGAGGGGGGCGAACTATCCGCCCTAAGTGGGGGGCGGATTATCCGCCCCGGGCGTTTTCTGTCCCTAAAGGGCTGGGTCGGGAGAGGCCAGGCTCAAACAGAGCAGCCAGCCCTCCCCCACCCTAAGCTCTGCCCCCGAGCGCCGCCGGAGCTTCCGCCCCTCCCCGGTGTCGATTTGACCACCGGATTCTCCGGGCTCTCCCTGGATCTTCTTCCTCACGCCTCCATATACCTTCTCCTCCGAGCTCTTCCTCCAATGAGTGAGGGTAAATCCCTCATCCATATCTTTTCCTTGAGACTCATTGTTGTGGTGGAAATCTCGTGGTAGATGATACTTGGTGTTTTCCCGTGCATGATAGAATCCGTAGAAATACATTCCTTGTGCCCGATCTGTGTTGCTGTGGTAAATCTGGGCCAAACCAGAAAAATTTCGACAGGGGCGGATTATCCGCCCCATGGCCGGAAAGTCCGGCCTAGAGACAAGATGTCTGGTCTGGTTTGGTTCCGATTTTCTCACATGCACTCTTCTGGCTCATGGACTGTTTTCTTCCTCTGTCTAACATGTCTCCTGGACTTGTGTGTGCGCTTATCCCCATGCTACCTCTCCATGCTTTTCACAGGTGGATCTCGCCCTCCTAAGACTTACAAGCGTCGTCCTCGTGCCCGTTATCTCAGGCCCACTGCCAAGGGCACACTTGTTAATGAAACAGAGGTTCGCAGGTTAGCCAGAGAGACTAAACAGATGGCAGAGGCAGCAAGAAGAGCCAAGCGGGTTGCATCTCGGAAGGGCAAGGGTAAAGGCAAGGAGGCTCAGCCTAACTACAAGGCCACAGAAAACACTGATTACTCCTCCATGCGTCAGACAGATTTTTATGCATATGTTGACAGTGATGGTGAGCCAGAGAATTCTATGTTTTGGTGCTCTCGTTTTCAGTATATCCATGATGATGTCTATGTCCCTCTCAAAATTCGCCCCATGCACCCTCTGAATATGTCTGAGGCTCAATCAAAGGCTCGCCTTCGTGAAGCTTTGGATGTGACTAACAAGATGGGGCTTCATCCACTTATGAATCTGTAGTGTCATTATGATTCCAAGATCGTGAAGCAGTTTTTCTCCACTCTAGTTATCTGTGGCGACGAGCTTCGTACTATGAAGTGGATGACAGGAACATCAATGATCCAGTCTGATTTCCGCACCTTCGGTCAGGTTCTTGGCTATGCTTTTCATGGGCGGGACACTCCTTCAGGTCACCGCATTATCTCTCCGCTCAGGCCATCCAAGGATACTATGCTTGCTCCATGTTTGTCGCCCAATGGCGTTGTTGGTACCTTTGCTGGCCTTTCCCCACTATATGCCACCCTTGTAGGCTTGTTTCGGGACAACATTACTCCCAGTGGAGGCAACAATGACAGGATCCGCGGTCACCTGGTTCCTCTTCTTGCCTTTGCTCATGAGTGTGCCACCAATGCTGGCTCGTCTACAAGATACAAGTTGAATGTGATGGATTTCATCTATCATGAGATGACCGATGCGATTCTCAACAGGCTCTCCATCCCGTATGCTCCCTTTATCATGATGCTCATCAAGCATATGCTGCCCCATGAGGACTTTGGCACGGATTTGGATGGTTTGCACAAGTCAAAGAAAATTTACAACAAATCTCAGAAGACCTCTCACCCCTCCACTGCCCCTGAGTCCTTTATGCGTGATGCACGGGCTAGTGGTCGTCGTTCTGCCGTGTCCCCAATGGCACGCGAGGTTAAACAGCTCACTTGGTTCCAGCGGCACATCCTCTGCATGGGTATTGACACTCACAAGGGCCAGTATGAGGCATACCGCAGGGACCATGCGAGGGATCACACTCAACAGCTCATTCTTCACCATGTTTCAGGTGCCACTGGTCTTCCACCTCCTCCCACTGCTCCAGAACCGTATGCTCAGTGGAACACTTCAGGGATCAACTATGGTGATCTTGAGAGTTGCCTGTTTCCTCCACCTCCGAGGGCACCCACTCCTCCCGCTGATGACGATGATGATGAGTATGACGAAGAGGAAGGGACGGGGATGACTACAACGAGGATGAGGAGGCGTGATCTTCTGGGGCGTTAGCATCGCTCTTCTTCGTTTTTGGCGTTTCGATGCCAAAGGGGGAGAAGTAGTTCTATTAGGTCACCGGATTTGCATGGGTCGGGCGCAAGCACTTTCTTTTCCATTCGTTCGTTTTATTTGCATGCTTTTGCTCCTTTAGCGTGAACTTATTCGTGTTATTTGTGTTTGGTTAATGTAAGACTCTGTCATGTGCTTTATTATGTATGGTCCTATGGAATTCTGGATTTATATTATGGATCTACTCTCATGGAATTCTGGATTTATCTATGGAGTCTGGCATTCTATTTGATGGCATATGGAATCATGGGATTATCTTATGTATGCATCAATCATGGGATTTTCACATCCCGGTGGTATGACCTTGTTTACTAACTCACCTCATTTTAATTGTCTTTGCTATGAAAGTTGCATTTTCTCTAGTGTGTGCATTTGTATTTCAAAGGCAAATTTTAAATATGCACACATCTAGGGGGAGCCTCTTTCATTTAATTTAAGGGTGTCGTTAGTAGTCGGTTGCAAATCCTAGTATTGTCATCTAACACCAAAAAGGGGAGATTGAAAGAATGTTTAATAATCCCTAGTGTTTTGTGTGTTAGATAACAATATCAAGGATTATCTAATGTGTGTTGAAGTGCTGCAGATCTGTACAGGGAAAAGGAAAGGAAACTGCTTTTTGGGGGGCGGATAATCCGCCCCCTCGAGGATTTTCTTCAATCCAAGGCCTGCGTCGCTCTCTGTATGGGGGGCGGAGTTTCCCCTGGACTTTCCGGCCCTGGGGCGGATTTTCTCCCTAGGGCGGATAGTCCGCCCCTAAGGGGGGCGGATAATCCACCCCCTCGGGAAATTCCTTCAAGCCAAGGCCTACGTCGCTCTCTGTATGGGGGGCGGAGTTTCCCTCGGACTTTTCGTCCCTGTGGCGGATTTTCTCCCTAGGGCAGATAGTCCGCCCCTAAGGGGGGCGGATAATCCGCCCCCTCAGGAAATTCCTTCAAGTCAAGGCTGTGTCACTCTCTGTATAGGGGGCGGAGTTTTCCCCGGCGTTTCCGTCCTGGGGGGGCGGACTTTCTCCCTAGGGCGGATAGTCCGCCACAAATGGGGGCGGATAATCCGCCCCCAAACTTCTCCAACGGCTTGTTCTGGGCAGGGGGTATTTAAGCCTGTCTTCCCCCTCTGTCCAGAACTCTTGATTCATTCGAAAAAGACAAGATATGATCTACAACCTTCATCCAAGAGAGCTCCACCTAGATCCACCCAACGGCCCCGTCCCTTGGGGAGTCGAAGGAGGAGAACTCGATCTTCATCATCAGCAATCAAGCACTTCATCTCCTCTCCATTCAATTGGAGAATCACCGATCTAGTATTTCTTGCAAATACCTAGATCCTTGTTTGTTTATATTGATAAACCTTGTTCTTGTGACAGCTTGTTGTCATCTCGGGAGCCCCCAATTCAGTTGTGGGTGTGTGCCCCGGTAGCGTTGTAAAAGGCACCGGTTCCCGCCTTGAAGGGATCCAATAATGGAGAAGGTGGATCAGGCCTCTCGTGGCGAGATCCATCGGAGAATAGGGTGAGGCCTATTGTGGCGTGGTGGTCTTAGAACCGCCCACCCCTCCAACACAGATGTACTTCCCTTAACAAGGAAGGAACTACGGTAAACAAATCCCTGTGTCTCCGCGTGCTCCACTACGGTTCCTTCACTCCTCTCCTTACGTGCTTAGTAGCTAGGGTTGCATATAGGGAAATTCTCGTAGTTACATATCTAGAGAATTTACTTTGTGTCAGGCCTAAAATTGAAAAAGTATTAAAAATTGGTTAGCACCTATTCACCCCCTCTAGGTGCCCATACGATCCATTTCACCCCGGAGCCATATCCATCGATCTCCATCGCCATCTCAAGTAGCTCTGTGTTCATCTCTCTCTATGCATAAGGAGGGAGTAGTTCTTCGTCGAGTCTAAGGGCTCTACCGGTAGCTATGTGTTCATCTCTCTCTATGCATGATCTTGTTGTGGTCATGAGCTTTGTAATCAAGTAGATCTACCTTGATACTCAAGTGCTTCAATATATCTCTAGCTCTCCCCACGTGTATGAAAGTGACAGCGTGCATACCGTGGTGGCACTTAGGCTAGAGTCTACATAAATACTCATCATGCTTTAATAGATCTATGCTTTTCCCCATGTGTGTGAAAGTGACAGCGTGCACACCGTGTGTGGCACTTAGGCTAGATTACATATATATTTTTCATGAGTTATATTTGGAGTTGGATGTCTTTATGAAATTGTGGTGTTTTTTGGAACCATCTAGCACTCAAGGTGACAGTGTGGGTGACATGGTTATACCCTACGGGTACACGACCTTAGCATACCTGGTCCAGCCCACGGAAGGCCCACAAGAATATGCGCCAGCCCATGAAGACTTTTGGGTGGCCTGGGCCCATGACGCCTTTGTATCCTTGGAGAGCAAGACTAGAAAAGATAGAATATTCAAAGGGGCAAACCCTAAACTTGTAACCGACTCGATCTATGCCCGGGAACTTCCTATCTCTATATAAATGCTAGGAGGGCACAACGAGGAGGCTCTCTCACCTTTCATACACACCTCCACGCCAGATTGCATCTGCGCACCCCTGTAACTATCGGCTTCGCCGTAATCAAGAGTAGACAAGCAGGAGTAGGGTTTTCCCTCCGGGGGCCTGAACCTGGGTAAATCCCGTGTCCCCTGGTTGCTTGTCTGTTAACCGTTCCGTGATCTCCAGCATCCCTATCTTCTCCAAAACCCAAGTCCATAACAATGGGCATTGACGAGATCAAACCTCGTCAGTGGGGTTATCTAGATTGGGAAAGGCGGACTTTGAGGTGTGTTGTTATAGCCCTACCATGGATTAGAGTGTCCAACCGGAGAGTAGTTAAGAGTAGTATCATGAAGAGAATATATTTATATGAGAGAGTGTTCACTAGTGAAAGTATGATCCCTAGGCAACTCTTACCCAATTAAACGCTAAGTGAGCAACATCCTTCTTGGCCACCCGAAACACCTCCGCGGTGATAATATTCGAATGCTGTGTCTGCGGCACAAAGATAAGACCTACATATATCATCTGATGGCCTGGCAACGCACACGACTGCGCTCTGCTAATAAAAATCCGTGCCAGCAGGCGCGATGAAAAATCCCGACGGACATGTTGGGTACATCATTCAAAATTTACTGGGATTCCACTCCTGTAAGTCCTTAGCGGTCTGAGTCAAATTACGCCAGCATATGTTCCGGGTTCGAGTCGAGGGACTCGAATCTGAAGAAGATCGTGTTGTTTTGTCCTAAGACAGTTAAGTTACCCTGATCCGTCAGGAGAGCCAGGCACACGCATCAACAATCCCTACACACTCAAATCATTCTCTAGCAAACAGAGATAGCTGCACCTGAAAGATTGAAGAGTCCTCAGCCGAATCTACGATTTGACTGAACACTCGGGGGCTACTGACATGGTTATACCCTACGGGTACACGACCTTAGCGTACCTGGTCCAGCCCAAGGAAGGCCCACAAGAATATGTGCCAGCCCATGAAGACTTTCGTGTGGCCTGGACCCATGACGCCTTCGGGTCCTTGGAGAGCAAGACTAGAAAAGATAGAATATTCAAAGGGGCAAACCCTAAACTTGTAACCGACTCGATCTATGCCCGGGAACTGCCTATCTCTATACAAAGGCTAGGAGGGCACAACGAGGAGGCTCTCTCACCTTTCAGACACACATCCACGCCAGATTGCATCTGCGCACCCCTATAACTTTCGGTTTCGCCGTAATCAAGAGCAGACAAGCATGAGTAGGGTTTTCCCTCCGGGGGCCTGAACCTGGGTAAATCTCGTGTCCCCTGGTTGCTTGTCTGTTAACCGTTCCGCGATCTCCAGCATCCCCATCTTCTCCAAAACCCAAGTCCATAACAATGGGCATTGACGAGATCAAACCTCGTCAATTGGCACCGTCTGTGGGAACTGGGGACGCTGATTGTGCGATCGTGATGGTCCCGACCAAAGCGATCTACAATTCCTCGGCGACGGAGAGCCATCTCCTCTTCGGCGCTTTCGAATTCACTGCCCACTCGCCAGCCACCCTGAAGGACTTCGAGCCCGTTGGCGACGGGCTCGAGATCCTGTTCAGGAGCTTCTGCTTCCAGGTGGGGCAGACCGACACTCTCTGCCTCCCAGAGCGGGTGCCCATGCCATCGATCAGGCCCGCCCCATGGGCCCCGCATCCCATGCTACGCGCATCACGATCAACAGATGAGTCATATGATAGCAGTAGCTACAACTTAGATCTGTGTGATCCGCCGTCGGATGAAGGGACCTACGGTTCCGGATCCGAAAGCTACGGCAGCAGCGATCCACCCTACGGACGCTACCAATGCGCCGTGGTAATCCAGAGCGACGTGGACCAGCACACACCCAACCCGCCACCCAACCCACAGGGTAGAAACGGGGAAAACGGGAGACGATCATCCCCCCGCCCAACGGGGACGACACCGATGCCAATCGGGTAATCCACCTCAGCGAGGAAGGATGGAACCAAGCTCGCGAAGCCGTAGCGGGCAAACAAGATCCTTCCTGTGGGTGCCTCGCGAGACCTACTGATGGCATACCACCTGCTCCTCATTGAAGAGCACAAGAAGCAGGTGAAGGTGCAAGAGGTGCTTGACAAACGCAAGCAAGCAGCCTCAGAGTCCAGTGCACGGCGAGCTGCGCTCTCTGCCATTGGCGGCTCCAGCTCGCACAGCAACCAAAGGAACACGCACCGTTCTCGTGTAGAGAACATGGACCCCACCGCACGTCGTGAGGCGACCCGAACTCTCAACACATCCTTCATGGTGATGGATGCCAACGGCAATGTCATCCTGAAGATGCCGCAAGCTACGATCATGGCAGCCACCACATACCTCGCGTCCCATTCATCTCCAGTGGGGGACCCGAAGAAGGCCATGCACAATTTCGCACTAGCCGGACTTGGAATCGTGGGAGCTGCGCTCCACAGGGAAGCTCCTAAGGAGCCAAAGAAAAAGGCCGCAGTCAGGTTCAACCGCAGTCCTACACCCTCATCTGACGAGGAAGAGCACGACCTACCTCGACGACACAAGAGCTCGCGGCATCGTAGCCGCGACTATGACACCAGAAGCGAGCTCACCCAACGCAAGATCGACAAGGCACGCGCCAAGCGCGTGTGCTCATCCGAATCGGAGGAGGACAACGATGAAGGAGAACTCTGTGGAGCCCGATGCTTCAGCAGATCCGTTCGGCGGATGTGGATGCCGTGGAACTTCAAGCTTCCTTCGGTACTCCAAAGTTCGATGGCACGCAGGACCCTAAGGCGTGGCTCAGCGACCACCTGTCGTCTGTCAAACTACACGGTGGAAATAAGAACACTGCCCTGCAATGCCTTCAGCTGCAGCTGACAGGTGCAACCCGGATCTGGCTCAGCATCCTATCCTCGAGATCCATCCGAAGCTGGGAGGAACTGGCGTACAGTTTCATCCGAAACTTCAAGGTCACCAGCAAGAGGCCAGCCTCGATCGAGGAGCTACGGGCCTGCACCCAACGAACGGGCGAATCCATTCGCTCGTACATACTACGATGGTCCAACACCAAGAAGTCCACGGCGCACATCTTTGAGGAGAGAGCGATCGATTCCTTCAAGGATGGCGTCAAATGCCAGGACTTCAAGGAATAACTTGGGTGCGTCAAGACCAAGACACTCGACCACCTAATGGACATCGCCAACAGATGGGCAGATGGTGAGGACTCCATCCATCGAGCACACTCGGAGGAGGAATATGACTACGGTCGTCGACATGAGCGCCATAGCAAACGAAGATCTCGCGTCTATGATGATCGCGACGAACCCGACATGGCCGCGGCTGGCTACACCGACCGCCGCAACGAGGGCAACCGCAACAGCGGCGGATACCGCGGAAACAACTTCCGCGATGGAGGACGCCCAGCGCAATCGTGGCAACGCCGCAACCGCGATGATGAGCCCTCGGCATACGAAAAATTGTTGGGCCCATGTACAATCCACTTCTACATCGACAAGCAGGATGGCAAAAAGAAAGCAAGCCACATGCTCAAGGATTGCCGCGATTTCCAGAAACTCAGCGAGAGCATGTCCCAGATAAGGCAGCAAGCCCCGAACCCTGGGTACGGGCACGCACCCGCGCCAGGTGAGATCGCCCACGGAGCTCCTCCACCACCACCCACGGGACCTTCGAATCACCCAATCGCACCCATGCAGAACAATGGCGGAAACGGGTACCCCGCGCCGAAGGGATCACTTATGATCCAAAAGGGGCGCCCAACAAACAAGGTGCAAAAGAAAATCACCCGCCAAGTCAGCTTGGCTATGACTGCTCCACCAGCCATCCCTGAGTATCTCAACGGTTCGGAGTCCTGCATCATGTTCAGCCATTCGGATCATCCCCACCAGATCCCTCGCCCAGGTCATACTGCCTTGGTGCTTGAGGCGCAGATCGGAGGGTTTGATATGAGTCGCGTCTTCATGGACGGCGGCAGCGACATCAACCTGATGTTCTCTAGCACCTTAGCAGCAATGCGGATCCCGCTGTGCAGCCTGGAACAATTCGACACAACGTTCCACGACATCGTCCCAGGGAAGGGCATATTTCCCCTGGGAAAGATATGGATTGACGTCATCTTCGGCCAGCCCAACAACTTTCGGTGCGAGCGACTCGAGTTCGAAGTGGTGGACTGGCCATCACAATACCACGCCATCCTCGGGCGTGTGGCATTCGCAAGGTTCCTGGCAGTACCGCATTATGCCTACCTACTACTCAAGATGCCAAGACCCAGGGGCGTCATCACTGTCCACGGGAGCTTCACCCGATCGGACCACTACGACAGGAACTTCAACAGAATCTCCCAGTCATTCGGCATGCAGGAGGAGCTCATAAGGCTCTGAGAAGTGATGGACAACGGGGCACCCCCAATTTCGAGGCAAAACGCACCTGACATGTCGTTCGACTCAACAGTCAACACGAAGAAGGTGCAGATCCACCCGACGGACGCCTCCAAGACGACGCTAATCGCCAACAACCTCAGCCCCGCATAGGAAAGCGCGCTCGTTGAATTCCTCTGTGAGTGCTGGGAAATCTTCGCCTGGTGTCCTGCAGACATGCCAGGAGTTCCCAGGGAATTCGCCGAGCACACACTCAATGTGTTCCTAGATACCAAGCCCGTCAAACAGTCCATCCGACGACTGTCCGAGCCACAGGCCGAAGCCATCGGAGTTGAGGTCAACGGACTTCTCGCCGTTGATTTCATCAGGGAGATCAAGGAAAGCGAGTGGCTAGCCAACACCGTGATGGTCCCTAAAAAGGACTCGGACATCCTACGGATGTGCGTGGAATTCACATCACTGAACAAGCACTGTCTGAAGGATCACTTCCCTCTCCCTTGGATCGATCAGATTATCGATTCGACTGCAAGATGCGAGAAACTCTCCTTCCTCGACGCCTACTCAGGCTACAATCAGATTCGACTGAAGGTCAAAGATCAGGAGAAAACGGCGTTCATCACACCGTTCGGAGTGTTCTGCTACAACACAATGCCTTTCGGGCTAAAGAATGCAGGTGCTACGTACCAGCGGTGCATGCAGGCATGCCTGAAGAGCCAGATTGGCCGCAATGTACAAGTCTATGTCGACGACATAGTAATCAAGACAAGGAAGGACAAGACACTGATCGACGATCTCTGCGAGACATTCGACAACCTTGATCGCTACAAGATCAAGCTGAACCCAGAAAAGTGCACCTTCGGCGTCCCATATGGCCAACTGCTCGGCTACTTCATCTCCTAGAGAGGAATTGAGGCGAACCCGAAGAAAATACGGGCCATACTGGCCATGGAGAAACCGAAGAACCTCAAAGGTATCCAATAACTAGCCGGGCGCATCGCGGCGCTGAGCAGGTTCATCAGCCGCATGGGCGAAAAGGCCCTGCCTTTCTATCAGCTGCTGCACAAGGCAGAAAAATTCGAGTGGACGCCCGAAGCGGACGACGCATTCGAAGATCTGAAGCGACTGCTCTCCACCTCACCCGTCCTGGTCACACCGAAGGAACGCGAGCCCCTCCTACTATACATATCAACCATGCACCAGGTGGTGAGCACTGTGCTTGTGGTCGAGCGACCTGAAGATGGCAAGACCCATGGGGTCCAATGCCCAATCTACTACCTCAGCAAGGTATTGAGGCAAACGAAGCAGAGGTACCCTCACTACCAGAAACTCGCCTACGGCGTGTTCATGACGGCTCGTCGACTGAGCCACTACTTCCAGGAGCATCAGGTGATAGTCATCAACGAAGCACCCCTGAACAGCATCCTGAACAACCCGGAGGCCACAGGACGCGTGGCCCTATGGGGAATCGAGCTGTCTCCTCTAGACATAATCTACGAGAAGCGCCATCCAATCAAGTCCCAGGTCCTACCGGACTTCCTCGTCCACTGGATGGAGCTGCAGCTGCCCGACACCCCAGATATGACACTGTCATGGATGATGCACTTCGATGGCTCCAAGCGTGAGGCTGGAGCAGGAGCCGGGGTCATACTGACATCCCCGCAGGGCGACAAGATGAAGTACGTCCTCCGGATGAAATTTCGAGCTTCCAACGATGAACCCGAATACGAGGCCCTCATCCACAACATGAGGATTGCCAAGATTTGCGGCGCAACGTGCCTAGTCATCTACGGTGACTCAAACCTCGTCGTCCAGCAAACGATGAACGAGTGTGACGCACACGCCGCAAACATGATCGCGTACCGCACACTCTACAACAAGCTCGAAGGAGACTTTGATGGCTGCGAGCTTCGGCACGTTGGAAGAGAAAGAAACGAAGAAGCCGATACTCTCGCCAATATCGGCTCCACCTGTGCACGGGTGCCACCAGGTGTGTTCCTCAAACAGATTTGCGTGTCATCCATCAAAAGCAAATTACCCAATGGATCAACAGAAGAAGCAGAGAACTCGGGGGCTACGCTACCCGAAGGACAGGAAGGACCTGAAAAGCTCGACACAGAGGTCGCAGTGGTCAACCTGATGCAGGTCATGGTAGTTGAAGAAACATGGACACAGCCATACCTCAGGTACCTGATAGACAAGGAACTGCCTGATGACCCGACAGATGCCCGGCGCATATCTCGTCGGTCTAAGACCTTCACCATCATCAATGGCGAGCTATAGAAGCGCAGCATTTCGGGTGTACTCCAAAGGTGCGTCACCATCGGTGACAGCAAAACTATCCTCCAAGACATCCACGAGGGCATATGCGGCCATCATGCGGGCAACCGCTCCCTCGTTGCCAAAGCTCTACGAGCTGGATTCTACTGGCCAACAGCCATGAACGACGCCAAGGACATCGTCCGAAGATGCAACAGGTGCTAGAGGTTCGCAGATAAACCGCACGCACCCGGATCGGAGCTCAGGACCATACCTTTGGCCTGGCCCTTCGCCCAATGGGGCCTCGACATGATCAGCAAACTGCCCAAGTCCTCGAAAGGAGGCCACGTCTACCTCCTGGTCGCAGTCGACAAGTTCACGAAGTGGATCTAAGCCATGCCCGTCACCAACCAAATGGGTAAAGCAGCCGTGAAGTTCTTTGAATCCATAGTTTATAGGTTTGGCGTGCCACACAGCATCATCACCGACAACGGTTCGAACTTCATCTCCAAAGAATTCCAGGACTTCTGCGAGGGCCTCGGGATCAACATAACATACGCCTTTGTGGCGCACCCGCAAACAAACGGGCAGGTCGAAAAGGCCAACGGCCTCGCCAGCGGCGGCATCAAGAAACGCCTAATGAGCCCGCTCGAGCGAGCTGCGGGAGCATGGACAGAAGAGCTACCCTCCGTCCTTTGGAGCCTGCGCACAACGCCAAACAGCTCAACGGGCTACACGCCTTTCTTCATGGTGCATGGAGACGAAGCCGTGCTACCTACCGAAGTACGACATAAGGCCCCACGGGTCGTCGCCTACAGCGAAGCCAAATTGACGGTCGCACTCGAAGACGTTGTCGACACACTCGACGAGGCACGCGACATCGCCGCAGCACGATCGGCGGTCTACCAACAGAGCCTCTGCAACTATCACAGCCGTCGGCTGCGACCAAGGTCCTTCGTCGAAGGAGACCTAGTCTTACGACTCAAGCAAGAGCGACTGAATAAATTCGAGTCACCCTGGAAAGGACCCTACATCGTCACCGAAGTAATCCTAGGTGGCGTCTATCGCCTCAAGCACGTGGAGTCTGGAGTCGCATACTCCAACTCATGGAACATCGCACAACTGCGACGCTTCTACCCCTAGATACCCCCCACCCTCTTTACTTTCAATAAGGCTATTCAGCCAAGGCTACCGAGCCAAACAATGTACCTCCTCATTACGATATGAATAAAGCTAAGTGTCTCGCCCCAAATTTATCTCTTACTCGCATTTCTTTATACTACAAACACACTCGGGGGCTCCCCTCACCTCACGACTTCGTCGACTGAGGATAATGCATGTAAACCTGAGTAGCTGATCACGTCAGGCTAACGAAAAGGGCATGCACATAAACAAGTACCACGTGCTAATACAATCAACCTTTACAAGAAAGGGCATAGCACGCCCAGTCGAATACATACAAGTTTTACATCTATCTTTTTTCAGGTCCTACCTATTCTGAAGAATCACCTGCGCACGATGCTCAAAAAGATCTACAACTTGTTCGGCATACCGCCTTACAGCCACGTAGTGCGGACGCATGTCCCACATGCCACCATCTGGCCGAGGAGGCGGCCCAGCCGCAACGGCAGCAAGGTCCACGTCAGGGCGATGCAGCCGCACGAGGGAAAGCGCAGCCTTCACCCCCGCAACCAATTGGTGCGGCACCAGCTCCCTGACGTGACACACGTCTCGAAACTTCGCCAGCAAGCCCCAGAGAGTCGATGGCGCTTCATCAAGAGGAAACATGACGTGCAGCATCGACGCCAGGGAAGTCTTCACCTGCCGCAACACTCGCGATACCTGGTGAACATGATCCTGCACAGTCGCAAGGACCACGGCACGGTCGCGATCCATCTAGAAAAAGCCGCCAGCCTCCATATCTTGCTGGGTCAAGCAATTGACTCGAACTGCAACACGCTCCTTCTCCTCCTGAGGAACAAGGTTAACACCTGCAAACACCTACAAAGTAAGATGACAAGCCAACAAGCGCATCCAAAAATGAGCAGCATCTCGAAGAAACTCACATTGCAGCTCTTCGGCTAAACGCCGCAACTCTCCCATCAAATACTCCTCTCTGGCGGCGCCTCGCTCTGCTTTCGATTTCCAAATGTCTGCATGACCTCGGGTGCCAAGCAACTCCTTCTCAAGACTGCGGACGCGGTCACGGAGAAACACAAGCTGCGACGCATCATCCAAGGATGGCCGCGGCTGCGGAACAGGCGCAGTATGACAGGGTCATCATCCGAAGGTCCCTAAAGGAAAAGAGACAAGGATATGAACAAACACACGAATGGGCAAACAGCTCGGAGATTCATTATATACAAAAGCCACTACGTGGCACAAGGAGTGTTCATAAATATATTACAACAAAATAAGGCAACTACTACACTACAACTACAGGGCCTAAGCAGCTGCATCCTAAGTGGCCTCGGAGCCAGACTGCCTGCTCTTGGCCTCTCCCTGCTGCCTCACCGTGTACTCCGCTAGCAGGTCAATCAACTTCGGCCCATAGCGTTTACAACGGGCAATATAGAGGGCAAAAGGTACCGAAGATCTGTCGGGAGCCGTCGGCATCTGGGAGGTGACCTGGTGAAAATCCAGCTCCTCTCTAGACGCCATGGCCATTGCCATTGCCAGCCCCATGGACACGCCGATGCCTTTCTGCTTGTGCTTGTACGCCGCAGGCTTGTCGGCTGACAAGGCATCCGCCAACAATTCGACATCGTCCAGGGAAACGCCCTTGGGGACGAGCTCCTTGTAGAAGCATCCAAGAACCTCCTTCGCCTTGGCAAGAGAGCCCACCACGATGCTACAACGGTCTTTGACCGAGCACTACCGTGCTCCAGGGCACCGCGGTCAAACTCAATACCGGCGGCATCTAGAAAACAGATAAGGGCACAGTAAAAATCAAACAAAGGTACGGAGCCAGGGCAGCCGAAACAAACCAAGCAGGCAAAACCACTCACCCGAAATAGCCTTGGCAGCAACCATCAGCTTCTCGGCTACCTCTTTCTCGCACGAGGCTGCAGCGGTGGCAAGCTGCTCCTCGCGGTCCGTAGCCTCTTGCTGCAGGTGCTCCTTGACCGCAGCTGCGTCGGCTAGCTCTTGCTCAAGGCGCTCCTTAGCACCTACGACATCCTCAGCTATTTTCTCCGCTCACCCAAGGATCTTTTTGAGAGCATCAAGCTCGCGGAGAGAAGTATTATTCTCATCTGCAAAAAGCAACAAGTACATGTGTGAGTATCATAAGCTAGCGAGCAGATAAAGAAGTAAAAGACCCAGTTTCGGGTGTACCTTGAAGCCGCTGGAGGCTGGCCTCCAACGCCAGATGCTGCTTTACCAGCTGGTTGGCGCCTTGCACAAAAGGCTGCGAGAAGAAGCATCTTATCATGAAAAGGGCTCAGGGGCTGCGCCCAAGAAACAAGCAAAACAAATCGATCATACGAAAATAGCGCTTGGGGGCTCCCCCCGAAACGCGCAAAAAACAGAAGCAATGATCAGCAGATCATACGAAAAATGCTCGGGGGATCCCCCCATGGAAAGAATGAAAGCACTTACATGACCAAATGGCGACTCCGAAGGTCCGGCTATAGTCTTCTGGGAGACAATCACCCGAACCTCCTGCGGAGAAGGGTTCGGAGCAACGCCCCCAGAGGTGGCCACCGTCTGCGAAGGAGGAGGCGTCATCTTCGACTCCCCCACCATTTCCTGAGTGGCATCACTAAATGAGCCATCAGAGGAGTGGTTGCAAAGAAAAAACATCAGTCAAAGACAATCAAGCAGAAATGAAGGATAGAAAAAAGCAACCGAAAAGAACTTACGATTCCATATCGCTCAAATTGAAGACAGGCAAGGACCTCTTGCCCTTCTTCTCTTCCTTCTTCCGCTTTGCCGGCGGCTGCGGCGCTACAGCCCGCACAGGCATGACCGGAATAGGGGAGGAAGAGCCACCATCACCTCCACTATGACGCACAAGGCACGGCGATTTTCTAGGCATCAGCGGAGTCGAGGCATCCGATGATTCGCTCGAGCTCCGTGTGCGCTTTCGGGTCTGCCCCTCGCTCGACTCGGGGGCTTCTTCTGCTGGTGACTGTGCCAAAGGAAGATCCGACATGGAGTCCACTACCTCATTGTCCGGCGCATTCGTAAAACGTTCGGGTAGTGGAGGCACCATGCCTGGTACCTTGAACTCCTACACAAAGAAAGCAAACTTTCAGAACAAACAAGCACTCAAAAAACGCACTCGAAAATATTTCTACGCGCATGCCCCAGATCTACACCTGCGGAACCGGACGACCGGCAGTAAACGGAGGAGTTAGCTACTTCCCCGGAAGGTCCTCTTCAACTTTGTACTTCAGCAACGGCCGAAGGATTCTGTCGAGATCCCCCTTGGAGAACTCCTCAGCTGAAACCCTAGTCGGATCACGACGGCCAGAGTAAAGGAACATCGGGTGCGCCCTAGCCTGGAGCGGTTGCACCCGACGTTTGAGGAAGGTGCGGATAATATCCACACCGTTTACCTTTTTATCCGGAATCACCTGGAGGTCTTCCACCCGACAATAGAGCTCCTCTATCTCCGCCACCTCACCATCCAAGATGTGGTTCTTCCAGGACCTCTTCGGCTGGATTTTCTGGGAGGGGTCGAAAGGAGCAAGGCCAAAATTTTGTCCGTCCACTAGGGAGTCGCGGATGTAAAACCATCACCTCCGCCAGTACTGCACATACTCGGACATAGAAAAAGAGAAGAAGAGAAAATTGGATTTAAGGGAAATGATGCAGCCGCCGATGGGATAAACGCCATCGGAGCCAGATTGCCTCTTCACAGAATAGAGCTTCCGGAAAAAGGCCAAAGTGCGGCTCGATACCGAGCCAGCACTCGCAGAAGGTGATGAAACAGGCGATGTGGAGAAGGGAATTTGGCGACAGATGATGGATTTGGATGCCATAGAAGAAAAGCAATCCACTGAGAAAATCATGAACTAGGAGAAAGAGGCCCCGAAGGACAAAAGCGACAAACATGACCCGAAACCCAGCGGGTGGACGGGGAATTACCTCATCGCCGGGAATCTTGACGGCCTCCTTGTCCTGCGGGATCAGACCCCGCTCACGAAGCTTGCGCAGGTCGCCCTCGCGCGTCTCCGATCGTCGCCAACCACCATTAGTGACACGAGTGGCGGTGGTACTTTTCTTGCCGCCGGCAGCAGCACTAGTGCCAACTGTGGCGGAGGCCTTCTTTGACTTCCCCATTGCAGTGCGGCGATGGCGGCGGTGTGAGCACAGAAAAGAAGATGGGAAGGATCAAAGAACTTCCAGCGCGCGCCGAAGAAATATTCAAGAAGATGGAAGCAGTGAAAGGCAAATGGCTGCGGTGAAAACAAACAAACTTTTCCCCACAGATTATAAGGACGAAGACGACAAACAGGGACCGTTCATCGGGAATCCCTAGAGACAACATCAAAATCCAACCGTCCACGTGTCAGCACAGCAACGAACCGTCGCTCACACGTCGTTCACTATGCACGTAAACCGAGGCGACGTCGTAATTATCTCCACGCCGTGCGTGACCAGTCAATTCAAAGTCAGAAGGTGGGACCCACGTTCGTCCAGTCACGTCACCTTTGGCGCCGCAGACGCTGGAGGTCACCGATCGTCAGCACTGACGTCATCAAAGCTATACTAGCAACGGTTACAAATCTTCGGCTATATAGCTAAAGTATTCACACGAATCTACGATTCGAGTAACTACTCAGGGGCTACTCCTATCAGGAGCGCTGGCCGCGCAACCGAAGTATGATTAAGGTACTACACCACTGAACTATTTCTTCGAGTCCTACGTCGAGTCTACGACTCCACTAGGGACTCGGGGGCTACTCCCATAGGGAGGACTGATTCAAGCATCCGAACAAATTTGTGTCCTACGGACCTGAAGTAAGCAACAGCTGAACTAAAGTCTCCGCTCGAGTCTACGACTCGAACAGACACTCGGGGGCTACTCCCATAGGGAGCGCTAGTCGCGCACCCTATGAATTCTTCGACTGCGATCCTTCAGATCAGCATGCAAAAACTTTTCGGCAACTCTGCCCCAATTAAACGCTAAGTGAGCAACATCCTTCTTGGCCACCCGAAACACCTACGCGGTGATAAACATTCGAATGTTGTGTCTGCGACACAAAGATAAGACCTACCGATATCATCTGATGGCCTGGCAACGCACACGACTGCGCTCTGCTAATAAAAATCCGTGCCAGCAGGCGCGATGAAAAATCCTGACGGACGTGTTGGGTACATCATTCAAAATTTACTGGGATTCCACCCCTGTAAGTCCTCAGCGGCCTGAATCGAATTACGCCAGCATATGTTCCGGGTTCGAGTCAAGGGACTCAAATCTGAAGAAGATCGTGTTGTTTTGTCCTAAGACAATTAACTTACCCTGATCCATCGGGAGAGCCAGGCACACGCATCAACAATCCCTACACACTCAAATCATTCTCTAGCAAACAGAGATAGCTGCACCTGAAAGATTGAAGAGTCCTCAGCCGAATCTACGATTTGACTGAATACTCGGGGGCTACTGACATGGTTATACCCTACGGGTACACGACCTTAGCGTACCTGGTCCATCCCAAGGAAGGACCACAAGAATATGTGCCAGCCCATGAAGACTTTCGGGTGGCCTAGGCCCATGACGCCTTCGGATCCTTGGAGAGAAAGACTAGAAAAGATAGAATATTCAAAGGGGCAAACCCTAAACTTGTAACCGACTCGATCTATGCCCGGGAACTTCCTATCTCTATATAAAGGCTAGGAGGGCACAACGAGGAAGCTCTCTCACCTTTCATACACACCTCCACGCCAGATTGCATCTGCGCACCCCTATAACTTTCGGTTTCGCCGTAATCAAGAGCAGACAAGCAGGAGTAGGGTTTTCCCTCCGTGGGCCTGAACCTGGGTAAATCTCGTGTCCCCTGGTTGCTTGTCTGTTAACCGTTCCGCGATCTCCAGCATCCCCATCTTCTCCAAAACCCAAGTCCATAACAATGGGCATTGACGAGATCAAACCTCGTCAGTGGGGTTATCTAGATTGGGAAAGGCGGACTTTGAGGTGTGCTGTTATAGCCCTACCATAGATTAGAGTGTCCAACCGGAGAGTAGTTAAGAGTAGTATCATGAAGAGAATATATTTATATGAGAGAGTGTTCACTAGTGAAAGTATGATCCCTAGGCCTTGTTTCTAAACATTGAAACACCTTTCACAACTAGATCTGTTACATGTTTGATTGCTTCCAGTCTCTTCCACGCCGTCAAGCTCTTTTCTGGCACCGTTGTCTTATAATCATCCATACCACTTGTATTTCACTATCTCTTCGCCGAACTAGTGCACCTATACACCTGACAAGTGTATTGGGTGTGCTGGGGACACAAGAGACTTCTTGTATCTTGATTGCAGGGTTGTTTGAGAGGGATACCTTTGACCACTTCCTCCCTGAGTTTGATATACCTTGGGTAATCCACTTAAGGGAAACTTCCTGCTGTTCTACAAACCTCTGCACTTGGAGGCCCAACAACTGTCTACAAGAATAGAAGTGCGTAGACATCGCACCTTTATGTTTGAGGACGAGCATAGGTTAAGATTGGGGATGTTGATGCATGTACAATGCATATATGAACTTTGTAGTTTATTGTCACATAATTCCAACATATTTGCATCATATACAATGCTATATATATGTTTTACATTAATTTATGGGGATTTACCAATGATCCTCTTTGTTTGGTTTATAACTCTCCAGGACAGGAAAACCCTGTTTTGCATATTTTTAAGTTTCAAGGGCCTAAACAAAGTCAAATGGATCTGCGATTTTCCAAGAATGATTTTTTCACAAAGAGAAGAATCTAGAGCACTAACCTCACAAGCAGAGCCCGGAGGGCCGAAAGAGGCCAGGTCCTGGGTTGTGCCACCTTGCTCTTTCCTTCCTCGAGCATATTCAACCGCCCATATTGATTCCTAGCTCTAAGTCTTGACCTAAAAACTCCTACAAAAAGGTCCCCCGTTGCAATCTTAGAAGAGGCGGAGTAGAAACATAGAAATCACAAAAAGAGCTAGAACTAGACTATGATGAAGAGGAAGTTGTCAACCTCTAGACTATGAGTTTGTAGCATTAGCTTGATCTCTCCCTCTCCCTCTCTCTCTCTCTCTTGTGCTATCATTGTTTAGAACCATATGAGCTGTTTTACATTATTATGGTCATATATGTAATTTCTATATGGTGGATCTTTGTTTGATGCGATGATATTTAGATTGGAATTATATTATGTGTAAGATGTATTGATAGATGCATATTATGTACCCCATTCTTAAGTGCTTGTTCTAATCAAACATGTATGCAAGGGCATGTGGGGGGAACGTGTGCATTAGATGGAGCATGGTGGTGGTGATTGGATAGTGAAAATAATTTTGAGATCCACTATGGTTTTTACCTTTATTTTGTTACCTCACTAGGGATAAAGTGAATGCATGTGTTATAATCATCTACTAACAACAAAGATGATCTTGTTTACTCATGGTAGCACGTTTGATATTCAAACATCATGTCGAAGTACCTAAGATTGTACTTTGTTTGTTCTTAATTCTAGATTGCATTAAGTTTTCCCTTTCTAGAAGAGTATAAGTGAGATGTGTTGCATCATCTTTATATTAGGACATTATGCCATATGAATACTAATCAAACACATAATGAAGTTTCATCGATATTATATCATCTATGAGCAGTTTTCTCACCACCACACTTTATGAGAGAGTAGAAAAGTGAACCCATGAACCCCGGTCCACTTTTTATCATAAGAAACCACCTTTAAAACTTCTTTTTATTGTCTTTTACATTTTCTACAATAATTAAATCCAAAAATACAAAAATACTTTTACTTTGTTCAAGAATAAACAAAAACCCCAAGAGAACTTTACTTTACTGTTTTTAATTCCTTATTCTAGTTGTAGTTTACTTTACTATTTTATTTAAAGTTCTACTAATACGAAACTTTGTGCTTGACAACCATAAGGTGAAGTTGGGGTAAAAGAGAAAAACTTTGTTTTGTAGGTTTCTAAAAGAGGCTAGAAGAAGGTTGTCGACTTAGATCCCAAGAGTTTGATATAAACCATTGAGTCACCCTTGTGGAAAAAATATGCTTGCTACATCACTTTGTACCTAGAGTCCCAACGAGTTGGCACACATAGAGCTGGTGTCATCAGACACCGGCATGGCCATGCTAGCTGGCTACTTTCGGCCAACCCGTTCACTGTGTACGCGTCCAACGAATCCAAGGCCACTTTGGTAACCCCTTGGTATAAAAGGAGGGTCATGGCTTAAGGGAACAGGGGATGATGGGGAAAATATAAGCAACCAGAGAGAGGAACCATAGCCAACAAGAGATGGAGAAACATAGAACAAGGAGGATCGAGAGATAGGTTAGGCTATGAGAAGGAGAGGCAACAATGGCAGATGGCCATTTCTGCAGCTAGAGCCTAGACGAGCAACCCGGCAAGGGCTTGATTCACTCCCTTGTAACCTTTTCTCTCCCGCTATGAGCAATACTACCATACATGCAGGATGTAGGGATATTAGCCTTCGGGCGGCTTGAACCTGGGTAAAAATAGTGTGTTCGTGTGTTCTCGTGGTCATTTGTGTTGCAGGGATCACTAAATTGGAAGCACAATTGTCGTCCATTGCCGAACAACTACCCTTATGTCCATGTTCCCGCACACGATACTCACTTCAGGTAAAGTTACTTCCTGTGTCCTTCTCATCACTGGTGGTACAAGGTTTGCCAAGTAAGGAACTATAGGTCTTGCGACTTTGGTATACACATGTGTGCAAAACCTAGGGACACTCTGGATAGGTTGTGTTAGTTGCTCTGGTACAAATGTCTGAATATTAGTGATAGTGGTAGATGGTGGTGGTTCGAGAGAGCATTCTGGTATGAAATTCCCATATAAACTTGAACCTCTATCCAAATCAAGATGATTCCTCAAATCTATTAGTGTTAATTGCCTTACCACTAAGCATGTGATCATTTCAGTAAATTTGTCCAACTTACTATTTTTGAAAAGCATGACCATAGGGGAAGCCCCTACAGTGTGATTTTCTTTTATTTATATACCAAAATGGAAAGTCCCAAGTACGGATAAGAAAAACAAAATTACATCAAGGGGGAGGAAATGAACAAGTAAAGGTAAAGACATGTTTATGTTAAGAGAGATAAAACCCAATCTAGCAAGGGTTGAACCATATGAGACTTCACTTTGTGGTGATGTAGAAGAATGTCACTCTCAAATCTAACCTTCCACCTAGCAAAGGAAGGGGCTTGGTTTTTAAAGATGAAGCTGTTCCTTTTCTTCCATATGTTCTAGGCCGCACACGTGACAATCTCCATGAAGCAGGGGCCTATAAACGAACCACTAGCTGCTAGGAATCTAGCTAATATCATCAAAGTGTGTTCCCACTGAATGTTAAGGAAATTCCAACAAAGAATCATCAAAGGGGCACACAAAGAACAAATGGTCTCATGTTTCAAAGTTCCGGTTTCTACACAGTACACACTCAGGTCCATAATCCACCTTCCATTGTTTTCTAATCATCAAATCTTTAGTGTTTAGTCTATCCTTTTGCAATAACCAGGCAAAAACTGGAAGCTTCAAAAAACATTTAGATTTTCATATGAGCTGGAGGGCTGGATCCTTTGGAGCTTCAGCAAAAATGAAATTATAAAACTTTCCCAAGGTGTATATGGAGCTGCCCCAAGGGAAGATTCTAGTGTTATTTACTGTCCAACTTACTATTGGTCTTCCCTTACCCGGTTGAGATTTTCACCTCTGCTTGAACGTTGGCCATTTCTTACCGACTCTGAGTAAAAGTATCCAATTTCTTCTAGAATTTTGCTATGAAGTCTTCAAACTCTTCTTGAGTAACCAGGTGTTTCACGATGTGAGTATCGCCTTCTATTGTTAGATTTTGTTTCGATTCTTCCGTCGCCTTACATGAAGCAAGGATCTGAAACCTAGGATTTTACTACTAGAATAACAAGGTGTTCAACCAACCAAATCACACATAAAACCCCTAATCGCCTCCATGGTACCCTTAGTTCTTCAGCTCGTGCCGACTGGCTCCGGAATTTTACTAGAAAACTAGCTCCCAAACCCTTGCTTGACCTCCCAACAATCCTCAAGAACCAAGGCCAAAACCACCGCTCTAATACCAGATTGTAACTGACCTCTAATAGAAATCAGCGAATTGATAGATAAAATTCAGCAAGAGGTGAGATTTTTTCAGAGCATTCGGAAATGAGAAATAAAGAAGTAAATGAGAGCCGGGCTAAAACGCAATGACAGCGTACTAGGGTTTATTTCATTCAACATCAAGATAAGGTATAGGGTTTACATCACATGTACTTATAGCATCCGAGGCAACAGAGCAATTGAACAAAAAATTAAAGTAACAGAGGATATCGACTTCTTCAGCAACAACGACGAAGACGACGTATGGCACGAAACGGCTATCTGCGGGTTGAACTTGGCCCGTGAGATGCTCATGATCAAACCGGTATCTTCTTATTCTGACCATTGGTTAACTGTCCCCATTTCAGTTAACTGAACTCATTTCCATGAGTTCATGACACACCCCACTCGCGGACGTCTGTGGACCGTGCTGCTTCTTTGCTCTGTCTCGGCTTCTGCTCGCCAGCGCCTCACGTCCCCGCCGGCCGCCGCGCCCACTCGCCGACCGTCTTTGTCCCGCCATCGCCTCCCATACCATCCCGGCGCCTGTCCCCGCAATCCCTCTTTCCACTCCGGCGGCGTGCGCTCCATTACCGGCGTCTGCTACTGAATCTGCCTCCCAAGTCGCTCGTCCCCTTCCTCTCTCCCGTACGTACGCAAGCGCGCGGGCGAGAGGCTCACGCTCCGGCGGACGGTGGCCGGCAGCCAGCGAAAGAAGCACGGCCGAGAGGGCAAGGTAACCTGACCTCCTTTTTCCTCTTCTCTCCTGCATACCCCAGAATTTTAATGGATAATTATCTTGGAACCCTAGGTTTGTGAGATGAAATTTCTGAGTTGCGGAGTGAAGATGGAATCAATCTAAAGGAAATGAAGTAACAGAATCCGCTGGAAGTGCAGGAAGCAAGAGCCCCAGCCAGCGACTCATTCTTTGCTGGAGAGTGGAGAGGTAGGAGGTAGCAATCCAACAAACAGGAACTGATTGTCTTTCTGAAAGGATATTTGTTCTGTACATGCACAGACATCCTTGATAATATTTCATCAAACCAAGCAAGTAGCTTAGGGTATTTAGTCAAAGGATGACCAACTTTGGATATATTATCAAAGATCCAGCAACTTTGGTATGACCGATCAAATTCATTCTGGGCAAGACATAGTAGCAAGGAGCATGAAGGGCGTGGGAAACCCGATCCCATGCCGAACGAAGTGGAGAAAGGTAGCCTACAGACGACTCGTTCCTTGAGGATATGGTTATGAATGCCAATGTTGTGAAGAGGGATTTCCTGAGAGTGATGGTCGACTCAGTCTCCATTTCCCAGTATCTCTGCATTGTCGCTCTTGTAGTTTCGACGTGGACCCATACCCTCAATTTGGCCATTGATGGGATCACTCTCCTGAAATTCGATATTGGCCTTGTGCTTGTTGGGTTCTTGGTCCTCTTGCTCACAACGAGTCCATTCTCGCTGAAGCTACTCTCAAAGTATGTCCTCAACATATCATTCTTCACCAGTGGCCTTTATGTTTTAGCGCCAATTTGCCATACTCTCACTAGGTCCATCAGTTCAGATTTCAATCTGGGCACTTGCTGTGTTCCTTCTGCTAGTTCATCTCTTCTTGCATGATTATTCCGGCTCAACTATAAGACCTCCAGGTGCACTCAACAACCCAAAGTTGACCAGCAACATCTCCTTGAATGCATCGATAGTAGCTTCTGTCCTTGTGGCTGTTAGGAATAGACAAGTTGTATTCCCTGGGGGCCAAAGGCCACAACATATAGTTACATGTACAGGTGAGAATATGCAGGAACCCCCTAACAGGTGGGGAAAATACACATATACAAATATACATCTAACACCCCCCTCAAACTCATGGTGGATCCACAACACTGAGTTTGGAGAGTAAGAAGTCATGCTGCGCTCTAGTTTGTGCCTTTGTAAAGAAATCCGCCAACTGCAAATCTGAAGGCACATACTGAAGCGCAACAACCTGAGCCTGCACCTGAGCACGTGTATAAAAAGCATCAACACCAATATGCTTGGTAAGCTCATGCTTGACCAGATCACGTGCAATACTGATAGCACATGTACTGTCAGACAAAAGTGGAGTGGGTGTCGTAACAGAGACCCCAAAATCTGCAAGCAACCACCGTAACCATGTCACCTCAGCAATCAACAAGGCCATAGCTCGCAACTCAGCCTCTACACTCGAACGGGGAACTGCAACCTGTTTCTTCGTCTTCCAAGCAACAAGCGAACCACCAAGAAACACACAGTAAGCAGAAAGTGAACGACGATCCGAAGGATCACTCGCCCAAGTAGCATCTGAGTAGCACTGGAGCTGGAGAGAGCTGGAACGAGGAAAGAAAAGGCGACGAGTAATCGTGCCACGAAGATAACGAAGAACACGGAGGAGATGACTATAGTGGACAGTGGTAGGAGCTGAGACAAACTGACTCAGAATATGAACAGGATAAGATATATCAGGACAAGTGACAGCAAGATAAACAAGACTCTCAACAAGATGGCGATAACGCGTCGGATCAGGAAGAGGATCACCATCAGTAGGACGAAGCTTAACATTAAGCTCCATAGGAGTCTCAACAGTGCGCTCATCCCCAAGAGCAGCACGAGCAAGAAGATCCTGAATATACTTTTCTTGAGAGATAGAAAAGCCATCAGAAGTGGAAGAAACCTCGATCCCAAGGAAATAGCGGAGAGGCCCAAGATCGGTCATAAGAAACTGCTCACGAAGACGAGCCTTAACAAAGGCAATATACTCAGGATCATCACCAGTAATGATCATATCATCAACATAGATAAGGAGAAGAGTGCGTCCACGAGGAGAAGTGTGGACGAACAGCGCTGGATCATGAGCGCTGGGAGAGAAACCATCAGCAGTCACCACAGAGGCAAAACGCTCAAACCAGGCACAAGGGGCCTGTTTCAGGCCATAAAGAGAACGCCGAAGGCGACAGACCATCCCATCAGGGACAGAATACCCGGGAGGAGGCTGCATGTAAACCTCCTCACTCAACTCGCCATTAAGAAAAGCGTTCTGAACATCAAGCTGAGACACAGACCAGTGTCGAACAGAAGCGACAACAAGAAGAGTACGCATAGTGGTCATATGAGCCACAGGGGCAAAAGTCTCATCATAGTCACGGTTGTGCTCCTGCTGAAAGCCACGAGCTACAAGACGCGCTTTGTAGCGCTCAAGAGATCCATCAGAGCGGGTCTTAATTTTATAGACCCACTTACACGTGATAGGACGAACACCGGGAGGGGGAGAGACAAGATCCCAGGTGCCAGTGCGCTCAAGCGCAGCAATCTCCTCAGCCATAGCAAGCTGCCATTCAGGATGACGCTCAGCATCCCGATAAGAAGTCGGCTCGGAGGCAACAGAAAGACCGTACTGACTAGGAGAGTAACGGTCTGGAGCACGACGTGGACGAGTCGCCGGAAGAGGAGAGGGAAGCTCGTCAGAAGAAGAAGACATATCAGAAGAAGAAGAAGAAGGGGCATGAGTGCGACGAGAATAATGAAAGGGAAAAGGAGACAACGGTGAGGTGGGCGGAGGATCAGAAGAAGAAAGAGGAGAACTAGGTGGGGAGGAGGACAACGGAGTCGAAGAGGATGGCGCCGGGGACGAAGAGGGCGCATCAGAACGAGGTCCAGGAGGAGGGACAATAGGAATAGAAGGAGGTGCATCAGGAAACAGAAGAAAGGAGATATCATCCACCGGGTAGGTACCAGAGGTGGGGCGAGGGTAGAAGGGACGCGTCTCATCAAATGTGACATCACGAGAGATGCGCATCCTACGACCAACAGGGTCCCAACAGCGATATCCCTTATGCTCATCACTGTAGCCAAGAAATACACACTCAACAGACTGAGCGGTCAGTTTGGTGCGTTCACGAGGAGGGAGAAGAACATAGCAAACGCAACCAAACGAACGAAGAGCCGAGTAGTCTGGAGAACCACCAGAGAGACGCTCGAGAGGGATGCCACCTTGCAGGGCAGCAGAAGGCTGGATGTTAATGAGATAAGTCGACGTAGCGACAGCCTCAGCCCAGAAATGCGGCGGAAGAGAAGAAGAAATCATCATAGCACGGGTGGTCTCAAGAATATGACGATGCTTACGCTCGGCGACACCATTTTGAGCATGTGCACCGGGACAAGAAAACTGAGCAAGGGTGCCCTGCTCAGCAAGAACACCACGCAGGTGCTGAGAGATATACTCACCAGCAGAATCAGCACGGAACACACGAATGGGCGAGAAATACTGAGTGCGGACCATAGCCGCAAAGCGCTGATAAATGGACAGCACCTCACTGCGAGAGCGCATGAAATATAGCCAAGTGTGACGAGAAAAATCATCGATAAAGAGAACATAGTAGCGATGACCTCCTTTCGAGGGGAAAGGAGCTGGTCCCCAAACATCAGAGTGAACAAGATCAAAAGGACGCTCGGACACAGACTCACTGTGAGGATACGGTAGCTGAATCTGCTTACCAAGGTGACAGCCCTGACAATCCAAAGAAGCGTTTTCGGAGACAGATCCCAGAACACCACGATGAACTAAAGACGAGAGGCGAGAACCACATAAATGTCCAAGACGATGATGCCACTGCTGAAAAGAGCTAGTAGCGACAACTACAGATGCCGAGGAACTGGCGACGGTGGCATTAGAAGGAAGACGAAGCCAGTGAAGCTCCCAGAGGCCATCATGGCGGCGGGGGCCAGCACCAAGCATAGTGCCGGTGCGACGATCCTAAACAGAACAGGAGTCAAAGTCGAGAGTGATGCTACAACGAGAGTCAACAATCTGACTACCAGAAAAGAGTTGCATGTTAAGTTGAGGAACATGCGCAACAGAGGGAACATAAAACGAGGAAGTACTAAGAATGCCTCGACTAATGACTGGGTGAGGGGTACCATCGGCAGTAAGAACACGAACAGGGGGGTCGACAGGTCGAACAGAATGCAACAAGGAAGAATCAGGAGTCATATGAAAAGAAGCTCCAGTATCAAGAAGCCATGGGGATGTACCTAGAGAAGGAGGAGGTGGTCGCTCAATGCCAGAAAACTCAGTCGCAGAACCAGCAGAACCTGTCGGTGAAGAATCCCAAGCATCAAGCAGGCATCGAAGCTGCGCTATCTCATGCGCAGAAAGAGGCACGACTGGAGAGGTCGAGGTACAATCAGGTGCCGACGAGGAGCTGTCACCAACACACACAGAGGCCGCCAAAGGTGATGACGGAGAGCAATACGCCGATGAAGACGGAGTCGACGAAGGACGGTCATAGCCGCCTGAAGAAACCGCAAGAGTCGATGTCGAGCGACGGTCCGACATAGACGGGGATGGCGAAGCGCGGCCATAACCACGTGAAGAGGCCGCGAAAAACGATGTAGAGCGGCAGGCCGACGTAGACGAAGTCGGCGAAGGGTGGCCATAGCCGCCTAAAGAAGCCGCAAAAGTCGATGTTGAGCAGCGAGCCGACGTAGACGAGGTCGGTGAAGCGCGGCCATAACCACGTGAAGAGGCCGCAAGAGTCGATGTAGAGCGGCAGGCCGACGAAGAAGAAGTCGGCGAAATGCGGACAGAACCGCGTGAAGAAGCCACGAGAGTCGATGTAGAGCGGCGAGCCGACATAGACAGAGTCGGTGAAGAGCAACAAGGCAGCGAAGACGAGGTCGGATAACCACAGGAAGAATCTGCGAGGACCGACGTAGAGGGACGCGCCGACAAAGATGAAGTCGACGGGCAAGGGCCAAGTAACGAAGGAAGACCCGAGCGCACGACGGGAGCATCGGAAGAAACAGCAGCAGGAGAAGACATCTCTCTCTCTTTTTTACAGATCAGGGAGCAGGAGCAGGACCCGCGCTTCAGTATGCGCGTCAGGGCGCGGTGTCAGGGAGGACCCGCGGTGTCGTCAGGGCAGTGAGACCCGCGTCAGGGAGGACCCGCGTTAGGGGCAGTGGTCGAGGCGGGGCAGTCGAGGGCGCGGTGTCCCGCGTGGGTAGCAGTAAGGCGCGTGGGCTCCCGCGTGGGCGGTGTCCCGCGTGGGTAGCAGTCGAGGCGGGGCGGACGCCGGGTCGGGGAGCATAGGACCCGTGTCAGGGCGCGTGAGCAGAGGACTTGCCGCGTCGGGGAGCAGACCGAGGACGTCAGGAGGCGGCGCGTCAGGCAGCGGGTAGATCGGTCAGGAGGCGGCGCGTCAGGCAGCGGGTAGATCGATCCCGCACGTCTCCCTACTCGATCTCGCGTGGACGAGAAGATCTCACAAGGATCTCGACCGGGAGCGGGCTCCTCGAGGCGGGGACTGGAGCACCGAGGCGAGGCGGCGGAAGAAGCCACGCGCGGACGAACAAGAGAATACTAGAGCTCGCCGGCGGCGAGAGGAGGCTGCGGCGGCGGCCGGACGCGGCGGCAGAGAGCCGGGACGAACGGCGGCTGCGGCAACGAAAAAAAAGGAGCTAAACCTAAAGCTCTGATACCATGTCAAGCTTCATGCACTAGCCAACGCAACCAAAAGTCCGAACTGATGGAAAGGGCTAGTGCAATCCACTTATACACTTCAACATGTCAAGCTTCATGCACTAGCCAACGCAACCAAAAGTCCGAACTGATGGAAAGGGCTAGTGCAATCCACTTATACACTTCAACATGTCAAGCTTCATGCACTAGCCAACGCAACCAAAAGTCCGAACTGATGGAAAGGGCTAGTGCAATCCACTTATACACTTCAACACCCCCTCTCACGTGTGACGGGGAGAAGTCAGCACGTGCAACCGGAAGAAAGCGACGGCGCGCGAAACTCACGTATGACTCAAGATGCCTATATGTGGACATAGAGGGGTTAACAGCAATTTTAGGATAAATTGCGAAAGTCAGGATTCGAATTCGAGACCTTAGACTCTGATACCATGTTAGGAATAGACAAGTTGTATTTCCTGGGGGCCAAAGACCACAACATATAGTTACATGTACAGAATATGCAGAAAACCCCCTAACAGGTGAGAAAAATATACATATACAAATATACATCTAACAGTGGCTTCACGTCTGCCATGCATCTTGGCTACACGTCTTTGCAATCATGCTCTTCTCCTTGCAGGTCTTTCTGTTTGTGCCACTGGTTACATTTTGTATCAAGTACTCCCGTAGATCCATTTGGTATTCTCATTTGCTCTGATGATCATGACCCTGAGTGTCATGTACCAGTTGCATCGGATGCTCTTCATTTTACGGGCTGCTGGCACTTGTTGTTTTCATCTCGCTTGTTTGCCCTTACTGGCTTATCAGGATTCAAGAATACAAGTTCGAGATCGATGGTCCCTGGGATGAAGCTAAACTCTGCTTTGATATAACTGAATAATGTTAGATGTATATATCTGTATATTGTATTTCCCCCATATGTTAGGGGGCTTCCTGCATATTTGCCATGTACCTGTACTATATATTGTGGCCTTTGGCCCCAGAGGAATACAAGTTGCGTATTCCTAACATGGTATCAGAGCCACGTTAGCCCCGTCCTCTTTCTTGCAACTTCGTTGGCCGTCATCGTCCCTGTCGCCGCCGGCCTTGCCGTCGTCGTCGCCGCCCGTTTTGCCCCGTTTTCAGATCTGGATTGAGATCAGTTTTCACCTCACGTACCTCGTGATTCCACCTCGCGGGATCGAGCTGCAACTTCCGATCAAAACTCTACTTCCGATTGGATCTGAGTCTTCGTCGGTTTCGATTGGAGCTGTCCTGCTGCTGCCTCAATCAGATCAAGGTGAAGGCACGTTGGAGCAGGAGCAGATCGAGCTGTCCTCCTGCTGCCTCAATCAGATCAAGGAGAAAAGAATACCCAATCCTGCTGCAAGCCACGGACGCCAGGGGACGTACGCGCGCGGAATCCTGCAAGCCACGCGCGGAATCCTGCTTCAAGCCACGCGCGCCGCCCGAGCTGCTCCATCGCTGTTCCTCCTTCCTGACGGGACTGCCTGACGGGACTGCTCGTGACCGTGTCCTCGCACAGGGAGACACCCACGCAGGATCGACCGCCCTCTCCCTGCCTCCGTCAAATCATCTCCTGACGCTCAGCCCGCGTGGACCCGCCCCCTGACGCTGCGTCCGCGTGACCCGGTGCTGCCTCCCGCCTGGCCCGCCGCTGGCCGGATCTGGCCCCACCCTTGTCGGCTTTCGTCTGTTTGCGTCAGGATCGCTCAGATCTAGATCTAATCTGTGTCAAAAAAAAGAGATATGTCTTCTTCCTCGGGCTATGTTGCGATTCCTCGCTGTCCGGTGGTCTTTGATGGCGCGAATTACCCTGATTTCCCTGCCTTTATGCGTGTTCACATGCGCGGTCTCCGTCTTTGGGGTGTGCTCTCTGGCGAGGTCTGCTGTCCGCCGTGCCCCCTGCTCCTGTGGCTCCTCTTCCCCCGACGCCGATTGTTCTTGGTGCTGATGCTTCTCAGGAGGCCAAGGATGCTGCTCAGAGTGCTGATGATAGTGCTGTTGCTGCTTATGACCTGAAGTTCAAGCAATACTCTTCTGATCTCGAGGCCTATCGACACGCTCTGACTGCTTACACTCAGTGGGTTGATGAGGATGCTCGTGCTGCTGCTGTTCTCACCTCCAGTGTTCTGCCCCAGTATGCTGCTGAGTTCATGAGTCTCCCTACTGTTGCCGCTTAGTGGGTCCATCTTCGTCAGCGCTATCAGCCGTCTGGGGATGCTCTTTACCTATCTGTGGTTCGCCAGGAGCATGCTCTCCAGCAGGGTGATTCTACTATTGATGAGTTCTATACTCAGAGTGCCGCTATCTGGCGTCAGCTTGATTCTCTTCGTACTGCTGTTTGTGGCACATGCTCATGTTGCCAGATTGTGCGCTCGGATTTGGAGTTTCACCGCATCTATGAGTTTCTGTCTCGGCTCCGCCAGGAGTTTGAGCCCCGGCGTGCTCAGCTGAATGCTCGTGGTCGTGTTCCGCTCTCTGAGGTGTTGTCTGAGCTTCGGGCTGAGGAGACCCGTCTCCGTGGTGCTGGTCTTCTTGCGGTTCCATCTGTGATTGCTACCCCTGGTCCTCCTATGCCGTCTGTTCCCTCGACTCAACCGCGGTCCTCTGTGCCGCCGCCGATACTACCCACTCCTCCAGGTCAGGGTCAGAGTCAGCTTCAGCACCAGCAGCCTCAGGGTCAGAGTCAGCACCAGCAGCCTCGTGGTCAGGGTCGCCGTGGTTCTCTTCGTCACTGCTCTTACTGCAACAGGGATGGCCACACTTGGGCCACCTGTTATACACGGAACCCCAGTTTACGACAGCAGCACCAGACTCGTGGGCAGTCGGCTCCTTCCGGGTCATCAGCAGTTGCTCTCTCTGATCAGGACATTATCAGGAGTCTTCGCGGTCTACTTGCTGCTACAGGCTCTTCTTCGACGGGCACTGCTGGTTCTGTGACTGATTCTTCAGGCCCTGTGCGACCACCACCTTCTACACAGTCAGGTACGTCCCCGTGGTATCTGGATTCTGGAGCTTCCTTTCATATGACCTCTGAGTCTTCTTTTCTGTCCGCTCTTCGTTCTCTTCCTTCTCCTGTCCGTGTTTTTACGGCTGATGGTACCTCTCTTCCTGTTTCTAGTCGGGGCACCCTTTCTACTTCTTCTTTTTTTGTTCCCGATATTTCTCATGTCCCTCTTCTTAAGATGAATCTGTTCTCTGCTAGCCAGCTTACTGACTCTGGTTGTCGCGTCATTCTTGATGCTGATTCTTGTGTTGTTCAGGACCGTCGCACACAGGCCCTGGTTGGAGCTGGCCCTCGCAGTCGTGATTCTTCAGGGCTTTGGGAGTTAGACTGGCTTCGTGTTCCTTCTGCTGCCCCTTCATCTGCCAGTTCTTCTCCGGTCGTCGCCTCTGCTACCAGCTCCTTTCAGCAGTGGCATCATCGTCTTGGTCACCTTTGTGACTCCCGCCTGTCGTCATTAGTTCATCATGGTCTTCTGGGGTCTGTTTCCGGAGATGGGTCTTTACATTGTTAGGGCTGTAGGTTGGGTAAACAGATTCAGCTTCCCTATCCTACTAGCGCGTCTGTATCTCAGCGACCTTTTGATTTAGTTCATTCCGATGTTTGGGGTCCGGCTCCTTTCGCTTCGAAAGGGGGTCATCACTATTATATTTTATTCATCGATGATTTTTCTCGGTACACTTGGTTGTATTTTATGCGCTCTCGCAGTGAAGTGCTCTCCATATATCAGCGTTTTGCGGCCATGGTCCGCACTCAATATTCTACCCCTATTCGCGTGTTTCGTGCTGATTCTGCTGGTGAGTATATCTCCCAGATGTTGCGTAGTGTTCTTGCTGACCAGGGCACCCTTGCTCAGTTCTCCTGTCCTGGTGCACATGCCCAGAATGGCGTTGCTGAGCGTAAGCATCGCCATCTTCTTGAGACCACTCGTGCCCTGATGATTGCTTCTTCCCTTCCTCCGCATTTCTGGGTTGAGGCTGTCGCTACGTCGGCTTACCTCATCAATATTCAGCCTTCTGCTGCTCTGCAGGGTGGTATCCCTCTTGAGCGCCTATCTGGACAGTCTCCAGACTACTCCATGCTTTATTTGTTTGGTTGTGTTTGCTATGTTCTCCTTGCTCCTCGCGAACGCACCAAACTGACCGCTCAGTCTGTTGAGTGTGTTTTCCTTGGATACAGTGATGAGCATAAGGGCTATCGCTGTTGGGACCCCGTTGGTCGTCGGATGCGTATCTCTCGTGATGTTACTTTTGATGAGACGCGTCCTTTCTATCCTCGTCCCACCTCTGGTACCTACCCGGTGGAAGATATCTCGTTTCTTCTCTTTCCTGACACACTCCCTCCTTCTACTCCTTCTACTCCTATGGTGTCTTCTTCAGGATCTCCCCCCTGATGTCTCTTCTTCTACACCGTCCTCCTCTGTTCCGTCTAGTTCTCCTAGTTCTCCTCGTTCTCCGGAGTCTTCCTCTGCTATTCCTTCTTCTTCGTCGTCGTCTCCTGGTTCGTCTTCCTCTGACGAGCTTCCCTCTACTCGTCCTGTTCGTCAGCGTCGTGCTCCCGATCGTTACTCTCCTAGTCAGTATGGTCTTTCTGTTGCCTCCGAGCCGACTTCTTATCGGGATGCTGAGCATCATCCTGAATGGCAGCTGGCTATGGCTGAGGAGATTGCTGCGCTTGAGCGCACTGGCACCTGGGATCTTGTTTCTCCCCCTCCCGGTGTCCGTCCTATCACGTGTAAGTGGGTCTATAAGATTAAGACCCGCTCTGACGGATCTCTTGAGCGCTATAAAGCGCGTCTTGTGGCTCGTGGTTTTCAGCAGGAGCATGGTCGTGACTATGATGAGACCTTTGCTCCTGTGGCTCATATGACCACTGTGCGTACTCTTCTTGCTGTTGCTTCTGTTCGTCACTGGTCTGTGTCTCAGCTTGATGTTCAGAACGCCTTTCTCAATGGTGAGTTGAGTGAGGAGGTTTATATGCAGCCTCCTCCTGGGTATTCTGTTCCCGAGGGGATGGTTTGTCGTCTTCGACGGTCTCTTTATGGCCTCAAACAGGCTCCTCGTGCCTGGTTTGAGCGCTTTGCTTCCGTAGTGACTGCTGCTGGCTTCTCCCCTAGTACTCATGATCCAGCGCTGTTTGTTCACACTTCTCCTCGCGGACGCACTCTTCTTCTTCTTCTCTATGTTGATGATATGATCATTACTGGTGATGATCCTGAGTATATCGCCTTTGTTAAGGCTCGTCTTCGTGATCAGTTTCTTATGACTGATCTTGGTCCTCTTCGATACTTTCTTGGGATTGAGGTTTCCTCCACTTCTGATGGCTTTTACATCTCTCAGGAAAAGTATATTCAGGATCTTCTTGCTCGTGCTGCTCTTGGGGATGAGCGCACTGTTGAGACCCCTATGGAGCTTAATGTTAAGCTTCAACCTACTGATGGTGATCCTCTTTCTGATCCGACGCGTTATCGTCATCTTGTTGGGAGTCTAGTTTATCTTGCTGTCACTCGTCCTGACATCTCTTATCCTGTTCATATTCTGAGTCAGTTTGTTTCTGCTCCTACCACTGTTCACTATACTCATCTTCTCCGTGTTCTTCGTTATCTTCGTGGTACGATCACTCGTCGCCTTTTCTTTCCTCGTTCCAGCTCCCTCCAGCTCCAGTGCTATTCGGACGCTACGTGGGCGAGTGATCCTTCGGATCGTCGTTCACTTTCTGCTTACTGTGTGTTTCTTGGTGGTTCGCTCATTGCTTGGAAGACGAAGAAACAGACAACGGTTTCCCGTTCGAGTGTTGAGGCTGAGTTGCGTGCTATGGCCTTGTTGACTGCTGAGGTGACCTGATTACGGTGGTTACTTGCGGATTTTGGGGTCTCTATTACCACACCCACTCTGGTTTTGTCTGATAGTACAGGTGCTATTAGTGTTGCACGTGATCCGGTCAAGCATGAGCTTACCAAGCATATTGGTGTTGATGCTTTCTATACACGTGCTCAGGTGCAGGCTCAGGTTGTTGCGCTTCAGTATGTGCCTTCAGATTTACAGTTGGCGGATTTCTTTACGAAGGCACAGACCCGAGCGCAGCATGATTTCTTACTCTCCAAACTCAGTGTTGTGGAACCACCATGAGTTTGAGGGGGGTGTTAGATGTATATATCTGTATATTGTATTTCCCCCCTATGTTAGGGGGCTTCCTGCATATTTGCCCTGTACCTGTACTATATATTGTGGCCTTTGGCCTCAGAGGAATACAAGTTGCTTATTCCTAACAAATAAGTCATGTGTGTAGAAGATTGGGTTCATTGTATCTGTGACTGATTTAGTGCTAGTCTCTGTTGCAAGTTTCCATCTGTATGTACATGCTCTCTTTTTTTGGCGAGAAATATGTACATGCTAGTTGTTACTGTGGTCCAAATACGGCCTTGTGTTCTGCACTCTAGTGATGTATCTTAACAAAGCATTCAAAGTTCAAACTCAGTATTCAAATACATGACAATCTTTGTTCCAAGTCAAGGGGATGCCTTACTCGGTATAGTAACAGACTAACAGTGATCCTATTATTACAAAAAATAACAGCAATCGTTCCTTCTTTTTTGAAAGAATATCAGTGATTCTTGTAAATGCAATGCAACAACTTATGATGTATTCGATCATGCTGAAATGAACTGCAACTCAACAAGAGAAACAGCATAACTCTAGATTTTGCACATGCTCAAGTTCTTTTGGAGATGCTAGAAAACTAAACCCTATACTTGTGCATTAACACATTCATGAACATACACAATTCCCATAACAAAAAGGTGAATCGTTTTGAATATCCAATGAACTGCTTTATTCTGAGTAACATCTCCACATGTTTGAGTCATTAACATCGATCGGGCCAGCATGCCCAAACAATGCAGAACCCTGAGTATCCTCGCTCATGCTAGGAATTGACGGTTTTTTTTTTACTCTGCAAGCCTTTATTTCCTCCTGTCTGCACTAATTGTAAGGCGCTCAAATGTCCTTAGAGTGGGATCGTAATGGACATTTCTCACGGTTTTTGATAACGACGAGGACCTGGCCTCCAGTCGAGTTGATTGGTGAAGCCTCTGAGTGGTTGATGGGCGACTGCTGCCACTGCTGGTTGGGAATAGGTGGCTACTGGCTAGTGCGTGTTGGGTCACTGGGCTCTCCAGAACTTGTTCTGCTGCTTGACAGGAGAGCGTTCCTCGACGTGCTCCCATTCCGAGATGACGTAGGCCTTCTTTTATCCGAATCAGCAGCCTAGCATATACTCCCTCCGTTTCAAAATATAAGATGTTTTAGATTTATGAATAAAATAAATCTAGACTTGTTTTAGTACGTAGGTTCACTCAACTTTAGGATGAATATACACACTAAAAGAAGTCTAGATTTATTTTCTTCACAAACCTAAAACATCTTATATTTTGAAACGGAGGGAGTAGATGTAAAAATGTTGCAAGCCTTCTAATTATCCGACAGATCCATATTGGCCCTCCGATGCATAGGCGTGCCTATCAACCATCAAATGCTGCTTCCATGCAAAAGTTTAAGTGCATGGTGCATGTTCACTAAGCATCAGATATTTTAGATAAAATAAACCGAGCACTTCTAACCATCTTGGGTGCCAACAATGAATCCAATAGGGTTCTGTGCTTCGTGTTTTCTCCATGATGGCCAGAACCAGAGCCAGTTCTTCTAGCAAATGTTTCCACTGAACCAGAGAATCTATCAGGAACATCCTGTCTTGCTGTTAACATAGAAGGAAACAAAAAGTTTTACTTCCCATAAAGCTTATTTTCTGAATACGAACTTCCCAAAATGTGCATGTAACTGCAAACCTGAAGTCCGTTCAGCCCGTTCTTAAGATGGTCCCACCAACCCACCTGCTAAACTGAAACGCAGGAATTTGGTTTATTCAGCTTCATTAAAAAAAGTCCGTATAAGAGCATCTATAACCCAGTGAATTTCTATTGTGATACCATTTTAGCCTCTCCTAATTATGATTTGAGGGGTTTGAACTCGGTGGCGGAAATAGACCTGGGGCAGCTAGGGCTTCTCCCCAAGGCTCAGGATTAGAGCCATGGCTGGGCCAAGCTTGTGACTTGTTTTGGCTAAGCCAAGGCCCAGTGCAAACAGAGTATGATCAGGCTGGACTAGCCACAAGCTTGTTTGTACTGCCAGGCTACCAGATGATAGAACTTGTCTTTAGCGTATCATGGACCAGGTCAAAATCTAGAATTAGTATAGTGTCACTACGGATTATGCAACCAACAATTTCCAAAGCAAAGAAAATTGATAAATCAAGTTGCGCTAGCAAATGTTCATGAATGACACCAACCTGGCTTGCTTTATGGCCTAAACCCATAAGGAAGTTATCTGGCTTTATATCACGATGAAGAAAGCCCCTCAAGTGCATGTAATCTACCCTTGCAATCTGTATAAAAATATTGGAATGCATTAATTTGGCAGTAAAAATCAACAAAAGAAATTACTCATAAGATTTGAATTTTGCAGATAAATACTTCTGTTGGTATTATGTCAAATAGGTGAGCCAATATTAACGGTCAAGATGCTATGATACAGTAAGAAAAAAACTTACCATCTGATCAGCAAGCAAAAGTACTGTTTTAAGAGTGAATTTTCTGTTGCAATAGTTGAATAAATCCTCCAGACTTGGACCAAGAAGATCAATGGCCATGACATTGTACTCCCCGTCCAGTCCAAACCACTTCAGATGAGGAATCCCAGCTAGAGTTTGGAATCAAGCATTAAATCAAAAACAGAATAAAAAGCAAGTTCTTGTATCTAATTATCTATGCTTACTTCCCCCTTGCAGAAGCATGCATAGTTTTGACTCATAATGAAGCTGAGGATGCCTTGATTTAACAGATTCCAAACAAATTGTGAGATGACAGAAACATTCAGGAAGCCATGTCTAGATGCTAGCAGTTGCAGGGGCAGTTAACCTGCCCTAACACCCAGAGTTCATGTTGAATTTGTATGCTCAAGTTCTGAAAAGGTTGCTGCTAATTGCATTATTACCTGTACTTTCTATGAGCATAGGTCTTGCCTCATCTATGCCTACAATCCAACACATTTAGGAGGTAAAGATTATGCAATTAAGACACCAGAGTTTATCAGGTTATACAAACCAGAATTTAATTCTAACGGGCTTGCAGGGCAAAGTGCGGGGGGGGCAGTTCTCTCATTTGATAAGAAAATAACTACCAAGTTTTGTGAGGAATGTTACCTCCACGGAAGATTGTACCAAACAACTGCACATTGTACTGAAATAATGGAAACAAATAGAAAGTAAAGAATCTCATGAGTTTCATTGGATGGTTGTTTGAAAGATTGGATTAGGCAGAGTTAGATGCATTTTAACTACCAACGATAGCCGTAAACAGGGATGGGTATTAATCAAAACTTTTACTTGAAAAGAAAATCATTCCTTTGTTAAGTATCATTCTATCATCATGTGTATAATATCAAGTTGAAGCACAGTTAAGAAATGATCTTTCTCCAGTCTTATAAGAGGGTGACAATCTCGGACTACAGAGTTGGATCTCTCACTGTTGCTTGCAACAGCAGGCAAGTGTTGGGAGAAAAAATGACCCCTCAAAAATGAAAACTAGTAGTACATGGCCAGCCTATACAAAGCAACTACACACCTAAACTCTAACCCTGCAAGAATGACAGTACAAAAAGAAAGTTCCAGAACAGAAGGAAAAATAAGATCCTCCGTCATGGAGACCGATTAGTCGCTCCATCGGAGCAACATGACGACGCAGCGGCGGAAGATGTAGAACCTTGCTCTCTTCTCCCTGAAAGCTCTGTTGAGCCTCCCTTGGCCTCCAATCTTCATGGTCTGGTCAGAAAGCTTGGTGCAAGGGGAAGGAGAGAAAGAATTGCTGCCAGACTAGACAGCTTGTAGACTGATGGCTACCGTGGTACTGAGAGGGGTGTTAAGTGGGGGCCTTTATATAGAGGCACACAAGGGATGATATGCCCTATCAAAAGAACATCATACCCCCCACATGCAGGCAGTTTGTTTATGCACTGGGAGGCACACTTCTGACCCTAACTTATCCTACTCATTATTCTATTTGCTTGGAGCTTAGGAGCTAGCAAAATACTTACACTATGCATGACCATGACTATCTCAGAGAATTACAGTGGTAAAACCAGACAAGATCCAGTGGCCATCCACCCATCCATGTAACAAAGGCAGATAAAGGTTGTTTAGTGACTCCAAGAAAGGGACTCCAAAAGATATCCTAGCACCGCTTACTAGGAAACTTCCAGGAAGGTCACCTTGATGCATAGGATATAACTGATTAAGCTTTACCGCTAACAGGTATTAAGACCTGGTAATTCTGCAATTATGAAATGATGTACACAGGCTTAACCTTGGGATAAAGCTTGGACTCCTAGTAGACTTGTCTAATTTCACCTTCCATGTAGTGGGAAGGAGTTATCTCCAATGTGGACCTTTCACTAGTCATTACAGTGATGTTTGACACGTACCTTGGTGACAGTGATTAAGTCTCAGCAGCTTACAACAGTAGCATACAGAAATCTCTCCAGGTACACAAAGGAATACACCATAATCCTTGTATTCAGAAAAATGCTTGATTGGAGAGTCAGGCAAATGAGTTCTCCATGTACTTCAGGTCATTTTTACTCAAACGACAGGAGTTCTGTTGAGGCAACTTGAGGGCTGAATAAATTCGAATTAACATATTAGCATATTTCTTTTGTAGCATGGAAGCTAGAAACTATCTTTTGTTATCATTATTCAGTTTCCCATCAACACTATTCGCATAACGATTTGAACTAACCAAGTTCCTGTATTGCCTTCTACTCAGATGACAGAGGTCCCCTATGCAAGCAAGACCATTAATTGTCATTGTTTCTTGTTTTCCAGACAGAACCTAAGAGGAACTCCAGATTCTACTGCCTACAGTTTCAGTTCATAAAAAGAAATCCAAGCTACGAATTTATAGTGATGTTAAATTGAAAGTGGGTTACATAGACCAAGGTAATTCTCTTCTTAATCTATACCAGATATCATTTACATGTCCCCAATGTTTAAGAGAGAGAAACATGATAACGCTAGTGTGCATCTTATTCGTTCAGCAAGAAAATTATATATGCAAAGAGAGCTATAGGCTTCATGGACAAACCTAGACTACACACCTATCCCACATACATCTAGCATTAACACCCATAGCTAGGCAAGAATCATCAGTGAAATCACTACAAGACATCATTAAGTACAAAAATATTGCAAGAGGAAACAATAGTTATTAAGAACTGTACATTAATCATGTACGAGGGAATCAAATCAGAAGAAAATCTCCATATGCATTGAACCTGTTGTGTTACCGAGGCCGTGACATTATATCAAAACAGAGGATTGAAAATGAGGGTCCCACGAAGAAACTTCCTACCTGATAATCTCATTATTAACTCAGCCTCCCTTTTAATCGATGAAAAGGGGCACTTTTTGCTGTCTGCAATTTTCTCAATATAAAAAATGATTTAAAGTCCTTAAGGAGAATTAACAGTTTAGGTGCCTCCATTATTTGCTGCATATCTTTTATACAATCTGCAGAATAATCTTAAATTGAGTGAACTGGAACTAGTGATTCTTTTAGGGAGAAGTGACCTACAAGTTGCCTTTATTTAATGCTTCAAACACTTCAAAAATCCCACAAAGAAATCCCAGCATAACATCAGCATTCATGGACTCAACAAAAACATAACAATGCTTATGTTTTGAACCATGAGTATATATCAGAACAAAACCTGCAAATACAAGTATACAACAATGAACGCAGGCCACCTTAGGCGACAATGACTTAGCTAATGACAATATTAGCACTAATAAATAATGCATCAAGCTGGCACCTGAAGGAGTGACTATTTTATCAGTTTGTCACTAAGGATTAACTTACAGACTTACAGTCCTAAAAATCATATTGGAATTGTGGATAGCAAACAACATGAACATGAACATGTGATCAACAAGAAACATTATTTAAAGATGTGAACCATGTTGAAGAAGAAAATAAACAGAGAATTCTGAGCAAAAATGTGGAGCAAACATCACTGTCTTGTTTGTAATAATGCTGCTCACCCTACTATCAGATGTCCTACTCTGAGATTGCCTAGACCTTCAGCTTTTGTGGTAATGGGACAGAGGATACTATTTTCATTCAGTTGCCGGACAGTGTTTTCAAGGGGCACCTAGCTCCTAAGTGTGATCCAATTGCTAAAGTTACTATTTCTGGAGCTGTTGTTCCTTCTACTGCGATTGAGGCAGAGATGGCAAGAATTTGCCCTCTTAATTCTCGGTGGAAGTGGGAGGCTATTTCTCACGATGCTAATTCATTCTTGGTTAATTTTCCTTCATTTCAAGACCTGGAGAGAGTGAATGGTATCCATATGGGTGTGCCAAACTTTGATGCCCAGTTCAAGCTTAGTAAGTGGGAGGTCAAAGATATTCAGCCCAAGTTTGATATACCTCAGTTATGGGTGCATGTGGAGGGTGTGCCGTATACTCTTAGACATTTTCATGGTCTCTGGGCTATTGGTTCACTTATGGGTACTACCATTGATGCTGATCTACCCACTCTATACAGTCAGAACATGATTCGGATTTTAGTGGATATGATGAATCCGGATACACTGAATAAGCATCGAGATGACAAAGGTTATTATGTTGATGTCACTGCTACTATCAAGTTGAAGGGGTATGATTTTAGGTTCCACAATCAGAAAAATGACTTCAAGCCGGATACCATATATACTCCTTTTTTCTGGAAGTGTAAAGAGGACGACCTTGATGACCATGATATGACTAAATCTAAAGGAAAGGGTCCTCAAGGTATGCCGCAAGGTGCCTCTGGTTCTCAGGTTACTAGTATGGAGATCGATGGCTCTATGTCTGTGCCGGCAAGTGGTGGTTCTGGCTCTGGCGTTAAGCAGCAGACGCTGCCTGTTGCGGCGGCACCGGTGCTCAGCAGGCCGGCAGCTGCCCCTGCGAGAGGACGGCCCAACATGATGGGGTGAACTCGCCCAGGCGCTGTCCTAGCGAGGCCAGGCAACGTCTCCGACCTGCGCCCAGGTGAGCCGCTTGCTGTGCCTCCGGTTGGGGACCGGCCGCGCATGGTGGCCAAGATGCAGCCAGGCAGGCTGGACATGGTCACCGGACCAGTTCTACTCGAGGCCGACCAGCCAGGCTCCCTGCAAGTGGCTGAGGTGCCTCTGTTAGCTGGGGTTGGCAGACTCGACAACCACCCTGCTACTGCTTTGCCGAAGACCGGGGACGGAGGGGTTTCTTCATCACCATCAACCCCTCTGTTTCCGGTGTCTACGGAGGCATCACCGCTGGTTTCTACACCGGACGCCCACGAGTCTACACCGCCATCTTCTCCGACTGCCTCCGTTTTGAAAGCGGACTTTGTCACGCCAACTAGGCGAAGTGGGAGATATGGGGCTGACGTGGATGGTGCATCCGCGACCGATGAGGATTCCATGCAACGAGCCATGCGTAGGAAAGCGGAGCTCAACCTCGACTACTCAGGTCGTCCTCCAAATCTAAATCATTTCTATCTTTTTCAACACCAATAATTTCCTCTAAGCTTGCTAGTGTTGGAGTCAATATTGGTAGTAATGATAGGAAAATTTCGTTTTCTTCAAATGCCTTGAGACGGATGGAAGTTGACCGTCTAACGGTTATTCCAAAAGAATCGGTAGTTTCTGCCACCACCTATGATGACAACGAGGAAGCGATTGCCACATCAGATGATCAGCTTCTCTCGCAGTTAATTGGGGAGGTGTCAGATGTGATCATGGATGAAGCTAAGCTAAGTTCATTATATGAACTAAAAGCTTTGGGCCAGAAATCTGGATAATTTTATAGTAGAAAAGGTAAAAGGCCTAAGAAAACGGACAAAAGTTTCACCTGGTACCATAGTTTTCCAATGAATGACATGTTTTCAAATAGCAGAGGTCTTGGTGACTTGGCTAAACATCTGTTTTTTATTGACTGCACTTGGGATCATAATTTAGATTTTCTCGCCATTTCTGAAACGGGTAGACGAGATTTTACACAAAGTTTTCTTAACCGCCTTTCAGGTGGTGTTGACTTTGTGTGGCACTCTCGTCCACCTCGTGGACGTTCTGGTGGCATCTTGATTGGCATCAAGACTTGTACTATTGATGCGTTGGCTTGCTCGGATGGAGATTTGCACGTGAAACTCCATATCCGTAACAAATCTGACAATTTCATATGGAGTCTTGTGGATGTCTATGGTGCGGCACAGGATGAGTTTAAGGTTGATTTTCTTCACGAGATGGTTAACTTAGCAAAAGATAACCCTTATCCAATTATCATTGGTGGGGATTTCAATTTGCGTAGATTTCCTTTTGAAAAGAAACCGGTTTGATGATCATTGGCCCTTCTAATTCAATGTTGTCATTGACGGTTTGGATTTAAGAGAGGTCTCAATGATTGGCAGACAATTTACCTGGGCAAATAATCTTTCAGAGCCTACATATAAAAAACTAGATCAAGTACTCATCGACTCAAATTGCAAAGATAAATACCCAATGGTCTCGGTACGAGATCTTGAACGTATTGAAGCTCTATCGGATCATGCTCCAATTCTTTTGACTACTGGGTCGTTGAGACCCCAATGTAATCGATGGTTCAAGTTTGAACTCGGATGGTTACATAGGGATGGTTTCCATGACATGGTTAAGTCGGTATAGGACCGTCCTGTCGTTGGTCGAACTCCAATCAAAAGGTTGAATAACAAAATACGATCTATTCGTAAACACCTAGGTGGTTGGGAAAGGCACATAGCGGGGATTCTTAAAAAAGAAAAGTTAAGACTTTCAAGTATCATTGATAACCTCGAAGCACTAGCGGAAGTTCGTCCTCTATTACCATAGGAGATTGAGATGAAGAGCCAATCGAATGCACAAATAGATCGACTTTTGCGAGAGGAGGAAATCAAATGGTATCAAAGGTCTAAAAGTCAATTCATTCTGGAAGGTGACGCGAGTACAAGATACTTTCATAGTGTTGCCAATGGTAAACACCGGAAGAAACTAATTCACTCACTTGTCCAAGATGAAGGAACTACTGAAGGCCATGAGAATCTTAAATCTTACATTATGAATTATTATAAGGGTTTGTTCGGGTCTCTCGATGAAGAAAACTTCACTATGGATGAGACCCGCACAGACGATATTCCCCAGGTTCCCGTTGAGAAAAATGACTTACTGACTGCTCCTTATTCTGAGGATGAAGTTAAGAATGTTGTTTTTCAAATGGAACATAACAAGGCACCTGGTCCGGATGGCTTTTCTGTAGAATTTTATCAAAATTTCTGGGAAGTTATAAAAGTGGACCTTCTCAAATTGTTCAGTTCTCTGCACTCTGGACAACTTGAGTTGTTTCATATGAATTTTGGTGAGATTATTTTATTACCTAAGATTAGTGAAGCGGAGAGGATCCAGTAATACCGACCTATTTGTCTTCTTAATGTTAGTTTCAAAATATTCACTAAGGTAATCACAATCAGACTTAACACGGTGGCTGATCATGTAGTTCGTCCATCTCAGACCATTTTCATGCAAGGAAGGAATATCCCAGGCGGAGTTGCCATTTTGCATGAAACAGTCCATGAGCTACACAGTAATTCTAAAAATTGATTTTAAAAATACCATGATAAAGTTAAGTGGTCTTTCCTTCAACAAACACTCAGGATGAAAGGTTTTTCTCCTGAGTGGCGTGCTCTCATCCATACTTTTGTGTCTGGAGGCAGTGTGGCAATTAAAGTCAACTAGATCATAAATGCGCGCGTTGCCGCGCCCGGCCATATTTAAAGAAATGCTAGATGTTGTAATTATTTCAGAACTTGTTGATAACCTCACACTATTGTCTAACAAGTTCAAGGATCAGGTTCAAAGGTACACTCTGGTACATATTCAGTTAAGGGCTCTCTCCGCCCCGTGATTGTTTCAGGAAAAAAACATATACATTTTGACCTTTATGGAAAAAAGAATTCAGACCCGTGAATGTTTTATCTACTCCATCATTTTTATTTACATTTCTTTTCCATCTCGTTAGCTAAGATATTAGCGTGTTATAATATTTGGTTACCACCGGTCCAAGATACCTAAGACTAAACTCTCTGGGATCTATATATGATGATAATTCCTATTATTTAATCTGTTTGGCTCTAGCAGTTAACTAAAATGGTAAAAACAACACAATATTCGATAATACACTAAAAATACAGAAATAAAGATACACAATAACATCCGAGCAAGCTAGCTTGTCAAAATCAAACTATATTTCTGAAACATTGCTATCTACGGGCTTACATGGTGGTACTCTATGTGACACATGCAAAGGCTAAGTGGATATTTGTTGGGCTAACAATTTAAAGAAATTTTAGATATAATTACACCTCCAGCTTTGATTCTTTGGGGTAGGAATTACCATGATGGATGAGTACAAATCTTGGATGCACTGACCAATTCAAGAGAAAGGCACATGAATAAAATACCACAAGCAAGAACTTTCCTGTAAAATGATAGATATACATAGGACTACAACAATTGTACGTTTATGAATTAAAGAGGACTTGATACATAGCACGTTAGTAATAAAATTTGGAATAAGTTCACACGAAATAGGCAGTCGAGCATGAGAAACCGGCTATATCACATTCGTGGTGTGTAAAGCCTGCATTTGGTCTCAAATTGGGGAGACCTGACAACGGTTAACTACATAAGAATGATACTCCCATGATGTAATAAAAAATCTAACAAATCTCATCGAGACGTATGGCCACAACGCCAGAATGGAACGCACCTGCCATCCGCATGCAGAAGCCGACCCAATAGTTGCTTCCCGGGGCGCCCTGCCCCGCCGCTGTTGCTACATTGCGGCCTTCTTCTACGCCACCGTGAATGTGAACAGATCTCTGCAGTAACATGAAGAGGCATCCGAGCGCAAGAAGTATAGGTACATAGGGGAGTGGATGCGCATGCATTTTCACACTTCTTTTTCAGGGGTGTTGCTGGAGCATCATGGCAGCCAATGAAAAGCGGCCGTATGGACTGACCGCTCGTCGTCACCATCTCAAGAAGCTGGAAGTTGGGCGTCGCCGCCGCCGGACGGGTCGGTAACTCAGTGTCGAGTGGAATTCGCCAGATGTGTTTCCTAAAACAAACAACGGCAAGTCAGCTGGCTAGACAAAAGGGGCATCGACAATACTACACATGGAGGAAGAAGGGCAGCTGGACAATGGAGGTCGACATCCCAGCTTATATTAGGAACCAAGAGAGGAGGTGGGCAGACATGAAACGATCGTCCGCCAAAACCATCGGAGAGAAACGGAACGGAAGGCCGCGTTTCTTAATGGCATTAATCGTGCGATAATGGCAGCGGTGCCAACATGGCCTTCCCCGCGACCGTTGTGCCTTCCCGATTGGATGAGCTTAGAAAGAAATTTTAATTGGGCTGACCTGACCGCACAGCCCATCCAAAGTTTTTCGGCCGGGTTAACAACAATGCAGCCAGATCGGTTTCAAGAGTAGCAGCCATGTTGGCAGACCGTGACTCGAGATGGATATGCTCAAAGCAAAGCAAAGCAGTGTACAAGGAGCGCATGATCCATCTAGAGCATTCATTGACGATCGGATGGTTTAAAACGTGAAATCTCTATGGTAAGCCATAGGTGGTTCAATTTTACTGTTTTTTAATGATGATATAGGCCACTACAAGAAAGGCATGTGGCAAGGCGACCCATTATCACCTGCTCTATTTAATATAGTGGCTGATATATAGCTATTATGATTGAGCGTGCAAAAACTGATGACCTGTTTGAGGGAGTGATTCCGCACTTAGTTGATGGTGGGTTGTCTATTCTTAAATATGCCGACGATACAATCCTTTTTATGGAACATGACTTGGAGAGCGCAAAAAATCTGAAACTAATACTTTCAGCTTTTGAGCACCTTTCGGGTCTAAAAATTAAATTCCATAAAAGTGAATTGTTCTATTTTGGTGAGGCTCAAGTGTTGGAGATATGCCCTAGAGGCAATAATAAAAGTGGTTATTATTATATCTTTGTGTTTATGATAAATGTTTACATTCATGCTATAACAGTATTAAAAAGGAAACATTAATACTTGTGTGATTTGTAAACTAAATTAGAGTCCCTAGTAAAGCCTCTATGAAATACTAGCTTGTTGTTTAATAGATGATCGTGGTTTCCCGACCATGAGCATTGAGATGTTGTTGACAACAAGATCATATCATTAGGAGAATGGTATGATGGACATACTCCTACAGATAAGCGCAACATTAAGATCAAGTCATTTCAATAGTTCGTTTGCTATAAGCTTTCTGATACATAGTAACCTAATTCCTTCGACCATGAGATCATGCTAATCACCATCATCGGAAGAATGCTTTGATGACATCAAACACCACACCGTAACTGGGTGGCTATAAAGGTGGCATTGAGTGTTCGGAAAATATGGGTTGAGGCACATGGATCAAAAGTGGGATTTGTCCATCCATATGACGGATAGATATACTCTGGGCCCTCTCGGTGGAATATCATCCAATTAGCTTGCAAGCATGTGACTGGCTCACAAGGGATCACATATCACAGGAACAAGAAAAGAGTACTTATCGGTAACGAGGTTGAACTAGGTATGCAGAGATACCGACGATCAAAACCTCGGATAAGTAAACTATCGCGAGACAAAGGGAAATTGGTATCGTATGTAAGTGGTTCATTCGATCGCAAAGTAATCATAGAAATATGTGGGAGCCATATGAATTTCCAGATTCCTCTATTGGTTATTGATCGGAGAAGTGTCTCGGTCATGTCCGCATAATTCACGTGTCCGCATAATTCACGAACCGTAGGGAGACACACTTAAGGATTCGATGTTATTTAGTAGATATGGAATGTTAGTAGGGATACCGAATGTTGTTCGGAGTCTCGGATGGGATCCGGGATATCACGAGAAGATCCGGAATGGTCCGGAGAATAAGATTCATATAAGGAAAGTCTGATTCCGGAGTTCGGGAAAGATTCCGATGTTTTCATCGGGGAGGTTCTAGAAGGTTCACCGATCCGGAAGGAGAATGGTCCATGAATGTGTCATGGGTAAGTGGAATTATTGGACCATATCCTAGGTCACTTGGTGTGGGCATTTGCAAGAGAGAATTAAAGCTCTAAATTGAAAGTCAAACGGGAAGTTTGAAAAGTCAAACTGGAACAATGGTTTCCTACTGGGAGAAGAAACAAGTCCTTCTCTCAATCCAACTTGGGTTTGGGTTTGGATTCAAACCCACCCCTCCCAAGGTTGCCCCCCTCTCATAAATAGAGGGGGAGGGCTGCCCCAACACCACAAGCCCGAGCCCATCTCCACCCGAGCCGCCGCCGCTCTAGCCACCGCCGACACCTTCTCCTCCTCCCGGTTTTTTAAACTCTAGATTTCCGGGAAACCCTAATCCACCATAACTCGCACTGTTGGAATTATGCCCTAGAGGCAATAATAAATATATTATTATTATAATTCTTGTTCATGATAAAGTTTATATTCCATGCTAGAATTGTATTAAGCGGAAACTTTGATACTTGTGTGGTTTATGAACAACACCGTGTCCCTAGTACGCCTCTATGGACTAGCCCATTGATTAATGATGGTTAAGGTTTCCTAACCATAGACATGAGTTGTCGATTAATAATGAGATCATATTATTGGGAGAATAATATGATGGACAGACCCAAATCAAGCAGAGTAATTAGATCGTGTTCATCTTTGCGAAGCTTTTTCTTATGTCAAATATTGTATTCCTTAGACCATGAGATAATGCAACTCCCTGGTATCGGAAGAAAGCTTTGAGGTCATCAAACGTCATCCTATGAGAGGGTGATCATAAAGGTGTCTCTCAGGTGATCGGAAAGTACTTGTTGGGTTGTATGTATCGAGATGGGATTTGTCCCTCCCAAGTCGGAGAGATATACTTCGGGCCCACTCGGTAATCGATATCAACACCGCTTGCAAGCACGTGGTTAAGTAATTAATCACAAAGTGATATCGGATTACGGAACGAGTAAAGTACTAGATGTGAACGAGATTGAACTAGGTATGCCGATACCAACGATCGAATCTCGGGCAAGTAAAATATCGCGTGACGAAGGGAATATATATATATGGGATTAATTGAATCCTGGCATCGTGGTTCATCCGATATGATCATCGATGAATATGTGGGAGTCAATATGGGTTTCCAGATCCCGTTGTTGATTATTGATAGAAGATCATGTCTGCATATTCTCGAACCCGTAGGGTCACACACTTAACGTGCCTCGACGCTAGGATAGAATGGATAATTGGTTTGTGAGTTTTTGTTGGGAGTATCGGATGAGATCCAGGACATCATGAGAGGTTCCGGAATGGTCCGGAGAATAAGATTCATATAAAGGAAAGCAGTTTTTGGATTTCAGAATTGTTTCGGAATGTTCGGTATTGTACCGGAAGGTTCTAGAAGCTTCGGGAGTGGGACCAACGTGGCCCCACTTGTCGGAGGTGGGCGTGGGCCTACGAGGGAGTGCCCTGGCCGCATTGGGCCAGGGGCACACGGCCCCATAGGCCCAGCCGGCCAAAACCCTAGGGGATCTTCTAGAAGGGGGGAAGACTTGCCTCCCACTCCACCCTTGTGGCCGCCGGCCCTAGGGCTTGGAGGAGGGGCAAGGGGGCCGTCCAGCCCCCTATATAAGGTGGGAAGGGGGTGCACACTCCCCCCACCCCAAACCCTAGATGCCATACTGCTGCCCTCCTCTCTCTCTCTCCCGACTGCGCGTAGGCGAAGCCCTGCCGCAGAAACTCTCCACCTTTGCACCACGCCGTCATGCTGTAGATCCAATCTATCTCTCCACCCCACTTGCTGGACCGAGGAAGGAGGAGACGTCGCGGTGCCGTACGTGTGCATCCCTCGGAGGCGTCACCACTTGCGGCGTTGGATCGGATCGGATCGCGAGGAGGAGAAGGCTAGTACGACTACATCAACCACGTTCTGTTGAACGTTCCGCTATGCGATTTCTTCAAGGGTATGAAGATCTCATCTATCCCTCTCGTTGATTGCATCTCCTAGATTAGATCTTGGCTTTCTCATTCGCATCCGTAGAATTTTTTTGATTTACTATGCTGCGAAACCCTTCAGTGGTATCAGAGCTAGATCTATGCGTAGATGTGTTTCACGAGTAGAACGCAACATGCTTGTTGCGGGCGTTGATGTTTTCTGTTGCAAGCCTCTTGTTGTGTACTTCTTATGACGCGGGATAGTGAGATCGAAGCGGTCCAGGCCAACTTTACGCGACCTCGTTCGCGAGACTGGCTCCGCACTTGACGTGTGGCTTGTTCCACACATGCGGCTGGTGGATGCTAGTTTCTCTCACTATAGTTGTCATGGGATTTACACCAGATGTTGGCAACCATAATATCACCATTGTGGCTTTCCATAGGTAAGAATCGTTCTTATCTTGTTACTCCCATAAGCCACGTAAAACATGCAATAACAAAGTAGAGGCGTCTAACTTGTTTTTGCAGGGAGTGTTTCTGTGATATGGTATGGCCCAAGGTATGATGTGTATGTTGTATGCAATGATCATGTTTTGTAATATTTCATGACTTGCATGTCGATGAGTACACAACCGGCAGGAGCCATATGGTTGTCTTTATAATTGTGTATGACCTGTGTGTCAACTTCTTATACGCCATGTAATAGCTTTACTTTATCGCTAAGTATTTAGCAATAGTTGTAGTTGCTATTCGTGGTGGAGGCAATCATGGTGGAGTGATGGAGATCATGCTGGCACGCACAAGATGGAGATCATTGCACGAAGATTGGCTATACCATGTCACATAAAATTATATGCATGTGATGTTTATCCTTTTATGTATCTTATTATGCTTAGATCGCGACGGTGGCATTATAAGATGATTCCTCACTTAAAGATCAAGATAAAATTGTGTTCTCCCCATGTATGCACCGTTGCGAAAGTTCATCGTGTTCAAGCATCTCGTGATGATCGAGTGCTATAAACTCTACGTTCACATACAATGGGTGCAAGCCAGTTTTGCACACGCGTAAATACTTGGGTTTGACTTGACGAGCCTAGCATGTACAGACATGGCCTCGGAACACACGAACCGAAAGGTTAAGCATGAGTCATATGAATCATATGATCGACACTTTATTGTCCACCATTGAAACCACATCTCTTCTCGTGAAGATCGGATTAGGTGTGGTGAATTTGGATCGTGTTCACTAAACAACTTGAGGGATGTTGAATTTAGTGGGAGTTCATCTAGTAATTTGATTAAGTTGAACTAGTTATCATGAACATAGTCTAAATTGTACTTGCAAATTTTGTAGATCAAATGGCTAAGTCCAACTTCAACTTCAACGTTTTTGCTAAGAAAGAAAAGCTTAAGAACAATGGGTCTAACTTCACTAACTGGTTCCGCAATCTGAGAATCATTCTCGCTGGCGGACAAAAGGACTATGTCCTTGAGAAAGCGCTAGGTGACCCCCCTGCTGTAGATGCGCCGGCTGATGAAAAAGCTATTTATCAGTCGCGCAAAGATGATTATGGTGCGATTAATAGCACCATGTTGTTTGCTATGGAATCGGACCTTCAAAATCGTTTTGAGGAGTTCGCCGGGCCCTTTGAGATTCTTGAGGAACTGAAAACCATGTTTCAGACTCAGGCCCGTTCTGAGAGATATGAGATCTCTGAGAAATTCTTTAACTGCAAGATGGAGGAAGGGAGTTCCGTTAGTGAGCACGCCATTAAGATGTTGGGCTACACTCAACGTCTTGAGCAACTGGACTGCAAGATTCCAGAAGAGCTCAAGATTGACAGTTCTGCAAGCACTCCCTCCTAGCTACAAAGGTTTTGTAGTTACTCATAATCAGATTGGTTCCTCTGATACGACCACTGAGCTCTTTGCTAAGCTGAAAGCTGCGGAGGTGGACATCAAGAAAGATAATCATGTGTTGATGGTCAACAAGCCCCCCAGCTTTAAGAAATGTAAGGGTGCAAAGAAGTCCTTCAAGAAAGGCATCGGCAAGCGTGTTGCCCCTGCTGAGAAGAAGCTCAAGTCTGAACCTAAGCCGGACACTGAGTGCTTATATTGCAAGGACAAGGGTCACTGGAAACGCAACTGTCCGAAGTACTTAGCGGACAAGAAGGCTGGCACCATCAAAGGTATATTTGATATACATTTTATTGATGTTTACCTTACTAGCGCACGTTGTAGTGCCTGGGTATTTGATACTGGTTCAGTTGCTAATATTTGTAACTCGGAACAGGAGCTACGGAATAGAAGGCGGCTAGCGAGGGATGAGGTGACGATGCACGTTGGCAATGGATCAAGAGTTGATGTGATGGCCGTCGGCACGCTCTCCTTAGTTTTACATTCGGGATTAGTTTTAAACCTTAATAAATGTTATTATGTGCCTGCGTTGAGCATGAACATCATATCTGGATCGTGTTTATTGCAAGACGGTTATTCATTTAAATCGGAGAATAATGGTTGTTCTATTTATATGAGTAACATCTTTTATGGTCATGCACCTGCTATGAATGGTTTATTTCTTCTGAATCTCGAAAGCAATGAAACACACATCCATACATTGAGGCTAAGAGATGCAAAGTATATAGTGATAATTCAACTTATTTGTGGCACTGCCGTCTAGGTGATATTGGTGTAAAACTGTCACATCCCAAGATTTTCCAAATCTTGTAATGTGAAAAATAAATAAACAGAATAAATAATTGTTGAAAATTAGGGTGAAAAGAAACTTTTGTTTCTAAATGGAAACTTAAAATCCCATCTTGAACAAACTTGAGTAATGTTTAAATCCAACTAAAATCAAAGCAAGTGGAATGCATTCTTCATAAATGCATCTGGAAATTTAAACACTTGGGAAATAAACCAAAACCCTAAAACCCTAATGGAAGAAAAACATTTCCAGGTTATCTCCAAGATCATGGATTTAATCCATATAAAAATTTATCAACAAACATTTATAAATGATCAAGAATGATAAATAGAAATATTATAAAACCATAGAAATTGATTTCATTCAATTTGGAACCATAGATAAAATCTTATGAATTTAATAAGATAAGGAAAAGTAATTTTCAAAGCTAATAAAGCTCCTATTTGAAATCCATACCAAATGGTGAGCAAATAATCCTAAATATATTTAAAAGGATAAACAAATATTAAATAAGATTCTACCAAATTGAAATCACCAAGTTTGGATCTATAAATAAAAAGATATGGATTTTATAAGATAAAGAAAGAAATATTAAATGAGGAATATGTAAAGGCCAAATTAAAACTTGGCCAAGAGCATAAGTAAATGGAATAAACATAATTCAAGTTCAAATGAATTAAATGAATAAATAATATGGAAATAAAATAATATGGCCTTAACCAAATCCTATTCCATTGGATTAAAATAAATTCCCTAATAAGAATGATTAATTAAATCATGAGAAAATAGTATTTGGAATTTACTCAAGTGGATTTAAAAGTTATTTAATTAACTTAAATGAAATCAAGGAAATCACCTAAATAAAATTTATGGAATTAAAACTATAATTGATTTCATTGGAATAAAAACAAATGCCCAAATTAAAATGATTGATAATCACATTAAAATACTTTAAATAATTCAAAGTGAATTATTTAGCATTCCCTTAAAATAAATAAACCTACTGAAAAGGGTTTTGTAAAAAGATTGGATTTTAAATAAGGGTTTGAAAATATAATAATCTTATTTGAATAATGGCATATGCTTATTTTAATAAGGAATAAAACATAAGTAAAATATAATAACTATTCCTAAAATAGTATTTGAAATACATGTTTAAACAGTATGGAAATATACTGAAATTTTGGAAAAGGTTTGAATTCAAACTAGGTTTGAAATCATTATCAAAACAGAAAAACAAATCAGGAAAAAATAAAAATGAAACAGATCAAAAAAAAGGGGAAAAGAACCCGGCCCAACTAACCTAGCCCACCAGGCCCATTTCCCAGGCCACCTCTCTCCCCGCGAGCCCCTTTTCTCACCACATCACATACTCTCTCAGCCACTGACCGGTGGACCCCGCACGCAAACACTCACCTCGCTGACAAAAGGACCCACCTGGCCACCACGTTGTCATCAAACTCGTGCGTCTGTTACCAGTGCTTGATTCTCGACTTAAATTCGCTCTAACGCGATCTTAATCACCCAAACAATTAGGTCCCTCTTAATCCCCTCTAACTCCTCCTCATTTCCCCTCAACAACCACCGCTAATGAGCCACTGAGCACCTCGAATTCGAGCTCAACGTCTCGCCGACTCCGACGAAGCCTAGTGCCAAATTCCGGTGAAAAGGACACACCCGCACCTCCATTTTTCTATTGAATCTCCCTAGTTTTCTATCGCGCACCTTCCTGACTCTTTGGTTTGCTTTCTTGAGCCCCAGGCATTCGAATTGACATCATCTGCAAGCGTCGTCGCAAGCACAACTCCGGCCACCCCTAGGAACCGCTCCAGGAAGCAAACCTCCACCGCTCCAACGCCATCGACTTTGCCCAGATCTGTTGTGCATCGTCTTCGTCTCCACCGTCTTCGGGAACCACCGGAACGTCGCCTTCTTACACATCCCGAGCGTCGCCGCCGTCCTCACCATCGCCGGTGACCTGAGAGCAAGGTGAGTCGGCACCCTCTGTTCCTTACCCTTCGATCTTACTTCGACGGACACAATTAGATCTAGCCGAGCCTAGCTGAGCCACGCGTCGTGAGCCAAGCCACCAGCCTAGCTCGAGCCTTGATGAATCTGCACCGTTCGTTTTATGTAAATCGTACGACCCACACCAGCTATCCACACTGAACCGGTATCGACCAATAGAAATCGGCCACGTTGCCTGTCACGATGGAAATAAGGGTTTTCTAATTACAAAATAAACAGAATTAGTTGCCAACTTCAAAAATTCATATAAAATCAACCATGAGTCCAAATATAACAAATAATATGTCCCTGGATTCAGAAAATGTGAACTTTCCAACCATGCACTTTGTTTAATGAATTGCTTCTGGTAAAATGGTTATTTTTGCAGAAACTTGTGTAGGCATAATCTGAATATAAAATTCATTCTAAAATTATTTTTGTGATGGAATCTTGGGCAAATGGATTGTTTTGAACCTACTGACCATATAAACCAACTGGTGGATTCAAAAACATATTTTGTGAAGCAAAAGAATAAATCTTTGATTTAGAACATTTCTAGTCAAATAAAAATATTGTTTATGTGTTAAAAATACTTTTGGAGGAAACCCTTTGGGAAATGTTTTGATTTAAACTCTCTGACCCTAAACACCAAGTTTTATGATTTGAAAATGTATTTGGTGAACCCTATAAAGATTATTGCTTTGCTAAAGGCATTTTTCAACCACATAAAATATTGATTTGATTTAAAAATGGTTTATAGGTAAAATCTTTTGCAAATGGTTTTGCCACTTTTATAAAATGACCAATAGGTGTTTTAGAATGTTTATAACCTATTAGAAACCACTTTTCCAAATAAAACAATCTTTTACATGCTTGCATGCATTGCTTTGTTTCTATTCTTTTATGTGATGTTTGCTTGGATGGTAGATTGAAATTGTGCCATGCTTGATTGAATTGTAGTGATTTGAAGAGTGTGATCATTTCAAGATCAAGGAGTGAAATTATATTCTCTACCAAAAAGGCAAGTGATGCTTCATACTTTTGTCCCATTATTTTCACTATGCATTAGTGATATTTCTAAGTAGGACTTGCATGGAATTTTTGCTAAGTATAAACCATGCCATGGGAAATCCTAGTAGATGAAACCTTAGTAGAAATTTCCTAAGTTAAGATTCCTACTACTATCATGCTTAGATTAGCTAGTAGAAAACAAGGGTGGATTACATCTCATGCTATGGAATATTTCTAAGTCAAGGACTTGTGTTTTGTTTAATAAAACAACTAAATGAATGAATCACCTAGGTGGAATGGAAGGAATGGTTTGTGTTGAGTGGTTACACAAGGCCCATTTCTATGGCTTACCTTGTATATCTCACTTGTGGATGGCCACCCAGGAACAAAGAGATTTGAGATGTCAAATGTTGAGAAGCTTCAAGTGCAGCCACTTGGCATTATGGGCTCTGCCTGGATCATATAGGTTGCAATAACTTAGCCAAATGGACAGTTGGTGGTAGGGGTTTGATAGGTTGGAACGCGTCCATTCTGGTATAAGGGAAGGCTTCTGAAAGATCTTGTCTTGGTGAAACCAAGTCTTGTGGGGAAAGAGCACCACCTCTGTAGAGTGTAAAATCTAAGTACTTAGCCATGTCCCTGGTAAAGGACAATTTGAGCATCAAGACATGGAAGCTATCAAGAATCTCCTCATCCAAATTTCTAATTTAAAAACTTGTGGTTGAACAAGGGTTAAAGGATCACCAATTTCTATTGGGAGATGCCTTGGGTGATTTTGTCAAGCAAAAACTTAGTGTTTTCAAATGATAAGGAAAATCTATTTTGAGCAATGCAAGCCTAAGATCCACTTAGCCAAATGCATATAGATGATAGACTCCACTATATTACCATAGTATCACTTGCCAATACAATTCAAATGTATTGACCCTTGTGGCTGTAACTTATTATGTTGCAGGTTTGTTTGATGTTAGTGAAGTGTGTTGAATTAGGATTACAAGTCTACAACCAACATGATTGCCTGTGGCACTTTGAAGATGAAGGACCCCATGCTATTGTTATATTCTGCTGCATTGTAATGTGATAGCCAAATGAGCTATGTAAGATGTAATAAATTATTTTATTCCTGGTTATAAGGTTGTATTATGACCTTTGTTTCTTGATATTATATCTTAACTGTGGATGCTAGCTATTGATACAGGGACTAGCATTGTAAACACAGGGATCTCTACCTTATTAAAGGTTGGGAACCTTACAAAAACGCATGAAGAAACTCCATTCTGATGGACTTTTGGAGTCTCTTGATTTTGAATCATTTGACACGTGCGAGTCGTGCCTCATGGGCAAGATGATCAAAACCCCGTTCTCCGGTATAATGGAGAGAGCAACGGACTTGTTGGAAATCATACATATCGATGTATGCGGACCAATGAGTGTTTCGACGCGCGGTGGATATCGCTATTTTCTCACTTTTACTGATGACTTAAGTAGATATGGGTATATCTATTTAATGAAACATAAATCCGATCGTGGAGGTGAATATTTGAGTTATGATTTTCTCACGCATCTTAAATCAAGCGGAATCGTTTCGCAACTCACGCCACCGGGAACACCACAGCGCAATGGTGTGTCTGAACGCCGGAATCGAACTCTATTAGATATGGTGTGATCGATGATGTCTCTTACAGATTTGCCGTTATCATTTTGGGGTTATGCATTAGAAACTGCTGCATTCACTTTGAATAGGGCACCATCTAAATCCGTTGAGACGACACCGTATGAATTGTGGTTTGGTGCTAAACCTAAGTTGTCGTTTCTTAAAGTTTGGGGATGCGAAGCTTACGTCAAGAAGTTGATGCCGGACAAGCTCGAACCCAAAGCGGAGAAATGCGTCTTCATAGGATACCCTAAGGAAACAATTGGGTATACCTTCTACCACAGATCCGAAGGAAAAGTGTTTGTCGCAAAGAACGGATCCTTTCTTGAGAAGGAGTTTCTCTCGAAAGAAGTGAGTGGGAGGAAAGTAGAGCTAGACGAGGTTATTGAACCTTCTCTTGAGTTGGAGAGTAGCACAACACCTGAAATTGTTCCAGTGCCGTCTGCACCAACAATAGAGGAATCTAATGACGAGGATCATGAATCTTCGGACGATGCTACTACTGAACGTCGCAGGTCGACAAGGTCAAGTGCCCCTCCTGAGTGGTACGGTAACCCTGTCTTAACTGTCTTGTTGGTAGACAACAGTGAACCTGCGAACTATGAGGAAGCAATGATGAGCCCAGACTCTGAGAAATGGCTAGAGGCCATGAAATCCGAATTGGGATCCATGAGCAAAAACCAAGTATGGACTTTGGTGGACCCTCCTAGCGACCGAAAGGCCGTTGAGTGCAAATGGATTTTCAAAAGGAAAACGGACGCAGATGGTAATGTTACTATCTATAAAGCACGGCTTGTCGCGAAAGGTTTTCGACAAGTTCAAGGTGTTGACTACGATGAGACTTTCTCTCTATGTTTAAGTCCATTCGGATTTTATTAGCAATTGCTGCATTTCATGATTATGAAATATGGCAGATGGATGTCAAGACTGCTTTCCTCAATGGCAACATTGATGAAGAGTTGTATATGATGCAACCCAAAGGTTTTGTCGATCCTAAGGATGCTGATAAGGTGTGCAAACTTCAGCGTTCCATTTATGGACTGAAGCAAGCATCTCGGAGTTGGAACCTTCATTTTGATCAAGTGATCAAGAGCTTTGGATTTGTTCCAAATTGCTACGAATCTTGTATCTACAAGAAAGTGAGTGGGAGCTCAGTGACATTTCTAGTACTATATGTGGATGACATATTGATTATTGGAAATGACATTGGTATGCTTAACAATGTGAAGAGTTATTTGAATAAATGTTTTTCAATGAAAGACCTAGGAGAAGCTGCTTATATATTAGGCATCAAAATCTATAGAGATAGACAAAGACGCCTAATAGCTTTAAGCCAAAGTACATATCTTGACAAAGTTCTGAAAAGGTTCAGAATGGATAAGGCAAAGAAAGGTTCAGTGCCCATGTTGTCAGGTAAGATATTGAGCAAGGCTCAGTGTCCAGCTACGGTAAATGATAGAGAAACCATGAGCAAAGTGCCTTATGCCTCGGCCATAGGTTCTATCATGTATGCCATGCTGTGTACTAGACTGGATGTGTCCAATGCTCTTAGTTTGATGAGCAGATACCAAAGTGATCCAGGAGTGGAACACTGGACAGCCGTAAAGAACATCCTAAAGTATTTAAATAGGACTAAAGAAATGTTCTTGGTCTATGGAGGTGATGAGCAGCTCGTCGTAAAAGGTTACGTCGATGCTAGTTTTGACACCGACCCGGATGATTCTAAATCTCAGACAGGATACGTTTATATTTTGAATGGAGGAGCTGTGAGCTAGAGAAGCTGCAAGCAAAGCGTGATCACGGGATCTACAGTAGAATCGGAATACATGGTTGCTGTAGAAGCGTCAAGTGAAGGAGTTTGGATCAGGAACTTCATCACTGAGCTTGGTGTGGTTCCAAGTGCCTTGGACCCACTGGAGATATTGTGCAACAACACTGGCGCCATAGCATTGTCTAAGGAACCAAGATATCATCCAAAGACCAAGCACATCAACCGCCGATTTCATATAATTCGAGATTATATAACATATGGAGATCTGAAGATTAGCAAAGTACATACATATCTGAATGTCGCAGATCCGTTGACTAAACCTCTTCCACGAGCAAAACATGATCAGCACCTTAATGCCATGGGTGTTAGATTGTTACCAGATGTAAACTAGATTATTGACTCTAGTGCAAGTGGGAGACTGTTGGAATTATGCCCTAGAGGCAATAACAAAGATGTTATTAATATAATTCTTGTTCATGATAAAGTTTATATTCCATGCTAGAATTGTATTAAGCGGAAACTTTGATACTTGTGTGGTTTATGAACAACACCGTGTCCCTAGTACGCCTCTATGGACTAGCTCATTGATTAATGATGGTTAAGGTTTCCTAACCATAGACATGAGTTGTCGATTAATAATGAGATCATATCATTGGGAGAATGATATGATGGACAGAACCAAATCAAGCAGAGCAATTAGATCGTGTCATCGTGTTCATCTTTGCGAAGCTTTTTCTTATGTCAAATATTGTATTCCTTAGACCATGAGATAATGCAACTCCCTGGTATCGGAAGAAAGCTTTGAGGTCATCAAACGTCATCCTATGAGAGGGTGATCATAAAGGTGTCTCTCAGGTGATCGGAAAGTACTTGTTGGGTTGTATGTATCGAGATGGGATTTGTCCCTCCCAAGTCGGAGAGATATACTTCGGGCCCACTCGGTAATCGATATCAACACCGCTTGCAAGCACGTGGTTAAGGAGTTAATCACAAAGTGATATCGGATTACGGAACGAGTAAAGTACTTGATGTGAACGAGATTGAACTAGGTATGCCGATACCAACGATCGAATCTCGGGCAAGTAAAATATCGTGTGACGAAGGGAATATATATATGGGATTAATTGAATCCTGGCATCGTGGTTCATCGGATATGATCATCGATGAATATTTGGGAGTCAATATGGGTTTCCAGATCCCGCTGTTGATTATTGATAGAAGATCATGTCTGCATATTCTCGAACCCGTAGGGTCACACACTTAACGTGCCTCGACGCTAGGATAGAATGGATAATTGGTTTGTGAGTTTTTGTTCGGAGTCTCGGATGAGATCTAGGACATCACGAGAGGTTCCAGAATGGTCCGAAGAATAAGATTCATATAAAGGAAAGCAGTTTTTGGATTTTGGAATTGTTTCGGAATGTTCGGTATTGTACCGGAAGGTTCTAGAAGCTTCGGGAGTGGGACCAACGTGGCCCCACTTGTCGGAGGTGGGCGTGGGCCTACGAGGGAGTGCCCTGGCCGCATTGGGCCAGGGGAACAAGGCCCCATAGGCCCAGCCGGCCAAAACCCTAGGGGAAACCCTAGGGGATCTTCTAGACTTGCCCCCACTCCACCCTTGTGGCCGCCGGCCCTAGGGATTGGAGGAGGGGCAAGGGGGCCGGCCAGCCCCCTATATAAGGTGGGCAGGGGGCGCACCCTCCCCCCACCCCAAACCCTAGCCGCCATATTGCTGCCCTCCTCTCTCTCTCTCTCTCTCTCTCTCTCTCTCTCTCTCTCTCTCTCTCTCTCTCTCCCGACTGCGCGTAGGCGAAGCCCTGCCGCAGAAACTCTCCACCTTTGCAACACGCCGTCGTGCTGTAGATCCAATCTATCTCTCCACCCCACTTGCTGGACCGAGGAAGGAGGAGACATCGCGGTGCCGTACATGTGCATCTCTCGGAGGCGTCGCCACTTGCGGCGTTGGATCGGATCGGATCGCGGGGAGGAGAAGGCTAGTACGACTACATCAACCACATTCTGTTGAACGTTCCGCTGTGCGATTTCTTCAAGGGTATGAAGATCTCATCTATCCCTCTCGTTGATTGCATCTCCTAGATTAGATCTTGGCTTTCCCGTTCGCATCCGTAGAATTTTTTTGATTTACTATGCTGCAAAACCCTTCACGCACCGGCTTAGGCGAAGCCATGCGGGATCTTCCCTCTACTTCCGACACCACACCGTCGTGCTGCCGGAATCACAAGGGGAAAACTACAACCTCCGCTGCATGCTGGAACAAGGGAGAGGAAGGTCTTCATCGAGTACCGAACGTGTGACCGACTGCAGAAGCGCTGCCGGAACGCAGCGCCGGAAGGATCGTCTACACGATCTTGAGATCTGCAAGTGTACGACTACATCACCCACGAGAATCTGCTCTCGTTAACCGCTTTGGAATCTTCGAGGGTGAGTGCTTCTATCGACTCGTTGCTACAATCTAGTAGATAGATCTTGGCTTGTTTGTGTGCATGCGGTAGAATTTTTTTGTTTTCCATGCTACGAACCCCTACAGTGGTATCTGAGCCGTGTCTATATGTAGATCTGTTGCGCGAGTAGAACACAATGGTCATTGTGGGCGGTGGTGCTTTTATTATCAATTGCTTTTTGTGTACTTTGCATCTTGCGGTATGATGGGATGAAGCGGCCCGGGCTAACCTTACATGACATCGTTCATGAGACTTGCTCCACGCTTAACATGCAACTTGTATTGCATAAGTGGCTTTGCGGGTGTCTGTCTCTCCCATCATAGTATAGATTCAATTTACAACGGGCACTTGATAGTTCAAGCATCAATGTTGTGGTTCTTGTTCGTAAGTTAGGGCGACACTTATTGAAAGCCCCAAACCACGTAAAATATGCAAAGAAAATTAGAGGCGTCTAACTTTGTTTTGCAGGGGTGTGATGTGATGTGATATGGCCATGATTGTGATTATATATGATGTATGCAATGTTCCTTATTGTAAGTTGGCAACCGGCAGGAGCCATATGGTTGTCTTTTAAATTCCGTTAAGACCTGCGTGTCTATTCAAAGTAGTTGTAATAGTTGATGCTGGTGGAGGACAACCATGAAGCGGTGCCATTGACCTTGACGCCATACCGGTGATGATGGAGATCATGTTCGTGCTTGAAGATGGAGATCGGAAGCACAAGAAGAAAGGCCATATCATATCACATATTATGAATTGCATGTGATGTTAATCCTTTTATGCATCTTGTATTGCTTAGTTCACGATGGTAGCAATATAAGATGATCCCTCAAGCACAAAAATTTCAAGTTTTAAAGTGTTCATCCTTAGTAAGCACCGTTGCTAAAGCTCATTGTTTCGAAGCACCACGTGATGATCGGGTGTGTTAGATTCTGCGAGTGTATACAACATGAGCAAGCCAGATTTGCTCATGCGGAAGCTAAGGTTTGATCTTGAAGAGCCTAGCATGTATAGACATGGTCTCGGAACCCGGATCACCCAAAGGTAAAGCATGAGTCATATGGTAGATATGATGAACATGTTGATTGTTCGCCATTGAAGCTACATCAACTCTCGTGATGATCGGTTTTGATGTGGTGGATTTGGTTCGTGTGATCACTAAAACAATTTGAGGGATATTTTTTTGAGTGGGAGTTCACCTAGATTAATTTAATTATTAATTAGAACTCAATTTGTCATAAACTTAGTCTAAACTATTGCAAATATGTTGTAGATCAATGGCGGCCCCTACCATCAATTTTAATGCGTTCCTAGAGAAAGAAAAGTTGAAAAACAATGGAAGCAACTTCGCGGATTGGTTCCGTAATTTGAGGATTGTCCTCAATGCTGGTAATTTGACCTATGTGCTGGATGCACCGCTGGGTGACCCGCCTGCAGCTAATGCTACCGATGAGGTAAAGAATGTTTTCCTCGCTCGGAAGAATCAGTACTCCATAGTTCAGTGTGCTATCTTGTATGGTTTGGAATCAGAGCTTCAGAAAAGGTTTGAGAACCATGACCCACATGATATTGTCCGTGAACTCAAAATGATATTTGAGGCTCACGCGGCAGTTGAGAGTTATGAGGCTTCTGAAAAGTTCTTTAACTGCAAGATGGAAGAGGGCAGATCCGTCAGTGAGCACGTGCTTAAGATGTCTGGGCACGCAAGCAAGCTTCAAATCTTGGGTATAGTGATTCCTAATGCTTTGGGGATTCACAGTGTCCTCCAATCACTACCACCAAGTTACAAGAACTTTGTGATGAACTACAATATGCAAAACATGGACAAGTCGTTACCCGAACTCTTCTCCATGCTAAAGTCTGCAGAAGTGGAGATCAAGAAAGAGCACCAAGTGTTGTTGGTCAATAAGACCACCAAATTCAAGAAGCAAGGCAAGTCTAAGAAAAAGTTAAACTTCAAGAAGGGCAGTAAGAAAGTTACCGCGCCGGCGAAGAAGACCAAGGCTAGGCCTAAGCCTGATACTGAGTGCTTTTACTGCAAGGGAGAAGGTCACTAGAAGCGGAATTGCCCAAAGTACTTGGCATATTTGAAGAACGGCAACATCAAGAAGAAAGGTATATCCGATATACATGTTATTGATGTGTATCACACTAGTACGCGTAGTAGTGCCTGGGTATTTGATACTGGTTCGGTTGCTCATATTTGTAACTCGAAACAGGTACTGCAGAATAAACGGAAGCTAGCAAAGAACGAGGTGACGATGCGCGTTGGAAATGGATCAAAGGTTGATGTGATCGCGGTCGGCACACTACATCTTCATCTACCATCGGGGTTAGTTTTATACTTAAATAATTGTTATTTGGTGCCTGCGTTGATCATGAACATTATATCCGGATTATGTTTATTGCGAGACGGTTACTTGTTTAAGTCCGAGAATAATGGTTGTTCGATTTATATGAGTAATATGTTTTATGCACATGCACCTTTGATAGATGGTCTATTCTTATTGAATCTCGATTGTGGTAATACACACATTAATAACATTGAAGCTAAACGTTTGAAATTGAGCGATAACTCAACCTATATGTGGCATTGTCGTCTTGGTCACATTGGAGTGAAGCGTATGAAGAAACTCCATTCCGATGGACTTCTTGAATCACTTGATTTCGAATCACTTAAAAGATGCGAAGCATGTCTGATGGGTAAAATGACTAAGACTCCATTTTCTGGTATGATGGAGCGAGCTACGGACTTATTGGAAATCATACATACCGATGTGCGTGGCCCAATGAGTGTAGCATCGCGCGGTGGTTATCGTTATGTTCTTACCTTCATGGATGACTTGAGTAGATATGGGTATATCTATTTCATGAAACATAAGTCCGAAACTTTCGAGAAGTTTAAGGAATTTCAAAGTGAGGTAGAGAATCAACGTAACAAGAAAATTAAATTTCTACGATCTGATCGTGGAGGTGAATATCTAAGTTACGAGTTTGGCGAGCATTTGAAGAAATGCGGAATACTTTCAAAATTGACACCGCCGGGAACACCACATCGTAATGGTGTGTCCGAACGTCGTAATCTAACTCTCTTAGATATGGTTCGTTCTATGATGTCACTTACAGATTTAGCGCTATCGTTTTGGGGTTATGCATTAGAAACAGCCGCATTCACTTTAAATAGGGCACCATCTTAATCCGTTGAAACGACACCGTATGAATTATGGTTTGGGAAGAAACCCAAATTGTCGTTCCTTAAAGTTTGGGGTTGCGAAGCTTATGTAAAGAAGTTACAGCCCGACAAGCTTGAACCCAAAGCGGAAAAATGCGTCTTCATAGGATACCCGAAGGAAACTATTGGGTATACCTTCTATCATAGATCCGAGGGCAAAATCTTCGTTGCCAAGAATGGATCCTTTCTAGAGAAGGAGTTTCTCTCGAAAGAAGTGACTGGAAGGAAAGTAGAACTCGACGAGGTTGTTGAACCTTCTCTCGAACTTGCGAGTAGCGCAGCACTGGAAGTGGTTCCTGTGGAGCCTACATCAATAAGAGAGGAAGCTAATGATGTTGATCATGAAACTTCGGTTGAAGTTACTACGGAACCTCGCAGGTCAACAAGAACTCGTACCACTCCTGATTGGTATGATCCCGTTATGAGTTTCATGTTGGTGGACAACACCGATGACCCTGCGACATATGAGGAAGCGATGATGAGCCCAGATTCCAATAAATGGCAAGAAGCCATGAAATCCGAGATTGGATCCATGTACGAAAACCAAGTATGGACTTTGGTGGACTTACCGGATGGCTGGAAGGCTGTTGAGAACAAATGGATTTTCAAGAAGAAAACAGATGCTGATGGTAATGTTACTGTCTATAAAGCTCGACTTGTCGCAAAAGGGTTTCGACAAATTCAAGGAGTTAACTACGATGAGACTTTCTCACCAGTAGCAAAGCTAAAGTCTGTGAGGATTATGTTAGCAATCGCTGCATATTATGATTATGAGATATGGCAAATGGATGTTAAAACAACGTTCCTCAATGGAGACATTGATGAAGAGTTGTATATGATGCAACCCAAAGGTTTTGTCGATCCTAAAGATGCTAACAAGGTATGCAAACTTCAACGGTCCATATATGGATTGAAGCAAGCATCCCGATGTTGGAATCAACGTTTTGATAAGGTAATCAAAAGCTTTGGTTTTATACAAACTTATGGAGAAGCTTGTATTTACAAGAAAGTGAGTGGGATCTCTGTAGCATTCTTAATACTATATGTAGATGACATATTGTTGATTGGGAATGATGTAGACCTTCTTAATAGTGTCAAGGATTATTTGAATAATAGTTTTTCAATGAAATATCTTGGCGAAGCAGCTTATATATTAGGCATAAAGATTTATAGAGATAGATCGAGGCGCCTAATATCATTGTCACAGAGTACATATTTGACAAAGTTCTAAAGAGGTTTGGAATGGAAGATAGCAACAAAGGGTTCTTTCCCATGTTGCACAATACGACCTTGAGTAAAACTCAAAGTCCTGCAATGGCAGAAGATAGAGAAAGGATGAGTAAGACTCCCTATGCCTCAGCCATAGGATCTCTTATGTATGCCATGCTATGTACTAGACCCGACATTGCATATGCTGTTAGTTTGACTAGCAGATATCAAAGTGATCCCGGAGTAGATCATTGGACAGCGGTCAAAAACATCCTTAAGTACTTGAGAAGAACTAAGGATATGGTTCTTTCTTATGGAGGTGATGAACAGCCCGTTGTTAATGGTTACACCGATGCTAGTTGGAACACCGAACCGGATGATTCTAAATCTTAATCTGGATACATATTTACTTTGAATGGTGCAGCAGTTAGCTGGAGGAGTGCAAAGCAAAGCGTTGTGGCAAGATCTTTAACTGAATCAGAATACATAGCTGCTTCGGAGGCTTCACAAGAGGCGATATGGATGAAGGAGTTCATTACAGAGCTCGGTGTCGAGTCCAAGTGCGCTGGACCCAATGTCTATCTACTGTGATAACATGGGCGCCATAGCCAATACGCAAGAACCAAGGTCACACAAGAAGCTGAAGCACATCAAGCTACGTTTCCATGCTATTCGAGAGCACGTCCAAGATGGTGACATAAAGATTTGCAAAGTACACACAGATCAGAATGTGGTGGATCCGTTGACTAAACCTCTCCCGAGGGCAAAACATGACCAGCACCAAACCGTCATGGGTGTTCGGTATATTACCATGTAATCTAGATTAGTTAACTCTAGTACAAGTGGGAGACTGTTGGAGATATGCCCTAGAGGCAATAATAAAAGTGGTTATTATTATATATTTGTGTTTATGATAAATGTTTCATGCTATAACAATATTAAAAAGGAAACATTAATACTTGTGTGATTTGTAAACTAAATTAGAGTCCCTAGTAAAGCCTCTTTCAAATACTAGCTTGTTGTTTAATAAATGATCGTGGTTTCCCGACCATGAGCATTGAGATGTTGTTGACAACAAGATCATATCATTAGGAGAATGGTATGATGGACATACTCCTATAGATAAGCGCAGCATTAAGATCAAGTCATTTCAATAGTTCGTTTGCTATAAGCTTTCTGATACATAGTAACCTAATTCCTTCGACCATGAGATCATGCTAATCACCATCATCGGAAGAATGATTTGATGACATCAAACACCACACCATAACTGGGTGGCTATAAAGGTGGCATTGAGTGTTCGGAAAATATGGGTTGAGGCACATGGATCAAGAGTGGGATTTGTCCATCTATATGACGGATAGATATACTCTGGGCCCTCTCGGTGGAATGTCATCCAATTAGCTTGCAAGCATGTGACTAGCTCACAAGGGATCACATATCACTGGAACGAGAAAAGAGTACTTATCGGTAACGAGGTTGAACTAGGTATGCAGAGATACCGACGATCAAAACCTCAGATAAGTAAACTATCGCGAGATAAAGGGAAATTGGTATCGTATGTAAGTGGTTCATTCGATCGCAAAGTAATCGTAGAAATATGTGGGAGCCATATGAATTTCCAGATTCCTCTATTAGTTATTGATCGGAGAAGTGTCTCGGTCATGTCCGCATAATTCACGAACCGTAGGGAGACACACTTAAGGATTCAATGTTGTTTAGTAGATATGGAATGTTAGTAGGGATACCGAATGTTGTTCGGAGTCTCGGATGGGATCCGGGTTATCACGAGGAGATCCGGAATGGTCCGTAGAATAAGATTCATAAAAGGAAAGTCTGATTCCGGAGTTCGGGAAAGATTCCGATGTTTTCATCGGAGAGGTTCTAGAAGGTTCACCGATCCGGAAGGAGAATGGTCCATGAATGTGTCATGGGTAAGTGGAATGATTGGACCATATCCTAGGTCACTTGGTGTGGGAATTTGCAAGAGAGAATTAAAGCTCTAAATTGAAAGTCAAATGGGAAGTTTGAAAAGTCAAACTGGAACAATGGTTTCCTAGTGGGAGAAGAAACAAGTCCTTCTCTCAATCCAACTTGGGTTTGGGTTTGGATTCAAACCCACCCCTCCCAAGGTTGCCCTCCCTATCATAAATAGAGGGGGAGGGCTGCCCTAACACCACAAAACCTAGCCCATCTCCACCCGAGCCGCCGCCGCCGCTGACCCGCCGCAGCGCCGCCGCCGGTCCGTCGCCGCCTCTCTAGCCACCGCCAACACCTTCTCCTCCTCCCGGTTTTCTAAACCCTAGATTTCCGAGAAACCCTAATCCACCATAACTCGCACCGGCTTAGGCGAAGCCCTGCGGGATCTTCCCTCTACTTCCGACACCACGCCGTCGTGCTGCCAGAATCACAAGGGGAGAACTACAACCTCCGCTGCCTGCTGGAACAAGGGAGAGGAAGGTCTTCATTGAGTACCGAACGTGTGACCGACTGCGGAAGCGCTGCCGGAACGCAACACCGGAAGGATCATCTACACGATCTTGAGATCGGCAAGTGTACGACTACATCACCCACGAGAATCTGCTCTCGTTAACCACTTTGGAATCTTTGAGGGTGAGTGCTTCTATCGACTCGTTGCTACAATCTAGTAGATAGATCTTGGCTTGTTTGTGTGCATGCGGTAGAAATTTTTTGTTTTCCATGCTACGAACCCCTACATCAAGAACATGCCCATTTGTATGCCGAGCTTTTTGGATGCAATCAAGGTCAATTTCCAATTAGGTATTTGGGTATCCCAATTTATTTTTGGATTCTTACAAATGCTGAATGGAAAACTATAGAGGAAAGACTATAGTTACACTCAAGTAGTTGGAAAGGCAAACTGTTGTCTATTGGAGAAAGGTTGGTTCTTATAAATTCAGCACTATCTAACATGATGCTATATATGTTATCCTTCTTCCTCTTGTCAAAAGGAGTCTTGAATAGATTGGATTTCTTTCGATCAAGATTCTTTTGGCAGAGCGATAGTGAAAAGAAAAAGTATAGATTGGCTAAGTGGAGTGTTGTTTGTAGTCCGAAAGACCAAGGGGGGCTAGGTATTCAAGACCTTGAGGTCAAAAAAACAACCCTACTTGGTCAATGGATCTTCAGATTGCTTATTGAGGACGGGATTTGGCAAACAATACTTAGACGAAAATATGTTGGCTCTAAAACGTTATCACATGTTCTTTGGAAACCTGGTGATTCTCACTTCTGGGCTGGATTGATGGCTACGAATAATTTTTTTTCTTTGGCCATGGATCATTTTTCGATTAGGGATGGATCAGAGATTCGGTTTTGGGAGGATAAGTGGCTAGGTAATACTTGCCTCCGAGAACAGTATCCAGCTTTGTATGCTATTGCGCGTCATAAAGGTGATACACTCGCCCATGTGTTGGGGTCTAATCCCCCAAATATGACGTTCATGAGGATTTTATTTGTCCCTAGACTTATTAATTGGGAAGCCTTGCTACAACGGTTGGCTAATATCTATTTAACTTCTGGGAAAGATATATTCCGATGAAATCTACATGAGAATGGTACATTCTCGGTGGCTTTCATGTACAAAACGTTGATTCTACCGAACATGTCAGTCTATGACAATAAGAAAATCTGGAAGATGAAAATACCACTTAAAAACAAAATCTTTGATTGGTACCTACGTTGAGGGGTTATTTTTACTAAAGACAATCTTATTAAGCGCAATTGACATGGTAGTAAAACATATGTTTTTTGTTCACAAGATGAGACAATTAAACATATGTTTTTCCAATGCAACTTTGCTCGTTCTATATAGCCAGTCATGCAGGTAGCTTCTGGCTTGTATATCCCTACTAGTATTGTCAATATCTTTGGAAATTGGTTATACCGTATAGAGTACAAGTACTTGATTCTTCTCAGAGTGGGAGCAACGGCCTTGATATGGTCGCTCTTGCTATGCAGAAATGACAAAGTTTTTAATAACAAAAATTGCTCTCTCTTGCAGGTGATATCATATTGTACTGAAACACTCCGAGTTTGGTCGTAGCTTCATCGCCTGGAGGATCACGACCTCTTTACGGAGGTGTGCACGGGGCTAGAGGACACTGCGAGACATCTATTCTCTCAGCATGGTTGGCAGCATAATGTACGGATCGGCCAACCTCCTTCATAGGCGTCTTACACTTTCTCATTCTGATATGTAATTCGCCTTTTTTTGTTTTGTTGCTTTTGTTTCGGACTTTGTTGTGGAGCGACTGCTTAAAACTCTTTAAATAATAAAAATCCCATTATCAAAAAGGATACATTTTCTAATTACCATATTCATTTAAATTAGCAAATAAAGGAAAATAAATCCCCTCAGATGAAGTTTTCAAATTTCTATTGTTTTATTTTTATTTAGTGAAAGAGAGGAAGGTTGAAGATGATGATCTCTTGAAGAAATAGTTGACCATTTGCATATTGGGAAAATACTAGTTATTGCAGTACAAAATAGTGCAAGGAGGAGAAGTTCCAGTACTACAACCTCAAGAAGTTCACTTGAGTTCATCAAACCTTGTGCATATAGTTACTGACAACCACTATTATCTCGGTAGACCAACTTGTAAATCTGTTAAAAGCTACAAAAATAAATAGTTGCATGGATTGCATGCATGAGTAAGAAAAGAATGAAAACTAACAAGACAACCAATAGTCCGCTATCGAAAATCTGCAGTGTCAAAGCTCAGCATCCAAAGTTATGGCTACAAGGATTAGTGGGAACATCACTATAAAACTAACTAATCAAGGTGGAACAAGACCAATGCACACATAAATGATGAAAACACGTCGCGGATAAAATTCTGGATAAATGGGTACATTCTAATGTGCATATACTTAACTAAATATCCTAGAGGATAAAAGTCAGGAACAATATTTTCAAAGTTCTAAGGAAAGAAGATCAGATCCTTACATTTTCAAAGAGTAGACGAAACATGACAAATATCTGGATACCAGAAGATGAAACAATTGAGTAAAACACTGAAATCATCTTCCTACTCTTCTTGAAAATAACCAACAAAAGTAACCAAATCATTAAAGCTCTTCAAAACTAACCAAAGATGCATAAGATCCTACCAACCCATCTCTCTAAAGAGATCTCAAAAGTCCTCAGCATACACACACTTACATTTAGCAATCCAAGAACATCCTTGTCTGGTATAAACGAACTCTTATCAAAATAATTCTGTACACTGCAACTTGCATGTTATTATAAGTTTTTTACAAAAAGCAAGAGCTTAACCAAGTCTACCTCTAGTGCAATCCAAATTGCCTGCAGAAAAGTCGGTCCTTTTTAGACCGTGAATGCTCACATGGTCTAGTGCATTGCACAACTTACAGCTGCTTCAGTCATGTTGTAAGTTCAAGAATCCATTGCAAAATTACATCACACAAAATGAGCACACTCCAGTAGAGAGAAGATATATAAATAATACAAGCTTGTCTCCTAAATTGCACTATCTTATTCAACTTGCTTGCATGTGAGGAGTGAACTCATCATTGTCTCCATAAAAGTCCCCAATATCTTCACATGCTAACCAAATCCACGGAGACTCGATCAGCAAACCTTTATGGCATGCTCTGCTTTATACCATACCAACCAAAATTATAGTTAGCCTCCAAACATGGGAGCAGAGAGAAGCAAGAAGATAAGAAACGGAAGGTTCATTAGAGCACTGAAGGAGTATCATGCTCTGCTGCAGATCATCCGCTAGTGTTTTGTCAGGCTCATCTGTTGGCATGACTGACTCTAAGTGCTCAGCGATCAGCACATTTGTCTCGCATCATTTGAGCCAAAATTTAATGCCTTTGGGGCTAATACAAAACCTGCAGGTGTTAAGGTAAACAACTAACTAGGACATCTACCTGCAGTTGGGCACTTGCAAATTATGAAATCAACCTCTTCTCCCTCTTGCCTCTGAGGAAACATTGTTGATTTTACCTTCCTTCTGCCTATTTACCTTAATACTTTGTATTGGATTGTTTCTGTTGTAACTTGTACATACCTTCAACGACAGGAGAGGTCCAGTTTTTCCTTCTTCTTCATGTAATGAAAAGATAATCCTGAAGGTGGTTAAATTCTAGTAGACCATGATGTATTTCTGCAGTGTCCTCATGGTGTTGGTGTATCATTTATTGAAGTACATGAAAGAATAATCTGTATCTTCATAAATGAACAGCATGTCCAGAACAGCAGCATGGAAGAGTATACAGAAAAAAAGGCTTAAGCAATATCTAGCCTTATTCAATTTTGAACATAGTTCATGGAAGTAGGTTCCAAGACTATCAGAAATATAATGGCAGGAGTGGCTGCCTAACCATCAAGAACAACAATGCTAATAGTATGATTTGTTCATAAATGCCCTCTGGTTCACCCATCTATCCTAATAGAGCTCCATTAGCACGAGATGTATCAATAACAGAATCTAGTTCACCTCGTCAAGGAATAGAACACTGTTCTTCAGGATATCGATTGAGTTGATTTTCCTGTTGAACAAGAACAGACAATATGACTTCAATGCTACAGTTCAGAGACCAAGAGATACAACAACATTCCAAGTGTAATGGTTTTGCCTAGTGGTGAGGTAGCAATCTATTAGAGCTTCACTGAAGCCGAAAGTTCATTTACAAATGTGTCATATGGATAATAGGAAAATACAGTCGACAATTACCTATTTGCCATTACTCAACACTAAGGTGCTTGTATTATGTAGAAATAATTACAGTGGAACTGGAAAGCCTAACTTGAGAGTTACTTCAGGAAATAAGTATTCACTACTTCCACTGAGTAAACTAAGCATCTAATATATCCTGTATCAACATGAACACTAAACTCAGTTGCTTATGTATTAAAATTAGTCCATGTTGACTGTTGTGAGTTCTTATCCCATGGACCAATTCATATTGTAGGGTGAACCCCGAAAGTTCATCCTGAACTGTAACAGCTATAAGATTTATATCCAATGGACCGATTAATATTGTAGGGTGAATCCAAAAAAGTTCATCCTGAACTGTAACAGCTATAAGATTCACGGAAATGATTCCAGAAGTAGTCAATCAACTTTGTATGCTGTTCAAAAAATCTGGAATATGTACAGATTGTGTCAATAAAATGTAGAATGTCTACACATCTTTCAACCAAATAGGGCAAGTGCAGAGATCCCATTTGTGCCTTATGTACCTAGTACTTCCTAGTTCTAGTACATAGGATGTAACATAGACAAACTTAGTCAGTTATCCTTCTCATCTCATAAACAATACCCATAATAAAAATCAGTTTTACTTATTTCTACTGAAGGAATAAAATAGGTATCCACATGTTACTCCAAGTTTAATAGGGCAAAGAAGAGAAGCAATTATACAATCTATGCATATCTTACAAAAGAAGTAACTTCAATAGTGTGGATCATATCTAAGACTGTATTTTTCAAGTATCCACACCTCATATAGCTAGGAGAGTAAAGTTAATAAACAACCTAACACTTTACATTAGGAGATTATCCATATCCAGACCAGGAATATCAAACGGTAACTTTATAACTCCAAGGGCAGTTAGCATGAGGAAGAGCCACAGAGGAAAGATCTTCATGCAAAGCACCAAGACAGACTTCTGCCCTGAGGAGAAGAGCAGTACAAAGTAGAGAACAATTTCAGCCCGAACTTCATAGCCCATACAATAAAATTCAGAACGATGCAAAAGGTAAGATTGCTTATGAGGCATATCCCAAATCTTATTCAAAATGATTGCACAATGTATTCTTCAGTAAATAACTAGTAAGGCATTCTTCCTAGTAATGCAGATATCTCACATAGTTCATCATTCAGAATGAGAAAGTAAACTTCGTTTTTTTACAAACTTTTTTCTAAATCGCAGTTGCAATTGACAGCGCAGCACAATAGAAATTTTAATACTGGTATTGTTTAAGATGACGAGGGGGGGGGGGGGGGGGGGGGAGCTTTGGGAGACCCATCACCTTGCTGTGCACGCGCCTCCGTGTTGTCGACGACCCACTCGGCGGCCTCGCGGATTCGGCGCTCAGCGTCGCTCTCCGGCTGCCCGATCGGCGTGGAGGCGAGGATCTCCATGAAAACGGACTGCTTATCCCTTCCGGAGGCGGATGGATCGTTGTCGGCGCCGATGGCGCGCCGCACCTCCGCAACCGACGGCTGGGTTGGAGCCGCCGTGGGAGTCTTCCGGGAAGGTGACCCCGGAGCGCGGCGCCGTATACGGCTTACGGGCTCCCCGGAGGCGGAGGAGGCCACAATGGCGAGGCGCGGCGCGGCGCAGGCGCAGGCGGCGGCGAGGTGCAACGTCATTGCCATGGAGCGTGTGACTGTCGAGCGTGTGGGGGACTCGTGTGGAGAGCAAGTTCGCAGGCGGATAAAGCTACGAGCTCTGTGCAAATGACACAGGGGCCCACAGCAGAATTAACCACGATTGCATGGCTCAAACACTTTCAGAATTGTTCCTAAAAAACACTTCTAGAAGTGTGAACAAAGGGCAAAACAAGGAAATTGCACGAATCTAGCGCACGTAATGCGGGTTGCTCATAGTTTTTCTTTTTTGAAACGAGTGGGTTGCTCATAGTCATTTCTCCATTGATGTTTAAGTGAAAACGGCTACCATATCATAACCGTTGCTCAAAAGTGTTTCTCATTTCTCCAATTTCCATTGATCTTTCCACTACTAGTGCCGGGTTTGCAACATCTCCACGACGTGGTCGAGCTACTCCCTCCTGACCGACTCCTCGCCCTTCTCCTGGCCACTAGCTGGCCACCAGACTCTTCCTTCTTTCAGCCTGTCGATGACGTGCGGCGACTGTAGGTCACCAGTGTTCTTGAAGTCGAAGTCGTCCAACCCCTTCTCGATCCGGTCCACCTCCTCTGCCACCTCGAGGCGGTCATCGTCTGACGACGTGATGGGTGGGTAGGCGACACACACGACCTCACTCAGCTGGGTCCAAGTTGTGGGGAGACGACGAGGCATGGTTGGTGTTGTGGTGTGTTGTGTGATGCGCCTGAACCAAGGCGTCGAGGTCTTATAGGCTAAGGCCTGGCCGGCGAAAGTCATAGTGTCGTGGTATTGCCGACGAGTACGCCATGGAGGGGTCCTTACAGTGAGTGTTTAGAGACGTGGGATAAGGCGGACGGTTGACGGGTACGAGGTAACACAGCTTACCTAGGTTCAGATCCCAAGACGGTGGCAAAATCCTACTCCTGCTATAAATTACTATAATGGCAATACGCCGAGTTACAGGGATTGGTTCGCTGTGCGCGATATGAGTTAATTGGTGCCCTAAAGGCTCCCATAGGTCCGGCTTATATAGTCGCCAGAGCCTAGGGTTACAGGGAAAGTCCTAGGCGGACAGGTTACAGAGTTCTACACTGCATACAACTAGTCTAGCGTGTCTTGCACTCCAAGGCTCCGGGTACGTCGGTGACTCCTTCGTAGCCTTCCTTTATCCGGCATGGGCCTCCCTTATGGATCCATCTAACTGGGCCGCCCAGCAGGCCATGGGCCATGCTACCAACTGTGGGTCACCCGGGTTATCCGGATTAGAGACATGCTATGAGGATACCCATATAGCATATCTCCAACAGTAGCCCCCAGAGAACTCCGAGATCTTACGTCATCTTGCCTCTTCAGGTTGAATGCTCCGTCTATGCGAATGTCGGCAAATCTTCAAGCAATATCTTGTAGTCCTCCCAAGAATCTTGCAATGCTCTCCGTCTTCAACTTGTAAGTCGGAGAAATGTTGAATCTTCCATCGTACTCTTCTCGTAGCCGGACTGGGTCCGTCCATGCCGGAATCTTTCGATGGGATGGCTCACCTGCCCGTGTCAGCTAGAGCAACGTAGACCATAGGTCAGCGACGCCTCGTAACTCACACATGCAGAGAACACAATGATGTCCGTTTTTCCCGCGCGAAGGATATGAACCGTTGGCGGCGGCGGTTGGGAATGTGGTGAAATTTTCCACGCACGCGTACACACGCGCTGTCGACACAGCAACCATTCGATCACTCTGCACGAATCTTGACGCTGGGGGGTATAAATTTCAACTGTGGCAGATTTTATCTTTTCACCTCATTCTTCCCATGCGTCATCGTCTTCCTCCTGCGAGCACCTCCTTGAGCTCTCCACGCGCACGCGAAAAACCCTAACTTCTTCCCAATCTCCCAGACACTTCCCTCTCCACTCCAATGTCTAGCAGTAGCTCCACCCCTTCCATGGCGGCGGCGAACGATGCTGCGGCCAAGCCGGCGAGCGCCGTCCACGTGCCCCTAGAAGGTGTGGTGGTGCCATGGTCCGCAGTGGTGGAAACCACCGGCGACGACCACATTCTAGTGGGGCTGGAGCCGCTGGAGGAGGAGGGTGACTCCCACAAGGGATATTGGCGCGGCTCTGATATCACTAATGGTGATATCAAAGAGCTGCTCGCTGAAGGTTACCTCCCCGTGACGGAGGGGCTTATCTGGCGGGCGGCGCCAGCCGGCGAGGTCACTCCTTCTCCCCAAGTCGGAGAGAAGGTGTACCTAAAAGCGCAACTGGTATGCGGTGTTTCCCTTCCGATTTCCGACTTCTTCCTTGATGTCCTCAACCATTACCGGGTTCAACCTCAGAACCTCTCCCCCAATAGCATCCTAGCGCTTAGCAACTATGTAGCGCTTTGCGAGGGCTAGCTAGGGATTAGGCCTAGGTTAGATCTGTTTATCTATTTCTTCACCATCAAGAGGGAAGCCGGAGCTAGCAAGGACGAGCTCAGGAATTGCGGAACAATTAGCTTCAAGATCCGTCCTGGCCGGCGGTTCCCCGACATCGCTGGCCATGAGTCCTGCAAGAACTGGCAGCGGACGTACTTCTACGGCCCAGATATCCCTCTGGCTGGCGGAGAAGGAACGTATCCAGACTTTGTCGATGGATCCATCGCCGAAGCCCTGACATGGAGATCCCAGGCCACCCTTCCCTCCGACAATGATGCTTCCCGCGCCATAAGGCGGATAGAGTGGTTCGTAGAGACGGGTCTGACCGGGTTGGACCTAGCCATGTGCTGGTTCGTCAGGCGGATCCAGCCTCTGCAGCACCACGCAAAGCTGATGCACTAGTATACCAAGAAGATGAAGGATAGCCTCCGCATATCCGAGGACAACTTCTCGAGTGACTCCATCAAGCTCCGCCTTAAGGACATCGTTAAGGTGAAGGACAGGAAGCGTGGCTTCGCCATCACCTATGACATGTTCATAGAGGGTAAGTGCCCAGAGGTACCTGTTTATTTTCCGTGTATGACATTTACTCCGGATTTTTTCGTCTAGCCATTACCATATCAACACCCGGATTTTTAATCCCAGATGCCTGTTATGCCATACCTCGCAATCCCAGGATTACCATTTTTGCGAGACATAACAGAATTGGATACCATAGTACATCATCCATTACAAACGATACATAAGTTCTTACACGAATAGGGATCTCATGATCCAGTTCTTAATACAACATCAAGCAGCGGAATACGTAATAATAACGGTAGCGTAGGCGAAGCTCCATCTTCGGGGTCACAGGCAATGCTGACGATGGGAGATGATCCTAGTTGTCGTAACCTTCCTGGGGTCCATCCTCCAGGTACTCCTCTTCATAGTCTGGCCATGGGAATATCCAGGGACAAAGCCATGAGTACTCTTTAAGTACTCGCAAACTAATACTAACAGGTAAAAGGGTTTTTTGGATAATAGGACACTAGGCTCTAGGGTTGTTTTGCAAAATCCAGATTTATCTCTACTAAGTTACAAAGTTAGTCACAATTTTATAACTCCTAAGTGGGATCTTGTAACTCATGTCACAACTCTGTTGTGGTCAAGTCAAAATCTCAATTTATTTCACAAATAAATTTTTAAAAGTCTGATGGGGGAACAGTATGGCCACTCCAACTGTCCATAACCGCGGACGCGGCTATTCGAATAGTTTGACACTCTACAGAGATTGTACACTTTCACCACAACATTCGATACATCCGTCAGGAACAAATCCTGAATTCACCATACTCAGTATGCGGATAATCAATCCTAACCTTTCAATTACACGCCCTAGTATAAGCACCTCTCTTGTGAGTTTGGCCTCCCAACCATGACCAACTGTCATCTTGGGTACTGCATAGGTGGACAATCTTCACAAGGTAGCCTCAGCTCAGACCTTGGCCGTGAGGGAGCTAATACTAAGGTACATAAGTTTCCAGTCAAGCCCTACCCAATCTTCGGGTATTGTGGTTGTACGATAAAATTGGAATGGTATCGCATCCAGACAACCATCAGTTTTATAAAAGGGCTAAGGCCCATGCCTCAACATTTTCATCACCAAAATCATCAGGTGTTTGGAAACACATGTCCAAAACATTTCAATCGAATGATCCATCATTCTATGGTTTTCATAACCATTTTCTCACCAAGTATTCCCATCTAAAGTTGATCAGGTTTTATGCTTAGCACTAGCATCTACAAGTGGGGGTAAGCAATAATGAGGGGTGGTAAACTAGTGGAGTTCTAACTAAGTTCAATCTCATGCCTTAAGATGACATCAAGATTATCTAGCTTAGGCCAAATTTTATGCTCTTTATGCAACCTTCAAGTATCTTTGTAGTATCTATAATTCACTTAAGTAACTCTAAGTAGTAGCTTTGATAAATAAATAAAGTAAGAAGCTTGCAAATAAAACTAGGATTGGTTTATCAAGTGGGTATGATCATATATGCTTAAAGCATATAGTCGGCATGGTAACAAGCAAGTATTGGCTTGCATAGGTAAAGTATCTTGCAAGTGTTAGCTTGCATCAATGTCAATATAAGCTTGCATAGGTATAGCATCAGCTTGCCTTGTGCAGAGCAGTGGTTGAAGTTCTCCTCAGCTTCTTCTTCGTAGTATCCTCCTTCCTCCTCGTATCCTTGGTCGGTACTAGCGTCTATGAATAAATACGAGGTACACAATCACCAAACAATACTTAACTACTTGCAATCATCACACACAAGGGTCCTATAGATGATCTAGCATCATCTCTAACATTACAAGTTTAAGGCTTGGTTTAATTCCTTTTATTTTTAGAAAAGTAATTTCTACTTATTGAAAAACTACTTAAGATTTAATATTCTCCAACCCAAACATGGGATCATGTTGACACATGTCATCACCACATCTTGTAGTCCAAGGGAATGTGATTTAAAGTGGTGTCACAATTTAATAAGGTTTTACCCTTTTATTTTATTTAAATATAATGACTAGAAATGCCTATGTAGAATTCTTTTATTACTTGAATATTATTTCTGCAAGTAAACCTATATATTTTTATATATTCTGAAAGGTATGGTTAAATGTGATTTTTGAGAGTTGGAATCAACTCAAAAGCTATTATGGTTTAAATTTGAAAAATGTTTGAATGCAAAAAAGCTTCTGCCTTGTTATTTTTACCATGGATGATCTATAGATCCAAATGACTTGAATCCAACGGGCTTGGATTCAGTATTCATAGACCTTTCCAACAAAATTGGTTTCATTCAAATTGGTGCACTGAATCGATCTGGATTGATTTTTGAAAATGGGTACAGAAGTGTGTTTGAATTAAAAAGAAAAAGATTTAATTCAAATCACTGGGCTGCGCGGGAAAAGTTATTGGGCCGGCCTGCTAAGCGCAGTGCTCCCGCGGGCTGCTTAAGTGGGTGTCCCCACTTGCCAGTGAGACAGGGAGGGGCGAAGCGGTACGGGGCAACGTGGGTCGTTCGATCTGATTCTAATCCAACAGCTGGGAGTCATCGTCGACGCGAGACAACACCGGCGAGAAAGAAACCTAGCGCGGCCAGTGAGGGTTGCTGGGGGCTCACCGGGGTGCTGGCGAGGGTCGGCGAGGCGGACGAACGATGAAGTCGACGACGGCGAACTCAGGGGTGGTCGCGGCAGCTCCTGGGGTGGACGAAATCGATGGCTCCCTCCTTCTCCAGAGGCGGCGGGCTCCGGTGAAATTCCGGCGAGGTGGTGCTCGCCTTGCTCCGGGAACGGTGTGGCACGATCAGTGACGAGAGGGGAGTGAGATGGTGTGAAGAAATCGAGCGGGGGTGGCCTCTATTTATAGTCGAGCGAGGGGACCGACGGGGCGCACGGTGAGCTTGTCGGGAGCGATGTTACAGGCGGCTATTGGCATGGGCGAGGGTAGGGGACCGTGCGGTGTTCCCTGGCGATGCTCAACGACATGGTTTCGAGGCGTGGGGCGGTGCGGCTTGGTCTGGAACATGCGACGCTCTGCGCGGCAGAGGCGGCGTCTTTGACGGCGAGCGGTGGCTATGCGTCACGGGGCGGCGAACGGGGATGTCTGGCGGTCTCCTGGGTCGGTGGGGATTGTGTATGCACGCGGCGAGGGCGGTGCGCGGTCTGTGGGCTTCGGTCGAGGGTGGTGCTCTGGCGCACGCTCGGCATGGTCGCTGGCGGTCTGGGCGCGGTCTGTGCGTGTGGTCCAGTGGTTGGCAAGGTTCAAGCGGTGGACAGGGAGTGGCGGTGGACGGTGGGCTGCCTCCCAGACATGCTGGCTAGGCTTGTGTCTCCTCCTAGCTTGCTGTCGACATGGGGGTGACATGGGTGTGCTCGGCTATTCACCATTGATGGCAATGGCAAGCTCACAGTGGTGCTAGTGCTTGGTTAATCTTCCTAGATGATCTACTGAGCTGGTTGTGAGCTAAATAGGGAACAAGTTAGGCCAATTTTACTACACACTATAGTGTTTGATGTTTGTTTGATTTGTATCTACAACCTGTTTGATGAAATGGCCGCATGAATTCAAGTTTTGAATTTTGAAAAGATTTTTGGTGGGTTTGCTAGGTTGGTGCGGTGAGTCTGCAGATGCTTGGGTTTTGAAAGTTGAGCTTGTTTGAGTGGTTTTTGAAGAAGTGGGATCTTCCCATATGATGAAGATTCAATTTTGAATTGTCATTTAAACTATGCATTTGAAAGTTTCTGGATGATCACAAAGTGGGCCTTGATACTTTGTTAGGAGTACATTCAAGGGGCGCAAAGATCTAGAAAAGTTTCTGTTAGGTTCTGAAAGTTTGAGACAGCCAAAGTAGGCATGGGAGTTAAATTGGTCAAAGTGACCATTCCTTTAATATATTTGTTTTGATCTACTTGTCTTTAGGAAAAGTGTGGGAAATGTTTTAGATGATGTTTATTTCACCTAAGAAACATTTTACAAGCAATGAAACAATCAAACAAGGTGGTTCCAAAGAATTTCAAAATCCATGCATACACATATGCATGCATTCATAATTTTATTTAGAAAAGTTTTTGTTAACCCTAAATGTTGATGACTAATGCTTGATGATCCAAGCTTAGTATTTTTGGGATGTTACAAACCTTTCCCCCTTAAACTAAATCTCGTCCTGAGATTTGAAAAAGGACGAAAAGATTACCTAGGATTTGAAGAGATCGGGAAACTCCGTCCTGATGTGATCTTCGCACTCCCAGGTAGCTTCCTCTTCTGTGTGGTTGCTCCACTGAATCTTGAGAAACTTGATGCTTCGGGTTCGGGTAGTTCGAAAGGCTTCTTCCAAAATACGGATGGGTACTTCAAGATAGGTCAGGTCATCGTTTATGTCTATGGTCTGATGGTCGATATTGTTGAACACTTCGGTCTTCTCGGGGACTTCGAGACACTTGCGAAGTAATGAGATATGGAACACATTGTGTACTGCTGACATCTCTTCGGGTAGCTCCAATTGATACGATACCTCTCCTCGACGGTTTAGAATTTTGAAAGGTCCGATATATCCGGGGGCTAACTTTCCTTTGAGTTGGAAATGCTGCATTCCTTTCAATGGCGACACTTTCAGATAAACAAAATCTCCCTATGTTGAAGGCGAGGTCTCTACGTCTCTTGTCGGCGTAACTCTTCTGTCGGGATTGGGCGGTCTTGAGGTGCTCACGAATCTTGTGAACCTTCTCTTCTGCTTCTCGTAGGATGTCGGGTCCGAAAATCTGACTCTCTCCTACTTCCGACCAGTTCAAAGGGGTACGACACTTCCTTCCGTACATGAACTTAAATGGGTCCATTTGCAGACTGGCTTGGTAACTATTGTTGTAGGAAAATTCTGCAAACGGCAGACAGTCTTCCCACTTGGATCCATATTCTAACACACATGCTCTCAGCATATCTTCGAGTATTTGATTTACTCACTCCGTTTGTCCATCGGTCTGAGGGTGATATGCGGTATTGAAATCTAAGCGGGTTCCTAAACCTTCTTGGACTTTCTTCCAAAATCTCGAGGTAAACTGCGTTCCTCGATCTGATGCAATGTTCTTAGGGACTCCGTGCAAACTGACGATTCTAGCGATGTATAACTCCGCTAGTTTCGAACTCTGATATGTGGTTTTGACGGGCAAGAAATGGGCGACTTTGGACAATCTGTCCACTATGACCCAGATAGAGTAATTTCCCCTACTTGAAGTAGGCAGTCCAGTGATAAAGTCCATTCCTACAGAATCCCATTTCCATTCCGGAATCTGCAAAGGTTGCAACAATCCAGCGGGTCTTTGATGTCCTACCTTGACTCGCTGACATATATCACACTTGGCGATATAGCTTCCGATTTCTCTCTTCATCTTATGCCACCAAAATTGCTCTTTCAAATCTTGATACATCTTAGTTGTTGGAATTATGCCCTAGAGGCAATAATAAAGATGTTATTATTATAATTCTTGTACATGATAATGTTTATATTCCATGCTAGAATTGTATTAAGCGGAAACTTTAATACTTGTGTGGTTTGTGAACAACACCGTGTCTCTAGTACGCCTCTAAGGACTAGCTCATTGATTAATGATGGTTAAGGTTTCCTAACCATGGACATGAGTTATCAATTAATAATGAGATCATATCATTGGGAGAATGATATGATGGACATACCCAAACTAAGCAAAGCAATTAGATCGTGTCATCGTGTTCGTCTTTGTGAAGCTTTTCTTATGTCAAATATTGTATTCCTTAGACCATGAGATAATACAACTCCCTGGTATCGGAAGAAAGCTTTGAGGTCATCAAACGTCATCCTATGAGAGGGTGATCATAAAGGTGTCTCTCATGTGATCAGAAAGTATCTGTTGGGTTGTATGTATCGAGATGGGATATGTCCCTCCCAAGTCGGAGAGATATACTTTGGGCCCACTCGGTAATTGATATCAACACCGCTTGCAAGCATGTGGTTAAGGAGTTAATCACAAAGCGATATCGGATTACGGAACGAGTAAATTACTTGCTGTGAACGAGATTTAACTAGGTATGACGGTACCGACGATCGAATCTCGGGCAAGTAAAATATCGCGAGACGAAGGGAATATATATATGGGATTGATTGAATCCTGGCATCATGGTTCATCCGATATGATCATCGATGAATGTGTGGGAGTCAATATGGGTTTCCAGACCCCGCTGTTGATTATTGATAGAAGATCATGTCCGCATATTCTCGAACCCGCAGGGTCACACACTTAACGTGTCTCGACGCTAGGATAGATTGGATGATTGGTTTATGAGTTTTTTGTTCGGAGTCTCGGATGGGATCCAGGACATCACGAGAGGTTCCGGAGTGGTCCGGAGAATAAGATTCATATAAGGCAGTGCAGTTTTTGGAGTTCGGAATTGTTCCGGGTTAATCGGTATTATACCGGAAGCTTCTAGAACCTTCCGGAAGGGGACCAACGTGGCCCCACCTTCCGGGAGGGGGCATGGGCCTATGAGGGAGTGCCCTGGCTGCATTGGGACAGGGGCACAAGGCCCCATAGGGCCCAGCCGGCCAAGAGAGGTTTAAACTCGAGATAGACCTTCTAGAAGGGGGGGTTTCCATGCCCCCCACTCCTTATCCTTTGAGGCCGCCGGTTTGGGCTTGGGGGAGGGGCTAGGGATGCGCCCCCCTCTATATAAAGAGGGGTGGGGGCGCACCAACCCCACACACCTTCCCCTCCAACCCTAGCCTCCCTGCTGCCCTCCTCTCTCCCTCCCGACTGCTTGTAGGTGAAGCCCTGCTGCAGAAATTCTCCACCAATTGCACCGCGCCGTCGCGTTATAGATCCAACCCATCTCTCCACCATACTTGCTGGACCAAGGAAGGAGGAGACGTCGAGGTGCTGCACGTGTGCATCTCACGGAGGCATCGCCACTTGTGGTGCTAGATCGGATCGGATCGCGAGGAGGAGAAGCGAGTACGACTACATCACCCACGTTTCGACGAACGTTCCGCTGTGCGAATCTTCAAGGGTATGAATATCTAATCCAATCTCTCTCGTTGTTTGCATCTCCTAGATTAGATCTTGGCTTCCCTCTGTTCGCATCCGTAGAAAATTTTGATTTACTATGCCGCGAAACCCTTCAGTGGTATCAGAGCTAGATCTATGCGTAGATGTGTTTCACGAGTAGAACGCAACATGGTTGTTGCGGGCGTTGATGTTTTCTGTTGCAAGCCTCTTGTTTGTGTTCTTCTTATGACGCGGGATAGTGAGATTGAAGCGGTCCAGGCCAACCTTACGCGACGTCGTTCGCGAGACCGGCTCCGCACTTGACGTGTGGCTTGTTCCACACATGCGGCTGGTGGATGTCAGTTTCTCTCACTATAGTTGTCATGGGATTAACACCGGAGTTTGGCAACCATAATATCACCGTTGTGGCTTTCCGTAGGTAAGAATCGTTCTTAGCATCTACTCCCATAAGCCACGTAAAACATGCAACAACAAAGTAGAGGCGTCTAACTTGTTTTTGCAGGGAGTGTTTTCTGTGATATGGTATGGCCCAAGATGTGATGTGTATATTGTATGCGATGATCATGTTTTGTAATGTTTCACGACTTGCATGTCGATGAGTACACAACCGGCAGGAGCCATATGGTTGTCTTTATAATTGTGTATGACCTGCGAGTCAACTTCTTATACGCCATGTAATAGTTTCACTTTATCGCTAAGTAGTTAGCAATAGTTGTAGTTGCTATTCGTGGTGGAGGCAATCATGGTGGAGTGATGGAGATCATGCCGGCACGCACAAGATGGAGATCATTGCGTGAAGATTGGCTATACCATGTCACATAAAGTTATATGCATGTGATGTTTATCCTTTTATGTATCTTATCATGCTTAGATCGCGACGGTAGCATTATAAGATGATTCCTCACTTAAAGATCAAGATAAAACTGTGTTCTCCCCAAGTATGCACCATTGCGAAAGTTCGTCGTGTCCAAGCATCACGTGATGATCGGGTGCTATAGACTCTACGGTCACATACAACGGGTGCAAGCCAGTTTTGCACACGCGGAAATACTTGGGTTTTACTTGACGAGCCTAGCATGTACAGACATGGCCTCGGAACACATGAACCGAAAGGTTAAGCATGAGTCATATGAATGATATGATCGACACTTCGTTGTCCACCATTGAAACCACATCTCTTCTCGTGAAGATCGGATTAGGTGTGGTGAATTTGGATCGTGTTCACTAAACAACTTGAGGGATGTTGAATTTAGTGGGAGTTCATCTAGTAATTTGATTAAGTTGAACTAGTTATCATGAACATAGTCTAAATTGTACTTGCAAATTGTGTAGATCAAATGGCTAAGTCCAACTTCAACTTCAACGTTTTTGCTGAGAAAGAAAAGCTTAAGAACAATGGGTCTAACTTCACCAACTGGTTCCGCAATCTGAGAATCATTCTCGCTGGCGGACAAAAGGACTATGTCCTTGAGAAAGCGCTAGGTGACCCCCCTGCTGCAGATGCGCCGGCTGATGAAAAAGTTGTTTATCAGTCGCGCAAAGATGATTATGGTGCGATTAAGAGCACCATGTTGTTTGCTATGGAACCTGAACTTCAAAATCGTTTTGAAGACTATCCCGGGCCCTTTGAGATTCTCGAAGAGCTGAAAACCATGTTTCAGACTCAGGCCCGTTCTGAGAGATATGAGATCTCTGAGAAGTTCTTTAACTGCAAGATGGAGGAAGGGAGTTCTGTTAGTGAGCACGCCATTAAGATGACGAGCTACACTCAACTCCTTGAGCAACTGGAATGCACGATTCCAGAGGAGCACAAGATTGACAGGGTTCTGCAATCACTCCCTCCTAGCTACAAAAGTTTTGTAGTGACTCATAATCAGATTAGTTCCACTGATACGATCACCGAGCTCTTCGCAAAGCTGAAGGCCGCGGAAGTGGACATCAAAAAGGATAATCATGTGTTGATGGTCAACAAGCCCACCTTTAAGAAAGGTAAGGGTGCAAAGAAGCCCTTCAAGAAGGGCGGCGGCAAGCGTACTACCCCTGCTGAGAAGAAGCTCAGGTCTGGTCCTAAGCCGGACACTGAGTGCTTCTATTGCAAGGACAAGGGTCACTGGAAGCGCAATTGTCCGAAGTACTTAGCGGACAAGAAGGCTGGCACCATAAAAGGTATATTTGATATACATGTTATTGATGTTTTCCTTACTAGCCCTTGTTGTAGTGCCTGGGTATTTGATACCGGTTCAGTTGCTAATATTTGTAACTCGAAACAGGAGCTAAGGAATAGATGGCGGCTTGCGAGGGATGAGGTGACGATGCGCGTTGGCAACGGATCAAGAGTTGATGTGATGGCCGTCGGCACGCTCTCCTTAGTTTTACCTTCGGGATTAGTTTTAAACCTCAATAAATGTTATTATGTGCCTGCGTTGAGCATGAACATTATTTCTGGATCTTGTTTATTGCAAGACGGTTATTCATTTAAATCGAAGAATAATGGTTGTTCTATTTATATGAGTAACATCTTTTATGGTCATGCACCTGTTGTGAATGGTTTATTTCTTCTAAATCTCGAAAAGGATGAAACACACATCCATAACATTGAGGCTAAGAGATGCAAAGTAGATAGTGATAATACTACTTATTTGTGGCACTATCGTCTAGGTCATATTGGTGTAAAGCGCATGAAGAAACTCCATTCTGATGGACTTTTGGAGTCTCTTGATTTTGAATCATTTGACACATGCGAACCATGCCTCATGGGCAAGATGATCAAAACACCGTTCTCCGAAATGATGGAGCGAGCAACGGACTTGTTGGAAATCATACATACCGATGTATGCGGACCGATGAGTGTTTCGACGCGCGGTGGATATCGCTATTTTCTCACTTTTACCGATGACTTAAGTAGATATGGGTATATCTATTTAATGAAACATAAATCTGAAACATTTGAAAAGTTCAAGGAATTTCAGAATGAAGTGGAGAACCATCATAACAGAAAGATTAAGTTTCTACGATCCGATCGTGGGGGCGAGTATTTGAGTTATGATTTTCTCACGCATCTTAAAGCAAGCGGAATTGTTTCGCAACTCACGCCACCCGGAACACCACAGCGCAATGGTGTGTCTGAACGCTGGAATCGAACCCTATTAGATATGGTCCAGTCGATGATGTCTCTTACTGATTTGCCGTTATCATTTTGGGGTTATGCATTAGAAACCGCTGCATTCACTTTAAATAGGGCTCCATCTAAATCCGTTGAGACAACACCGTATGAACTGTGGTTTGGTGCTAAACCTAAGTTGTCGTTTCTTAAAGTTTGGGGATGCGAAGCTTACGTCAAGAAGTTGATGCCGGACAAGCTCGAACCCAAAGCGGAGAAATGCGTCTTCATAGGATACCCTAAGGAAACTATTGGGTATACCTTCTATCACAGAACCGAAGGCAAAGTGTTTGTCGCAAAGAACGGTTCCTTTCTTGAGAAGGAATTTCTCTCGAAAGAAGTGAGTGGGAGGAAAGTAGAGCTAGACGAGGTTGTTGAACCTTCTCTTGAATTGGAGAGTTGCGCAGCACCTGAAATTGTTCCAGTGCCGCCTGCACCAATAATAGAGGAAGCTAATGATAAGGATCATGAAGCTTCGGACGATGCTGCTACTGAACGTTGCAGGTCGACAAGGTCGCGTGCCCCTCCTGAGTGGTACGGCAACCCTGTCTTAACTGTCTTGTTAGTAGATGACAGTGAGCCTGCGAACTATGAGGAAGCAATGATGAGCCCAGACTCTGAGAAATGGCTAGAGGCCATGAAATCCGAATTGGGATCCATGAGCGAAAACCATGTATGGACTTTGGTGGACCCTCCTAGCGACCGAAAGGCCGTTGAGTGCAAATGGATTTTCAAGAAGAAAACGGACGCGGATGGTAATGTTACCGTCTATAAAGCACGGCTTGTCGCGAAAGGTTTTCGACAAGTTCAAGGTGTTGACTACGATGAGACTTTCTCTCTATGTTTAAGTCCATTCGGATTTTATTAGCAATTGCTGCGTTTCATGATTATGAAATATGGCAGATGGATGTCAAGACTGCTTTCCTCAATGGCAACATTGATGAAGAGTTGTATATGATGCAATCCAAAGGTTTTGTCGATCCTAAGGATGCTGATAAAGTGTGCAAACTTCAGCGTTCCATTTATGGACTGAAGCAAGCATCTCGGAGTTGGAACCTTCGTTTTGATCAAGTGATCAAGAGCTTTGGATTTGTTCCAAATTGCTACGAAGCTTGTATCTACAAGAAAGTGAGTGGGAGCTCGGTGACATTTCTGGTACTATATGTGGATGACATATTGACTATCGGAAATGACATCAACATGCTTAACGATGTGAAGATTTATTTGAACAAGTGTTTTTCAATGAAAGACCTAGGTGAAGCTGCTTATATATTGGGCATCAAGATCTATAGAGATAGACAAAGACGCCTGATAGCTTTAAGCCAGAGTACATACCTAGACAAAGTTCTGAAAAGGTTCAGAATGGATAAGGCAAAGAAAGGTTCAGTGCCTATGTTGTCAGGTAAGATATTGAGCAAGGCTCAGTGTCCAGCTACGGTAAATGATAGGGAAGCTATGAGCAAAGTGCCTTATGCCTCGGCCATAGGTTCTATCATGTATGCCATGCTGTGTACTAGACCGGATGTGTCCAATGCTCTTAGTTTGACGAGCAGATATCAAAGTGATCCAGGAGTGGAACACTGGACAGCCGTGAAGAACATCCTAAAGTACCTAAATAGGACTAAAGAAATGTTCTTAGTCTATGGGTGTGATGAACAGCTCGTCGTAAAAGGTTACGTCGACGCTAGTTTTGACACCGACAAGGATGATTCTAAATCTCAGACAGGATACGTTTATATTTTGAATGGAGGAGCTGTGAGCTGGAGAAGCTGCAAGCAAAGCGTGATCGCGGGATCTACAGTAGAAGCGGAATATATGGCTGCTGCAGAAGCGTCAAGTGAAGGATTTTGGATCAGAAACTTCATCACTGAGCTTGGCGTGGTTCCAAGTGCATTGGACCCACTGGAGATATTGTGTGACAACACTGGCGCCATAGCACTCGCTAAGGAACCAAGATATCATCCAAAGACCAAGCATATCAACCGCAAGTTTCATATAATCCGAGATTATATAGCAGATGGAGATCTGAAGATTAGCAAAGTACATATAGATCTGAATGTCGTAGATCCATTGACTAAACCTCTTCCACGTGTAAAACATGATCAGCACCTCAGTGCCATGGGTGTGAGATTGTTGCCAAATGTAAACTAGATTATTGACTCTAGTGCAAGTGGGAGACTGTTGGAATTATGCCCTAGAGGCAATAATAAAGATGTTATTATTATAATTCTTGTTCATGATAATGTTTATATTCCATGCTAGAATTGTATTAAGCGGAAACTTTAATACTTGCGTGGTTTGTGAACAACACCGTGTCTCTAGTACGCCTCTAAGGACTAGCTCATTGATTAATGATGGTTAAGTTTTCCTAACCATGGACATGAGCTGTCAATTAATAATGAGATCATATCATTGGGAGAATGATATGATGGACAGACCCAAACTAAGCGAAGCAATTAGATCGTGTCATCGTGTTCGTCTTTGCAAAGCTTTTATTATGTCAAATATTGTATTCCTTAGACCATGAGATAATACAACTCCCTGGTATCGGAAGAAAGCTTTGAGGTCATCAAACGTCATCCTATGAGAGGGTGATCATAAAGGTGTCTTTCAGGTGATCGGAAAGTATCTGTTGGGTTGTATGTATCGAGATGGGATTTGTCCCTCCCAAGTCGGAGAGATATACTTCGGGCCCACTCGGTAATTGATATCAACACCGCTTGCAAGCATGTGGTTAAGGAGTTAATCACAAAGCGATATCGGATTACGGAACGAGTAAAGTACTTGCTGTGAACGAGATTTAACTAGGTATGACGGTACCGACGATCGAATCTCGGGCAAGTAAAATATCGCGAGACGAAGGGAATATATATATGGGATTGATTGAATCCTGGTATCGTGGTTCATCCGATATGATCATCGATGAATGTGTGGGAGTCAATATGGGTTTCCAGACCCCGCTGTTGATTATTGATAGAAGATCATGTCCGCATATTCTCGAACCCGCAGGGTCACACACTTAACGTGTCTCGACGCTAGGATAGATTGGATGATTGGTTTATGAGTTTTTTGTTCGGAGTCTCGGATGGGATCCGGGACATCGCGAGAGGTTCTAGAGTGTTCCGGAGAATAAGATTCATATAAGGCAATGCAGTTTTTGGAGTTCGGAATTGTTCCGGGTTAATCGGTATTGTACCGGAAGCTTCTAGAACCTTCCAGAAGGGGACCAACGTGGCCCCACCTTCCGGGAGGGGGCATGGGCCTATGAGGGAGTGCCCTGGACGCATTGGGCCAGGGGCACAAGGCCCCATAGGGCCCAGCCGGCCAAGAGAGGTTTAAACTCGAGATAGACCTTCTAGAAGGGGGGTTCCTTGCCCCCCACTCCTTATCCTTTGGGGCCGCCGGTTTGGGCTTGGGGGAGGGGCTAGGGCTGCGCCCCCCTCTATATAAAGAGGGGTGGGGGCGCACCAACCCCACACACCTTCCCCTCCAACCCTAGCCGCCCTGCTGCCCTCCTCTCTCCCTCCCGACTGCTTGTAGGCGAAGCCCTGCTGCAGAAATTCTCCACCAATTGCACCGCGCCGTCGCATTGTAGATCCAACCCATCTCTCCACCATACTTGCTGGACCAAGGAAGGAGGAGACGTCGAGGTGCTGCACATGTGCATCTCACGGAGGCATCGCCACTTGTGGTGCTAGATCAGATCGGATCGCGAGGAGGAGAAGCGAGTACGACTACATCACCCACGTTCCGACGAACGTTCCGCTGTGCGAATCTTCAAGGGTATGAAGATCTAATCCAATCTCTCTCGTTGTTTGCATCTCCTAGATTAGATCTTGGCTTCCCTCTGTTCGCATCCGTAGAAAATTTTGATTTACTATGCCGCGAAACCCTTCAGTAGTTCCTCCGGGATGGATAGAATAAAGAGTATCATGAGCCTCCTTCAAAATAACTTCTTTCAACTCAGAATCTGCTGGTATACAAAGGCGTCATTTGTACCACATAACTCCTTCTTCGTCTTTAGTGAATCCGGGTACTTTGCCTGTACCGATACGACGCTTGATTCCGTCAATACTGGCATTTCCCTTCTGCGCCTCTTTAATCTGACTGATCAAAGTGGGATGAAGTTCTATGCTAGCCAAAAATCCTTCACTTACTAATTCCATTCGAAAATCTTCCATCTCTTTGTGCAACCTTGGTTGCTGCTTCAAAATCATGGAGTTCAAGCGGCACGGCAATCTGCTAAGGGCATCGGCTACTACGTTGGCTTTACCAGGGTGATAGTGAATGTCCAGATCATAGTCCTTGATTAGCTCAATCCACCTTCTCTGCCTCATATTCAGCTCCTTCTGAGTGAATATATACTTTAGGCTCTTGTGATCCGAATAAATCTCACAACGATTTCCCATCAGGTAATGTCTCCATGTCTTCAGGGCTAGAACTACGGCTGCGAGTTCGAGGTCATGGGTTGGGTAATTTTGCTCATGTTGCTTCAATTGTCGGGATAGATAAGATATAACTTTGCCTTCTTGCATTAGCACACATCCGAGACCAATCTTGGATGCGTCACAATACACATCGAAGGGCTTCGTGATATCTGGCATGATTAAGATTGGGGCTGATATCAATCTCCTCTTGAGTTCTTGAAAACTCGCTTCACACTTGTCTGTCCATTCAAACTTCTTGTCCTTCTTCAGCAATTGGGTCATGGGTCGGGCGATACTCGAGAATCCTTCTACGAATTTGCGGTAATATCCCGCCAATCCGAGAAATGCACGAACTTGGGTTTGAGTGGTTGGGGCTTGCCAATCTTCTACATCTTTCACTTTGGCAGGGTCAACGGCAATTCCTCCGGCTGATACAATGTGACCGAGGAATCCTACCTCCTGTACCCAGAATTCACATTTGCTAAACTTGGCATACAACGGATGCTCTCTAAGGGTTCCAAGAATGGTCCTTAGGTGTAGCTCATGTTCTTCTTCTGATTTTGAATAAATTAGAATGTCATCAATGAAAACAACGACAAACTTATCCAAGAAGTCCATAAAAATCTTATTCATGAGGTTCATGAAATAAGCGGGGGCATTGGTTAATCCGAAAGACATGACTGTATACTCGTATAGTCCATATCTGGTGGTAAAGGCAGTCTTTGGAATATCCTCTGCACGAATCTTGAGTTGATGATAACCAGTCTTAAGATCAATCTTAGAAAACACTTTGGCACCGGTCAACTGATCAAACAAATCTTCTATTTTGGGCAAGGGGTACTTGTTCTTGATGGTGACATCATTCAATTTCCGATAATCCGTACACAAACGGTTACCTCCATCCTTCTTGTCCACAAACAAGACAGGTGATCTCCATGGGGACGCACTTGGTTGAATTAATCCAATTTCCAACATGGAATCCAGTTGCTTCTTCAGTTCTGCGAGCTCTGACGGGTTCATACTATAGGGTCTCTGGGCTATGGGTCTTGTTCCAGGGATTAGTTCAATGATAAACTCGATATCCCGATCTGGGGGCATACCGGGCAAAACATCTGGAAATACATCGGGGTATTCACAGACTATCCGGACTTGGTCAATGGTAGGTTGGGCTATACTTTTGTGGCATTTGAATTGACGAGGTAAGGTTTTAGATATATGCTCGACTGATATTCCAGCGGTACTGGTCATAGTGATGGCTTTCTTGGCACAGTCAATCAATCCTTTATGTTTGGACATCCAATCCATTCCTAGTACTACTTCCAAACCTTTAGTTCCGAGTACTATCAGATTTGCATAAAAATCTATGCCATGGATTCGGATAGGGACGGCTTTGCAAATTTGCCTAGCCTTTGTGGTTGATCCGGGAATTTGCACAATCATCACATGCTTCAATTTGGTTGGTTGAATTTTACTAGTGCATGCAAATTCTTCGGTGACAAATGGATGCACCAGAGTCAAACAACACTCGTGCAAGTACTGAATTAACAGAAAACATACCCAGCACGACGCCTGGCGCTTCTTGATCTTCTTCAGCATGCATGATAAAAAGACGGCCATTGCGGTTGAGTGAATTCCCTGGGGCAAATCTTCTTCCGGGCTGAACACGACACTGCTGCTGAGCTGGGGCATTGGCATTGGGGGCTGTAGCATTCTTCTTGTTGGGGCACTCGTTGGAATAGTGGCCTTTATTTCCACAGTCATAACAAGTCACTTGTGACTTGTCCTTGGCTCCGACAGGCACAACATTACTTCTAGTCCTAGGGGCAGGGTTGGTGTTGGCGGTAGCATTGTTGTTGTTGAACTTGGGTGGGGAATGATTGAAATTGCTAGAGTTGCCGGGGTTGTTGTGATTTCCTCCAGGTCTAGGGTTTCCACGGTTGGGATAGGTTGGACGGTTCATCGGGGGTCTGTGGGTTCTTGGGGCAAATCCTGGAGATGGGTTGGGGCGATACTTTGGGGTCTGATGGGTTCCTGGCTGATGCATCATGCGACGCTTGCGGTTCTCATTGTCTTGATTGATCTTTCATTCCATCTGGATAGAGGATTTGACAAGGGCTTCAATATCCGCGAAGGGGATATTGACTAACACTGTCTGCATCTCGTCATGCAGACCATTCAGGAATCTTTCTTTCTTCTTGGCTTCGGTGTCTATCTCGTCCGGGGCATACCTAGCTAATGAAAAAAATTTGTCACGGTATTCCACTATCGACATCCTTCCTTGCTTCAGCTCTCTGAACTCGTCTCTCATTCTCTTGATCAAACCCGATGGCACATGAGTTCTGCTAAACTTAACCTTGAATTCCTCCCAGGTCATCATCTGTCCTCCGGTCATTGCACGAACACTGTTCCACCATGCCCTGGCATCTCCGGCTAGATAGTGGGTGGCGAACAGGACTTTCTCGTTGGCTTCCACTCCAGCGACTTCTAGGTTATTTTCCATGGTTTGCAGCCAATCATCGGCGTCTAGGGGCTCTTCCGATTTAGTGAAAATAGGTGGGTTGGTGTTCTGGAAATTCTTGAGCTTAGATCCATGGTTGTCCTGATTTCCGTGGCCTTGGTGGTTGTGGGCAAGCTGGGCTATCTGCTGCAGGGTGGCTAGGTTGGCTTGACGTTCCGCTCTTTCAGCTTCACGGTCAGAAGTCAACATTTGCAGAATCTGTAATATCGGGTCCGGGGCTGAACCACTTCCTCCACGTGGCATCTGAAGATTGAGATAGATCATGAGAAAAGAGGGAAATTTCTAAGGTTTCGGGGACTTTGAAAAGTTTTAAAGGTTTGACTCAGATTTTCTAGCAACTTGCTTTTTCATTCATTCATTCATAGCACCCGGTACAACACACACCACAACAAAGAAAAATAGATGGTTTTAAGAACCATTCTGAGAACTACGATACAGTGGGACCGAATACTACTCACTATGCTAGTGCTCAAGTGCTACTACTCCTAGGAGTCTGTGGCTTCATCATCTTCATCATCATCGATGAAGGCGAAATCATCCTCATCGGTGAAGAAGTCCATGGCCTGATCCTCGAGAAAATCATCGTCATCGCTGAGATAGGAGTAAGGGTCTCCACGAAGATCCTCTCCGGCATTCTCCCTTTCCTCCAATTGCATGTCTCTCTCGTGGATGGTCTCCTCCAAAGATGAGATGCGGTGGCGAAGACGGGCAATGATGCACTCCTTCTTGTCGAGCTGACGGCGGCGAGACTTGCGATCCTTTGCTAGCATGGCGATGGTCTAGTCCTTTGTCTTGATGATGGCAGACTTGTGGTTGCAGTAGTCACGGCAGTTGTCCAACTCCTGCTGACGATCATACATCATGAAGCTAAGGTGGTCTAATTGGGTCTTCAGCTCGGGGTGGTATGGGGCTTCCAGGGGTTGTCCATTTGCATCACGCCTTGGGCAAAACTCAAAGCGAGTACCCTTGATCTGATTGATGCTCTGCCCACACAGACGGTAAAGAGCTTCCTGCATTGCTCTGGCAAGTCCATCGAGCCAGTTGTTTTCCCTCAAGGTAAACTGAATTCCCTCCGCAGTGGGAGGTTCAATCTTTCCTCGGAGACTTGCAACAATTAGCCACTGCAGGTCTTCTCCTCCTTGATCATTGAGCTGAGCTCCGAAGAACTCGGGGTGCGGACGCTCCAGAAGTTCCGAAAGCTGGTCCAAATCCCTCTCAAAGATAAGGTCTCCTCCATTCCCCAATTGGTAAAACTTGCTGTACTTCACGTCCATCTATAAAAATAGAGGATGAGTAGGTTAGCAGAGTGATAAAGTGTGTCAAAAATTTATGTATTTTGCAAGAGTTTTTGAGGAACATGAATTTTTATGAAACAATCAAGGAGATAAGAATGAGAATAAGTTTTTGTAAATATTTGTTTTCTTTGGTTTTGAAACTAAGTTTTTGGTTCAAACGTCCAGTCTAACTAGGGTCTCCTATGGTCAGGATGGCTCTGATACCAACTTGTCAACACCCGGATTTTTAATCCCAGATGCCTGTTATGCCATACCTCGCAATCCCAGGATTACCATTTTTGCGAGACATAACAGAATTGGATACCATAGTACATCATCCATTACAAACGATACATAAGTTCTTACACGAATAGGGATCTCATGATCCAGTTCTTAATACAACATCAAGCAGCGGAATACGTAATAATAACGGTAGCGTAGGCGAAGCTCCATCTTCGGGGTCACAGGCAATACTGACGATGGGAGATGATCCTAGTTGCTGTAACCTTCCTGGGGTCCATCCTCCAGGTACTCCTCTTCATAGTCTGGCCATGGGAATAGCCAGGGACAAAGCCATGAGTACTCTTTAAGTACTCGCAAACTAATACTAACAGGTAAAAGGGGTTTTTGGATAATAGGACACTAGGCTCTAGGGTTGTTTTGCAAAATCCAGATTTATCTCTACTAAGTTCCAAAGTTAGTCACAATTTTATAACTCCTAAGTGGGATCTTGTAACTCATGTCACAACTCTGTTATGGTCAAGTCAAAATCTCAATTCATTTCACAAATAAATTTTTAAAAGTCTGACAGGAGAACAGTATGGCCACTCCAACTGTCCATAACCGCGGACGCGGCTATTCGAATAGTTTGACACTCTGCAGAGATTGTACACTTTCACCACAACATTCGATACATCCATCAGGAACAAATCCTGAATTCACCATACTCAGTATGCGGATAATCAATCCTAACCTTTCAATTACACGCCCTAGTATAAGCACCTCTCCTGTGAGTTTGGCCTCCCAACCATGACCAACTGTCATCTTGGGTACTGCACAGGTGGACAATCTTCACAAGGTAGCCTCAGCTCAGACCTTGGTCGTGAGGGAGCTAATACTAAGGTACATAAGTTTCCAGTCAAGCCCTACCCAATCTTCGGGTATTGTGGTTGTATGCTAAAATTGGAATGGTATCGCATCCAGACAACCATCAGTTTTATAAAAGGGCTAAGGCTCATGCCTCAACATTTTCATCGCCAAAATCATCAGGTGTTTGGAAACACATGTCCAAAACATTTCAATCGAATGATCCATCATTCTAAGGTTTTCATAACCATTTTCTCACCAAGTATTCCCATCTAAAGTTGATCAAGTTTTATGCTTAGCACTAGCATCTACAAGTGGGGGTAAGCAATAATGAGGGGTGGTAAACTAGTGGAGTTCTAACTAAGTTCAATCTCATGCCTTAAGATGACATCAAGATTATCTAGCTTAGGCCAAATTTTATGCTCTTTATGCAACCTTCAAGTATCTTTCTAGTATCTATAATTCACTTAAGTAACTCTAAGTAATAGCTTTGATAAATAAATAAAGTAAGAAGCTTGCAAATAAAACTAGGATTGGTTTATCAAGTGGGTATGATCATATATGCTTAAAGCATATAGTCGGCATGGTAACAAGCAAGTATTGGCTTGCATAGGTAAAGTATCTTGCAAGTGTTAGCTTGCATCAATGTCAATATAAGCTTTCATAGGTATAGCATCAGCTTGCCTAGTGCAGAGCAGTGGTTGAAGTTCTCCTCGGCTTCTTCTTCGTAGTATCCTCCTTCCTCCTCGTATCCTTGGTCGGTACTAGCGTCTATGAATAAATACGAGGTACACAATCACCAAACAATACTTAACTACTTGCAATCATCACACACAAGGGTCCTATAGATGATCTAGCATCATCTCTAACATTACAAGTTTAAGGCTTGGTTTAATTCCTTTTATTTTTAGAAAAGTAATTTCTACTTATTGAAAAACTACTTAAGATTTAATATTCTCCAACCCAAACATGGGATCATGTTGACACATGTCATCACCACATATTGTAGTCCAAGGGAATGTGATTTAAAGTGGTGTCACAATTTAATAAGGTTTTACCCTTTTATTTTATTTAAATATAATGACTAGAAATGCCTATGTAGAATTCTTTTATTACTTGAACATTATTTATGCAAGTAAACCTATGTATTTTTATATATTCTAAAATGTATGGTTAAATGTGATTTTTGAGAGTTGGAATCAACTCAAAAGCTATTATGGTTTAAATTTGAAAAATGTTTGAATGCAGAAAAGCTTCTGCCTTGTTATTTTTACCATGGATGATCTATAGATCCAAATGACTTGAATCCAACGAGCTTGGATTCAGTATTCACATACCTTTCCAACAAAATTGGTTTCATTCAAATTGGTGCACTGAATCGATCTGGATTGATTTTTGAAAATGGGTACAGAAGTGCGTTTGAATTAAAAAGAAAAAGATTTAATTCAAATCACTGGGCTGCGCGGGAAAAGTTACTGGGCCGGCCTGCTAAGCGCAGTGCTCCCGCGGGCTGCTTAAGTGGGTGTCCCCACTTGCCAGTGAGACAGGGAGGGGCGAAGCGGTACGGGGCAATGTGGGTCGTTCGATCTGATTCTAATCCAACGGCTGGGAGTCATCGTCGACGCGAGACAACGCCGGCGAGAAAGAAACCTAGCGCGGCCAGTGAGGGTTGTTGGGGGCTCACCGGGGTGCTGGCGAGGGTCGGCGAGGCGGACGAACGACGAAGTCGACGACGGCGAACTCAGGGGTGGTCGCGGCAGCTCCTGGGGTGGACGAAATCGATGGCTCCCTCCTTCTCCAGAGGCGGCGGGCTCCGGTGAAATTCGGGCGAGGTGGTGCTCGCCTTGCTCCGGGAACGGTGTGGCACGATCAGTGACGAGAGGGGAGTGAGATGGTGTGAAGAAATCGAGCAGGGGTGGCCTCTATTTATATTCGAGCGAGGGGACCGACGGGGCGCACGGTGAGCTCGTCGGGGGCGATGTTACAGGCGGCTATTGGCATGGGCGAGGGTAGGGGACGGTGCAGTGTTCCCTGACGATGCTCAACGACATGGTTTCGAGGCGTGGGGCGGTGCGGCTTGGTCTGGAACATGCGACGCTCTGCGCGGCAGAGGCGGCGTCTTCGACGGCGAGCGGTGGCTGTGCGTCACGGGGCGGCGAACGGGGATGTCTGGCGGTTTCCTGGGTCGGTGGGGATTGTGTATGCACGCGGCGAGGGCGGCGCGCGGTCTGTGGGCTTCGGTCGAGGGTGGTGCTCTGGAGCACACTCGGCATGGTCGCTGGCGGTCTGGGCGCGGTCCGTGCGTGTGGTCCAGTGGTTGGCAAGGTTCGAGCGGTGGACAGGGAGTGGCGGTGGACGGTGGGCTGCCTCCCAGACATGCTGGCTAGGCTTGTGTCTCCTCCTAGCTTGCTGTCGACATGGGGGTGACATGGGTGTGCTCGGCTGTTCACCATTGATGGAAATGGCAAGCTCACAGTGGTGCTAGTGCTTGGTTAATCTTCCTAGATGATCTACTGAGCTGGTTGTGAGCTAAATAGGGAACAAGTTAGGCCAATTTTACTACACACTATAGTGTTTGATGTTTGTTTGATTTGTATCTACAACCTGTTTGATGAAATGGCCGCATGAATTCAAGTTTTGAATTTTGAAAAGATTTTTGGTGGGTTTGCTAGGTTGGTGCTGGTGAGTCTGCAGATGCTTGGGTTTTGAAAGTTGAGCTTGTTTGAGTGGTTTTTGAAGAAGTGGGATCTTCCCATATGATGAAGATTCAATTTTGAATTGTCATTTAAACTATGCATTTGAAAGTTTCTGGATGATCACAAAGTGGGCCTTGATACTTTGTTAGGAGTACATTCAAGGGGCGCAAAGATCTAGAAAAGTTTCTGTTAGGTTCTGAAAGTTTGAGACAGCCAAAGTAGGCATGGGAGTTAAATTGGTCAAAGTGACCATTCCTTTAATATATTTGTTTTGATTTACTTGTCTTTAGGAAAAGTGTGGGAAATGTTTTAGATGATGTTTATTTCACCTAAGAAACATTTTACAAGCAATGAAACAATCAAACAAGGTGGTTCCAAAGAATTTCAAAATCCATGCATACACATATGCATGCATTCATAATTTTATTTAGAAAAGTTTTTGTTAACCCTAAATGTTGATGACTAATGCTTGATGATCCAAGCTTAGTATTTTTGGGATGTTACAAACCATCTCATCTGACACCTTTGGATTTCACTTAACAGCTTAAAAGTCTAGAGGAGGACGACATGGCTGTCCAAATCTATGACCCCAACTTGAAGGAAGTCACTGTCGTGTCCGACGACGATGTCCCATTGGTGCATAAGCGGAAGATCTTCACCTCTAACGCTACCGACAGAGGCAAGAAGAAGAAGACGGAATGTGGAGTCTCCAAGAAGTCCACTGCCGCCCTGGAGGCAGAGAAAAGAAAGATTACCGGCATCCCTTTTACCAAGGCACCCACTGTTGTGTAAGATTCTTTCCTTCCGACATTGTCCATTGTTCGTCTTATTCCTATACTTATACTTTTGCACATTTCAGGAAGAAGGCCGGTTTAAGTTTGAAGAAGTCCTCCAAAACATTGGGGGCTTCTAAAAATATCAAGGATATGTTACACCAAGCGTCTCTCGCCATCGCCCCTACCACTCCCAGCGTCCATCCTGCTGCCGCACCGACAAGCTTTCCAGCTAAGGTGGCATCTGGCCCTTCCACCATGGAAGTGGATCCAGGTGTCTCCACGGATCTTGTCCTTGTCGACGAGCAGGCGACATAAGAAAGCACCATGACCAAAATGGCTGAAACTCCGGCTAAGGATGCCATCGGTAGCGGTAAGGCGATGGTGGTAGGCGGAACATCTGCCGAAGGCGGCGCTTCTGCACCCAGGATATCAACAGAGCTTCCAAAGATTGTCTACCCGGTGCTTACGTCGAGTAGCTCAACTCTGGCTCTTGGTGTAGTGCCAACTTCTCCGACTTGCGGCCTTGCGGAGCTTCTCAGGCAAGCGAATATCTTGCGAGGAAATAGCCTTTCCTTCAGCGAGTTATTTGCCGAGAGCATCACCAATCTCAAGATCATCGCACTTGTAAGTTTTATTTGCCTTTTGCATTTCATATGAGTATCCCACTGTAGCCCTCGAGGATTTAGACGGAAAACCATAGGTCTTTGCATCTGAATGCTCTAAGAGTGACTAAGCTAGAAAACTTCTCACTGTAGCCCCCAAGTATGTAGTTTGAATGAATTATTCCGAATAGATACTTTTAGAGTAGCATACGTGGTGTTTGTAAATTTCAATACTATAGCCACCAAGCCTCTAGTTGAAACAGAATTAGTTTCGACTAGATGCTTAAATAAAGACTAAGCATATTTGCCGAGTTAAAAACTCTCACTGTAGTTTTCATAGACATTTCTTCAAAGGTTAATTCTTGGAAACTGCACAACACAAATAAATGTGAGCCACGATTTCCGAGGCATGAGGCTCCTCTGAGGTGACCGTTGGTCGGTCTCCGACCGTCACCAGCTCTTCAGCGTGCGCTCATCATGGATTCCTCTGGTGGTTGCTGGAAGATCACCTACTCTGGTGTAACCACAGGTGGTAAGTTTCTCGAAGGATCTCTCGTTTGTTCGGCGGATTCTTGGCTGGTTCTTATCAATGCCAAAGGCTCTCCTCTTGAGGGTAGAAGTTTGGAAAATGGGGAAAGGATTTCTATTGGATCTGTTTTGAGGTTCCCCTCTCACCTCTCTTGTGTCAATGATCTTTTGGTTCCCTTATCTGGATTTCTTGGTAGATCTCCTACCATTTCTGGGTCAGATGAAGACACTGGTTTTAAATGGCATGCTCTTTGCTCCTCCTTGCCAGCTGATTATCTGGGGCAGACTAAAGGATTCTTGATGCTTTTTCCTAGTGCCAAAAGATTGGTTCTTCTCAATCACAATGAGGTGGTTATTGATGCTCGATATTTGGTCCAAGATGAATTGGTGGCGTCTGGTGTAACTATTGATCTTCACGTCAAAAGGGTTATTGTAGGTGCTCAGATTTTGCCTAGCTCTTCTATCGTGGATAATGCGTCCAAATATAAGGTGATCATGCCAAAGACCCTGGATTTCTCCAATGATCATTCTAAGGATGTAGCTCATGATGACCAATTTGTGAAGCGCCCTGCCCTGGATTTCTCCTTAGGGCAGGAATTTGAGAAAAATCTTTTTAAGAAATTCAAGCATCAAGTTAACTTTCTTGGTGGCCTCAGAAGGAAACCTTTCTTTTTGGTCTGTTCTTTTGGAAGGGCAAATTTTAAACTTTACATTCATACTGTTGGTATTGCGCTCCAAGCTTGTTTTGGAGGTTTGGCTTCAAAATTCCAAGTGAGATTCCTTCAAGATAGAACTTTTCGTTTCTCGATTGCTTCGAGGGCTGTGGGTTTTGAAATTTATAATATTGCAAAATTTTCTTGTGATTCTTTTGTGGTTCATAGTAACCTGTGGGGTAACGGTGGCCCAAATTGGATTTTTGAAGAAAAGGAATTTTATAAGGAATCTGATGGAGATTGGAAGGTTGTCACGTACAAAAAGAAAAGCCCCAAAAAATCTCCTTTGACCAAATATGTCAAAAAAGTGCAGTCGGTCTTCCAAAGACTTGAATTCTCGGTTGCAGTTGCGGATTCTTCGCCTAGCACTGTTGGGCAAAATAAGTGTGACATTAACTTGTGCAATAATGATCGGTCTTATGCTCAGGCTCTCGCTGATGGCGGATCTAATTCTGTGGTAACGCCTGTCAGGCCCAAAGGTGGCGAAGATCGCGCGGCAATTAAACTCCCTGGTCTTATTCCTTTTCTGAAATTCCTGACCTTCCCAAAACGTTCGTGGCCCGACAACTCTTTCCTGGGATTGTTCAAGGCCCATCCAGTTTTACCTCTTCCTCGGCCCATTGTGTACAACGGTTTTAAGGACTTCTCCATTTCCTTGCAAAAAACAACTCCAGAAATTATGTCCCCTCAACTCCCTCGACTGCAGAAACCCCAACTCCCATGCCATGCTCGTCACCGGTAAAGTCTACAGCAATGGCGAACATTCCGATTGACTCCGCGCCGTTTCTGCCAGAGGGCTTTCAAGTTATGAAGGTGGCTGGAAGAACTAGGGTCAAGAGGGTGGTGGTTCCGCATCGACCTAAGGCGCATGAACAGTACGCTATCGCCACCATTAATCCCCTTCCTCCTGGTCAGGTCCCTTTCGCAAATATTCGATATGTTTTGCTTGACTTCCTCAACAATGAGGTCTGGGTGGCTTTTCGCGACATCCAGGCTTGTCCCTTTGGGGCCGCCTATGTCCAGTTCCACCATATCAGTGATAGGGACAGACTCATTGCTGCCCAGCCCCATTCCATTCCAAGATGTGCATGTCTCTTTTGTAAAGCATAATGAGGGAGATAACTGGAGAAGGACCCAATTCAATAATGAGTGTTGGGTCATGTTGGTCGGGCCGCCCATAGACCACTGGCACACTGAAGACCTGAATGTTGTCTTTGCTTATATTGGAAAGGTTCTCCTTTGGGAAAGGGATCCTTATCATAAAGGAAGAATTCTGGCAAAAGTAAGAGTAACTGATTTGGTGGAAATCCCCAAAAGTGTGAGGTTTACCATTGGAGACTTGGTTGAGTCTGAATCATGGACATTTTCAGTAGAGGTTCTGCAAAGTGACTTGCTCGATGGGGGGCCACCTGATGAGGACCCACTGCCTACTGACAATGAGGACCCACACCCACTTCCTGATTTTGTACCCCGGATCCCCCTCCCCCTGCTCCTGCTGGTGAGGTTGGTGGATGGGGACAGTGGTTGGCTCCACCACCACCTCCTCCTGGTGGAAACAATGTGGGGTGGGACCCATGGGAAGCTGCTGTTGCCCCTGTGCAGGGCCCTGTGGTTGCCCCTGGTGAAGACATGCATGTGGACAATCTCAACCTTCCCCCTCAGGATGCTAACAGTGTTGTAATTGGTGTTGTGATTGTTCAAGACTGGGACTCTGACGATGATATCTCTATTAATGTTGATCATGTACCTGTTGGGGAGCAGGCAGTTAATGATGATCTTTAGGGAGTTAGCATTGGTAAAGGGCTGCAGAACATATTTCAGAATTACTTGGATGAGGATAACTCTGCTGAGGAAGGAGGTGTAGAGTGTCCAATGGATACTGGTGCTGATGCTGGAGAGAATACTGACTGGATGTTAGAAGACCAACACCTTCTATCCCCCAATGAAGCTCATCTCCAGGTTGACATGGCCAGAACTTTTATTACCATCCCGGATGTTCATGCTGCAAGGCAGGGTTTATCTCAGCAAGGATTAGACTTATGGGAAAGCTATTTTGCTCCTCACTTACAAAAGACTTCACCATCAAAGGGCTCTCTCAAGTGTGACATTCCTGTAAGTTGGTTTAATTTCATTACTCTCATGCTTGCTACTCCTGAAAAGTTCAATTGGGCCAGAAGCTTCCTTACTTCCCCTCTCTGGGAAATTATTAAGGAGCCTATTGCTAAGGAGAATACCATATATTTCATCATCCCTAATGAAAGCTTTTCTCAGATGGCTCCTTCCTGCCTGGGCATTGATTCCAAGAAGTCTTCTAGTTATCCTTATACACCCTCCAGGAAGAGGAAGGGCAAGGAACCCCTGGTTGAAACAGAGGTGAGAAGGAGTCCTAGAATTGTAGAATTGAATGGGGGTTTCAAAAGTCATATTAATTGCACAATTTCAGACTGTCTCACTTGTAATGCTGCTCCTCCATGCTTAAATCCTAAGGTGGTTAAAAACCTTGCTGCTTCTTCTGCAAGGTCAAAGAAGGTGATCTGGACAAAAGGCTGCTCAAGAAAGGAAAAGCCATTGAAGTTTCCATCAAAGCTCCTGCCAAGGGCACCAATAAAGGAAATGGCTCCTCAATTCTAAGTCTGGGTGGCAAGAAGAAGCCTGGGGCTGCTGGCACCTGTGGATAGCAAGCCACGAAGAAATCCCCTAAATAGGTGTCCAATGTGTCACAAAACACCTTTTGTTGGAACCTTGTTGGTTCCTTATATTGAACCATGTAATAGCTTTTCCTTGCCTAGTTTGCTACAAGCTGTGACTATTGAGGTTGACCTTGTCTATGTGACTGAGTTATGGAATGTCTTCTGTTTATTTGGCTCTGATCATTCCTGCTGGGTGGTTGCTTTGGTTGTACCACCCCAAATTCAATACTCCAATATGGTTTTTTATGGATAACAAACGAAAATGGAAGATCTTGAATTGGAATATTAGGGGCATAAACTCTGAAAAAAGTGGGTTGCTCTCAGAAATAAGATTGATGAGTCTGAATGTGATATTATTTGTCTTCAGGAAACTAAAAGGGAGGAGTTTGATATTACTTACCTCAGGAAATTATGTCCTTCCAAATTTTTGTGGGGATTTCAACTTCACAAGAAAGCCCTCGGATAGAAATAAGCAGGGGGATGTTAATGACATGCTTCTCTTTAATGAGGCCATATGCAACCCGGGGCTCATTGAGTTACCTCTTAAAGGTAGAAAATTTACCTGGAGCAACATGCAAAAGGAACCTCTTCTGGAGAGATTGGATTGGTTTTTTACTTCTACCTCCTGGACTCAGAATTATCCTTCAACTTTTGTCTTCCCTCTCTCCAAGCCCACCTCTGACCATTTGCCCTATGTCATCTCTATTGGCACAAAGATCCCAAAAGCTCAGGTCTTCATATTTGAAAACTACTGGATGCAAAATAGTGATTTTAAAGCAACTGTTCAAAATTCTTGGAACATTCCAGTTGGGTTCCTTGATTCTGCTAAGAGAATTAATGCTAAGCTAAAAAATGTCAGAAGAGGGCTGAAACTTTGGGAAAAAATTGCCCTGCTTGACATCACAAATTAGTAATGTTAATGCAACTATTGATCTTTTGGATGTTTTGGAAGAAATGAGGACTCTTACTGTTCTGGAGTGGAACCTCAGGGACTTGCTGAAAACTCTTGTAATTTCCCTACTTCAAGATCAGAATGCTTATTGGAAGAAAAGAGGAAAAGTAAATTGGGTCAAGCTTGGAGATGAAAATACAAAATTCTTCCACTCAAAAGCTACCATCAGTTTTAGGCATAATTTCATCTCCATGCTCAAAAATGGAACCAATGAGGAGATTCGTGAGCATTCTGACAAGGCTGACCTTCTTTGGCATGCCTTTAAAGATATAATGGGCACATCTGATAAGCCTGAAATGCACTTTAATCTTAATGAGCTTTTTTGTGAAAGTTTGAACTCCGAGGACAAAGATGCTATGGAGCATCCCTTTTCTGATATGGAAATTGAAGATGTGATCAAGGATCTTCCAAATGAAAAATCCCCTGGCCCTGATGGTTTTAATAATGAATTCATTAAGCACTGTTGGCGTATTATTAAGGATGATGTTAAACATCTTTTGATGGAATTCTATGAAGGCGGGATTTTTTGTGTCGGGGGGATAACCCCTGGGTGGGGAAAGCTAGGCATAAGTAGGCCGGCTCCAGAAGATGCAGGCCGCCTGGCCTCCAAGAAATACAACTCTAACCGTCTGGCAAGCAAGCTCGGCTGGGCTTATAACTTTCCTGGCTGGCCCGTTTAGCCGGTGGCCAGAAGAACTGGCCGGGTGGTCGTTCCCACCCGGCTCACCTTAGATTCGATGGAGAGCACGGAAGGACTGATGCTCCATGCGGGGTACGCTTCTGGCTCTCCCTCGTCATCAAGGAAGCTGGCATGCCGTCATGACCAGCGCTACCAGACAAAGATAAAGCAAGACGGTCGGCTGGACTGGCGAAAGCGGTCCGGGTGACCGTTAAAGCAGGGGTGATGCCCCAAACGAAGCCCGGGTGACCACTAAAGAGAAGGATGACGCTAAAAGAAGGGCGGACTGGGTCCTGGCCCACCAGCTGGGCCCTGCAGCCGGCCCTGCCCTGTAAACCCATATCCAAATAGTAAACCCTAGAACCCGAACTGTAATCTGCCCCCCAGACCAGTATATAAGGGAGGGCAGAGCCAGGGTTCTAGGTCGAGAAAACTAGAGGCAACAAGAGAAGGATAGAAGTGTTAGCATCTAGCTCCCATCTTCCTCTAGCCATCGATAGTACCTAAGGAAACAGCTCAAGGAGCGTCTGTACTGAGCATCAAGCTCCCACACATAGTTCATCTTGCAGGAGTAGGGGTGTTACCTCGCCAAGAGGGCCCTGAACCTGGGTACGTCCCTATGTTTGCAGTGTACCGTGCCCAACCCATTGCATGAGCCACCGAATGCATCTGTGTGTCCCTTCTTTGCCATCCCTGATGGCTCTGTCGTGTTCCACACCATGAATGTTGACGCCCACCGTGGGGCACAGCGCTTCGGCTGGGATCATCTTCCGCATGGGACTTCCGCTCATCACCGGCGAACGCGTGGCCTCTGGCCTCGTGCTCACACTCGGTGCCTTCGACTGCGTCATCGACAATGCAGCATGCTTCACTAGGAACACCTTCCCCGCCGGCGGCTCCACCATGCATTTTGGAGACGTCCGCGTCTACGTCGCCACTGTCGCTGAGTGTTTTCCCAGCGTGGTCACCCCCGTCCTTGACGTGCCCCTCGCCTGTTGGAATTATGCCCTAGAGGCAATAATAAAGATGTTATTATTATAATTCTTGTTCATGATAAAGTTTATATTCCATGCTAGAATTGTATTAAGCGGAAACATTAATACTTGTGTGGTTTGTGAACAACACCGTGTCCCTAGTACGCCTCTATGGACTAGCTCATTGATCAATGATGGTTAAGGTTTACTAACCATAGACATGAGTTGTCAATTGATAATGAGATCATATCATTGGGAGAATGATATGGTGGACAGACCCAAACTAAGCGAAGCAATTAGATCGTGTCATCGTGTTCGTCTTTGCGAAGCTTTTCTTATGTCAAATATTGTATTCCTTAGACCATGAGATAATGCAACTCCCTGGTATCGGAAGAAAGCTTTGAGGTCATCAAACGTCATCCTATGAGAGGGTGATCATAAAGGTGTCTCTCAGGTGATCGGAAAGTATCTGTTGGGTTGTATGTATCGAGATGGGATTTGTCCCTCCCAAGTCGGAGAGATATACTTCGGGCCCACTCGGTAATCGATATCAACACCGCTTGCAAGCATGTGGTTAAGGAGTTAATCACAAAGTGATATCGGATTACGGAACGAGTAAAGTACTTGCTGTGAACGAGATTGAACTAGGTATGACGGTACCGACGATCGAATCTCGGGCAAGTAAAATATCGCGAGACGAAGGGAATATACATATGGGATTGATTGAATCCTGGCATCGTGGTTCATCCGATATGATCATCGATGAATGTGTGGGAGTCAATATGGGTGCCCAGACCCCGCTGTTGATTATTGATAGAAGATCATGTCTGCATATTCTCGAACCCGCAGGGTCACACACTTAACGTGTCTCGACGCTAGGATAGATTGGATAATTGGTTTATGAATTTTTGTTCGGAGTCTCGGATGGGATCCGGGATATCACGAGAGGTTCCGGAATGGTCCGGAGAATAAGATTCATATAAGGCAGTGCAGTTTTTGGAGTTCGGAATTGTTCCGGGTTAATCGGTATTGTACCGGAAGCTTCTAGAACCTTCCGGAAGGGGGCCAACGTGGTCCCACCATCCGGGAGGGGGCATGGGCCTATGAGGGAGTGTCCTGGCCGCATTGGGCCAGGGGCACAAGGCCCCATAGGGCCCAGCCAATCCTAGAGAGTTTAAATCGTTTAAACTAGAGATAAGATAGGGTTTCTAGAAGGGAGAGTTTAAATCGTTTAAACTAGAGATAGGCTTGGAGGATGGGCAAGGGCTGGCCTCACCCCCTCTCTATATATAGAGGGCTGGTGCGCCCCCTCCCCCCCCCCCCCAACCTACACCTTCCTCCAAACCCTAGTTGCCCTGCTGCCCTCCTCTCTCCCTCCCGACTGTTTGTAGGCGAAGCCCTGCTGCAGAAATTCTCCACCATATACACCGCGCCGTCGTGTTGTAGATCCAATCCATCTCTCCACCATACTTGCTGGTCCGAGGAAGGAGGAGACGTCGAGGTGCTGCACGTGTGCATCTCACGGAGGCACCGCCACTTGTGGTGCTAGATCGGATCGGATCGCGAGGAGGAGAAGCGAGTACGACTACATCACCCACGTTCCGACGAACGTTCCGCTGTGCGAATCTTCAAGGGTATGAAGATCTAATCCAATCTCTCTCGTTGTTTGAATCTCCTAGATTAGATCTTGGCTTTCCCTCTGTTTGCTTCCGTAGAAAATTTTGATTTACTATGCTGCGAAACCCGTCATCGCCCGTGTCCTAGCCGCAGGGGGAAGCTGCGTCGAAGTCATGATGGTGAACGCTCGCGAAAACCATCAGCAGCCTCAAGAACGTCGGACAGGAGGAGAAAACTCCGCGCTCGAGCAAGAGCAAGACCCGCTCACCGCCTCCATCCAGCAACTACGCGCTCGAGCAAGAGAAAGACCCGCTCACCGCCTCCATCCAGCATCGTCATCGAGACGGATCCAGCGGCCACGGCGGCAGCGCTCGAAGCTACACACCAAAAACTCCTGGAAGAAGACACCAAGGTCGCGGCTAACCAGCGTCGGCTGAACGCCACCGTGCACGAGTACAACATTGCTCACGGCTTCGCCAGGAAGATCCAGCATCGAGGGCGCGACCTGGCGTCGGAACTGGACCGCGCCGCGGACTCACATGCAGGTGTGGCGCAGCCCGTCTACAGCACGCCCGCCAAGAATATGAGGGCAGCTGAGGCAGCGGCCGCGGTGTTGAAGCACCTGGAGGGCGAGGAGTTTCATCACCAGTAGGAGCATGTGCAGCTCCTCGTGGCCACTTCTAACAAGCAGCAAGCCGAGGGCGTCCCCAGCCAGGTGGGCAACTCCCGCGACATCGTCGCCCGCAAAGGCGTAGACTAGACGGCGCATGGAGGAAGCAAACATCAACAAGCCTCTTCCCTAGGAGGGGTCGGGCAAAACAGCCGCCCGCGTGGCGAATCTGGCAACCGCGGTCGCCACAACCGGGACGCCGCTGCCTCCAACGTCAGTCGCGCAGGCGGAGCCTCCCAGGAGAAAAAGGCGCGAGCACCGGAGGAGGAAGCAGACGCGAACAAGGACGCGCCTGCGTCACGTTTGAAGGGTTGGCTCGGTCCCCGAGAACCAGCTGATGCGCGGGAGCGCATTGACCTCCTGGTGCAGTCGCGCACCTTGGAGGAGGAAAGTCCGGCTGGCCCAAAGTGTTTTGGCCCGCGCATCCGGAACGAGGCGTTTCCGAAAGAATTTTCGCTCCCAAGAGACACGCCAAATTACAATGGGACCGTCAAGCCTGAGGATTGGTTGGTCGATTACACCACCACGGTGGGAATCGCCAATGGCAACCTCCGCCTGGCCGTCCGCTACGTCCCCTCATGCTCGTCGACTCAGCAAGGACGTGGCTCAGCAGCCTCCCCGACAACAGCATCAACGTGTGGCTGGACTTCGAAGAGGCTTTCATCCGCAACTTCACCAGAACATACAAGCGGCCGGGTCGGCCTCACGAGCTCTCCCTCTGCAAGGCAAGGATGAGTCGGATCGCGCCTACCTCACCCGATGGACCAGCATGCACAATTCGTGTGAAGGGTGCATGAGCACCAGGGCGATAGACTTCTTCACCAACGGCTGCTGAGACGGCACCATGCTAAAGCATAAACTCAGCCGGGCAGACCCGCAAACCATGGCCCAGGTCATGGCCATCGCGGACAAATATGCCACCGCAGATGCGGCAATGAAGAAGCCCATCGTGGTGGATGACCAAGGCCAAATCGTCACGGACGAGAAAACGGAGCGCCGCCAGCCGGACGACCATCATCCCAGGCGGCACGGTCACGACAACCGCCACGGCAAGAGGAAAGACGACTAGCCGGATAGCCGGTACAGTACCAAACAGGTAGCCGCGGTGCATGAGGATCCGGCTGCAGGAGGCAGTCGGAGGCAGAGGCCGGATGACAGGCCGCCTAGGCCTAAGTACACCATGGAGTCCATGCTCGACGGGCCATGCAAGTTTCACAGCGGCGGCAACAAGCCCGTGAACCACACGACGCGCCAATGCAGCTGGACAAAGAAAATGGCCGAAGCCGGTGGACTCCCACCACCACCTCCACCGCCAGCCGGAGGCCCACCGGATAACAGAGAACGACGTAACCGCCACAAGGATGACGAGGATGGTTACCCGCGGTAGGTGGGTAACTACCACATATTCCTGGCAGAGCCGAAAACGAAGCACGCCAAGCGGAGACGTGAGGCGGAGGTGAACGCAATCATCCCACCCGTCCCTAGTACTTGCACTGGTCCGATCAAGCGATCACCTGGAGCAAGGAGGATCAGTCGGCCGTGTTACCAACCCCTGGTAGCTACGCGTTCGTCCTGGACCCCATCATCATCTCCAAGAAGCATTCATGCCGCTTCTCTCGGGTACTGATCGATGGAGGGAGCAGCATCAACCTCCTTTACCGGAGCAGCCTCGAGAGGCTGGGCATCAGTGAATCCCAGCTGGAAACCTCAAGCACTTCATTCCATGGAGCAGTACCAAGGCCATTGCATTCCCCAATCGGCAAGATCCGGCTAGACGTCATCTTTGGCAGCGAGAACAACTTCCGCCGCGAGCCAATTTGGTTCGAGGTCGTGAACCTCTCCAGCGCCTACCACGCCATAGTAGGGCGCCCAGCTCTGACCAAGTACATGGGAGTGCCGTACTACGCGTACCTCTTGATGAAGCTGCCAGACCCAAAGGGAGTGATCACCATCGATGGATGCTACAAGCGTTCGATCGAGTGCTCCTCAGACGGCTCCAAGCTGACCGAAGCAATGATCATCGCTAAAGAGAAGCGCGTCATAATGCAGAACATGGCGGCTATGCAGAAGGACATGCCGACTGGAGAGTCCAAACCGGCTGGGGAATCGCAGTTCAAGCCCTCGCGGGGGACAAGGAAGATCCTGCTGAACGAGGAGGACCCAAGCAAGTTCGTCCTGGTCGGAGACGGCCTGGACAGCAAATAGGAAAGCACGGTCGTCGATTTCCTCCGTGAGAATCGGGACATTTTTGCATGGTGCCCCAAAGACACGCCAGGTGTCCCGAGGGAACTCGCCGAACACTCCCTCATGTTCGACCGGACGCGAAGCCGGTCAAACAATCCTTACGCCGCTTCGCAGAAGAAAAAAGAAGAACCATTGGTGAGGAGATCACACGGCTGCTCGCGGCCGGCTTCATCATGGAAGTTTTCCACCCGGAATGGCTCGCCAACCCGGTGCTGGTGCTGAAGAAGAACAAGACATGGCGCATGTGCGTCGACTATACCAGTCTCAACAAGGCCTGCCCCAAGGATCCTTTCGCCCTACCGCGAATCGATCAGGTCATTGACTCCACCGCCGGGTGCGATTTGTTGTCTTTTTTGGACGCTTACTCGGGCTACCACCAGATCAAGCTCAATGTAACCGATCAAATAAAGACATCATTCATAACCCCATATGGAGCATACTACTACACCACCATGCCCTTCGGATTGAAGAACGCAGGCGCAACCTATCAGTGTTGCATGAAGAAATGCCTGCAGACGCAGATTGGAAAGAACGTGCACGCCTCTGTCGACGACGTCGTTATCAAGACCAAGGAACGGCGCACGCTCCTTGAGGATCTGAAGGAAAAGTTCGACAACCTCCGCCGTTTCCAGATCAAGCTGAACCCGGAAAAATGCGTGTTTGGTGTCCCAGCCGGCAAGCTCTTGGGCTTCCTCGTCTCCGAGAGTGGTATCGAGGCGAACCCGGAGAAGATCGGAGCCATCGAGCGCATGGAGCTACCACAGAACCTGCACGGCGTACAGAAGTTCACCGGGTGCCTCGCTTCACTCAACCGGTTCGTTAGCCGGTTGGGAGAGAAGGCTCTTCCCCTGTACCAGCTGATTAAGAAGACAAACAAATTCGTCTGGATAGCCCAAGCGGATGAAGCTTTCCGAGACCTCAAGCGCATGCTCACCTCTCCACCCATCCTGGCGGCACCATCCGCAAAGGAGCCCATGCTGATGTACATCGCTGCCACAAACAGAGTGGTCAGTGTGGTGCTGGTCGTCGAGCGGCCAGAGGAAGGAAAGGCTCAGATGGTCCAGTTCCCCGTATACTACCTGAGTGAGGTGCTCTCGCTATCCAAGCATAACTACCCTCACTACCAGAAGCTGGTGCACGGCGTGTACATGGCCGCCAAGAAACTCAAGCACTCCTTCCAGGAGCATTCCATCCGGGTGGTAGCATTGGCCCCACTCGCAGAGATCATCGGCAACAAAGACGCCACTGGCCGCGTGGCAAAATGGGCCATCGAGCTCGCTGCGCATAACATCCAGTACGAGCCACGCACAGCAATCAAGTCGTAAGCATTGGCTGATTTCATCGTCGATTGGGCGGAGACCCAATACATGCCCCTAGTGCCGGACTCAACTTACTGGAAGCTACACTTCGATGGGTCAAAAATGAGAGGAGGACTCGGAGCCGGAATCGTGATAACCTCACCCAAAGGCGACCGACTGGAATATGTTCTCCAGATCCACTTCAAAGCTTCCAACAACGTCGCCGAGTACGAAGCACTCATCCACGGGCTCAAAATGGCCAAGCAGATAGGCATTCAGAGGGTGCTGTGCTTCGGAGATTCGGACTTGGTGGTGCAACAAGTATCTGGCAAATGGGACGCCAGGGATGCGAACATGGCCCTCTACCATTTCTTCGTCCAGCAGTTGTGCGCTTGTTTCGAAGGATGTGAGTTTCACCATGTACCCAGGGCCAACAATGAAGCCGCTGACGCTTTGGCCAGGGTCGGGTCAACAAGACAAGCCATACCGCTCGTAGTCTTCCTCGAGCACCTGCGCAAGCCCTCCATCATGCCCTCACCAGAGTCCGACTCCATCGTGCTCGATGCGGATCCAAGAACAGCTGGTGCCGCACCGAACCCGGGGGTTGCCGCGCCACACCCGGGGACTGCCTCGCTGCACCCGGAAACTACATCGACGTTTCCCGCGGTCGACATCGGCACCCCTCCACCCGACAGACCTCCCGACGCTCCGGAGTCGGCCGTCCGCGAGGAGATCAAGCTCATCATACAGACAGTGCACACCATACGGGAGATGCCCGACCGGGCGAAGCCGTTCATGGATTTCCTGGCCAAAGGCGAACTCCCAACGTAAGAGGTGTCAGCACGACAAGTGCGACGAAGGGCAAGCGCCTAAACCATCATCAACAACGAGCTGTACAAGCGCAGCGTCGGAAGTATCTACCAGCGATGCGTCAGTCGGGAGGAAGGATCCAAGCTTCTAACGGACATACACCAGGGCGAGTGTGGCCACCATGCCTCTTCAAGGGCGATAGCAGCCAAGGCCCTTCGGCATGGTTTCTATTGGCCGACGGCACTGAAGGACGCCAAAGAAATAGTAAAGACATGCAGCGGCTGCCAGCGATTCGGCCAGTTGAAGCACACGCTGTCTACGGCGCTCGAGACAATACCGATCACCTGGCCATTCGCGGTCTGGGGCCTGTACATGGTTGGGCCATTCAAGACAGCTCGATCCGGTATGACGCACCTACTCGTAGACGTGGACATGTTCACCAAGTGGATCGAGACGAAGCCAATCAAGAAGTTGGATGGAGCAATGGTGATCAAGTTCTTCACAGACATCATCATTCGGTTCGGCTACCCTCACAGCATCATCACTAACAATGGAACCAACTTTGCGAAAGGAGTCTTCGCTCGTTTCTGTGGGGGAAAAGGGATCCGCCTGGATCTGGCATCGGTCGCGCACCCCCAGTCCAATGGACAATGCGAGCGCGCTAATGGTTTGGTGTTAGCCGGAATCAAGACGAGGCTCATCGAACCGCTGGTCAGGTCACCAGGATGCTGGATAGAGGAGCTGCCAGCAGTGCTCTGGAGCCTACGCACCACACCCAATCGCTTAACCGGCTTCACGCTATTCTTCCTTGTCTATGGGGCATAAGCCATTCTCCCCACAGACATCCAGTTCGACGCACCTCGCAAGTAGCTCTACTGTAGGGGTTCGCAGCATAGAAAACAAAAAATTTCCTACGATGGAAACAACTATGTACCAAGATCTATCTACTAGATACAAACAACGAGTGGATGTATATCCGTAGAGAACATACACTTGAAGACCGACAAAGCTTAACGAGTCCAAACTCGTGGTTGATGTAGACGATCTCTTGCCGATCTCAAGATCGAGAGGAAGTCCTAGCGCCGCAAAACAGCAGCGCATCCGTGCTCGCACACACGTTCGAGGCACCGAGCAACCTCCGCCTCCTCGCTCCAGCGATGCAGTGGAAGCACAACTCTTTCTTGCCGAAAAGCCACCGGGAACATGTATCTTGCTAGTCCGAGACCATGGGGGATAAATTCTAGAGGGGGAGAGAGATCCTTCACGAGGAGGTGTGAGTGAGAAGTGAGAGGAGGGGCTCCTTATATAGGGGAGGGGGGAAGCCCAAGGGGGCATGGCCGCCGGCCATGGAGGGTGCCCCCACCTCTCCCTCATTCATGTGGGTGGACACTCCACTCACCAAATGGCCCTTCAATTTTCTCCACTCAAAAACCCACTCAAATTCCCATTAAATTTCCACCAAATTTAATGCAAACTCGCATTAAATAAAACTCTTTTATTTTATTCAGAATTTTGTCAATTACTTTAATGACAAACATTCACAAATAACCCCTTGCTAGAATTCTATTTCACATGCATAACCACTTTATGCAATTTCACCCGAAAACCTGTTTCGGTATCTAGTGAAATAAATTCCTGCGCTTGTTCATTCTTTCGGCATGAAACTTTTGCTCCAATTGGATGTAGGTGTCTCTTAAGTGTGTCACCCTACGGTTCGTGAATAATGCGGACATGATCGAGACCCCTCTCAGATCAATAATCAGAAGCGGGATCTGGAGACCCATACTGACTCCCACACATTCAACGATGACTTTCTTGTGATCGTCGGAACCTTTTATGCTAGTATCTTAATCCTTTTGTTTCGCGATATATTACATGTCCGAGATTCGATCATCGGTATCTCCATACCTAGTTTGATCTCGTTACTGACATGCACTCTTTTCTCGTTCCCGTGATATAACATTCTAGTGATCAAATCACTTGCTTGCAAGCTAACCAATGTGATATCACCGAGAGGGCCCAGAGTATATCTATCCGTCATCGGGATGAACAAGTTCCACTCTCGATCCATGGGCCTCAACATAACACTTCATTAGTTCTGAATCCATCTTTATAATCACCCTGTTATGGTGTGACGTTTGATGTTATCAAGAAACTCTTCCGGTGTTAGTGATTGACATGATCTCATGGTCTAAGGATTAGGATCACTTCGTAAGTTGTTATAGCAATATAAACTCAATGACTTTGATCGTAATGCTATACTCCGGATGAATGTTCATCACACCATTACACTAATGTTGTGATCCCGTTATTAACAACATCCAATGTCCATGATCAGGAAACCTTGATCATCTTGTTAATCAACGAGCTAGTTTATGAGAGAGGCATAACTAGGAACTTCCTTTTTGTTTATTAAACACACATGTATTAAGGTTTCCGTATTAATACAATTATAGCATGTAAAATAAACATTTATCATAAATAAGGAATACGATAATAACCACTTTATTATTGCCTCTCGGGCATATTCCCTTCAGTCTCCCACTTGCACTAGAGACAATAATCTAGTTTGAGAACTTTGCGTATTGAACACTTATGGCTTTCTGGTGTTCCATATACGCAACTGCAAGTGGTTAACATAATCTACGGATCTGATGCTTTCAGGTCCGTGTGTATTTGCATGTCTTTGCGTCTCCACGCATCACTCATTCTCTAATGAGATGGCGTTGTATAAATTTGGTCTTTTGGTGAGACCTTTAGTTCCTTGGGGTTAAAACATGTCGATACTATTGTTGTACAATATATCTTTAGTGTTAGCCCGTTGCGAACCACACCTTAGTTTGATAACAAACTACTTGACACAAATGCCCTCCTTTGCTGCTACTATAGTAGTCATATACTTAGCCTTTTTGTTGTAGTATTCGTCACAATGTCTTAACTATGGATTTCATCCAAATCCATCATGGAATCTTCTTTCCATTACATTGTGCCACCCATAGTTTAAATTGAGATAAACTTAATTTGTATCTTGTGACAAACCTAGTATCAATGTAACGCTTTACAATGAACTATGTGTAATTGTTTGTCACCTCTACACAAATATATTCTTAGTTCTTCCAAAAGATCATAAGAATATCCTTACTATCTTCCAATGATCATTTTATGATTCATTCTGGTATATGCTCATAACACTTAGAGCATAGGACATATCTGGATGTGTACATATCATGGTATGATTGATCAAATCATTCTTGTGATTTTACTCATCAAGTGTCAAAGCACTTGAATCTTGTTTCACTTATCAAGTGTCGGTACACTTGAATCTTGATTCCATTCCTTTCCATGCAACAAGAACTGTTTATTGTCATTTCTATATTGAACTCCTTCAATATCTCATATATGTACGTTTGGCACAACCATATTAGCGTCACAGTCTATCCACTATAGACATTCATGCTAAATATTCGGGTTTTGCCTAAGTATTTCATCGAAATGAAATTCTTAACCTTTGGTCAATAAAAGATACATCATTTCTAATCAACAAGATGTCCTCCACATAATGTATTAGAAATATGTCTCAGCGCTCCCACTTAATTTCTTACAAATGCAAGCATCTTCATCGTCTCCTGATGAAAACTCCTTTTCATTAAGGTGAAGATTCCAACTCCACGATGCTTACTTCAACCATTGAAGTTTGCATGCCCTTTTAACATCCTTTGAATTTTAACAAAACCCTTTGGAACGTGTCATGTACACGTCCTAGGTAACCATTCTATTAGAAGAATTTTGTTTTGTTTATTCATCTACCATATACCAAATTATATGTAGTGGTTGCTACTTTAATCCGTCCAGACTAAATATCGCTATGAAAGATCAAATCTTGTCATAGTCAAATCCTTGAACATTGTCATAAAATACTTTACGACATGTCGACTATTTCATAGATATGAAACATCCATGTCTGTTTCTTTATAGATCCAAATACGACCGATAGTTTTTTACACCTTTCCGGAGGGTCTTCCAAGTTCAAAACATGATTTCTCGTGTATGGAACTATCACGGATTTTATGGCTTCAAGCCATTTGACGGAGTCAGGGCCCACCATCGCTTCTTTTGCATATAGTCGGTTCATCATTGTCAAACAATAATGATTTACTCTCAAATCTTAGTATTTGATTGTTTATTCGACCGACTTGGTTCAATTAGAACTTAGATCTCAGTGACCACAACCTTTGAGGCACATAAGCTATGAGAATTATGGCAGCCTCCAGAACGATTTCCGGCGCTGCGCAACTCAACACATTTAGCTAAGGTTCGTTAACCTTATCAAAGTTCTATTGTCCTGCCACTTAACTTTTGCGAAAAATTCCTTTTTCAAGAAACTTCACATTTCAAGCGACAAACCCTTTTGTCCTTGGTGTTATGGAGGAATAACCAATTGTTATTCGAAATAACCTACAAAGACATGCTCATCCGACTTCGGTTGTAAACATCTTTCTTTTGTTTAGCATACCAAAATTTAAGAAATGACAACTTGGGTTTTACCCCAAACCATAACTTCCATGGTGTCATTTCAACGGATCAAGATGGAGCTCTTTTCAGTGTAAAAGCGGTAGTCTCTAAAGCTTTAATCTTTTAAAACATAATGGCAGTTTTATAAATAACACCTTTGATCCAACCATGTCAAACAAGGTTTCATTACAAATCTCAAACACTCCATACTCCTATGGTGTTTCGGGAGATGTAAATCTAGGTGTTTTGCTAAACTTGCAACTCAAATAAATCCCTTTATGATAAAATCATAATTCATTTATTTTCTTGTTACACTTGTAACTTAAACAAATCCCTTATGATAAAATCATAAACCATTTATTTTCTTGTTAAAATGATTTTGCACTTCATCTTGAAAGTCTTTGAAACATTTTCAAATATTTCATACTTCTCTCGCATTAAGTGAACATTCACTCAAATTTTCGGAGAAAGCATATGAAGTTGAAATCCATCGCTTACGACTATACATAATGGACTACATACATCGATATGTATAAATTCCAATAATTTAGTCGTTCGTTCTTCTTTGGCCTTTGAACGAAGTTTTAATTATCACGTGGAAAGTCTCACAAGCGTCACTTGATCAAATCAAAGACTCCAAAAATCCATGAATATGGAGATTCTTCATGTTCTCTTTCCAATATAATTTAAACGGCGATGTCACTTCGTAAGTGATCTTTCAATCATTTGTCTTGCGACATTTTAGCATCAGGTTTTATGGATGTGATTTCTCCAACTAGATTTGTAAATCATCCATCTTATATGGAATACGGTAATTATTTGAACAACCTTTGTTCTCATAATACCTGATTTAAATAACAATTATTAAAACAAATCTTGAAGTCAAGCTTTGATGTCAACGAGAAATACAAACAACGGTTTGTTTGTTTTCGATGAACATCATCACATATTCTCTTGCTAGTTACTTAGGCCATTGTGGTTCATGAATTGCATTGTTCCGTATGAAATTTCATACCAACCAATTCGGTATCCAATACCCAAGAACCACATTGTTTAACAAGCAAAGAATACAACCATAACATGTATATCATATATATACCTAAATTGGATATTTCCAATCTTTTCTTTTATGCCAAGTATATTTTATAGATTCTCTTTCAGCATTTCCTTTTCTTTTTTAAAAGAATCTATCAACATCAAAAGTGGCGCCATATACATGACACATAGTCCAAAGCGTGTATATTCAAATAATAATAATACCTTTGGACCTGCACTTTGAAGTAGATCACCATCATCAAAATGATCGGTATTCTTTCAAAATCCATTCTTTAGTAATCTTTTAGTGTAGTAAACACTTTACATACATCTTCTATTCATCCTTATCATGACGACTTTCGTGATCAAGCTACTGTAGCTTATAAAGGTGAATCGTGAGTATAATATTACTTTCCAAAACCCTTTTGGATGATTAGGATGTCTAGCATCTCCAACCTTCGTAAATTCTCATCCAATATGAGAACATATATTATACTCTATCATATTGCAACCAAAACATTGTTTCAGATATCGTCATATCTGCCACACATGATAGTTCCTGAAACAATTCTTTCAGCTGCTAGATAAACTTGATATTAAAACAATCAAGAATCATGGAGGCAAACATGATACTTAAGATACTAACACTGGAATTGTTACTCTCGATTTAATACCAACTATTAAATTCCACGGAGTAAATATAGTTTGCTGAAAGTTTGCAATAGGACTTTAAACTTTAGATTGACACTCAACACAATACGATACCAGTTCGTAAAGTATATATCCAGAATTCTATAGTTCTATTATCTCAATTACAACTATGCATAAGGTGGTGAACGAATGCCAATGACTACAACAAATTATGCAAATTCACTTTGATTTAATTTATGATAAATTGAGTTCTACTAATCCAAATTAGAAATGAACTCCCACTCAAAAACGACATCCCTCGTGTCTTTTTGGTGATTACATGAACCAAATCCACTACACCAAGTCCAATCATCACGTGAGTCGGTGTAGCTTCAAAGGCGAGCATCAAATGGGCATCATATCTACTATATGACTCATGCTTAACCTTTCGGTCCGTGTTCTGAGGCCATGTCTGTACATGCTAGGCTCGCCAAGTAAGAACCTTAGTATTCGCGTGTGTAACTGTCTTACACCCGAGATATGCTCGTGGATTCAAGTACACCCGATCATCACGTGATGCCTTGAAGCGACGAAACATTGTCGGTGCATACTTAAGGAAGAACACATTCTTATCCTGATATCTAAATGAGGGATCATCTTATTATGCTAATAAAACGCCAAACAAGCAATATAAGATGCAATCAAACATCACATGTTTGTAAGTGAAATGATATGGTTCCCGCATATGATCTCCATCATGTGCATCGTGGTATGATCACTATCATACCTTTATGTGTAAGGCCAAGGTCTATGGAACTTACACGCTATGTGTGTTGTAAGAGTATCATCTCATACTTCTACTTACAACATCACCATATCATAACACTAGCCCAGCAACAATCTAAACTAGACGCCTCTAATTTATCCATTGCAAATTTTACGTGGCTTAGGGCTTTCGAGATAGAACCGTTCTTATCTACGAACATGAACCCCAACGAGGATAACCAAATTGTTGACAACTCGTTGCAAATTAGATATTGACTATAGTAGGAGAGACAGACACCCGCTAGCCACTTATGCAAAACTAGTTGCATGTCAAGCGTGGAACAGGTCTCATGTGTGAGGACATGTAAAGTTTGTCCAGGCCGCTTCATCCCACTATGCCACCAATATCCGAAGTACAACTAAGAAGCAATAAAATGATCATCATCGCCCACATACTCATATGTGTACTACCCGTGCAAAGTATCTACGCATAGATCCGGCTCTGATACCACTGTAGGGGTTCGCAGCATAGAAAACAAAAAATTTCCTACGATGGGAACAACTATGTACCAAGATCTATCTACTAGATACAAACAATGAGCGGATGTATATCCGTAGATAACATACCCTTGAAGACCGACAAAGCTTAATGAGTCCAAACTCGTGGTTGATGTAGACGATCTCTTGCCGATCTCAAGATCGAGAGGAAGTCCTAGCGCCGCAAAACAGCAGCGCATCCGTGCTCGCACAAACGTTCGAGGCACCGAGCAACCTCCACCTCCTCGCTCCAGCGATGCAGCGGAAGCACAACTATTTCTTGCCGAAAATCCACCGGAAACATGTATCTCGCTAGTCCGAGACCATGGGGGATAAATTCTAGAGGGGGAGAGAGATCCTTCACGAGGAGGTGTGAGTGAGAAGTGAGAGGAGGGGCTCCTTATATAGGGAGGGGGGCAGCCCAAGGGGGCATGGCCGCTGGCCATGGAGGGTGCCCCCACCTCTCCCTCATTCATGTGGGTGGACACTCCACTCACCAAATGGCCCTTCAATTTTCTCCACTCAAAAATCCACTCAAATTCCCATTAAATTTCCACCAAATTTAATGCAAACTCTCATTAAATAAAACTCTTTTATTTTATTCAGAATTTTGTCAATTACTTTAATGACAAACATTCACAAATAACCCCTTGCTAGAATTCTATTTCACATGCATAACCACTTTATGCAATTTCACCCGAAAACCTGTTTCGGTATCTAGTGAAATAAATTCCTGCGCTTGTTCATTCTTTCGGCATGAAACTTTTGCTCCAATTGGATGTCGGTGTCTCTTAAGTGTGTCACCCTACGGTTCGTGAATAATGCGGACATGATCGAGACCCCTCTCAGATCAATAATCAGAAGCGGGATCTGGAGACCCATACTGACTCCCACACATTCAACGATGACTTTCTTGTGATCGTCGGAACCTTTTACGCTAGTATCTTAATCCTTTTGTTTCGCGATATATTACATGTCCGATATTCGATCATCGGTATCTCCATACCTAGTTTGATCTCGTTACTGACATGCACTCTTTTCTTGTTCCCGTGATATAACATTCTAGTGATCAAATCACTTGCTTGCAAGCTAACCAATGTGATATCACCGAGAGGGCCCAGAGTATATCTATCCGTCATCGGGATGAACAAGTTCCACTCTCGATCCATGGGCCTCAACATAACACTTTATTAGTTCTGAATCCATCTTTATAATCACCCTGTTACGGTGTGACGTTTGATGTTATCAAGAAACTCTTCCGGTGTTAGTGATTGACATGATCTCATGGTCTAAGGATTAGGATCACTTCGTAAGTTGTTATAGCAATATAAACTCAATGACTTTGATCGTAATGCTATACTTCGGATGAATGTTCATCACACCATTACACTAATGTTGTGATCCCGTTATTAACAACATCCAATGTCCATGATCAGGAAACCTTGATCATCTTGTTAATCAACGAGCTAGTTTATGAGAGAGGCATAACTAGGAACTTCCTTTTTGTTTATTAAACACACATGTATTAACGTTTCCGTATTAATACAATTATAGCATGTAAAATAAACATTTATCATAAATAAGGAATACGATAATAACCACTTTATTATTGCCTCTCGGGCATATTCCCTTCATCTACACGGAGCAGGAAGCCAAGGAGGCAAGGGAGGACAGTGTGGACTTGCTTGAGAAGGCACGCGAGTTAGCTCTCTCCGGATCAGCAATTTACCAGCAATACCTGCACCGATACCACGCCAGCCTGATCTGGCCCACCTCTTTCCGCGAGGGAGACCTGGTGCTGCGCCTGGTCCAAAGCACCAAAGGAATGCACAAGTTGTCCCCGCCATGGGAGGGACCATTCATCATCAGCCGAGCACTCCACAACAATTCGTACTATATGATCGACGCACAGCAGCCAATGAAGAACAAGGCAGATCGCTCGGACGAGGAGACGGAGTGCCCATGGAATGCCAGCCTACTCCGGCCATTTTACACTTAGAAAAGTGTATGTGTCTTCCCTTTTTTAATGTAACAAGTGAACAAGAATGAGAGCCTTGGCGCAGCGTTGAGGACTTCGTCCCAATTCTGCGCACCATCTGCATTTTCGTACCGGCTGGCCTAGGCCCCACAATTTCCATATACGGCATAATATTGCGCGTGGTGCCTAGAGTAACCTCTTCGGTTCCGGCTTCAGTACGCACGTCGGTTGTCGACCCGACAAGAGCAAAAACTCAAAGCGCACGTGGCAAGAAGATGCCGGCGTAGAAAGCAAGGGCGTCCAGGCGAACCGGTCGCGCCCTACAAAAGTTAAGCCAACAACAACGAACCGAAGTATCGCGAGGCACGCCAACATAGCAACTCCTTCGGTTCCGGCTGCAGACCGCAAACCGGATGACGGCCGGCAAGGAAAAATGCTCGAAGGGACAATACTCGCTGAGAAAAGGGGAGTTGTTCGCGGCCTAACTCGAAGGGGCGCATGTCTGTTTTCCTCCTACGATAATTACCAACTAACGCATGAGCATATGCACAAGAAAGCTAACCCAAAGCAATGCTTTGTCTTGCATGACCCGAGTCACAAGTTGGCAGGAAACAAGGTGGCAAGAGAGCTTCGCCCCGGCTGGCTACCCCAGCCGGCCCGAACCTCGGGGACTACACCCAGTGGACGCGCTCCCGCACACCCACAAACTCAAAACAAGGTGGCAAGAGAGCTTCGCCCCGGCTGGCTACCCCAGTCGGCCCGAACCTCGGGGACTACACCTAGTGGACGCGCTCCCGCGCACCCACAAAATCAAGTCAAGGTAGCCAAAAGAGCTTCGCCCTGGCTGGCTATCCTAGCCGGCCCGAACCTCGGGGACTACACCCAGTGGATGTGCTCCCGCGCACCCACAAAATCAAGTCAACATAGCCAAAAGAGCTTCGCCCCGGCTGGCTACCACAGCCGGCCCGAACCTCAGGGAGTACACCCAGTGGACGCGCTCCCGCGCACCCACAAAACCAAGTTAGGATGGCAAAAGAGCTCGAACCCGGGTGGCGACCCCAGCCGGCACGAGCATAAAAGACCGCAAATGACGAAGACACAAACAAAGATCAACAAAAGGCATCAAGACATAAAACGGAGCACGAAGGCTCCACACAGATTCAAAGGTCAGCGACAGAAGTCAGCCGAAGTGTAGCACATCAGAGTAGCAATTTTCACAAATACACCCGGCATCCCAGGGATCAAGAGTCAGGAGCTTGCGAAGTAGAAGGAGCGGTAGCTGGATCAGCAGGGGCGGCGCCGACGTCAGTGGAAGGAGGCTACGTCAATGGGATTCCAAGGCGCCGGCTCCTAGTGGAATGGACATGGCTCTCCAGGGGCGCTGAAGTCACGCTCCAGGTCCACGTAGGTGCCAATCTTCACCCCGCAGGCCTGGAGCGCAGGAAGGCTCTCGCGAATACCCTCGTAAGTCGTCCCAAGGCGGAAGCCACGGTCGACCACGCTCAGGTCAACACCAGGATACCATGACTTCACCATCGCAAGAGCCATCTCTGCCCCGCCTCGAGTAGCCCACTCCTTGTGCACGTCCAGCACGTCGATGCCCTTGGACAGTGCCACGGCCAGGCTGGCCATGTCGTGCACGACCAGGCCCGCGTCCGGCCAGATGTAGTGGAAGAGATCATTGCCAACGGTGTGCAAGCCATTTCTCTCCTCCGCCACCACCTTGACCAAGTCGAGGGCAGTCAGGTCACGCCAACCTCTTCCATCGGCAGCTTCTCCATGGCCATCTCGGTTGCCTCAGGGTAGTGAGCTGCAGCCAGACACAAAGCAGAATAAACCGACAAGATCGAGCAAGTCACGGCACAACGGAGGAGGGTAGCTGAAAAACTCACTAATGACCATCTCCGAGACGTTTTGGAGGTGCTGATTGAGCTCCTCCTCCCTGCGGCGAAGAGACTGGATTTTCCCCTCCTGCTAGGAGCATATCGTCTCAAAGTTCTTCAGCGCCTCCGCTCGGATGTCAGCCGTCTTCTTGCCCCGCTCCATACTAACCTCAAGCTGGTGTTTGGCCGCGGTAAGTTGATCGAACTGAGCCTGTCGCGCCTTGTTCGATTCCTCCAGCCAGGCAACCTCAGCCTTGAGGCGTTCCAACTCCTTCTCCTTGTCCTGGATCATGGCTGTAGGAGGATACCCGATGGTCAACAAAAAACGGGAAAAGGGAGCCAATCGCCAAGACAGATCTGAAGAAGCAATCTTACGGCCAAGGTCCCGGGTGTTCTTCACAGACTCCATAAACGCTTTCTGCAGCAAGAAAGCAAATGAGCAACAGAGGAGCAAACCGAACGAAAGAGCGGAAAACGTATGAAGGGCAACGACTTACCTCCATCAAAACAGACAATTTTTTGGCCTCACCAAGGCCCTGTTCCATTCCCTCAACCAGGTGGCGAACCTGGCTGAGTGCGACGGGCGCCGAGCCGGAGAGCTGGGAAAGGATCGCAGACGGCGTTAGCACAGCCGGAGCTGGCCTCAAGCCGATGATGACCACCTCATCATCATCGGCAGCTACACCTGAAGGTGTAGCCACCACCAACTCCCTCTCAGCCGGTTGACCGCCATCCGGCTGGCCGGCATCCGCCGCAGCCGCCTGCGCGGCCCCCGCTCCCTCCGTCACCTCCATAATGACGGGCCTGGCAGAGCTGCTTGGAGTAGCGCTCCAAGCCAGGTTCACGCTAGCCCTAGGGCGAAGGAGGGGGGTCTCCGGGTCCTATGCAGCCGTAAACAACTGGCCCAACCGCGAAGACGCAGGGGCCTGGTTCAGCAGCCCCGTGGTCGGCGAGCCCTAAGGCACCCTGGGCGGAGATGGCATGGTTGGCGTGGCCGGGATGGCCGCAGCCGGGCTAGGCACAGCCGGCGACCGCGCCACCTCTTCAATCGGCAGAGGAGGCAGAGGAGGCATGACAGCGGCACCTCCATCATCGAGCACCATGGCCTCGCTGCGCGGAATGAAGAGTCAAAGGAGAAACCAGCAAAACCGCAGAGTGGAAGGCAAGGGCAAGAGAGACACTAACCCGGTGACGGACGGTGGAGCAACAACCTGACGCCCTCGGCGCGTCTTTTTCGTCTCAACTGGAGCGGGAGCGGAAACAGGTGCCGCCCTCTTTCCCCGGGCTCTCGCCGCGGGTCTTTCTCGGGAACCCTCCTCGTCAGTGACATCGACTGCGGCACAAGAAAAGAGTAAAGACCACAACCTCAAGAACAAAGGTGAAATAAAAAGCTGCTGACAGCAACCTACCATGAGGATCCGGGGGTCCGTCGTCCGCCCGGACGGGAAACCCTTCAGGTTCCGTCTGGGGGTACTTCTTCGGCTTCCTGTCCTCCAAGAAGGACGGAAGCGGGAAGTCACCCATGCCATCTTCGGCCAGCTGCGCCATTAAAAACTAATCAAAAAGGGGGCATAAGGCACCCAAGGAAAGCTAGCAAATACAAGAAGCGAGGCGCAAAGCAACCAGAGAAAAACTTACCGACGGCGGCAGGCGGCCGCAATGGTACGGGGGCAGGAGTATGCCCAGTTGGCCTCGATGCGGAACTTGGAGATCATGGAGATCCAGTTCCACAGCACCTGGTAGGGCACAACCTTACGCGACGTCCTCGTCGGATCGTTAGCGGTCGAAAGATGGCACGTCTTGTGCGACCGCTTCTGCAGCGGAAGCACGCGACGCACCATCCACGACAATGTGATGTCCCGGGCGGTGAGCCTCTCTGTTCCCACCATCGTCTCCAGCCGGGCGGCCATCCGATCGAGGTCCGCCACCGCGCCCATGCCCTTCGTCGTCCAGGCCCTCTGCGACGAGGGCACGTCGGTGAAGGGCAGAAGGCAGATCCATTCAATCTCCGTGGCATTGCTCACATAGAAATATGTGCGCTGCCACAGCTTGACGGTGTCAGGGAGCTCGAACCGCGGCATCGGCGAGGAGGTCCGCGGGTAGATGGCGCAGCAGCCCGTCCGTGTTAGCGGGCCACCCTTGACGATGTTCTGGGCCTTGAAGTGGAAGAACTTGAGAAAGTTCGCCACCTCGGGCAACACCCCAAGATATGACTCGCAGCAGGCCGCAAAGTGCGACAGCTGCGCCATGGTGTTTGCGCCCAGGTGATGAAGCTGGAGGTCGAAGAAGCCGAAGAGTTGTAGGAGGAGCGGGATAACGGGAAGGCCGAAGCCGCGCGCGAAGTGCGCGAGGAAGAAGACCGCTCCTCCGACCGAGGGTTTGGCACCTGCTCTCCCTCTGGCGCAAGCCGGTGCTTCACAAGCAACGACGAGGGAAGAAACCTTCCTCGCCGGCACTTGTTTATAAGCTCGTCGGTCACAAAGGACCCGCACCAGCCGCCACGCTGCTCCGGCAGCATCTCGAAAGAAGAGGAGGCCGTGGTTAACGGAAAGAAGGTGGCCGGCGGCGACAAGGACAGGGCGCGCAAGAACAAGGAACGCTGGGGCACGAGGAGAAGATGATCCAGAGGATGGACAAGTGTGGGAACCGATCCCCCGGAGCCCTATTTATCCCTGCAAGCGGCAACGTCGCCCCTTCGGCTTCTACGCGACGCGTGGCATCATGATGCCACAACTGCGCGGCGCTTCGGCTCCAGATCCTATGCGCCATCACGACTGCCACAGAAGATCCACGGGCTTCAGCGGGAGGCGAGGCGTGCGCACTTGCCCCGAGGAAACGCTGCAGCAAGATTGCGTGTGCAGTTGCCAAAAACTGGCGTAGCGACGCGGAAGTCAAACTGACGCGACGTGCGCCCAAGCCACATGCGTGGGTGACGCCATCAATGACGTCATCTAGCCAAACATTTCGGCTTCAGCTCCGCCAGCCGGTACCTGCCTTCGCTGTTTACACCCAGTGGACGGCCATCGATTCCGACAAGAAGGAGCATGGAAGATCTTGCCCACCGGCCAAGCCCATACATGCTCGGGGACTAGTGTCGGGGGGATAACTCTCGGGTGGGGAAAGCCAGGCATAAGTAGGCCAGATCAAGAAGATGCAGGCCGCCTGGCCTCCAAGAAATACAACTCTAACCGTCTGGCAAGCAAGCCCGGCTGGGCTTATAACTTTCCCGGTTGGCCCGTCTAGCCGGTGGCCAGAAGAACCGGCCGGGTGGCCGTTCCCACCCGGCTCACCTCGGATTCTATGGAGAGCACGGAAGGACTGACACTCCGTGCGGGGTACGCTTCTGGCTCTCCCTCGTCATCAAGGAAGCTGGCATGCCTTCATGACCAGCTATACCAGACAAAGATAAAGCAAGACGGTCGGCTGGACTGGCGAAAGCGGTCCGGGTGACCGTTAAAGCAGGGGTGATGCCCCAAAGGAATCCCGGGTGACCACTAAAGAGAAGGATGACACTAAAAGAAGGGAAGACTGGGTCCTGGCCCACCGGCTGGGCCCTGCAGCCGGCCCTGCCCTGTAAACCCATATCCAAACAGTAAACCCTAGAACCCGAACTGTAATCTGCCCCCCAGACCATTATATAAGGGAGGGCAGAGCCAGGGTTCTAGGTAGAGAAAACTAGAGGCAACAAGAGAAGGATAGAAGTGTTAGCATCTAGCTCCCATCTTCCTCTAGCCATCGATAGTAGCTAAGGAAACATCTCAAGGAGCGTCTGTACTGAGAATCAAGCTCCCACACATAGTTCATCTTGCAGGAGTAGGGGTGTCTCGCCAAGAGGGCCCCAAACCTGGGTATGTCCCTGTGTTTGCAGTGCACCGTGCCCAACTCGTTGCGTGAGCCACCGAATGCATCCGTGTGTCCCTTCTTTGCCATCCCCGATGGCTCTGCCGTGTTCCACACCATGACACTTTGGAAAGCATTAATGCTTCTTTTATCACTCTTATTCCAAAAAATGAGACTCCTCTGACACCTGCAGACTTCAGGCCTATTTCTCTACTTAACAGTGTTTTCAAGATTATCACCAAAATTCTTGCCAACAGGCTTCAAAAAATTATCCTTAAGCTTGTCCACAAGAATCAATATGGCTTCTTGAAGAAAAGATCTATTCAAGACTGTTTAGGTTGGGCCTTTGAGTTTCTTTACCAATGTCATAAGTCCAAGGAAGAAATTATAATCCTGAAACTAGATTTTGAAAAGGCTTTTGACAAGATTGAGCATTACACCATCATCAATATTCTCAGAGCTAAAGGTTTTGGTGAGAAATGGATTAATTGGATTCAATTGATTTTTGGTTCTGCATACTCTGATGTCCTGCTAAATGGAGTGCCTTGGAAAAAATTACTGTAGAAGGGGGGTAAGGCAAGGGGATCCTTTATCTCCCCTTCTGTTTATTCTTGCTGCCGATCTTCTTCAGTCCATACTCAATAAAGCAATGTGCCAAGGGCTTCTATCTCCACCCTTGGAAGGTGCTTTTTGTCCAGACTTCCCTGTCATTCAATATGCTGATGACACTTTATTGGTCCTCAAAGCTGACTCAAGACAACTGATCTTCCTTAAAACCCTGCTTCATACTTTTGCTTTATCCACTAGCCTCAAAGTAAACTACTCTAAATCTAGCATGATGCCAATCAATTTGGATCCTGATAGGCTATGCCATTTTGCCAATACAATGTCCTGCCAGACTGGATCACTACCCTTCACTCATCTTGGCTTGCCTTTAAGCATTAACAAGCCTTCAGTGGAACATTTTTTGCCTATTGTGCAGTGAGTTGAGAGAAGGCTCTGTGGTATTGCAAATTTCCTAAATTATGGAGGAAAATTACAATTGGTGAAATCTGTCTTATCCTCCCTCCCCATTTATTATATGAGCTGTTTTGAACTTCTTGTCACTATTAAGGATCAGTTGATCAACTACATGAGACATTGTCTATGGAGGAAAAAGAATACTGATGTCGAAGCTAGAGGACAAGCTTTAGTGGCCTGGAACAAAGTCTGTAGACCAAAGACTCAAGGTGGTTTGGGTATCCTTGATCTCAATATTCAAAATTCTACTCTTCTTTTGAGAAATCTGGATAAATTCTATAACCACAATGACATTCCCTGGGTGCATCTCGTCTGGAACACCTACTATAACAATGGAAAGTTTTTGGGAAGAGGTTTGGAGGGGTCTTTTTGGTGGAAAGCACACCTGAAGTTAATTGACATTTTCAAAGGAATTGCAAAATGCTCGGTGGGGGATGGCAAGTCCACTCTTTTTTGGTCTGATGTGTTGAGAGAAGAATGCCTGCGGCATAAGTTTCCTCACCTGCTATCCTTTGCAAAAAATCCAAATATCTCTGTCAATGAGTTTATCCAGATGCCCAACATAGAAGACCATTTCTTTCTTCCCCTGTCACAGCAAGCTTACTCTGATTATCTTTGCCTGGAACAAATTTTTCAAGACAATGACAGTGTTGGGCTTCAGGGAGAACCAGATAAATGGAGTTACATTTGGGGAAGTGACTCCTTCTCTATCAAAAAGGCCTATTCCTCCCTGTCTAGACATATTGCAGTCCAGCCTCATTTTTCTTGGTTATGGAAGTCTTCTTGCCAGCAAAATCACTAGTTCTTTTTATGGATGCTTCTCATTGACAGACTAAATACTAGAAACTTGTTGAAGAGAAAAAAGTTTTCACTGCCCTCGTATAAATTGTGTGACTTCTGGTTGCATTGCTGAGGAAACTTTAACTCATTTATTCTAGGATTGTCCTTTTGCAAAAGCATGCTGGGATGAAATCTGTCCTGTCAGAAATATTGACTTAGCTCTAAATGAGGCCTTGGCAGATATAAAGTTCAGATTGAATGTTCCCTTTGCAATGGAAATTATTATTTGTAACATCCCAAAAATATAAAACAATGATCATCAAACTCTAAACACTAAAATTAGGGTTAACAAAAACTTTGATTAATTTAAATCATATGAATGCATGTGTGTATGTGATGATTTGATAAATGCATGAATGATTTTGTGTGATTAACCTAAATAACAAGGAATGGTATAAAGATGAAAAAACATCGTATAAAATATTTTCAAACAGAAACAAATAAAGATAAAATCAAAAACAAATCAATTAAGGCAAATGGTCATTTTTGCCAATCTTGCTCACTAGGTCACTTTGAGTGTTTCTAGTCCAAGATTTCAAATAGAAACTTTTCCAATTCTTTTCACTCCTTGCTAGACCAAGTAAAAGTGAATCAAATCCCACCTTTCAAACTTGCAGAAACATTTGGCAACCTCATTCAAATGACAATTCAAAATTGAATCTTTATCATATGTGAAGATCACACATTTTCAAAACCCAACCAAACCAGTGCCCCTTGACTAATCCAACTAACCAGATACTCCCTAGTATGTGCCTAGCAAACCCACCAAGTTTGAATCCAAAATTCAAATTTGAATTTCTTTCGGACATTTCATCAAACACCTTGTTTGCAGCAAACAAACAAACAACAAACACTATAGTGAGCAGTGAATTTGGCTAACCTTGTTCCCTCTCTAGCTCTCACAACACTCTCAGTAGATGATCTATCCCAATTAACAAGCCTTAGCACCACTGTGAGCTTGGCATAGCCATTAATGGTGACCATGCCGAGCCCATTTGCCAACCCCAATATCGTCAGCGAGCTAGAGGAAGAACTAGCCCCGACAACCTTGTCTGGAACATGCATCATCGTCCACCACCACTCCCTGTCCCAGCCTCGAGCGCATCCAGCCACTGGACCACCTGCCAAGCACGCGCCTAGTCTCTCTGTGTGCGAGCCGAGAGCGCGCCAGTGCGCACTGCTCGACCAGCACCCACAGACCGCGCGCCGCCCTCACCGCTTGCGTGCGTGATCGCCAACACTCCAGCACCCCACCAGACAACCTCGTTCGCCGTCGCGTGACCAGGAGCACCCGTGCGCCATTAAATTTGTCGTCGGACCCGCTAAGAGCGTCGACGCATTCTGATCGATCAGCACGGATCCATGCCTCACCACCACGCCGTTGAGCTTTGCCAGGGAGCACAGCACCGCCCCTACCGTCTCCCATGTCATTAGCCTTCTGTGTCGTTGACCACGACGAGCTCAGCCCGTGCCCATCGGTCCCCTTCAGCCACTATAAAATAAGACCTCCCCCGCTCGTTTTCTTCACACCAGTTCACTCCCCACCTCTCACTGATCAGACACACTCACTCTCAGAGCAAGGCGAGCACCAGGTAGCCGGAATTTCACCGGAGTTCTCCGCTACAGAGGAGGAGAGGCGCTGTCGATTGGTGCCGCCACAGGAGAAGCTGCCGGTACCAGGAGAACCGCCGTCGTCGACTTCGTCGTTCGCCCCTGTCGCCGACCATCGCCTAAGCCCCGGTGAGCCTCCCACGACCCCCACCTGCCGCGCTAGGGTTCTGTCTCGCCGGCGCTGCCTGACGTGGACGATGAACCAGAGCCGTTCGATTAGAGTTAGATCGTGCAGCCTAGATCACCCTGTACCGCTTTGCCCATCACTGTCTCACTAACGCGTGGGGACAACCACTTAACCAGCCCGCGCGTGCGCTGTGTGTAGTGGGCCGGCCCAGTTAAACATCCCGCGCGACCCAACAATTCAAATTTACTTTTATTCATTTAATTTCAAACATAGTTCTGTACCTATATTCAAAAATCAACCTATCTCTATTCACTAAACCAAAATGCATGAAACCAATTTTGTTAGAAAGGTACTGGAAAGCTTAATCCAAGCCCGTTGGATTCAAACCATTTAGATTTGTAGATCACCCATGGTAAAAATAACAAGGCAGAAGCTTTTATGCATTCAAACATTTTTCTAAATTCAACCATAAAAGCTTTTGAGTTGATTCCAACTCTCAAAATCACATTTGACCATAACTTTCAGAATATATAAAAATATATAGGTTTACTTACAGAAATAATGATCAAGTAATAAAAGAATGCCACATAGGCATTTCTAGTCACTTTAATTAAATAAAATAAAAAGGTTAAACCTTATTAAATTGTGACACCACTTTAAATCAAATTCCCATGTACTGAAATATGTGGTGATGACATGTGTCAACATGATCCCATGTGTGAGTTGGAGAATATTAAATCTTAAGTAGTTTTTCAATGAGTAGAAATTAAATTCTCAAATAAAATAATAAGACAAGTGTTTTAATCCTTGTAATGCTAGTGATGATGATAGATCATCTAGTGTGAACCTTTATGTGATGATTAGAAATATTTAAGTATTGTTTGGTGATTGTGTACCTCGTATTTATTTATAGACGCTAGTACCGACCAAGGATACGAGGAGGAAGGAGAATATTACGAGGAAGAAGCCCAGGAGAACTTCAACCACTGCACTGCACAAGGCAAGCCTAATACTACTAGTGAATTAGCAAGCTTATACTAATATCTTAGCAGGCCTATACTTGCAACCTTGCAAGCTAACACTTGCAAGATACCCTACTTATGCAAGCTACTACTTGCTTGTTACTATGCCAACTATATGCCTTAAGCATATGTGATTATACCCACTTGACACACCATCCTAGTTTTACTTGCAAGCTTAGTATTTTATTTTGCTTTATTAAAATCTTTCTATCAAAAGTTTACTTAGTGACTTATAGATTCTAGAAAGATAATTGAAGGTAGCATAAAGAGCATAAAACTTGGCCTAAGTTAGATAATATTGATGTCATCCTAAGGCATGATATTGAACTTAGTTAATACCCACTTGTTTAGTACCCCTCATTAGTATTTACCCCCACATGTAGCTGCTAGTGCTAAGCATAAAACTTGATCAACTTTAGATGGGAATACTTGGTGAAAATGGTTATGAACACCTTAGAATGATGAGTCATTCTGCTGAAATGTTTTGACATGTGTTCTTGAACACCAGATGATTTTGATGATGAAAATGTTGAGGCATGAGCCTTAGCCCTTTATAAAACTGATGGTTGTCTGGATGCGATACCGTTCCAATTTTACCGTACAACCACAATACCCGAAATTTGGGTAGGGCTTGACTGGAAATTTATATACCTTAGTATGGGTTCCCTTGCGGCCAAGGTCTGAGCTGAGGCTACCTTGTGAAGATTGTCCACCTGTGCAGTACCCAAGATGACAATTGGTCATGGTTGGGAGGCCAAACTCATAGGAGAGGTGCCTTTACTAGGGCGTGTAATTGAAAGGTTAGGATTGATTATCTGCATACTGAGTATGGTGAATTCAGGATTGTTCCTGATGGATGTATCGAATGTTGTGGTGAAAGTGTACAATCTCTGCAGAGTGTCAAACTATTCGAATAGCCGCATCCGCAGTTATGGACAGTTGGAGTGGCCATACTGTTCTATCGTCATATGTTTTCCAAATGACTTATGAAATGATTTATGACTTTGACTTGACCACAACAGAGTTGTGATATGAAATTCAAGTTCCCACTTAGGTGTTATAAAACTTTCAACTAGCTTTCTTTGCTTATGAACTTAGTAGAGGTAAATCTGGCTTTTTGCAAAACAACCCTAGAGCTTAGCATCCTACTACAAAAACCCCCTTCACTTATTAGTATTAGTTTGCGAGTACTTAAAGAGTACTCTTGGCTTTGTCCCTAGCTATTCCCGTGGCCAGACTATGAAGAGGAGTATCAGGATGACGGACCGCAGGAGGGTTACGACAACTAGGATCATCTCCCATCGTCAGCATTGCCTGTGACCCTGAAGATGGAGCTTCGCCCACGCTATCGTTATCTTTACGTTATTCCGCTGCTTGAGTTGTATTAAGAACTGGATCATGAGATCCTTATTTGTGTAAGACCTTATGTATGGTTTGTAATGGATGATGTACTATGATATCCAAATCTGTTATGTCTCGCAAAAATGGTAATCCTAGGATTGCGATGTATGGCATAATAGGCATCTGGGATTAAAAATCCGGGTGTTGACAAGTTGGTATCAGAGCCATCCTGACCATAGGAGACCCTAGTTAGAATGGACGTTTGAATCAAAAACTTAGTTTCAAAACCAAAGGAAGTGAGTATTTACAAAAACTTATTCCCCTTCTTATCACTTGGATTCTTTCATGAAAATTCATGTTCCTCAAAAATTCTTGCAAAGTACATAAAATTTGACACACTTGATCACTCTACTAACTTACTCATCCTATATTCTTATAGATGGACGTGAAGTATAGCAAGTTTTATTAGTTGGGGAATGGAGGAGATCTCATCTTTGAGCGTGATTTGGACCAGCTGTCGGAGATGCTGGAGCGTCCACACCCCGAGTTCTTCGGAGCTCAGCTCAATGACCATCAAGGAGAAGATCTACAATGGCTAGTTGTTGCAAGTTTCCGAGGAAAGATTGAACCTCCCACTGCAGAGCGAATTCAGTTCACCTTAAGAGAGAACAACTGGCTCAATGGACTGTCCAGGGCAATGCAGGAAGCTCTTGCCCGTCTGTGTGGGCAGAGTATCAATCAAATCAAGGGTTCCCGTTTTGAGTTCTACCCAAGGCGTGATGTTATGGGACAGCCACTAGAGGCCCCATATCACCCCGAGCTGAAGAGTCAATTGGAGCACCTCAGCTTCATGATGTATGACCGTCAGAAGGAGTTGGACAATGCCCGTTCCTACGCCAACCGCAAGTACGCCATCGCTGCCAAGAAGGATCAGACCATCGCCATGCTAGTGAAGGATCGCAAGTCTCGTCGCCGTCAGCTCGACAAGAAGGAGGGCATCATTGCCCGTCTTCGCCATCGGATCACGGATTTGGAGGAGACCATCCACGAGAGACATGCAGTTGGAGGAGAGGGAGAATGCAGGGGAAGACCTTCGTGGAGACCCCTACTCCTATCTCAGTGATGATGATGACTTTCTGGAGGATCAGGCTATGGACTTCTTTACCGATGAGGATGACTTCGCCTTCATCGATGATTATGATGAGAAGGAGGATGATGAGGACACTGACTCCGAGGAGTAGTAGCACTTGAGCACTAGCGTTAGTGAGTTGTATTCGGTCCCATTGTATCTTAGTTTCCTAGAAGGGTTCTTAAAACCATCTGTTTTTCTTTGTTGTAGTGTGTGTTTGTATTGTGTGCTATGAATGAATGAAAACCAAGTTGCTAGAAAAATCTGAGTCAAACTTTGAAAACTTTTCAAATCCAAAACCCCTGAACCTTAGAAATTTCCCTCTTTTCTCATGATCTACCTCAATCTTCAGATGCCTCACGGAGGAAGCAACTCAGCCCCGGACCCAATGTTGCAACTCTTGCAAATGTTGGTTTCTGACCGCGAAGCCGAAAGAGTCGAACGTCAAGCCAACCTAGCCACCCTTCAATAGATAGATCAGATGGCCAATAACAATCAAGGCCATGGAAATTAGGACAACCATAGATCTAAGCTCAAAAATTTCCAGAACACCAATCCACCTGTTTTCACTAAATCAGAAGAGCCCCTAAATGCAGATGATTGGTTTCAAACCATGGAGAACAATCTAGAAGTTGCAGGAGTGGAAGCCAATGAGAAAGTGTTGTTTGCTACCCACTATCTGGCCGGAGATGCAAGAGCATGGTGGAACAGCGTTCGCGCAATGACAGGAGGTCAGCTGATGACTTGGGAAGAGTTCAAAGTCAAGTTCAGCAGAACCCATGTGCCACCAGGTTTAATCAAGAGGATGAGAGATGAATTTAGGGAACTGAAGCAAGGGAGAATGACATTAGTGGAATACCGTGACTGTTGGGGAGATGACCTCGGGTAGGGTAAAGACGGGGAAAGACGAAGGGAAGTTGCCCATCTAGTTTCCGAGTTACTGTGTGGGTCGGCCGAATCCTGTAGAGGTCGGCCAAGACAGGGAAGGGCAGGACCCTTATGTTAAAGGCAAGGCATTACCCGGCCGGGATACTACGTAAGTCGGCCGGGTTAGCCCGAGTAATCTTAATGCAGGTGAAGGACAAGCCGAGTTACGCGAGGTAAGGCCGAATGATACGAAGCTTGCAGGAGAAGGGGAAACCTAAAGTCAAACTCTAGCTGCAGGCTAGGAGGAATCTGAGCGGAGCCAAGCACAAGGGACAAAGGCGTAGAGCGTCAGAGGGGCAGAAGGAGGTCACGGAGGTGACAGTCCTGAAGCCCGAGGCACGCAGGAGGGGCCCTCTGGAGCCTTGCCGTTGTTAGAAGGGCGACAGGGAAAGGAGGCCGCCGAACTACTATTTTGGGACAAGCATATTCCTCGAATATGCTTGCCCCGTCATCCCTAAAGGCACCCAAGGCTCTCCTTTATAAGGGGAGGCTTGGACCCTGAGGAAGGGATCGGCTCATTTTTAGTACCGTTAGGCTGGTAAAGTTCTTCCTTTCTCCTCACATACAGCTCGAGGAGCACTTGTAACCCAAGGAGGGAGAAATAAAGATCTTTGCCTTAGTCTTTTGTGTGTAGAATCAACTGCATCTTCCCTTCCCAGATCCCACTAGCATCCATTGGCCCCTTACTTTAGCCTACCCATGGCATCTGCCGTGTCACCACCACGACAGTTGGCGCCCACTGTGGGGCCAGCAGCGGTGCTAGCTGGAGTCATGATCCGGACGGGAAACTTCATCAACACTGGAGAGCGCATTGTCTCTGGCTTGGTCCGGAGATTTGATCTCTGTGACTACGTCAGCGACAACGCGGGCAGCTTCAGGGGAAAAACTCCCCCACGCAACGGTGTCTTCATCAGCTTGGGCATGCACCAGGTCTACGTCGGCGTCGACATCTCCGGCATTTATCCTCACCAGGTTGTTGTTGCAGGAGAGTCACCCCTTAGCGCCGTGAGCCGTCCGCGCGGAGCGCGCCCGATCAGCAGCGTCGAGGTGATGGTCGCAGCCGGGGTGCAGGCGGGAGTAGCAGGTGCCGGATCAAACAGAGACCCTGCCGCAGGCGTGCAGTCGCGCCCAAGCAGACGGCACCGCCACCCACCGAGGTAATCCCTTTAGTGGCCAACCAGGCCGAAGTGCAGGAGACTACCCCAAAGGCACCAAGAATAAGAGGTCCACCTCTGGAAAGACCAAAAAATATTCTTCAGGCAACCATAGATAATCTGACTACACCTGTAGCACCGATACTTGATCCGGCAAATGCTCAGGCAGAATTAGAAGAAACCAGGCAAAAGGTGCTGGTAGAGGCAAAAAAGGTGTCAGCCTTGCGGGAGTCCTTAAACAGGACCCTGCGAGAGTATGCCAAAGCAAACAAGCTTGGCGTCGCTCCCGAACGGGTTGACGAGTTGAGATTAAGAGGGAAGAACCTCATAGATGATATCAACAAGGAGCATGATGCTCATAAGGCAGAGTTAGTTGATTTGGGCTTGCCGAGGTACAGTACCCCAGCAAAGAACCTGAGAGCGGCAAATGCCGCAGCATTAGAGTTAGAGGGATTGACCGGCGAAGCCCGGCAGAAACAGCAAGAAAGAGTGAATGAGCTGGTACGCATCGCGAACCAGCAAAATGAAGAGATGCTCAGGGCAGATCCGGCGAGGCCAGGGGCTTCGCGGATGGTTCACTCGGTCGGAGCAGCACCTGCCTTGTCTGTGGCGGAGGCCTCTTCACCCGGAAACAATGCACGAAAAGACAGAGCGGTAACCTCGGGAAAGAGAAACAAGCAAATTGTTCCATATGATCCGGCGATAGCCGGGAAAGCAAACGAGAACAGAGGCAATGGAAGCCGAGGTAACAGTGGTGAGAGGAACCCCGGCCGTGCTGAGAAAGGCGGTGTAAGCCGAGGCAATGGAGACCTCGGCAGGGCAGAACTCGGAAGAGGAAATCACGAGAACAATATCCCGGTCGAAGGAAGGAGAGAACCGCCGCACAACCCACAGCCGAGACATGAACCTCGGCAAGAAAGGGAAGCGAGACCAGCTCGCCACAACCAGGTAAATGAAAGGTACAATGATGGTTATTCCGAGATGGAATATGCGATCCATGGAGGAAACAATCACTATGGAATACAGGACCGAGTTCTGTACAGAGATTTGCCCTCAAATGATGCCAGAGTAAAGCTAGACCGGTTATACCGATCCGAGTTACTAGAAGAACAGGGTCCACCGGGTTCGGCATGCTTCGGACCACGGATCATGGGCGAACCACATGTGCCGAACTTTCAGCTGGCAAGAGGTACAAAAACATATATGGGAGCACCAAACCACAAGACTGGTTGATTGATTATGCCACTGCTGCTGTGAAAATAGCAGGTGGGAATTTACGATGGGCCGTGCGGTATGTCCCGCAAATGTTGGAAGGACCAGCTAGAGTATGGTTGAATAATCTGCCAGCAGGCAGCATTAACTGTTGGTTGGACTTTGAAGAAATGTTCGTTAGCAACTTTACCAGTACTTACAAGAGGCCAAACAGGCCCCAGCAATTAGCCATGTGCAAGCAAAGACCGAATGAGACGGACAGAGAGTTTTTAACTCGGTGGTGCAACCTAAGAAACTCGTGTGAAGGAGTTATAGAATCACAAGCAATAGCTTGGTTCGCTCAAGGATGCCGCTATGGCAGTGTGTTATGGAAGCGATTGCAAAGAGATATGCCAACCACATTGGCAGAAACCATCAAAATAGCGGATTCTTATGCATTGGGAGATCCGACGCAACCCGAGTTAATGTCGGCAGATCATCGGGAGCATCTAGATCAATATGCGAGAGATATGGCCGGGTCATCCAGGCGCAATGACTTCAGAGGAAGAAGAAGAGAAGAGAGACCGGATTATAGATATAATCCAGCCCAGGTGGCAGCGGTGGCACAAGATCAGCCGAGTCACGGAACAGCTCAACGGCAAAAGAATGGTCCTCAGCAGTGGACACCAAGGAATGAAGGAAAAAGACAGTGGACACCAGAACAAAAGAAGCAATGGCAGGAGATGCCGAAGTATACGTTCGAGTCTATGTTAGATCAGCCGTGTAAATTTCACATGTCAAATCCAGCCAGGCCGGCCAACCATACGACCCACCAATGTGCGTGGATGAAAAATGCAATGGGAAACCCAGCAGGCATGCATGCAGCGCCTCTGCAAGCACATCCGCAGCATCAGCCGCAGTTGACTGGAGCAAACGCACAGCAACTGATGTTACCACCTCCTCCCCCGAGGTACGACAACTCGGACCGGAGGGATGCGGTACATCAAGTGATGAACCAAGGTCCGGATGGAAGGACAAATCCAGGAAATAATGGACGCAATGACTACAGAGAACATCATCAGTCGTATTGTGTGTTCACAACAGAACAGCAAGACAAGCAGAGTGTGCAGCACTGGCATATGGAAGTAAATGCAGTGATGCCGCAGTACCAAGATATGTGCCTTGGTCGGATCAAGAAGTAACCTGGAGCACAAAGGATCACCCCAAGATAATGCCGAGTCCGGGGTCATATGCACTCGTGTTAGATCCAACATTTGTCGGACCGAGCATTAATGTGAAATTTTCAAAGGTACTCATTGACAACGGGAGCAGTATCAATATCATGTACAAAGACACAATGCACAAACTCGGAATAACACAGAACATGCTGCAATCCACGAGGACCACTTTCCATGGGATAGTACCAGGGCTTTCATGCGAACCCATTGGTAAGGTCCGAGTGGACGTATTGTTCGGCACCAGAGATAACTGCAGAGCAGAAAACTTAGAGTTTGAAGTGGTGGATCTAGAAAGCTGTTATCATGCTCTACTCGGGCGGCCAGCATTGGCCAAATTCATGGCCAACTGCCATGTGAGTTATTTAAAAATGAAGTTACCCGGACCACAAGGGGTGATAACGGTAGCAAGGGATTACAGGAAGTCAATGGAATGTGCTTCAGCCGGGTCAAATTTGGCCGAATCATTGGTAATAGTAAGGGAAAAAAGAAGGATTCAGGAGGTAGCAGCCCTCGCTCAGTCGGCACAGCTGAATATGCCGGCATTAGCCAACCCACATGGAAGTGTCTCCTTTCAGCCGACTAAAGAAACAAAAAAGTTCCAGATAGATGAACAATTCCCGGAGCGCACCGTCACTATTGGTGCCGGCCTAGATGCTAAATAGGAAAGCGAGCTCACCAACTTCCTCCGTGAGAATCGGGATATCTTTGCATGGTCAACTCAGGATCTGCAAGGTGTGCCGAGGGAGTTGGCTGAGCACTCTCTAAATGTAAGGCCAGGAGCAAGGCCGGTGAAGCAACCTCTCCGTCGCTTCGCCGAAGACAGGAGAAAAATAATAGGGGATGAAATAGCTAGGCTCCTTGCGGCCGGGTTCATCATGGAGGTGCTGTATCCGAACTGGATGTCAAACCCGGTGCTAGTAGAAAAGAAGAAGGATGATCCAAATGTAGCCATTATATGGCGAATGTGTATCGGTTACACGAACCTGAACAAGGCGTGTCCAAAAGATCCTTTTCCTTTACCTAGAATAGACCAAGTCATTGATTCGACCGCTGGTTGTGAACTATTGTCATTTGTAGAAGCGTATTCTGGTTTTCACCAGATACCGTTAAATCCGACCGATCAAATAAAGACTGCGTTTATTACCCCGTACGGAGCTTATTGCTATCGCACAATGCCATTCGGCCTGCGCAACGCAGGAGCGATGTATCAGAGATGCATGCAAAAATGTCTACATGACCAGATAGGAAAAAATGTACAAGTATATGTGGATGATGTGGTTATCAAAACCAAAGAAAGCAAAACACTACTAGATGATATACGGCAGACTTTCGCGAACCTGAGAAGATTCCGAATGAAGCTTAACCCGGAAAAATTCACATTTGGCGTGCCAGCGGGAAAATTGCTCGGTTTTCTCGTATCTAGCCGAGGTATAGAGGACAACCCAACCAAGATAAAGGCAGTAGAAAGGATGGAGTTGCCAAGATGTCTAAATGACGTACAAAAGTTCACAGGTTGTTTAGCCTCGCTCAGCCGATTTGTATGTCGGCTGGGAGAGAAGGCATTACCACTTTATCAACTGATGAAGAAATCGGATAAGTTCATTTGGACTCCACAAGCAAACAGTGCATTTCATGAATTGAAAAGGATGTTGGTCATAGCGCCCGTCTTAGCTTCTCCATTATCAAAAGAGCCTATGTTACTCTACATAGCGGGCACCAATCGAGTAGTGAGCGCTGTGATCGTCGTAGAACGAATTGAAAATGATAGGTCAGTACAAAGGCCGGTGTATTACTTGAGCGAGGTACTATCAGCCTCAAAACAAAATTACCCACATTATCAGAAGATGGCTTATGGAGTGTACATGTCGGCAAAGAAAATTAAACATTACTTCGAAGAGAACCCCATCAAAGTGATTTGTGAAGCACCCATAGCCGACATATTGAGTAACAAAGATGCAAGTGGCCGAATAGCAAAATGGGCAATTGAATTGTCGCCTTATGATCCGCAATTCGATAGGAGAGATGCAATCAAATCTCAGGCTGTGGCCAACTTCTTCGTAGATTGGGACGAGGTGCAGTATGAGCCACCATTGCCAGATCCGAATTATTGGACGATGCACTTTGACGGTTCCAAACTAAGAAATGGTTTGGGGGCAGGAATAGTGTTAACGTCGCCAAAAAGAGATCAGCTGAGATATGTGCTGCAGATACATTTTGCCGCATCAAACAATGTAGCTGAATATGAAGCACTTGTCCTTGGATTGAAGGTGGCAAAAGAGATTGGCATACGCCGAATCTTATGCTATGGAGATTCAGATCTAGTAGTACAGCAAGTCTCAGGCAATTGGGATGCGTTGGATGATAATATGGCTTTGTATAGATTTCATGTGCAGAAAATCAGTGGATACTTCGAAGGATGTGAATTTCACCATATACCTCGGGCAGAAAACTACGCCGCAGACACGTTGTCAAAACTAGGGTCAACTAGGCAGTCAATTCCCCCAGGTATCGCCCTAGAGCACCTAAGGAAACCATCAATAATACCGTCACCAGAGTCCGAATCTATCTTTATTCCGGCAAAGTCAGGAGAAGATAATGTGCCGATGGAAATTGACAAGCAATATAACCCGGAATTCCCAAAAATAAAGACAGCTGATGCAAGCATGACTATGGAGAAATCCGAGGTCGTTATGTCGGCAGAAAACATGGAAATAGATAGTGACACCATACCAGAGAAAATCACACCTATATGGGCGCAACCCATATTCTCTTTCCTTAGAGATGCGATTTTGCCGAATAATGAGGTATTAGCAAGACAAACAATGAGAAGAGCAAAAGCTTATACAATCATAAATAATGAGCTGTACAAAAGAAGTGTCACAAGTGTATTGCAAAGATGTGTGAGCTCGGCAGAAGGCCAGGAGATCCTCCTAGATATACATCAAGGAGAATGTGGACATCATGCCTCATCCCAAGCCTTAGTGGCCAAAGCATTCAGGCATGGGTTTTATTGGCCAACAACGTTGAAAGAAGCCAAAGAACTGGTCGAAAAATGTAATGGTTGTCAGAGATATGCAACCAAGATACACATGCCATCATCCGAGTTAAAAACGATACCAATTACTTGGCCATTTTATGTGTGGTGCTTAGATATGGTGGGACCATTTAAGCCGGACCGAGGTGGGATGACCCACATATTGGTCATGGTGGACAAATTCACAAAATGGATTGAAGTGAAACCAATAAAAAATGTGATGGGCCCACAGCAGTGAAATTCCTCAAAGATATTATCTTAAGATATGGATACCCACACAGTGTTATTATAGACAACGGCACAAACTTTGCAGAAGGAGCTTTCGCTAGATTTTGCCAAGAAAAGTACATAAGATTAGATGTCGCCTCTGTGGCTCACCCAGCATCCAATGGGCAAGTGGAAAGGTCTAATGGACTCGTATTGTCAGGAATAAAACCACGACTCGTCGAACCACTGCAAAGGTCGGCAGGATGTTGGATTGAGGAACTACCAGCAGTATTATGGAGCCTCAGGACTACCCCAAACAGATCAACAGGTTATACACCATTTTTTCTAGTATATGGGGCAGAAGCCGTGCTTCCAGCCGACATAATACATGACTCGCCAAGGGTTACCCAATATACAACCTCATAAGTAAATGAGGTAGCTCGGCAAGATACTGTGGATCTGCTAGAAGAAGCCAGAGAGCTGGCGCTATCAAGATCAGCTATTTATCAGCAGAACTTGTGACGATATCACAGCAAGAAGGTGAATCCAAGAGTGTTCAAAGAAGGAGATTTAGTTCTCCGACTGGTGCAACGCACGGCCGGCATGCACAAGTTGTCGCCTCCATGGGAAGGACCATTCATCGTGAGCAAAGCATTGCACAATGATGCCTATTACCTAATCGATGCTCAATCACCAGGAAAGAACAGGGCAGACAAAGCCGGCGAAGAAACGAAAAGACCATGGAACGTAGCTTTACTTCGTCCATTTTACTCGTAGCAGTCATCGATGACACATTGTAAAGTAATGTCTCAGGATGGAGCACCAAATATGTTTTGAACCTCGGCGTCCAGAGCAGTGACTCGGGGACTGCCATATGTTGTTTAAATTTCATGTTATGTATTAAACCTCGGCACCTCGAGCAGTGGCTCGGGGATTGCACTAGATTGTTTTTAAGATTGGATTATGTATTAAAACCCGGCGCCTTGAGCAGTGACTCGGGGACTGTCCCATAATTATTTCTAAGCTTAATTCATGTATTAAACCTCGGCATTTGAGCAGTGGCTCGAAGACTGACATATATCGTTTTTGAGTTTGTGTTACATGTTAAAACCAAGCACCTTGAGCAGTGACTCAGGGACTGTCTTATATTCTTCCTAGATTTGAGTGGTATATTAAACCTCGGCACCTTGAGCAGTGACTCGGTGACTTTCTTATATTATCTCTAGATTTGGGTTGTATATCAAACCTCGGCACCTTGAGCAGCGACTCGGTGACTATCTTACATTATTTCTAAAGTTTGGTTTATATACTAAACTTCGGCACCATAGGCAGTGACTCGGGGACTGTCCTATATTGTTTCGAAGTAGGGGTTATCCTTTGTTACAAGGGTGGATATCAAACTTCGACACCCAGAATAAGAACAGCTAACTCTCGTATGATCTTCGAGGTCCACACCCAGATTAACAGTCTAAACCACAGTGGTCTAAAGGCAAAAATATACACCAAACTCAAGAAGTTGAAGGCCGCCAAAGCAAGGATTCGGACAAACAACATCAGTTAAACAAAGTAATAACGATTACAACCATATATGGCTCAGCGGCACACGGCAAAAGAAATTCATACCGTACAAAAGACGGACAAATATTCCACGTACATCATACGCCCGGCATACCAGGGGTAGGAAATAACTTAGAGGTTTTTTGTTGTAGAGGCAATAACTTGGTCTGGGGCTAGGCACTCCGAGGTAGGGGAACTTCGGCCGAGGTTGCCTCGCCCTCCACAGACCCAGGAACGACTTCGGAGGAAGCCCGAGGTTGCTGAGGAGCATCAGCTTGCGCAGTAGAATGCCCAGTACCTTTGGAGGAGGATCGCGCGTCGCCATTACCATCTAAGCTCGAACTGGAATCACCAGAAGTAGCCGAGTCACCCTCATCTTCTCCTGGTTCAGCCGAGTTGTTATCCGAGGCATCCTCAACTACGACCTCGTCCTCGGGGTTAGGAAGGAAATTCGGACCTTTGTTCCAAGTATGCACGTCGGCATACTCAACAAGCTGGAAGGCACGAGCTTGCCGAAGAGCGACAAAGTCTGGGTCCTCAACCCAACAGGAACCAGTGCGCAAATTTCTCAAAATGTCAAGAGAAATATCTTCATACCATGACATGATGACAGTAAGAGCCATATCAGCACTAGCTCGTTCGGCCGATTCCCTCCAAAGACTTAGCTGCCTTTCAGATGCCATTAACCTGTCCACCAACAATTGGACCTCGTCAATGTTAGGAGTCCTAGAAGTATTCGGCCAGAGAACATGGTAGGCTCGAATAGCCGCCTGCACCAAATCTCTGCCCATAATCTTCATCGGACCAACCGCGGCGCCAACAGCAACCAGGAAATCTTCCAGCGAATACTCCGAGTCCGTGTCAACAGGAACACCTCGGCGCACTCGGGCACTAATGACCGCTTTAGAGCTCACGGGCTTAGCTTCTGGAAAATGGTCTGCGCAAAACACGACTGCATTAGTCAGCAATAAGAAAAGGGAAAAGATAACCCGGCCGTGGTCAGAAGCTTACGATGAATATAACTCAACATTATCTGAAGGTCTTTAGCCCAGTCAATCTTGCTCTTCTCAAAGCGAGTAATCTCCTCGCTCATCCCACGTGTCTTCAGTTCGGCAGCCTCGAGGAGCTCTTTATTTTTCTGCAACTGCGGAGCTAGTCGATTTTTCTCCTCGGAGAACTCCTGGTCGAGCTTTTCTAATTCAGACTTCTGAGAGAGCTTAAGATCCTCCACCTCGGCACGCAAGCGAGCTATCTCGTCATCTTTATCCTTTAGCTGCGCCGAGTGAGTAGCACTTTGTTCTAAAAAATGCAGCATCACATCAGGCATGGACGTGCAATCTTGGTGAGATGCTGCAAAGGTTTGTAACTCTGCTTTACCAAAGCCAAAAGAGATAAAAGAAACTTAGCGCACATTTTAAAGGGGAATATATAAAGTAAAAAAGCAACTAACCTTCCAGGGCCTTGACTTTCTTCTCAAGACGGATGTTAAGATTGTTGATGTTACCTGTTTACCAACAAAGTGAGCCAACATCTACTGTACAAAAAATAAGAGTGTCGGAGATGATGAAAAGGTTTGTCGACTTACCAGCTTTTTTCACCATAGGAATAACTTTCTCATACTTTTCTTCCAATTTTCTATGCGTAAAAAGCAGCCTTTGAAATTCGGCGGTCCGCCGGTCATGCGCAACCTAAGCAATAGAGCAAATAGTGAATAGGTCTTCAAGCTAACACAGATCCAAGTCAAGCAAAACTTAACCCGGATCTAGGTGGCTGGATATTCGAAGCTAAAACAGATCCGAGTCAAGCAAAACTTAACCCGGATCTAGGTGGCTGGATATTCGAAGCTAAAACAGATCCGAGTCAAGCAAAACTTACCCCAGATCTAGGTGGCTGGATATTCAAAGCTAAAACAGATCCGAGTCAAGCAAAACTTAACCCGGATCTAGGTGGCTGGATATTCGAAGCTAAAACAGATCCGAGTCAAGCAAAACTTACCCTGGATCTAGGTGGCTGGAAATTCGAAGCCAAAACAGATCCGAGTCAAGCAAAACTTAACCCGGACCTAGGTGGCTGGATATTCGAAGCCAAAACAGATCCGAGTCAACCAAAACTTAACTCGGACCTAGGTGGCTGGATATTCGGAGTTCAGATAAACACAAATCAAGCAAAATTTAAGGCAGATCTAGTTGGATGGAGGTTCGAACTCTAAGATAAAATTGAACTGAATAGAGCATCATAAAACTTCCAAACGAATAACAAGTTATTCGCTTGCAAGCTTCGGGGACTAGAGTATATATAATAGTATCCGGAGAACTAATCAAAACTCCATAAAAAACAATTACCTCATTCATCTTGTCACTTTCAAGAACGATCTTGGCAGCTTGATGCAGGCGGTTGCTGATGTTGGAGAGCTGAAATGGCTGGCTGCCTGGATTACCCTCGAACTAATCGGCGGCATTCCAATTGTTGGCATATTCAACCAGCGAGCCGAGACTGTTCCCACTCGCCGTGTGAGTTAGGACTTTACCTCGGACATGCTGTGTAGCCACCGCTGCCGCAGGACTTTTATGAAGAGCGAGCTGGGTACTGGCGGACGGGGTAACGGAGGCTTTGGCAGAAGCAACCCCTTTGCGCAGCGCATCGGCAATACTTGGCTGAGAAGAGCCAGCAAGAACTTTCTGGGAGGAGGAAGCCTTGATGACGACAGCCTTTCTTGTTTTAGAAGAGGCATCAGTAGGAGCTGATACCTCGGCAATGGGAACGGCGTCTTTAGGAGCCGGAGGAGTCACGGTCGCAGAGGGTGCCGAGATATTGACGTCCTCGGCCGGTGTTGGAGTCACTGTAGAAACCGCGGGGGTAGAAAGAGGCTCAGTAGAGACATTAGGGTTCACAGAGGAGGCAGCAGGTTCGGTAGAAATATCTATGGGCCGAGTGGAATCAACACCAACGGGAGGAATCTCAGGCGCATCGTGGCGAGGTGGCGTCCGATTCGGAGCTGGAGGAGATGCGGCGCGAGAAGGACTGGGAATCCTGGTATCTTCAGTAGGCGGAGGGGACGGCTGCCGAGTCGTACAACTCGTCATGCTGGGACTGTTGGAGATATGCCCAAGAGGCAATAATAAAGTGGTTATTATCATATCTTCATACTTATGATAAATGTTTACATACCATGCTATAATTGTATTAACCGGAAACATTAATACTTGTGTGATTTGTAAACATAAAAGAGTCCCTAGTAAAGCCTCTTGTTAAACTAGCTTGTTGGTTAATATATGATCATGGTTTCCTGATCATGAACATAGAGATGTTATTAACAACAGGGTCATATCATTAGGAGAATGATGTGATGGACATACTCCTATAGTTAAGCGTAGCATAAAGATCAAGTCATTTAATATAGTTCATTTGCTATAAGCTTTCTGATACATAGTAACCTAATTCCTTCGACCATGAGATCATGCATATCACCTTTACCGGAAGAATGCTTTGATGACATCAAACACCACACCGTAACAGGGTGGCTATAAAGGTGGCATTGAGTGTTCGGAAAGTATTGGTTGAGACACATGGATCAAGAGTGGGATTTGTCCATCCATATGACGGATAGATATACTCTGGGCCCTCTCGGTGGAATGTCATCCAATTAGCTTGCAAGCATGTGACTGGCTCACAAGGGATCACATATCACGGGAACGAGAAAAGAGTACTTATCAGTAACGAGGTTGAACTAGGTATGCAGAGATACCGACGATCATAACCTCGGATAAGTAAAATATCGTGAGACAAAGGGAAATTGGTATCGTATGTAAGTGGTTCATTCGATCGCAAAGTAATCGTAGAATATGTGGGAGCCATATGAATTTCCAGATTCCTCTATTGGTTATTGACCGGAGAAGTGTCTCGATCATGTCCGCATAATTCACGAACCGTAGGGAGACACACTTAAGGATTCGATGTTGTTGAGTAGTTATGGAATGATGAGTAAGAGACCGAATGTTGTTCGGAGTCTCGGATGGGATCCGGGATATCACGAGGAGATCCGAATGGTCCGGAGAATAAGATTCATATAAGGAAAGTCCCGTTTCGGAGTTGGAGAATGGTTCCGGTGTTTTCATCGGGAATGTTCTAGAATGTTCCGGAATGTCCGGCACTCCGGGGGGAAGGGTACATGAATGTGTCATTGTAAGTTGGAATGATTGCATCATGTACTAGGTGTCATTGCTGTCCAAAATAAAGGGTTTATTCAAATCCTAATTTGAAAAGTCAAACGGCTAGTTTGAAAGTCAAACGACAAGTTTTGGAAAGAGGAGGAGGAGTGGGAAACCGAGTTTGGGAGGGATTCCCTCCTCCAACCGCCGGCCCACCTCCAAGCCGAGTTGGGGAGGGACTCCCCTCCCCTTGGCCGCGCCTCCCACCTATAAAGGGAGGGGCAGGGCTGCCCCTCCTAACACACAAGATCCTCTCCTCAAAAACCCTAATTTGGTGCCGCCACCTCCTGTAGCTGCCGCCACCTCCTAGGGCTCACCTTGGCGCCGACTTGGGCAAGACACAAACCCTAGCCGCCGCCCAAGCACCTCTTCCTCGGCATGTCTAAACCCTAGATCGTCGAGGGCTCTCTCATAGTCCACCATACTCGCTCCGGCTTAAGGCGAAGCCCTGCGAGATCTCCCCTCTACTTCCGGTACCACGCCGTTGTGCTGCCGGAATCGCGAGGAGAGTGCTACAACCTCCGCTGCCTGCTGGAACAAGGGAGAGGAAGGTCTTCATCGAGTACCGAACGTGTGACCGACTGCGGGAGTGCTGCCGGAACGCGGCGCCGGAAGGATCGTCTACGCGATCTTGAGATCGGAAAGAGTACGACTTCATCACCCACGAGAATCTGCTCTCGTTAACCATTTTGGAGTCTTCGAGGGTAAGTTCCTCTATCGACTCGTTGCTACAATCTAGTAGATAGATCTTGGCTTGATCATATATTAGATCTTGATTGTGTGTTCATGCGGTAGAAAAATTTTGGTTTCCATGCTACGAACCCCTACAGGGACCGCTGGGCTTAACAGAAAGTGGAGCACCGCGAAAACAAAAAAGGTCAAGTTAAAAAGCAGAAAGAGAAAAACAAGAAATACGAGCAAAAGAAACTCACCCAGTGACCCCGGGCATGGTCTTGCACCTGGGAGGATTCGGAGCGGACTTCTTCATTCGCTTCTTGGGAGCCGTTTCAGAGGCACCAGCGGGAGCCCCACGTTTTCCCGAAGTAACAGGAGGCCGAGAGGCAAGAGGCTCGGCGTCGTGAACCTGACTGGCCGGATTAGCTGAGAAAGCAGAAGCCGGAAATGCATAAGAAATTGGCATTGCGGCAACTACCTCTAGAACTTGGACCTCGTCTGAATCACCTTCCTCCTCGTTGGCCGGGGTCTTGCCACGAGCGCGAGCCAAAGCGAGATCTGACTTGGGGACGAACTCTTCTGAGTCCGGCTCCCCACTGTCTGGAGTATTCCGATCCACAGGCCACGGGAGTGACAAAACCTCGGCGTCCTCATTCTTCTGCTCCTCAAACATCTGCAGGACAAGAAGGAGAAAAATTAGCAAAGAGAGTTACGAACGCAATTAAGGAGCAAAGCACTAATGAGTGAACTTACTTCAGGTGGGGGACGCTCGCGGGTGAACGGCTTTAATCCTCAAGCCCAATCCTCCGGCATCTCCGTCTTAAAGATAGCCCGGACACGCTTGAAAATGAGGTAGTTGTCCAGCTCCACCGTCGAGACTCGGTTGGGGTCAAGGGGACCGCTCATATAGCAGAGTTTATGTGTGCGCTTCTGGAACGGGCAGATTCGGCTGCTGACAAAGGTAGTCATCAGATCCTCGCCGCGTAGCCCAGAGCGGATCAGTTCCTTCAGCCGAATCTCAAAGGCTTCGGCCAAAGCGTGACTCTTCCTCGGATTATACGTCCAGTTCTTCTTGGAAGGAGGACCAATAGAGAAGGTAGGGAGCCGAATCTTATCTTTAGTCCCCCTATTCTTGACATAAAAGAAGGACTTGTGCCACTTCTTGCACGATTCTAGCCCCGCAACAAGAGGAAATTCGGACTTCCTCCGAGGTGTGATGGACGCTGCCCCACATTGGGTGAGCAACTTCTCGGAGGGCTGCAGAGATTTGTCTGGGACGACGTTGGAACAAATCTGGAAAAACTTTGACCAGACATGCACGGACGGCCACAGGCCGAAGTATCCCTCCGAGGCAGAGATGAAGGCTGAGAGAGAGGCTATGGCGTTGGCGGGGAGATGATGCGGCTGAAGGCCGAAGTAATCAAGAAACTCCCTAGCAAAATCGCTGAGAGGGATACCAAAGCCGCGCGCGAAATGCGACATGAAAACTACATACTCGTCGTCCCGAAGGTCTGGAGAGGACTCGCTACCGGGCAAGCGACAAGCCACCTCGGCAGGAATCCGGCGAGTCCGGATAAGCCACTCTATCTCACGGCGAGTGACGGAGGAGCCCTGCCATGAACCCCGCTCGGGCCCAGATGCAGTATCATCGTCCTCAACGAGGGCACCGCTGACGGAGCTAGACATGGGGTCGCTGGAGAAATCCGCGGAGGAAGAAGTGGCGGCGGAGGAAAATCTAGAACTACAAGGCCCCGTCTTGGTTCTACCAAAAAACGACGGCGGAGCAGAGAAAGAACTGCCGCGCGATAACAGAAGAGAAACCGAGATCTCTAGAGGAAAAGCCAGGCGATAGGACCGGATGAACTCACCGGCGACGGTGCCAGAGCGAGCGAGCGGCAACGAAGACGACGGAGCGGTGCGGCGGGATTCCTGCTGTCAAGAACTCAGACGAGCGCACGGCGGCGGAAGCACGAGCGGCCGCAGAGGCTAGAGGAAGAAGAAGGGCGCGGGCGAGCGAAAGGGGGAAAGTGAATCCCCCAGCGCCGCGCCCCTCTTTATAACCGCGCTACCTGCAAGGTAGTGGGATCGTGGGTGAGGTGGTTGACCGTGTAGATCGTGTATGTAGCGCCAACGCACGATGATGAGTGGAACCGCACCAGCGACCACACGGTGGGAAAGAAAGCCACGATCCCCGATGGAAATGGCACACGAGGCGTCACAGCGCCGACGCGACAGGCGCAGCAGTAACTGTAGACTGACAATAAATATTGTAGAGGAACAAAAAACTAGAAAAACAATGATGAGTAAGACACGCGGACGAGGTGTACGCGAGAAGATAGGATGATACCTCGAGCAAGATAACTCGGAAACGAGGCAGAAGAAATCTCATGAAACTGATACGGCCCGGCCGAAGTTATTGGCAGGGCCATACCAGCTTCGGGGACTAATGTTGGGGAGATGACCTCGGGTAGGGTAAAGACGGGGAAAGACGAAGGGAAGTTGCCCGTCTAGTTTCCGAGTTACTGTGTGGGTCGGCCGAATCCTGTAGAGGTCGGCCAAGACAGGGAAGGGCAGGACCCTTATGATAAAGGCAAGGCATTACCCGGCCGGGATACTACGTAAGTCGGTCGGGTTAGCCCGAGTAATCTTAATGCAGGTGAAGGACAAGCCGAGTTACGCGAGGTAAGGCCGAATGATACGAAGCTTGCAGGAGAAGGGGAAACCTAAAGTCAAACTCTAGCTGCAGGCTAGGAGGAATCTGAGCGGAGCCAAGCACAAGGGACAAAGGCGCAGAGCGTCAGAGGGGCAGAAGGAGGTCACGGAGGTGACAGTCCTGAAGCCCGAGGCACGCAGGAGGGGCCCTCTGGAGCCTTGCCGTCGTTAGAAGGGCGACAGGGAAAGGAGGCCGCCGAACTACTATTTTGGGACAAGCATATTCCTCGAATATGCTTGCCCCGTCAGCCCTAAAGGCACCCAAGGCTCTCCTTTATAAGGGGAGGCTTGGACCCTGAGGAAGGGATCGGCTCATTTTTAGTACCGTTAGGCTGGTAAAGTTCTTCCTTTCTCCTCACATACAGCTCGAGGAGCACTTGTAACCCAAGGAGGGAGAAATAAAGATCTTTGCCTTAGTCTTTTGTGTGTAGAATCAACTGCATCTTCCCTCCCCAGATCCCACTAGCATCCATTGGCCCCTTACTTTATACTACCCATGGCATCTGTCGTGTCACCACCACGACAGTGACAAATTCTTGTCATTAGCTAGGTATGCACCGGATGAGATCGAAACTGAAGCCAAGAAGAAAGAGAGATTCCTGAATGATCTGCACGATGAGATATAGACAGTGTTAGTCAATATCCCCTTTGAAGATATTGAAGCCTTAGTTGACTCTGCCATTCAGATGGAAGGAAAGATCAAACAAGCCAATGAGAACCGCAAGCGTCGCATGATGCATCAACCAGGAACCCACCATACACCCAAGTATCGCCCTAACCCATCTCCAGGATTTGCCCCAAGAAACAACAGACCCCCGATGAACCGTCCGACCTATCCCAACCGTGGAAACCCAAGGCCCAGAGGAAACCTCGGCAACTCCAGCAATTTCAACCGTGCACCACCTAAGTTCAACAACAACAATGCTGCCACCAACACCAACACTGCCCCAAGGACTAGAAGCAATGTTGTGCCTGTTGCAGCAAAGGACAAGTCGCAAGTGACTTGTTATGAATGTGGAACCAAGGGTCACTATTCCAATGAGTGCCCCAAGAACATTGCCGTAGCCCCCAATGCAAATGCCCCAGCTCAGCAGTAGCGTCGTGTTCAGCCCGGAAGAAGGTTTGCCCCTGGGAACTCGCTCAACCGCAACGGTCGTCTCTTTCTCATGCATGCTGAAGAAGCCCAGGAAGCGCCAGATGTCGTGCTAGGTATGTTTTCTGTTAACTCAGTACTTGCAAGAGTGTTGTTTGATTCTGGAGCATCGCACTAATTTTTTACTGAAAAATTTGCATGCACTAGTAAGATTCAACCCACCAAATTGAAGCATGTTATGATTGTTCAAATACCTGGTTCAACCACCAAAGCTAGGAAAATTTGCAAAGCCGTCCCTATCCGAATCCATGGCATAGATTTTTATGCTAATCTAATAGTACTCGGAACTAAAGGTTTGGAAGTAGTACTAGGAATGGATTGGATGTCCAAACACAAAGGATTAATTGACTATGCCAAGAAGGCCATAACCATGACCAGTACATCCGGAATATCAGTCGAGCATATATCTGAAACCTTGCCCCATCAATTCAAGTGCAACAAGAGTATAGCCCAACCAACCATTGACCAAGTCCGGATAGTCTGTGAATACCCCGATGTATTTCCAGATGTTTTGCCCGGTATGCCCCTAGATCGGGATATCGAGTTTATCATTAAACTAATCCCTGGAACCGGACCCATAGCCTAGATACCATATAGTATGAACCCGTCTGAACTAGCAGAACTGAAGAAGCAACTGGATGCCATGCTGGAAATTGGACTGATTCAACCAAGTGCGTCACCATGGAGATCACCTGTTTTGTTTGTGGACAAGAAAGATGGAGGTAACCGTTTGTGTACGGATTATCGGAAGTTGAATGATGTCACCATCAATAACAAGTACCCACTACCGAAGATAGAAGATTTGTTTGACCAGTTCACCGGTGCCAAAGTGTTTTCTAAGATTGATCTTAGAACTGGCTATCATCAACTCAAGATTCGCGCAGATGATATTCCAAAGACTTCTTTTACCACCTGATATGGATTATACGAGTATACTGTCATGTCTTTTGGATTAACCAATGCCCCCGCTTATTTCATGAACCTCATGAATAAGATTTTTATGGACTTCCTGGATAAGTTTGTCATTGTTTTTATCAATGACATTCTGATTTATTCCAAATCAGAAGACGAACATGAGCTACACCTAAGGACCATTCTTGGAACCCTTAGAGAGCATCAGCTATATGCCAAGTTTAGCAAGTGTGAATTCTGGTTACAGGAGGTAGGATTCCTCGGACATATTGTATCAGCCGGAGGAATTGCCGTTGACCTTGCGAAGGTGAAGGATGTCGAAGATTGGCAAGTCCCAACCACTCAAACCCAAGTTCGTGCATTTCTCGGATTAGCGGGATACTACCGCAAGTTTGTAGAAGGATTCTCGAGTACCACTAGACCCATGACCCAATTGCTGAAGAAGGACAAGAAGTTTGAATGGACAGACAAATGTGAAGCAAGTTTTCAGGAACTCAAGAGGAGATTGATTTTTGCCCCAATCTTGATCATGCCGGATATCACCAAGCCCTTTGATGTGTATTGTGACGCATCCAAGATCGGTCTCGGATGTGTGCTAATGCAAGAAGGCAAAGTTATATCTTATCTATCCCGACAACCGAAACAGCATGAACAGAATTATCCAACCCATGACCTTGAACTAGCAGCCCTAGTTCTAGCCCTGAAGACATGGAGACATTATCTCATGGGAAACCGTTGTGAGATTTATTCCGATCACAAGAGCCTGAAGTATATATTCACTCAAAAAGAGCTAAATATGAGGCCGAGAAGATGGATTGAGTTAATCAAGGACTATAACCTGGACATTCACTATCACCCCGGTAAAGCCAATGTGGTAGCAGATGCCCTTAGCAGATTGCCATGCCACTTGAACTCCATGATTCTGAAGGAGCAACCAAGTTTGCACAAAGAGATGGAAGATTTATGAATGGAATTAGTGAGTGAAGGATTTTTGTCTAGCATCGAACTTCAACCCACTTTGATCAATCAGATCAAGGAGGCACAGAAAGGAAATGCTAGTAACGACGGAATCAAACGCCATATCAGTACAGGCAAAGTACCCGGATTCACCGAAGACGAAGAAGGAGTTCTGTGGTACAAAGGACGTCTTTGTGTACCAGCAGATTCAGAGTTGAAAGAAGTTATTTTGAAAGAGGCCCATGATACTCTTTATTCTATCCACCCCGGAGGAACGAAGATATATCAGGATTTGAAGGAACAATTTTGGTGACATAAGATGAAGAGAGAAATCGGAAGCTATATCGCCAAGTGTGATATATGTCAGAGAGTCAAGGAGGGACATCAAAGACCTGCAGGACTGCTACAACCATTGCAGATTCTGGAATGGAAATGGGATTCAGTTGGAATGGACTTTATCACCGGATTACCTACTTCTAGTAGGGGAAATGACTCTATCTGGGTCATAGTTGCCAGATTGTCCAAAGTAGCCCATTTCTCACCAATCAAGACCACATACCAGAGTTCGAAGCTAGCGGAGTTATACATCGCTAGAATCGTCAGTTTGCACGGAGTCCCCAAGAACATTGTATCGGATCGAGGAACTCAGTTTACCTCGAGATTCTAGAAGAAAGTCCAAGAAGGTTCAGTACACCGGCCCCCGAGCCATTGAGTAGCTTTGATCCGTCAAAGTGCATTACCCAGTATTCTGGCTCTAGCATAGGGGTAGCATCTGGCATCTCCGTCCAATCTGCAATAAAATCCGCTAATATCTGTGGTTTGATAGTGTCATGTCTCTTATAGGTGATCTCGAAGGCGGCAAGTTCAATGCCCCACTTTGTGACCCTTCCTGTAGCGTCGATGTTGTTGATGATGTCGGACAGTGGAGCTTTGCTCACAACTGTGATAGGGTTCTCCTAGAAGTAGTGTCTTAGCTTCCGAGAAGCAAGAAACACTCCATAAGCTAGCTTCTGGTAGTGCGGGTAACGCTGCTTGGATTCCGTCAAGATCTCGCTTACATAGTAAACTGGTCATTGAACTCCGTACTCATGCCCTGGTTCTTTCCGCTCTACCACAACGACGATGTTGATTACCCGGTTATTGACCGCCATGTAAATCAACATAGGCTCCATAGGCTCGGGTGCTGCAAGGATAGGCGCCAAAGAGAGTATCTCCTTTAGCTGCTTCAATGTTGCATCTGCTTCGTCTGTCCAGGTAAATTTGTCCGCCTTCTTCAACAACTTGTACAGCGGCAGAGCCTTCTCTCCAAGTCGGCTGACGAACCAGCTTACTACTGCAACATAGACTGTGAGCCGTTGTATGTCCTTCAAACATGTCGGACGGTTTATGTTTAGGATGGCCTTGATTTTCTCTGGGTTGACCTCGATTCCATGTTGGGAAACGATGAAGCTCAACAATTTGCCGGCTGGAACCCCGAAGACGCACTTCATAGGGTTAAGCATCATGTTGTATTTCCGGAGATTATCAAAGGTTTCTTTTAAGTCGAAGATTAAGTCGTTTGACTTTTTAGACATCACCGCTATATTGTCCACATAAGCGTGAATGTTCCGACCAATTTGATCGTGTAGGCAATGTTGCATGGTCCGCTGGTACGTAGCACCTGCGTTTTTCAGCCCAAAGGGCATCGTGACATAGCAAAACGTGTTGTAAGGTGTGGTGAACGAAGTGGCCAATTGGTCCGACTTCCTCATCTTTATCTGGTGGTATCCTGAGTATGCATCAAGAAAACACAAAAGTTCCAAGCCAGCCATCGAGTCAATGACTTGGTCAATGCGAGGCAAAGCAAATGGATCTTTGGGGCACGCTTTGTTCAAGCCGGTGTAATCAACGCACATTCTTAATTCTTTGGTTCCCTTTTTGGGGAGAAGTACAGGATTGGCCACCTATCGGGTGTGAAGGACTTCTCGGATAAAACTAGCCTTAAGTAACCTAGCTATCTCTTTGCCTATGGCGCGTCTCTTCTCGTCTCCGAAGCGTCGTATAGGTTGCTTCACCGGTTTGCATTTTGGATCAATATTCAAGCTGTGCTCGGCAAGTTCCCTAGGTACACCTTTCATGTTGCAGGTTGCCAGGCAAAGATGTCCCTATTCTCACGGAGGAACTCGACGAGCGTGCTTTCCTATTTGGGATCCAGGTTCGTCCCAATGGCGGTGTTCTTGGAGGCATCGCCTACCACAAGTTCCACCGTATTGGTTTCGATGGCGGCCTTGAAAGCTGGGGCAGAGTCAGAAATCTGCTTCTTCGACGCCGGCATTTCTGTGGCATCGACCTTGCTCTGGATCTCCTTGAATTCTTCGTTGTAGAGGACAACTTCTACAAAGGCTGCTTCTCCAATCTCATAGTCCCTTGCCTTGGTAAAACTTCCGGATACGGTGATGACGCCATTTGGTCCGGGTATCTTGAGCTTGTTGTAGACGAAGCATGCCTTGGCCATGAAGGTGTGGAAGATGTCACGACCGAAGATGACGTGGTACACGCTCTTGAAGGGGATCACCTCAAAGGTCATGCGTTCTTGGCAGTAATTGTTGACATTGCCAAAAGCGACCTGAAGTGTGATGCACCCAAGGGACCGAGCCTCCTGGCCAGGAACTACGCCATGGAACATGGTGCTCGTCCACCTTAGGTTGGCCTCCATCAAGTTCATCTTGTGCGGCATATCTAGGTACATGATGTTGATGCTGCTTCCACTATCCACCATGCATTTTGTGAACTCATTGCTGTCAATTAGGGGGGTGATGACCATGGCGTACTGGTTCTCCGTAGGGATGAGGTCTAGTGATCCTTCCTATCCCAAGTAATTGGAATCTCCGACCAGCGCAAGTACTAGGGTACTGGAGGTAGGGTGGCCATCAGTATCCTCAGGGAGTTTTTCTATTGTTGGACAGTTGTGTAGGGTTCACAACATAGAAAACAAAAATATTCCTACGATGGGAACTATGTACCAAGATCAATCTACTAGATACAAACAACGGGCGGATGTATATCCATAGAGAACATACCCTTGAACACCGACAAAGCTTAACGAGTTTAACTCGTGGTTGATGTAGACGATCTCTTGCCGATCTCAAGATCGAGAGGAAGTCCTAGCGCCGTAAAGCAGCAGCGCATCCGTGCTCGCACACACGTACAAGACACCGAGCAACCTCCGCCTCCTCGCTCCAGCGATGCAGCGGAAGCACAATCCTTTCTTGCCGAATAGCCACCGGGAACATGTATCTCGCTAGTCCGAGACCATGGGGGATAAATTCTAGAGGGGGAGAGAGATCCTTCACGAGGAGGTGTGAGTGAGAAGTGAGAAGAGGGGTGCCTTTTATAGGAGGAGGGGGGAACCCCAAGGGGGTGGCCGGCGCATGGGGGCTGTCCCCTTGCCCTCCCCTCTTCATGTGGGTGGACACTCCACTCACAAAATTCCTTTAAATTCCCTCCACTCAAAATCCCACTCAAACATGCCATTAAATTTCCACCAAATTTAATGCAAACTCTCATTAAATAAAACTCTTTTATTTTATTCAGAATTTTGTCAATTACTTTAATGACAGACATTCACAAATAACCCCTTGCTAGAATTCCATTTCACATGCATAGCCTCTTTATGCAATTTCACCCGAAAACCTGTTTCGGTATCTAGTGAAATAAATTCCTGCGCTTGTTTATTCTTTCGGCATGAAACATTGCTCCAACTGGATGTCAGTGTCCCTTAAGTGTGTCACCCTACGGTTCACGAATAATGCGGACATGGTCGAGACCCTTCTCTGATCAATAATCAGTAGCGGGACCTAGAGATCCATACTGACTCCCACACATTCAACGATGACTTTTCCTGTGATCGTCGGAACCTTTTACGCTTGTATCTTAATCCCTTTGTTTCACGATATATTACATGTCCGAGATTCGATCATCGGTATCTCCATACCTAGTTTGATCTCGTTACTGACATGCACTCTTTTCTCGTTCCCGTGATATAACATTCTAGTGATCAAATCACTTGCTTGCAAGCTAATCAATGTGATATCACCGAGAGGGCGAAGAGCATATCTATCCGTCATCGGGATGAACAAATTCCACTCTTGATCCATGATTCTCAACATAACACTATAGTAGCTTTGAAGCCATCTTTATAATCACCCAGTTATGGTGTGACGTTTGATGTCAACAAGAAACTCTTCCGGTGTTAGTGATTGGCATGATCTCATGGTCTAAGGATTAGGACTACTTCGTAAGTTGTTTATAGCAATATAAACTCAATGAATTTGATCGTAATGCTATACTTCGGATGAATGTTCATCACACCATTACACTAATGTTGTGATCTCGTTATTAACAACATCCAATGTCTATGATCAGGAAACTGTGATCATCTTGTTAATCAACAAACTAGTTTATGAGAGAGGCATAACTAGGAACTTTCTGTTTGTTTATTAAACACACATGTATTAACGTTTCCGTATTAATACAATAATAGCATGCAAAATAAACATCTATCATATACTTGGAATACACATAATAAACATTTTATTATTGCTTCTCAGGGCATATTCCCTTCAGTCTCCCACTTGCACTAGATACAATAATCTAGTTACATAGTGATGTATCTAACACCCATGGAGTTCTGGTGTAGATCATGTTTTGCTCTAGGGAGAGTTTTAGTCAACGGATCTGCTACATTGAGATCCGTATGTACTTTACAAATCTTTATATCTCCATCCTTGACATGCTCGCGGATGGAGTGAAACCGGCGCTTAATATGCTTGGAATGCTTGTGAGACCTTGGCTCTTTGGCATTGGCAATGGCACCATTGTTGTCACAATAGATCACCATTGGGTCCAACGCATTTGCAACCACACCTAGTTCGGATATGAACTCCTTCATCCAAACTGCTTCCTGAGCCTCTTCTGAAGCAGCAACATATTCGGCCTCCGTTGTTGATCCCGCCACCACAGGTTGTTTGGAGCTCCTTCAACTAACCGCTCCGCCATTCATAAGAAATACGTATCCGGATTGAGACTTAGAGTCATCCGGATCGGTGTCAAATCTAGCGTCGACATAACACTTAGTGACGAGCTCTTCTTCACCTCCGTATACAAGAAACATATCCTTAGTTCTTCGTAAGTACTTAAGGATATTCTTGACCGCTTTCCAGTGTTCTGAACCTGGATCCGATTGGTACCTACTAGTCAAACTAATAGCATGTGCCACATCCGGTCTTGTACATAGCATGGCGTACATTATAGAGCCTATGGCTGAAGCATAGGGGACCTTGTCCATTATCTCTCTTTCTTCCGTCGAAGCCGGACTTTGAGTCTTACTCAATGTCGTGCCTTGTGTCATAGGTAAGAACCCCTTCTTACTATCTTCCATTTTAAACTTCTTTAAAATCTTATCAAGGTATGTACTTTGCGATAGCCCTATTAGGCGCCTAGATCTATCTCTATAGATCTTTATGCCTAATATGTATGACGCTTAACCTAGGTCCTTCATTGAAAATTTGTTGTTTAGATAACTTTTAACACTGTTTAAAAGATCTATATCATTTCCGATCAATAATATGTCATCCACATATAATATCAGAAATGCCACATTGCTCCCACTCACTTTCTTGTAAATACAAGCTTCTCCATAAGTTTGGACAAATCCAAACTCTTTGATCACCTCATCAAAGCGGAGATTCCAACTTCGTGATGCTTGCTTCAATCCATAGATGGATCGCTGAAGCTTGCACACCTTGTTAGCATCCTTAGGATCGACAAAACCCTTTGGTTGTATCATATACAACTCTTCTTAAATATTACCATTGAGAAACGCGGTTTTGACATCCATCTGCCATATCTCATAATCGAAATATGCAGCAATTGATAACATAATCCTAACTGATTTTAGCATCGCTACGGGAGAGGATGTCTCATCGTAGTCAACTCCTTGAATTTGTCGAAACCCCTTTGCGACAAGTCGAGCTTTATAGACGGTTACATTACCACCAGCATCAGTTTTCCTTTTGAAAATCCACTTGTTCTCCACGGCCTTTCGGTCGTGAGGTAAGTCCACCAAGTTCCAAACTTGATTTTCATACATGGATTCCATCTCGGATTTCATGGCTTCTAACCATTTGTTGGAATCCGGGGTCATCACCGCTTCTTCATATGTCGCAGGGTCATCATTTTCATCAACCATGAAATTCATGACAGGATTTCCGTATAGCTCGGGAGCTGCACGCGTCCTGCTTGACCTGCGAGGTTCGGTAGTACTCTCTTTCGGAGTTTCATGATCATTATCATTAGTTCCTTCTTCAACGGGTGAAGCCAACTCCGGAACAACTTCCGGCGCTGCGCTACTCGCCATACTTTGAAGAGAAGGTTCAATAACCTCTTCGAGTTCTACCTTCCGACTACTCACACCTTTCGCGAGAAACTCTTTCTCTAGAAAGGATCCATTCTTAGCAACAAAAACCTTGCCCTCAGATATGTGATAGAAGGAATACCCAATAGTTTCCTTAGGGTATCCTATGAAGACGCATTTTTCCGCTTTGGGTTCGAGTTTATCCGGTTGAAGTTTCTTCACATAAACATCGCATCCCCAAACTTTAAGAAATGACAGCTTAGGTTTGTTTCCAAACCACAATTCATACGGTGTCTTTTCAACGGATTTAGATAGTGCCTGATTTAAAGTGAATGCAGCAGTTTCTAGTGCATAGCCCCAAAATAAAAATGGCAAGTCCGTCAGAGACATCATAGATCGAACCATATCTAATAAAGTACGATTACGACGTTCTGACACACCATTTCGCTGTGGTGTTCCGGCAGGTGTGAGTTGTGAAACAATTCCATGCTCTTTCATGTGAGTGCTAAACTCATAACTTAGATACTCACCTCCACAGTCGGACCATAGAACTTTGATCTTTCTATTACGATGATTTTCCACTTCATTTTGAAATTCCTTGAACTTTTCAAAGGTTTCAGACTTGTGTTTCATCAAGTAGATATAACCGTATCTACTCAAATCATCAGTGAAAGTAACAAAATAACGATATCCACCTCGCGCCGACACACTCATTGGACCACATACATCAGAATGTATGATTTCCAATAAATCTGTCGCCCGTTCCATTGAACCGGAAAACGGCGTTCTAGTCATCTTGCCCATAAGGCATGGCTCACATGTATCAAATGATTCATAATCAAGTGATTCCAAAAGTCCATCCGAATGGAGCTTCTTCATGCGTTTAACGCCAATATGACCTAGACGGCAGTGCCACATATATGCGGATATATCATCATTTAGTTTAATCCTTTTAGCATCAACATTATGAATATGTGTAACATTATTATCGAGATCCAAAAGAAATAAACCATTCATCATCGGTGCATGACCATAAAAGATTTCATTCATATAAATGGAACAACCATTGTTCTCGGATTTAAATGAATAACCACTTCGCATTAAACACGATCCCGATACAATGTTCATGCTTAGTGCAGGCACCAGATAACAATTATTCAAGTTTATTACTAATCCCGATGGCAAGTGGAGAGGCAGCATTCCGACGGCGATCACATCAACGCTTGATCCATTGCCGATACGCATCTTGACCTCACCCCTTGCTAGTGGTCGCTTGTTCCGCAGCCCCTGTTTTGAGTTACAAATATTAGCAACTGAACCGGTATCAAATACCTAGGTGCTACTGCGAGCACTAGTCAAGTACACATCAATAACATGTATATCATATATACCTTTGTTTGCCTTGCCAGCCTTCTTGTCTGCCAAATACTTGGGGCAGTTTCGCTTCCAGTGGCCAGTCCCCTTACAATAGTAGCACTCGGTATCAGACTTAGGTCCAACTCGGGGTTTCTTTTCAGGCACGGCAACCGGCTTGTCGCCCTTACTTCCCTTCCGTTTTCCCTTCTTGTCTTTCTTGAAACCAGTGTTCCTATTGATCAACAACACTTGATGTTCCTTTTTGATCTCCACTTCTGCAGTTTTAAGCATTGACAGAAGCTCGGGTAGAGACTTCTTCATGCCTTGCATATTATAGTTCATCACGAAGCTCTTATAGCTAGGTGGCAGAGACTGCAGAACACGATGGATGCCTAAGTCAATGGGAATCGATATTCCCAAGGACACAAGCTTATCGGCATAACCCGACATCTTGAGTACATGCTCACTAACGGAGTTGTGCTCTTCCATCATGCAGCTAAAGAACTTTTCTGAAGCGTTGTAGCTCTCTACAGCAGCATGTGTGTCGAAAATCATTTTCAACTCACCCATTGTATCAAAAGCATTGCCGTTTTCGAAATGCTTTCGAAGTTCTGGCTCTAGCCCATACAATATGCCATAATGAACTAAGTTGTGGTCCTCCTGACGAGTCTGATAGACATTCTTCTCCTCATCAGGGGCATACACAAAAGGTGGGGGGCCTAGCGGTGCTTCTAGCACATATTGCTTTTGTGCAGCAGAGAGGTGAATCCTCAAATTCATGGCCCATTCAGTAAAGTTGCTACCGTTTGTTGCAAGTTTCTCTTTCTCCATGAACACATTGAAATTTAAAAGCAGGTGGTGCCATCTACAACAGAATTTGTAAAGTTTAGACTAAGTTTATGATAGATTGAGTTCAACTAATCCATATTACGAATGAACTCCCACTCAAAAACGACATCCCTCGTGCCTTTTTGGTGATTACATGAACCAAATCCACTACACCAAGTTCGATCATCACGTGAGTCGGTGTAGCTTCAAAGGCGAGCATCAAATGGGCATCATATCTACTATATGACTCATGCTTAACCTTTCGGTCCGTGTTCCGAGGCCATGTCTGTACATGCTAGGCTCGCCAAGTTAGAACCTTAGTATCCGCGTGTGTAACTGTTTTACACCCGAAATATGGTCGTGGATCCAAGAACACCCGATCATCACGTGATGTCTTGGAGCGAAGAAAACATAATCGGTGCATACTAAAGGAAGAACACATTCTTATCTTGATATTTAAATGAGGGATCATCTTATTAAGCCAACAAAGCACTAAACAAGCAATATAAGATGCTATCAAACATCACATGTTTATTAGTGAAATGATATGGTTCCCGCATATGATCTCTATCATGTGCACCGTGGTATGATCACTATCATACCTTTATGTGTAAGTCCAAGGTCTATGGAGATTACACGTTATGTATGTTGTAAGAGTATCATCTCATACTTCTACTTACAACATCATCATATCATAACACTAGCCCAGCAACAATCTAAACTAGACGCCTCTAATTTATCCATTGGAAGTTTTACGTGGCTTAGGGCTTTCGAGATAGAACCGTTCTTACCTACGAACATGAACCACAACGAGGATAACCAAATTGTTGACAACTCGTTGCAAAATAGATATTGACTATAGTAGGAGAGACAGACACCCGCTAGCCACTTATGCAAACTAGTTGCATGTCAAGCTTGGAACAGGTCTCATGTGCGAGGACATGTAAAGTTTGTCCAGGCCGCTTCATCCCACTATGCCACCAATATCCAAAATTACAACTAAGGAGCAACAACATGATCATCATCGCCCACATACTTATATGTGTACTACCGGTGTAAAGTATCTACGCATAGATCCGGCTCTGATACCACTGTAGGGTTCGCACCATAGAAAACAAAAAATTTCCTACGATGGGAACTATGTACCAAGATCTATCTACTAGATACAAACAACGGGCGGATGTATATCCGTAGAGAACATACCCTTGAAAACCGACAAAGCTTAACGAGTTCAACTCGTGGTTGATGTAGACGATCTCTTGCCGATCTCAAGATCGAGAGGAAGTCCTAGCGCCGCAAAGCAGCAGCGCATCCGTGCTCTCACACACGTACAAGACACCGAGCAACCTCCGCCTCCTCGCTCCAGCGATGCAGCGGAAGCACAACCCTTTCTTGCCGAATAGCCACCGGGAACATGTATCTCGCTAGTCCGAGACCATGGGGGATAAATTCTAGAGGGGGAGAGAGATCCTTCACGAGGAGGTGTGAGTGAGAAGTGAGAAGAGGGGTGCCTTTTATAGGAGGAGGGGGGACCCCAAGGGGGTGGCCGGTGCATGGGGTCTGCCCCCTTGCCCTCCCCTCTTCATGTGGGTGGACACTCCACTCATAAAATTCCTTTAAATTCCCTCCACTCAAAATCCCACTCAAACATGCCATTAAATTTCCACCAAATTTAATGCAAGCTCTCATTAAATAAAACTCTTTTATTTTATTCAGAATTTTGTCAATTACTTTAATGACAAACATTCACAAATAACCCCTTGCTAGAATTCCATTTCACATGCATAACCTCTTTATGCAATTTCACCCAAAAACCTGTTTCGGTATCTAGTGAAATAAATTCCTGCGCTTGTTTATTCTTTCGGCATGAAACATTTGCTCCAACTGGATGTCAGTGTCCCTTAAGTGTGTCACCCTACGGTTCGCGAATAATGCGAACATGGTCGAGACCCTTCTATGATCAATAATCAGTAGCGGGACCTGGAGATCCATACTGACTCCCACACATTCAACGATGACTTTTCCTGTGATCGTCGGAACCTTTTACGCTTGTATCTTAATCCCTTTGTTTCACGATATATTACATGTCCGAGATTTGATCATCGGTATCTCCATACCTAGTTTGATCTCGTTACTGACATGCACTCTTTTCTCGTTCCCGTGATATAACATTCTAGTGATCAAATCACTTGCTTGCAAGCTAATCAATGTGATATCACCGAGAGGGCCCAGAGCATATCTATCCGTCATCGAGATGAACAAATTCCACTCTTGATCCATGATTCTCAACATAACACTTTAGTAGCTTTGAAGCCATCTTTATAATCACCCAGTTATGGTGTGACGTTTGATGTCAACAAGAAACTCTTCCGGTGTTAGTGATTGGCATGATCTCATGGTCTAAGGATTAGGACTACTTCGTAAGTTGTTTATAGCAATATAAACTCAATGACTTTGATCGTAATGCTATACTTCAGATGAATGTTCATCACACCATTACACTAATGTTGTGCTCTCGTTATTAACAACATCCAATGTCTATGATCAGGAAACTGTGATCATCTTGTTAATCAACGAACTAGTTTATGAGAGAGGCATAACTAGGAACTTTCTATTTGTTTATTAAACACACATGTATTAACGTTTCCGTATTAATACAATAATAGCATGCAAAATAAACATCTATCATATACTTGGAATACACATAATAAACATTTTATTATTGCCTCTCAGGGCATATTCCCTTCAAGTTGGGGTGCCAAGGAAAGTGTGGTAGACGAGGGCCTTCTTATCAAAGGGGTTCTTGCCCTTGCCATCGCTCTTGGCGGCGTGCTTGGGGTCAACATCCTCGTCCATGTCACTTGAATCATTGGACTCCTCGTCCTTCTTCTTCCCCTTGCCCTTGCCTCGTGGTCCGTTCTTCCGACTTTGCTTGTAGCCGGACTCCGGGTCCTCCTTGAGATTGTTGACAAACTTGCAATTGCGATTGGTGTGAGTGGCTTTGCCGTTGGCGTCAAGGTGTACAAGGCATGGCATGTCACGGTACTCCTCGTATGTTTGGGGAACACGGAGCGTTGCCGGGGTAGTTTCACTACCGCGCTGCTGCCCATGACCATCCCCCCGTCCTCGGCCGTGCTGTTCGCCATCACCGCGTCCTGCAAATGTCATGGCGACCATGTCGGACGTTTGCTTTTCTTCTGGCGGGCTCTTTCGCTTTGTGCTGCTGTTCCTCCTAGCTTGAGTTGGAACGGCCGTTGCCGGCAGGGAGCCGCGAGCATCATCGTCGGCAGCCGCGAACTCACTAGCCAGCTGGATCATCTGGTTGAGATCTAGCCGGTGATTGTCCTGCAAGCGCTTCAACTTATGTCGGAGCAACATACCTTTCTCCAACCCATCGATGAAGGCGTCCATGGTGGTTTGAGCATGCACTCTTGCGCATAAATTCTTCATATCCAGCCAGCGAGAGAGGTAGGCACGAGATGACTCGTCTTTCTCCTGCACGCATCACTGTAGATCGCCAACGGTACATGGACGCTTATACATACCCTCGAAGTTCTTGGTGAATGCTTCTTGCATGTCCAACCAGTTGCAGAAGGACTTCTCCGGCAAGTCATCAATCCATTGTCGGGTCGTGCCCGCCAGCATCAATGGGAGGTACTTGATGGCGACGTTGGGGTTACCCCCGGCGATCTCCACCGCATTGTCGTAATCCTGCAACCACGTAGCCGGTTTGGCGGTGCCATCATAGGGCTTGATGGTCTTGTCAATCGGGAAACCCTTAGGGTAAGTTGCGGTCTGTATTACAGGTACAAAGCAATGTGGTCCCATGTATTGTCCTTCTCGGGCCTCACGAATCTTGTCCAGGACGTGAACCTGCGTCGTATGGCTCCGAGCTTGCTCTTTTATTCTTGTCGCCAGGGGATGGGCTGCGTGAACGACGCGGTCCTCCTCTGCCATGGTGGCTGCTAGGGGGCGACGGAGGCGGAGGTGGCGGTGGGTTAGAATTCTTGTTGTTACCCTCCAGCGATGCCTCACGCTTATTGTGGTTGCTTGTTGGACGCGGAGGGTCATGAAGCAACCTGCTCTTGTGTCCTTGGTTGCGCTCTCCATCTTGACGGGGTTGCTCCGTGTTGTCGCGGATGACGATGCCGCTCTGCCTTAGCGGAGGAATGTCCGTGCGATGGTGAGCCTTGGGGTCTTCACGATATCGGGAGGATCGTGGCGGTGGAGATGGGCGATGAGGATGAGCCTTGCCCCCATGGTCGGAGGATATGGGGATAGCGTCCTTCCTATTGCGTGCATCCCTCCGTATTTGTTCTGATGAACTCGTCTGGGACCCGACATCATGGGGAGATCGGTCCCTTGGAGGCTTAGGTTGTCTAGACTGGCAATACGTTGGGTCAGACTCGAGCCTTTGAGAGGTGGCCTTTTCCTGATGTTTTACTGCCTTGGCCACAAGGTCATAGACCTGCTCCACAGCTGCGGGTGATCTATCATGTTCCAGAAGGGTCTTGGCGATGGCGAGGTTGAGAATATGAGTGGGCATCACCTGCCTGCCCTCGCTATCAATGTATGGCTTGGGTTGTGGCGGCTTTGAGGGAGCCCATCCTAGGTTTCTTCGTACACCAGGATCGTTGATGACGCGAGCCAGAGCTTTCTTAGCCTTCTGCTGCTTGAGCAGAGTCTTGTACTCTGCCTCCATTGCTCTAGCTTTCTCTATTGACTTCTGCACATCGGTTAGATCTCGATCTAGCTTTGCGCCTTGCTCCGCGATGGCCTGCGCTTCCTCCAGCAGCTGTTGGCACTTCTTGTCAAGCTGGACTACGTTTCGTATATGGGCCATGGTCATAGGCTCGGTGAGCAAGTTGCCATACATCACTCTATCAACTGGAGTGATTTGGGCACCAACAGACGTAGATGCCGGAGGCAGCAGGTTTGCGGTGTTGTTGTTACTCGGACCGACGTTGAGTTCCTGTGGCTGCTGCATTGTGTTAGGCGGAGGGGGAATGACCTTTGCACGATCATTGTCGGCAGCAACAGGTGGTCCCTTCCCCGTGTCCAGCGCATTAGGCGAATCTTGTCCGGGTTGATCTTCATCCATAGCGGTCCCAATGGCGACGAACACCTCTCGGGACATGATGGCGTTATTGGCCTCCTCGTCGCGTTGAAAATCCTCCTCCATCTCCTGCATAGAAGAGTCTAGATCCTCCAGGCTGAAATCTATCTCCTTCGAGTCAACGTTGATGAAGGCGTAGAGCGCGTCCAGAACGGAGTCGGAGTGTCGGGGCTTCCTTGATGATGGGAGGTGGAGGTGCGATAGCAGCGACAATGACTGGAGGCGGTGGTGCAGCTGCAGCGACAACGGCCAAAGGCGGTGGCGGCGGTGGCTGAGGCGGAGGGGCGCCGTCGTCAAGGAGCGCGGACACTGTCTTGGTTGCCTCCTCAGCTTCCGCGTAGTTGTTGACGTGTTCACCATGCTTTCGAACGTGAGGCATCCTGACGCATGCTGCCGCCTTAGCGTATGTCAGAGAAGCGTGCCTTGGTCCAGTCCTTCCACAAAGTGATACATGGCATCATCATTGGGGTAATGCGCCAGGTCGGCCCGTATACAGAGCCAACTGGCTAGGTAATCATGGGGGTTTTCACCCTCTCGCTGCATGCAACACGCCAGATCAAAGATGGTTACCACTCCGACGAACTTGGGTCTCTGTTGTCCAGACGCACGTGCAAAGCTGGCGGACTTGCAGCGATCATCCACCGTTATATCCTACACAGGTGCGGATTGGGTGGGCCTTGAAATTTTTCGATCTTTGTTGGCAAACTACAAAGAGAGATCTGACATCAATCCTTCCGCGAACGTATCCTGCCCGTAGGCGGTCCGTACGGGTCTTAACGCTCCTACGACTTCTAGGGAACTAGTGCCCGAGTCGGTTTCGCTGATGAACAGGTGGATGTCCCCGATTGGGACGATCGAGCAGCGGGTGGGGTTCGTCTTCGCCAGAATCTAGAACTTGTCAGGAGGGACGATCAGAACATTGCCGGAGAAGAGAACACGACCAATGGCTACGGTTTCGCCAATTCCCACGAAAAGCTTGGACCTCACCCGCTGTAGAGCCTGAAGCGCCTCTTGCCCCACGGTGGGCGCCAACTGTCGTGGTATTGCCAACGAGTATGCCATGGAGGGGTCCTCACAGTGCGTGTTTAGAGATGTGGGGTAAGGTAGACGGTTGACGGGTATGAGGTAACATAGCTTACCCAGGTTCAGATCCCACGACGGTGGCGAAATCTTACTCCTGCTATAAATCACAATAATGGCAATACGCCGAGTTACAGGGATCGGCTCGCTGTGCGCGATATGAGTTAATTGGTGCCCTAAAGGCTCCCATAGGTCCGGCTTAAATAGTCGCCAAAGCCTAGGGTTATAGGGAAAGTCCTAGCCGGACAGGTTACAGAGTCCTACAATGCATACAACTAGTCTAGCGTGTCTTGCACTCCAAGGCTCCGGGTACGTCGGTGACTCCTCCGTAGCCTTCCTTTATCCGACATGGGCCTCCCTTCTAGATCCATCTAACTGGGCCGCCCAGCAGGCCATGGGCCATGCTACCAACTGTGGGCCACCCGGGTTATCCGGATTAGAGACATGCTATGAGGACACCCATATAGCATATCTCCAACACATAGGTAGGAAATGGCGCGGCTGAGCGGGAACCGACTCACACAGGCGGTAAATGGCGTGACAGGAAAAGGAAGGGTGAACGGTCGAAAGTGTCATTGTCGGGGGAATAACCCCCGGTAGGGTCAGGGGTAAAACATTGCCCAACTTGGCTTGTGCCGAGTGAAGAATAAATTTGGCCGGGTAACAATGGCCGGGTAAGAAGGTCATGTACGGCCGACATGAGAATTATGTCGGCACGTATAAGACAAGTTTGTTTACCTTGCAGTAAGAAATGAGTCGAGTCTCACGAGGGAAGGCCAAGTCTCAAAGGACGCGTGGCAGCTTTCCGAGTGAGGTTCAGTAGGGACCATGGTAAAGCATGGTCAAAAGAGAAGGGCGACGCCGGATGACACAAAAGGAGCTGGGTGTCGCCTAAAGCAAGGGCTGACGTACAAAGACGTTGTATGACACCAAAAGAGCTGGAAGATACGTACCAGAAGACCGTTAGTTGTCTAGCTTTGTGGACTGGGTCAAGGGGCTCAGGGCTAGCCCATGACCCGACCCGTACAGTAAAGACCAAGGTCCAAACAGTAACCTCAGAACCCAAAGGGGTGTGACCTAGCTGCCAACGCCTATATAAGGAGGGGCATAGCTAGGGTTTGAGGAGGTTGGACCAAGTAGGAAACTAGTGCCCTGAGGCTTTGCTCAAACAGCTCAAGGAGCACTTGTAAACTTTTATTGTCAATAAAATTCCTAAGTGTGGAGAGTTCATCTTGTTCTTCATGCGCGGCTAGACCATGCACTCCCTCCTCGGTTACCACAAGCGTCCATTCGGCCCCCAACTAAAGCCTACCCATGGCATCTGTCGTGACATCACCACGACAGTTGGCGCACCACCGTGGGGCAGAAGCAGGCGCTTGCTGGAGTAATCATCCAGACGGGCAACATCATCGCTAAGACCGGCGAACGCGTCTACTCCGGCCTTATCCAGAGGTTTGGAGCACTCAACTTCGTCAGCGACAACGCGGACTGCTTAGGGACCAAGTCGTTCCCAAGGGGCGGCTGCTTCATCAAGTTCGGCGAGCACCAGGTCTACGTTGCAGTGCGCGTGGAGCGCGCATACCCGGAGCGCATCGTGCTGGCGCCGGATCCACCTGCGGTTCCTGCCGCAGGAAAGCTTCATCAGCTCGTCTCCGTTGAGGTAATGATGATAACTCCGAATCCCTCACCACCTCCAGTAGTCCCTGTGGTGAATGAGGATGCTGAAGGAGCAAATCCAGAGGAAACTCCGAGAGCGGCAAGCAACTGCAAAGGCATCGCTAGAAAAGCCAGAGAACATAGCTAGGAGTAAAAGAGCCAAAGAACTGCAAGAAGCGATAGAGAAGTTAGCAGAGACAGTAGCACAAGCAGCTGATCCGGCGCGCATGCAGGCTGAGTTAGAGGAGGCCAGGATAAAGGTCTTGGAGAAGGCTAAGGAATTAGCACAGTTACAGCAAGATGTGGATATCACCATTCGAGATCTCAAGTCGGCAAATCGAGTCAAGGGCACTAAGACCCGGCTTGATGCAACAAGGTTGAGAGGTAGAAACCTCAATGAAGAATTGGTGGATGCAACGTCAAATATAACACCAGAAAACAACAACAAAATAGCCATGCGGCCGACATATAATACTGCTGCAGCAAATCTGAGGGCTGTCGAGGCAACAATGGCTGAGCTTCCCCATCTGACGGGTGAAGCAAAGAGGACACAACATGAACGAGTCAATGAGTTGGTAAGAGCAGCAGGAATGCTGAATGAAGCGTATTACAGGGCAAATCCGGGTACCGCTGGGAGGTCACAGCTGGTTCACTCGGTGACTCTAATCCCGGCAAGATCAGCAGGCCATACAGCCTCTTCGCCAGGAGTGGCGCCGAGGCAGAGAAAAGAAAAGAGCGTAGATTCAGGAAGAAACAAGCATATGGTTGCCTATGATCCGGCAGTGGTTCAAGCAAACCTGGCCCGCGCGCGGGAGATGATAAGAAATGTTGTTCAGGGAAATGAGAACCAGGAAAACGCAGGCCGAGAAAGGCAAGTGGCACAGAGAAATGACAATGGGGGGGAAACTTTGCACCTCAACCTAGGCGTGGAACTCACTTGGCAGGAGGAGGAAATCAGGCTTTGAATCCTCCGCCATCTCAACCCGAAAAGAGACAGCAAAGCGTGGAAAAGCAGTGCAATAGCCTGCAGACCGAACGCAAACAGATACAATGATGGTTACTCGGTGATGGTTAATGACGGGTATGAACTGCCGGATCACGCGTACCAGGCAATGGGCGCGAGACTCGGAGGCAGAAATCTTCAGCCGGATGATGCAAGGCTAAAGCTCGATCGGATAAATATGACAGAACTAATTGAATCGCAAGGTCCACAGGGTACACCATGTTTTGGCCCAAGGATCATGAAGGAACCATCAGTGCCGAACTTCCAGCTGGCCAGAGGGACAAAGACCTATGATGGGAGCACAAAGCCGGAAGACTGGCTCATAGATTATGGAACTGCAGTAAAAATCGCGCAGGGAAACCAGAGATGGGCAGTGCGGTATGTACCGCAAATGCTAGAAGGACCAGCAAGGGTGTGGCTGAATAACTTGCCACCCGGAAGCATCAACAGCTGGATTGATTTTCAGGATGCTTTTGTCAGCAATTTCACAAGCACCTACAAGAGGCCGAATTGCCCACAACAGCTTGCTATGTGCAAGCAAAGGCCGAATGAAACAGACAGGGAGTTCCTCACAAGATGGTGCACGATGCACAACTCTTGTGAAGGGGTAATCGAGTCTCAGGCCATTGCATGGTTTGCACAAGGATGCAGGCTCGAAAGTGTACTGTGGCAAAGGTTACAGAGAGATATGCCGGCAAGCTTGGCGGACACAATAAGAATCGTTGACTCTTACGCGTTAGGAGATCCGACTCAGCCTCTGCTTATGTCAGCGGATGAGATGACTGAGACTCAGATCTACGACGCAACCGGGTCGCAAAGGCACCAGGAAAGGGCTGAGTATAGAAGTAAAAGAAGGGATGAGAGAACAGATTACAGATATGGTTTGACTCAAGTTGCAACTGTGAGTCAGGATCATCCAGACGCTGGAAGCAGCCAACGTCAAAGAACAAGTTGGCAGCAGCAATGGATGCCAAAGAATGATGGCAAAAAGCCATATGAACAAAAGAAGTTGTACCAAGACAGGCAGAAGTATACTTATGAGATGATGTTGGATCAGCCGCGTAAGTTCCACACGCCAAGTCTGAGTAAGCCGGCAAATCACACAACAAGATAATGCACTTGGTTCCAGAAAGGAGACACGGTGGATTCACCAACTCAGTAGTTACCACCACCTCCCCCACCACCGCTCATAGGAGGAAATGCTCAAACTATGGGAGCTGAGCATAGATATGAGAACAGGCAGCCGAGATATCATAACCAAGAAAGAAGTGTAGGGGTTCCTAGCATGGAAAACAAAAAATTCTACCGAATGCACACAAACAAGCCAAGATCTATCTACTAGATTGTAGCAACGAGTCAATTAGAATACTCACCCTTGAAGATTCCAAAGCGGTTAACGAGAGCAGATTCTCGTGGATGATGTAGTCGTACACTTGCCGATCTCAAGATCGCGTAGACGATCCTTCCGGCGTTGTGTTCCGGCAACGCTTCCGCAGTCGGTCACACGTTCGGTACTCGATGAAGACCTTCCTCTCCCTTGTTCCAACAGGCAGCAGAGGTTGTAGTTCTCCCCTCGTGATTCCGGCAGCACGACGGCGTGGTGTCGGAAGTAGAGGGAAGATCCCACAGGGCTTTGCCTAAGCCGGTGCGAGTTATGGTGGATCTAGGGTTTCCGGCAATCTAGGTTTAGAAGGCCGGAGAGGAGGAGGAGGAGGTGTCAGCGGCGTCTAGGGCGACGGCGACGGGCCGGCGGCGGCGTGCGGCAGCGGCGGCGCATGGGTGGGGAGGGCTGGTGTTGTGTGATTTGGGGCAGCCATCCCCCTATATTTATGAGAGGAAGGGAAACTTGGGACAGGGGAGTTTGAATCCATACCGAAACCCAAGTTGGATAGAAGGAAGGACTCTTTCCTTCTTCCACTAGGAAACTATTGTTCCAGTTTGACTTTTCAAACCTCCCTTTTGACTTTCAATTTAGAGCTTTATTTCTCTCTCGCAAATGCCCAACCAAAGTGACCTAGGACATGATACAATTAGTCCACTTAACCTTGACACATTCATGGACCATTCCCCTTCCGGTCCGGTGAACCTTCTAGACCCTTCTAGAACCTCTCCGATGAAAACATTGAATTCATTCCCGAACTCCGGAATCGGACTTTCCTTATATGAATCTTATTCTCCGGACCATTCCGGATCTCCTCGTGATATCCTGGATCCCATCCAACACTCCAAACAACATTCGGTTTCCCTACTTACATTCCATATCTACTAAACAACATCGAATCCTTAAGTGTGTCTCCCTACGGTTCTTGAATTATGCGGACATGACCGAGACACTTCTCCGATCAATAACCAATAGAGGAATCTGGAAATTCATATGGCTCCCACATATTTCTATGATTACTTTGCGATCGAATGAACCACTTACATACGATACCAATTTCCCTTTGTCTCGCGATAGTTTACTTATCCAAGGTTTGATCGTCGGTATCTCTGCATACCTAGTTCAACCTCGTTACTGATAAGTGCTCTTTTCTCGTTCTCGTGATATGTGATCCCTTGTGAGCCATTCACATGCTTGCAAGCTAATTGTATGAAATTCCACCGAGAGGGCCCATAGTATATCTATCCGTCATATGGATGGACAAATCCCACTCTTGATGCATGTGCCTCAACACATACTTTCCGAACACTCAATGCCACCTTTATAGCCACCCAGTTCGGTGTGGTGTTTGATGTCATCAAAGCATCCTTCCGGTAATGGTGATTAACGTGATATCATGGTCGAAGGAATTAGATTACTATGTATCGGAAAGCTTATAGCAAACGAACTATTGAAATGACTTGATCTTTATGCTACACTTATCTATAGGAGTATGTCCATCATACCATTCTCCTAATGATATGATCTTGTTGTTAATAACATCTCAATGTTCATGATCGAGAAACCACGATCATCCATTAACCAAGAAGTTAGTATTATAAAGAGGCTTTACCAGGGACTCTAATTTTAGTTTATAAATCACACAAGTATTAATGTTTCCGGTCAATACTATTATATCATGAATGTAAACATTTATCATAAACACAAATATATAATAATAACCACTTTTATTATTGCCTCTAGGGCATATCTCCAACAAGAAGAGAGGTTGTGCATCAAGTGTATAACCTAAGAGGTGATGACGCTCATGTCGGTCATGGCACTAGAAATGAGTACAAAGAGCATCACCAGAGCTATGTCGTATTTGTCATAGAGACGAATGACAAAAAGAGTCAACAAAGACGGATGATGGAAGTGAATGCTACAATGCTGGCAATTCCAAAGTACATGCATTGGTCTGAGCAGGATATAACTTGGAGCATAAAGGATCACCCCAAGATCATGCCAACACCAGGAGGTTATGCCCTTGTCTTGGATCCAACGTTCATGGGACCAGATATCAATGTGAAGTTCTCCAAGGTACTGATTGACAATTGTAGTAGCATCAACATCATGTACAAGGATACCATGCTCAAGTTAGGTATCACTATGAACATGCTGGAGCCGACTAAGACAACTTTCCATGGTTTTGTGCCGGGATTGTCCTGTGAGCCAATTGGCTAGATCTGGGTTGACGTCTTATTCAGCAACAGGGAAAATTGTCGCATTGAAGCCATAGAGTTTGAGGTGGTTGACCTGGTCATCTCATACCATGCTTTACTCGGCAGGCCGGCTATGGCAAACTTTATGGATACTCCTCACATCGCTTACCTAAAGATGAAGCTGTCAGGTCCGTGCGGAGTTATCACAGTCGAAGGAGATTATAAGAGATCAATTGCTTGCGCCTCAGCCAGATCTTCGCTGGTCGAGTCACTGGTCATAGCGCAGGAAAAGCATCAAATTATGGAAGTGGCAGCATTGGCCAAAGTAGCACAAATGTCTATGCCGGCACTCACTCATCCGCATGGCAGTGTATCTTTCCAAGCTACCAAGGAAATAAAGAAGATACAGGTTGATGAAACTTTCCCAGAGCGCACAGTTACCATTGGTGATAGGATAACTGACAAATAGGAAAGCGAGCTCACCAGCTTCCTCCGTGAGAATCGGGATATCTTTGCATGGTCCACACAGGACTTGCAAGGAGTTCTGAGGGAGATGGCTGAGCACTCTCTTCATGTAAGGCCAGACGCCAAGCCGGTGAAGCAACCCCTCCGCCGCTTCGCCGAAGATAGGAGGAAAGTGATAGCCAACAAGATAGTTAGGCTCTTGGCTGCCGGGTTTATCATGGAAGTACTGCACCCAGATTGGTTGTCAAATCCAATCTTGGTCAAGAAGAAAAAAGATGACCCGAACATGGCAGGTATTGACTACACGAGCCTCAATAAGGCGTGTCCAAAAGATCCATTTCCTCTGCCACGGATGGATCAAGTCATTGACTCTACTGCCGGGTGTGAGTTGTTGTCGTTTGTGGATGCATATTCTGGTTTCCACCAGATACCACTAAATCTGGATGATCAAATAAAGACAGCTTTTATCATCCCGTATGGGGCTTATTGCTATCGTACTATGCCATTCGGATTAAGAAATGCAGGTGCAACATACCAAATATGCATGCAAAAATGCTTGCAAGATCAATTGGACAAAAATGTTCAAGTATATGTCGACGACGTGGTGATAAAAACCAAACAAAGTCATACTCTAGTTGAGGACTTGCGTCAAACATTCACAAACTTAAGAAGGTTCCGGATGAAACTTAACCCGGAAAAATGCACATTTGGTGTCCCGGCTGGAAAAGTACTCGGATTTCTTGTGTCCAGCCGAGGAATTGAGGCTAACCCGACAAAGATCAGGGCCATCGAAAAAACAGAATTGCCGAAAACCCTCAACGATGTCCAGAAGTTTACAGGATGCCTAGCCTCGTTGAGTAGATTTATTAATTGGCTAGGCGAAAAAGCCTTACCATTATATCAACTGATAAAAAAATAGACAAATTCACATGGACACAGCAAGATGATAGCGCTTTCCACGAACTCAAAAAGATGTTGGCAACAGCACCAGTATTGGCCTCACCATTATCCAAAGAGCCAATGTTGCTCTATGTCACCGCAACCAATAGAGTTGTTAGTGTAGTGATAGTGGTAGAGCGCAAAGAAGAGGGCAAATCAGTCCAAAGGCCAGTTTATTACTTGAGCGAAGTGCTCTCCATATCAAAGCAAAATTACCCCCATTGCTAGAAAATGACATATGGGGTGTATATGGCAGCAAAAAAGTTAAAGCATTATTTCCAAGAACACCCAATCCGGGTAATATGCGAGGCACCTATCTCGGATATTTTGGGCAGCAAAGATGCCAGCGGCTGAGTAGCAAAATGGGCCATAGAGCTAGCACCAAACACTCCGCAATATGATAGGCGAGATGCAATTAAATCTCAAGCCGTAGCTGATTTCTTCGTGGATTGGATGGAAATGCAATATGAGCCACCACTGCCAGATCCAAATTATTGGAAGATGCACTTTGACGGATCTAAGACAAAGATGGGTCTGGGTGCCGGGATAGTGCTCACATCACCAAAGAAAGATCATCTCAAGTATGTGTTGCAGATCCACTTTGCTGCATCTAATAATGTAGCCGAGTATGAAGCACTTGTTCATGGCATAAAAGTGGCCAAGGAAATTGGCATCAAAAGGATCATGTGTTTTGGTGACTCGGATTTGGTCATTCAGCAAGTCTCTGGGCAGTGGGATGCATTGGATGCGAATATGGCACTGTATCGTTTTCATGTGCAATAGATTTCGGGATACTTTGACGGGTGTGAATTTCATCACATATCTAGAGCAGAGAATGATGCAGCGGATGTATTATCCAAGTTAGGCTCATCTCGGCAAGCAATTCCACCAGGAGTAGCGTTGGAACATCTCAGAAAACCATCGATCAAGCCGTCACCAAAATCCGAGTCAATTAGGCTCATCTCGGCAAACCAAGAGTTAGATGTTGTGCCAATGGACATTGACTCAGGGGCAGGTTCGAGTAACTCGGGGACTATTCCACTCACCTCAACAGTTGCCGAATCACACTCGAGGACTCCTCAGGTTATGTCGGCAGAACATATGTCGGCTGAGCCAATGGAAATCAATGAGGAAACAGATCCGGCACCAGTAATACCAACCTGGTCGCAACCAATATTCAACTACTTGAAAGATGGAACGTTGCCAAATGAGGAGATACTGGCAAGGCAAACAGAAAGAAGAGCAAAAGCGTTCACAATAATCAACAAGGAGTTGTACAAAAGGAGTGTGACAAGTGTACTGCAGCGTTGCATAAGTCCATAGAAAGGCCAAGAAATATTATTGGACATTCACCAAGGAGAATGTGGGAACCATACATCCTCAAGAGAATTGGTAGCCAAGGCATTCCGACATGGATTCTACTGGCCAAGTGCACTGGCTGAGGCACAGGAGCTAGTAAGAAAATGCAACAGTTGCCAACGTTATGCGTCGAAGTCACACCTGCCAGCATCTGAGTTAAAGACTATACCAATCACTTGGCCATTTGCAGTATGGTGCCTGGATATGGTAGGACCTTTCAAACCAGCGATGGGCGGCATGACTCACATACTAGTAATGGTTGATAAGTTCTCCAAATGGATAGAAGTGAAGCCCATCAAGAAATTGGATGAAAAAATAGTTGTCACATTCCTAAAAGATATAATCTTCAGATACGGTTACCCACACAGTGTGATCACAGATAATGGCACAAACTTTGACGAAGGAGCCTTCGCTCGCTTCTGTAGGAAAAACCGAATAAGACTTGACGTAGCATCAGTTGCTCATCCAGAATCAAATGGACAAGTTGAACGAGCTAATGGCTTAGTTCTTTCCGGGATAAAACCCCGCCTAATGGATCCACTCCAGAGATCACCTGGTTGCTGGATTGAGGAACTACCCTCAGTACTGTGGAGTTTAAGGACAACTCTAAATCGATCAACATGCTATACACCGTTCTTCCTTGTGTATGGGGCAGAAGCAGTTTTGCCTGCCGACATAGAATATGACTCGCCAAGAGTAAGACAATACTCGGAAGCCGAGGTAAAACAGGCCCGAGAAGATGGAGTTGACTTACTCGAAGAAGCAAGGGAATTGGCATTGTCCAGATCCGCAATATACCAACAAAGTCTCCGACGCTATCATAGCCAGAAAGTTCAACCTCGTGTTTTCCGAGAAGGGGATATGGTGCTCAGGCTGGTGCAATGCACAACTGGGATGCATAAGCTTTCACTGCCATGGGAAGGACCATTCATTGTAAGAAAAGCATTGCACAATGATTCATATTATCTAATAGATGCTCGTGAGGCACAAAAGAACAAAGCGGACAGATCGGGTGATGAGACCAAAAGGCCATGGAATGTGGCATTGCTCTGTCCTTTCTACACTTAGGGGAAGCAGTGTATGTATCTCTCAAACTCTCATATGTCGGATACTCATGCCGGCTATGTGCTGATGATAAAATGGTATGACTCGAAAAACTGACTCGGGGACTACCCCTTATGTTTATCCTTTGATATTCTATGTCGGCTGGCGTTGACACTTGAGACTTATCTCAGAACAAGTAATGTTTACTCACATAGAATCAACTCTTCGACTATGTTGTTGTCCGAAAACACGGCTTCATGGCAAGCAAGAGGAAAAGATCAACGATGAGTAAACATGAACACCGGATAAGTAAAAGGAAAAATGCGAGTCAACCCTATGTGTGTTTTCTAACTAACCCACTGCAGGATTTATTGGTTTGTATGTCGAATGATCCTAGGTCAAGTGGCCTGGTTTCATATCCGCTAACTCAATAGTTAGAACTTTGAGACTCTAATGTCGAACGCCAAAAAAGATAGGCAAGAGCCAAATTCAAGGAAAAGAGGTAACGACAAAATGAAACTCGGGGACTTGCCCCTGGATGATTGGCATTCAGAGCAAATTAAAAGTTTAAGCCTTATCAAAAGGCACACACCCAAAATAAGTGCATTGTATGTTACATTTGCACCCAACATACCGGGGATCTCATCAAGGTTAAGTGTTTTTCATAACTAGCTTAAGCAGCAGCTGGCCTCCGGAGGAGTGTTCTTGGGGATGGAGCTAGGAGCATCATCTGGAGCGTCTGCCGAGTCAGGTGCATCGGTGGCCGAGTCTACAGGACCATCTAACTCGGTGGCCTTGCTGTCAACACCTTCGTCGTTGACAGTCTCGGCAAGAGGCTCACCAAGGTCAAGGAAGCTGGGCCCATCGCACAAGCATGCACCAGGGCATACTCGACCATGGCATAAGCTCGCTCCTGGCGCTTCTTAATGAGATCAGGATTGTGAATCCACTTACCTTCAGCCCTCATGCATTCAAGAACATCAAGGTTGATGTCCTCGTACCATGACAGCACAAAGGCAAGGGCCTTGTCCACTGCAGCTCGACCGGCCGACTCGCGCCATTGATCCAGCCTATCTTCAGTAACAAGCAACTTGGCGGCCAAGGGCTCGATAAGCACAGGCACATCCTCATCCGGCCAGAGCATCCTGAACGCATGGATTGCCGACTTAAGCAAGTCGACACCACATGACTTTAGAGTAGTTGCACGCTTTGACAGCGCCGCTAGGTGCTCATCAATGGTAACCTCGCCATCAGCAGGAGCTCTAGACTCGGCTCGAACCTTCTTCATGGCCCTTATTGCAAACATCTCAGCCTCGGGGAAATTCTTTGCAAAGGCGAAAGGACATTAACAAAACAGTGAAAAAGAGGCAGAGAATAATGATGGGGGTATAGTAAAAAGGGTAAGGACTCACTACCAAGAAAAGAGTTAATGGCGCCAAGTTTGCTTTGCCAAATCTTAGCCTTGGCCTAAAGAGCATCCAGATCCTGGTGCGCCGACTGAACGACCAACTCGTCCTCTTTGAGCAGCTGATTAGTTTTATCGGCACTGGCAGCATGCTGGATATCCTTCTTGGCAAGCTCCTCCCGCAAGCCCTTCACCTCAGACTGGTGCTTCTGCTCCAGATCCGCCATCTGCTTCTTCAGCCAAGTCACCTCGTCTCGCTCCTGTTGGATCTTGATCCGGTGCTTCTCTGCTTAATCAGAGAAGCGATGTGTCAGTAACAACACACTATCTCGGATCCGTCGAGATGAAAATGAAAAAAGAATAAGCATAAATGCAGAGCAGTGATAGAGTTTTTAAGAGCTTACTTTCAGCATCTCTGATCTGTAAGTGCAAAGCATCGATGGTGGACTGAGCGGAAGCTATGGAAAAACAATGCGAAAAATTCAAGGAGATGAATCAAGAAGGATTTTCCAAATAAAGGCAAGATGAGTAAGGAAAAGTACCTTGGCCCTAAGCCTCAGCTTTGAGATCTTGGTAAGCGATCTCAAGCTTTCTATGCTCCAAGAGGAGAGCCTGATGCACCTTGGTGCGCTCATTGTGCATGAGCTACACAAAAATAGATAGTCAGAAGGTGTGCGATCAAGCTCACAGCCGAATAACAGTTGGTTTCTAACTTAGAGCTTACAGCCGACTAAGTTCCTTACTCGGTAGTAACCTCGGGGACTAGGGATCATGTATAATAAAAAGATACTCAGTACGCAAAAGAGTAAGAAAGTTACTAACCTCGTTCACTTCATTCGCCTTGGCCATCAAGGCGATGTCCTTTTGCGTCATATCCGAGACGGCCTTGGGGCCCAACTTCATCTTCTTACCAGCACCAGAGCTCAGCTCCTGCTTGCCAGCCGCGTTCCAGGCAACGGTGTAACATTCCGCAGAACCAAGACCGTTCCCGCTGAGCATCCGGGTCAGGACTTGCCCTCTCTTAAGGGTAGTCCCCACCCCGACACGGGTAGAAGAAGCGCTGGTGTGCAGGGCACCAGCTCTGGAAATGCTGCCAGAGTCGGCAGCTGCATATTCGCCCAACTGATCCGCTGAAGCGGGTGCCGTTGTTGATATTGTGGGCCAAATCTGTGTGGTGGTGCTTAGGGCATGGATCAGGGTCAGCTGCTTGGTCATTGAGGGCTTGCTGGTTGCGGGGCGAGCGTGGCCTTGGGCAGTGGGCCGAGTCTGATTTTTGTCCAGAAAAACAGGAGGAGCAGGTCTAGAACTGGTTGGGGGAAGAGACAAGAGCCGAGTGAGCAGGCTCAACAACATTTGGTGGGCAACAACTAGATCAACAGGGACACTGGATACAAGAGAGCTAACATCAGGGGTCTTCTCGGTGCCGATATTATTGGCGCCGGGATCGAGGGTCTGTTATGACAATACAACTAGAGAGCTAGGCTGGGTCTCCTCCGACGGGTGTGCCACCGGGTCAGCCTCACTCTGAGACGCATGAGTCTCAGTAGTGGGGGCAGTGTCCCGGACGGGATTCTGCACAGAAGTGTCGGCACGAGGAGGAGCTGGCCTTAATGGCGAAGAAGCCATGCTAGGTGCGGCTTGGCTAGCAGACAAGGCTGCCGCGCTGAAAATAAGAACAAAGGCCTATAAGAAAACAATCATAGAACCAGAGAGAAATATGAAAGCTAACGAGCATAAAAACTTACCCGGAGACGGTTGGGTCGTGCAGAATGTGACGAGTGACCGGGCGCCCAACAACTTTGTGAGTCTAGGATAGCGTGGCAGCAGCAGGAGCAGCAGGATCAACCTTGCGCTTCTTTGAAGGCTTAGTGCTGGAGGAGGCTCCGCGTCGCTTACCTGGCTTTACGGCAGGGATCTTGCCGACTCCGCCCACAGCGAGAGGGGAACCTCGTGTACCTGGCCATCTGCATAAGTAAATAGCGAGCTCATTCGGATAAGTCAGAAAGTTAAGGTTAAAAGACAAGTACCTCCAGAACTTCACAGTCATCATCATCGTCAGACCAATCTCGTAAGGGATTTCGAGTAGAGGTCTTACCCGGAGTAGAGGCAGCAGCAACAACAACAACAACATGCGGGATCGACATGAAGCACTCCAAGTCGAACTCAACTTCATCAGAGTCGGAGCGGTCCTCATAATAGCCCCAGGAGGGACAGTACTGTCATCAACCTGGTGAACGAGATTCTGCGGAAGACAAACAGAATAAAATCAATAAAGAACGGAACGACAAGTGAACAAAAGAAGAGTTATGTTGGCTCAAAGATGACTCGGATGATTACCCAGAGAACAATCCTATCCCGGCTGAAAGGGGGGCAGCTCTAGGCCCAGTTATCTGCTAAGGTCAGCTTGAAAATTGAGCTGACTTGGCGGGAAACAGAGTCGTTGGTAAGCTCCAGCGTGGAGTGCCGGGCAGGATCTCGCGGCTCTCTCATGAAGCACATATTGTGGCTTCTGGCCTGGATGGGGCTGACTCAGCGTGCGATAAAAGCACACATGAGATCCTCCTCAGTAAGGTGGAAGTTCTCATCCGGCGAGAGCATCCTCTCAAGGATCCCGTGAGCCTCATTCACCGCGGCATTCTTGTCGCGCGGGTCAAGCTTCCAGAACTCCTTGCTGGGAACCTCGTCCTTGAAGGGGGGAAGCCAGATGTAATTGTTGGACCCGCTATTCTTGACATAGAAGAAATTTTTATGCCATTTCTTGCAAGAATCTATGTCGGTGACCCGAGGAAAGACAAACTCTTTCCTAGGCGTGATACTAGCGGCACCGCACCTAGTGGACCTTTTCTCTCCATGGGGAATGCCGGAATCAGGCACTACTTGAATCCTAAAGTTAAAATACTTGGCCCAGAGAAGAACAGTGGGCCAAATGACGAGATAGCCCTTGCAAGCAGAAATGAAGCAAGACAGGGAACCAATCGCATTGGCAAGCAAATGGTGGGTTTGAAGATGGAAAGTGGAGAGTAAAGAAACAAAGAAGTTGCTAACAGGCAAAGGAAAACCACGCTCAAAGTGTGAGAGGAAAACTACCCTCTTATTAGCCTCGGGTTTGAGAGAAATCTCACCAGAGGGGAGGCGACAATCAACCTCAAGCGGGATGCGCCTGGTGGAGCGCAGCCACTCGAGTTCTTCTGCGGAAACTTTCAAGCCCTCCCAGCCGCCGCGCTCGTCGGCGGCGACCTCCTGCTCCTCTGCCCCCTCAGCGGCATCGCGGGCGTCCATGGTGTCACTGGTTTCTGGCCCTTCCGCAGTTGGAAGAGGCTTGGAAGTGCAAGGACCCGTAGTAGAATTGGAAGGGGAGGAAAAGAATCGCAGGGAAGAAGCCACGGAGAAGAAGAACCGCAAGGAGGAAGTTAGGATTTGGGAGCGCAAGGAAGAAGAAGATGGCAAGGGGAAACTAAACAGGCGAGGGAAGTTAAATTCCCCTCCCCCTACTTAAGGGGAGTAAAAACCCCAAGCGTGGGATCCTCCTACGCCGTGTGGCCACCCTGTGGCCGTGTATCCTGCCGAGTGAGCGTATCAGCGAGCGCCACGTGTAGGCGATATACGGAAAATCCATAGCCACGTCACGCTGCGCAAGACACGAGGCGCTGAGCGATGGGACTGCCACAGTGACAGGGAGTTACTGTGCCGCCGTCACTGTGCGGTCAGGATTTGAGACAAAATTTGAGGCAACTCATCATGATTACGAGCTGTCAGTGACTAAGGCAAGCCAAAAAATGACTCGGCAGCGTCCAAAGTGACTCGGCCCGAGGCAAGCCAAAAAGTCAAAGATAAGACTCGAAAGGAGCAAGTTAGACTCGGCAAAGATCGAGATTACGCTGAACAGTGCGCCTTAAGCGGTAAATGCAGAGAGAAAAAGAGGTTCCAAGCACATTAAAGGAACCGGGAGACGCCTAACAACAAAAACTGCTAGGCATCACCAGCTTCGGGGACTAATGTCGAGGGAATAACCCCCGGTAGGGTCATAAGGGGTAAAACATTGCCCAGCTTGGCTTGTGCCGAGTGAAGAATAAATCTGGCCGGGTAAAAACAGCCAGGTAAGAAGGTCATGTATGGCCGACATGAAAATTATGTCGGCACGTATAAGACAAGTTTGTTTACCTTACAGGAAGCAACAAGCCGAGTCTCACGAGGGAAGGCTGAGTCTCAAAGGACGTGTGGCAGCTTTCCGAGTGAGGTTCAGGAGGGACCATGGTAAAGCACAGTCAAAAGAGAAGGGCGACGCCGGATGACACAAAAGGAGCCGGGTGACGCCTAAAGCAAGGGCTGATGTACAAAGACGTTGTATGACGCCAAAAGAGCTGGAAGATACATACCAGAAGACCGTTAGCTGTCTAGCTTTGTGGACCGGGTCAAGGGGCTCATGGCTAGCCCATGACCCGACCCGTATAGTAAAGACCAAGGTCCAAACAGTAACCCCAGAACCCAAAGGGGTGTGACCTAGCTGCCAACTCCTATATAAGGAGGGGCATATCTAGGGTTTGAGGAGGTTGGATCAAGTAGGAAACTAGTTCCCTGAGGCTTTGCTCAAACAACTCAAGGAGCACTTGTAAACTTCTAGTGTCAATAAAATTTCTAAGTGTGGAGAGTTCATCTTGTTCTTCGTGCACGGCTAGACCGTACACTCCCTCCCCGGTTACCACAAGCGTCCATTCGGCCCCCAACTAAAACCTACCCATGGCATCTACCGTGACACCACAACGACAGTCATTGCCATGCGAGAAATGTAGTCGATCGATGCCATTAATGGATGTCGACGCTGCTTTGTCCGTGGACCAAATATGTGTAGGCCCGCTGGGTACACAGTCACCCGCAATCAGACGAGGCGCAATCAGACGAGGCGAGGACATGGGTCTCCGTCCTATCCACGGGCCACCGCAAACGGACCGACTCAGTTCGAATCGCTGCCTAAAAGTGTTGGGGCATGCGTTGGAGTTGCCCTAAGTGAATAGTACCCTATGCTATTCACACATAATTTGGTTTTTAAGGAAGGGAGCGACTATATCTCAGGCGCCTGAGAATCTTTTATGTCTAAGTCGCTGACATTATCCTACTATCTGTGCTAATTTTTTTTGCGAAAATTCCACCGATCTATTAATAATCATCAACAGTAGTACAAACCGGCCTAAAAGTAATAAAAATACAAACATGTCGATGGACCACGTAGCAAAGACTACAAACAATAGCACGAGCCGAAGACGCGCCGTCGTCCTCATCCCTCCATATCACCAGAGCCGGACAAAGCTTGTCGTAGTAGACAGACGGGAAGTCGTCGTGCTGAGGTCCCAAAGAACTAGCACACTAAAGCAGCAACCATCGCCAATGATGACATCAGTAGATTGGAAGAGACTGACATGAAATTAACACGAAAAACGACTAGATCCCAGGAGATCAGCCGGACACACGACTCCACGCACCCTCCGTCAGCGCTAGGAGCACCACCAGAGTGAGGATAGACTGGAGAGGAATTCTAACTTCAGGTTGTAGCCGTCGCCTTAATATCCAGAAAAAGACACGAAAAAATTGCCTAAACGAAGAACAAAAACCTCCCGTCGGCGAGAGACCACGGTCCGCCACAACTCTAAGGCCCTAAGACCATCGGAGGCGGAGCAGACCGACGACGTCACCGGCGGAGGGAAGTAATCCTAGATGGGTTTTTTGAGCCGCCGCCTCGGCCTCCTGGGAGCATCCGCACGTACGTACAATCTAGTTGCAACTTAAAAAATTATACTAATTCTCAGTTGTAACCTAGTTGTAATTCATTAAATTTTTAGTTACAATCTAGTTGCAACTCATGTATAAGTTTCATGTTACACGAATCACGAGGTAATATCAAATCCGTTTAAGGAATGTATTATCATATTTTTGGATTAAATTTTGAAGATGCACAATATACAACATAAACTATGTTTATGGTTTATTTTATTAGATTTTCTGAGAACTTGGAAGTACAACCTGTGGCAAACTGAAGTTTCCAGATAGTACACACGATACTCTTCAGAAAACGTCACGAAATTGCTAAATATTTTCACCTGCCCCTCTCTTACGGCAGCTCCTCTCTCGGCACAGTGAAGAAAACCCTAGCGGTTCCACCTGCGAGAGACGAAGGGACGAACGTTAAAAAGAAAAAGAAAAAGAAAAAGAAAAAAGACAAAGGGCCTCAGCGGACTTTTGGTTCTGGTCTTCTGGGCCTTAATTAAAAAAGATCAAACCCGTTTGCTTTCTTGACCTTGTCCGTCGTCCTCCCTTTCTCCGCACACCAAACAGAAAACCCTCATCGAGCAGAGGGGGGGAGGTGTGGGGAGTAGGGGGAGAAAAATTCGAGCGGATTCGCGAGGGCTAGACCCAGGGTATTCGTGGAGGAGAGGCGGGCGATGGTGGAGGTGATGGCCTCGGAGAGGCAGTTGGTGGTCGCCGTGGAGGGCACGGCGGCGCTCGGGCCCTACTGGCCCGCCATTGCGGCCGAGTACGTCGAGAAGATCGTGCGGTACGTCCTGCGATGTTTTCCTTTTTCTAGGGTTTCGGTAGTGGAATTCGGATTGTCCGTGACGGGAGAAGTAGCTGGGAGGGGAATTCGATCTCTTTTTTTCGTGATCCCTGTTTAGGTTTTGTGTGTGCAGACTGCTAGTGTTTTTTTTCTTTCACTTAAAGTTGAGATGGAGTATCTGTGAGGGGAACCAGGCTTAGCCTTTCCCACTGCCAGATTTTATCATGTTTAATCGTATTTAATGGAAAACATTTCTTTTCTTTTTTGAGGGAAAACATTTCTAGTGTCACTAATTCATGAAGAATTCTGAATTTTTGCAGGAGCTTTTGTGCAGCTGAACAGGTAACTCCCTCCTGTTTAACCATTTGTGATCTGAATTCTTGATTGATCCATATCATCACCTGAATTCTGTCTAACTGTAAATACCTGATCTCTGCAGAAACTTGGGGCGGTACCGCCTGAGCTCGCATTAGTTGTCTTCCATACCCATGGACCTTACAGTGGTACGATTTTGTTTTCCTCTATATAATCCTCCAGGCCACTGGTTCGATTCATCACCAAGTTTTCATGTTTAGCTCTCTATCAAATAGGTAATTTACGAAAATGACCTCCTGTTGCAATGCAGCTTTTGTTGTCCAACGCAGCGGTTGGACAAAAGATATGGATGCTTTTCTTTCGTGGTTATCAGGAATATTGTTTAGTGGTGGAGGCTTCAGTGAATCTGCTATCTGCGAAGGTCTTTCTGAAGCACTGATGGTATTGATGTGTTATCACTATTCACAATCTCTTTGCTAACAATAACTTGCTCTAGCGTTGCTTTATCGTTCTTGTACGCGTAGTTTGTTCTAAAGTTTCAGTAGTGTACTTAATTTCCTACCTGAATAAGATAATTGTAATGACACGAACAAAACAATTAACTTATTTAACCTACAATTTCTGTAATCGAGCCCACTTTTGTAGGTCATTTCCTTCCTTGGTAAATGAATTGTTCTATTTCTAGAGATGTTTTAGTTTGAAAAATAATACATGTTTCTACATCTCCTTGTACCCGAGGATACGGTTGGATTTTGTGTATGGTATGTGCTTGTTTTTCTCCATGCCAGGGCGTAAGCACTGGGCATAGTTAGCGGGAGCTTCTTAGTATTGCCATTACTTTCATTATTTTGTTAAGTTTTCCAGAAAGTGAGTTTGTATTTTGTACTGCTGTTATTTCGATTATAGGCCAGGTTCTCTTCTATTTATTTCTTGCACAAAGCCATTGTTTGGGTGAGAACGTACTCAAGTATGAGATTGAAATCCCTGATATGGCTATGGTTACTGTTGGGCAGTTGGACTTGTATAATAGGCAGAGCCCTAATTATTCTTCCGTGAGATAAAACTTGTATAAGAAATATCAGTAGATCAAGGTTCAAAATTTTCTGCAAACAAAGGAATCCTTGGAGCGACGTTCACCATTTTCTGCAAACAAAGTTATATCAGTAAATCGAGGTTCAAAATTTCTACGTTTACTCTTGTTAGTGTTTTTCAATTTCCTTGCAGCGGCGTTCGCCATTTTCTGCAAACTGGCATCGAACTATGTTTTTCTGCAAACCTTCATCTATGAAACAGACATGTAAATTCTTTTTTTTTGCGAAAACGCAAAAAGCTTTGCATTTCGATGCACTGATAGATAAGAAGTATATGATACAAGTCCTAGAGAGGACCAACACCCGCACCATACAACTCAACCTGAGAAGCTAGGCTAAGGGAGTATTTGGCGCAACCCCCGTGCTCCAGCATCAGCCCATGTCATAGCCTCGGCTTTGATCGTGTCGACTAGGGAAGCCACCGAGGGGGACTCGTTGTTGAAGACGACCGCGTTCCTATGCTTCCAAATCCACTACGCTATGATAACTATGTCACTTTTCTATTCAATTTAGTTGCTATGTTGTTATTACCATATGTATTGCCACCATGCTTATTTCTTTTTATTTATTGAACCAGATACTCCAAGGCAGTCCTAGTAACAGCCAGAATAATCAAAACAATGAAATACAAAAGCATTGTATACTTGTTGCTGCGAGTAATCCTTACCCTTTGCCTACACCTGTCTACCGTCCTTATGTTCAAAGTGGTGATCAAAAAAAGAACAATGAAGCAACAAAGGAATCCTGTCTTGCTGATGCTGAGACCGTTGCGGTTGCATTTGCTCAGGTGCTGAATCAATACTACTAACTTGCATATTATTGATTACCTGTATTTAATGGAGTGCTAAGCAGTACTTTGTTGGATCTAATTAATATTATGGATGCAGTGCTCTGTATCGTTGTCGGTGGTATCTCCTAAACAGCTTCCAACCTTGAAGGCAATATACAATGCGGTAATTCATCAGTTATTGTTTTGTCAATCTTAAATAAATTGGAAGCATCCACTCTTATGCTATTTCCTTTCTTTGATACCTTAGTCGATTAACTATTCTAGTTGATAGATTTATACTTGCTTATTTATTTTGACTTGCTCGGGAAAAACCTTGAACAAACATGATCATGTGAAGTTGTGCTTTCTGCAGTACCTCACCCAATAGCTTGGGCCAGTCCACTAGTTTCCAGAAAAGTTTAGATGTTCTTGTAGTTGTGTGTGGTCTTAAACTCCCCCTTTTCTAGTCATAGTTTGTAAAATATAAATGTTTTGAAGCTTCAAGCGTTGTACCACATAACCTTTGTTGCGGATTACAAAAATAAAAATCCACCCACGTTAATTGCATTAGCAGAGCAGATGAAATTTCAAGACAATGCCTTTCCATGATCTCCATATTTCCCCACTTAATCATGTTAGGCGTCACTAACTTACATGATTTTAATCTGACTTTATGCAAAATGATGAGCACTTTGTTACTCTTGTGAGTGGGCTCCGAGTACTGATACTGTTCATATTTATTGCAGGGGAAGAGGAATCCTCAAGCTTCTGATCCATCAGTCGATCATTCAAAAAATCCGCATTTCCTTGTTTTGTTGTCTGAGAGTTTCATGGAGGCTCGAACCGCTCTAAGTCATTCTTTACCAAACCTGGTACCAAACCACACCATTACAAAAATGGACACTGCACCTGCAGCTAATGTGCCAGGACCAACTTCGAATGTCAATTCCTCAGGTTGAGCAACTGCTAATTGTACTTAGTTTCACTGAGATTTTATAGCCTTTGGTTCTGACCCCATTTTGCATGAAACCTTGTGGCTTGTGCTGTTGCTATGCTGTGTGCACAGGAGGGGTATAGAGAAAGCTTTTAAAAAAGAGGTATAGGTGTTTGTCCTAGTTTAGTGTGAAATTAGTTCAACAAAGCTGCAATTTGGTAAAAAGGTAAATAGCGTTGGGCTAAAGTAAAAACCACTTTGGATATTACCCTTTGGGTTGGGATACACAAATGAATATATACATTGATAAACACTTCTATCTGTATATACGCACGCTGTGTTTCCATGTGTATGAGTGTTGATGTAGTCCTTGTTTGTTAGTGAAGTAAATTTCACAAACTCACATTCCAAAATGCTGGGTTTTAGCTCTTGTAGTCAATGTTGCTATATACCTATGTATTCAATTGCGGTGATGCATTTTTGATATTGTTTACTTTACAAGCTCCAGCTATGTTAACCAAGGACTCCTGTGATTTCACATCGTGTTCTTTGCTTCTGCTCATATCGTCTCATTATTGCCCCACCAATTCGTGATGGCTAATATATTTATAATATCTCCAGTGAATGGATCGCTAATGGGCCGGCAACCGACTGCAAATGTTAAAGTGGTAGGCTTAAAAAATATACCTTTTATTTTCTGTATATGCTTTTGATTGTAACTGTACCTTAACAATTTGCATTTTCAGGAACCAACAACTGTACCAGCAATGGTTTCTGCTCCTGCATTCTCCCATATGACACCTATTTCAAATGTTACTTCACAAGGGGTAACAACCATGCAAAGTTCTTCACCATCGATTATTTCACAAGAAACAAATGGTGCAAATGAAATCTTGCAAGAACATAAGCCTTTAATAAACCCTATCCAGCAACAAGGTCGGCCTGGTGGCCCAGCAAATGTCAACAACATCTTAAACAATTTATCACAACATCGGCTTTCTTTACCAGGAGTTACCTCGATGGGACCTAACATGGGGGCAACTCCTATACAAGTGCACATGTCAAATATGATATCCAGTGGCATGACATCAACTCCCCCCATCATAACTTCTATGTCTGGAACAGTACAACCAATTGGTGCTGGTCTCGGTTCTTTTGGATCGAACACTTCTACTGTATCTGGCAACTCAAATGTTGCTGTATCATCTTCTTTGGCTAACATGCAAAACAACATGGCTATGGCACAAGGTGGTCTGATGACTGGTTCACATGGTGCACAATCAGGACAAAGTGGAATGGGTACGAACCAAAATATGGTAAGTAGTATGTCTTCTACGCCTGCAATGATGCCAACACCAGGGATGGGCCAACAGGTTGGAGCAAATACTCTTAGTGTGAACAACAGTTCTGCTATGAATATGCCTGGTCAGAATCCTAATGGGCAGCAACCATCCAAGTATGTAAAAATTTGGGAGGTAAAGGTTCCAGCTTGTGCCTCATACCCTTTTCATAGTAGCTTTTCCATAGATTGCTAAATGTAATGTACTGTTTTAAATTATGGTAAATAGTTAGTTAGTAACTATCACTTTGAAATTACTTCAGCAAAATGTTAACTGGACAGATATTCTCCAAATCTATCATATATTGTTCACATTGGGTCATATTCTAGGGAAGTTTAGTTGTATGCCACTATTACATGACCAATTTTGAGACACGCAACCGTCACCGATCAGTTTTGGGGTATGCTACTGCAATGTTTGTTCTTTGAGAAATGACACTGGAACCATTTTCTTCCAAAAATGCTGCTATTGAGTACTCCCTCCGTTCAGAAATATAAGACGTTTTAGCTTTGTGAATCGAATGTTTCTAGACGCCTTTTAGTGTATAGGTTCATAGAGGTTCGGAGTGAACCTATACACTAAAAGACGTCTAGATACATTAATTTCACAAAGCTAAAATGTCTTAAATTTCTGAACGGAGGGAGTACTTGACTGCTCGTTCTTTGAGATAGCCATGATGGACAACCTAAGATCAGACCATAATGCTCTTCCTTCTCCCTCCATGTATTGAGGTTATTATGTTATGTTTAAAGCAAAAGAGGTTAAACGTTTAGTGTTTTATTTTCAATTGATTATGGAATTTTCATTGGACATAGATTTTTCACCCATGTGGGTCATGTGATGCACATGTACCTTCTGAATTTCATGGATCCTATATCCTTGTATTTCTGTGATGTCTGGACCTTATTTCCTGTTGTATAAACTGGAATGGAAATGAATTATCTGCGAGTAATTTACTTTGCCTTCTATACTTTAAGTATCAACTCTTGAAGAAAGCGTGTTACGTGTGAAATTAAAATACACATTGCTATGATCCTCTATTTATATACTATGCATGCTGGCATTAAATCTAGAAAATATTATCGAGTCATTGAAAATTTCTCTTTTTGGATATAACCTAGCAACATGCTATGAAAAATGATGTATGCTACAAGAGCTCATAGCTAACTCATGTGTTTATTTAAACTCATATTTTGTGATTAACACTTTTATAGCCTCATGTCGGGTTTATTCATCTTGCTGATGTTGTGTCTGGTGTGTTTGCCTAGTGGTACAGAACATGATGTCTTTCTATTTATATTTCAGGGAACTTTGTCTGGGCAAAGGCAAGGACAGCCTGTATTTATTTGTAAACTCGAAGTAAGTCTCCATCTGTATTGCTGAACTCACTCTGATACAGTGACAATTTCCCCCCTCTATTTATCTGGTTTTTTTTTTCGAAACGGGCTGTTTATCTGTTGTGTTTTTAATGGAAAAGACGATTAACAGTCTGTGTCATCAAAATGGGGTCATATGTTCTTTCACCTCTTTTCTGTTAGGACTGCGCACTGATTGGATGCAATGATTCATTAGTGCATATGTAATGCGATCATTCATGACAATAATACCTCTCTAGAGTGTTCTCTATTCTTGAGACGGTCAGAAACTCACTACCTGGAATAAAACTTTTTTTTGTGTAAACAGCATCTGAGCCCCACTGTGGATTATGTGAATTAGTAATGAAGATGTAGGCTATTGATCCATTAGATCCAAAATTGAAAAAGATCACAAACAAATGATACATAGAATCTACAAGCTATAAACGATACAATAGATCATAAGGGACATATTATGTAATATCCAACATATTGCATAAAATCGCTGACATCTCAGGAGAGATTGTGACTTTCAATCAGTTCAAATAAAAAAAACAACACTCTTCTGTCTATGCTGAGAGCTGACTGTTGCTCAATTGGTGGGGGTGGGGGTGGGGGATCGTTAACCCACCCACCAGGGTTCGGCTTCCCTATATGTTTATTTGATGAATATGTTCAAAATATGCAATTGTTTCTTGTAATGCAAAGTTCCAAATGAACCAACAGCCCATTGGTATTTCTCCTTGAAGAATAGCTTGGTTGGACCAGCTTGATTTCTAGTTCAGGCCAAAACATCCAAGACTTATAAAGATGTCCTCCAAGAGATTTTAATTAAAAAAGGTTCAATCTTCCAAAAACCTTATTGCTGCAAAGAGCACAGACTTAACTTCCCCCACATTAACATTCTTCTCTCCATTAAGTGTTGACTTTGTCGTGCAGCAAAATTCATAGAAACACTGTTTAGCATACATGTTTTTCTGAACCCAATGGAAGTTGGTGAAACATGGAACATGAACATCTTTTCATGGTTTTAATGTACACATTCAAATCTGAAACATATTGGTACAGTATTGGATTGTGTTCTGTAAATCTGCTATTCTTTTAACTGTTTATGCTGTACCATATTCTGTGCAAGCCATATTAATTTGTTATATTCTCATCTTAGCATATGTCTTGCAGGGTTACAGGAGTGGGACAGCGTCTGACACGTAAGTTTTCTTTTGCAATACTTTATATGTTTGTGAATGTTTTGTAGCTAGCTGCTGCCATTGTCTTGAATATGAATTATTTAGCAAAAAGAGTTACCTTTTAGTGCGTACTATGGATGCAACAGCCGCCCTCCTCATGAGGTCATTCTCATTATACTACCATTCCACCTGTTATGCATCTTGTGCTTTCTGGGAAATTGTCTGCACACATTTTAGAGCAGCAATAGGATTATGGGATGCTAAGGTTTGCAGACCCATTAAATACCAATTGCTCTAGATTGGTATGTCATGTTTATTTCGATTTGCAGCACCTACCAAATAATACTAGTGTACTATTGCCATATATTCACGAACATATAAATTTCCTGAGTTAGCTGCTGGTCAAGTACAATGACAGTAGGAAACCTATCAAAATTCCTCGTATTCCTAAATACGATACTGCTGGATGAAGAGACTTTTCATTCTCTTGCACTTGTTGGCAATTTTTGAAAGCAGATTACATCGACTCAGTTATAATCTATTAACATGTTCTTATGTTTCTCCTTGCGACGTGCTTTATACAGTCTGCACATTATGCTGTCAATACCTAGAAAAACTGAACCTGTACTTTCTGTTTGCAGTCTTGCAGCAGACTGGCCAGAAACAATGCAGATTGTGCGACTCATAGCCCAGGAGCATATGAATAACAAGTTTGTCGTTCAACTACCCCATTATTTTCCTTGTTAAAACCAGTCACATTATTACATTATCTAACAATGTGATGGTCCTAATATCTTTCCTGCTAAACTTTTTCTGTTTGATCATGTAATTCTACAGGCAGTATGTTGGCAAGGCAGACTTTCTAGTATTTCGAACATTAAATCAGCATGGGTTCCTTGGACAACTACAAGAGAAGAAACTGGTCAGTGACTTTTACTGAATGTTACTCACTACATGTTTAGTCTATTTTGGAATACTCATATTCTCATTTGAACTGCATTTCATCAACCGTCATACATACATTTACTTAATTTTAATGTTCAAGCTGTTCCTTATTTCAGTGCGCGGTGATTCAGCTGCCTTCACAGACTTTGCTGCTGTCAGTGTCTGACAAAGCTGGGCGCCTCATCGGAATGCTTTTCCCAGGGGTATGTTGACAACTAATTGAAAAATTAGGAAACTGTCTCCATGTTTTCATCAACATAATTTTCTACGGAGTTTTTTGCAGGATATGGTGGTATTTAAACCACAGGTCTCGACTCAGCAGCCACCGATGCAGCAACAGCAACAGCAACTACAACAGCAGCAGCACCAGCTACAACAATTACAACAGCAACAACTACAACAGCAGCACATGCAAATGCAGCCACAAGGCCAGCAACTCCAGCAGCAGCAGATGCAGCAAATGCAACAGCAACAGATGCAGCAAATGCAACAGCAACAACAGCAACAGCAGCAGCAACTGCAGCAGCATCAAATTCAACAGCAGCAACAGCTCCAGCAGCAACAGATGCAGCAAATGCAACAGCAGCAGCAGCAGCAGCCTCAACAGCTCCAGCAGCAGCAGCAGCAGCAGCAGCCTCAACAACTGCAGCAGCAGCAACAACTCCAGCAGCAGCCCCAGATGGTAGGCACAGGGATGGGGCAGCAGCAGTTCATGCAGGGGCATGGTCGTGCAGTGCAGCAGATGATGCAAGGAAAGATCGCGCCACAGGGGCCAGGAAGCATGTCTGGGGGAGGCTACCTATCTTGAAACATCTCATGCTCTCTGGACATCATCTGAGTAAGCCGGCTCTCACTCTGCGGGTTCATGTGGTTCCAGGTGCCACCGACTTGTCAGATGAAAGACTACACTGAGCTCTTGAGAGGTGGTTAAAAGTTAGTTTCACAAACCTGGCTATCGCGTGGTGGTTTTATTATGTTTATGTAAAGAGAGTCATGCGGGAAGTTTCCTTAACGTCTCATGCCTAGCCTGTAGCTGATGTATGTGATGATGATCATGACGTTGCATTCGTTGTGTGTGAATCGTGCCTGTGTTAACTTGTCGTGGTTTTGTGCACTTGTGCTTGCATGGTACTACCTCTGTTCCTGAAAAAAGAAAGCCTATAATATTTTTCAAAAGCCAGACTTTGTATAGTTTGACCAATTTTTTAAAGAAAACTATTAACATTTACAATGGAAAGTTAATATCATTAGATATATCATGAAATATTCGTTTCTACTAAAACTTGGTAAAACTTTACATTGTTTGACTTGGAAACGGAGGGAGTAGTATTTAGAACTGGTACATTGTTTGTGTCTGAGTGCCACCTCTTCGGAGTTCGGATCCATCCTTTTGCTAACTTATCCACATGATCTATTGTGGCTGATGTACGTACGATGCTACCTCTGAACCGTAAGATGGCCGAACAGTCATACATGCACGGCTTGATTTCACTGTCGGCCACAAATCGTGTGGGAAACTGTCGTGTGTATAGCACGGTTCCTACTATATATACAAGGGATGTACCGCTAAAGATCATCCAATATATAATTTAGAGATCATCCAATATATAATTTAGTATAAGTTGTTATCTGAAGTTACTGTAGAAGATAGTTATACTATCTTTCATGATAAAAGAGGCGAAGGGCTTTGATATTATTGTGGAAGAATTAAAAAGCTCAAAAGAATCTCAATTACCGATGGTGAATTGCGGCCTAGAATTATCCATGGGTTACTACCACGAATTTATGGCCAAGATAGTGTGTCGAAAAATTATTGCAAAAGAATAACTGCCGGTGATTTACAGAGAGAATCATTGACCATCGAGAAGTTACGGAATTACTGCCAAAGCCTTCACCGCCTTCCAAAATATCCAGAATGCATGTCGAATGGAACGTTCGAACTATGTGACTCATGAAATCTATTAGGCAAGTTAGTCAATCGAGGGGTTCCCAAGCCCCGTGTGGTTGTACGCTCGTCTCGGTTTTAAAGGCAAGAATTTGATTCCCAGTGGTGGCGAGCATGAGACTAGAAAAACCACATCCCATCGTGGCCTCCCATATAAGCCTCAGCATGTTTAATCTCATATCACATCTGATCTTATCTCATCACATTCGCCTGTCATACTAGATTCTCTGCATCTGATAATCATCTGGATGAACCAGCACTGACAACTACGCATGGCTAAGCAAGACACATATATAAGCTCTAACAGTGCACACAATCCAAACCTAGTTATGCTAGGAGCAGTGGATCAGGTAATATAAACTTAAAGGGAGTAATGCAACATATAGGATACTCTATCTATCGATAAAAGAACATAGTACAATCGTATGCATCATTGAAGGAATTGAAATGCTTTCGAAATCACAGGATTATATCATGGTGGGGCTATGCTTGCCTTTGCCTGTTAATAACCAGAAAGTAGAGCTTCGGACATCTGGTACTTGACTTGATTATAGTTGGTCAAGTATTATTCGTTGATCTTCGATGGTCTTGATCTCGGTCTTCGATCTCGATATCGTATTCTACCAAAGAAGAACCAAATATCAGAAAGAAAGAAAACAATCAGCACATGGTATTGATGCAATTCTCAAGCAAGGATGATGGTATGACAAGTTAAATTATATCAAAATATAATCCTAAGGCATGCTCGACAATTTAATCGGGGTTCCGAGGTGTGCAAACCCTAACTCGGGGAAACTCCGGAATCACATGCGAGGGGTTACTATGTTGTTCTAATTAAACTTGTCATGAGTGGTTTAACAATGCATGATTATATCTTAGAAAGGTATCTCATTTTTCTGAACATTTTGATATATCATACATATTTTTCCAACTTAATATGAACAAGTTTTTGATTTTACAATATTTATTCAATTTCTGGAATTATTAAAACCATTTAAATTGATTTACTGCATCACGCTGATGTCATCACATGGTCGGGGTTATTTCTTACTGGGGCTGAGGCTACCCACAGTGACTGACTAGTGGGGCCGAGGCCACATCGGCAAGCCACACATGCAAAGTGGGACCGGGACCGGTTTGACCGGGCTGACCCGCGTGTGCTGGCGTCATAGTGATGTCAGCACGACGTCACGCCGGCGGTGATCTCCTAGGTGGACGGCGGGGACGACGGAGCACAGCGAGCGGAGCAGCGCGACTGGGTGCGTTCGAGCGAGCATGATGCGAGAAGCCTAAATATGGCGGCGCCGCTTCCTAACGGTCATCGGAGCAGGCAGCACATCGACTGAATGCGACGGCGAGCGGCAGCGCACGACGCTGGGGCGGTACAGACGATGCCAGGAAGTGAGGTTAGGACGGGAGGCTCAGGAGCTCACCGTGAAGCTAATGGGCATGACAGCGAGGCCGAAGGTGGACCAGAACGGTGATAGGGTCGACAACGGCGAGCGTCGAGCGTGGGGAAGACGAGGTCGATGCCGTTGATCGGAGGATCCCTGGCTCGATTCTGTTGGCAAGGAGCGAGAGAAAGGCGAGACGGAGCTCGTGGTGGTCTCAGATGGCTGGGGGGAGGCCGGAGCCCGCAGGGCGACGACGAGCTCGTCGGCTAGGGTTTCAGCCAGAGGAGGAGAGCGTGAGAGGGAGGTTGAGAGAGAGGGGAAATGGATGAGGGCGAGAGAGACATGCCCGCGACGTTTTTATCCCCTAGAGCTAGACGAACAGCCGGGAGAAGGCGGTGGGGATCGCCGGCAGCGCCGGCAACAGGCAGCTGTGCGCCTGGCAGGAGGAAGGCGACAAGAGTAGGCATCGAATGGGTACAAGCCTCTGGTGGGCTGTGGTTGGGCCGTGGTCTGCGCACGGTGAGAGGCAGAGAGAGAGAGAGAGAGAGGAGAGGGAGCTGCGCTGGCCTAGGCTGCTGCTCTGTTTTATTTTTTCCAGAAACATATTTGCATTTCTATTTTTTGTTTTCTGTTTGTATTTTCAATTTCAAAAACTGTTTTGAATATTTCAAAAATACCAGAGGATTTGCAAAATATATAAAATATTGTAGGGCCCGTGTAATCCATTTGGGCTCCACTTTTTTTGGTAGTTTTCGAAATATTCAAAACCACTTTGAAGGGATTTCAAAGAGAGAGGTAAAACTAGGGTTTTGTTTTATTTCTTGCTTGTATGCATTTTAAGGAATGATGCTCATGATGCACAAACAAACCCTAATAATAGATTAACTAAAACTGGGGTGTTACAACTCTATCCCCCTTACGGGAATCTTGACCTGAGATTCCTAAGGAAGGAAGAGGAACAAAGAGAGAAAGGAACAAGGTCACTCTAAAGACAAGAGGGAAACACACTAAACAACACATAGAGTATCTCATGGTCAACTCATGAATCGAGTGTTTAGAAACAACTCTGAGATGACAACATGAAACACGTCAAGGTATCCGAGGAAACAAGAGGAGAAGGTTTCAAGTTGTTAGATAACTGGTCTTTATAAGGATTGAGACCATGGAGCTCACATAAGAGTTTAAGATTCTAAAGAGGAGGGTTCCAACAGAAAGAACATGACCATAGACTTCGACAGGAAACCTCTACCAAACGACTTAGGTAGAGATTTTAGGTTGCAGAGATATGGATCAACAAAACCAAGCTGTTGAACTACTTTTGAAACAGAAGGATCACTCTTTTATTCAACAGAAGGGTAAGATAGAAAGGTGTTTGTGGAGAGGACTCGTAAGAGTCACAAGGAACATGTACCATAAGAAACTATTGATTACCAAAATCATAGTCACTCTTAAAACATGGTTGGGAAAACGAAGGAAACTCTTTATTCATCTAGGTCTATCAAAATCCTTGCCAAAGATTGTGATATCACTTTACACCACTAAGATGAATGGTTAAGAAGATTCCTGATGACACGAGAAGAAAGAAACTTCATTCTCAAACTTTAATTACTTGGCACAACAAACGCTTGCCAATATAAAATGGTCTGGAGGATCGACCAAGATACATTTATCAACACTACTTTAAATGTTCTCCTTGATGTTCTAGAAAGCAGACATCAAGTAAAGGTCGTACTTTGGATACAAAGGAAACCATAAGAACAACTCCTTTAATAAATCATAGAAGATGCCTCATGAAGAGTGGTTGTTATTGCTGAATCGAGGAAGTATGACAAAAGGGTCTTTCGGGCTAAATGTGTCAACCATTACATCAATCTTGCCAGATTTACAAAGAGACCAATGTGAAACCTTGAGGATCACCAACCATCATTGCTTCTTGAGATTCAACTTTGGTTAGGTGAAATGATACTTCAGACTCATCATGTCCGAATAGAAAGTTTTCAAAATTTACCACAAAGGTGAAGTTACTAGATTATCAAGATATGGACTACAGTGTAAAGCTCCAAAAGATGAGCTAGATTGCTAGACCCATGTATTCCGCAATTTGTCAAAATACAACTATATACACGTAAAGTACTAACAATAAAGCACAAATGTGTCCTCAAGGAAAGAAAGATAACTCTGCTCGAGTTCACGGCGACATCTTTTAACAACTGCACATGAACCGGAGAAGGTTACTTCTAACATCCGGAATACATACTTTGAGATGACTCAAAGATGGTTCTCGAAATTTTCCAACATTAATGCCAAATGTTCCATATGAATCTAATCTAGTATGGAGGATATAAGGATGTCATCGATGGGCTCAACAACAAACTTATCGAGACACTCCAGAAAGTGAACTCGTATGTTGTATGAACAAGACATATGTATTGGTCATACCAAAGGACATGAAGATGTACTAAAGTGAAACATCACAAGTATAAACACCATCAAGATAGTCCTTCGAACTGAGTTTGATTTGACGATAACCCAAATCAAATCAAAGGTGGGGGAAGATAACATATCCACAAAAGAAATACTATCTTTCTTCAACACGAACAAAACTAGACATTCCTTTACGAAGGAACTGAGTCGGATAGAACTTTTGTCTTACAACTCTCCAAGTTGTTGTTTAGGCTCAACCAACTAGTTCAGGGGTATCCAGTACGGATCCTTGGACAAAGGAGCAATTTAGAGAACTTGCTTGCTCAGGAACTTGACAACACGGTCATGTGGCAACATGGCGATACTTCTAGGAAAATATCCAGAATATCACGAACTACCGATATGTCACTTAGTTCAAGAGGAACTTGCTTGGTAAGGCGAGAAGACATAGTCTTAGAGATTCGGCATGAGCCTAACTCTTTGACTGAAGACAGTTCACCAGAATAACGGACGTGGTAGCACAATCATTCTTTTCTTAGTGATAGAGTTAACCACCACGCTAAGAATGACTCAAATGTCCTTGGAGATCAAAACAATAATAGTTGCTAAGAATTCTCGAATGGCCACATTATTATGCACACGCATCACTCACGAGCGTGAAAGCTCGAGGGAGGGTGGGTAAAGATGTGTAGGAGCATCACTTCATTAAGAAGGTCATGAAACTCAGCAGGACCTCTTATTATAAAAGGATGTGACACTTTAAGGTAGAACAGATAGAAACTATTCAACGCCTTCTGATCTGTGGATTACAACACTTTGACCGGGTCCTAGATATGATGAGGTACTGGAGTTTGTTTCTCCTGACATCCCGAAATGGTTTGTCATGACGGACCTCAAGAGTATCTTGCATCAGAAAACACCAATGCACATTTACTACTTGGCTACCAACTGGTAAACAAAGGTCGGAAAACAACAAGGGAAAAGGAACATGCTCCGGATAGAATCCTAAGATGTGGATGCATAGATTATCAATATTTCAAAAACCAATGCATAGAAAAGGGAAGTTGTGGCAGAGTCACGAATATAGATGCGAGACTCTCGAGGAGTACTCTTGTCGTGATTTATTTAGTTCCATTAAAGAACATCTGCCATAGCTAGTGGTAGGGGAAGTCCTTAGTTGTAAAGATTTAATCGTCACAATAACCACAAGCTTGAATGCTAGAATTGTAGTATCAGCCATCCTAAGGTAATGTATGAACATTAACAACAAGGGTCAAAAGAATGGATCTTGGGTTAAAGATCAACTTCATGTACAAGATTCAGAACACCAGAATCCAGCACAATCAGGAATCTTAGGTTCAATTCCAAGGGTTAAAACCCAAAGAAAGGAGTAACTACTACTTGAGTGACACAACGCACACTGCAAGGTAGTAATCACGGGGTAGCTTCCAAGAGAAGAAACGATTGAAGTACCCAAACAAATAAAAAGGAGGCATACGAGGCAAAATGAAACCTTGAAGCCTAGAACATAACATTGTGGATCCTATAATATAATACTGTGGAACCATAGGATGGAGAGATCATGATAGAAAAAAATCTCTTAGCAGAATAGGAGCAAAGGGAGCAAGGAATTCACAAGACACAGAACTCTGGAGAACTCAACACTTGGTCAACTGGCTGAGAAACGACATGCCAAGATAGCACCTAAGCTTTGAAAGACTAGAAGATATATCAAAACTTTTAGAAGTCAACACAAGATAAGGTGACCTAGAGTTAGAGCGATACCAAATAAGAAGTAAAATAAGCATACTAGAGTTTTCACAAATACTTTTTGTAACATCCCAGCATTAGAGCTTAGAAATAAGCTGAACCCAGATGCGTGCATTGCATTCATGCATAGAAAATCCGAATAATTTTCGCGCTTTTGAACAAAACTTGTCAAAGTGATTGAAGCTTCTCTTAACTTGGTGGAACAGAAGTAGATCATCAAGTTGACTGCGATAAGTTTCAGTATGACCTTTGCTGAAACCTTATTTTGGGTAAAGGAGATTTGATCTAAGGGTAGATCAAATGTAATAAAATTAAACCCTAATACATTACTTAATGATTTATATTTGATCTTAAAGAGATCATATCATAGTATTCATCCCAACAACCCATGAATACCAAGTTATGAATATAACTCAAGTAACAAGAATCCAATAACTAAGTCTTGATCTATATCATTCTTATCCATTCCTACCATGAGCATCATGGTATTTCTTAAACACTAATTCCTTATCACTTATTGAGTAGGAAGGAAACCAAGTCAATACCATTCACCACATATCTTTCTTTCCATATCAATCCTTATCATCTCTAATGAATCTTATCTTAATATCTGTTGTTCATCAATGTTGAGCAATCAACTATTGATTCACCAATTCTTAACCTATCAATTCTTGATCTATTAACACATGTCCTTATCATAGCATTCACTCAAGTCCTTTAGAGAAATAAGTAAGAAGAGGTAGGTGGTAATGCTAGATTTAGATATCATCTATAGGATGTGAGTGTTGGAAGAGAATAAGATCAATATGATAATTGATGGAGTTAACTCACTCCTGAGTGGATAGAAGAGTTACCTGGAATATATATTTGTATGGTAACAAAGAAGATTACAAGGATGAATATTGAAGATAGTTACCAAGGAGTAATCCTATTGGATTAAGTAGGCATAGTCAATGAATAATATCCCTTAGTCAGATAGATACACCGAGAAGATAATTCTAATACAACTGTAATGTTGTATGGATGAAAGCCTTGATTAGCCAACTGGAAACCCAAGCCATAAATGATCAAAGGATTGTAATGATCATGCTCAAGTCACTAAGAGTGAATGATTATATCAGGTATAAGTGACATTGGTGGATATAACATGATTAAACCCTAGTATAAATATGTTATCCTATGTTAGCCATGATAAGTCACCATGATATGATGTGAAGTTTGAATATAAGATACTGGAGTTAAGTAAAGACAAGATAGTATGATTAGACTAATGCTGAAGCAACATTGGATGATAGGAGTAGTATTTTTTTATAGGGAATACTAAACACTTGAGGTGAAGTAGGAATTGATATATATATATCTATTAGAGTGATATTAGTGGTAGATGATTAAGGAAGTGTCTGAATGGAGTTAACTGTAAAAACTTGTTGGATTTAAGATTATAATTAGTAGAATGGTTTGGTATAACCAAGTGTAGATATGAAAAGCCTCAATGACAAGCTTCTGAGATTTATGAGTGAGATTACAAAGTAGTAGATGAAGTAAGAGAGTAATCATTCAAGTGGAATCAGATTCATTAGAAGCATTCTAGAGATGAGAATTATCTCTATGAGGAGATCATATAGAGCTTTAGTGTCAAGCTCATTGGATTTACAAATGGATTTAGAAGAAGAAATGGTTGATAAGAATATTCTTGTGAAGTAAAGCTCATCATGTTAACACATGATGATGGATAGGAAGAAGTAGAATATCTAGGGAAGGAATTCCTTAATTAAAAGTCTAGAATTATGAAGTATGGAAGATAGGAATTCTGGGTAATCATTCACCCTTAAATCTATAATCAAACTTAATATTTATTTCATCTATTTGATCAATCATCTTATTTCCCAATGGCTTATAGGAATATTTTCCTATAGCAAATCACTTAAGCATATCCTTGTCACTTCCAAACAATAAAATCACCTGTGTTTATAAACCAAAATTATTAACTCTTTCTCATAAATTAGCCTAAAAGAACAACCCTATTATTTTATCTTGGATGGTGATCCATTCATGAACACAAACATGAAGACAACATGACTTAACCATTAATTTCTATCCATGCCTATAAAAGAATATGAGTGTATTAAATCTCCTACAAACTTATGGTAAGCATTTACATTTCAACTCCTAACTCTTATGTTAGTTATAATAAAATATAAACCTTGGTATTTCCTAGATTCATGGGAATGATATTAACCATATTAATTCCTTAGAATATTATGCATCAAATAATGATCTAGGATTATTATATATAAAAGTTTCCCTCCAAACTATAAGTTAACTAGAATTAAGTTTTATAATTAAATAAGGAAATATCATATAATAAATCTAGGGTTTATTATGGAAAGAAAAATCATCACAAAGATTATTACAAAATATTTAAAAAGAAAAGAATCTATATAAGAAAATAAATAAAATATAACACTATATAATAAAAGCTCACAAAATGACTTTAAATACCATTCATTATTGCTGCAACTATTTAACCAATAAATTCTATAAAGAAAATTTCAAACAAATGAGTAATATACAAATCTGAAAGCAAAATACAAAACATAATATAGAAAAAGGAAAGAACAAGGAAAAAACAGAAGGGGAGCAGCATCTGGCCTGCGGCCTATCTTTCCTCTTCTCTATCTGATGCTTGCGCGCAGTCTCGCAGCCCACCGGACCCAAGTGCGGCCCGACACTGGCCCGAACCTCTTTGGCCTCCTATCTGCGTCGTCTTTCTCGCGTCACCGACGACCTCCCAATGCGGTGAAGCAACTCACTGGCAGTCACCTCGCTGTCCGACCGGGCCAAGATCCATGCCATCGCCCCTGGTCGTCTACAAGAAGCCCTGGACACCGCCGAGAAACCCTAGCACGCCACTCTGCTTCTCTTTTTTCCTCTTGAGCTCCGGCCAGCAAACCCTAGCCACATGTGTCTAAGCTTCTCTCCATATCCGACCTCCCCTCGATCCGCGGAGGTGACTATCAGCTGTGCCATGATCTTTTCCGTTGTTTGCCCCTACTCACGGAAGCCAGGGATCTCTCTGTCGATCCAATCAACATCTCATTTCCATCTCCAGTGTCAACACCTGGATTTTTAATCCTAGATGCCTGTTATGCCATACATCGCAATCCCAGGATTACCATTTTTGCGAGACATAACAGAATTGGATACCATAGTACATCATCCATTATAAACCGTACATAAGTTCTTACACAAATAGGGATCTCATGATCCAGTTCTTAATACAACTTCAAGCAGCGGAATACGTAATAATAACGGTAGCGTAGGCGAAGCTCCATCTGCGGGGTCACAGGCAATGCTGACGATGGGAGATGATCCTAGTTGTCGTAAACTTCCTGGGGTCCATCCTCCAGGTACTCTTCTTCATAGTCTGGCCATGGGAATAGCCAGGGACAAAGCCATAAGTACTCTTTAAGTACTCGCAAACTAATACTAACAAGTAAAAGGGGTTTTTGGAAATAGGACACTAGGCTCTAGGGTTGTTTTGCAAGAAGCCAGATTTACATCTACTAAGTTCAGAAATAAGAGAAGCTAGTCACAATTTTATAACTCCTAAGTGGGAACTTGTATTTCATATCACAACTCTGTTATGGTCAAGTTAAAGTCTCAATTCATTTCACAAGTCATTTTGAAAACATCTGACGGGGGAACAGTATGGCCACTTCAACTGTCCATAACCGCGGACGCGGCTATTCGAATAGTTTGACACTCTGCAGAGATTGTACACTTTCACCACAACATTCGATACATCCATCAGGAACAAATCCTCAATTCACCATACTCAGTATGCGGATAATCAATCCTAACCTTTCAATTACACGCCCTAGTATAAGCACCTCTCCTGTGAGTTTGGCCTCCCAACCATGACCAACTATCATCTTGGGTACTGCACAGGTGGACAATCTTCACAAGGTAGCCTCAGCTCAGACCTTGGCCGTGAGGGAACTAATACTAAGGTATATAAGTTTCCAGTCAATCCCTACCCAATCTTCAGGTATTGTGGTTGTACGATAAAATTGGAATGGTATCGCATCCACACAACCATCAGTTTTATAAAGGGCTAAGGCTCATGCCTCAATATTTTCATCACCAAAATCTTCAGGTGTTCGGAAACACATGTCCAAAACATTTCAATAGAATGATCCATCATTCCAAGGTTTTCATAACCATTTTTCCACCAAGTATTCCCATCTAAAGTTGATAAAGTTTTATGCTTAGCACTAGCATCTACAAGTGGGGGTAAGCACTAATGAGGGGTGGTAAACTAGTGGAGTTTAACTAAGTTTAATCTTATGCCTTAGGATGACATCAAGATTATCTAGTTTAGGCCAAATTTTATGCTCTTTATGCAACCTTCAATTATCCTTCTAGTATGTACAATTTACTCAAGTAAATTCTAAGTAGAAGCTTTGATAAATAAATAAAGTAGAAAGCTTGCAAGTAAAACTAGGATTGGGGTTATCAAGTGGGTATGATTAGTTATGCTTAAGGCATATAGTTGACATGGTAACAAGCAAGTATTTGCTTGCATCAATATCAACATAGGCTTGCATAAGTAGAGTATCTTGCAAGTGTTAGCTTGCCTTGTGCAGAGCAGTGGTTGAAGTTCTCCTCGGCTTCTTCTTCGTAGAATCCTCCTTCCTCCTCGTATCCTTGGTCGGTACTAGCGCCTATGAATAAATACGAGGTACACAATCACCAAACAATACTTAACTACTTGCAATCATCACACAAAAGGGTCCTATAGATGATCTAGCATCATCACTAACATTACAAGATTAAAGCTTGGTTTAATTCCTTTTATTTTTAGAAAAGTAATTTCTACTCATTGAAAAACTACTTAAGATTTAATATTCTCCAAACCAAACATGGGATCATGTTGACACATGTCATCACCACATATTTTAGTCCATGGGAATATGATTTAAAGTGGTGTCACAATTTAATAAGGTTTTACCCTTTTATTTTAATTAAATAAAGTGACTAGAAATGCCTATGGGGCATTCTTTTATTACTTGAACATTATTTTTGTAAGTAAACCTATATATTTTTATATATTCTGAAAGGTATGGTTAAATGTGATTTTTGAGAGTTGGAATCAACTCAAAATCTATTATGGTTTAAATTTGAAAAATGTTTGAATGCAGAAAAGCTTCTGCCTTGTTATTTTTTACCATTGATGATCTATAGATCCAAATGACTTGAATACAACGGGCTTGGATTCAGCATTCCCAGACCTTTCTAACAAAATTAGGTTCATTCAATTTGGTTCACTGAATCGACCTGGGTTGATTTTTGAAACTGGGTATAGAAATGTGTTTGAAATAAAATGGGAAAGGTTAATTTCAAATAACTGGGCTGCGCGGGAAGCGATACTGGGCTGGCCTTCTAAGCATAGCGCTTACGCGGGCTGGTTAAGTGGCTGTCCACACGCGTCAGTGAGACGAGGGGCTGCGAAGCGGTATGGGGCGATGTGGTGCGTTCGATCTGGTTCTAATCCAACGGCTGAGAGTCATCGTCGACGTTGGGCAACGCCGGCGAGACAGAAGCCTAGCACGGCCAGTGGGGGTCGTTGGGGGCTCACCGGGGTTCAGCCGAGGGTCGGCGAGGCGGGAGAACGACGAAGTCGACAACGGCGAACCTCCTGGTACCGACAGCTTCTCTTGGGGCGGCTCCAATCGCTGGCTCCCTTCTTCTCCAGTAGCGGCGGGCTCCGGTGAAATTCCGGCGATGCGCTGCTCGCCTTGCTCCGGGAACGGGGTGGCACGATCAGTGAGGAGAGGGGAGTGAGATTGTGTGCTCAATTCGGCTGGGGGTGGCCTCTATTTATAGTGGCGAGAGGGGATCGACGGGGTGCAAGGTGAGCTCGTCGTGGTCGACGGTACAGATGGCTATCGGCGTGGGCGACGGTAGGGGGCGGTGCGGTGCTCCCTGGCGATGCTCAACGACACGGTGGCGAGACGTGGGGCGGTGTGGTTTGGTCGGAACGCGACGATGCTCTGCGCGTGCCCGACGGAAGATTTAATGGCGCACAACGCACGTGGTCCGCGCGGCGGCGAACGAGCATGTCTGCGGGGTTACTGGGACGGTGGTGATCACGTACGCACGCGGCGAGGGCGACACACGGTCTGTGGGCTTCGGTCGAGGGTGGCGCTCTGGCGCATGCTCGGCATGGTTGCTGGCGAGCTTGGCATGGTTCGTGCGCGTGGTCTAGTGGCTGGCAGGGTTCGAGCGCTGGACAGGGAGTGGCGGTGGGGTGCTGGATGCCTCCTAGACATGTTGTTTAGGCTTGGTGCTTGCTCTGGCTAGCTAGCCATTGTCGGCTGGCAAGGGGATGCTCGGGTTGGCATGGCATGGGGCAAAGGGTAGGGGCTAGGGTTTGTCTAAGCACTGGTTGGCACTGGGGAGACAAGGGTGATCAATGGTGAACATTGCTTAGCCCAATTACTGCTCCAAACAGTGAAGTTAGGCCAGTTTGATTTGTTTCTTCCAAGTGTTTGATGAAATGGTCGCAAGAATTCAAGTTTTGAATTTTGAAAAGATTTTTGGTGGGTGTGCTAGGTTGGTGCTGGTGAGTCTGCAGATGCTTGGGTTTTGAAAGTTGAGCTTGTTTGAGTGGTTTTTGAAAAAGTGGGATCTTCCCACATGATAAAGATTCAATTTTGAGCTGTCATTTAAACTATGCATTTAAATGTTTTTGGATGATCACAAAGTGGGCCTTGATACTTTGTTATGAGTACAATCAAGGGGTTCAAAGATCCATAAAAGTTTCTGTTAGGTTCTGAAAGTTTGAGACAGCCAAAGTAGGCATAGGAGTTAAATTGGTCAAAATGACCATTCACTCATTTAGCTTTGTTTTGATTTATTTGTCTTTGAGAAAAGTTTGGGAATTGTTTAGATGATGTTTATTTCACCTAAGCATCCATTTACAAGCAAAGGAACACACAAACAAGGTGGTTCAAAAGAAATCAAAATTGGAATGCATACACACATGCATGCTTTCATATTTTATTTAGAAAAGTTTTTGTTAACCCTAAATTTGATGATTAGGGTTTGATGATTCAAGTTTAGTATTTTTGGGATGTTACAAACCTTCCCCCCTTAAACAAAATCTCGTCCCGATATTTGAAAAAGGACGAAAAAGATTACCTAGGATTTGAAGAGATCGGGAAACTCCGTCCTGATGTGATCTTCGCGCTCCCAGTTAGCTTCCTCTTCTGTGCGGTTGCTCCACTGAATTTTGAGAAACTTGATGCTTCGGGTTCGGGTAGTTCGAAAAGCTTCTTCAAAAATACGGATGGGTACTTCGGGATAGGTCAGGTCATCGTTGATCTTTATGGTCCGATGATCAATATTTTTGAACACTTCGGTCTTCTCGGGGACTTCGAGACACTTGCGAAGTAATGAGATATGGAACACATTGTGTACGGCTGACATCTCTTCAGGTAGTTCCAATTGATACGACACTTCTCCTCGATGGTTCAAGATCTTGAAGGGTCCGATATATCTGGGAGCTAACTTTCCCTTGAGTTGGAAACACTGCATTCCCTTCAATGGCGACACCTTTAGATAAAAAAATCTCCTATGTTGAAGGCGAGGTCTCTACGTCTCTTGTCGGCGTAACTCTTCTGTCTTGACTGGGCTGTCTTGAGGTGCTCACGAATCTTGTGAACCTTCTCTTCTCCTTCTCGTAGGATGTCGGGTCCGAAAATCTAACTCTCTCCTACTTCCGACCAGTTCAAAGGGGTGCAACACTTCCTTCCGTACATGAATTCAAATGGAGCCATTTGCAAACTGGCTTGATAACTGTTATTGTATGAAAATTCTGCAAACGGCAGACAGTCTTCCCACTTGGATCCATATTCTAACACACATGCTCTCAGCATATCTTCGAGTATTTGGTTTACTCGCTCCGTTTGTCCATCAGTCTGAGGGTGATATGCGGTGCTGAAATCTAGGCGGGTTCCTAAACCTTCTTGGACTTTGTTCCAGAATCTCGAGGTAAACTGAGTTCCTCGATCCGATACAATGTTCTTGGGGACTCCATGCAAACTAACTATTCTAGTGATGTACAACTCCGCTAGCTTCGAACTCTGATATGTGGTCTTGACGGGTAAGAAATGGGCGACTTTGGACAATCTGTCCACTATGACCCAGATAGAGTCATTTCCCCTACTAGAAGTAGGAAGTCCATTGATAAAGTCCATTCCAATGGAATCCCATTTCCATTCTGGAATCTGCAAGGGTTGCAACAATCCAGCGGGTCTTTGATGTCCGGCCTTGACTCGCTGACATATATCACACTTGGCGATATAGCTTCCGATTTCTCTCTTCATCTTCTGCCACCAAAATTGCTCTTTTAAATCTTGATACATCTTAGTTCCTCCGGGATGGATAGAATAAAGAGTATCATGAGCCTCCTTCAAAATAACTTCTTTCAACTCAGAATCTGCTGGTACATAAAGGCGTCATTTGTACCACAGAACTCCTTCGTTGTCTTCGGTGAATCCGGCTACTTTGCCTATACCGATACGACGCTTGATTCCATCGATACTAGCATTTCCTTTCTGCGCCTCTTTGATCTGGCTGATCAAAGTGGGTTGAAGTTCTATGCTAGCCAAAAATCCTTTACTTACTAATTCCATTCGAAAATCTTCCATCTCTTTGTGCAAGCTTGGTTGCTCCTTCAAAATCATGGAGTTCAAGCGGCACGGCAATATGCTAAGGGCATCAGCTACCACATTGGCTTTACCAGGGTGATAGTGAATGTCCAGGTCGTAATCCTTGATTAGCTCAATCCACCTTCTCTGTCTCATATTCAGCTCCTTCTGAGTGAATATATACTTCAGACTCTTGTGATCCGTATAGATCTCACAACGATTTCCCATCAGGTAATGTCTCCATGTCTTTAGGGCTAGAACTACGGCTGCGAGCTCGAGGTCATGGGTTGGGTAATTTTGCTCATGTTGCTTCAGTTGTTGAGATAGATAAGATATAACTTTGCCTTCTTGCATTAGCACACATCCAAGACCGATCTTGGATGCATCACAATACACATCGAAGGGCTTCGTGATATCCGGCATGATCAAGATTGGGGCTGAAATCAATCTTCTCTTGAGTTCTTGAAAACTCGCTTCACATTTGTCGGTCCATTCAAACTTCTTGTCCTTCTTCAGCAATTGGGTCATGGGTCTGGCGATACTCGAGAATCCTTCTACGAATTTGCGGTAATATCCCGCCAATCCGAGAAATGCACGAACTTGGGTTTGAGTGGTTGGGGCTTGCCAATCTTCTACATCTTTCACTTTGGTAGGGTCAACGGCAATTCCTTCGGCTGATACAATGTGACCGAGGAATCCTACCTCCTGTAACCAGAATTCACATTTGCTAAAATTTGCATACAGTTGATGCTCTCTAAGGGTTCCAAGAATGGTCCTTAGGTGTAGCTCATGTTCTTCTTCCGATTTGGAATAAATCAGAATGTCATCGATGAAAACAACGACAAACTTATGCAGGAAGTCCATAAAAATCTTATTCATGAGATTCATGAAATAAGCGGGGGCATTGGTTAATCCAAAAGACATGACTGTATACTCGTACAATCCATATCTGGTGGTAAAGGCAGTCTTGGGAATATCTTCTGCACGAATCTTGAGTTGATGATAGCCAGTCCTAAGATCAATCTTAGAAAACACTTTGGCACCGGTCAACTGAACAAACAAATCTTCTATCTTGGGCAAGGGGTATTTGTTCTTGATGGTGACATCATTCAACTTCCGATAATCCGTACACAAACGGTTACCTCCATCTTTCTTGTCCACAAACAAGACAGGTGATCTCCATGGTGACGCACTTGGTTGAATCAATCCAATTTCCAGCATGGCATCCAGTTGCTTCTTCAGTTCTGCTAGCTTAGACGGGTTCATACTATAGGGTCTCTGGGCTATGGGTCCGGTTCCGGGGATTAGTTCGATGATAAACTCGATATCCCGATCTGGGGGCATACCGGGCAAAACATCTGGAAATACATCGGGGTATTCACAGACTATCCGGACTTGGTCAATGGTAGGTTGGGATATACTCTTGTTGCATTTGAATTGGCGAGATAAGGTTTCAGATATATGCTCGACTTATATTCCAGCTGTACTGGTCATGGTTATGGCTTTCTTGGCACAGTCAATCAATCCTTTATGTTTGGACATCCAATACATTCCTAGTACTACTTCCAAACCTTTAGTTCCGAGTACTATCAGATTTGCATAAAAATCTATGCCATGGATTCGGATAGGGACGACTTTGCAAATTTGCCTAGCCTTGGTGGTTGATCCGGGAATTTGAACAATCATAACATGCTTCAGTTTGGTTGGTTGAATTTTACTAGTGCATGCAAATTCTTCAGTGACAAATGAGTGCGATGCACCAGAATCAAACAACACTCGTGCAAGTACTGAATTAACAGAAAACATACCTAGCACGACGTTTGGCGCTTCCTGAGCTTCTTCAGCATGCATGAGAAAAAGACGGCCGTTGCGGTTGAGCGAATTCCCTGGGGCAAATCTCCTTCCTGGCTGAACACGACGTTGTTGCTGAGCTGGGACATTGGCATTGGGTGCTGTGGCATTCTTCTTGTTGGGGCACTCGTTGGAATAGTGGCCTTTATTTCCACAGTCATAACAAGTCACTTGCGACTTGTCCTTTGCTGCTATAGGCACAGCATTGCTTCCAGTCCTCGGGGCAGTGTTGGTGTTGGCGGTAGCATTGTTGTTGTTGAACTTGGGTGGGGCACGGTTGAAATTGCTAGAGTTGCCGGGGTTGTTGTGATTCCCTCCGGGCCTAGGGTTTCCACGGTTGGGATAGGTCGGACGGTTCATCGAGGGTCTGTTGGTTCTCGGGGCAAATCCGGGAGATGGGTTAGGGCGATACTTTGGGGTCTGATGGGTTCCTGGCTGATGCATCATGCGATGCTTGCGGTTCTCATTGGCTTGGTTGATCTTTCCTTCCATCTGGATAGCAGAGTCGACAAGGGCTTCAATATCGGCAAAGGGGATATTGACTAACACTGTCTGCATCACATCGTGCAGACCATTCAGGAATCTTTCTTTCTTCTTAGCTTCGGTGTCGATCTCATCCGGGGCATACCTAGCTAATGACAAAAATTTGTCACGGTATTCCACTACAGTCATCCTTCCTTGCTTCAGTTCTCTGAACTCGTCTCTCATTCTCTTGATCAAACCCGGTGGCACATGGGTTCTGCTAAACTTGACCTTGAATTCCTCCCAGGTCATCATCTGGCCTCCGATCATTGCGCGAACACTGTTCCACCATGCCCTGGCATCTCCGTCTAGATAGTGGGTGGCGAACAGAACTTTCTCATTGGCTTCCACTCCGGCGACTTCTAGGTTATTTTCCATGGTTTGGAGCCAATCATCGGCGTCTAAGGGATCTTCAGACTTAGTGAACAGGTGGGTTGGTATTCTAGAAATTCTTGAGCTTAGATCCATGGTTGTCCTGATTTCCGTGGCCTTGGTTGTTGTGGGCAAGCTGGGCTATCTGTTGCAGTGTGGCTAGGTTGGCTTGACGTTCCGCTCTTTCAGCTTCGCGGTCAAAAGTCAACATTTGCAGGATCTGCAACATCGGGTCCGGGGATGAACCACTTCCTCCACGTGGCATCTGAAGATTGAGATAGATCATGAGAAAATAGGGAAATTTCTAAGGTTTTGGGTCTTTGAAAAGTTTTTAAAGTTTGACTCAGATTTTTCTAGCAACTTGCTTTTTCATTCATTCATTCATTCATAGCACACGATACAACACACACCACAACAAAGAAAAACAGATGGTTTTAAGAACCATTCTGAAAACTACGATACTATGGGACCGAATACTACTCACTACGCTAGTGCTCAAGTGCTACTACTCCTCGGAATCTGTGGCTTCGTCATCTTCATCATCATCGATGAAGGCGAAATCATCCTCATCGGTGAAGAAATCCATAGCCTGATCCTCTAGAAAATCATCATCATCGCTGAGGTAGGAGTAGGGGTCTCCACAAAGATCCTCTCTAGCATTCTCCCTTTCCTCTAACTGCATGTCTCTCTCGTGGATGGTCTCCTCCAAAGATGAGATACGGTGGAGAAGACGGGCAATAATGCGCTCCTTCTTGTCGAGCTGACGGCGGCGAGACTTGTGATCCTTTGCCAGCATGGCGATGGTTTGGTCCTTCGTTTTGATGATGGCAGACTTGTGGTTGGAGTAGTCACGACAGTTATCCAACTCCTACTGACGATCGTACATCATGAAGCTGAGGTGGTCCAATTGGGTCTTCAGCTCAGGGTGGTATGGGGCTTCCAGTGGTTGTCCAGTAGCATCACGCCTTGGGCAAAACTCAAAGCGAGTACCCTTGATCTGATTGATACTCTGCCCACAGAGACGGGAAAGAGCTTCCTGCATGGCCCTGGCAAGTCCATCGAGCCAGTTGTTCAATCTTAAGGTAAACTGAATTCCTTCCGCGGTGGGAGGTTCAATCTTTCCTCGGAGACTTGCAACAATTATCCACTGCAGATCTTCTCCTCCTTGATCATTGAGCTGAGCTCCGAAGAACTCGGGGTGCGGACGCTCCAGAAGTTCCGAAAGCTGGTCCAAATCCCTCTCAAAGATAAGGTCTCCTCCATTCCCTAACTGATAAAACTTGCTGTACTTCATGTCCATCTATAAGAATATAGGATGAGTAAGTTAGTAGAGTGATCAAGTGTGTCAAAATTTTATGTATTTTGCAAGAGTTTTTGAGGAACATGAATTTTCATGAAAGAATCAAAGGGATAAGAATGCGAATAAGTTTGTGTAAATATTTGTTTTCTTTGGTTTTGAAACTAAGTTTTTGATTTAAACATCCAGTCTAACTAGGGTCTCCTATGGTCAGGATGGATCTGATACCAACTTGTCAACACCCGGATTTTTAATCCAGATGCCTGTTATGCCATACATCGCAATCCCAGGATTACCATTTTTGCGAGACATAACAGAATTGGATACCATAGTACATCATCCATTACAAACCGTACATAAGTTCTTACACAAATATGGATCTCATGATCCAGTTCTTAATACAACTTCAAGCAGCGGAATACGTAATAATAACGGTAGCGTAGGCGAAGCTCCATCTTCGGGGTCACAGGCAATGCAGACGATGGGAGATGATCCTAGTTGTCGTAACCTTCCTGGGGTCCATCCTCCAGGTACTCTTCTTCATAGTCTGGCCATGGGAATAGCCAGGGACAAAGCCATAAGTACTCTTTAAGTACTCGCAAACTAATACTAACAAGTAAAAGGGGTTTTGGAAATAGGACACTAGGCTCTAGGGTTGTTTTGCAAGAAGCCAGATTTACATCTACTAAGTTCAGAAATAAGAGAAGCTAGTCACAATTTTATAACTCCTAAGTGGGAACTTGTATTTCATATCACAACTCTGTTGTGGTCAAGTTAAAGTCTCAATTCATTTCACAAGTCATTTTGAAAACATCTAACGGGGGAACAGTATGTCCACTTCAACTTTCCATAACAACGGACGCAGCTATTCAAATAGTTTGGCACTCTGCAGAGATTGTACACTTTCACCACAACATTCGATACATCCGTCAGGAACAAATCCTGAATTCACCATACTCAGTATGCGGATAATCAATCCTAACCTTTCAATTACACGCCCTAGTATAAGCACCTCTCCTGTGAGTTTGGCCTCCCAACCATGACCAACTGTCATCTTGGGTACTGCACAGGTGGACAATCTTCACAAGGTAGCCTCAGCTCAGACCTTGGCCGTGAGGGAACTAATACTAAGGTATATAAGTTTCCAGTCAATCCCTACCCAATCTTCAGGTATTGTGGTTGTACGATAAAATTGGAATGGTATCGCATCCACACAACCATCAGTTTTATAAAGGGCTAAGGCTCATGCCTCAACATTTTCATCACCAAAATCTTCAGGTGTTCAGAAAAACATGTCCAAAACATTTCAATAGAATGATCCATCATTCCAAGGTTTTCATAACCATTTTTCCACCAAGTATTCCCATCTAAAGTTGATAAAGTTTTATGCTTAGCACTAGCATCTACAAGTGGGGGTAAGCACTAATGAGGGGTGGTAAACTAGTGGAGTTTAACTAAGTTTAATCTTATGCCTTAGGATGACATCAAGATTATCTAGTTTAGGCCAAATTTTATGCTCTTTATGCAACCTTCAATTATCCTTCTAGTATCTACAATTTACTCAAGTAAATTCTAAGTAGAAGCTTTGATAAAGAAATAAAGTAGAAAGCTTGCAAGTAAAACTAGGATTGCGGTTATCAAGTGGGTATGATCACTTATGCTTAAGGCATATAGTTGACATGGTAACAAGCAAGTATTTGCTTGCATCAGTATCAATATAGGCTTGCATAAGTAGAGTATCTTACAAGTGTTAGCTTGCCTTGTGCAGAGCAGTGGTTGAAGTTCTCCTCGGCTTCTTCTTCGTAGAATCCTCCTTCCTCCTCGTATCCTTGGTCGGTACTAGCGTCTATGAATAAATACGAGGTACACAATCACCAAACAATACTTAACTACTTGCAATCATCACACAAAAGGGTCCTATAGATGATCTAGCATCATCACTAACATTACGACATTAAAGCTTGGTTTAATTCCTTTTATTTTTAGAAAAGTAATTTCTACTCATTGAAAAACTACTTAAGATTTAATATTCTCCAAACCAAACATGGGATCATGTTGACACATGCCATCACCACATATTTTAGTCCATGGGAATATGATTTAAAGTGGTGTCACAATTTAATAAGGTTTTACCCTTTTATTTTAATTAAATAAAGTGACTAGAAATGCCTATGGGGCATCCTTTTATTACTTGAACATTATTTTTGTAAGTAAACCTATATATTTTTATATATTCTGAAAGGTATGGTTAAATGTGATTTTTGAGAGTTGGAATCAACTCAAAAGTTATTATGGTTTAAATTTGAAAAATTTTAAACCTATATATTCTGAAAGGTATGGTTCAGGCGAGGGTCGGCGAGGCGGGCAAACGACGAAGTCGACGACGGCGAACCTCCTGGTACCGGCAGCTTCTCCTGGGGCGGCTCCAATCGCTGGCTCCCTTCTTCTCAAGTAGCGGTGGGCTCCGGTGAAATTCCGGCGATGCGCTGCTCGCCTTGCTCCGGGAACGGGGTGGCACGATCAGTGAGGAGAGGGGAGTGAGATGGTGTGCTCAATTCGGCTGGGGGTGGCCTCTATTTATAATGGCGAGAGGGGACCGACGGGGCGCAAGGTGAGCTCGTCGTGGTCGACGGTACAGACGGCTATCGGCGTGGGCGATGGTAGGGGGCGGTGCGGTGCTCCCTGGCGATGCTCAATGACACGGTGGCGAGACGTGGGGCGGTGTGGTTTGGTCGGAACGCGACGATGCTCTGCACGTGCCCGACGGAAGATTTAATGGCGCACAGCGCGCGTGGTCCGCGCGGCGGCGAACGAGCATGTTTGCGGGGTTACTGGGACGGTGGTGATCACGTACGCATGCGGCGAGGGCGGCGCGCGGTCTGTGGGATTCGGTCGAGGGTGGCGCTCTGGCGCATGCTCGACATGGTTGCTGGCGAGCTTGGCATGGTTCGTGCGCGTGGTCCAGTGGCTAGCAGGGTTCGAGCGCTGGACAGGGAGTGGCGGTGGGGTGCTGGATGCCTCCTAGACATGTTGTTTAGGCTTGGTGCTTGCTCTGGCTAGCTAGCCATTGTCGGTTGGCAAGGGGATGCTCGGGTTGGCATGGCATGGGGCAAAGGGTAGGGGCTAGGGTTTGTCTAAGCACTGGTTGGCACTAGGGGAGACAAGGGTGATCAATGGTGAACATTGCTTAGCCCAATTACTGCTCCAAACAGTGAAGTTAGGCCAGTTTGATTTGTTTCTTCCAAGTGTTTGATGAAATGGCCGCAAGAATTCAAGTTTTGGATTTTGAAAAGATTTTTGGTGGGTGTGCTAGGTTGGTGTTGGTGAGTCTGCAGATGCTTGAGTTTTGAAAGTTGAGCTTGTTTGAGTGGTTTTTGAAAAAGTGGGATCTTCCCACATGATAAAGATTCAATTTTGAACTGTCATTTAAACTATGCATTTAAATGTTTTTGGATGATCACAAAGTGGGCCTTGATACTTTGTTATGAGTACAATCAAGGGGTGCAAAGATCCAGAAAAGTTTCTATTAGGTTCTGAAAGTTTGAGACAGCCAAAGTAGGCATGGGAGTTAAATTGGTCAAAATGACCATTCACTCATTTAGCTTTGTTTTGATTTATTTGTCTTTGAGAAAAGTTTGGGAATTGTTTAGATGATGTTTATTTCACCTAAGCATCCATTTACAAGCAAAGGAACACACACACAAGGTGGTTCAAAAGAAATCAAAATTGGAATGCATACACACATGCATGCTTTCATATTTTTTATTTAGAAAAGTTTTTGTTAACCCTAAATTTGATGATTAGGGTTTGATGATTCAAGTTCGTATTTTTGGGATGTTACATCCAGTCACTGCTGTTCATCGTTGATTGCCGCCACCATAGACATCCTCCGACCTCGCCGTCGCCACCAATCGCACCAGGGTGAGTCCACCGTCCTCGTAGACCGCCTCCCTTGCTCCCTCTTGCTCTGGATGCTTCCCGCTGCGCTAGCTTGCAAGCTCCGTCGTCGGCCGCCGTCGCAACTACTGTTCCAACGACCAAATATGGGTGGCGCTACCACCACTAGAATCACCTCTTTCTCCTCTTTCCGATAAGCCCAAGCACCAACCCGCGCAACCAGCAAATCCATGGAATCAAAAGCTGTTGTAAGGATCCCTATTGATGACGTCACCATGATGTCATGGTGATGCCATATTTAGTTTTTCTTTATTATCATTTATTTCTTTTCAGTAATATTTCTATAATAAATAAGTTCCTAATATGTGGGTCCCCTTTGTAAGTGTTTTGTATATATTCAGAAATATGTTCTGTTTAAATAGAAGTATATTATATTCCCAAATATAATTTCTTTTATATAATATTCCAAAATAATTTAAAATGAATTAAAATGGGAAAAATCATAAGTAATTCGTTTTAAATTAGAAAATATGTATTATATATAAACAAATTCAGAAAAATAAAATCTATAACTTAACTTTATTATCAAACATTATTATGTTAACCATTTAAATAATTATTATTTAATAAAGATTCTAAAGTAATAAAACTTTGAAAATTCGTATTTAAATATTGGTAAGTGATAAAAATATAAATAATATATAAAAAATCTTAGAAAAATAAGAACTATAGTTTAAGACTATAATCATGTATTGCTATTTTGCTTAATTAAATATCTATTATTTATTAAGTACTTATATAGTAATAAACCTTATAAAAATCATATCTTATTATTTATAAATCACAAAAATAAATGTAATATACCAAAATGATCACAAAAATAATATGTACATGTTAAAAATATAACATTCTACTTTTGAAGTAAGTAAAAGTTTAATACTCTAATATCTTGAATTTAAATCTAATTCCTTAATTAAAAATTCATAGAAAAATATAAGTAAAAATTGCTAATATTTTAAAACTATTCCTTTAAGGTATAGAAATAATATTAGTCTTAAATAATAATAATTTGAAGTCAAAATGGTTCAACACATTTTATATATAATCTTATTGAATTATCATTCCACCATAAGTGTAGAGTATTTTCTAAAATGAATCCTTATCAAATATAAACTCTTTAAGAATAATTTGTAGTGAAATAAAACCTATTCCTTTACTTCAAACCACAAGTTTATCAATATACCAAAACACTATAGTGAATTCATAAATAGTTAAGTAATATTATTCCTTGGATACAAATCATAACCACACCTTTATAAGAAGATAAAAGCTTCTATTCCATTATAAATTTAAGAAACACTACTCAAATAGAAGTAGTACCATTCTTAAGTAACTTTAAGGAAACAATATAAAGTAAACAAGATACAAATATCATAAGCATTACACCCTAAGTACATCTATGTTCTTAAAGTTAACTTTAGTCTACAAGACTTTAAATATAATGCTAAAGACTTTATTATATGTTTTATAGTTAACTTTGGTCTATTTTAATTAAGACCTAAAGCATCTCAAGTCCAGACTATTCAAGCAAGCATATACAACATCAATCACATTCTATCAATCATATTCTAAAAGCTATCAGGATTGTTTAAACCTAAGTAAGGAAATCCTTTCTTCAAATGTTATTCTTTTTGCCACTTCAAACAACAAATCTTAAGATAATATCCCCAACTCTTAACAACTAAACTCAAGGACTTCCATCATAGTCAACATATGACAATTAATCTGTAAGACCCCACCTTTATAAGGTAAAGGAACCCTATGATTGCAATGCTAGTCCATGGATCAAATAGCTAGCATCCACAGTTTAAGATGTAGTATCAAGAAACAAAGGTCATATTACAACTTTATAACCAGGAATAAAACAAGTCATTACATCTTACATAGATCATATGGCTATCTCATACAATGCAACAGAAACATCTATATAGCATGGAGTCCTTCATCTTCAAAGTGCCACAAACAATCATGTTGGTTGTAGACTTGTAATCCTATTCAACACACTTCACTAACATCAAACAAACCCGCAACATAATAAGTTACAGCCACAAGGGTCAATACATTTGAATTGTATTGGCAAGTGATACTATGGTAGAGTAGTGGTATCTAATATCTATATGCATTTGGCTAAGTGGAGCTTAGGCTTGCTTTGATCAAAATAGATTTTCCTTATCATTTGAAAACACTAAGTTTTGTTTGTCAAAATCACCCAAGGAATCTACCAATAAAATTGGAATCCTTTAACCCTTGTTCAACCACAAGCTTTTAACTTAGAAATTGGGATGAGGAGATCCTTGATAGCTTCCATGTCTTGATGCTCAAATTGTCCATTGCCGGGGACATGGCTAAGTACTTAGATTTTACTCTCTCGAGAGGTGGTGCACTTTCCCCACAAGACTCGACATGCATCGAGACAAGATATTTCAGAAGCCTTCCCTTAGACAAAATGGACGCATTCCATCCTATCACCCCTACCACCTTCTGTCCATCTGGCTAAGTTATTGCAACCTATATGATCCAGGCAGAGCCCATATGCCATGTGGCTGCACTAGAAGCTTCTCAACATTTGACATCTCAAATCTCTTTGTTCCTGAGTGGCTTTCCACAAGTGAGATACACCAGGTATTACCCCTGGGTAACCACTCAACACAATCGATTCTTTCCATTCCACCCAGGTGATTCATTCACATAGTTCTTTTATTAAGCAAAAACATAAGTCAAAAGACTTAGTAAAATTTCCATAGCATGTGTATATAATCCACCCTTGTTTACTACTATCTAGGGTAAGCATGATATCAACAAGTATCTTAACTTAGAGAATAATTCTACCAAGACTACAACTACTAGGATTTCCCATGGCATAGCATATAGATACTTAGCAAAATTTCATGCAAGTCCTACTTAAAATATCACTAATGCATAGTCAAAATAATAGGACAAAATGTATGAAGCACCACTTGCCTTTTTAATAGAGAAACTAAGTTCACTCCTTTATCTTCAATTGTCACACTCTTCAAAGTTCACTACAATTCAATCAAGCAAGGTACAAATTCAAACTAGCGTTCAAACAATTCACCACATAAAATAATAAAAACAAAACAATGCATGCAAGCATGCAAAATATTGTTTTATTGTAAAAGTGGTTTCTAATAAGGCTATAAAATTTTTAGAACACCTATTGGTCATTTATAAAAGTTGCAAAACCATTTAAAACCAAGTTAGTGAAAATGGCCATTTTAAATTATTTTTGTTTTGCTAGAAATGATTTTATTCAAAGGAATAATTTCTAGTGTTAGACAAATATGTTTTTAAACACCAATGATAGTGTTTATGGTCAAAGAGTTTAACAACTAATCCATTTGCAAAAGGTTTCACTCAAAAAACATTTTAAAATCATAGCAACAATTTTGTTTTACTAGAAATGCTTTTATTCAAAGGAATAATTCCTTGTGTTAACAAAATATATTTCTAAACCCAAAAGTTTGTGTTTCTAGTCAGTAGGTTAAAAAAAATCATTTTCAAAATATTTTACCCAAAAAGCATTTTTAAAATAATTTTTATATCCAAAATACTCCTAATAATGTTTCTGCAAAAACAACTAATTTTCCCGAAGCAAAATACTAAAATAAGGGCATGGTTGCAAAGTTTGCTTTTTCCTGATTCCAATGATATAAAATTTGTAAATTTTGGACGTGTAGAATAAACGTTATGAATTTTACAAAATCAAATCTCTAATAGATCTAATTCTGTTTTAAAACAAAATCTGGGCCACGTGGTGTGTTCCTATTGGTGCATACCTGTTTGGTTGGATCGACGAATACTGGCCGTTAGATCTAACTAACAATGCACAACACAGATCAACGCGTACGTCTTCGATTAGTCATCTATTCCTAGCCACTAGATCAAGATCTAACGATCCACATCACCTTGACCATGGACTGGCGGCACTGGGCAACTGTGAGCGGCGGTGGCGCTCAGGCGATGGTGTTCCGGTGACTAAAGTAAGCAAGGAAGGAAGGGGAGATGCTCACCGGGTTTGCTGTGACGTGGGGATGCTCGACGTGCTCGTTGTAGATGAAGGGGTGCACGGAGTTGCTGGCGATTGCTCACCGGAGTCGCTCCTGGCGTCGGGCACGTCCTGTTGTCGATGGGGGCAAGGCTACAAAGCATGGGATGGCAAGCTGAGGGTGTCATTAGACGCGCGATACGAATACGAGTGTGTGAGCATCATCGAGAGAGAAGGGGCGGTCAGAGGTTACAGGTAGAGATCGCTGGAGTGGACGCAGACGACGGCGCGCTCAGATGATAGACCGAGGTGAGCTTCTAGGGAACGCGCGACCGTAGAGGGTACAGGCAGGTGCGCACGGGGTTGCTGGTTAGGCTCGTGGAAGATAGGGGTAGTGAGGTGGCCGAAGTTAGCCGGAATCGGTGTTGCAGCTTGTTGGAGAAGAGGGGGTTTCGAGCAGCAATTGGGGCAGCCTAATGGCGTTTGCGGTGTGGTGTCTGAGGGGAAAGAGAGAGTATGGCTAGGCGCTTTAACGAGCATGGTCACAGACGGAATTTACTCGCGTAGTTACTCGTATTGAAGCCGCGAAAATTTAGCAGGAAATGGCCAGGGGTGGGGGAAGAACAGGTCGCGGTGATAACGATGACGAGCTGGCGGTGTGGGGTCGTGTCGTCAGTGGAGAGTGCATGGGTTCGCGGGTGGAAAATATCAGCAGGGAGAGGGGATGACAGGTGGGCTGGCTGGGCCTAGTTGTTGGGCTGGTTTGTTTTCTTATTTTTCTCTCTGTTTTCTTTTTCTGTTTTCATTTTCTGTTTTGATTTTATTCCAATGATTCAAACACTCATTTGTATTCAAATCTTTCCCAAATTTTCAGTAAGTTTTATACTGTTTAACAATGTATTTTAAAGTCCATTTTAGAATATTTTCTTATATTCTCCTATGGTTTATGATTTATTTAAAATAGACATTTGTCTTTATTTAAATAATATTTAAATATGTTTCTAATCCATATTATTTTATTCAAATGATTTAAACATCTGGTTAAATTCAAATGTTTCTCAAACCTTTTTAGTAAGTTTGTACTATTTAGTAATGTGTTTAAAATTCCATTTTAGAATATTCAAATATTCTTTTATGGTTTAATATTTATTTAAATGAGGTTTGTGTCTTTATTCAAACCATTGATTCAAGCTTCCATTTGAATTCAAATTTCACCAAAACTTTTCAGTAGGTTTAAACTATTGATTAGTGTGTTTAAATAATTCACTTTGAATTAATTCAAACATTTTATTATGATTTAATATTTATTTAAATGAGGCTTTTGTCTTTATTTAAATGAATTTGAATATGGTTCCAAACCATATAATTCTATTTCATTAATTCTTTATTCTTTTTAAGTTAATTAGATACTTTTAATCCACTTTGGCTTTTTCAATTATTTATTTTCCTCATGATTTAATTAATCATTTACATTAGGAATTTTGTCTTCTTTTTAAATATAATTTGAATATGGTTTAATCCCATATACTTTTATTTGAATAATATTTATTACTTTATTTATATTTGTATTATCTCTATTCCATTTACTTATGGATTTAATGCAAGTTTTAAATTGTCTTCTAAATAATTTTCTTGGGATTTATTATTTATTTAGTTTAGGCAATTTGCCTTTATTTAAATAAAATTGAATATGGTTCAATTCATATAATTTAATTTAAATAACCTTTTATTCCTTTTTATTATTCAGTAAATTTTCATTCCATTTGTTTACGGATTTGGGCAAGATTTAATTTGTCTTTTCAATATTCCTTATTTATTTATTTCTTTGCCTTATAAAATCCATATCTTTTTATTTATAGATCCAAATTTGGTGATTCCAATTTGTAAAATTTTATTTAATATTTGTTTATCCTTTTAAATCCTTTAAAGATTTCTTTGCTCACAATTTGGCATGGATTTTAGTTAGGAGCTTTATTAGCTTTGGAAATTATTTCCTTTTATCTTATTAAATTCATAAGTTTTTATCCATGGCTCCAAATTAAGTGAAACCAATTTCTATGGTTTTATAATATCTTTATTTATCATTTTTATCATTTATAAATGTTTGTTTCTAAATTTTTATATGGATCAAATCAATAGTCTTAGAGAGATCTTGGAAATGATTTTCTTCCATTAGGATTTTAGGGTTTTGTTTTAACTTTTCCAAGTTCTAAAATTCAAGATACATTCATTGATGAATGCATTTCACTTGATTGAAATTTTGTTGGATTTCCTTTTCATTCAAAGTTTGTTAAAGAAGGGTTTTGATGTTTCCACTTAGAAGCAAAAAGTTTCTTTTCACCCTAAATTTCAACAATTTTTTCTTTTGTTTATTTATTTTTCACATTTCAAAATTTGCAAAATTTTGGGATATGACATAATCGTAATCACATTACTTTATACTTTACTTGTATATTCAAGATTGTTGGCATTGAAGTCCTTTATAAGTGACATTACTTGTAAAGTAAAATTTGAAGATAAACAATTATTGTATAAGCAATCTTGAGTAGCATTCCCCATTTGTGTATCTCATTGTTTTATGATATTATAATTACATGTTGTTTCACACACACTCACAAGCCTTAATAAGAAGCACAAGTGTGAAACTTAATCTAAAAGGGCAACACATTCCAAAGAAACCATTTCCAGTATCCAAACCCTAGAACAACATTTATTCCGGGAATTCGAGTTTATCAATTTGCATTACATTACTATGCATAATAACATCTTGCTTCTTTAAACATTAGTCCTTACCGGACCAATGATGCCGTTTTCATATATTGGATTTTATATTGTCTTGAAGACCGTGAGTGCATAATCTTGCAATCATAAAAGGCAAGTTCGGTACTCGACGAAGACCTTCCTCTCCCTTGTTCCAGCAGGCAGCGGAGGTTGTAGCACTCTCCTCGCGATTCCGGCAGCACGACGGCGTGGTACCGGAAGTAGAGGGGAGATCTCGCAGGGCTTCTCCTTAAGCCAGAGCGAGTATGGTGGACTATGAGAGAGCCTCGGTGATCTAGGATTTAGACACACCAAGTAGAAGGAGCTAGGCCGGCGGCTAGGGCAACTAGAAGCCCCAACTCCGCAGCTTGGGAGAAACCCTAGGGCGGCGGCTATGGTGGGCGGCAGCGGCTAGGGTTAGAGTTTAGAGGGGCAAGGTGTGTCCTTGGAGGGGCAGCCCTGCCCCTCCTTATATAGGTGGAGGGGGAGCGCCAAAGGGAGGGGAGTCCCTCCCCAACTCGGCTTCCAAGGCTGGCGGTGGATGGAGAGGGACTTCCTCCCCAAGTAGGTTTCCTACTCTCCCTCCACCAAACAAAATAGCCGTTTGACTTTTCAAATTGGCGTTTGACTTTTCAAACTAGGATTTGATTTAACCCTTTATTTTGTTCAGCGATGACACCTAGTACATGATGCAACCATTCCAACTTGTTATGACACATTCATGTACCCTTCCCCTCCGGAATGCCGGACATTCCGGAACCTTCTAGAACATTCCCGATGAAAAACACCGGAACCATTCTCCAACCTCGAAACAGGACTTTCCTTATATGAATCTTATTCTACGGACCATTCCGGATCTCCTCGTGATATCCTGGATCCCATCCAAGACTCCGAACAACATTAGGTCTCATACTCATCATTCCATAACTACTCAACAACGTCGAATCCTTAAGTGTGTCTCCCTACGGTTCGTGAATTATGCGGACATGATCGAGACACTTCTCCGAACAATAACCAATAGAGGAATATGGAAATTCATATGGCTCCCACATATTTCTACGATTACTTTGCGATCGAATGAACCACTTACATACGATACCAATTTCCCTTTGTCTCACGATAGTTTACTTATCCGAGGTTTTGATCGTCGGTATCTCTGCATACCTAGTTCAACCTCGTTACTGATAAGTACTCTTTTCTCGTTCCCGTGATATGTGATCCCTTGTGAGCCAGTCACATGCTTGCAAGCTAATTGGATGACATTCGACCGAGAGGGCCCAGAGTATATCTATCCGTCATATGGATGGACAAATCCCACTCTTGATCCATGTGTCTCAACCAATACTTTCCGAACACTCAATGCCACCTTTATAACCACCCAGTTACGGTGTGGTGTTTGATGTCATCAAAGAATCCTTCCGATGATGGTGATATGCATGATCTCATGGTCGAAGGAATTAGGTTACTATGTATCAGAAAGCATATAGCAATTGAACTATTAAAATGACTTGATCTTTATGCTACGCTTATCTATAGGAGTATGTCCATCATATCATTCTCCTAACGATATGATCTTGTTGTTAATAACATCTCAATGTTCATGATAGGGAAACCACAATCATTTATTAACCAACAAGCTAGTATTATGAAGAGGCTTTACTAGGGACTTCAATTTAAGTTTACAAATCACATAAGTATTAATGTTTCTTTGTTAATACTATTATAGCATGAATGTAAACATTTATCATAACACAAAGATATAATAATAACTACATTTATTATTGCCTCTAGGGCATATCTCCAACAGTCTCCCACTTGCACTAGAGTCAACTAATCTAGATTACATGGTAATATACCGAACACCCATGGCAGTTTGGTGTTGGTCATGTTTTGCCCTCAGGAGAGGTTTAGTCAACGGATCCGCCACATTCAGATCTGTGTGTACTTTGCAAATATTTATGTCACCATCTTAGACATGTTCTCGAATAGCGTGAAAACGTAGCTTGATATGCTTCAGCTTCTTGTGTGACCTTGGTTCTTGCGCATTGGCTATGGCGCCCATGTTATCACAGTAGATAGACATTGGGTCCAGCGCACTTGGAACCACACCGAGCTCTGAAATGAACTCTTTCATCCATATCGCTTCTTGTGAAGCCTCCGAAGCAGCCATGTATTCCGATTCAGTTGAAGATCTCGCCACAACGCTTTGCTTTGCACTCCTCCAGCTAACTGCTGCACCATTCAAAGTAAATACGTATCCAGATTGAGATTTAGAATCATTCGGATCGGTGTTCCAACTAGCATCGGTGTAACCATTAACAATGAGCTGTTCATCACCTCCATAAGAAAGAACCATATCCTTAGTTCTTCTCAAGTACTTAAGGATGTTTTTGACCACTGTCCAATGATCCACTCCTGGATCACTTTGATATCTGCTAGTCAAACTAACAGCATATGCAATGTCGGGTCTAGTACATAGCATGACATACATTAGAGATCCTATGGCTGATGCATAGGGAGTCTTACTCATCCTTTCTCTATCTTCTGCCGTTGTCGGACTTTGATTTTTACTCAAGGTCGCATTGGGCAACATGGGCAAGAACCCTTTCTTGCTATCTTCCATTCCAAACCTCTTTAGAACTTTGTCCAAATATGTACTTTGTGACAATGATATTAGACGTCTCGATCTATCTCTATAAATCTTTATGCCTAATATGTAAGCTGCTTCGCCAAGATCTTTCATTGGAAAACTATTACTCAAATATTCGTTGACACTATTAAGAAGGTCTACATCATTCCCAATCAACAATATTTCATCTACATATAGTATTAAGAATGCTACAGAGCTCCCACTCACTTTCTTGTAAATACAAGCTTCTCCGTAAGTTTGTATAAAACCAAAACTTTTGATTACCTTATCAAAACGTTGATTCCAACTTTGGGATGCTTGCTTCAATCCATATATGGACCGTTGAAGTTTGCATACCTTGTTAGCATCCTTAGGATCGACAAAACCTTTGGGTTGCATCATATACAACTCTTCATCAATGTCTCCATTGAGGAATGCTGTTTTGACATCCCTCTGCCATATCTCATAATCGTAATATGCATCGATTGCTAACATAATCCTCACAGACTTTAGCTTCACTACTGGTGAGAAAGTCTCATCGTAGTCAACTCCTTGAATTTGTCAAAACCCTTTTGCGACAAGTCGAGCTTTATAGACAGTAACATTACCATCAGCATCTGTTTTCTTCTTGAAAATCCATTTGTTCTCGACAGCCTTCCGGCCATCCGGTAAGTCCACCAAAGTCCATACTTGGTTTTCGTACATGGATCCAATCTCGGATTTCATGGCTTCTTGTCATTTATTGGAATCTGGGCTCATCATCGCTTCCTCATATGTCGCAGGGTCATCGGTGTTATCCACCAACATGACACTCATAACGGGATCATACCAATTAGGAGTGGTACGAGTTCTCGTTGACCTGCAAGGCTCTTTAGCAACTACAACCGAAGTTTCATGATCATCATCATTAGCTTCCTCTCTTATTGGTGCAGGCACCACAAGAACTTCTTCCGGTGCTGCGCTACTCGCAAGTTCGAGAGAAGGTTCGACAACCTCATCGAGTTCTACTTTCCTTCCAGTCACTTCTTTCGAGAGAAATTCCTTCTCTAGAAAGGATCCATTCTTGGCAACAAAGATTTTGCCTTCGGATCTATGATAGAAGGTATACCCAATAGTTTTCTTTGGGTATCCTATGAAGACGCATTTTTCCGCTTTGGGTTCAAGCTTGTCCGGCTGTAACTTCTTTACATAGGCTTCGCAACCCCAAACTTTAAGGAACGACAATTTAGGTTTCTTCCCAAACCATAATTCATACGGTGTCGTTTCAACGGATTTAGATGGTGCCCTATTTAAAGTGAATGCGGTTGTTTCTAATGCATAACCCCAAAATGATAGCGGTAAATCTGTAAGTGACATCATAGAACGAACCATATCTAAGAGAGTTCGATTATGACGTTCGGACACACCATTGCGCTGTGGTGTTCCCGGTGGTGTCAATTGTGAAAGTATTCCGCATTTCTTCAAATGCTCGCCAAACTCGTAACTTAGATATTCACCTCCACGATCAGAACGTAGAAATTTAATCTTCTTGTTACGTTGATTCTCAACCTCACTTTGAAATTCCTTAAACTTCTCGAAAGTTTCGGACTTATGTTTCATGAAATAGATATACCCATATCTACTCAAGTCATCCGTGAAGGTAAGAACATAAAAATAACCACCACGCGATGCTACACTCATTGGACCACACGCATCGGTATGTATGATTTCCAATAAGTCCGTAGCTCGCTCCATCATACCAGAAAATGGAGTCTTAGTCATTTTACCCATCAGACATGCTTCGCATCTTTCAAGTGATTCGAAATCAAGTGATTCAAGAAGTCCATCGGAATGGAGTTTCTTCATACGCTTCACTCCAATGTGACCAAGACGACAGTGCCACATATAGGTCGAGCTATCGCTCGATTTCAAACGTTTAGCTTCAATGTTATTAATATGTGTATTTCCACTATCGAGATTTAATAAGAATAGACCATCTATCAAAGGTGCATGTGCATAAAACATATTACTCATATAATTCGAACAACCATTATTCTCGGACTTAAACAAGTAACCGTCTCGCAATAAACAAGATCCCGATATAATGTTCATGCTCAACGCAGACACCAAATAACAATTATTTAAGTATAAAACTAATCCCAATGGTAGATGAAGAGGTAGCGTGCCGACCGCGATCACATCAACCTTTGATCCGTTTCCCACGCGTATCGTCACCTCGTTCTTCGCTAGCTTCCGTTTATTCTGCAGCACCTGTTTCGAGTTACAAATATGAGCAACCGAACCAGTATCAAATACCCAGGCACTACTACGAGTACTAGTGAGATACACATCAATAACATGTATATCGGATATACCTTTCTTCTTGATGTTGCCGTTCTTCAAATCCGCCAAGTACTTTGGGAAATTCCGCTTCCAGTGACCTTCTCCCTTGCAGTAAAAGCACTCTATATCAGGCTTGGATCCAGCCTTGGTCTTCTTCGTCGGTGTAGTAACTTTCTTACCACCCTTCTTGAAGTGTCCCTTTTGCTTAGACTTGCCTTTCTTGAATTTGGTGGTCTTATTGACCATCAACACTTGGTGCTCTTTCTTGATCTCCACTTCTGCAGATTTTAACATGGAGAAGAGTTCTGGCAACTACTTGTTCATGCTTTGCATATTCTAGTTCATCACAAAGTTCTTGTAACTTGGTGGTAGTGATTGGAGGACACGGTAAATCCCCAAAGCATTGGGAATCACTATACCTAAACTTTGAAGTTTGTTTGCGTGCCCAGACATCTTAAGCACATGCTCACTGACGGAGCTGCCCTCTTCCATCTTGCAGTTAAAGAACTTTTCAGAAGCCTCATAGCTCTCAACTGCCGCGTGAGTCTCAAAAATCAATTTGAGTTCATGGACAATATCATGTGGGTCTGAATTCTCAAACCTTTTCTGAAGCTCTGATTCTAAACCATACAAGATAGCACACTGAACTGTAGAGTACTCATTCTTCCGAGCGAGGTAAACGTTCTTTACTTCATCGGCAGCATCAGCTGCAGGCGGGTCACCCAGCGGTGCATCCAGCACATAGGTCAAATTACCAGCATTGAGGACGATCCTCAAATTGCGGAACCAATCCGCAAAGTTGCTTCCATTGTTTTTCAACTTTTCTTTCTCTAGGAACGCATTAAAATTGATGGTAGGGGCCGCCATTGATCTACAACATATTTGCAATAGTTTAGACTAAGTTTATGACAAATTGAGTTATAATTAATAGTTAAATTAATCTAGGTGAACTCCCACTCAAAACAATATCCCTCACATTGTTTTAGTGATCACACGAACCAAATCCACCACATCAAAACCGATCATCACGAGAGTTGATGTAGCTTCAATGGCGAACAATCGACATGTTCTTCATATCTACTATATGATTCATGCTTTACCTTTCGGTGATCCGTGTTCCGAGACCATGTCTGTACATGCTAGGCTCGTCAAGATCAAACCTTAGCTTCCGCATGAGCAAATCTGGCTTGCCCACGTTGTATACACTTGCGGAATCTAACACACCCGATCATCACGTGGTGCTTCGAAACAACAAGCTTTAGCAACGGTGCTTACTAAGGATGAACACTTTAGAACTTGAAATTCATGTGCATGAGGGATCATCTTATAATGCTACTGTCGTTAACTAAGAAATACAAGATGCATAAAGGATTAACATCACATGCAATTCATAATATGTGATATGATATGGCCTTTCTTCTTTGTGCTTCCGATCTTCATCGAACATGATCTCCATCATCACCGGCATTGCATCAAGGTCAATGACGCTGCTTCATGGTTGTCGTCCACCGGCTTCAACTATTACAACTACTTTGAATACACACGCGTGTCTTAACATAAATTAAAGACAACCATATGGCTCCTGCCGGTTGCCAACTTACAATAAGGAACATTGCATACATCACATATAATCACAATCATGGCCATATCACATCACAGCACATCCTTGCAAAACAAAGTTAGACGCCTCTAATTTCTTTGCATATTTTACGTGGTTTGGGGCTTTCAATAAGTGTCGATCTAACTTACGAACAATAACCACAACGTTGATGTTTGAACTATCAAGTGCCCGTTGTAAATTGGATCTAAACTATAATGGGAGAGACAGACACCCGCAAAGCCACTTATGCAATACAAGTTGCATGTTGAGCGTGGAGCAAGTATCATGAACGATGTCATGTAAGGTTAGCCCGGGCCGCTTCATCCCATCATACCGCAAGATGCAAAGTACACAAGAAGCAATTGATAATAAAAGCACCACCGCCCACAATGACCATTGTGTTCTACTCGTGCAACAGATCTACATATAGACATGGCTCTGATACCACTGTAGGGGTTCGTAGCATGGAAAACAAAAAATTTCTACCGCATACAAACAAACAAGCCAAGATCTATCTACTAGATTGTAGCAACGAGTCAATAGAATAACTCACCCTCGAAGATTCCAAAGTGTTTAACGAGAGCAGATTCTCGTGGGTGATGTAGTCGTACTCTTCCCGATCTCAAGATCGTGTAGACGATCCTTCCGGCGCTGCGTTCCGGCAGCGCTTCCGCAGTCGGTCACACGTTCAGTACTCGACGAAGACCTTCCTCTCCCTTGTTCCAGCAGGCAGCGGAGGTTGTAGCACTCTCCTCGCGATTCCGGCAGCACGACGGCGTGGTATCGGAAGTAGAGGGGAGATCTCGCAGGGCTTTGCCTTAAGCCGGAGCGAGTATGGTGGACTATGAGAGAGCCTCGGTGATCTAGGGTTTAGACACACCAAGTAGAAGGAGATAGGCCGGCGGCTAGGGCAACTAGAAGCCCCAACTCGGCGGCTTGGGAGAAACCCTAGGGCGGCGGCTATGGTGGGCGGCGGCGGCTAGGGTTAGGGTTTAGAGGGGCAAGGTGTGTCCTTGGAGGGGCAGCCCTTCACCTCCTTATATAGGTGGAGGGGGCGTGCCAAGGGGAGGGGAGTCCCTCCCCAACTCGGCTTCCAAGGCCGGCAGTGGAGGGAGAGGGACTTCCTCCCCAAGTAGGTTTCCTACTCTCCCTCCACCAAACAAAATAGCCGTTTGACTTTTCAAATTGGCGTTTGACTTTTCAAACTAGGATTTGATTTAACCCTTTATTTTGTTCAGCGATGACACCTAGTACATGATGCAACCATTCCAACTTGTTATGACACATTCATGTACCCTTCCCCTCCGGAGTGCCGGACATTCCAGAACCTTCTAGAACATCCCCGATGAAAAACACCGGAACCATTCTCCAACCCCGAAACAGGACTTTCCTTATATGAATCTTATTCTCCGGACCATTCCGGATCTCCTCGTGATATCCCGGATCCCATCCGAGACTCCGAACAACATTCGGTCTCTTACTCATCATTCCATAACTACTCAACAACGTCGAATCCTTAAGTGTGTCTTCCTACGGTTCGTGAATCATGCGGACATGATCGAGACACTTCTCCGAACAATAACCAATAGAGGAATATGGAAATTCATATGGCTCCCACATATTTCTACGATTACTTTGCGATCAAATGAACCACTTACATACGATACCAATTTCCCTTTGTCTCACGATAGTTTACTTATCCGAGGTTTTGATCGTCGGTATCTCTGCATACCTAGTTCAACCTCGTTATTGATAAGTAATCTTTTCTTGTTCCCGTGATATGTGATCCCTTGTGAGCCAGTCACATGCTTGCAAGCTAATTGGATGACATTCCACCGAGAGGGCCCAGAGTATATCTATCTGTCATATGGATGGAAAAATCCCACTCTTGATCCATGTGTCTCAACCAATACTTTCCAAACACTCAATGCCACCTTTATAACCACCCAGTTACGGTGTGGTGTTTGATGTCATCAAAGCATCCTTCCGGTGATGGTGATATGCATGATCTCATGGTCGAAGGAATTAGGTTACTATGTATCAGAAAGCATATAGCAATTGAACTATTAAAATGACTTGATCTTTATGCTACGCTTATCTATAGGAGTATGTCCATCATATCATTCTCCTAACGATATGATCTTGTTGTTAATAACATCTCAATGTTCATGATAGGGAAACCACAATCATTTATTAACCAACAAGCTAGTATTATGAAGAGGCTTTACTAGGGACTTCAATTTAAGTTTACAAATCATATAAGTATTAATGTTTCCTTGTTAATACTATTATAGCATGAATGTAAACATTTATCATAAACACAAAGATATAATAATAACTACATTTATTATTGCCTCTAGGGCATATCTCCAACATGTTGACCCGACCCTGTCCCACTCGTCAGCCTCCCTGGCTAGTACTACCTCGGTGAGAAATAACCAAACCGCCCCTCCTGCCCCACTTTTCCCACGAGGATGCTGAGGTGGCCTAGGGCCCATCTGTCGGTCTCTAGGGCTAGCAGAAGCCCTTGTGTAAAAAGTTCCAGTGCTGTTTAATAATTTCAGAAAAAGGTTTTAGTCAATTCCAGAAATTCATATAATATTGTAAATTCAATAATTTTACTTTATATGTCAAAAAAATACAAATAATATATCAAAATGTTCAAAAAAATGAGAACTATCTAATAGAGCTATAATCATGCATTGTTCAACAAATTAAATGGCAAGTTTAATTAGAAGATCAAACTAACCCCTCGAATATGTTCCGGAGTTTCTCTGAATTAGGGTTTTCACCCCTCGGAACCCCGTTTAAATCGTCGAGCATGCTTTAGGGTTTTATTTTGATACAAATTAACTTGTCATATCATCATTCTTGTTTGAGCATTGCATCGATGCCATGTGTTGATTGTTTCCCTTTATTTCCAGTATTTGGTTCTTTCCTGTAGAATACGATGTCGAGATCGAGATCGAAGACCGAGATCAAGACCATCGAAGATCGACGAACAATACTTAACCAACTACAATCAAGTCAAGTACAAGGCTCCTGAAGATCTGCTTATCTGCTATCAACAGTCAAAGGCAAGCATAGCCCCACCATGATATAATCCTATGATTTCTAAAGCATTTCAATTCTTGCCATGATGCATACGATTCTACTGTGGTCTTTTATCGATAGATGGAGTATCCTATCTATTGCATTACTCCCTTTTGATCTTATATTACCTGATCCACTGGTCCTAGCATAACTAGGTTTGGCTTTGTGTGCACTGCTAGAGCTATCATCCGTGTTCTGCTTAGCTTAGCCATGCATAGCTGTCAGTTCTGGTCCATCCAGATGATGTATCAGATGCAGATAATCTAGTATGACAGGAGAACGTGATGATATGAGATCGGTGATATGAGTTAAACATGCTAAGGCTTGTATGGGAGGCCATGGTGGGATGTGGTTTTTCTAGTCCCATGCTCGCCACCACTAGGAACTGAGTTCTTGCCTTTGGAACCGAGATGAGCCTATAGCCACACGGGGCTTGGGAACCCCTTGCCTGATTAACTTGCCTAGCAGATTCCATGAGTCACATAGTTCGGGCGTTCCATTCGACATATGCATAGAAAATCTTTTGAAAGATTTGCCGGGTGAAAGGTGCATCATAACAGGTAGGTAAGCATGGCCGGGGTTGCTTGGGGTCGATGGAGCCCCTGGTGAACCAACCTCGCCTCACATCTTTAAGTACCGGCTTCGTGATTTGACCTGTTACGGCGGAACCATACTTATTGCGTGACTCATGGTCTCGGCGAAAGCAAGGTAAAGGTCGTGGCCAACCACCCTCTGCCAGCCTTCCAAGGAAGAGGGCTAATAGCTTGGCATTAAGAGTCGGTTGGTACGTGTGGGTAAATTTGTACACCCCTGAAGGGTAATAATCTTTTCGAAAAGCCGTGTTCACGGTTATAAACGCTTGGTGACCAGATTCTAAGATCATAGAGAACTTGAACCTAATCATAAAACTTGGCAGATCAACGTGTGCTTAAGGATGCTTCCTCATGGGTACGAGGGGGTGATCCTAGTTGGTAGATGATGATGATTGGTGGATATCAAAAGACGATGATCAATACTTTGGAGATGTCGCTCTCTTATCCCCTTTTAAAATATTCTGAATAGACGATCTTCTTCTCCCTCTTGTTTTATAAACAAAAGATGGCTTTATGCAAAACAACTCCACTAGCCAGAAGTCGTGCGGAGTATACCCTGTACTCACCCTTGCTTTGTTGATACTTTTGGCAGAGTAAGTGTTCCTTTAAGATCAGTTTGGCACTATATCGACATTGATGAGTAGCTTGGGGTTCCCGACCGGCAGCCTAGAATCTATGGGCTGGGATGTCATCATTATGCTTCAGGCCTCTTATGCCATTTGTTAAGTTTGCTATACTTAATAGCATAATTTGCCTTCCGTTGTTTGATGTTTTTGGTCAGTGACCCCTGCTTGTAATAATTTGGTTCTCTGCTCAGTTATGAGCTTGCAGTAATAAATTTTGTGTCGTAGGGTCACTGTTGTGTTACTGATTCTTCACTGGATATTCTCGAGCTCAAGATTAAGCTTATGTTAGACGGAGGTTTAGGATTTGTTTAGCCCTGATCCCGGGGTGTCACACGCGTCGACCCGACTCGGGACTGACCGATGCCGATGAGGTCATGTGCCTCGACCACGCGTCGATGCGTACGCACTGACGCCGCTGTTGCAAGGGGTGCCGTGTTGTGCGGTTGTTGGCGCCACCCGGACCCATGCCTGCTGCTCCCTGCGCTCTGTGGCCTCGCCCCGCGCTCTGCCGCCGGCTCCTGCGTGCACCGCGCGCTTGCCGGCCCTGCCCATGCTCTGCCGCCGGCCCGTCCTGCGCCTTCCTGCGCACCCGCCGTGCTTGCCGCCCTACCTGCGCGCCCGCAGCTCCGTCGTGTGCCTATAGCGCCGCCACGCTTGAGCAACAATGCGCAACTCGCTGGCCTCGTCCCGCGCTCTGCCGCCGGCCGCGCCCCGCGCCTGCCTGCGCGCCCGCCGCGCCGTCCCCCACAGCTCCGCCGGCCCCACCCCGCGCCTGCCTGCGTGCCTGTCGCGTCGCCCTACCTACGCGCCCACAGCTCCACCCCGCGCCCACAGTACCACCCCGTAGAAGCTCGCCGCCCTCACCGGCCCCGCGCCCTTGCCGCCCAGTGCCGTCACCGCCCAACACCCTCGACGGCGCCGCGTCCTCGTCGGCCCCGCTCCAAGCGCCCGTCCCCGGCGTTGACACCCCCAGCATGCTTGGGATGCAGTACCTCCTCGCCGGCGGGCCGAGGCGGTTCTCGTACGCGGAGATGAAGACCGCGACCAAGGACTTCATGGACGTGGTGGGCCGCGGCGCGTACGGGCGGTGTTCCCTAGCGAGCTCCCGGACTGGCGCGCGGTGGCCGTGAAGCAGCTGCACGGCGTGGGCGGCGGCGAGGCAGAGTTCTGGAGGTGCGGCAGCGTGAGCACCTCGGGCGGGAAGGTGGCCGTGTCCTTGAACGACGGGTTGGGCTCCACGCCGAAGTCCAGCCGCGTGACGTGCAGTGGCGCCGCCATGGAGGCTCCTGTAGCAGCGTTGCCGTTGCCGGGCGCGGCGGCAGTGGCCGGATTGCACTCGAGGCCCGGCCAGGGCGCGCTGCAGGGGTCGGGGCTCTCAGAGCGCCAGTCCTGGTCGGAGGAGACGACGTCCATGACGAGGAACGGGATGGGGAAAAAGTAGTGCGGGGCGAGCGGCAGGCGGCGAGCGTCGGCACGCAGGAAGGGCGAGCGGCAGCAGGACGGGGCCTCTGTACCACCAACGGGATGGAGGAAGAAGAAGGTGGGTGGGGAAAAATTAGTGAGACTGATGGGTGGGACCCACTGGCAGTAAATAGTAAAATAGGAGAGAAAAATAAAAAATAACATAAGATATGTCTGACATGTGGGCCCCATTTCCACCTCAGCTTCTCCTAGACACGTGTCGCCAACTCGACACTTACAACTAGGCCTAAGCCGTCAGAAAGCGTGTCAAAGTGCTCTTAGCTATGAATTAGTCCGATTCGCAACGCTTGTACCCTTAAATTGGTACTGACATGCCAAAATTACCGAAAGTGGTACTGACCCGTCCCGACAGCCCCAATTGTGGTAGTTTTATCCAATTAACTCGGAGTAAGAGCACAGGGCGGAACAGAGCGTGGGCGAGGGGAACGAACCGATGGATAGATAAGATGATTTTTTGGTGGGGAATTGGTTGAGGGAGGATGTTGGGGCTGTGTCGGTTAACATCTGCAGCAAAGGAGGTTGACGGCAACCGAAATTAGAGGTAGGGGCATTGACTGAACGAGTGGGAGAGAGAAGTTTTGCATAGAGGGATGCGTGGGAGGAAGAAGATAAGGAGAGAGAGATCAATACTTTGTGGACCTACGCGAAGAAAAGCTTCCTTCTCTGTATGCAGTTACACGTAGGAAACTAGTTTAATAATACCATGTTCTTGCCTAAAATCTCGTATTAGTTGCTAAAACCCTAGTTTCTTGCCTGGCAGTACTTTGATGCCTAAAAATTATAAAAAATTGCCAATTTGTTGTCTAAAACCACATAATAGTTGCTAAAATATGCTTGTTTTTTGCCTAAAATTTCTGACATGGAAATTTCTGTGCCCGACGAGGCTACTTCGGTTCCCGGCGAGTCAACTTCGGTGTCCGGCTAGGAAACTAGTGTCAGACTAACATTTTGCCCTGCGAGGCAACTTTGGAGTCTGGCAGGGCAACTTCTGTGCCTAACAAGGCAAGTTTTGCCCCGCGAGGCAACTTCTATGCCCGACAAGACAAGTTCGGAGCCCGACGAGGCAACTTTGGTGCCTAACAAGGCAACTTCGGTGCCCGACAGTACAACTTTGGAGCCCAACGAGGCAACTTCTGTGCCTAAACAGGCAACTTCGGAGCCCCACCAGGCAACTTTAGAGCCCGACGAGGCAACTTCAGTACCCGACGAGGCAACTTGTGCCCGACGAGACACCTTTAGAGCCCGACGAGGCAACTTGTGCCCGGCGAGGCAATTTTGGATCCCGGCAAGGCCGACGAGGTAACTTGTGCCCAACTTCGAAAGCCGACGAGGCAACTTGTGCCCGACGAGGCAACTTTGGTGCCTAACGGGGCAACTTTTGTGCCTGACGAGGAAAATTTTGCCCGACGAGGCAACTTTGGAGTCCGACGAGGCAACTTCTGTGCCTAACAAGGCAAGTTTTGCCCCGGAAGGCAACTTTGGTGCCCGACGAGGCAACTTTGATGCCCGGCGAGACAACTTTGGAGCCCGACGAGGCAACTTCGGTGCCTAACAAGGCAACTTCGATGGCCGACGGGGCAACTTCGGTGCCTGACTAGGCAACTTTGGTACCTGACCAGGCAACTTCGAAGCCCGACTAGGCAAATTCAGAGCCCGACCAGGCAACTTCAGTGCCCGACCAGGCAACTTGTGCCTGACGAGAAAACTTCGGAGCCCGACGAGGCAACTTGTGTCCAACTTCGAAAGCCTACAAGGCAACTTGTGCCCGACGAGGCAACTTTGGTGCCCGACGGGGCAACTTCTATGCCCGATGAGGCAAATTTTGCCCGACGAGGCAACTTTGGAGTCCGACAGGGCAACTTGTATGCCTAACAAGGCAAGTTTTTTCCCACGAGGCAACTTTGATGCCCGACGAGGCAACTTCGGTGCCTGGCGAGGCAACTTCGGTGTCCAGCGAGACAACTTCGAAGCCCGACGAGGCAACTTTGGTGCCTAACAAGGCAACTTTAGAGCCCGACAAGGCAACTTGTTCTCGGCGAAGCAACTTCGGAACCCGACGAAGCAACTTGTGCCCGACGAGGCAACTTGTGCCCAACTTCGGGATCGTTAGGCACATAAGATCCTGACGAGACAACTTTAGTTCCCGACGAGGCAATTTCTGTCCCTAACGTGGCAACTTCGATGCCTGGCGAGGCAACTTCGATGCCCGACGAGGCAACTTCGGTGTCTGGCGAAACAACTTCGAAGCCCGACAAGACAACTTTGGTGCCTAACAGGCAACTTTGGAGCCCGGCGAGGCAACTTGTTCCCCGCGAGGCAACTTCGGAGCCCGACGAGGCAACTTGTGCCCAACTTCAGGCTCGTTAGGCACATAAGAGCCCGACGAGACAACTTTAGAGTCCGACGAGGCAACTTCTGTCCCTAACATGACAACTTCGGAGCCCGATGAAGCAATTTTTTAGAGTTGCAAAATTAGCATGCTGTGATTTATTAGGCAAGAATCTGGAAAATAAACAATTTGACACAAAATCTAACATAAACCATATCAAATCCAAATCTGCTCTCCTATTCTTCACATTTACACAAACCAGATTAATTCGTTCATGGATTAGGGGACCACACACGAGCATACCGGATCACACAAGCATACCGTAGCACATCATCTAGTAAGTCAAGTGGGTGGTGGCAGCCTGGTAGGTACGTACACTGTGCTTCGGGCAGGTACGGGTAGGCCAGGCATTCTCCTGTCTGCCGACGAGCGCCTCAGGGTCGTAGACGGGCGGACTCAGCAAGGAGGTATCAACCGGTTGGGACGGATCTAGATGATGGGCACAGGCAACACAGATAATTTAAGGAGGTTTAAACTAGTTAGAGCATCTCTAGCGACATCGAAAAAAGCCAAACCAGAAAACGTGTTTTTAGGTCGTGTTTCGTGAATTTTTTTCAGGTCGTGAGCGGCGGTGCGGAACAGAAACCGGAAACCCTAACCGAAAAAGGAAATATTCGATTTAGATTCCGCCCGTCCTTCGTCGTCCTTGTGTCGTATACAAATAGGAGGCGCCTACGCGTTCATCCTCATCCATTCCCTCCCCCTCCAATCTCCACCGCGCCGCCATGGAGGTGCCCCCGCTGAACTTCTACGAGACGGTGATGTTCGCGCACTTCGATATCGTCACGCCGCCGGCCGCGACGGTGCCCCACGGATGGCGCATCAGCTATGCGGGGGGTGCCGGTGGCTCCACTCCCGGGCCGAGCCGAGATGGAGAGGGTGCTGCCCCGGTATGCGGCGGCTAGTCCGTACTGGTCGGCGTTGTTCAAGAAGGAGCGGAAGGCCAAGATAGGCAACCGCATCGTTTACGGGCGCGTGGTGCACCGAGATCTCCGCAACCGAGAAGGGCGGGAGAGGTTCTGGTCCGTCCCTGGACGGACCAAGTACACCGTCATCACCGCTGCTCGCCGCGAAGAGGTCCTCCGTCTCGCGAACAATGTGGAAATTGTGGAGGTTCCGTCCGACGACGAGGAGGAAGCCGGCGGCTCTGAGAAGGGGGAGGAGGAGGACGGCGCGGAGGACAACAGCAGCGGAAGTGACTAGTGGTTGAATCAATTAATGTAGGATGTGAAATCGTAGTTTTGTTTAGGAAGAATTCGTGGTTGAATCAATGAAATGCAACTATGTTTTCGCCTCGATTTAGATCTCCTTCCCGGATCAATTTCTGTCACAGCGAGGGTTGGAAACGTGACGGTCGAATGGCGGAGGCCTTGTTGGCGGGCGGAATTTGTCCGCCGGGGCCTGGGTCGACAGGCGCCCGACGGCGCCGGCGACGGGTGGACGCAGAAGGGAGAGGAACGCGCTGAAACTTCCATGCCGCCAAGCATCCTGTGGTTTCCAGGTTGGCTACGTGTCGGGCTTGAAACCTGGGGATTTAGTGTTCCGCGGGGGTGTTTTCTCGGGGGCCTAATTTTTGTTTCGGTTCGGGCGGTTTTGGAGCGTTTATTTTTAACACGCGAAACCGAATAGTGACGGTTATTTTTCTGGTTCCATCCTTTTACTATGTCTGCTAGAGATGGCCTTAGGGTTTGAGTGATAAATCACTGGGATGACAGAAATGCATACATCAAAAACCGATGTCCTCACTTGCTGACGGGGCGGAGAAAGCAGGAGCGGCGATGAGCGTGAGAGGAGGCGGCGACGAGTGTGAACGGCGGCGATGCTTGGGGTATGAGGCGTCGGCGGCGGCAGACGAGCACGGGGAGAACGGTGGAGAAAGATTTTAGAGCCTCATTGGGTTGGATGGGACTGGCTCTGAAGTCTGGACCATGCCTGTGAGGATAAGCAGGGGTGGTCAGCGGGGGGCGAGATCGTGATGCAGCGGTGCCGCTCTGCCGGTTTGTGCCCCAATGTGGGGCCAGCTTGCGATCCGGTAGACAGTGCGTCCTCGACCCTTTTTTTAGGGAAGTGCGTTCTGGACCAAAGCAGTGCGGAATATGCAGGCTTGGGGGTTATTGGGCTGGGCCATCGGAAGTTTAATTCAGCCAACAAATTAAACACGCCTTCATCATATTTCGTTTTTCTGTGGTCCAATTTGCTGAAAAAAGATGGGTCCAAAAAGCCCAAACGACCAAACTAAAATTGGTTAGTGATTCTTTTTTCCGAAATGGGATAAAGCCCCGGCCTCTGGATCAATCGATGCATGCAGCCTGTCTTTATTAAATTACTGAATTTTATAATTTATTACAAATCACTGATCACACAAATCGGTTAGTGAAATTGGAAACATACAAATTTCTATGTCGATGGAGAAAACTAGAAGTTTGTGTTCAGTTTTCGGGTTCTCTGCTCTTATGCACACTGTCACTCATCTATCTCAGAGCAAGCGCAATCCATCATGTTAGCTTATAAATCTTATAACATTAACCAAGCTAGTAGTTTATAAATCTTGGACACTTCGACATGGTAAGCCAATGTATAGGAAAACCCTAGCAGGCGAGCTAAGCTGGTCAAGATGATGACAATCTCTTCACCGCCACCGACATGGTATGTGGCCGGTGTCGTTTCCCTCACCTCCAACAGAAAGAGAGACCTCGAGATGCTCATGGCGAAGATAGAGCTATCTACTTCTTAGGATTTTGTTGTCACTTCGAGTTTTCAAGGAGTTTTTGTTGTTCTTTTTGTTATAGTTTCACTAGTGCACAGCACACCCTCTAATAGCGGTTCAGGAGACCCTTTAACAGCGGTTTCAGAACCATTGTTGGAGGTTCGGTGTTAGAGGCCCCCTCCTTTAACAACGGTTCTTATACGAACCGTTGTTAAAGGGTGGCGCACGTGGGGCTGCCACAACGCTCAGGCCCCCCACTTTAATACCGGTTCGTAACACGAACCGGTGTTAAAGGTTCTCTGCCGCGGCAGAAAAATGGCATAAATCTCTGCCGCGGCAGAGTTCTGCCGCCGCCCCGTTCTGGGCGGATTTCTGCGACGCGGCGGGGACGGGGAGAGGGGAGGGGGAATCGATCGGGAGAGATATACACATACATCGTCGGTATATACGAGTACATGAATAATTAAGCAACTATTATTATACATAAACATCGTCATTGTGGTATTCTCCGTACACGTTGAAGCATCAAGTATAAGACAAACACGTTCAAGCATATATACAATATAACATCTCCGTACACGTTCATTTTGGTGGATATCTAAAGAGTTCTCCGCCAAGCGTGACGACCTCATCAAGTATGAACCCCGCCAATTCCTCTTGAATGGCTCGTATGCGGTCAAATGATAGGAGTTGGTCCCACATCCGTTCGATCTAAATATATATGAAGAATGAGTCAATATATATATAAGAATAAAACTCAACACAACTGATGGTAATAAAATAATGTTGTGTACTTCGTTTACTTACTCTAAGTTGTTCTAGTGCGGCTTGGCCCGTCGCATATATCGTGTTGCGAATGAACTTGCAAACATAGTATCCACATAAGTTATTGTCGGGTCCCTGATACGCGCACTTTACGAGAATAGAGAGTTCAATCAAAATAATAATCAATAAAGCATGATATAATGGAATTGGAAGCATAATCAAAGAGATACGCGAACCTAGCTGGCTATTATTACTTACATTTTGTTTTACAAATTTTAGTTCTTCTGACCATTCACCCATGGCCCTGCCCGTGAACCTTTTCCAAACCCTGTCCGGCAAAGAAAATGGATAAAAGAGTAATTAATTACTTGTTGTCACGAAAGTTGCCGATCTAGTGCGATAATATGATTGATATTACCTCTGGAGCATCTCTTTAAAGTCTGCCCATAGCTCTTGGTATTTTCGTAACGAGTCCATGCAAAAGACTTTTTCTGCGTCATGTTGAATGACTAGCAGAATAAAGTGGAACCTGCGCACGCATAACTCATCATCAGTTACACTTAACATCGAGTAAGCTGAAACAGAATGTGTACAAGAGAGGGTAACAGTACTCACGAGAAGTTGTAAGGCAATAGTATTTCCCTTTTGGTTTGTTGTCTCAGTAAAGACCTTAGCAAGAAATCTTCTGTTTGCCCGGATCTGTGTTTTACCACTTATTCATGAACTCTATTTGGGTCAACGAACCCAATATCAAAAGGGCCTCCTTTCATGTATTCCATAACCTTTTTCCTACATAATAGTATATACATATATGGTGAGCATATATATACATGCAATTAAATGAGATGAGATAGAAATTATAGAAATAGTACTTACACACAATAAATGCTGATGGCAGCTTTGTCGAGTTCCTTCTGATTGAATAGAAAATGCAAGTCTTGAATGTTGAAGGTGATCTTGTCGTCTCCGCACAAGAAAATCTCATCTCTTATATGCGCCGTGATCCATTCTTCCTTTCTCGTCTTGCAGAAATTAAGGTACCACTTGTGCAATCTTCGCATCTTTGTTGGCAGATTCTTGAGCTCCTCTTTCTTGACGAGATTCTTCCCATACTTCCATGGCTGTATGGGGTTGACATCCCCTTTGAGAAAGTTGTCTCCCATGATGTTCAAGTATGCAATGTAATTCATCCCCATCTCATTGGCCTTTCTTTATAGCTCTGCCTCGTAATCATTTACAGGAGGAGCTATCCGTGTGTCGAACACTTGGAGAGGGGAGCACCATTGGTTTTCCCGCTCTCCGAGGATGGGAACTATTTTCTGGGGTGCCGCACGACTACTACTTTCAGACTCCCTCCGCCTTGCATTCCCCTTCATAATATGGCGCTCGTAGTCCAGCACAAGTGGGGTTTCAGGTTTCAAAAGATTATTGTAAAACTTCTCCACCATCGCCGAATCTATTTTATCCTTTGGCTCGGCCCGTCTAGGTGCAAAGAATTTCTTGACCTCTTCTTTCGAGATCCTCTTGGTCTCCTCGTCACTGCGATTCCACGGTAATACCGCCAATGGCTTGGCGGAAGGCATAGCCGACCGCCACCTTAATGGATAAGCCCATTAATCTCACATGCAGCTCAGCGTGTTTGCTCTCCGTGATCTCATCCACGGGGTATCGAGGACCCGCCATTTCAGGCATGAGCTGCACGTTCTCCGTGAAAGCCACGCTGCTTTTCCGCGCAGAGTCTGGGCCGCCGGCAGCTTCTAATGCAGGCTCTTCGTGTCGCTGAGATGGGCCGGTAGTTTGCTGGCTCTTGTGTGCATTCACTTGCGCCTGTAGCGCCACAAGTGCATGTTCTATCTGTGTCATCCGGTATGTACGCTATTTTTCTTTTCTGCCGCGCCATCTGTAAGAGTCGCCCTACTCGGCAAACCCATCCTTCCATGTCATACCCCCCGTGCCTCGTGCAAGTCCAGGATGTTCTTTTTTACCGATGACGCGTGTCAGCTGGTCATTCTGTCTATCGAGATGGAAAGTCCTGGCAGCTGTTTCCTCGTATGCCGTGATGAGTTCAGTGACGGGTTTGGCAAGGAGGGTTGAGAAGATACACAATCCCGTTTCTGGGTCCAACCTTGTCCCGATTCCGTAGAACCAAGTCTTTGCACGTAGGTCCCACCCATGTGTCTAGGGTGTGATCCCTCTATTGCGCAGGGCCTTCTCAGCTTCCTCCCACTTAGGCCTCTGAGATATGTAGCCACCTGACCCTGTCCTCTAGTGATATTCCTTCTTCTGGGCATTTAGCGTATTGGTTTCTGACCTCTTTGTAGCTATAGCATCTTCCTTGTACGCCACAAATTCGGGCCAGTGAGGTCTTATCTTCGCATAATATGCGTCTTCGAAATCCGGAGTCTCACGAGCTTTGACAAATTTGTTCAATTTCATCTTCCAATTGCGGAAAGCGTCAGCCATCTTCTTTAGAGTCCACTCTTTGACCTTTTCCTTTATAACCGGTTTATTTTTATCCTCCTCTAGCGGTAGGGTGAAATTTACCAACAGCGAAGTCCAAAGCGTTTCTTTGGATCTTTCATCGACAAAGGTACCATCGCCCTTCTTTGGCTTATTCCAATATTCAATTATGATTGGGATTTGGTCCCTAACAAGAACTCCATCCTGACGTATAAATTTGTCTGCGGCCTCCTTGGGCTCCATCGGCCTACCATCAACACGGACTTCTTCGATCGTGAACTTTGCACGATCTTTCAACCGATGGCTGGCGCCTCGCTTGCTCTTTTTCGTAGAATAAAATTGTTGTTGGCTGGTCGATCCGGAGGGCTAAAAGAAGAAAGAAGCGTTAATTAATACATGTACATATATATACAAATCAATTGGTGCAAGTCAGCAGACGCTTAATCCATGCATATACCTCGACGGACTTTGTAATCACTAAAGTGCGTTCACCGGAGTCGTCATCTTCTCCATGACTACTTGAGCTGTCATCATGTCCCTCCAAGTTCAGATATTATGAGGTGTCCTCATGGATCATGTTCTCCATTATTTCTTCCTCTTCAAGGTTTCTCCTGAGTGGATCCATAGTTTCTAAAACAATAATATTATCACACAAATATCAGTAATACATCTATTAAAATGCTCAAGCAAGGATGATGATATGATAGGTTAAAAGTATTGAAATGTAACCCTAATACGTGTTTGGTCATTTTAAACGGGGTCCAAACCCTAATTTGGAGAAACCCTACAACCCGGATTAACAATGCATGGTTATAATGTGCTATTGACAATGAGCGGTGTGCTAGGGTGGCGGCTGGCAGCGCTATGGCGAGAGCGGGGATGCGTGGGGGTGTGCGGTTCAAACCCTCAACACGTGTGTAGGCTCAGCGAGGGCAGAGGATCGAAGGTCAGGGGTCGAAGACAATGGTGGCAGTGGTCGTCGGTGGCGGACGGATATACATACACTATATATTCAATCAAAATATGCATATATTCATACAACAACATATATACAACAATCAAATATATACAACAATATATATACAATAATAAAATATATACAACAATATATACACAACAATATATGTACAATCAAATATATATAGCAATATATGTACAATCAAATATATACAACAACCAAATATATACAACAATTATATGTACAATCAAATATATACAACAATCAAATATATATACAACAATATATATATATAAATTAATAAGGAGCTTCCCTCACTGGCGGCAAACTATTGATCGGCCGGCGGGGTCGACGAGGTCGGCGGGGAGTGGCGGCACCGGGCGTGGACGACGGGTTCGGCGGCGAGTGGCGACGCGCGGCGGAGGCTCCGCGAGTTGCTGGCGGTGGCGCCAACTCCTGAGAGTTGCTGGCGGCGGCGCGGTGGCGGCTCCGTGAGTGGATGGGGGTGGCGGACGACACGGGCGCGGTGGCGGGCGGCGGACGGCGAAGGCGTGGTCAAGCAGCTTGGCGGCGTCTCTGTTTCTCCGCCGCGGCTCCTCTGCTCCTCTCTGCGCTCGATCGAATTCTGGCTGGTGGGAAGAGGAAGAGGAAGGCGCGCACCTTTATACCACCCCCCCTTTAACACCGGTTCCAGCCACGAACCGGTGTTAAAGGGGGGGGGGATTTGTTTCGCGCGCGCACCCCCCCTTTTAACACCGATTCCATCCACGAATTCCCCCCTTTAACACCGGTTCGTGGCTGGAACCGGTGTTAAACGGGGGCATTTATTTTGTACATTAAAGGTGTGGGGTCTTTTTTAATTTAAAAACTAGGATAGAATTTAGAAAATTCATATCTTTTTCATTGTAACTCAGAAAAATATGAATAATATATCATAATTTTCAGAAAAATAAGATCTATCCATTCATATAAAAACATTTTATAGTTACTGTAGATGAAAATTTTCGAAATGATTAAAACACTTACATATAAATTTTGATTATTCAATTAAGACAGAAATAAAATAGTCAAACCCTAAAACTTTGAACTTAAGAAATATTAAGCATCTGAAAAGGAATATAACCATATTTTATTAGAGAAAATCATATTTTATTTTGTATTAATATTTTTGAATTGTTTGGATATTTAAATTTAGCATCTTTTGTACACTTTGGAATTTGACAGAACTTTCAACATGAAAATTGTTTGTATTTGAATAATTAATCCTAAAACATTTTTTGTTTTAAAAAAATAAAATTCTAACTTTCAAACTAGTAACATATGGGAAAGAGCGGGCAGAATGCGCGGGAGGAAAAGGGATGGAAGAAAATTTTATTACGATAGAGCTGGAATTAAAGTACATAACGCAACTAACAAAGCACGACAATTAAGATACATAGAAGAACTAAAAATTAAGATACATCCAGATTAAGTCACAATCGACCGAACTTGTTTTGAAATGTTGGAGTGATTCAGTCATGCTCCTTTCTGCACCTGTAATACTCGCCACTGTAGTCATCGTACTCGCCGTGGCCGTCATTGTTGTCGTCGTCGGGGTCACCGTAGTTGAACCTTGAAGGCTGAGTACGCGTGGGCTAGACTTGAGGGTAGCGTAGACGGGGGATAGAGTCGGCGGTAGTGTCGTAGGCCATGACGCTCTGGAGAGTCCGACCGCGCCACCACAGCCGACGACCAGCCTTGTTGAAGTTTGGAGGAGGTGGGTTGTCCTCCTCATGCCTGGCGAGCGCCCTCTCACGCCGATCCCCGAAGAAGGCTTCCCAATTCGGGAAATAGTCGGGATGCCATCTGGGATTCCTCCGCTGCTCTGGCGTGAGCTCGAAGTAGTAGTGGTTCGTGATGTCCATCCGGCGCGCCACACCTAGAGGGACAGGATGAACCGGCACGCCTCCGGCGCTCAGCATCCAGCCGACACGGACGCAGTAGCCCGGCGGGCAGGGGTAGTTCGAGGCGCAAAGCGCCTTAGCCTCCCTGGGGGTTAGTGGTACGGTGGAAGCCATGGGAAAGAGTGATGAGGTTGCAAATATGAGTCTAGAGATGTGCAATGACAATGGAGGCCAACCCTACATATATATAGTGAGAAATATGTAACTGGAGGGAAGAACTGGCTGGAAAAACTGGCGGGAAGAAAAGGGAAGAAATGGCGGGAAGAAAAATAGCGGAAAGAAATGGCAGGAAGAAAAATGGCAGGAAGAAATGGCGGGAAGAAATATGGCTCATTTAATACATATAGTGTTAACAGAAGAAATATGACATTGATTTCCATTTTAAGATACATATGTGTGCCAAAAATGGCTCAATTAATACATATAGTCAATATTATGATCGCGTCGGCCGTAACCATGGAGTATCAGCACCGTTTAACAGGATGGTTGGGTCAGTCTTCACTCTGAAGGGCGGAATTTTATCAAACTTATTATAATCTTCTGACATATCTGTCTTGTCCTCCACCCCCATGATGTTTCTTTTCCCTAAAAGAACTATGTGACGCTTTGGCTCATAGTGTGATGTATCTGTTTGCTTATTTTTTTTTCTTTTTTCGGTTTGATAGACATGTCCTTCACATAGAAAACCTGAGCCACATCATTGGCTAAGACGAATGGTTCATCTAAGTTCTTGTCTACCTTCATAAGATTGTTGAGATCCGCTGTTGTTATTTCGTACTTCTTGTCTACCTTAACCCCTTCTCCTGTTAGCTTGATCCATTTGCACCGAAACAAGGGGACCTTAAAATTAGGTCCATAGTCAAGTTCCCATATCTCCTCTATGAACCCATAATACATGGTCTTTTGCCCATTGTCTTCTGCTGCATCAAAGCGGACACCACTGTTTTGGTTGGTGCTCTTTTTATCTTGGCCTATCGTGTAAAATGTATTCCCATTTATCTCGTACCCTTGGAAAGTACATACAGTCGAAGATGGTGTCCTGGCCAACAAGTACAGCTGATCTCCAAGAGTGGTGTTATTCGTGAGAAGTCTTTGTAGCCAGCCGCCAAAACTCGCCATGTGTTCACTTATAATCCATTCATCAGACTGTCCCGGGTGTTTGAGACGTATAAAATTCTTGTGTTCATTGATATACGGGGCAACCAAGATAGATCTTTATAAAACCGTGTAGTGTGCTTGATTGAGAGAATGCCCGTCCCTACATATCATTGCTTTACATCCTAGGGTGCCTTTCCATGCAGTCTCCCCTCATGTCGTGATTCTGGAACACCAATCGCCTTAAGGTCAGGAATAAAATCAACACAGAACTCAATGACCTCCTCTGTTACATAGCCCTTGGAGATGCCTTCTGGCCTAGCACGGTTATGAACATATTTCTTTAAGACTCCCATGTACCTCTCAAAGGGGAACATATTGTGTAGAAATACAGGACCGAGAATGGCAATCGCTTCTACTAGGTGAACCAGGAGATGCATCATAATATTGAAAAAGGATGGTGGGAACACCAACTCAAAGCTGACAAGACATTGGGCCGCATCTGTCTGTAACCCTGGTAGGATTTCTGGATCGATTACCTTCTGAGATATTGTATTGAGGAATGCACATAGCTTCACAATGGGTACTTGAACATTTTCAGGTAGAAGCTCCCTCAATTCAATCGGAAGCAATTGCGTCATAGTCACGTGGCAGTCATGAGAATTTAGGTTTTGGAATTTTTTCTCTGCCATATTTATTATTCCCTTTATATTCGACGAGAAGCTAGACAGGACCTTGATACTGCTCAGGAATTCAAAAAAGATTTCCTTCTCTGCTTTGGTAAGAGTGTAGCTGGCAGGAGTTAAGTGGCATCCTTTACCCTTCTCGTTCTCAGGATGCATAGGCTCTTCAGGGTCTTTCATATGTTACTGGTCCCGCCGTGCTTCCGGTGTATCTTTTGTCTTCCCATACACTCCGAGGAAGCCTAGCAGGTTCACGCAAACATTCTTCGTCACGTGCATCGCGTCGATTGAAGAGCAGACCTCTAGGACTTTCCAATAGGGTAGGTCCCAAAATATAGATTGCTTCTTCCACATGGGCGTGTGTCCAGCATCGTCATTCGGAACAGATAGACTGCCAGGACCTTTTCCAAAGATTACTTCTAGGTCCTTGACCATACCAAATACCTCCTCACCGGTACGGAGGACAGGCTTCCTCCGGGGTTCTGCCAGACATTTGAAATGCTTGCCTTTCTTTCTTACGGGATGCAGGTTCGGAAGAAATCGACGATACCCTAGGTACACAACCTTCTTACATTTATCCAAATATACACTTTTAGTCTCATCTAAACAGTGCGTGCATGCTTTGAATCCCTTGTTTGTCTGCCCTGAAATATTACTAAGAGCAGGCAATCATTGATGGTTACGAAAAGCAACGCTCGTAGGTCAAATGGCTCCCCTTTGTTCTCATCCCACATACGTACACCTGGTTTGGCCCACACCTGTAAAAGTTCTTCAACTAATGGCCTTAGGTACACATCAATGTCGTTGCCGGGTTGCCTCAGGCCTTGGATGAGCACTGACATCATAATGAACTTTCTCTTCATGCACAAGTAAGGAGGAAGGTTATAGATACATAGAGTCATAGGCCAGGTGCTGTGACTGCAGCTCTGCTCACCAAAAGGTTTCATGCCATCTGTACTTAGACCAAACCTTAAGTTCCTTGCATCACGTGCGAAGTCTGGGTACTCTCGCTCGACTTTTCTCCACTGTGACCCATCAGCGGGGTGTCTCAACATCGCGTCTTTCTTACGATCTTCCATGTGCCATCGCAATAACTTGGCATGCTCTTTATTTTTGAAGAGACGTTTTAACCGTGGTATTATAGGAGTATACCACATAACCTTGGCAGGAACCTTCTTCATAGGGGCCTTGCCCTCAACATCGCTAGGGTCGTCTCGTCTGATCTTATACCGCAGTGCAGTGTATTCCGGGCATGCATCCAAATTCTCGTACTTCTCACCGCGGTAGAGGATACAGTCATTAATGCAGGTATGTATCTTCTTCACTTCTAATCCTACAGGACAGACAACCTTCTTTGCTTGGTATGTACTGTCGGGCAATTCATTATTTCTTGAAAGCAGATTCTTCATTTTTACCAACAACTTTGAAAATGCGCTGTCAGTCACACCATTCTCTTGTTGGAATTATGCCCTAGAGGCAATAATAAAGATGTTATTATTATAATTCTTGCTCATGATAAAGTTTATATTCCATGCTAGAATTGTATTAAGCGGAAACATTAATACTTGTGTGGTTTGTGAACAACACCGTGTCCCTAGTACGCCTCTATGGACTAGCTCATTGATCAATGATGGTTAAGGTTTCCTAACCATAGACATGAGTTGTCAATTGATAATGAGATCATATCATTGGGAGAATGATATGGTGGAAAGACCCAAACTAAGCGAAGCAATTAGATCGTGTCATCGTGTTCGTCTTTGCGAAGCTTTTCTTATGTCAAATATTGTATTCCTTAGACCATGAGATAATGCAACTCCCTGGTATCGGAAGAAAGCTTTGAGGTCATCAAACGTCATCCTATGAGAGGGTGATCATAAAGGTGTCTCTCAGGTGATCGGAAAGTATCTGTTGGGTTGTATGTATCGAGATGGAATTTGTCCCTCCCAAGTCGGAGAGATATACTTCGGGCCCACTTGGTAATCGATATCAACACCGCTTGCAAGCATGTGGTTAAGGAGTTAATCACAAAGTGATATCGGATTACGGAACGAGTAAAGTACTTGCTGTGAACGAGATTGAACTAGGTATGACGATACCGACGATCGAATCTCGGGCAAGTAAAATATCGCGAGACGAAGGGAATATATATATATGGGATTGATTGAATCCTGGCATCGTGGTTCATCCGATATGATCATCGATGAATGTGTGGGAGTCAATATGGATGCCCAGACCCCGCTGTTGATTATTGATAGAAGATCATGTCTGCATATTCTCGAACCCGCAGGGTCACACACTTAACGTGTCTCGACGCTAGGATAGATTGGATAATTGGTTTATGAGTTTTTGTTCGGAGTATCGGATGGGATCCGGGATATCACGAGAGATTCCGGAATGGTCCAGAGAATAAGATTCATATAAGGCAGTGCAGTTTTTGGAGTTCGGAATTGTTCCGGGTTAATCGGTATTGTACCGGAAGCTTCTAGAACCTTCTGGAAGGGGGCCAACGTGGTCCCACCTTCCGGGAGGGGGCATGGGCCTATGAGGGAGTGTCCTGGCCGCATTGGGCCAGGGGCACAAGGCCCCATAGGGCCCAGCCGATTCTAGATAGATTTAACTCGTTTAAATCTAGGGATAGAATTTCTAGATAAGGGGAGAGTTTAAATCGTTTAAACTAGAGATAGGCTTGGAGGAGGGGCTAGGGCTGGCCGCCACCACCCCCTTTATATATAGAGGGCTGGTGCGCCCCCTCCCCTTACACATCTCCCTCCAAGCCCTAGTAGCCCTGCTGCCTTCCTCTCTCCCTCCCGACTGTTTGTAGGCGAAGCCCTGCAGCAGAAATTCTCCACCATTTACACCACGCCGTCGTGTTGTAGATCCAATCCATCTCTCCACCATACTTGCTGGTCCGAGGAAGGAGGAGACGTCGAGGTGCTGCACGTGTGCATCTCACGGAGGCACCGCCACTTGTGGTGCTAGATCGGATCGGATCGCGAGGAGGAGAAGCGAGTACGACTACATCACCCACGTTCCGACGAACGTTCCGCTGTGCGAATCTTCAAGGGTATGAAGATCTAATCCAATCTCTCTCGTTGTTTGCATCTCCTAGATTAGATCTTGGCTTTCCCTCTGTTCGCTTCCGTAGAAAATTTTGATTTACTATGCTGCGAAACCCTTCAGTGGTATCAGAGCTAGATCTATGCGTAGATGTGATTCACGAGTAGAACGCAACATGGTTGTTGCGGGCGTTGATGTTTTCTGTTGCAAGCCTCTTTTTTGTGTTCTTCTTATGACGCGGGATAGTGAGATTGAAGCGGTCCAGGCCAACCTTACGCGACGTCGTTCGCGAGACCGGCTCCGCACTTGACGTGTGGCTTGTACCACACATGCGGCTGGTGGATGTCAGTTTCTCTCACTATAGTTGTCATGGGATTAACACCAGAGTTTGGCAACCATAATATCACCGTTGTGGCTTTCCGTAGGTAAGAATCGTTCTTAGCATCTACTCCCATAAGCCACGTAAAACATGCAACAACAAAGTAGAGGCGTCTAACTTGTTTTTGCAGGGAGTGTTTTCTGTGATATGGTATGGCCCAAGATGTGATGTGTATAATGTATGCGATGATCATGTTTTGTAATGTTTCACGACTTGCATGTCGATGAGTACACAACCGGCAGGAGCCATATGGTTGTCTTTATAATTGTGTATGACCTGCGAGTCAACTTCTTATACGCCATGTAATAGCTTTACTTTATCGCTAAGTAGTTAGCAATAGTTGTAGTTGCTATTCGTGGTGGAGGCAATCATGGTGGAGTGATGGAGATCATGCCGGAACGCACAAGATGGAGATCATTGCGCGAAGATTGGCTATACCATGTCACATAAAGTTATATGCATGTGATGTTTATCCTTTTATGTATCTTATTATGCTTAGATCGCGACGGTAGCATTATAAGATGATTCCTCACTTAAAGATCAAGATAAAAACTGTGTTCTCCCCATGTATGCACCGTTGCGAAAGTTCGTCGTGTCCAAGCATCACGTGATGATCAGGTGCTATAGACTCTATGCTCACATACAACGGGTGCAAGCCAGTTTTGCACACGCGGAAATACTTGGGTTTGACTTGACGAGCCTAGCATGTACAGACATGGCCTCGGAACACATGAACCGAAAGGTTAAGCATGAGTCATATGAATGATATGATCGACACTTCGTTGTCCACCATTGAAGCCACATCTCTTCTCGTGAAGATCGGATTAGGTGTGGTGAATTTGGATCGTGTTCACTAAACAACTTGAGGGATGTTGAATTTAGTGGGAGTTCATCTAGTAATTTGATTAAGTTGAACTATTTATCATGAACATAGTCTAAATTTTACTTGCTAATACTGTAGATCACATGGCTAATTCCAACTTCAACTTCAACGTTTTTGCTGAGAAAGAAAAGCTTAAGAACAATGGGTCTAACTTCACCAACTGGTTCCGCAATCTGAGAATCATTCTCTCTGGCGGTCAAAAGGACTATGTCCTTGAGAAAGCGTTAGGTAACCCCCCTGCTGCAACTGCGTTGGCTGATGAGAAAGCTGTCTATCAGTCGCGCAAAGATGATTATGGTGTGATTAAGAGCACCATGTTGTTTGCTATGGAACCGGAACTTCAAAATCATTTTGAAAACTATCCCGGGCCCTTTGAGATTCTCGAAGAGTTGAAAACCATGTTTCAGACTCAGGCCCGTTCTGAGAGATATGAGATCTCCAAGAAGTTCTTTAACTGCAAGATGGAGGAAGGGAGTTCCGTTAGTGAGCACGCCATTAAGATGTCGGGCTACACTCAACGCCTTGAGCAACTGGACTGCAAGATTCCAGAGGAGCTCAAGATTGACAGGGTTCTGCAATCACTCCCTCCCAGCTACAAAAGTTTTGTAGTGACTCATAATCAGATTGGTTCCACTGATACGATCACCGAGCTCTTCGCAAAGCTGAAGGCTGCGGAGGTGGACATCAAGAAGGATAATCATGTGTTGATGGTCAACAAGCCCTCCTTTAAGAAAGGTAAGGGAGCAAAGAAGCCCTTCAAGAAGGGCGGCGGCAAGCGCACTGCCCCTGCTGAGAAGAAGCTCAAGTCTGGTCCTAAGCCGGACACTGAGTGCTTCTATTGCAAGGACAAGGGTCACTGGAAGCGCAACTGTCCGAAGTACTTAGCGGACAAGAAGGCTGGCACCATCAAAGGTATATTTGATATACATGTTATTGATGTTTTCCTTACTAGCCCTCGTTGTAGTGCCTGGGTATTTGATACTGGTTCAGTTGCTAATATTTGTAACTCGAAACAGGAGCTACGGAATAGACGGCGGCTTGCGATGGATGAGGTGACGATGCGCGTTGGCAACGGATCAAGAGTTGAAGTGATGGCCGTCGGCATGCTCTCCTTAGTTTTACCTTCGGGATTAGTTTTAAACCTTAATAAATGTTATTATGTGCCTGCGTTGAGCATGAACATTATTTCTGGATCGTGTTTATTGCAAGACGGTTATTCATTTAAATCGGAGAATAATGGTTGTTCTATTTATATGAGTAACATATTTTATGGTCATGCACCTCTTGTGAATGGTTTATTTCTTTTAAATCTCGAAAGGGATGAAACACACATCCATAATATTGAGGCTAAGAGATGCAAAGTAGATAGTGATAATACTACTTATTTGTGGCACTGTCGTCTAGGTCATATTGGTGTAAAGCGCATGAAGAAACTCCATTCTGATGGACTTTTGGAGTCTCTTGATTTTGAATCATTTGACACATGCGAACCATGCCTCATGGGCAAGATGATCAAAACCCCGTTCTCCGGTATGATGGAGCGAGCAACGGACTTGTTGGAAATCATACATACCGATGTATGCGGACCGATGAGTGTTTCGACGCGCGGTGGATATCGCTATTTTCTCACTTTTACCGATGACTTAAGTAGATATGGGTATATCTATTTAATGAAACATAAATCTGAAACGTTTGAAAAGTTCAAAGAATTTCAGAATGAAGTGGAGAACCATCGTAACAGAAAGATTAAGTTTCTACGATCCAATCGTGGGGGCGAATATTTGAGTTATGATTTTATCACGCATCTCAAAGCAAGTGGAATCGTTTCACAACTCACGCCACCCGGAACACCACAGCGCAATGGTGTGTCTGAACGCCGGAATCGAACCCTATTAGATATGGTCCGATCGATGATGTCTCTTACTGATTTGCCGTTATCATTTTGGGGTTATGCATTAGAAACCGCTGCATTCACTTTAAATAGGGCTCCATCTAAATCCGTTGAGACGACACCGTATGAACTGTGGTTTGGTGCTAAACCTAAGTTGTCGTTTCTTAAAGTTTGGGGATGCGAAGCTTACGTCAAGAAGTTGATGCCGGACAAGCTCGAACCCAAAGCGGAGAAATGCGTCTTCATAGGATACCCTAAGGAAACTATTGGGTATACCTTCTATCACAGAACCGAAGGCAAAGTGTTTGTCGCAAAGAACGGTTCCTTTCTTGAGAAGGAGTTTCTCTCGAAATAAGTGAGTGGGAGGAAAGTAGAGCTAGACGAGGTTATTGAACCTTCTCTTAAATTGGAGAGTAGCGCAGCACCTGAAATTTTTCCAGTGCCGCCTGCACCGACAATAGAGGAAGCAAATGACAAGGATCATGAAGCTTCGGACGATGCTGCTACTGAACGTCGCAGGTCGACAAGGTCGCGTGCCCCTCCTGAGTGGTACGGCAACCCTGTCTTGACTGTCTTGTTAGTAGAAGACAGTGAACCTACGAACTATGAGGAAGCGATGATGAGCCCAGACTCTGAGAAATGGCTAGAAGCCATGAAATCCGAATTGGGATCCATGAGCGAAAACCAAGTATGGACTTTGGTGGACCCTCCTAGCGACCGAAAGGCCGTTGAGTGCAAATGGATCTTCAAGAAGAAAACGGACGCGGATGGTAATGTTACCGTCTATAAAGCACGACTTGTTGCGAAAGGTTTTCGACAAGTTCAAGGTGTTGACTACGATGAGACTTTCTCTCCCGTAGCGATGTTTAAGTCCATTCGGATTTTATTAGCAATTGCTGCGTTTCATGATTATGAAATATGGCAGATGGATGTCAAGACTGCTTTCCTCAATGGCAACATTGATGAAGAGTTGTATATGATGCAACCCGAAGGTTTTGTCGATCCTAAGGATGCTGATAAAGTATGCAAACTTCAGCGTTCCATTTATGGACTGAAGCAAGCATCTCGGAGTTGGAACCTTCGTTTTGATCAAGTGATCAAGAGCTTTGGATTTGTTCCAAATTGCTACGAAGCTTGCATCTACAAGAAAGTGAGTGGGAGCTCGGTGACGTTTCTGGTACTATATGTGGATGACATATTGATTATTGGAAACGACATCAACATGCTTAACGATGTGAAGAGTTATTTGAACAAGTGTTTTTCAATGAAAGACCTAGGTGAAGCTGCTTATATATTGGGCATCAAAATCTATAGAGATAGACAAAGACGCCTGATAGCTTTAAGCCAGAGTACATACCTAGACAAAGTTCTGAAAAGGTTCAGAATGGATAAGGCATTGAAAGGTTCAGTGCCTATGTTGTCAGGTAAGATATTGAGCAAGGCTCAGTGTCCAGCTACGGTAAATGATAGGGAAGCTATGAGCAAAGTGCCTTATGCCTCGGCCATAGGTTCCATCATGTATGCCATGCTGTGTACTAGACCGGATGTGTCCAATGCTCTTAGTTTGACGAGCAGATATCAAAGTGATCCAGGAGTGGAACACTGGACAGCCGTGAAGAACATCCTAAGGTACCTAAATAGGACTAAAGAAATGTTCTTAGTCTATGGGGGTGATGAACAGCTCGTCGTAAAAGGTTACGTCGATGCTAGTTTCGACACCGACAAGGATGATTGTAAATCTCAGACAGGATACGTGTATATTTTGAATGGAGGAGCTGTGAGCTGGAGAAGCTGCAAGCAAAGCGTGATCGCGGGATCTACAGTAGAAGCGAAATACATGGCTGCTGTAGAAGCATCAAGTGAAGGAGTTTGGATCAGAAACTTCATCACTAAGCTTGGCGTGGTTCCAAGTGCATTGGACCCACTGGAAATATTGTGTGACAACACTGGCGCCATAGCACTCGCTAAGGAACCAAGATATCATCCAAAGACCAAGCATATCAACCGCAAGTTTCATATAATCCGAGATTATATAGCAGATGGAGATCTGAAGATCAGCAAAGTACATACAGATCTGAATGTCGCAGATCCCTTGACTAAACCTCTTCCACGTGTAAAACATGATCAGCACCTCAGTGCCATGGGTGTGAGATTGTTGCCAAATGTAAACTAGATTATTGACTCTAGTGCAAGTGGGAGACTGTTGGAATTATGCCCTAGAGGCAATAATAAAGATGTTATTATTATAATTCTTGCTCATGATAAAGTTTATATTCCATGCTAGAATTGTATTAAGCGGAAACATTAATACTTGTGTGGTTTGTGAACAACACCGTGTCCCTAGTACGCCTCTATGGACTAGCTCATTGATCAATGATGGTTAAGGTTTCCTAACCATAGACATGAGTTGTCAATTGATAATGAGATCATATCATTGGGAGAATGATATGGTGGACATACCCAAACTAAGCGAAGCAATTAGATCGTGTCATCGTGTTCGTCTTTGCGAAGCTTTTCTTATGTCAAATATTGTATTCCTTAGACCATGATATAATGCAACTCCCTGGTATCGGAAGAAAGCTTTGAGGTCATCAAACGTCATCCTATGAGAGGGTGATCATAAAGGTGTCTCTCAGGTGATCGGAAAGTATCTGTTGGGTTGTATGTATCGAGATGGAATTTGTCCCTCCCAAGTCGGAGAGATATACTTCGGGCCCACTCGGTAATCGATATCAACACCGCTTGCAAGCATGTGGTTAAGGAGTTAATCACAAAGTGATATCGGATTACGGAACGAGTAAAGTACTTGCTGTGAACGAGATTGAACTAGGTATGACGATACCGACGATCGAATCTCGGGCAAGTAAAATATCGCGAGACGAAGGGAATATATATATATGGGATTGATTGAATCCTGGCATCGTGGTTCATCCGATATGATCATCGATGAATGTGTGGGAGTCAATATGGGTGCCCAGACCCCGCTGTTGATTATTGATAGAAGATCATGTCTGCATATTCTCGAACCCGCAGGGTCACACACTTAACGTGTCTCGACGCTAGGATAGATTGGATAATTGGTTTATGAGTTTTTGTTCGGAGTCTCGGATGGGATCCGGTATATCACGAGAGATTCCGGAATGGTCCGGAGAATAAGATTCATATAAGGCAGTGCAGTTTTTGGAGTTCGGAATTGTTCCGGGTTAATCGGTATTGTACCGGAAGCTTCTAGAACCTTCTGGAAGGGGGCCAACGTGGTCCCACCTTCCGAGAGGGGGCATGGGCCTATGAGGGAGTGTCCTGGCCGCATTGGGCCAGGGGCACAAGGCCCCATAGGGCCCAGCCGATTCTAGATAGATTTAACTCGTTTAAATCTAGGGATAGAATTTCTAGATAAGGGGAGAGTTTAAATCGTTTAAACTAGAGATAGGCTTGGAGGAGGGGCTAGGGCTGGCCGCCACCACCCCCTCTATATATAGAGGGCTGGTGCGCCCCCTCCCCTTACACATCTCCCTCCAAGCCCTAGTAGCCCTGCTGCCTTCCTCTCTCCCTCCCGACTGTTTGTAGGCGAAGCCCTGCAGCAGAAATTCTCCACCATATACACCACGCCGTCGTGTTGTAGATCCAATCCATCTCTCCACCATACTTGCTGGTCCGAGGAAGGAGGAGACGTCGAGGTGCTGCACGTGTGCATCTCACGGAGGCACCGCCACTTGTGGTGCTAGATCGGATCGGATCGCGAGGAGGAGAAGCGAGTACGACTACATCACCCACGTTCCGACGAACGTTCCGCTGTGCGAATCTTCAAGGGTATGAAGATCTAATCCAATCTCTCTCGTTGTTTGCATCTCCTAGATTAGATCTTGGCTTTCCCTCTGTTCGCTTCCGTAGAAAATTTTGATTTACTATGCTGCGAAACCCTTCATCTCTGTCTTCCATTGCAGCAAATCCAGTGTGGTACCTAGCTTTTTGTGGCCATCTTCGCAAGTTGGATACAACAATGTTTTGTGATCCTTTAACATCTTCTCTAGCTTCTCCTTCTCCTTTTCAGTTTCACATTCTTCCTTTGCATCAGTAATGGTCCGACCAAGATCGTCATCAGCGGGCACATCTGCTGCCTCTTGATCTTCATTATCTACCCCCAGTTGCAGTATCATCGTATTCAGAATACATATTATGATAGTTGTCATCATCCTCTTCTTCTTCGTTGTCTTCCATCACAACCCCTTTTTATCTGTGCTTGGTCCAACAATTATAGCTGGGCATGAAACTAGATCGAAGCAGGTGGGCGTGAATGGTTCTGGTATTTGAGTAGTATTTCTTGTTCGTACAGTGAACACACGGACAACACATAAAACCATTGTGACCATGGTTTGCATTAGCCACAACGATGAAATTTTGGAGGCCCGTAATGTACTCGGAATTGCGTCGGTCATCCTACATCCATTGCCGGTTCATCTGCATTATATAGTATATCAAAAATTAATAGGGAGATGACCACTTATATAGTACATCAATGACACATGAAAGGATAAAGTTGCCGACCTCGACCGAGAAGGAAAGAGCAACGAGAAAACTTAATTCGAGCTCTCGGGCATTTCACCGAACACCTCTTGTGCATAGGAAAAAAACACAAACTAGCACACCTCTCACCCTCTTGCTAAGCTCCAACATGAGAGAGTGAAAAATGAGAGAGAGAGAGAGAGAGAGATAGAGAGAGAGAGGGGGGTGTGGGATGCGGTGTGTTATATAGGCGCACCCCTTTAACACCGGTTTAAGCCACGAACCGGTGTTAAAGGGGGGCTGCGCGGGCCACTGGTGTAGGGCCTTTAACACCGGTTCGTGGCTCGAACCGGTGTTAAAGGGGTGCTCATTTTTGCTTTCTGGACCATGCTGGCATGGGCGCCCCCTTTAACACCGGTTCGTAGAAGAGCCGGTGTTAAGCCTATTTCCAACCTCAACCAAAGGCCTCGTTTCTACTAGTGTTTCTTCGATCTAATACATGTTTACATAATAATAAATGTAATTCTACTAGTTCTTACTTGATCGTAATTTCATAAAGTACAACTTGCACTTACCAAGAAAGTTCAACTGGGTGAAAAATTGCAAGTTACTCTTTCAATTGGTGAGACGTAGATGAACCCAAATAAAAAAGTGAGCACGTCGGTTTATGCTAGCTTAACATACATGATTAACGATCATTATTATTGCCTCGGATGCATGCGGGCACGCTAAAATTGTAGACGAAGGCCTATCAATAATAATCATGGTTTTTTTTTAAAAAAGAGTATATATTAATATTACAGAGATACCAATTACACTCAGTCTCTGCAATAACGCATGTCCTGGTGGCCCTACGGATGCACACAGCTCAGAAAAAAAGAATTACAAAAAGGAAAAATCCCGCTACAGAGAACTAATCCTCAAAGCAACGACACTGACACATCCAGAACAACACTAGTAGTCCTCCACTCCAATAACAACACCTTCAAGAAGGAAACAGTGCCCAAGCGCCGTCGTTGCCCAATCAAAGATCATAGGTTTTCATCCTGGAGAAAGTCCTTGCTCACAAAACAATGCCTTCAATAAGGTCATTGCCAGACACAACCAGTTAAGGTCAGACCTTGGATTTTCATCCTGTAAGATAAGACTGGGAACTCCCCCTGTGTTGTCTTTCCGCACAAACAGTCGCTGCAACGAGTTTCAGATCACGCAGCCAGTTCTCCGTCGCCACAAGAACAAAAATCACCATCGCTACCCTCATATTTCCGCTTTCCTGATATTTTCCGCGTCTGACTTCACCATGGATCTAAGAATGGCACTTGGTGGGAACAAACAACGGAGCTTCGCAACGCTCCCGCTGAAACCAAACGGCCAGGAAAACAAGGTGCGCACGACTGAATACCTTCCGATCCAGCAATCTCCAGGCATGATACGCCCATGGGAGTTCGCCGGCGGAGCCTTCCGGAACCCGCATCTCCAGACCGGATCAACGAGGGCAGACATCAAGCAGATCTTCGTCTTCATGCGAAAGAAACCAAAGGACCACCACCTTTATTAGATCCGACAGAGCGATCCCCACACCGCTGGCCGGTTTCCGGAGAACGGATCGAGCAGGCAATTAGGGATAGAGAGCCGATCTAGGTCTTCCAACGGAATCCCATCGTCGACACCTCCTCACCAGATCGCCACCCGCCCCACTTCGGTAGAGGCCGCCGCCTCCAGATCCGAGCTCCCACGAAGCCACCGCCGGCCAGAGCCATGGAGACGTCGATGGAGAGGGGGGCCCGTCCAGCGCCGGTGTTCTCCTTGCTACCGCCGCGCTGGTGCTGGGAGGCCAGATCCTCGCCGTCCCCATCACTGGCGCCACGCACTTAGGCCGTCTGCCCTCCGGGGGCGATGAGAAGGGAGAAGGATGGAGGGGGAGGAGGTGGCGGCGGGGTAGGGTTTGGCCCCCTTGGTCGCCAGGAGGGGGCGACGCGAGGGGGCTATACTATGCTTATGGCAGCGATAAAACGTCTTAAAAATGGAGGAAGGATTTCACTTCCCCAGCCTCTGCACCAACTAGGAATGCACACAGCCATTAAGTATGAGTACCAGGATTTTTAAACTTAGTTAAGCACCAAGCCTGGTCCTCAAGATAAATTGCATGAGTACCAGAAGAGCCTGATCCTCAAGTATAAATAGGAACCTTAATTCGGTTTCGTAAGGATTTGAACTCAGGTGTCGGGTTTGTACATCCACTCCCCAACCGGTTGAGCAAGGCTCACTCCAAATAATAATCATGGCTAGGAGTCCAAATAAGCAAGAAGCGTTTGTTGCCTTGACAATGTTAACATTTGAGCAATTATCAGCCTCAAGTAGATGACAAAGTTATGAGCTAGTCTCATTGCATTACTAGTCAATAGTCATGCGTACCTCTAGTCAATAGGCTCACTCCAAATAATAATCATGGCTAGGGCTCTCTTCCTCACACTAGCTGCACCACCGACGATGTCCGACGAGTAACCTAACCATGCCATCATCCATGCATAACCAACTCCTGAGAGCGAGAGAAGGAAGTTTCAGTCCCACCTCAAATAAAGTTGCGTGGTGGTAGTAGTAGTCTACTATACTAATATATAATTAATGGCAGTGTTCTTACAGCTTTTTAATGGATGTGTGCATGTTTTGCAATGAGCCCCCTTAGCAGTCTAGAAATTGTTATCTAACGAACTGATGCCAACACTTCGCTGCTGGGCGATGGAGGGTGATTACTCCCTCTGTTTAGAAATATAGAAATATAAGATGTTTTAGATTTATGAAACAAATGTATCTAGATATTTTTTAGTGTGCAAATTCACTTGAATCTATACACTAAAAGATATGTAAATACATTAGTTTTATAAACCTAAAATATCTCATATTTCTAAACGAAGTGAGTACTTGTGTTTCAAGCGAAATAAAATATTGGAGATATATATGGCCAGAAGCGACAGGTGTATTCCCTTCTAGCTAGCCCCTCTTTTGTTAGAGAAACGAATTCTGAGAATGACTGATGGCCATCTTCAATGCAAATCATGGAGAAGGACATGGCAAAAACTAACATATTGCTTTTGTTTCAGCTGGGTTTCCCCCGAAAATCCATGATATTTCTATTAATAGATTAACAGAGGATACCGTAAATACTCCACTGTAATTCTAAAAAAGATTGTAGGGTCGTGTCACTATTTTTCTAAAAGAGAGACAATCCCTACAGTTTCAAAAAGCCCGCATCTAGCAAAGAAAATTACCGACCTTGACATGGGATCCAGAGACTTTCGCTTCCCTTTAATAAATAAATTTCCAGGAAATCTATCATTAGAATACATGTGCATAGACCGCGGATGCTTCCGCGAGGAGTTGCATACAAGCAAAACCTTCTACCTCATGCTAACATTATCAACATTAATTTCTATCAAAAAATTCAAAACAGTTTATCCGACAAACCAAATATGTCTTCACCCATGAGTTCGTATCGACTGTTGAAGTATATAAGTGGATTGCACTAGACCTTTCCATCAGTTCGGACTTTTGGTTACGTTGGCTAGTGCATGAATCTTGACATGGTATCAGAGCCTAAGGTCTCGAGTTCGAGTCCTGGCTTTCGCAATTTATCTTAAAATTGCTGTTGATCCCTCTGTGTCCACGTATAGGTCTCTTAAGTCATACGTGAGTTTCGCGCGCCATCGCTCTCTTCCGGTTGCACGTGCTGACTTCTTCTCGTCACACGTGAGAGGGGTGTTGAAGTATATAAGTGAATTGCACTATACCTTTTCATCAGTTCGGACTTTTGGTTGCGTTGGCTAGTGCATGAAGCTTGACATCGACAAGAGCTTGAAAAGAAGACCCACATTGTTATGCTTGGGCAATTTTTTTCCTATCATAACTAGATGCAAAATAATAGTACCGTGACTGTTATGTTAGTTGTGAATGGTTACGACAATAAAAGTTTATTGTTACCGGTGTATTGCTTGTATCTTTTGGGGCATTACAATATTATGCGGATTTAGAATTTGAATATAAAGGTTATATTGACAAGTAAGAGACTGTAGCACACCATAAAAATTAGAATTACACAAGTCTTTCATGGGTAGAGAGTGACGGTCGGTAACCTAGTCTTACTCGAAACCAAACTAATTTTGTTGATGTCATGCTTGCATGCATTATTCTCATCCGTTGGGTACGTTTAATGAGAAAATTGGTGCGGTACAGGGAGACCAAAATCCATCAGTTTTTAGTATCTATGAAATTCAAATTTTATCAATATTTGTAAACTAACTTAATTATTCAAATTAAGATTCTTGGGAGCCAAACGAAAGGATTTAATGTCTTCACCACATGTTGTTTCCAGAAGAAGAGGACACGGGTATAAGCTAAATAAGCCAACCCATGCCTTAATTTTCTGTTTACTCTTAGTCCGAGATAACTTGTTTAAATAGTTGCATGGTCGATTTACCATTGGCTAATCTTTATGAGGTCATGCATTTATATATTGATTAATAAAATATTTCCTAGCTACTTTAGATGGAAGGCTCAATATCAATGTACGCTCCAACATTGGAGTTACATTGCACACTTCGAAGGGGAACACGTCTGAAGGCTAGCAATGGTCCATAATAATGTAATCGGCTGGGGAGGATTTTAGCTACAGATCAGTCACTGGGGTCGGGTGGGGGTGGGGGGTTCACTTGTAATGAACCCTTTATTGGTTCTGTGTCTTGATCGATAGCTAGGCCTTTAAGACATGAACATAGTGCGGAAGGCCCGGAATAGCAATCACAAATCATCCAACTTTTGCATTACATCCATACAAAGAACAACATTAAACCTAAACCAATTAGCTCAACAACCATGTCATGGACCATGAAGACCAAATTTCCACAAGTGGTCTAACTAGATAGTACAGATTCCAGTTCGTTGAGACAACTAAGCTAATTTCTACTAGTTTCTTGTAAAACTCCTACATTCTTGTCATTTGGCATGTATATATTACTATGAATGTTGGATGGATACATAGATCTTCGAGGAAACACAAATGAAACTCACAGTAATCACCTGATACAATGGACGACTAGGAAAATAATCAAAAAAGACGTGTTTGATTATTTTCAATACTGAACGCATATAAGAAGAAGAAAGATGTGATTAATTTATGTATACCAAAAAAAGTATCGGTTGGGTTTAATACACTTAATCCGGGCCATAAAAAAATCCAATGGATGAGCAATAAGTTGGAACCTGAGAGGCTATAATAACCTAATTACCGTTTCCTTCTCCCTCCGCATGCAGTGGCCCCCCTTGCCCATTCTCACAGTTGCTTATGTTTTTTCAAGGATTTCTTAGGGCTGCATATGTCAATATAGATTTTGTGGTATATATTTTGTATGATTTATTTTTGTATACAGATGCTAGTAGGCACAAAGGAATCTCTTCACCAAACCCATTCATGCACTTTTTCTCACATATTTGAAAGGTTGTCAGCATCATTGCTAGCTTTCCGACAAGAATGATTGCCAATGAGGCCCAGCAGATTTCATCATTATCCTACAAGGTTAGATTAAAAGAAAATATTATCCTAAAACAAGACAACTTTATTCCGCTTTAGATTTGGATAGTCCTATATGTGTGTTTTCTGGTAATTTCTTACATTTTAATCTAAAGAATATATAACAAACCTTCGTACAGAAAATTAACCCTCTGCAGATTTTCCACACCAAAAGTATGAGTAGGAAGTCTTGAGAATATAAAGTGTGGTAAGCGTGCTTGTACATATATGTACGTACTTTCTTAGCTTGCCACTAAACACATAAGGAAAGAGACAATTCACGGTTGTTATCTCGTCATAACGAACCGACACCTAAAAGGGATACGCTTTATTCGTAAACGATTCCGGCCGGCCGGACGATCGATTCGTGCCGAAGATACCACGGAAAACGAGCCGCGCGGTGACGTGAAATACTACATCTGCATGCATGCGTGATGCCGCCGGAAGCCCGGAACGATAGAAAACGCGCGCACAAACTTGTGACGCCGACGCGTCATCAGCTGCTCGATGATTCTTCTTTTTCGACCGAGAAAGCCTTGAAACATAAGGTGCTCAAATAACGGAAACGGGTGTGACGCACGAGTAGAATTCAGTGACCATTTTGGTTCTCACGTACACATCAACTGGATATATACAATGCGTCCGACATGTGTGCATGCATGCATGCCAAATGGTCTTTCGAAAAAAAAATGCATACGTGTTAGTGGTAGAGCAAAGGTGCAACCTTTAGCACTATCTATAGAAGCTAAGATGTGCCGACAATTATAATAATTTTTGTGGTAGACTGAATTCCACTTTGTAATTACACCAAAAAAATCCATTTTATAATCCAAATATTCTCCTGTCAATAATTTTCAACCATAGATATATGTACAAAAGTAATGGTGAAAGATACATTGTGGACTTTGTAAAAAATGTCATCTATTTAAGAATAGAGAGAGCATTATTTTATTCAACCATGTTATATTAATTGTTAGAACACGTCCTCCGTCTTGAAATACATGTCACAGATTTATCTAGATTTACATTTGTCTATATATACTAAAATATGTCTAGATACATACAGATCTAGAAAAATTTATGACATCTAATTCATACAAAAGAAGTACAAACTTTTGGTATAGGAATGGCAAAAGCATGCATTAAGGGAACTGAAAATTGGAGAAGCTCGTAGCGTTTGCGATGCCTTTTTCAGAGCATTCAAGAAAGCATGAAATATAAAGACTTGTCATCGCAGTGGAATTTCTTCAAATTGGTGACTGACGTACGCCTGTGCTGGCATAAATTTTTATGGAATTTAATCGTGGCAACTCTATCACAACCTTTGCTTGTCTTGCATGGCAAAATAAGAGATCGATTAACGAACAAATTGAACCAACACCTAAAAGAGGCAGATGATTCGCGCCGAAGTCAGACCAGTGAAAACGAGTGTTGCACCGTTGTTGCGCCGACGACGTGCATGCGAGTGCGTATTTACGTCACGTTTGTGTTTGAGCTAGTATAAGCGTACGCGGCGCTGCTTGAGACACAGGTGCGCGCGTCGGCTGCCTTATCGACGTCGATCCATCCCTGTCGCTTACGTTTTTTTTATCAGAAAAAGTAATATTCGTCATCATACCTTGGAACAGAAGGAATCGATATTCGTCTCAAAATAACGAAAACGAGTGCGACGTCGTAGATTGATGTATAGTTTGGATGCGCGACAAGATCGTCATTCCGTTAGCCTCTCAATTCTGCCACTTGATGATTAGTTTAGCCTTGCATACAGCATATATAGCTACGTTAAGCTGCATGGAGACTGTCAACTTAACGTTTCCAATAGATTAATTTATTTTACCCCGTGACGGAGGCGAAGGGGTATGAGACGTCTCCGTCTTCTCGTATCTCCTCCCCTCCAGCAGTATCTGGCTTTCAAGGCCGGTATCGGTAGCTGGACAATGATGGTAGTAGGCTGTTTCAACGATGAGTATGGGCACTCTGGTGAAAACACAGGTTCTCGTTTAATCCTACCGAGCTACACACGGATACAGAGTCCTACCGACATCCATGGACAACTATGAAATTAAGCGGATATGCTTTAGTATTTCCAACACTAAACTCATTTAAGAAAAAAAATCCAGATGTGCTAGCTAGTTCTCATGTGCATAAGAACTTTTTATGTCTTATAGTCATCTCTCTCACCATCAGCTTTATATCGCGATTCGTACAATGTGAAGTTACAAATGAGTTGTAATTAGGTAGTAACTGAGAATTTAATGAGTTGTAACTAGAATACAACTGAGAATTGGTATAATTTACAATTTGCAACTAGGTTGCAATTAAGAATTAGTACAAATGGTATGATGATGTCAGCCGACTGAAACGTAAGAAGTTCTCGGTCGCATGATCGTCTAGACGCTCCCATAATAACCTATGCATATGAATATATAAAAATTATGAGTTGGTTTAGTCCACTTAATCCGGTTGTAAGCTTACACACTATAACAACTAATGTAGTCTCTTTGTCCGGAAACAAGTGACTTAGATTTGTCTAGAGTCGCATGTAGGTATACTCTAAAACCGGTCTAGACATAGGCGGACCTAGTCGTCCCTAAGCTCGGGCACACGCCTAGGCTTTCCACCCACAAGCCTAATTTCATAGCAATTTGATAAAAAAATAGTGTCATTAGCCTTAAAATATATTGTTTGCCTAGAATTTGAATAATTCTTGGATCCGTCACTATGTCTAGATACATAGGAATATAGATAAATCATAGTCAATTATTTCTGAACAGAGAGTACTAATTATTATCCTCTCATTTTTGCGAGATTATTATCCTCTTAGTTGCATGATAGCCCTCATCTTTTACCAAATAATTGTCCTTCCCATTTCCTCAATTCACCAAATTCTATCGTGCTTTCCTAGCTTGTCTCTGAAAAAGACAGGAAAAGACAATTCATGATCGTTATCTCGTCATAACGAACCAACACCTAAAAGCGGCATTACTCCTACACGATTCCGGCCATACGATACCACCACTGAGACGTGAAATATATCTGCATGCCGGCGGACGATAGAAAACGCGCGCACACTTGTGACGCTGACGCATCACCTGTTCGCCCATTCTTCTTTGTCGATCGTAAACCTTAATATGCCGAGATAACAGAATTTGTGTGACGCACGAGTAGAAATTAGTGACCATTTGGTTCTCACGTACACATCAATTGGATAGACAATGCGTTGGCGGACATGTACTCATTTAAGTGTGTATGCATGCATGCATGCATGCCAAATGGTCTTTTCAGAAAACAAATACATATCAAACGATAGTGCTGATGCAAAGTTAAAGCCTTTAGCACTATCGTCTATAGAAGCTAAGATGTGTTGATAATTTGCTAGTTTATCCAAAACAAAATTATTCTTTCCGGGTGCAAAAAGCAGGTCTTAGCATCTAATTTTAGCAGCAAAACTCACATCTAGGCTACTTCTAGGCTTCGTACTTTGCCTTGTCGCCATGATTTGGCCTCTATTTTTCTTTGGTAAAGAACACTTGTATTAAAATCAAACTTTCGCATCAAACCAATAAAAGCCACAAGAGTTTACACACGACCACATAAATAGTCAAAGTTCAAGCACATGAGTACATCTCATATAACGTCTAAGGTGGTGTAGGGCCAATCCAGGGACTATGTCGCCATCCAAGTGAGGTTAAAATATCCATTGACATCGAAGAAAACTAAGCTAGTAGGTACACTCGTGTAACGTCCCAAAATGTTCTAAAATTTTGAAGTTTTAAATTAAATAGCCAAATGATTTAATTTCTTGGATTTGCTGAAATTTCAAAAGAGTCGAAAAGTTTTGAGCACTTAATGTTGTTCAAACCTTGCTCGAATAAAATGTTTTTCTAAATGAGGAAGTTTTGTACAAATTCAAAATTTGAAAACCATGCATGTATTTCATAAGCATCATGGTTTATTGGCATTTTTTAAAATAGAAAAATACTAATTCCTAAAACACTATGTCATTTAGTTTTTTTGATATAGCCATGTAGGCCTATCTGCAATATTTTAAGTTTTATAAAATTTACGTTTGTATAAGAAAGGTCCCAATGGAACCTATTTTGAATAGAAAATTCACATTATTTTTTATGAAACTTTTCCAAATTGTTTTGAACCGTCTTTGTTTCAATATATGACTTCCATTAAATAAAAATATAAAAGCATATAAAAATGGAAATGGAAAAGTCCTCCTCACATGGATATGGCGCATGGATATCCTCATGGAGGTAGAACATTGCCAAATACGAGGGCAGCCCAACACGACGACTAGACAGGCTGGGCCCACACATCATACCAACTTGGACTATAGAAGACAAATAAGCATATGTAAACCCTAGATGGTTGTATATATAGGGCCAGCAGGGCCACCCCTTGAGAGGAGGCGACCTCGTGTCAGAGTAGACAGATACAATCTAGACAACATCCGCCGTCAATGCTATGAACCACAATGACTACACTATAAACCAATTCATGATCATATAGTGAATTATATCAGGATGTAAGGATCCCCCACCGCTGGGGACCTGGACCTGGATATATCGTGTGCCAATCTCGCACCTGGATTCTCCTATGCCGCATTTCCCAACTCTCTAAGCTACCCCTATAGCATCTCCCGTGACTCCTCCATGTCACCTCCGAAAGTCAATCTGGCCTAGGCCAACATCAGGCCCAAAGTCCTCCCAGGTCACCCCTCTCCCTCTAACCTCTCTCATTGACTGGAGGGCCCTGCTCGTGACTATGATCGTGTCATCCTTGCCCCCATGGCCCCACCTCACACGCTCTAACCTCCCCCAAGCCCCCCTTTAAATCCCCACATCTCTTCTATGTTTTGCCCTAGTCCCCGCTCGAAATCCCATCACTAGGATGGCAAATTTTTTCATCGAAGCTTTGTGTGAAAACACCCTTCTACTGATGATTTCCACTAGTAATCTAAGATCTCGTGCCCCCTCTCATCCTTCCTTCTTCCCTCTTTCTTGCACAACGCCAGAGGCCTCTCTTTGATATTCTTCCATAGCCAACAATATCCGCAACGATGACCGAGGTGCCGCCTCTCCAGCCACTTCCCAATGTCGGTTGAGCACGCAAGCGACGAGCAAGACCATGTATATGACTCCTCCTTGATGATATATAAATGTCTACTTCCCCCAAGGTTCAAGGACAATTGCATTATCATATACGTCCATGCATGAACCCTCCACTGCTTTCTCCATTGATTCTCGTGGCCTCTACCGCTAGAGAGCCTCCCCCCCTTAGTTTTTTTGAATTGTTGAATCTTGATCCAATAACTTAGAACATATAACTTAAACGAAATGGTGTCAACAAATAAAGGAATGCCATGTGTCCCAACCTTTATACATAGATTTAATCATACAAATTTAAATGGAAATTTTGCAGAAAAACCCTTACATCTTGTAGACATAATTTCTTTTCTTCTCTGAAATAAAAATTCAACTAAAATATCTCTAGAATCCTTAGAAAGTTTATAATATTTTAACAATATTAGTTTTAAAATTTTGAATACTTTACATTCAACAAATTTATAGAGATGACATTGGTGTATTTAGGGCATAACTTTATTTCTGAAAAATATTTTTAAATGAATCATTTTTTCTAAATGACCATAATTTTATCCTCTATGCAGTGAAGCCAGAAAATAAATATCTAAAAAATCTTTATACCAAAATGCGAACTATACCTTATTAAATCCATTCTATGCATATAATAATCTTCATTACATTGAATTTTGTACATGATGTATTTTGTAACATTTGCAAACCAGAGAAGTATTGAATGAAAGATGTCGAATTTTGTTTGAAGAAATGATCATGAATAGCATGCATGTTCATGATTGTTTGTATCATGTTTGTTGTTAATTGGAGTTCTCCAACGTAAAGATTGTCCATAGTGTATCCCGGGCTGTTGTGAGAAGTGTGTGTGAACTTCAAGCATCACTAAGGCAATTTCTCTTTGACCATGATCCCAAATATATACATGTGCTTTCAAATGTTTTTGTAGAATGCCTGAATATGCATTTCATTGTATTATGATATGCTAGGAACCCCAAGTAGGATAGCCATATCATTCCATGATTGGTTTCCCCTTGTCACTATCATATCATTGTGTTTGATTTCTTAGCATGTATAAGCTTAGACGCGGGGTGAAAAATTCAGATTAGGACGATGAGTTAGTTGGAAGGTGCGGTTTAGTTTGACGAAAGAAAGCGAATCGCCTGGGTGGAATGGATGAGAAGGTTTTAAGTCAAGTAGCATAGTAGGGGCATTGATCCCTACTTACCGACATGTGTTCTAGTGGAAGAACATTTTAAATTGAGTGGCATGGTAGGGACATTGAGCCTGATATACTGACATGTGCACTCGTGGGAGAGGATTTTAAGTTGATCGGCATAGTAAGGGAATTGAGACCGACTTACTAACATGTGCATATCTTAGTTGAAGGATAAGTGGCATGGTAATCAGGGAGAGGCTCCCCGTAGGGGCAGAGGCGGGGTGCTAGCCCTACCTTAGCTCATGGTAGAAAAGTTTTTAAAGGTACGTACCATATAATTCAGGAGCTGGTTCAAAAGATAAAAGAACAGAACAAAAGAAAATTAAGAGTAAGAAAACTTTCCACTAGCTCTTGGGCCTTTGCCAACTCGTTTAGAGCAAACTTCTTGGCTTTGTATTGCTCCACTTTTTGTTGCGGTCGATGGAATCATACTGAGGCGAGGCACCGAGGGAGAGACTTCCTGACGACAACGGGGTTGGCCTTTAGGATCCATATTGAAGGGAGACAGATCCAAGCCAGGCAAGGGACCGACGAACGGCAGAGGCTTCACCGTATTTCCTAGTCGATGAACGCTAGGTGCGGATCGGGAACTGCGACTGTGGATCCTTCTTCAGTCTCTAGTGGGCAGCCGGTAGCAGGGGAAGCGGGCTGAATGACGGGTGGTCTCAATGGGAAAACTGCGTCTTCATTTTTCTGGATGATAGGAAGGGGAAGGGGTTAGGAAAGGAGGGAAGGTAGATTTTTCTAGATTTTTACAATCAAGAACTAATGTCTTATTCGGTGAATCTGTGAACTGTAAATTTCTGATTTGACATAGTTTTTTGTGCAACTTTCTGGTGGAAGCAACTCTAAACCAAGCACACACAAGAGTGGTAATGTTATCTACCTTATGGTACATCAAGAGTAAAAGTGAGAAGTGTAAGAAGAGGTAGAAAATTCTATGTTTGATGAACAAGTTGAAGAAGATATTGGAGATTCAGTTAGAGCATGGAAAAAAAATGTCGATGAAGAAGAAAATGAAGCTATAACTCATTTTCGTCTAGATGACATCAAAATTGATGTAGGACTTCCCTTCCAATTGATCTCTTTCATCCCAATATTAGAGATGATGTTAAAATTTGCTTAAAATCATATAAAGTATTAACGTGTCTAGGCATTTTGTTTTTTTGCATCAATATTTTTTTAGTTTTAGACTTTGTCTGGCCTCAAATTTTTTCGTCCTCCGCTACTAATGGTAAGGGCCATGGACCTAACTTACTAACATGTGCACTAAAGAGGTAGGGAGAGTGGCATGATAGAGGCATTGAGTCTGACTTGCATGTTACTAGCGGAGTTAGAAGATTCAAAATAGTTAGGAGAAGGTAGGGCAAAATTATTGTTCTACAAAGATAAGCATAAACTCCACTTAGCCAAAAGTTCTTGTACATGGTACCACGATTAAACTTTCCAAAATACACTTGCAAATACATTCAATAGGTTGATCATTCATGGCTACAACGTTTATTGTTGCAGGTTACTCCAAATACATGTGAGGTACAATGTTAGGGTCGCGAGTCTCACTTAGCATGTTTCTCCTGTGATGTTGATGGGATTCATTATCATTTATTTGCATTCCGATGTTGAACATTATTTGTGTTGACCTAGCCCTTAGGTTGCGTAAGTTGTATGGGTTTATGTTAAATTTTTAGATCATTCAATGCAATATGATCTTTGTTTCCGGATATCACATCTTGAGCTATGTGTGCTAGCGAGTCGACCCAGGAACTAGCATCGTAAAACACCTAGACTTGAACCCTACTAGGTCGGGTCACTTCAACGGGTAAACGACCTACAAAGGAGATAAAGTCCAACTATTAAAAATCAAATAGTTTCCACATAGTCATAGCAATCGTATTATGGCAACCTGTCCAAACCTAATGAGGATACTATAATTGTGATCAATGACGCACAACCAGTCGCTAAATTTTTTTTTTCTGCATTCATATTTCGCCTCTACTTGTCCCCTTGGGCCCAAGAAACTTATTTATCACACTAATCTCTTTTTTGTAAATACACCTCTACGGTAAAATTTTGGCAAGGTGAAAATAACACATTTGATTCGTTCAAACGAATTACACATTTTTAACCCATGTGTATGTGGAGATCTCGCGGGAATACTGGCTAGTGAGACGAAGTTCCACTCTTCCCACCTGTTCTAGTCTCCTCACACTATTTTCTTCCCCCTTCAGCATATTTTTTTTATATTTATGACAAATTTTACACCATTTACAATTCTGGCATGGTAACAATAGCACAATTAACTTGTCTTTAGTAAATAGAGGGTATTCCATTTTTATCTCATGTTTGTATATTTATTACATGTTTTATGGAATTTAAAATTGGCCATTACATTGGCCATTTACACATTTTTAACTCATTCATTAATCACCGAGTTCATACCAGAATCTTTTATACACAGATCATAGATAAACAAAGGAACAGGAGGCAGCCACACTTTGCTAACCCTGTCAGACTTTGCTATCCTGGCAAGTTTGATGGGCAACGGAGTTACACATCCTACTGGTTTTTATCACCTCACAATTAGAAACGATATCTCTCAGGCGCTCAGTATCCTTGTACACGCCCCAACTCCTAGAAGCACAAGAATTAGGCTTGTTGGATGCAATCACAACAATTGCATAGTCAGATTCGATCAAGGCTGGCACCAAGTTGTGGTCTAGGCTCAGCTTGAAGCCCTCCCTTATGGCACAGGCTTCAGCTTCTTCTGCATCCCTGTATTTGTCAATGGCAAGGCTGGTTGTTGTGGTGATCAGCCCGCGATGGTCTTTGCCAACAATACCGACAGTAGTTTCACCCAAGTTTGGGTCGAAAGACGTGATGACTCCTTGGTGGCGCCAGAGAATTTAGTGCTTTATGTGGAGTCGGTTCGGAACCCCAAGAGCAAGGTGTGAAGCAGCACAACAACAAGTTTTCCCTTAGTAAGAAACCGAGGTTATCGAACCAGTAGGAGGAAGGAAACGTCATACAGGTGTTGCAAGCAACGCGAAGACCTATACAACACAAACTCAAAACTTTGCCCCAACTAATAGTGAGGTTGTCAATCTCACCAGTTGCTGTAACAAAGGATTAAACGTATGGTGTGGAAGGTAATGGTTTGCAGCAAGTAAACAAGTAACAGTGGAAGATGTATCAATGGTAAAGATTTGACCGGGGTCCATAGTTCACTAGAGGTGCTCTCCTTAGATAAACAACATGGAATAAAGGGTAAACAAATTACAGCAGGGCAATTGACAGGAACTGAGCAAGGCATAACAATGCAACTACCAGTCAGAAAGATCCTATGAGATTCGACTGCGCAATACAACAAGATACATAGACCGCCATCCAACTGCATCTATGACTAGAAGTCCACCTTCAGGTTACCATCCGAACCCCCTCCAGTATTAAGTTGCAAGCAATAGACAACTCCTTTAAGCAAAGTGTGTAAGGTAAACAGTCCACATGTTCCATGAACAAGAGACCGTTGTTTTCTCCCTAGTGGCAACAAGACATCTACAACCGAAGAGATTTTTGTCACTTCCCTTGGAAACTAGAGGCATGAACCCACTATCGAGCATAAATACCCCCTCTTGGAGTCACTAGCAACTAATCGGCCAAGATAACTACTAACAACGAAGAGCATGCAAGATCACAAACAACACAAACATGATAGAATCATAAAGACAAAACCATTTATCAAAACATAATAATCTCAATATCCATCAAATCCCTGCAAACACAACATGCATGATTACAAATAGATTAGATGTTGATCATGAACGGAGCTCACAAGATCTATACATGAAAACACAAAGGAGGAGATACAACCATCTAGCTACTACATGGACCCATAGTCCAAGGTGGAACTACTCACGCATCATACTGGAGAGAAGGTATCCGGGATGATCTCCCCTCCGGCAGGGTGCCAGGAAGAACTTCAGATCCCCCCGATCTAGGGACGATGGTGGCGGCAGCTACAGACAGTTTCGTGGAGATTTTATCGGATGCTTAGGGTTTCTGCATCGGGGGCTTCTTATAGGCGAAGGGGGAGGCCGAGGTGGTGGATAGAGGGGCCACACCCCTCCCAGGCGCGGGGCAGGGCCCACCCGCGCCTAGGGGGTCTGGTCGCCCTGGCTTGCGTCTCCGTCTCGTCTTCTGGATTCTTGTTCCCCATGGAAAGTTATTGACTTTGATGTTTGTCCCGTCCAATTCCAAGAATATTTCCTTACTAACTTTTCTGAAACCAAAAAACAGCAGAAAACAGGCAACCGAAACTGTGGAAACTTGTTAATAGGTTAGTACCAGAAAACATGTAAAAAGCACCTCAAAATGTAGACAAGCAAAGAAAAGTAGATACTAAACAAGCATGGAACATCAAAAATTATAGATACGTTTTCGACGTATCAAGCATCCCCAAGCTTAACTCCTGCTCTTCCTCGAGTAGGTAAGTGATAAAAGAATAATTTTTGAGGTGACATGCACCCTCACAATAAAGATCCAACCATTTGCAAGCATTTAAAGCGGAGATCAAAGAACTCTAAACATGTGCATGAAAGATGGAGTTCTAACAATAGGACAAAGTAACTATGCATGCAACATGAAAGGCTACAAACAAATATCATGAATAACATGCATTGAAAAACATTTGTTTGTTTCACATACAGAAAACATAGCATAGTGGCATTTAGCTTGTCCCTCATAGAGTAGCAAATAGATGCATAGGACACCTTCAAAGTTCACAAGGGTGACTAGAAACAAATAGCACAAGAACAAGTAATATCACAATATGCATCAATCAATAAGCTTTGGAACAGTGCACACAGAATGATAACTATGCTCTCTTAATGGTGCCTAAAGGTAGAAGGTGGAGATTCAATAGTGGTGGAAGAAAGGCCTTTTATAAAGGAAGCAGGGATTTCAAGTTTCAAAAAGAGCTTCCAAAAATTATGGTACTTGTTAGCTTTCAGCTCTCATTGCCCCTATCATAAGCATCTTGAAGGGATTAAGGTTAAAGTGAACAAAGATGGAGTATATGCTTGACGATATAAGTTGGCAATCTCAAGTCCCTTGAATACAAGGGCCACACCTCATGCTACTCAACTTCAGTCACAGGTAAGTTCTTGTCATTGTAAGTATTTGCATATCATAGAGAACCGCCAACGGGGTACCCCTTGCACATGGTACAGGAGCTTTCCCATAACCAAAATGACAAGGCAAGCAGACAATGAGCATCTCAGTGATCTTTTTATTTACTATATGCATAGCTTTTTATTGAGGATGCTTCATAGATAGCTTATGGTGATGTTGGAAGTTTCCACCATGATTAGGCATGGCTTAGGCTAACGGCCCAGGCGTTTCTCTAACACAGAATACTTACTCCATGGACTTACAAGCTTCCTCTTTATTTCACACTGGTGACATCCATAGACAAAAGAGCATGATATCAACTGAGTACAAAGTACAAGTGCAATATTGAAAACGTTCCCTGTGACAACACGGTTCTGCTAATTCCAATGTATAAGTGCAAGCATATACAACATAGATGACACAATGGTTCAAGTTTATTAGGGACAAGGAATATAAAGTGTGCCATCAAGTTTGTGAGGTCTTTAATCACTAAGTTTTCACATAACAAAATAGTTTTTACTTGGAAGATAGCTGAAAACAAGAATATACTTGGAATGGTGTAACACACCATGCATAAGAGTTTATAGTGGAAACTTTGGAATAACTTGGTTTCTTGGGAGTTGGAAGCATGAGTAGAGCTTACGCATACAAGTGGAGGCTAGCAAAAGACTGGGAGAAACCAACTAAGAGAGCATAATGGCCATAATCATGTAGAGCAATAAAACATTACTAATAAAAGCATAGAGTGGTATTACAAGTCAAGGACTAAATGATCATATAGGCTAATGGTGACTTTTCATAGTCATAACATGGTGTGAGCATGTGCTAAGTCAACCCAAACAAAGCATTAAAGGAGAATACCACAATACTATGCTTTTGCATGCTAAAACAACGCATAATTTCTTCAAGGCACACTAAGCAATCCCAATTGTTTGGAACAAGACATTCTATAGCAATAATCACTAAGCATTAGGTCAAAACAACACCTAGCATGTCATGCTAGAGTCTAAGTCACAGTCAATGCAAGCTCCTCTTGCACTTTCAAGCAACAACTTACTACTCTTTTCTAACACCAAGCAACTTATTTGCAAAACAACACAGCGAGAATGGGGGTCCAAACTACTTTATTCAAGAAAACTAAACAACCTAAGCATACAAAACGAAAACTAAGATGCTCCAAGAACAACACAACTATGCATGAAACAATAAAAACGAAGTGTCTAGATAGACCTAAGCTTTTTATTGATGAAGAAGGGGATGCCTTGGGCATCCCCAAGATTTGACGCTTGTACCTCTTGGATGTTTCTTGTGGTGACACCATGGTGGCATCCCCAAGCTTGAGCTTTTGTCCATTCTTCATCTCATTGCATCATTCTCTCTCTACACCTAAAAATTTTCCTTCATACAAAACTTCACACAATCTTCATTAGCAACATTAGTTTATTCAAAAGATATTAGACCTCTGGCAAAGCTTTTAAATAGCAAGGATTTTCACTAAAAACACAAGCTACTGTAGTATCTCCTTCAAAAATATCAATACCCCAAAATAGAACTCAAAAAGGAATCAATAAGAAGCAAATGCAAATAATGGTAGAAATCTGTCAAAACAGACCAGTAGGTAGAAACCGATTTTTTAGAACATCTTCTGTTTCTCAAATCAAAAAGTGTTGAACTAAATAAAGTTAGCTAAAATAATGGGGGATGTATTCGTAAATTTTGAGCTCAATCCAAGTTAAAGAGACTCCTCACAAATTTTTATGGTGGAGGACATAAATCTGTTTCGGGACAACAACTCCCCGAATCTTCCTTCCCTCTCATTAGAGGTCATTCTTGGCACAAAAAGAAAACAAAAAGGATAAGGAGAGGTCATTACTGAAGTAATAACTTCCAAGACTCAAGGAAACTCTTGGATTATCTCCCAACAAGTAATTTTCTTTAACGCCTTTAAGTTAGGCACAAGAAGCAAGAAGAATCAAGTATTTTCAAATGAAGAAGCATTAACATCAATACTTGCAAAGTATTCAACTATGAAAGGTATCTCATACAAATGGGTTTTGTAGGATCCCTTATCATCTCTCTTTGGTCTACTACTTTCATCAAAAAGATTTTCAGGAGCAATCCAATCAAAATTCTTTTCAAAGGCTTCATGCATTCCAACAAGTTTAAAGGGTATGGGTATCTTAAGTTCTTCTCTAGGCTTAGTTTTATCAGAAATACCCACAACATCTACACTTGAGCCTAGCATATTGAAACGCTCAAAGACCTTTTTAGCTTCCCTAGCAATGTCATGAAATTCGTTTGATAAAGTTTCAAGGATGAATTCTCTCTTTTCCGCATTCTTTTCTTCTTTTAGTTTTAGGAACAAGAATTGTATGAAGGGGTTAAGGCTAACAAACCTAGCCTCCAACATATGAACTAAAGAAGCTGCAACAATCTCATAATTAGGAGCAAGTTCTACTATAGATTTATCCTCAATGTCCTCATGCTTGCTAAGATGATTAAAAAATTCTTCAATATTATCTTTCCCAATTATGGAGCCACTACCTATTGCAAGATCTTTCAGGGCGAACTTGGGGAGCAACATGGTGAGCTAGAGCAAGGTGGCAACTAGAGTAGGAACTAATTTTTTCTGTGTTTTTGAATAAAGAAAGCAAACCAAACTAGACTAATTTTTTTGGGTTTTTGAAAAGAGGCAAACAAAACAAAGCAAAAGAAACAAAGCAAACTAAAAACAAAGTAAAGAGAAAGGAAGTGGAGGACTCCCCTTGTGAAGACGTCCTTAGCCTCCCCGGCAACGGCGCCAGAAAACTTGTTGATGACTCCTTGGTGGCGCCAGAGAATTTGGTGCTTTATGTGGAGTCAGTTGGAAACCCCAAGAGCAAGGTGTGAAGTAGAACAGCAGCAAGTTTTCCCTCATTAAGAGACCAAGGTTATCGAACCAGAAGAAGGAAGGAAACGTCACACGGGTGTTGCAAACAACATGGAGACCTGCACAACACAAACTCAAGACTTTGTACCAACGAATCAGTGAGGTTGTCAAGCTCACCGGTTTGCTGTAAAACGTATGGTGTGGAAGGTAATGGTGGTTTGCATCAAGTAAACAAGTAATAGTGGAAGATGTATCAATGGTAAAGATTGGACCGGGGTCCATAGTTCACTAGAGGTGCTCTTCTTAGATAAACAACATAACATGAAGGGTAAACAAATTACAGTGGGGCAATTGACAGGAACTGAGCAAGGCATAACAATACAATTACTAGTCAGAAAGATCCTATGAGATTCGACTGGGCAATACAACAAGATACATAGACCGCCATCCAACTGCATCTATGACTAGAAGTCCACCTTCAGGTTATCATCCGAACCTCCTCCAGTATTAAGTTGCAAGCAACAGACAACTTCTTTAAGCAAAGTGTGTAAGCTAAACAGTCCACATGTTTCATGAACAAGAGACTGTTGTTTTCTCCCTAGTAGCAATAACACATCTGAAAGAACATGTGTGCCCCCATGTGTGGTTTTGGTAATTAATGACAATGTTGTGGGGGAGCTTGCTCTATATATTATGGGCGTACCAACATCACATACTTGTGTAGTATTTGATGTTGGCGCTACCATTTTTTATTCGTTAAGTTGATTATATAAACCCTCTCAAAGGATTGTCATCAACTACCAAAATGGGGGAGATTGAAAGAACATGTGTGCCCCATGTGTGGTTTTGGTAATTAATGACAATGTTTTATGGACTTATGTTTGCATTGAGTTTTACTTGTAGGATTTGTCCATAGACAATGCTTGAACCATATGGTGGCTTCAAGGTTGGAATAAGAATAAAGTGAAGAAGATCAAGTGTTGATCAAGGTTTCATAAGATGATCTCAAGTGTATCGTGCCATCCTTATGGTGATCATGGATATGTGAAGATATGACTAAAAGAGTGGTCCTTCCATAGTGGAGTATGGGGGAGCATCTTCACCAAGCTAGTGCAATCAAGAAAGGTGCTCCATCCTGAGGTGTGGAATATACAAGGCAAAGGTTTGATATTGATAGGTTTTCTTTCTAACTGGTCTCGTGGTGTTAGTTGGAGAGACCGGTTTATAGGATAGATAACCGTACTATCAAGAGGGGCTCTCAAGTGAGTAACTTGATCATATCCCTCGGTGAGAGCTCAAACCTTTGCATATTTGGCATCATATTTCTTGGTTCTTATTTGGTTCTTATCCATGAGAGGTTTTAGATATTGTGTCAATCTCTATGACAAGCTTAAGTTCGTCGAAAACAGATTTCATATGCATTCTCTATTGTGTTTTCGATATTGGAGGTTTTACCGGTTTGTCTTTTATAGATAGGTTAAACCTTTCATCATTTGTTTCTATCCTCCCTTGCTGGACTATGATGGTTCCCTACATGATCTTGTAGATCTCGTTACTATCTTCGAAACAAGCCCAAGATCATCAAAATCGGAGTCCGAATGAAAAAGTTATGATGGTTTCAGTTTTGTTGTTCCTGCCAGCTTTCAGGGGGACGGATTATCCGAGCATGGGGCGGATTATCTGGCCATGGGGGCGGATTATCCGGCCCAATTTTTGGAAAACGGCTAAGGACTTTGAGGCGTGGCTCTCAGTAATGGGGGCGGACTTTCTGGTCCTTCAGGGGCGGATTATCCGCCCCAAATATCCGTCTCTATACTGAGAGTCACGCCGCGAAGTCCTTAGCCATTTTTTTTGGCCCGGGGAACCCAGAATATCCAGGGGAGGGGCGGATTATCCGGCCTGGAAGGTCCCAAACGGTCATATTTCGTTGGGGAGGGGTATAAATAGACCCCTTCTTCCTCCTTAGGCCTGTTGCTTGAATTCTCTCTCTCGTCCATTGTTTTGACCTTCAAGAGCTTGCAAATACTCTCCATCTCTCCCATATTTCTTGAATCTTTTTGGGGGATTTGAAAGGGGAGATCTAGATCTACAACTCCACCAATCCATCTCTCCTCTATGTGAGGGGAACATATTGGGATCTAGATCTTGGGGTTTCTTTTGTGGATTTCCTCGTGTGTTCTTCCTCTCTTATTCTCCCACTAGCTTTTGTAGCTTTTGTGGAATTTGGGAGCGAAGGACTTGAGCACTTCCTGTGTTCTTGCCATTGCATTTGGTGCATCGGTTTGAGTTCTCCTCGGAGGATTTGGTGAGTGAAAGTTGAGAAGCTTTTTACTCTTGGGTTCTTGGAACCCTAGACGGTTTGTTGGTGTTGCAGGTTGTGGCCTTGGTGGAATTTGTTGGGAGCCTCCGATTAAGTTGTGGAGAAGTGCCCCAACCTTGTGAGAGGTTTCGGTTGCCACCGACAAGTGCACCGATAGTGGAAGTGTGGATCGATCCCATTGGGGTGAGATTCACCGGAGAATAAGGGAGGCCTTTTGTGGCGTAGGTGGTTTGATACCACCCCCTCTCCAACGAGACGTACTCTCTTTATGGGAGGAACTCGGTAATAAATCAACGTCTTCGCGTGCCTCGGTTATCTCTATACCCGAGCTATTTACTTATGCATTTTACTTTGTGATAGCCTTCGTGCTTGAATTCTTATATCTAGCTATCACATAGTTGATTGTTTTGCTTAGCATAAGTTGTTGGTGCACATAGGTGAACCATAGTTTATATAGTTTTGTGCTTGACAAAGTAAACGCTAGTTTTATTCCGCCTTTGTTAAGTCCATCTCGTAAAAGTTTTAAACCGCTTATTCACCCCCCTCTAGGTGGCATTTGTATCCTTTTCAATTGGTATCAGAGCCCGGTCTCTCATTTTAGGCTTCAACGCCTTGAGAGTAAAGATGTCGGCTAGGGGATTAGTGCACAAGGACACGCTCACATTCGACGGCACAAATTATGATGTTTGGAAAATTCGCATGCTTAATTTATTTCAGGAAATTCACCCAATTATCGAGGGATATCTATATGTCGGTTTCTCTTCTCCCGTGGATACCCAAAATGAATCTTTAGAGGAGAAGTTTAACTCTCATATAGAAGCTCTAGCTACTAAAATTCTTTTTCATGTTGTGAGCAATGCAGTTCTTTCTTCTATCATGCCTTATTCAAGCGCTCGTGAGATATGGACCAAGCTTCAAGATAAATATAGCAAGTCCAACATTATTGAGGATGATTGTGTTTCTTCCACTTCCGGTCGAGATGAGTTCTCATCGTCTACCACCTCACCAACATGTGATGTTTCACTAGATTCTATGGGCCAAGACAAGGTCTTGAATAGAGCTATAAGTGCAATCTCATCATCACCTTCCTCCGGTTCTCACATATGCCTTATGGCTAAGGGAACAAAGGTAACCTCTTTGGATCCCATTGTATCTCATGATGATGAGGTTGAGAATGATAATGATGATTATCGAGGTAAGTATGATATTACCTCTATTAAGAAAATGGGAGAGGTCGTCTATTGCGCTCTCTTCAAACATAAAATTGCTTCCTCCAACTTTATTGAAATATTGCATTATGCTATAGAAGGCAATGATCTTATTGAGGAGCAAGAAAACATAATTGATGAAAAGTTTGCGCTTGAGAGTGAGTATGCTAATGAAATTGCTCAACTAAAGGACTCCCTTGAAGAAGAACAAACCACCAAAGAATCTCTTGAGGAGACTTTTACTCTAGAATTATCTAGAGTAAAGGAATACCATGATAGAGAACTTGCGGTGGCAAACTCCTTCAAGATTAAAAATGATGAACTTGAAGTTGCTTATGCTAAACTTGTTGAGAATTTTAAGCACCTCGAAAGTGGCTCTCGAGTCATTAAGAGAGAGCTCATCAAACTCACTGAGTCGCATGAGCAACTTAAATCTTCATATTCAAAAGAGCTTGCAAAGTTGCCCGCACCTCTTGATAATAATGATGATGCTTATGCTACTAACTCTATTTCTTGTGAAGCATCTATTGTGAAGGAGAATGTTGAGCTAAAGGCTCAACTTGCGCTGCTAACTAGCAACTATGGGAAATTAGAAAAAAGTCATGTTAAGCTCTCGAGCTCGCATGAGGATCTTCTAGTCTCCCATGGAAGGCTAAAGTTATCTCATGAGGCCATCGTGTCAAAGGTAACATCTAGTGGTCCTCATGTGGACATTAGCACTATATCTACTCCAAATGTTATATTGCCATGTACTATTCCTTGTAATTCATCCTCTCACAACCATGCTATATCTCGCGATGAATTACATTCCGTGCCTTGTTGCTCTAACAATGTAGCATCTACTTCCTCTAGTACTTTTGTTGAAACTAACCATGTAGAGAAAATCAAAGAGCTCAAGGCTCAAGTCACTTCTTTGAAGAATGACTTGAAAAAGGGTCATCAAGGGAAGGCCGCACTCAACAAAATCTTGAGTGTGCAAAAATCCCCCAATGACAAGAGTGGGATTAGATTCAACTCCAATGTCAAGAACAAGTCCACTATCAAGTTGAAGCACAAGGATAACAAGAAGAATGGCCAAGATCAAGTAAAGAATCCATCCAACATTGTTTGCTTCAAGTGCAAGGAAGAAGGGCATCGTGTCAAACATTTCCCATTAAAGAAGAAGTCCCTTGGCAAGAAGCAACAAGGGAAGCGGCCTCAAGCTCTACATCCTTTTAGAGATGGGCCTCCTCCCAAGAAGACTCAATCTCTTCCTCAAGTTGTTGCTTCATCCAAAAATAAAGATGGCAAGAGTAGAACTTGCTACATATGCCGTGAGAAGGGGCACATTTCTTCCTCATGCACTATTGGTATCTCCTCATCAAACCCTATCATTATTGATAATGCTTATTCTCTTTGTAAGGATGATGTTGGCAATGTGTTTCCCAAATTTGTTGGTGCCCAATGTGGTGTCAAGAAAAGAACCATTTGGGTGGCCAAGCCTATTGTTACTAACTTCTTAGGACCCAACTTGGTTGGGGACCATCTAGCTAAAACTTGATCAATCGGTGTTGGTTGGAGGGCATTGGAGACTTGGTTACATTATGAAGAATTGAGGGATCTTCATCTAGTATAATTGTCAAGTCAAGTCATGTGGATTATATTGCCTCTACTATATATCCAATGTTCCTCCTTGCGATAACATATGCTTAACCCATTACATTGAAAGTTACTCCCCCCTTGTGCATGTGTTGGTTTTGTATCTTCCATGCTCTTGTACATGTTGTGATTTACACTTAATTATCTTGAGGAATCAGGCATATTTTTGTGTATGATTAGGTGACACACCATGTATGTGTGTTTCTTATGTTTGAGCCTTCCTTGGTTATATTTGGTATCTTATTTGGCTCTTGTGAGAGATTAATGGACTATCCCATTTTGGGGGAGTGTTATGCTTGGGCATTCCACAATCCTAAAAATGTGTGTACATGAGAAATTTAAGTTCTATAATGTCCATTAATTATATCTATTTGGATCCGTTGCCTCGTGTTGGTTTTATGGTAGTATCACATTATGGGGGTTCATATGCTTAGTGCATATTACAACCCTAAAAAATGTGAATATTCGAGGTTGTGTCACTTAGAATTGATATGGATAATTATCTAGCGCCTATGTGACACATTTGCTCATACAAGTTCCAATTTGCTTGAATGCATTTATTGATCATATTTTGGATCTTGTATATGAGAGTGTTTCTTGGTATGTGTTTCCTCATATTTAGATCTCTATATCATCATGGAAACCATTTGCTTCAAGTTAATCTAATCACTAGTGATTGTGTGACTATTGGAAGCTACCGAGAATCTTGTTCGAAGTATCATGCTTGATTCTTATATTTTGTTATATGCTTCTTGTTGTGACTATGATCTTGGATATCCATGCAAGCTACCTTGGGAAAATTATTCCCAATATTTCTTGTCCTTGGACAATAAGTACTCAATTTATGGTAGAATTTATTGATCATATTCACTTTGGCCTTTGTTTAATTTTATCCTATCTTTGGCCAAGAAAATGTTTTGTGTTGTCTCCCAAGCCTTCCTTTCTTCTTTTGGATCCTCTTATTTTATTGATATCCTCTTGTGTTTTTCTTATTGTAGGTAGTAGTCATGATCTCATTTGTGTGCATTTTGCATTCAATAGAAAATTCTATATAATGTACTACTTATGGGTGAGCTCTCCTATATTATCTAGAACAATCTTTTTATGCTTCCTTGTTTGATCCATATCGGGTTTTATGTGCTTAGAAGTTTGATCTATTTGTTTTGGTATTTTGTGCCATCATAAAAAGTTTGGAGAGTTTGGTTTAGTTGTTGGAACCTTACTCTTTTTGGGAGTTGGTTTTGTCCTTCTATGTGATTTATTGTATATATTCCTTGTGTGTGCTTGTTTTGTTATGGGCATATGTCTTTGTGATGTTATCCATTTAGAAACATACACACATATGTGAAGATAATGTTAGTTGGTTTTTAATCCTTGGAGACCACATTTCTATTCCTTTTGATTCTTTGGTGGCTTCCAAATTTAATTACCTATGGGTGCTTGTTCCTATTGTTTGCATCTGTGGGCACTCATATTTGTTCTCTCATGCCTTGTATTGTTCAATGAACTTGGATGAGTGAGGATTCCATGATTATGCACCTTGTTCCCAAATGCAATTATCATAATTGGTGCATTATCTTTGGGGAGCTTATCTAATTCATTTAATAATGCTCATTTATCTTCTGTCTCATTTATTGTGCCTTAAATGTTTATGGGGGAGTGAGGATTCCACATTTGTGCATTTTTGTATTGAAATACACCGGTTTTAAAGTATGCACAAATCTTGGGGAGCTTCTCAATTTTATTTAAGCATTTATTTGATCTTTCATGTGTTGTGTTTTAAATTCTTATGGGGGAACAAGGATTCCATATTTGTGTATTATGTATTCCAATGCATTTATTTTAAAATTGTGCACAAATATTGGAGAGCTTCTCTATTTGTTTTTTAAAACACTCTTTTGCTCATATCATAATATCTTGTAGTTTCCATTTGGACTCATTTGTTGTTTTCAAATTGGTTTGTCGGATCTTGTGATTGCTTGCATCTTTTATTTTATTCCTTTGGCAATCTTCGGATCCTCGATATAGTTCTACTCCCTCCCAAGTATTCATCATTGTATATGTGCGAAGACACACCTTTGGAGGAATTATTACTATATTGGTCGTCTAAAACTATTCACCCATTTTGGCAATCGATGCCAATGGGGGAGATGTTTTGGAGGGTTTAAGGGAAGTTTGTTCTTAAGCATTTGCCTCTCATGCTCTTACATCTTTGTTGTTGCTTTGCATGTTGAATATATAGAGGAAACTCCACCAACGTTAATGGTTCATCACACACGCATATATTGTGGGGGAGCTTGCTCTATATATTATGGGCGTACCAACATCACATACTTGTGTAGTATTTGATGTTGGCGCTACCATTTTTTATTCGTTAAGTTGATTATATAAACCCTCTCAAAGGATTGTCATCAATTACCAAAATGGGGGAGATTGAAAGAACATGTGTGCCCCATGTGTGGTTTTGGTAATTAATGACAATGTTTTATGGACTTATGTTTGCATTGAGTTTTACTTGTAGGATTTGTCCATAGACAATGCTTGAACCATATGGTGGATTCAAGGTTGGAATAAGAATAAAGTGAAGAAGATCAAGTGTTGATCAAGGTTTCATAAGATGATCTCAAGTGTATCGTGCCATCCTTATGGTGATCATGGATATGTGAAGATATGTCTAAAAGAGTGGTCCTTCCATAGTGGAGTATGGGGGAGCATCTTCACCAAGCTAGTGCAATCAAGAAAGGTGCTCCATCCTGAGGTGTGGAATATACAAGGCAAAGGTTTGATATTGATAGGTTTTCTTTCTAACTGGTCTCGTGGTGTTAGTTGGAGAGACGGGTTTATAGGATAGATAACCGTACTATCAAGAGGGGCTCTTAAGTGAGTAACTTGATCATATCCCTCGGTGAGAGCTCAAACCTTTGCATACTTGGAATCATATTTCTTGGTTCTTATTTGGTTCTTATCCATGAGAGGTTTTAGATATTGTGTCAATCTCTATGACAAGCTTAAGTTCGTCGAAAACAGATTTCATATGCATTCTCTATTGTGTTTTCGATATTGGAGGTTTTACCGGTTTGTCTTTTATAGATAGGTTAAACCTTTCATCATTTGTTTCTATCCTCCCTTGCTATACTATGATGGTTCCCTGCACGATCTCGTACAGATCGTTACTATCTTCAAAACAAGCCCAAGATCATCAAAATCGGAGTCCGAATGAAAAAGTTATGATGGTTTCAGTTTTGCTGTTCCTGCCAGTTTTCAGGGGGGCGGATTATCCGGCCATGGGGGCAGATTATCCGGCCCAATTTTTGGAAAACGGCTAAGGACTTTGACGCGTGGCTCCCAGTAATGGGGGCGGATTTTCTGGTCCTTCGGGGGCGGATTATCCGCCCCAAATATCCGCCCCTATACTGAGAGTCGCGCCGCGAAGTCCTTAGCCATTTTTTTGGCCCGGGGAACCCAGAATATCCGGGGGAGGGGCGGATTATCCGGCCTGTAAGGTCCCAAACGGTCATATTTTGTTTGGGAGGGGTATAAATAGACCCCTTCTTCCTCCTTAGGCCTGTTGCTTGAATTCTCTCTCTCCTCCATTGTTTTGACCTTCAAGAGCTTTCAAATACTCTCAATCCCTCCCATATTTCTATAATCTTTTTGGGGGATTTGAAAGGGGAGATCTAGATCTACAACTCCACCAATCCATCTCTCCTCTATGTGAGGGGAACATATTGGGATCTAGATCTTGGGGTTTCTTTTGTGGATTTCCTCGTGTGTTCTTCCTCTCTTATTCTCCCACTAGCTTTTGTAGGTTTTGTGGAATTTGGGAGAGAAGGACTTGAGCACTTCCTGTGTTCTTGCCATTTCATTTGGTGCATCGGTTTGAGTTCTCCTCGGAGGATTTGGTGAGTGAAAGTTGAGAAGCTTTTTACTCTTGGGTTCTTGGAACCCTAGACGGTTTGTTGGTGTTGCAGGTTGTGGCCTTGGTGGCATTTGTTGGGAGCCTCCGATTAAGTTGTGGAGAAGTGCCCCAACCTTGTGAGAGGTTTCGGTTGCCACCGACAAGTGCACCGATAGTGGAAGTGTGGATCGATCCCATTGGGGTGAGATTCACCGGAGAATAAGGGAGGCCTTTTGTGGCGTAGGTGGTTTGATACCACCCCCTCTCCAACGAGACGTACTCTCTTTATGGGAGGAACTCGGTAATAAATCATCGTCTCCGCGTGCCTCGGTTATCTCTATACCCGAGCTATTTACTTATGCACTTTACTTTGTGATAGCCTTCGTGCTTGAATTCTTATATCTAGCTATCACATAGTTGATTGTTTTGCTTAGCATAAGTTGTTGGTGCACATAGGTGAACCGTAGTTTATATAGTTTTGTGTTTGACAAAGTAAACGCTAGTTTTATTCCGCCTCTGTTAAGCCCATCTCGTAAAAGTTTTAAACCGCCTATTCACCCCCCTCTAGGCGGCATTTGTATCCTTTTCAACATCTACAACCGAAGAGATTTCTGTCACTTCCCTTGGAAACTAGAGGCATGAATCCACTATCGAGCATAAATACTCGCTCTTGGAGTCACTAGCAACTACTTGGCCAAGATAGCTACTAACAACGGAGAGCATGCAAGATCACAAACAACACAGACATGATAGAATCATAAAGACAAAACCATTAATCAAACCAACATAATAATCTCAATATCCATCGGATCCCCGCAGACGCAGTATGCATGATTACAAATAGATTAGATCTTGATCATGAAAGCACAAGGAGGAGATACAACCATCTAGCTACTACATGGACCCATAGTCCAAGGTGGAACTACTCACGCATCATACCGGAGAGAAGGCCTCCGGGATGATCTCCCCTTCGGCATGGTGCTGGGAAGAACTTCAGATCCCCCCCCCCCCCGATCTAGGGATGACGGTGGTAGTGGCTACAGAAGGTTTCGCGGAATATTGATCGGGTGCTTAGGATTTAGGCATTGGGGGCTTCTTATAGGCGAAGGGGGAGGCCAAGGCGGTGTACATAGGGGCCACACCCCTCCTAGGCGCGGGGCAGGGCCCACCCGCACCTAGGGGGTCTGGCCGCCCTGGCTTGCGTATCCGTCTCGTCTTCTGGATTCTTGTTCCCCACAGAAAGTTATTGACTTTGACGTTTGTCCCGTCCAATTCCAAGAATATTTCCTTACTAACTTTTTTGAAACCAAAAACAACAGAAAACAGGCAACCGGCACTGTGGCAAATTGTTAATAGGTTAGTACCAGAAAACATGTAAAAAGCATCTCAAAGTGTAGACAAGCAAAGCGAAGTAGATATTAATGAAGCATGGAACATTAAAAATTATAGATAGTTTCCAACGTATCAAGACGCATCGAAATTAAACTTCCGTCTTACTTTGCATGGTTTTTGCCAACTTACACATTCCTTCATGTCCAAGCAATTTGTGGCATAGTTGGAGTTAGCAGCAGATACAAGACAATTATTGGTGGTACCTTTGGCAATTCTCGGCAGGGTCTGTAGGTCTCTGTCGTAACTGAGTAAGAAAGAAGCAGATCTAGCAATGGTCTCTTCTCCTTTTCCGTGAGTAACATTATAGCACAGGTGCCATGATCTCCACAAAATCATGAGAGTTCTACTTCTCTGAACATTGTCGCAAATAGACAAGAGATATTGGAGCCAGTCTGGGTCGTGGTATGATAAGAATTGTTTGGATGGTAGGTTTCAGTGTTTTATCATCTCCCATCTTAAAGCTTTTAGTTTGTTGCAGCTGATCGTCGCATGAAAACTGCTCTCCTCCTCTCTTCAGCACAAACACATGTGTTGTCGAGTTCTTGCTAGATTCCTTCTAAATTTATTCTTCTTAGTGGCCAGGTTGTCGCGAGATATTCTTCATCCAAAGATTCTCACCTTGCTTGGAACATTTTCCTTCCAGATAACCTTCCAAATATTCCTGCTTTTATCCTGAGCTAAACTCGCACCCACGCACCATCTGGTTCCATGGAGAAGATTGTAAGCCAGTTTGTATGCACTCTTGACCGTAAACACTCCAGAACGATCATAATGCCAGGCCAAAAGATCATCACAAGGCTGTAAGCTTTTGTTTTAGAATCCATTCAACCTCTTTGGGGCACAAATCTTCCTGACCAGCGCCACATTTCATTTACTTTGGTTTGTGAGTAGTTGATCTACACGTCTGATGCTGGAGCTCGTTTCCTTTGGTGTAGCTTTGAGATTGTAGTCTCCCGGGATCCAATTATCTCTACAAATATTAATACTCTTCTGTATTCTCGTTTCTGACTCTCCAAATCATTCCTTCCTTAAGGATCTCCAGGCCAAACTCAGTCACATGCCAAGAAGGGGAGGCGTGCTGTTTTAAAACAGTTCCAAGAAATTTCCGCGAGGAAAAGTAAATGGATTTTAGTAGTCTGGCACATAGGCTGTTTGGTTATTTGATGGTCCTCCAACATTGTCTGGCAAGGAGGGCTTGGTTTATTAGTTTGGGATCTCTGAAACCCACACCTCTAAGGTTCTTCAGGCTAGTGAGCACGTCCCAAGAAGCCCAGTGAACTTTTATTTTCGTCTCATCTTCTCCCACCAGAAAATCCTCACAATCTTTATATATTCTTCGTGAAACCCAGAAGGTAGCTTGAAGACACTAATGACGTGGTTTGGAATAGCTTGAGCCACTGATTTTATTAGTTCATATTTAGCTCCCATTGACATGAAGCGTTCAGCCTAGTTGGTCAGTCTTTTCGCAAGACGATCTTTTGAAGGTTCGAATCTTCCTTTTCTCATTCTACCTTACGGAGTGGGAAATCCTAAGCACTTATCCTCAAAAGTTCCCTTAGTCATTTCCAAGACTTGTCGAACTTGTTGCCGGACCTATTCTAGGCAATTCTCGTTGTATAGGAAAAAGCATTTGTTTGTGCTTAAGATCTTACCTGATCCTTCCTCAAACAAAGCGATGGAAGATTTAATGATCAAAGCTTGTTCTTCATTCGCTTGGAAGAAGAGAAGGCAGTCATTGAAAAACATCAGTTGGGAAACACCAGGAGCTCCTCTACAGATTTTGAATTCATGAAGAGTATTAGTCCTTGTAGCTTCATTGATGATCAAGGTGAGGCTTTCAGCCACAAAGAGGAACAGATACGGGGAAAAAGGATCCCCTTTGTCATAGACCTAAGGTTGGGGTAAACTTCTTAGTTACCGTGCCATTAATTTGGAGTGAAAACTTTACCGATTTGACACAGGTCATGACCAAGCTTACCCATTTACTGTCGAAACCCCATCTCAATAGCGCTCCTTCCAAGAAAACCCACTCCACCCTGTCGTAAGCTTTGGACATATCCAAAATATAAGCACAGAAAGAGCTCCCATCCTTCTTTTCTCTGTGGATAGCATATAGCATTCGAATGCTATTAGGGAATTGTCAGTTAAGATGCGTCGCACTTTGAGTTTCTGATATCAGCCCCTAAAGAAGTGGCCTCAAGCGATTGAAAAGGCACTAAGAGAGGATTTTGTAGATGACATTACAAGCTGAGATGGGCCTGTAATCCTTCAGATCCGTGGCATTATCAATTTTAGGGATGAGAATGATCTTAGTCATGTTAAAATCATCTAGAATCTCACCATCTTGGAAGAACTTTTTAATAGAAACACATACTTACTTTTTTAGTAGGCCCCAATTCCGTTGGAGTAGGCCATCCAGGCCTAAAGCTTTCAAAGGCCCAATATGAAATAGGGCATCACCTATTTCCTGATAAGGGAACTCAGCAAGCAGGGACTGGTTCATTTGCTCAGAAACTGTAGGTTTGATCAACTCAATAAGATTCGACGGGCTGACCTTTGGATCTTCAGTATAAAGAACGCTGAATAAATTATTAGCAATCTTTAGAAAATCCTCTTCATTGTAAGTTTCTGAACCATCCGCTTTATTGAGTTTGGAGATCTTGTTTTTCTTTGCTCTTCCGTAGCCTTCCTATGAAAAAAACAAGTGTTTTGGTCACCTTCTTTTAGCCATGTCACCCTAGACCGCTGTCTCCACATAATATCTTCCCTATGAAGAAGTTTATCAAGTTTAATTTGACATGGTTATACCTCACGAGTACATGATCTCAGCATACCTGGTCCAGCCCAAGGGAGGCCCACGGCAACTATACGTCGGCCCATGAAGATTTTCGGGTGGCCAAGGCCCATGACGCTTTCGGATCCTTGGAGAGAAAGACTAGAGTAGATATGAAATTCAAAGGGGTAAAACCCTAGAACCTGTAACCGACTAGGTCTATGCCCGGGACCTGCCTAAGTCTATATAAAGGCTAGGAGGGCACGACCTAGATTCCTCCTCATACTTTCGCATACACACCTCCACGCCAGATTGCATCTGCGCACCCCTGTAACCTTCGGTTTCGCCGTAATCAAGAGCAGACAAGCAGGAGTAGGGTTTTCCCTCCGGGGGCCTGAACCTGGGTAAACCTTGTGTCCCTGTGTTGCTTGTTTGCTAACCGTTCCATGATCTCCAGCATCCCCATCTTCTCCAAAACCCAAGTCCATAACAATGGACATTGGTGAGATTAAACCTCGTCAATTGGCGCCGTCTATGGAAATTGGGGGCGCTGATTGTGCGATCGTGACGGTCCCAACCCGATCGATCTACAACTCTGCGACGACGGAGAGTCACCTCCTCTTCAGCGCTTTCGACTTCACCGCCCACTCACCGGCCACCATGAAGGACTTCGAGCCCGTAGGCGACGGACTCGAAATCCTGTTCGGGAGCTTCTGCTTCTAGGTGGGGCAAACTGGCACCCTCCGCCTCCCTGAGCGGGTGCCCCTACCATCAATCAGGCCCGCTTCATGGACCCCACACCCCGTGCTACGCACAACATCATCAACAGATGATTCCTACGACAGCAGCTGCTGCAACTCCGATCTGTGCGATCCGCCGTCGGAGGAAGGGACCTACAGTTCCGGATCTGAAAGCTGCGGTAGCAGCGGACCAATCTACGAGCGCTACCAATGCGCCATACTCATACAGGCTGACGGGGATCAGCAAACACCAAACCCGCCGCCCAACCCACCACCTAACCCGCCAGATCGAAACGGCGGGAATAGAAGAAGCCAGTCTCCCCCACCCGAAGGGGAAAACAACGGCCATGTCATCCGCCTTAGCAAAGAAGGATGGGCCCAGGCACGCAACATCGTGGCAGGCAACATAGTCCTGCCTGCAGACTCCTCCCGGGATCTGCTGATGGCCTACCACCTGCTCCTGATCGAGGAGCACAAGAAGCAGGTCAAGATGCAGGAGGTGCTTGACAAACGCAAGCAAGCAGCCTCAGAGTCCAGCGCGCGACGAGCTGTGCTCTCCGCCATGGGCATCGGCTCCAGCTCGAACGCCAACCAAGGCAACAAGCACCGCTCTCGGATGGAGAACATGGATCCCAAGGAGCGCCGTGAGGTGACCCGAACCCTCCACACATCCATCATGGAGATGGACGCCGACGACAACGTCATCCCGAAAACGCCGCAGGCTGCGATCATGGCAGCCACTGCGTACCTTGCAGCCTACCCACCTCCACAGGGGGACCCGAAGAGGGCCATGCACAAGTCCGCACTTACCGGACTCGGACTCGTCGGAGCTGCGCTCCACCAGGAAGCTCCCATGGAGCCGAATAAGAAAGCTCCGGTCAGGTTCGACCGCAGCCCTACCCCTTCAACCGAAGAAGAGGAACATGATCTTCCTCGAAGGAAGAAGAGTTAGCGCCACTGCAACCGCGACTACGACGCCAGAGACGCGCTCACACAGCGCAAAATTGACAAAGCGCGAGCCAAGCGCGCATGCTCGTATGAATCCGAGATGGACGAAGATGAAGGGGAACTCTGCGGAGCCCGATGCTTCAGCAGATCTGTTCGGCGAACAAAGATGCCGCGCAATTTTAAGCTTCCTTCGGATACTCCGAAGTTCGACGGCACACAAGACCCAAAGGCATGGCTCAGCGACCACCTATCGTCCGTCAAACTGCACGACGGAAACAAGGAAACCGCCATGCAATGCCTTCAGCTGCAGACAGGAGCGGCCCGGATCTGGCTCAGCAGCCTATCTTCAGGGTCCATCCAAAGTTGGGATGAGCTAGCTTACAGCTTCATCCGAAACTTCAAGGGAACCAGCAAGAGGCCCGCCTCAATCGAAGAATTGCGAGCCTGCACCCAACGAACGGGCGAATCCATTCGCTCGTACATACTATGCTGGTCCAACACAAAAAACTCCGCAGCGCACATCTCCGAAGAGAGGGCCATCGACGCCTTCAGGGACGGCGTCAAGCGCCAAGACTTCAAGGAGGAACTCGGGCGCGTCAAGCCCAAAACACTCGACCACCTCATGGACATCGCCAACAGGTGGGCTGACGGTGAAGATTCCATTCACCGAGCACAATCGGAAGAAGAGGACGACTACAGTCGACGACGAGAGTGCCGTAGCAAGAGAAGATCGCGCGTCTACGACGATCGCGATGGACCCGACATGGTCGCGGCCGGCTACGCCGATCGCCGCAACGACGCCAACCGCAACAGCGGAGGATACCGCGGAGGAAACTTCCGCGACGGAGGACACCCAGCACAGTCGTGGCAGCGCCGCGACCGCGATAACGGACCCTCAGCATACGAAAAACTTTCGGGTCCATGCACCATCCACTTCTACATCGACAAGCAGGATGGCAAAAAGAAGGCAAGCCACATGCTCAAGGACTGCCGCGAGTTCCAGAAACTCAGCGAAAGCATGATCCAGATGAGGCAACAAGCTCCACTTCCTGGATTCGGGAACGCACCCGCGCCAGGTGAGATAGCGCATGGAGCTCCTCCACCGCCACGTGTAGGAGGCCCGAACCAACTAGTCGTACCAGCACAGAACAATGCTAGGAATGGGTATCCCCCGCCGAAAGGAGCACTGATGATCCAGAAGGGGCGCCCCACGAATAGGGTGCAGAAGAAAATCACCCGACAGATCAACCTGGCCGTGGCAACTCCACCCGTCATCCCTGAGTACCTCAGCGGATCGGAGTCCTGCATCTCGTTCAATTGCTCGGATCACCCTTGCTAGATCCCTCGCCCAGGTCATGCTGCCCTGGTGCTGGAGGCGCAGATCAGAGGCTTCGAGATAAGCCGCGTCTTCATGGATGGCGGCAGCAACATCAACCTGATGTTCGCAAGTACTCTAGCAGCAATGCGGATCCCGTAGTGCAGCCTGGAACAGTCAGACACAACGTTCCACGGCATCATCCTAGGAAAGGGCATATTCCCCCTGGCAAAATATGGCTCGACGTCATCTTCGGCAAACTGGACAACTTCTGACTCGAGCGACTTGAGTTCCAAGTGGTGGACTGGACATCACAATACCACGCCATCCTCGGGCGTGTAGCATTCGCAAGGTTCTTGGCTGTCCCACACTACGCATACCTGCTACTTAAGATGCTAGGACCAAAGGGCGTCATCACAATCCACGGGAACTTCACCCGATCGGACCAATGCGACAGGGATTTCAACAGAATCTCCCAATCATTCGGCATGCAGGAGGAGCTCGTAAGGCTCCGCGAAGTGACGGACAATGGGGCATACCCAGTTGCACGACAAAACACACCTGACATGTCCTTCGACTCCACCGTCAACACAAAGAAGGTGCAATTCCGTCTGACGGATGCCTCCAAGACGGCACTGATCGCCAACGACCTCAGCCCCACATAGGAAAGCGCGCTCGTCGAATTCCTCCGTGAGCGCTGGGAAATCTTCGCCTGGTGTCCTACGGACATGCCAGGAGTTCCCAGGGAATTCGCCGAGCACGCACTCAACGTCTTTCCAGACACCAAGCCCGTCAAGCAGTCCATCCGGAGACTGTCCGAGCCACGGGCCGAAGCCATCGGGAAGGAAATAAACAGGCTACTCGCCGCAGACTTCATCAGGGAGATCAAAGAAAGCGAGTGGCTCGCAAATACAGTAATTGTTCCCAAGAAGGACACGGATATCCTACGGATGTGCGTGGACTTCACGTCGCTGAACAAGCACTGCCCAAAGGACCACTTCCCTCTTCCTCGGATCGACCAGATCATCGATTCGACCGCAGAATGTGAGAAACTCTCCTTCCTCGACGCCTACTCAAGCTACAACCAGATTCGACTCAAGGTCGTTTATCACACCGTTCGGAGTGTTCTATTACAACACAATGCCCTTCGGGCTAAAGAATGCAGGTGCCACATACCAGCGATGCATGCAGGCATGCCTCAAGGACCAGATCGGTCGCAACGTCCAAGTCTATGTCGACGACATAGTCATCAAAACCAGGGAGGCGAGAACGCTCATCGACGATCTCCGCTAGACGTTCGATAACCTCGATCGCTACAAGATCAAGCTCAACCCTGAAAAGTGCGCCTTCGGCGTCCCATTGGGTCAGCTGCTTGGGTACTTCATCTCTCAGCGAGGGATTGAGGCGAACCCGAAGAAACTCAGGGCCATCATGGCGATGGAGAAGCCGAAAAACCTCAAGGGTGTCCAGCAGCTCGCAGGACGAATAGCGGCGTTGAGCAGATTCATCAGCCGCATGGGCGAGAAGGCCCTGCCATTCTACCAGCTGCTACGCAAGGCAGATAAATTCGAGTGGACGCCCGAAGCCGACGATGCGTTCGAAAGCCTCAAACGGCTACTCTCCACCTCGCCCGTTTTGGTCACGCCAAAGGAGCGCGAGCCTCTGCTGCTATACATAGCAGCCACCCACCAGGTGGTCAGCACCGTGCTAGTGGTCGAACGACCCGAAGAAGGCAAGACCCATGGGGTCCAACGCCCAATCTACTACCTTAGAGAGGTACTGACGCCAACAAAACAGAGGTACCCTCACTACCAGAAACTCGCCTACGGCGTGTTCATGACGGCTCGACGGCTGAGCCATTACTTCCAGGAGCACCGGGTGATGGTCGTCAACGAAGCACCCCTGAACAGCATCCTGAATAACCCAGAGGCCACATGATGCGTGGCCCTGTGGGGCATCGAGCTGTCACCCCTGGACATCATCTAGAGAAGCGACTCGCAATCAAATCTCAAGTCCTCCCGGACTTCCTTGTACATTGGATGGAGCTGCAGCTGCCAGACACCCCAGACATGTCGCAGTCATAGACGATGCACTTCGACGGCTCCAAGGGCGAAGCTGGAGCAGGAGCCGGGGTCATACTGACCTCCCCGCAGGGCGACCAGATGAAGTACGTCCTTCTGATGAAATTCCGAGCTTCCAACAACGAGGCCGAATACGAAGCCCTCATCCACGGCATGAGGATGGCAAAGATCTGCGGCGCAACGCGCCTGGTCATCTACGGTGACTCCAACCTCGTCGTCCAGCAGACGATGAACGAGTGCGACGCACACGCCGAAAACATGATCGCGTACCGCACACTCTACAACGCACTCGAAGGAGAATTCGACGGCTGCGAGCTCCGGCACGTCGGAAGAGAAAGCAACGAGGAGGCCGATAGACTCGCCAACATCGGCTCCAACTGCGCAAAGGTGCCACCGGGTGTGTTCCTCAAACAAATCTGCGTGCCATCCATCAAGCGGAAATTCCCCAAGGGATCACCCGAAGAAGAAGAACACTCGGGGGCCACGCTGCCCGAAGGACACGAAGGACCCGAGAAACTGGACACAGAGGTCGCCACGGTCAACCTGATGCAGGTCATGACAGTCGAAGAAACTTGGACGCGACCGTAATTCCAGTTCTTGATAAACGGAGAACTGCCTGACAGCCCGACGGATGCCCGACGCATATCTCGTCGGTCAAAAGCTTTCACCATCATCAATGGCGAGCTATACAAGCGCAGTATTACGGGTGTACTACAAAGGTGCGTCAGCATCGGTGACGGGAAAACCATCCTCCAAGACATCCACGAGGGCATCTGCGGCCATCACGCAGGCAGTCGCTCCCTTGTCGCCAAAGCTCTACAAGCTGGATTCTACTGGCCAACGGCCATGAGCGATGCAAAGGACATCGTCCAAAAATGCAACGGGTGCCAAAGGTTCGCCGACAAACCGCACGCACCCGGGTCAGAGCTCAGGCCCATACCTATAGCCTGGCCCTTGCTCAATGGGTCCTCGACATGATCGGCAAACTGCCAAAGTCCTCGAAAGGGGGGCACGTTTACCTCCTGGTCGCAGTCGATAAATTCACCAAGTGGGTCGAAGCCATGCCGGTTACCAACCAAAAGGGCAAGACCGCCGTCAAGTTCTTCGAGTCCATTGTCTACAGGTTCGGCGTACCGCACAGCATCATCACCGACAATGGATCGAACTTCATCTCCAAAGAATTCCAAGACTTCTGCGAAGGCCTCGGGATCAACATCACATACGCCTCAGTAGCTCACCCGCAAACGAACGGGCAGGTCGAAAAGGCCAATGGCCTAATCGGCGCTGGCATCAAGAAACGCCTCATGAGCCCACTTGAACGAAAGGCCGGAGCCTGGACGGAAGAGCTACCATCCGTCCTATGGAGTTTGCGCACCACGCCAAACAGCCCCACCGGCTACACGCCGTTCTTCATGGTGCACAGAGTCGAAGCCGTGCTACCAGCCGAAGTACGCCACCAGGCCCCCCGGGTCATCGCTTACAGCGAAGCCGAATCCACTGCTGCACTCGAAGACGCCGTCGACACACTCGACGAGGCGATAGACGTAGCAGCAGCTCGATCAGCGGTGTAGTAGCAGAGTCTCCGCAACTACCACAGCCGCCGGCTGCGCCCAAGGTCCTTCGTCGAAGGAGACCTCGTCTTGCGACTCAAGCAAGAACGACCGAAGAAATTCGAGTCACCATGGGAAGGACCCTACATCATCACCGAAGTCATCCCAGGTGGCGCCTATCGCCTCAAGCACGTGGATTCTGGAGTCGCATACTCCAACCCATGGAACATCGCGCACTTGCGATGATTCTACCCTTAGCTATCCACCCCTTTACTCTCAATAAGGCTATTCAGCCAAGGCTACTCAGCCGAACAATGTACTTCCTCCATTATGATATAAATAAAGCTAAGTGTCTCGCCCCAAAAATTTCATTTTACTATCTGCAACTTTACTTCATGCTACAAACGCACTCGGGGGCTTCCCCCCACCTCACGATTTCATCGACTGAGGATAACACGTGTACACCTGAGTAGCTGACAGCGTCAGGCTAACGAAAAGGACACGTACTCAAATAAAAGCACTGCATGCTCAAACAAACCTTTATAACAAAGGGCACAACATGCCCAGTCGAAATATACAAATTTTACATCTATCTCTTTTACAGGTACTACCTATTCTGAAGAATAACTTGAGCACGCTGCTCAAACAAATCTACGACCTATTCGGCATACTGCCTTACAGCCGCATAATGCGGACGCATATCCCACTCGCCACCATCCGGCCGAAGAGGTGGCCCAGCCGCTACAACAGACAGATATACATCAGGACGATGCAGCCTAACAAGGGACAACGCAACCTTCACCCCTACGACGAGCTGCTGCCTCACCAATTCCTGGACACGAGTCACGCTTCGAAATCTAGACAGATGACCGGACAGGGTTGTTGGCACAGCATCCAGAGGAAACATCACATGCAGAACCGACGAGAGCGAAGTCTGCACTTGACGAAGCACCCGTGATACTTGGTGAACGCGATCCTGCACCGTTGCCAGAGCCATGGCACGGTCGCGATCCATCCAGAAGAACCCGCCAGCTTCCATGTCCTGTTGAGTCAAACAATTGACCCGAACAACAACACGCTCTTTCTCCTCCCTTGGAGCAAGGTTAGCACCTGCGATACTCGCAAAAAAGTAAGATGCAAGACCAGCATATGCATCCGAAGAAATGAGCAGCAGCTCGAAAAAACTTACACTGAAGCTGCTCAGACAGTCGAAGCAATTCCGCCATCAAGTACTCCTCTCTGGCCGAACCGCGATCCGCCTTGGACTTCCAAACGTTGGCATGGCCACGCACCCCAAGCAACTCCTTCTCGAGACTACGAACACGGTCCCGAAGGAAGGCAAGCTGCGATGAATCATCTAAGGATGGTCGCAGCCGCGCGACAGGTGAGGCGTCAACGGGATCAGCACCCGAAGGACCCTAGAGCAACAGAAAGGCAATAGACACGAACACTCAGACAGAGGAGAACACATCTCAAAAGAATTCATTAAGTGCATAAAAGGCCACTACGTGGCACAAGGATTTGATCATCAACATAATTACAACAAAATAAAACCAAAGCTATCCTACAGCTACAACACCTAAGATGCGACACCCTGAGTAGCCTCGGAGCCGGACTGCCTCGCCTTGGCTTCCCCTGCTGCCGTAGTGCGTACTTGGCCAGCAGATCAATCAGCTTTGGCCCATATCGCTTATAGCGGGCAGAATAGGTAGCGAAGGCTACCTCGGATCCATCCGCAGTCGTCGGCATCCGGGAGGTGATCTGGGGAAGGTACAACTCCGCTCCAGCCGCCAAAGCCATCGCCAGCCCGACGGACGTGCCGATGCCCTTCTGCTTGCGCTTGTACTCCGCAGGCGCTTCAGCTGACAATGCCTCCGCCAAGGCGTCAACATCATCAAGAGCCGCGCCCTTAGGGACAAGCTCCTTGTAGAAGCGGCCAAGGACCTCCTTGGCCTTGGCAAGGGAGCTGACGACGGTGCTGCAGCGATCTTCGACCGCTGCAGTATCATCATCTAGAGCACTCCGTGCTCCAGAGCGCTGCAGTCAAATTCGATGCCTGCGGCATCGGAGACAATAAAGAAAAGGAATGAAGAAAGCACCCAGAAGAAAGACAAGAAAAACAAAAGGGGCAAAAGAAGATACTCACCCGAAACAGCCTTGGCAGCAGCCATGAGCTTGCCCGCCACCTCTCTTTCACGTGCAGCCGCAGCAGTAGTAAGCTGCTCCTCGTGGTTCGTGGCCTCCTGCTGCAGGCGCTCCTTAGCCTCGGCCGCAGTAGCCAGCTCCAGCTCGAGGCGCTCCTTCGCACCAACGGCGACCTCGGCCTTCTTCTCCGCTTGACCAAGGCTCTTCTTGAGAGCATCAATCTCACAGAGGGAAGTGTTATGCTCCTCTGCACCCAAACAATACAAGCGTCAGACAACAAGACAATAATACAAAAAGAAAGAAACATCAAAGGCAGAATGGTACCTTGAAGCTGTTTAAGGCTGGCCTCTAGCACCAGGTGCTCCTGCACCAGTCGCTTGGCATCCTGCACAAAAGGCTGCAGGAAGAAGGCCTACCAGTTAGAAAAAGGACTCGGGGGCTGCGCCCAACAGAGAAGAACAGAAGCAAAACACACACACGAAAACGCTCGGGGGCTCCCCCCGAGACTCAGAGAACAAAACAAGAAAACTCTTTTACAGATGCTCGGGGGCTCCCCCCGTGGTAGGAGACAGAAATACTTACATGATCCGATGGCAACGTCGAAGGTCCGCTAGCAAAATTCTGAGGCGCAACCACCTGAACCTCCTGCGAAGGAGGGTTCGGAGCAGCGCCCTCAGAAGTTGCCACCGTCTGAGGAGGAGGAGACACGACTTTTGACTCCCCATCATCTCCCGAGCACCGTCGCTAGAGGAGTCGTTGGAAGAATGCCTGCACACGAACAAGTTAGTACAAGAACAAAGTAAAAAGAAAAGAAAGTGCAGTATAGAGGAAACTTACGAGTCAAGCTCGCTAAGGTTGAAGACAGGAGGGGTCCTTCGGACCCTCTTCTCCTCTTTCTTCTCTTCCTTCTTTTCTTCCTTCTTCCGCTTCGCTGGCGGGTGCGGTGCTACAGCCCGCACAGGAAGAGCAGGAATAGGGGAGGAAGAGCCTCCATGCCCATCACTATGGCGCTCAAGACACATAGGATTCCTAGGAGTCGGAGGAGTCTAAGCATCCGAAGACTCGCTGGAGCTCCGCGATCGTTTGCGAGTGTGGTCCTCGCTCGAATCGCTGACATCTTCAGCCGGAGATCGCGCCGATGGCAGCTCGAACATGGAATCCATCAAATCATTATCCGGAGCATCCGGATATACTTTGGGTAATGGAGGCGACATACCCGGCACTTTGAAGCGCTGCACAGGAAAGGAACAATTTTTAGCAAACAAAAACAAAACAATGTAGTTGAAAAATAGCGCTACGCGCACGGATCTACACCTATGGAACAGGAAGCGAAGAAGAAAACGGAGGAGTCAGCGACTTCCCCGGGATATCCTCTCCAGCCTTGAACTTCAGCAGCAAGCGAAGGGCCCTATTGAGATCTCCCTGGGAGAATTTCTCAGCCGAAACCCTCGTCGGATCACGCCGGCCAGCATACAGGAACATCGGGTGCGCCCTAGCCTAGAGTGGCTGTACCCGACGCTCGAGAAAGGTGCGGATGATATCCACACCTTTCACTTCCTTCTCCGGAATCAACTGGAGATCCTCCACCCGACGATAGAGAGCCTCTATCTCCGCCACCTCGCCATCCAAGACCTTGTTTTTCCAAGACCTTTTCGGCTCAATCTTTTGGGAGGGGTCGAAAGGAACAAGACCAAAATCTTTCCCAGGTACTACGGAGTCGCGGATATAAAACCATCGCCTCCGCCAGTACTGGACAGATTCGGACATGGAAAAAGAAAAGAAAAGCAGATTGGGCTTGAGGGAGATGATGCAACCCCCAATGGGATAAACACCATCCAAACCAGATTGCCTCTTCACGGAATAAATTTTTCGGAAGAGGCCAAAGTGTGGCTCAATACCGAGCCAACACTCGCAGAAAGTGATAAAACACGCAATCTGAAGAAGAGAATTGGGGGAAAGATGGTGCAATTGGACACCGTACAGAAAAAGCAGTCCACGAAGGAAGTTGTGGACTGGGAAGGAAAATCCGCGCAAGACAAAGGCAAGGAACATAACCCGATACCCAACGGGGGGACGGGTGATTACCTTATTGCCTGGGAGTTTAATGGCCTCCCTATCCTGCGGGATCAGGCCCCGCTCGTGAAGCCTGCGGAGATCACTCTCTCGCGTCTCCGATCGCCGCCAGCCACCGTCGGTGACATGGGTAGCGGCGGCACTTTTCTTCCCTCCAGCGGCGCTGGTACCAACCGCATACGACGATTTCTTCGGCTTCCCCATCGCGGTACGGCGGCGCCGGCGGCGAGAGCGCAGAATGGAAGAAGGAAATGTAAATGAATATTCCAGCGCGCAACAAGAGCTCTCAGAACGCAAGGAAGCAGTGAAAGCAAGAACACATGCGGTGAAAACAAACTAAAGTTTTCCCCAAGGATTATAACGACGAAGACGATGCACGACAGTCGTCCATCAAGAAGACCTAACGCCAACGGCAGGATCTGGCCATACACGTGTCAGCATCACAACAAACCGTCGATAACACGCCGTCCACTACGCACGGAAATCGAGGCGACGCCGTAATTATATCCATGCCGCGCGTGACCGGTCAATTCAAGGTCAGACAGTGGGACCCACGTTCGTCCAGTCAAGTCATCTCTGGCGCAGCAGACGCTTGAGGTCATCGATCGTCAGCACTGACGTCATCAAAAGCTACACTAGCAGCAACTACAATTTCTTCGGCTTCAAAGCTAAGAGTAATCACTCGAATCTACGATTCGATCAATTACTCGGGGGCTACTCCTATCAGGAGCGCTGGCCGCGCACCCGAAAGATGAATAGAAATGAACTATTACTTCGATTCCTCCGTCGAGTCTATGACTCCACTACGGACTCGGGGGCTACTCCCATAGGGAGGATGGATTTAATCATCTGAAAAATTTCGTGTCCTACGGACTTACAACTGAACAACGTCTGAATTAAAGTCTCCGCTCGAGTCTACGACTCGAACAAACACTTGGGGGCTACTCCCATAGGGAGTGCTGGTCGCGCACCCTATGAATTCTTCGACCTCGATCCTTCGGATCAGCATACAAAAACTTTTCGGCAACTCTGCTCCAACTAAACGTTAAGTGAGCAACGTTCTCCTTGACCACCCAAAACACCTCCGCAGTGATAAACATTCGGATACTGTGTCTGCGATACAAAGATAAGACCTACATATATCATCTGATGGCCTGGCAACGCACACGACTGCGCTCTGCTAGTAAAAACCTCTGCTAACAGGTGCGATGAAAAATCCCGACGGACGCGTTGGGTACATCAATTAAATTCACTGGAATTCCAGTCCTGTAAGTCCTCCGCGGCCTGAGTCGAATTACGCCAGCATATGTTCCGGGTTCGAGTTGAGGGACTCCAACCTGAAGAAGATCGTGTTGTTTCGTCCTAAGACAGTTAACTGACCCTGATCCGTCGGGTGAGTCAGGCACACGCATCAACAATCCCTACACATGAACTATTGAAATACATAGTTGCACCCGAAAGATTGCAGAGTCCTCAGCCGAATCTACGATTCGGCTGAATACTCGGGGGCTACTGACATGGTTATACCCCACGGGTACATGATCTCAGCATACCTGGTCCAGCCCAAGGGAGGCCCACGGCAACTATACGCCGGCCCATGAAGATTTTCGGGTGGCCAAGGCCCATGACGCTTTCGGATCCTTGGAGAGCAAGACTAGAGTAGATAGGAAATTCAAAGGGGTAAAACCCTAGAACCTGTAACCGACTAGGTCTATGCCCGGGACCTGCCTAAGTCTATATAAAGGCTAGGAGGGCACGACCTAGATTCCTCCTCATACTTTCGCATACACACCTCCACGCCAGATTGCATCTGCGCACCCCTGTAACCTTCGGTTTCACCGTAATCAAGAGCAGACAAGCAGGAGTAGGGTTTTCCCTCCGGGGGCCTGAACCTGGGTAAACCTTGTGTCCCGTGTTGCTTGTTTGCTAACCGTTCCACGATCTCCAGCATCCCCATCTTCTCCAAAATCCAAGTCCATAACAATGGGCATTGATGAGATTAAACCTCGTCATAGTCGCTACAACTTTAACCTCCTTATGGTTTTGATGGTAATTTCTCCTCTGAAGATTTCCAAGCTTCTTTTTTAAAAAGTTGATTTCTTTATTCACCAAGCCAAAGTTGTCCTTACTCCACATACTCATAGAGGACATTGTGTAGGTCAGCTTCTCTTGAATATCTCCAAGAGTATTTGCAGGTTTGAGGTGGCACCAAACTTCATTGACACAATCAAACAGAGAAGCCTCTCGCTCCCACATAGCTTCATACCTAAGAGGTCGATTCTTTGGACTGTGGTTGTCAGTCTTTAGCTATTGGGTAGTGATCTGATCTTGAAGATATTACATGTTGCACTGAGGCCCGGGGGTACATAGCAGACCAAGCTAGAGAAGCAACTGATCGGTCCAACTGAACTCTCACATTCTTCCTCCCTTGTTGTTTATTGTCAAAGGTCTAGGGTGTCCCTCGATAGACAAGGTCATGTAGATTACATAAATTTAAAGTTTCTATGAAATCTCTCATACGACTTACGCTTCTTCTTACGTTGGACATATGCTTAGATTGAAATAAGCATTCGTTGAAATCTCCAGACACAATCCATGGCTCTGCCGACATGGTTTTGATTCTACCCAACAATTTCTAGAACTCAGGGCGATCCTGAGGGTGAGGTTCACCATAGACGAAGGTGTGTCTCGTTTTATTCTATCAGTATCAGTGACATTTACATCTATATGATGCGGACAAAGCTGATGAGGTCAATTTTGACCTAATCACTAACAAATGGGGCTAGCCCCCCCCACCACCACCACTTTTACCCTTCATACAAACAGGGAGACAATTGGTGTAGCCAATGCGTCTACGAATGCTCTCAATCATCTTTATTTTGTCTGGTCTCGAAAAGAAACACCAGGATAGGCTTAAACTCTCGCACTAAGTGTACGAGCTCCTGAACTGTCCGAGGTTGCCCACTCCCTCGGCAATTCCAGCACAAGATCCTCATTTGGGTTCCCAGGCACCCTCCTCGGTGCCCGGTTTCATGCCGACCATCTCTGGTTTAGCCTTCTTTTTATCCCTTCCCTTTTTTCTTCCTCCTTATTCACAACTCCGACTGTGAGGCCAGATTGCACCTACCTAAAGCAGCTGACCCTATTACAGATTGTTCAGCCCTACTGCCCTACTGTCCGCTAATAATTCTAGCGACACACTTTTGACACCCTGTTTGTATGAAGGGTAAAGGTGGGGGCTGGCCCTCTTTGTTAGCGATCATGTCAAAATTGACCTAATCAGCTTTGGTCCGCATCATATAGATGCAAATACCACTGATACTGATGGAATAAAAACGAGACACACCTTCGTCTATGGTGAACCTCGCCCTCAGGATGACCCTGAGTTCTGGAAATTGTTGAGGAGAATCAAAACCATGTCGGCTGAGCCATGGATTGTGTCTGGGGATTTGAACGAATGCTTATTTCAAGCTAAGCATATGTCCGTTGTAAGAAGAAGGAAAATTCGCATGAGAGATTTTAGAGAAACTTTAAATTTCTGTAATCTGCATGACCTTGGCTATCGAGGAACACCCTCGACCTTTGACAATAAACAACAAGGGAGGAAGAATGTGAGAGTTCGATTGGACCGAGCAGTTGCTTCTCCAGCTTGGTCTGCTATCTACCCCCGGACCTCGGTGCAGCATGTAATATCTTCAAGATCGGATCACTGCCCAATAGTGATTACTCTAAAGCCTGACAACCACAATCCAAAGAATCGACCTCTCACGTATGAAGCTATGTGGGAGTGAGAGGCTTCTCTGTTTGATTGTATCGATACCTTGCAAATACTCTTGGAGAGATTTAAGAGAAGGTGACCCACACAATGTCCTCTATGGGTACGTGGAGTAAGGACAACTTTGTCTTGGTGAATAAAGAAATCAACTTTTAAAAAATAAGCTTGGAAATCTTCAGAGGAGAAATTACAGTCAAGACCATAAGGAGATCAAAGCTGTAGCAACTAGACTTGATAAACTTCTTCCTTGTAGTTTTTATATTGTACTACTCCCTCCGTCCCAAAATAGATGTCTTAAATTTGTTAAAATTTATATGAATCTAGATACTATTTAGTATATAGATTTATCCAAAATTTGAGAAACCTAAGACATCTATTGTAGGACGGAGGGAGTATAATTTTTATATAACATTTGACCCAATTTTGACATTTTTCCACCTGCAATTTAATATCCATTCACTAGCCACATGGACCTTACATGTGGGCTCAACTGGACAGCATCGGGACAAACATTATATTTGGTAAAACATGACGATATTGTAATACTAGAGGTGTCGAATAACGTAAAAGAAATTAATGTGGCTAACACGCATTAGAAACATGGATGCAGTAATACAGGAATTCACTCAAGAAATAGATGTCTCAAATAATATGAACTTTCATAATTTCAACTATGGTATATGTAAAAAAGAAATAGTCAAAGAAAAGCATATTAGAAACCTGATAAATGTCTAAACCGTCATCTATCAAGAGTTTTTTTTTCAACCACGTTAGGAGAGAGCGCAGCGGCAATTCTCGAAGTGGCGAGTGACGTACGCATGTGCTGGCGTTTATTTATCTATGGAATTTAATCGTGGCAACTCCATCACATCCTTGCTTGTCAATTGTCATGCATGGCAAAGTATGATCGATTAATTAACGAACAAATTGAACCAGCACCTAAAAATGATTCGCGCTGAAGACACCAGTACTGAAAAGGGTGTTGCGCCGTTGCAGCACTAGTGCATGCATATGCAGTGCAGTGCGTATCTACGTCACCTTTATGTTTTGAGTAAGCATACGGAATACACCGGTGCGCGCGTCGGCTGCCTGATCGACATCTATCGATCTTCGTCACAAATTTTTAATCAGAAAAGTAATATTCGTCATCATACCCTTGGAACATAAGGAATCGATCTTCTGAAAAATAACGAAAATGAGTGCGATCGACGACGTCGTGATGTATGGTTTGGATGCGCGACAAAATCTTCATTCCGTTAGCCTTTCAATTCTTCTACTTTATGATTAATTTAGCCTAGCATATATAGCTACGTTAAGCTGCATGGAGACCTATTTTATTTAACCTTTACAGAGGTCAAAAGAAAATTACCATTTAAATTAATACTGTAGATTATTTTATTTCCAGTTGCTGTATATCTTTGAATAGACTGATAAAATATATTTTCACCGTCCGAAAATAAGTGACTTTGATTTGTAGATTTTGATTTGTCTAGATTTATTTTAATGTGTACATACATGCAAATCTATACAAATCAAAGTCACTTATTACAAGTGGGTCATGTAGCTAGTCCCGCATGTCAGTGACGCAAGTATATATATATTCCATCAGGCTCGACTTTCTACTGCCTGAAAAAGATTTAGCTACGGCCTAATCTAAAACTGAATCACCAAACTTGAATCAACTGAAGGCCGCAAAAGAGACCCATGCACCAAGGCCAAGCAAGCTAAGACATAGAACTAATTAAACGATCGCTCATAAGATAATGCTCTGCAAGCATGTTGAATATGACACATATATAGAATGTGACGAATATGCCAAAAAGCTGAGGCATAACAATCATGGCTATCTACGCGTGCAAACATGAGAGTCTGTTGCCTAGGCAACGTCGTTAAGGTTGTTGCGAGTGTCAGCCCCAATCTCAAGAAGACCTAGCTAGCTAGATAGCTCACCGCTGCATGCCTCCGTTGCCAGGAAGCTTCAAGATCGTCTTCTTCACTACACCTGCGAGTGCTGCGACGGGAAGTTTCAGTCCCATGCTTAACCAACATCAGAGAGTGAGAGATCGAAGGTTCAGTCCCACCTCAGATGAAGTTGCTTAGTAAGTACTAGTAGTAGTCTAGAAATATATAATGGCAGTGTTCTTACAGCTTTTTAAGATGTGTCCATGTTTTGCCATGAGCCTTAGCAGTCTAGAAATTGTTATCTAACGGACTGATGCCAACACTTCGTCGCTGGGCGATGCAGGACCGCAAGCACGCACTTACTGCCGAGTACTTGTGTCTGAAGCGAAATATTATAACCTTGGACCTATCGTACACAACAAATTGGCCAGGAAGCGACAGGTGTATTCCCTGTGCTAGCTAGCTCCGCTTTGTTTGCAAAACGAATTCTGAAAATGACTGATGGCCAACTGATTTGTATATCCTGGACAAGGATATGACCAAACTAACATATGTGCCTTTGTTTTTACGAAATTCCACCGATCTATTAATAATTATTAACAGTAGTACAAAAAAAATTAAAGTAATAAAAATTACAAATAGATTATTCGATCACCTAGCGACGACTACAAACACTAACGCGAGTCGAAGGCGCGCCGCCATCCTCGTCCCTCCATCACCGGAGCCGGGCAAAACTTGTCGTAGTAGAGCTTGTTGTAGTAGACAGACGGAAAGTCACCGTGCTAAGGCCATAAAGGACCAACGCACTAGAGCAGCAACCATTTCCAATGATGACATCCATAAATTGAAGAAGACTGACCTGAAAACAAACCAACGAACACGAATACAGACAGAATTCCAGGAGATCTGACGGACAAATGACTCCACGCGTCCTCCGTCGATGCTAGATGCACCACCAGAGCGAGCATAGAGTGGGGAGGACCTTATTCTGACTTCAGAACGTAGCCGTCGTCTCAACATCCTGAAAAAGACACTAGAAAACAGACGAAACAAATAACGAAAAACCACCCACCGGCAAGAGATCGTGGTCCGCCACACCTCCATGGCCCTAGGACCAAGGGAGGCGGAGCGGACCGGCGATGTCGCTGGTGAGAGGTGCAGTACCCTAGATGGGTTTTTTCTACTCGCGTGGCCTCTCCCTGGCGGCGCAGGTATGTACCGGTTCGTTGTTTTCAGCTTTTTTTTGCCTTTGGAAAATCCATGGTATTTCTATTAACAAATTAATAGAGGAAACTACAAATAATTCAGCATAAATATAAAAAGATTGTCAGAGTAGGTTCACTATTGTTTTTTCACTACAAAAGGTTGGAGAAGATAATCCCCACCGTACCATAAAGTCCAATTGAAACAAAAAAAAAGTCGTCCTTTGGGACATGTGTCCACGAGTTCTACACTGTATTTACTCGAAACGGATATAGAGACCTTCTCTTGTCTTTAACAAATCTACTTTTAGGAAATGTTTTGGCATACATGTGCAAAATAGTCATAATGTGTAGATGCTTTGCAGAGTTGCACACAAGTAGAATCTCTCACATCATGCTAATATTACAATCATTAATTGCTAAATCCAAAAATTCAAAATGATGTATATGACAAACCGTAATAATTGTCTTTATCGATGAGTTTGTCTCGACCAGGACTTCATTATAAGGTCCCACATTGTTATGTTTTGATGAATATTTTAGGGTGCCGCTATTTTCCAAGTTATAGCAAGCCTCTTATCCGTCATGCCAATTAGTAGCTAACAATGAGCACAATAAAAGTTGGAAGATGATACAGATCCCCGGGACATTGTCGCGTCGCGCCGCTCGCGTCTCTTCTCCCCCCGAACGAAACGACCCCCACGATGCCAGCTCTCTTTCCTAACCGCCCACGACGTCGACCATGCCTCTGCTCCCGCTGGACACAGGCACCCGCCGCCACCGCCGTTGGACCGGATCCTTGGGCGCACCCGATCCTCCACTGCTGCCACCTGCACTCGTGCGCACCCTCCCGGCGGCGCCGCCTGTGCGCCCCACTCCACCGCCCGCATGCCCTGCTCCTTCCCCGGAGTGCCACCTGTGTGCAGGGGTTCGTAGCATGGAAAACAAAAAAATTCTACCGCATACAAACAAACAAGCCAAGATCTATCTACTAGATTGTAGCAACAAGACGATAGGAGAACTCACTCTTGAAGATTCCAAAGTGTTTAACGAGAGCAGATTCTCGTGGGTGATGTAGTCGTACTCTTGCCGATCTCAAGATGGTGTAGACGATCCTTCCGGCACTGCGTTCCGGCAGCGCTTCCGCAGTCGGTCACACGTTCGGTACTCGACGAAGACCTTCCTCTCCCTTGTTCCAGCAGGCAGCGGAGGTTGTAGCACTCTCCTCGTGATTCCGGTAGCACGACGGCGTGGTACCGGAAGTAGAGGGGAGATCTCGCAGGGCTTCGCCTTAAGCCGGAGCGAGTATGGTGGACTATGAGAGAGGCCTTGGCGATCTAGGGTTTAGAAGGCACCAAGGGGAGAAGCTAGCCGGCGGCTAGGGTTAGGGTTCACCCCAACTCGGCGAGTTGGTGGTGCCCTAGGCGGCGGCGGCAACAACAGGGGTGGTGGCGCCAGCGGCTTATGATTAGGGTTTCGGGGTGTGAGAGGTGTAGGCTAGAGGGGCACCCCTGCCCCTCCTTATATAGGTGGGAGGGCGCCGGTTGGGAGGAGGGAGTCCTCCCCCAACTCGGCCTCCTTGGCCGACGGTGGAGGGAGGAGGACTTCCTCCCCAAGTAGGTTTCCTACCCTCCCTTCACCAAGCAAACTTGCCGTTTGACTTTTCAAATTGGGGTTTGACTTTTTCAAACTAGGATTTGATTTATCCCTTTATTTTGCTCAGCCATGATACCTAGTACATGATGCAACCATTCCACATTGTCATGACACATTCATGTACCCTCCCTCCCCCCCCCCCCCCCCGGAGTGTCGGACCTTCCGAACCCTTCTAGAACATTCCTGATGAAAACACCGGAATCATTCCCCAACTCCGAAACAGGACTTTCCTTATATGAATCTTATTCTCCGGACCATTCCGGATCTCCTCGTGATATCCCGGATCCCATCCGAGACTCCGAACAACATTCAGTCACTTACTCATCATTCCATAACTACTCAACAACGTCGAATCCTTAAGTGTGTCTCCGTACGGTTCGTGAATTATGCTGACATGATCGAGACACTTCTCCGAACAATAACCAATAGAGGAATCTGGAAATTCATATGGCTCCCACATATTTCTATGATTATTTTGCGATCGAATGAACCACTTACATACGGTACCAATTTCCTTTTATCTTACGATAGTTTACTTATCCGAGGTTTTGATCGTCGGTATCTCTGCATACCTAGTTCAACCTCGTTACTGATAAGTACTCTTTTATCGTTCCCGTGATATGTGATCCCTTGTGAGCCAGTCACATGCTTGCAAGCTAATTGGATGACATTCCACCAAGAGGGCCCAGAGTATATCTATCCGTCATATGGATGGACAAATCCCACTCTTGATCCATGTGTCTCAATCCATACTTTCCGAACACTCAATGCCACCTTTATAGCCACCCAGTTACGGTGTGGTGTTTGATGTCACCAAAGCATCCTTCCGGTGATGGTGATAAGCATGATCTCATGGTCGAAGAAATCAGGTTACTATGTATCAGAAAGCTTATAGCAATTGAACTATTAAAATGACTTGATCTTTATGCTACGCTTATCTACAGGAGTATGTCCATCATACCATTCTCCTAATGATATAATTTTGTTGTTAATAACATCTCAATGTTCATGATAGGGAAACCACAATCATCTATTAACCAACAAGCTAGTATTATGAAGAGGCTTTACTAGGGACTCTAATTTAGTTTACAAATCACACAAGTATCAATGTTTCCTTGTTAATACTGTTATAGCATGAATGTAAACATTTATCATAAACACAAAGATATAATAATAACTACATTTATTATTTCCTCTAGGGCATATCTCCATCAGTCTCCCACTTGCACTAGAGTCAACTAATCTAGATTACATGGTAATATACCGAACACCCATGGCAGTTTGGTGTTGGTCATGTTTTTCCCTCGGGAGAGGTTTAGTCAACGGATCCGCCACATTAAGATCTGTGTGTACTTTGCAAATATTTATGTCACCATCTTGGACATTTTCTCGAATAGCGTGAAAACGTAGCTTGATGTGCTTCAGCTTCTTGTGTGACCTTGGTTCTTGCGCATTGGCTATGGCGCCCATGTTATCACAGTAGATAGACATTGGGTCTAGCGCACTTGGAACCACACCGAGCTCTGTAATGAACTCCTTCATCCATATCGCTTCTTGTGAAGCCTCCGAAGCAGCTATGTATTCCGATTCAGTTGAAGATCTCGCCATAACGCTTTGCTTTGCACTCCTCCAACTAACTGCTGCACCATTCAAAGCAAATACGTATCCAGATTGAGATTTAGAATCGTTTGGATAGGTGTTCCAACTAGCATCGGTGTAACCATTAACAACAAGCTGTTCATCACCTCCATAAGAAAGAACCATATCCTTAGTTCTTCTCAAGTACTTAAGGATGTTTTTGACCGCTGTCCAATGATCCGCTCCTGGATCACTTTGATATCTGCTAGTCAAACTAACAGCATATGCAATGTCGGGTCTAGTACATAGCATGGCATACATTAGAGATCCTATGGCTGAGGCATAGGGAGTCTTACTCATCCTTTCTCTATCTCCTACCATTGCTGGACTTTGAGTTTTACTCAAGGTCGTATTGGGCAACATGGGCAAGAACCCTTTCTTGCTATCTTCCATTCCAAACCTCTTTAGAACTTTGTCCAAATATGTACTTTGTGACAATGATATTAGGCGTCTCGATCTATCTCTATAAATCTTTATGCCTAATATGTAAGCTGCTTCGCCAAGATCTTTCATTGAAAAACTATTATTCAAATATTCTTTAACACTATTAAGAAGGTCTACATCATTCCCAATCAACAATATGTCATCTACATATAGTATTAAGAATGCTACAGAGCTCCCACTCACTTTCTTGTAAATACAAGGTTCTCCATAAGTTTGTATAAAACCAAAACTTTTGATTACCTTATCAAAACGTTGATTCCAACTTCGGGATGCTTGCTTCAACCCATATATGGACCGTTGAAGTTTTCACACCTTGTTAGCATCTTTAGGATCGAAAAAACCTTTGGGTTGCATCATATACAACTCTTCATCAATGTCTCCATTGAGGAACGCTGTTTTGACATCCATCTGCCATATTTCATAATCGTAATATGCAGCGATTGCTAACATAATCCTCACAGACTTTAGCTTCGCTACTGGTGAGAAAGTCTCATCGTAGTCAACTCCTTGAATTTGTCGAAACCCTTTTGCGACAAGTCGAGCTTTATAGACAGTAACATTACCATCAACATCTGTTTTCATCTTGAAAATCCATTTGTTCTCAACAGCCTTCCGGCCATCCGGTAAGTACACCAAAGTCCATACTTGGTTTTCGTACATGGATCCAATTTCGGATTTCATGGCATCTTGCCATTTATTGGAATCTGGGCTCATCATCGCTTCCTCATATGTCGCAGGGTCATCGGTGTTGTCCACCAACATGACACTCATAACGGGATCATACCAATCAGGAGTGGTACGAGTTCTCGTCGACCTGCGAGGCTCTGTAGCAACTTCAACCGAAGTTTCATGATCATCATCATTAGCTTCCTCTCTTATTGGTGTAGGCGCCACAGGAACTTCTTCCGGTGCTGCGCTACTCGCAAGTTCGAGAGAAGGTTCGACAACCTCGTTGAGTTCTACTTTCCTTCCAGTCACTTCTTTCGAGAGAAATTCTTTCTCTAGAAAGGATCCATTCTTAGCAACAAAGATTTTGCCCTCAGATCGATGATAGAAGGTATACCCAATAGTTTCCTTCGGGTATCCTATGAAGATGCATTTTTCTGCTTTGGGTTCAAGCTTGTCCGGTTATAACTTCTTTACATAGGCTTCGCAACCCCAAACTTTAAGGAACGACAATTTAGGTTTCTTCCCAAACCATAATTCATACGGTGTCGTTTCAACGGATTTAGATGGTGCCCTATTTAAAGTGAATGCAGCTGTTTCTAATGCATAACCCCAAAATGATAGCGGTAAATCTGTAAGTGACATCATAGAACGAACCATATCTAAGAGAGTTCGATTACGACGTTCAGACACACCATTACGCTGTGGTGTTCTCGGCGGTGTCAATTGTGAAAGTATTTCACATTTCTTTAAATGCTCGCCAAACTCGTAACTTAGATATTCACCTCCACGATCAGAACGTAGAAATTTAATCTTCTTGTTACGTTGATTCTCTACCTCACTTTGAAATTCCTTAAACTTCTCAAAAGTTTCGGACTTATGTTTCATGAAATAGATATACCCATATCTACTCAAGTCATCCGTGAAGGTAAGAACATAACGATAACCACTGCGCGATGCTACACTCATTGGACCACACACATCAGTATGTATGATTTCTAATAAGTCCGTAGCTCGCTCCATCATACCTGAAAATGGAGTCTTAGTCATTTTACCCATCAGACATGCTTCGCATCTTTCAAGTGATTCGAAATCAAGTGATTCAAGAAGTCCATATGAATGGAGTTTCTTCATACGCTTCACTCCAATATCACCAAGTCGACAGTGCCACATATAGGTCGAGTTATCACTCAATTTCAAACGTTTAGCTTCAATGTTATTAATATGTGTATTTCCACTATCGAGATTCAATAATAATAGACCATCTATCAAAGGTGCATGTGCATAAAACATATTACTGATATAAATCGAACAACCATTATTCTCGGACTTAAACAAGTAACCGTCTCGCAATAAACAAGATCCCAATATAATGTTCATGCTTAACGCAGGCACCAAATAACAATTATTTAAGTATAAAACTAATCCCGATGGTAGATGAAGAGGTAGCGTGCCGACCGCGATCACATCAACCTTTGATCCATTTCCAACGCGCATCGTCACCTCGTTCTTCGCTAGCTTCCGTTTATTCTGCAGTACCTGTTTTGAGTTACAAATATGAGCAACCGAACCAGTATCAAATACCCAGGCACTACTACAAGTACTAGTGAGATACACATCAATAACATGTATATCGGATATACCTTTCTTCTTGATGTTGCCCTTTCTTCAAATCCGCCAAGTACTTTGGGCAATTCCGCTTCCAGTGACCTTCTCCCTTGCAGTAAAAGCACTCAGTATCAGGTTTAGGTCCAACCTTGGTCTTCTTCGTCGGTGCGACAACTTTCTTACCACCATTCTTGAAGTTACCCTTTTGCTTAGACTTGCGTTTCTTGAATTTGGTGGTCTTATTGACCATCAACACTTGGTGCTCTTTCTTGATCTCCACTTCTGCAGATTTCAACATGGAGAAGAGTTCTGGCAACTGCTTGTTCATGCTTTGCATATTGTAGTTCACAAAGTTCTTGTAACTTGGTGGTAGTGATTGGAGGACACGGTAAATCCCCAAAGCATTAGGAATCACTATACCCAAGCTTTGGAGTTTTTTTGCGTGCCTAGACATCTTAAGCACATGCTCACTGACGGAGCTGCCCTCTTCCATCTTGCAGTTAAAGAACTTTTCAGAAGCCTCATAACTCTCAACTGTCGCGTGAGTCTCAAATATCAATTTGAGTTCATAAACAATATCATGTGGGTCATGGTTCTCAAACCTTTTCTGAAGCTCCGATTCCAAACCATACAAGATAGCACACTGAACTGTGGAGTACTGATTCTTCTGAGCGAGGTAAACGTTCTTTACTTCATCGGTAGCATTAGCTGTAGGCGGGTCACCCAGCGGTGCATCCAGCACATAGGTCAAATTACCAGCATTGAGGACAATCCTCAAATTGCGGAACCAATCCGCGAAGTTGCTTCCATTGTTTTTCAACTTTTCTTTCTCTAGAAACGCATTAAAATTGATGGTAGGGGCCTCCATTGATCTACAATATATTTGCAATAGTTCAGACTAAGTTTATGACAAATTGAGTTCTAATTAATAGTTAAATTAATCTAGGTGAACTCCCACTCAAAACAATATCCCACACATTGTTTTAGTGATCACACGAACCAAATCCACCACATCAAAACCGATCATCACGAGAGTTGATGTAGTTTTAATGGCGAACAATCAACATGTTCATCATATCTACTATATGACTCATGCTTTACCTTTCGGTGATCCGTGTTCCGAGACCATGTCTGTACATGCTAGGCTCGTCAAGATCAAACCTTAGCTTTCGCATGAGCAAATCTGGCTTGCTCACATTGTATACACTTGCAGAATCTAACACACCCAATCATCACGTGGTGCTTCGAAACAACAAGCTTTAGCAACGGTGCTTACTAAGGATGAACACTTTAAAACTTGAAATTTATGTGCATGAGGGATCATCTTATAATGCTACCGTCGTTAACTAAGAAATACAAGATGCATAAAGGATTAACATCACATGCAATTCATAATATGTGATATGATATGGCCTTTCTTCTTTGTGCTTCCGATCTCCATCTTCAAGCACGAACATGATCTCCATCATCACCGGCATTGCATCAAGGTCAATGACGCCGCTCCATGGTTGTCGTCCACCAGCTTCAACTATTACAACTACTTTGAATAGACACGCGGGTCTTAACAGAATTTAAAGACAACCATATGGCTCCTGCCGGTTGCCAACTTACAATAAGGATCATTGCATACATCAAATATAATCACAATCATGGCCATATCACATCACAGCACACCCCTGCAAAACAAAGTTAGACGCCTCTAATTTTCTTTGCATCTTTTACGTGGTTTGGGGCTTTCAATAAGTGTCGATCTAACTAACGAATAAGAACCACAACATTGATGTTTGAACTATCAAGTGCCCGTTGTAAATTGGATCTATACTATAATGGGAGAGACAGACACCCGCAAAGCCACTTATGCAATACAAGTTGCATGTTGAGCATGGATCAAGTCTCATGAACGATGTCATGTAAGGTTAGCCCGGGCCGCTTCATCCCATCATACTGCAAGATTCAAAGTACACAAGAAGCAATTGATAATAAAAGCACCACCGTCCACAATGACCATTGTGTTCTACTCGTGCAACAGATCTACATATAGACACGGCTCTGATACCACTGCAGGGGTTCGTAGCATGGAAAACAAAAAATTTCTACCGCATACAAACAAACAAGCCAAGATCTATCTACTAGATTGTAGCAATGAGTCGATAGGATAACTCACCCTTGAAGATTCCAAAGTGTTTAACGAGAGCGGATTCTCGTGGGTGATGTAGTCGTACTCTTGCCGATCTCAAGACCGTGTAGACGATCCTTCCGGCGCTGCGTTCCGACAGCGCTTCCGCAGTCGGTCACACGTTCGGTACTCGATGAAGACCTTCCTCTCCCTTGTTCCAGAAGGCAGCGGAGGTTGTAGCACTCTCCTCGCGATTCCGGCAGCACGACGGCGTGGTACCGGAAGTAGAGGGGAGATCTCGCAGGGCTTCGCCTTAAGCCGGAGCGAGTATGGTGGACTATGAGAGAGGCCTTGGAGATCTAGGGTTTAGAAGGCACCAAGGGGAGAAGCTAGCCAGCGGCTAGGGTTCACCCCAACTCGGCGAGTTGGTGGTGCCCTAGGCGATAGCAGCAGGGGTGGTGGCGCTGGCGGCTTAGGGTTAGGGTTTCGTGGTGTGAGAGGTGTAGGTTAGAGGGGCACCCCTGCCCCTCCTTATATAGGTGGGAGGGCGCCGGTTGGGAGGAGGGAGTCCTCCCCCAACTCGGCCTCCTTGGCCGGCGGTGGAGGGAGGAGGACTTCCTCCCCAAGTAGGTTTCCTACTCTCCCTCCACCAAGCAAACTTGCCGTTTGACTTTTCAAATTGGCGTTTGACTTTTTCAAACTAGGATTTGATTTATCCCTTTATTTTGCTTAGCCATGATACCTATTACATGATGCAACCATTCCACATTGTCATGAAATATTCATGTACCCTTCCCCCCGGAGTGCCGGACCTTCCGGACCCTTCTAGAACATTCCTGATGAAAACACCGGAATCATTCCCCAACTCCGAAACAGGACTTTCCTTATATGAATCTTATTCTCCAGACCATTCCGGATCTCCTCATGATATCCCGGATCCCATCCGAGACTCTGAACAACATTCAGTCTCTTACTCATCATTCCATAACTACTCAACAACATCGAATCCTTAAGTGTGTCTCCCTACGGTTCGTGAATTATGCGGACATGATCGAGACACTTCTGCGAACAATAACTAATAGAGGAATTTGGAAATTCATATGGCTCCCACATATTTCTATGATTAATTTGCGATCGAATGAACCACTTACATACGATACCAATTTCCTTTTGTCTCACGATAGTTTACTTATCCGAGGTTTTGATCGTCGGTATCTCTGCATACCTAGTTCAACCTCGTTACTGATAAGTACTCTTTTCTCGTTCCCGTGATATGTGATCCCTTGTGAGCCAGTCACATGCTTGCAAGCTAATTGGATGACATTCCATCGAGAGGGCCCAGAGTATATCTATCCGTCATATGGATGGACAAATCCCTCTCTTGATCCATGTATCTCAATCCATACTTTCTGAACACTAAATGCCACCTTTATAGCCACCCAGTTACGGTGTGGTGTTTGATGTCACCAAAGCATCCTTCCGGTGATGGTGATAAGCATGATCTCATGGTCGAAGGAATTAGGTTACTATGTATCAGAAAGCTTATAGCAATTGAACTATTAAAATGACTTGATCTTTATGCTACGCTTATCTACAGGAGTATGTCCATCATACCATTCTCCTAATGATATGATCTTGTTGTTAATAACATCTCAATGTTCATGATAGGGAAACCACAATCATCTATTAAACAACAAGCTAGTATTATGAAGAGGCTTTACTAGGGACTCTAATTTAGTTTACAAATCACACAAGTATCAATGTTTCCTTGTTAATACTGTTATAGCATGAATGTAAACATTTATCATAAACACAAAGATATAATAATAACTACATTTATTATTGCCTCTAGGGCATATCTTCAACACTGTGATCTTCCCCAGAGCGTTGCCCATCTGGCCTCTGTTCCTCTCCACCGCTCCCCCCTCCTCCAGTCCTCTCCACCGCTCCCGTCGCCGGTACGTCCTCCTGTTGGGACCGGCACTGAGGATGAATCCCAAGAAACAACCCCTCGATGACGCCTCCCAATGCTTCTTGATTGCTACAAGAGGCATCAGAATTTGATACCAAAAGTGATGTAAGTGCTACATGCGACTGACATTGATGCTACATACGGCCGCTAGCGTTGTTGTAAGCGGCGTCAACTTTTTCTACATGTTGTTGGTGGCGATGCTACAAACCTTATTGGTTTTTGATATGTGTGGCCAGCGACGACGATGCTATATGGGTGTCATGCTTTTGCTACGATGCTACAATAGCATGCATTTTTTGCTACAATAATACAAAGTTCTTGCTACAATGTCTCCGGAACTTTTTCTATAGTAGCACATCTTTTTTTCTACAAAGTCTACGACGAGGCCTCCGGTAATGTCTCCGATGAGGCCTCCGGTGAGGTCTCTAGCAAGATCTGTCCTTTTACTTTTTCATCCTGTAAGCGAACCATTTTTTGCTACATGTAATAAAATAAGTATACTTTTTCATCAAAACGGGTCAATTGTAGCTAAAACAGGATGAAGGAACATGATAAGAAGATCTGAACGTCGGTCTATTTTAATCGAACAGCCGGGGACTCGGGGATGGAAAGTTTCCGTGTCCAAGGAACGCCTAGCACCTCCCATAAAAGTGTATTGTTACCGTGTATACTTTCTATGTTTTAGGCATTATAATGCTATATAGAGTTAGACGTGTTGAATATATGACCAAGAGGCAATAATAAAGTGGTTATTATCATATCTTCATGCTTATGATAAATGTTTACATACCATGCGATAATTGTATTAACCGGAAACATTAATACTTGTGTGTTTTGTAAACATAAAGAGTCCCTAGTAAATCCTCTTGTTAAACTAGCTTGTTGGCTAATATATGATCATGGTTTCCTGATCATGAACATTGAGATGTTATTAACAACAAGTTCATATCATTAGAAGAATGATGTGATGGACATACTCCTATAGATAAGCGTAGCATAAAGATCAAGTCATTTCAATAGTTCATTTGCTATAAGCTTTCTAATACATAGTAACCTAATTCCTTCGACCATGAGATCATGCTAATCACCATCACTGGAAGGATGCTTTGATTACATCAAACACCACACCGTAACTAGGTGGTTAAAAGGTGGCATGGAGTGTTCGGAAATTATGTGTTGAGGCACATGGATCAAGAGTGGGATTTGTCTATCCATATGACAGATAGATATACTATGGCCCCTCTCGATGGAATGTCATCCAATTATCTTGCAAGCATGTGACTGACTCACAAGGGATCACATATCACGGGAACGAGAAAAGAGTACTTATCGGTAATGAGGTTGAACTAGGTATGCAGAGATACCGACGATCAAACTTCGGATAAGTAAACTTTCGTGAGACAAAGGGAAATTGGTATCGTATGTACGTGGTTCATTCGATCGCAAAGTAATCGTAGAAATATGTGGGAGCCATATGAATTTCGAGATTCCTCTATTGGTTATTGATCGGAGAAGAGTCTCGGTCATGTCTGCATAATTCACGAACCGTAGGGAGACACACTTAAGGATTCGATGTTGTTTAGTAGATATGGAATGTAAGTAGGGAGACTGAATGTTGTTTGGAGTCTCGGATGGGATCCGGGATATCACGAGGAGATCTGGAATGGTCCATAGAATAAGATTCATATAAGGAAAGTCCAATTTCGGAGTTCGGAAATGGTTCCGATGATTTCATCGGAGAGGTTCTAGAAGGGTCTAGAAGGTTCACCGGACCGGAAGGGGAAGGGTGCATGAATGTGTCATGGATAAGTGGAATGATTGGATCATGTCCTAGGTCACTTGGTTGGGCATTTACAAGAGAGAAATTAAGCTCCAAATTGAAAGTCAAAAGGCAGGTTTGAAAAGTCAAACTGGGATAATGTTTCCTAGTGGAGGAAGGAAAGAATCCTTCTTTTCCTCCACCACAAGCCAACTAGGAGAGGGAGTTGGGGAAGGATTCAAACTCCCCTCTCTCAAGCTGCCATCCCTCTTATAAATAGAGGGGAGGGGTGCCCCATGGAGACACAACACCAGCCCCTCCCCACCTAGCGCCCCCCTCCCCCGCGCCGCCCTGCGCCACCGTCGGATTGTCACCGCCGACTCCACCTCCTCCTCTCCGGCCCTCTAAACCCTAGATCCACCATAACCTGCTCCCGCTTAGGCGAAGCCCTGCATGATTTTCCCTCTACTTCCGACACCACGCTGTCATGCTGCCGAAATCGTGAGGGGAGAACTACAACCTCCGATGTCTGATGTAACAAGGGAGAGGAAGGTCTTCATCGAGTACCGAACATGTGACCGACTGCGGAAGGGCTATAGGAACGCAGCGCAGGAAGGATCGTCTACGTGATCTTGAGATCGGCAAGTGTATGACTACATCACCCACGAGAATCTGCTCTCATTAACCGCTTTGAAATCTTTGAGGGTGAGTACTCTAATCGACTCGTTGCTACAATCTAGTAGATAGATCTTGGCTTGTTTGTGTGCATGCGGTAGAATTTTTTTGTTTTCCATGCTACAAACCCCTACAGTGGTATCAGAGCCGTGTCTATATGTAGATCGGTTGCACGAGTAGAACACAATGGTCATTATGGGCGTTGATGCTTTTATTGTCGATTGCTTATTGTGTACTTTGCATCTTGCGGGATGGTGCGATGAAGCGGCCCGGTCTAACCTTACATGACATCGTTCATGAGACTTGCTCCTCGCTTGACATGCAATTTGTATTGCATAAGTGGCTTTGCGGGTGCCTTTTTCTCCCAACATAGTGAAGATTCAATTTACAACGGGTGATCGACAATACTAGTATCAACATTGTGGTTCTTGTTCGTAAGTTAGAACGACACTTATTGAAAGCCCCAAACCACACAAAACATGCAAAGAAAATTAGAGGCGTCTAACTTTGTTTTACAGGGGTGTGCTGTGATGTGATATAGCCATGATTGTGATTATATATGATGTATGCAATGTTCCTTATTGTAAGTCGGCAACTGGCAGGAGCCTTATGGTTGTCATTTTAATTTCGTTAAAGACCCGTGTGTCTATTATTCAAAGTAGTTGTAATAGTTGATGCTGGTGGACGGCAACCATGGAGTGGCGCCATTGACCTTGACGCCACGCCGGTGATGATGGAGATCATGTTCGTGCTTGCAGATGGAGATCGAAAGCATAAGAAGAAAGGCCATATCATATCAGATATTATGAATTGCATGTGATGTTAATCCTTTTATGCATCTTGTATTGCTTAGATCACGACGGTAGCATTATAAGATGATCCCTCTCACAAAATATCAAGTTATAAAGTGTTCATCCTTAATAAGCACCATTGCCAAGACTTGTTGTTTCGAAGCACCACGTGATGATCGGGTGTGTTAGATTCTGGGAGTGTATACAACGGGAGCAAGACAGATTTTCTCATGCGGAAGCTAAGGTTTGATCTTGACGAGCCTAACATGTACAGTCATGGTCTCGGAACACGAAATATCGAAAGGTAAAGCATGAGTCATATAGATGATATGATGAACATGATGATTGTTCGCCTTTAAAACTACATCATGTCACATGATGATCGGACTTGGTATAGTGGATTTGGTTCATGTAATCACTAAAACAATGTGAGGGATATTGTTTTGAGTGGGACTTCAACAACAATATGATTAAAAGTTGAACACTATTTATCATAAATTAAATCAAAGTGAATTTGCGTAGTTGTTATAGTCATTGGCATCAGTTTACCACCTTGTGCTTAGTTATAATTGAGATAATAGAACTATAGAATTCTGGTTAGTTACTTTACGAACTGGCATCGTATTGTTTTGAAGTGTTAATCTAAAGTTTAAAAGTCCTATTGCAAACTTTCAGTAAGTTCCGGTTACTCCGTGAAGTTTAATAATTGGTATTAAATCAAGAGTAACAATTCCAGTGTTAGTAAATAAGTATCATGTTTATCTCCATGATTCTTGATATTCAAAAGATTGTTTTAATATCAAGGTTATCTAGGAACATCATATGTGGAAGATACTGCGATATCTAAAACGATGTTTTGATTAAAACATGATAGAGTATAATATGTCAAAGTTTATGTTCTCATATTTGATGGGAATTTGCAAAAGGTTGGAGACACTAGTTGTCCTAATCCGCCAAAAGGTTTTGGAGAGCAACATTATACTCGCGATTCACCGTTATAAGATAAAGTAGCTTGATCATGAATAATTCCATGATAAGGGTGAATATTTGATGTAGGTAAAATGTTTACTGCACCAAGAGATTACTAAAGAATAGAATTTGAAAGAACACCAAACATTTGATGATGGTGATCTACTTCAAAGTGCAAGTCCAAAGACATTGGTATTTAACTATACATGCTTTGGACTATGTGTCATGTGTATGGCTCCACTATTGATGTTGATAGTTTATTTCAAACAGAAAAGGAAATACTGAAAGAGAATCTCATAAATATATGGCAGAAAAGAAAAGACTAGAATTGTTCAGCTTAGGTATATAGAGGATATACGTGTTATGGTTGTATTCTTTGCTTGCTAAATAATATGGTTTTTAAGTATTAGATACTGAACTTATTGGTGTGAATCGTCATACGATACAACACAATTCATGAACTACAATGTCCTAAGTAACTAGCAAGAGAATACGTGATGATATTCATCGAGAACAAATAAAGTGTTGATGTGTTTCTCATTAACATCAAAGCTTGCCTTCAAGATTTGTTTTATCAGGTATTATGAGAACAAAAGGGTTGTTCAAATAATTTCCATAATCCGTAAAAGATGGATGATTTACAAATCTCGTTGGATAAATCACATCCATAAAACAAGTTCTAAAAATGTCGAAAGACAATTGATTGAAAGATCACTTAGTAAGTAACATCGCCATTTAAATTATATTGGAAAGAAAACATGAAGAAACTCCATGTGGATGGAATTTGGGAGTCTTTTGATTTTTGATCAAATGACGCTTGTGAAACTTTCCTAGAGATATTAAAACTTTGTTCATAGGCCAAAAGGGAATGAATGACTAGCTTATTGGAACTTGTACATATTGTTGTATGATGTCCATTATGTGTAGTCAAGAGCGATGGATTTCAACTTCATATGCTTTCTCCGAAAATTTGAGTGAATGTATGAATATTTACTTAATAAGTATGAAGTGTGAAACATTTTAGAAGTTCAAAGGCTTTCAAGATGAAGCGCAAAATCAATGTAACAAAAAAATAAAGAATTTATGATAGGATCATAAAGGAATATTTTTGAGTTACAAGTTTAGCATAACACCTAAGATTTTACGGTGACCCAGCATACCACTGCATGTGTAGTACACTATAGTCGTTGACATGACATCCACAGAACACCGTTCCGTAAATATCACATCCCTCAGAGTGGTACAATAGAAACATTGTGGGTCCATATTACAAACATACACACGTTATTATTATTACAGTACCGGAAGTTCAAGACTTCCAAAAGATTCAACTTACAAACCAAAATATAAGTGTTTCAGCGGAAGTTTCAAATTTAAAACTTAAACTCCAAATTGAGCTCAACAACTTATTGCTATATATTGTTCATGATGCTCGGCTCAAGTGGTTACTAGAACTATAGTAATTATTCGGACTCCTGGAACTCTCCTCCGTAGACGATGCCGTAGTCCTCCCCTTCTACGGCTCCATACAAGTTGGTCTCTTCATAGAAGACCTCCTCTTGACTCTCAGATGCATACATTGGAGTATCTTCAGGATTCTCAGAGTCTAAGCAAGGATTCAAAGGAAATGATGAGTAACAGCGTTACTCAGCAAATTCATTATATGCAAGGTAGGAAGTTTGATGCTCTATCTACCACCTTGGACTATCAGTCGTTGGCACTATCCAGTTTTCGTAAATCTTTCTTCAAAGGTTGATTTTATTATGAAAATCTATGACCACCAGCCTTCACAGGTTGACCAGAACTTTCATGGAGTTCCTTTCCTTCCGCATTCATAGCTTCTTCTCGGAATAGGGAGTAACAAGTTACAATTCTTACACTCTGCAAAGGTGTGTTACTTTTCCCATGAGAGATCAACTCCTTGTTGCACAACCGGGCGTACTTTCCCGTCCACAATTCCATGATGTGGGGCCTAGTAGTTGGTCCAAGCCAATCACTGCCCTCTGGGCGACCTCATATGTCTGCACGATCCTTTGGGCTAGATCACCTTCATTAAGCTCCCTTTCGGGCAGGCTAAAACCCTGATCAGTTCCTGAAGACTCTATGACCTAGTGATGCCCGGATTAGTACCATTTACATGGACTATCTCCCTAAACACCATTCATAGATAATCTGGACACCAAAAGTGTGGGGCATAAGGGTGCCCACCCATATGTTGGATCCGCACAAGGAATCACAACGTCACGTTAAGGTCGTCTTGCCTCCATACAAGAGGAAAAGGATATAGCTGACATCTTCGTCCCATTCCAAATATCATGGTTAACGCGTAATATACGGCGCTAGAATCACTGATGTCATGGGTTATTAATTCCTAATTGTTCATCATTAGTGCAATTATAAACCTAAGTTCTATTGCTCAATCATATCATCACTTAGGATGATATCTAAGATTTAGTATCTTGAGAAAATATTGTTTTCTTTTTCTATAGTGTAGATGATAACACACAATTCACAAATACTTTGATAAAGACTCTTCAAAGGACATGAGCAAGTGATGAACTTGCCTTGTGATTGCAAGGTAGTGAAGTCTGATGCTTGCACTGGACCTTGAGCTTCTATGTCTACAAAAACATCATTATTGCTCAGTAAGGACAATATTTAAAGAAGCAAAATGATTATGCAAAAGTAATGTAATGCATTATTTAACTTTATATGTATTCTCCCCCATCATTTAAATTATAGAAAAATCCTATTTAATTCATTAAGGATTTATAAATATTAAATCCTTTAATATTTATTGAATATTGTACTCTTTTTATTTTATTTTCTTTTATTTGGATTTTATTAATTTTATATTTTCTTTAAGAATTATTATTTGAATTCCAAAAATTGTTATGAAATATTTGTTTAGTATTTTTCTATAATACTAAAATATTAATATATCATGAAAGTGATTTTTTTACTTTTATCATTTTTCAATAATTTTGTAAAATTCCATAATGAATATTTAAATTACAAAATTATAATAAAATTTATATGTTTAAAATTTTATTTGTTAATTTATTTGGATAGTTTAGATTATTGTGAATCCAAAAATATTTTATTTATAATTTTTGGACTTTTATTTTATTTTCTAAAATTTATTTAAGTTCAAGGGCATTTTGGTCTTTTCCAATTATTAAAACAGGCTTTAAAGGTTTTGGCCTGATGGTTTGGGTTTTATTGGGCCCTTGTGACCCAGTAGGGTAAAGTCAATAACAACACCCCGAAGGGGTTTCGGCCCAACCCAGCCCATCACTCTCTGTCTCACTCTCGAGCTCACCCTTCTCCCTCTCCTCCCCCGACCCCGTGGTCAGTGGTGTCGCCGCCAGCGATTCCCGCCATCGTGGACCGCCCTAGCCGCCGCCGTGGTGCATGATGAGGTTGTTGGCCCTGCTCTACCCTCCTGTCCAATTGGATTTGGACCTCGAGCCCTTCCGCGACCAGATCGATGCCGTCCCGAACCCTAGGGTTTGGGGTTTGCGTTGATCTGATGCCTCCGCTGCTATCGTGCGACGTGGTGATGTTCCTCGCCTCCAGGCGTGGCTAAGGTCACCGTCGTGGCGATGTGTGGCTTGAAGTGCCCCCCTGGGGGTGCTCCCCGTGCCGCCATGGTTATCGGCCATCTCTGCTTCCTCTTCTAGTCTACAACGAGGACCTACTGTAAGTTAATCCTCTCCCCTCGTGCTCTCTATGCTAGGTCATCCTATGATAGCTATTGGTAGTGACCTTTCTTGTTATTGTCTTGTCCTGATTAATATTCTTGGTTCTTCTTAGGGTTCATACCCTACTGTTGATTAAGTAACTGATGAATTGGATCATGTGTTGATGATCCTTCAACCTGTTAAGTGGTGACTTGCTGTGGCTTACTGCTGATGATTAGTTGTGGTGATGCTAGTGGTTTATCAGATGATTCTATGGACTAATTTTTATATGGTCAGATGGTAAAGTTGCTTTAGAAGCAATATTTGGAAATCTAGTGGTTTAATAACACACCACTGTCATTACTTGGTTAATGACAGTGAGTGTTGTGTGATGAAGTCACTGTATTAACACTTGTTGGATTAAGAATTCATATGTAGTTTGAGATCAAATGGTTTCAAATAGTGAAGATATACATAGGGATTTTCTTAATTATGATTCCTGTGATGACAGGAAAATGATTTACAGTTGGTTGGTTAAATCTATGAAGATTGAATGCTTAATCTGATTAATGTAGAATTGTTCTTGTGACACCATCTTTGTATGGCACACAAGATTAGATTCTATTTCATTGTTTGGGTTGGTTCAAGCTTAAGATGAGTTTGGCATTAAAGATAAGTAGAAATTTTCCTTTCTTAAATCCCTAAGACCCATGATGTTGGTCTGAGGTTTAGGAATTAATCCTTTAACTTGTTGATTCATATGGAAGGGTTCTGGTAGTGATACCAGCTACTGTTTCTTGAATCAAAGTTTGGAAAAAATGATGGTAGGCTTGATCACTTGTATAGATCCATAAGATTAAATTCTAAGGTGCTACTCTTGTCTTAGAGATGTGCCTAGAAGTTTAAATCTTAGCTATATTCATTCTTGAATTGAAATATAGCTTGATAGCTAGATCAATGATGTTGTTCTGAGATTTAGTTGGATCCTTATACTTTTCTGATTGCTTTTAGAGTTTAAAACCTCAGTGATGGATTCACCCCACTTGGGTGTTTTTCTGAGAGTTTGAATAAGAGACAGATCATGTATTCTTGTCTAATCTTAGACAGATAGATCATGTGATGGTCTATTTACTAACCACTGTCACTTGATGTTATGGTTGCTAGTGGTTGATCTTGGGGTAGCTTGATCTGGTGCTCCCCTGGTATTTCCAGCTCCTGGCTTGTCCTTGATCTAGCCCATCATCTCCTGATCTTGATGGCTTGATCTTGGTCTTGCTATCCACCTGATATACCCCCTCCTTATTTCACCATCTTGGTGATGTGATCCTGCGCTTTGGTTGGTGTGATCTAGCTTGGCTTTGGCTTGGTTTAGCTGTTGGATGTTGTGCTTGGTGTGTAAGAGCAATGGAATGTTGTGGGGATTGGTTTCCCACGGCTGTGTTGATGGTTTTGTTTGATTGTGTTGTTGTTGTGGTGCTGACAGCACACCCATGCAGTTTGGTGTGTGTGCTGCTTGTGTGCCTGCTGCACAAGATGTGGATATGTTCTGAATTTGAGAGTTACTTTCACCATGTTACCATTTACTTGGCTAGTGAAACCTGCCCCTCCTTGCTGTTTATTTGACTTATGGCTTAAAATTATGAAAGATATATTCTTTCATATTGGTGAAATTTGCCCTTTTTTATAAGATTACTCAATGATGAACCTTGATCAGTGCACTTCACTGCCAAGACTGAGAGTAATATCCTTTTAACCTTAACTTTCTTTCTTTTGTTTATGTTTATTTTGTAGGTACCAGATTTGAAGATCAAGACTTTAGTTTAGGTTTTTATTTTTATTTTTTATAGAATAGTCACTTGTAATAACTCTCATATTCAATTGTAATATTTAATTTATTCTTTTGTACTCTTTATTTTATTATTTTGTAATAAAGATTGTACTTTTATCAATAAAGAAATATTATTCTTTTATCTATTTACTATTGTAAAGATTGTTACTTATTTACTTAGGTTACAACTTTGTAACTCATTATTGAATGAAGTTTTAGAATATTCATTTTATTGATTATCTTCCTTCATTTAAAGTTTGAGTTATTATTGGTTAACTCTTAATTGAATTAAATACTCAAACATTATTCAAAATCTTTTTGAATTATAACTTAAACACTCAAGTTTAAAAATTCAAATTTCATTTCCCGAAACACTCTAATCCACAAGATAATATCAAAGTCTATAAAAATCATCCTTCAAGTCTATACCTAACCTCAAAGCATGAAAGAAACCTTGATCACTTTAGGTTTTAATTTGGAGAAACATTTACCCACATTTTCACGAATGAATGCATGCAACATTTCAAATTCCTAAATCTATCCTTCGTTAGTTCCTAAATGCTGGGATGTTACAGATTTGAGGAATCGTTCTGTAGATTTGTATTTCTCGAAACACCATAAGAGTATGGAGCGTTCGAGATATGTAATGAAACCTTGTTTGACATGGTAAGATCAAAGGTGTAATTCATAAAACTGCCATTATATTTTAAAGATTAAAAGCTTTAGAGACTACCATTTTTCCACTAAAAAGAGCTCCATCATGATCCATTGAAATGACACCATATAAAGTTATGGTTTGGGATAAAACCCAAGTTGTCCTTTCTTAAGCATTGGTATGCATGAGTAAAATGTTTACAACCAAAGTCGTATGAGCATGTCTTTGTCGGTTATTTCGGATAATCGTTGGGTACTCCTCAATAACACCAAATAAAAAAGTGTTTGTCACTTAGAACATCAAGTTTCTTGTGAAGAAATTTTTCATGAAAAGTTAAGTGGGAGGACAATATAACTTTTATAAGGTTAAAATAACCTTAGCTATATGTGCTGAGTTGCGCAGTACCGGAAAGCGTTTCGGATGCAGCAACAATGCTCATGGCCCACGTGCCTCAAAGTTTGTGGTCACGGAGGTCTAAGTTCCTATTGAACCTGGTAGGTCGGGTAAACAATCAAATACTAGAATTTGAAAGTAAATCTTGTTGTTTGACAATGATGGACCGACTACATGCAAAGAAGCGATGATGGGCCCTGACTCCATCAAATGGCTTGAAGCCATAAAATCCATGATAGTTCCATACACGAGAAATCAAGCTTTGAACTTGAAAGACCCTCTGGAAAGGTGTAAGACCTTACAGTCGTGTTTGGATCTATAAAGAAATAGACATGGATGTTTCACATCTATGAAATAGTCGACATGTTGGGAAAAAGTTTACAACAATGTTTAAAGGTTGACTATGACAAGATTTGATCCTCCATACTGATATTTAGTCTAGACGGATTAATGTAGCAACCACTATATATAATTTTGTTATGTGGTAGTTGAATAAACAAAACAAGTTCTTCTAATAGAATTGTTACCTAGGACGTGTGCATAACACGGTCCAAAGGGTTTTGTTAATTCAAGTGATGATAAAAGCTTATGCAAACCTCAATGGTTGAAGTAGGCATCGAGGAGTTGGAATCTTCACCATGATGAAACTGTTAAAAGGGTTTAAATTCATCAGAGACGATGAAGATGCTTGCATTTGCAAGAAATTAAGTGGGAGCGCTAAGACATATTTCTAATACATTATATGGAAGACATATTGTTGATTGGAATTGATGTATCTTTTATTAACACATGTTAAGAATTTCATCTCGATGAAAGACTTAGGCAAAACCCAAATATTTGGCATCAATATCTATATAGATAGATGAGATGCTAATATGGTTGTGCCAAATGTACATAGATGAGATATTGAATGAGTTCAGTATGGAAACTACAAGAAAGGTTCTTGTCGCACAGAAAGGATTGAATCGAAATTCAAGTGCATTGACACTTGGTAAGTGAAACAAAGATTCAAGTATAGATTGATACTTGATGTATGAAATCACAAAGAGTATTTATATCAATCATACTGTGATATGTACAAATTCAGATATGTCATATGCTCTAAATGTTATGAGCATATACCAGAATGATTCATAAGATGATCATTGGACGATAGTAAGGATATTCTTATGATCTTTTGGAAGAGCTAAGAATATATTGTTTTTGTAGAGGTGAAAAATAGATGGTTAGTTCATTATAAAAGTACTACATTGATACTAGTTTTGTCACAAAGTACAAATTAAGTTTATCTCAATCTAAAATAAGGGTGGCACAATATAATGGAAAGTAAGTTCCATAATGGATTTGTATGAGTTCCAAAGTTAAGACATTGTGATAGATACTACAACAAAAGGCTAAGTATATGACTGCTATTATAGCAGCAAAAGAGGGCATTTGTGTCAAGTAGTTCGTTATCAAACTAGGTGTAGTTCACAGCGGGATAATACTATGAAGATATATTGTACGACAATATTGTCAACATGTTTTAACCCCAAGGAACTAAAGGTCTCACAAAAGGACCAAATTTATACAAAGCCATCTCATTAGAGAATGAGTGATGCGTAGTGATACGTCGGAAACGTATCTATAATTTTTGATGTTCCATGCTTGTTTAGTATCTACTTTGCTTTGCTTTGTCTACACTTTGAGGTCCTTTTTACATGTTTTCTGGTACTAACCTATTAACAAGTTGCCACAGTGCCAGTTGCCTATTTTCTGCTATTTTTGGTTCCAGAAAAGCTAGTAAGGAAATATTCTCGGTATTGGATGGGACAAAATCCAAAGTCAATAACTTTCCGTGGGGAACAAGAAGTCCAGAGGGGAGACGGAGAAGCGGGCCAGGGCGCCCAGACCCCCCTAGGCGCAGGTGGGCCCTGCCCCACGCCTAGGCAGGGTGTGGGGCCCCTGGTCGCCTCCTCGGCCTCCCCCTTCGCCTATAAGAAGCCCCCAATGCAAAAACCCTAAGAACCCAATCAATATTCCACAAAACCTTCTATAGCCGCCACCACCGTTGTCCCTACATCAGGGGGATCTGAAGTTCTTCCCGGCACCCTGCCAGAGGGGAGATCATCCTGGAGGCCTCCTCTCTGGTATGATGCGTGAGTAGTTCCACCTTGGACTATGGGTCCACGTAGTAGCTAGATGGTTGTATCTCCTCCTTGTGCTTTCATGTAAAGATCTTGTGAGCTCCGTTCATGATCAAGATTTAATCTATTTGTAATCATGCATGTTGTGTTTGCGGGATCCGATGGATATTGAGATTATTATGTTGGTTTTATTAATGGTTTTTCTCTTTATGATTATATCATGTTTGTGTTGTTTGTGATCTTGCATGCTCTCCGTTGTTAGTAGCTATCTTGGCCGAGTAGTTGCTAGTGACTCCAAGAGGGGGTATTTATGCTCGATAGTGGGTTCATGCCTCTAGTTTCCAAGGGAAGTGACAGAAATCTCTTCGGTTGTAGATGTGTTTTTGCTACTAGGGATAAAACAACGGTCTCTTGTTCATGGAACATGTGGACTGTTTACCTTACACACTTTGCCTAAAGCATTTGTCTGTTGCTTGCAACTTAATACTGGAGGGGGTTCGGATGATAACCTAAAGGTGGACTTCTAGTCATAGATGCAGTTGGATGGCGGTCTATGTATCTTGTTGTATTGCCCAATCTAATCCCATAGGATCTTTCTGACTAGTATTGCATTGTTATGCCTTGCTCAGTTCCTGTCAATTGCCCTGCTGTAATTTGTTTACCCTTCATGCCATGTTGTTTATCTATGGAGAGCACCTCTAGTGAACTATGGACCCCGGTCCAATCTTTACCATTGATACATCTTCCACTGTTACTTGTTTACTTTCTGCAAACCACCATTACCTTCCACACCATACTTTTAATCCTTTGTTACAGCAACCGGTGAGATTGACAACCTCACTGTTAGTTGGGGCAAAGTCTTGAGTTTGTGTTGTGTAGGTCTCCGTGTTGCTTGCAACACCTGTGTGACGTTTTCTTCCTCCTACTGGTTCGATAACCTCAGTTTCTTACTGAGGGAAGACTTGCTGTTGTGCTTCTTCACACCTTGCTCTTGGGGTTCCCAACAGGCTCCTCATCAACTAAGCCATCAACAAGTTTTCTGGCGCTGTTGCCGGGGAGGCTAAGGACGTCTTCACTTGGGGAGTCCTTCACTTCCTTTCTCTTTACTTTGTTTTTAGTTTGCTTTGTTTCTTTTTCTTGGTTTTGTTTGCCTCTTTTCAAAAAACCCAAAAAAAAATTAGTCTAGTTTGGTTTGCTTGCTTTATTCAAAACAAAAAAAATTAGTTCCTGCTCTAGCTATTGCTGCTGTTTTTTGGCTTGCCCACCTTTACCAAAATGAACTCTGCTGAGAACACCAAGTTGTGTGACTTCACTAGCACCAACAACAATGATTTCCTTAGCACGCCTATTGCTCCTGATGCTACCTTTTATGAAATTAAGCCTACTTTGTTGAATCTTGTGATGAGAGAGCAATTTTCTGGTGCTAGTTCTGTGATGTTGCTGCCCATCTCAATAACTTTGTTGAACTTTGTGAGATGCAGAAGTATAAGGATGTAGATGGAGATATTATTAAGCTCAAGCTTTTTTCCTTTCTCCTTGAGAGGAAAAGCTAAAGAATGGTTGCTATCTTTGCCTAAAAATAGTATTGATTCTTGGACTAAGTGCAAAGATGCTTTTATTGGAAAATACTATCCTCCTGCTAAGATTATATCTATGAGAAGTGACATTATGAAATTTAGACAACTTTATAATGAACATGTTGCAAAAGCTTGGGAAAGAATGAAATCTTTGGTTAAGAATTGTCCCACTCATGGACTTACTACTTGGATGATTATCCAGACTTTTTATGCAGGTTTGAACCTCTCCTCAAGAAACCTGTTGGAATCAGCTGCTTGAGGTACCTTTATGAGGATCACTTTGGGTGCTTCAACTAGACTCCTTGATAATATGATGGTTAACTACTCTGAATGGCACACTGAGAGAGCTCCACATGGTAAGAAGGTAAATTCTGTTGAGGAAACTTCCTCTTTGAGTGATAAGATTGATGTTATTATGGCTATGCTTGTTAATGGGAAAGCTTCTCTAGATCCTAATAGTGTTCCCTTAGCCTCTTTGGTTGCTCAAGGAGAGCAAGTTGATGTGAACTTCATTAGAAACAACAATTTTGGCAAAAATACATATGGTAATTATAGGCCTTAACCTCCTAGTGGAATGCTTATCAGGGTAGATCTGGAATGCCTAGTAGAGAGAGGATTCTAGAAGTTGAGAGATCCGCTAAAAACTTTATGCAAATGCAATATGAGAAAAACAAGATTTTCACTAAAACTATGGAGGAATAATCTATTATCTTGAAAAACAGTAGTCATCACCTTGAGAATCTGAATAGAGAAATTCCTAGTTTACAGTCAAAAATTTTGAGTGCTGAGAAAAATATATCCTCTCTATCTGAAGCTCAGTCCTCCTTGATTAATAAAATGGCTTCTAAACCTGAAACCACGGAAAATACCTTTGCTACTGCTCATGCCATACAAGTAATTATTGATGAAAATGTTAGGTTGTTGGCTCAACTTCATGCTAAGTGGGAAAGGGAAGCTGAAATTGATAGAAACAATAGTGTGTGCACTATCACCACTAAACCTCAAGTAGTCCCTATTCCTCCTCCTACTATGCCTAAGCCTATTGAGCCTACTACTAGTGATGCTAAGTTTGATTTTGATATTGATGGTTGCAATATTTCTGAAGTGATTATGTTTCTACAAAAGCTTGCTAGAAGTCCTGATGCTAGTGATATGCATGTTGCTTTCACTAAACACATTACAGATGCTCTTGTTAAGATTAAGGAAGAGAAGCTAAAACACAAAGCTTCTATTCCTAGGAAAGTAGAAGATAGTTGGAAACCCATTATTAATGTGCAAGTGAATGACTTTGATCTCAAAGCTTCATGTGATCTTGGTTCTAGTGTCTCTATTATGCCTAGGAAGATTTATGAAATGCTTGATTTGCCACCATTAGAAGATTTTTATCTGGATGTCCCACTCAGTGATAATGCTAAGAAGAAACTCATGGGGAGTATTAATGATGTTGTCATTATGGTTAACAATTCTTATGTCCCTGTTTATTTCTATGTTTTGGATGTTGAATACAATGCTCTTGTCCCATTACTTTGGGAAGACCTTTTCTTAGAACAGTTGGTGCCATCATTGATATGAAAGAAGGCACCATTAAATATCATTTTCCATTCAAGAAAGATATTGAACACTTCCCTATGAGGAGAGAGAAGTTGATTTTTGCTCCTCCTTTGAAATCAAGGTTGATGTGAATGCTTCCTCATTTGAAAATACTTGATTCTTCTTGCTTCTTGTGCCTAACTTAAAGGCGTTAAAGAAAATACTTATTGGAAGATAACCCAAGAGTTTCCTTGAGTCTTGGAAGTTATTACTTCATTAATGACCTCTCCTTATCCTTTTTGTTTTCTTTTTGTGCCAAGAATGACCTCTAATGAGAGGGAAGTAAAATTTGGGGAGTTCCTGTCCTGAAACACATTTCTGTCCTCCATCATAAAAATTCGTGAGGAGTCTCTGTAACTCGGATGGAGCTCACAATTTATGAATAAATCCCCCAGTATGTTAGCTAACTTTCGTTAGTTCAACACTTTTTTATTTGAGCAACAGAAGATGTTCAAAAAAATCGGTTTCTACCTGCTGGTCTGTTTTGTCAGATTTCTGCCATTATTTGCATTTGTTTTTTATTGATTACTTTTTGAGTTCTCTTTAGGTAAATTGAGCTTTTTTGAAGGATTTACTACAGTATCTTGTGTTTTTAATAAAAATCCTTATTGTTCCAAAGCTTTGCCAGAGGTCTAATATCTTTTGAATACAGTAATGTTGCTAATGAAGATTGTGTGAAGTTTTGTATGAAGGAAAAACTTTCAGGTGTAGAGAGAGAATGATGCAATGAGATGAAGAATGGACAAAAGCTCAAGCTTGGGGATGCCACCATGGTTTCACCCCAAGAAATATCCAAGAGGTACAAGCGTCAAAGCTCGGGGATGCCCAAGGCATCCCATTCTTCATCAATAAAAAGCTCAGGTCTATCTAGACACTTCGTTTTTATTGTTTCATGCACAGTTATGTTGTTCTTGGAGTGTCTTAGTTTTCATTTGCTTTGCTTAGATTGTTTAGTTTGCTTTAATAAAGTAGTTTGGACCCCCGTTCTCGGTGTGTTGTTTTGAAAATAAGTTGCTTGGTGTTGGAAAGGAGTAGGAAGTTCTTGCTTGATAAGTGCAAGAGGAGCTTGCATTGATTGTGACTGTGACTTAGACTTTAGCATGACATGCTAGGTATTGTTTTGGCATTATTCTTAGTTATTATTGCTGTAGCATGTCTTGTTCCAAACAATTGGGATTCTTAGTGTGCCTTGAAGAAATTATGCATTGTTTTAGCATGCAAAAATCATAGTATTGTGGTATTCTACTTTGATGCTTTGTTTGGGTTGACTTGGCACATGCTCACACCATTTTATGACTCTCACAAGTGACCATTATCCTCTATGATCATTTAGTCCTTGAGTTGTAGTACCACTATATGCTTTGATTAGTAATGCTTTGTTGCACTGCATGATTATGACCATTATTGCTCTCTTATTTGGTTGCTCCCAATATTTTGCTAGCCTCCACTTGTATGAGTAAGCTCTACTCATGCTTACAACTCCCAAGAAACAAAGTTATTCCAAAGTGTCCACTATAAACTCCTATGCATGGTGTGTTACACCATTCCAAGTATATTCTTGTTTTCGAGTATCTTCCAATTAAAAACTATTTTGTTATGTGAAAAATTAGTGCTTAAAGCCCTCACGAACTTGATGGCACACTTTATATTATTTGCCCCTAATAAACTTGAACCATTGTGTCATCTATGTTGTATATGCTTGCACTTATACGTTGGAATTAGCAGGACTGTGATGTCTCGGGGAACGTTTTCAACATTGCACTTGTACTTTGTACTCAGTTGATATCATCCTCTTTTGTCTATGGATGTCACCGGTGTGAAATAAAGAGGGAATTTGTAAGTCCATGGAGTTTGTATTCTGTGTTAGAGAAACGCCTGGGCCGCTAGCCTAAGCCATGCCTAATCATGGTGGAAACTTGCAGCATCACCATAGTGAGCTATCTATGAAGCATCCTCAATAAAAAGCTATGCATATAGTAAATAAAAAGATCGCTGAGATGCTCATTGTCTGTTTGCCTTGTCATTTTGGTTATGGGAAAGCTCATGTACCATGTGCAAGGGGTACCCCGTTGGCAGTTCTCTATGATATGCAAATACTTACAATGACAAGAACTTACAGGTGACTGAAGTTGAGTAGTATGAGGTGTGGCCCTCGTATTCAAGGGACTTGAGATTGCCAACTTATACTTTGCCAAGCATATACTCCATAGTTTGTTCACTTTAACCTTAATCACTTCAAGATGCTTATGATAGGGGCAATGAGGGATGAAAGCTAACAAGTACCATAATTTTTGGAAGCTCTTTTCGAAACTTGAAATCCCTGCTTCCCTTTATGAAGGGCCTTTCTTCCACCATTATTTGAGTCTCCACCTTCTACCTTTAGGCACCATTAAGAGAGCATAGTTGTCATTCTATGTGCAGTGTTCTAAAGCTTATTGATCAATGCATATTGTGATATTACTTGTTCTTGTGCTATTTGTTTCTAGTCACCCTTGTGAACTTTGAAGGTGTCCTAAGCATCTATTTGCTACTCTATGAGGGACAAGCTGATTGCCACTATGCCATGTTTTCTGTATGTGAAACAAACAAACGTTTTTCAATGCATGTTATTCATGATCTTTGTTTGTAGCATGTCTTGTTGCATGCATAGTTACTATGTCCTATTGTTAGAACTCCATTTTCATGCACATGTTTAGAGTTCTTTGATCCCAACTTTCAATGCTTGCAAATGGTTGGATCTTTATTGTGAGGGTGCATGTCACCTCAAAAATTATTATTTTTATCACTTACCTACTCGAGGACGAGCAGGAGTGAAGCTTGGGGATGCTTGATACGTCGGAAACGTATCTATAATTTTTGATGTTCCATGCTTGTTTAGTATCTACTTTGCTTTACTTTTTCTACACTTTGAGGTGCTTTTTACATGTTTTCTAGTACTAACCTATTAACAAGTTGCCACAGTGCGAGTTGCCTGTTTTCTGCTGTTTTTGGTTCCAGAAAAGCTAGTAAGGAAATATTCTCGGAATTGGACGGGACAAACGCCAAAGTCAATAACTTTCCGTGGGGAACAAGAAGTCCAGAGGGGAGACGGAGAAGCGGGCCAGGGCACCCAGACCCCCTAGGCGTGGGTGGGCCCTGCCCCGCGCCTTGGCAGGGTGTGGGCCCCCTGGCTTCCTCCTCGGCCTCCCTCTTCGCCTATAAAAGCCCCCGATGCAGAAACCCTAAGCACCCGATCAATATTCCATGAAACCTTTTGTAGCCGCTGCCACCGTCATCCCTAGATCGGGGGAGATCTAAAGTTCTTCCCGGCACCCACCCGGAGGGGAGATCATCCCGGAGGCCTTCTCTCCGGTATGATGTGTGAGTAGTTCCACCTTGGACTATGGGTCCATGTAGTATCTAGATGGTTGTATCTCCTCCTTGTGCTTTCATGTATAGATCTTGTGAGCTCCGTGCATGATCAAGATCTAATGTTTTTGTAATCCTCCATGTTGTGTTTGCGGGGATCCGATGGATATTGAGATTATTATGTTGGTTTGATTAATGGCTTTGTCTTTATGATTCTATCATGTCTGTGTTGTTTGTGATCTTGCATGCTCTCCGTTGTTAGTAGCTATCCTTGCCGAGTAGTTGCTAGTGACTCCAAGAGGGGATATTTATGCTCGACAGTGGGTTCATGCCTCTAGTTTCCAAGGGAAGTGACAAAAATCTCTTCGGTTGTATATGTGTTGTTGCGACTAGGGAGAAAACAATGGTCTCTTGTTCACGGAACATGTGGACTGTTTACCTTACACACTTTGCTTAAAGCAGTTGTCTGTTGCTTGCAACTTAATACTGGAGGGGGGTTCGGATGATAACCTGAAGGTGGACTTCTAGTCATAGATGCAGTTGGATGGCGGTCTATGTATCTTGTTGTATTGCCCAATCTAATCCCATAGGATCTTTCTGACTAGTAATTGCATTGTTATGCCTTGCCTAGTTCCTGTCAATTGCCCTGCTGTAATTTGTTTACCCTTCATGCCATGTTGTTTCTCTAAGGAGAGCACCTCTAGAACTATGGACCCCGGTCCAATCTTTACCATTGATACATCTTCCACTATTACTTATTTACTTGCTGCAAACCAGCATTACCTTCCACACCATACGTTTAATCCTTTGTTACAGCAACCGGTGAGATTGGCAACCTCACTGTTATATGGGACAAAGTCTTGAATTTGTGTTGTGCAGGTCTTTCCGTTGCTTGCAACACCTGTGTGACGTTTCCTTCCTCCTACTGGTTCGATAACCTCAGTTTCTTACTGAGGGAAGACTTGTTGCTGTGCTGATTCACACCTTGCTCTTGGGGTTCCCAACAGGCTCCTCATCAACTGAGCCATCACGTAGAGACGCAAAGGCATGCAATTACACACGGACCTGCAAGTGTTGGATCCGAAGATCGGTTGACCACTAGCAATCGTGTACATACAACACCGGAAAGCCATAGGTGTTGAATACACAAAGATTTGAAACTAGATTATTGTCTCCAGTGAAAGTGGGAGACTGTTGGAGATATGCCCAAGAGGCAATAATAAAGTGGTTATTTTCATATCTTCATGCTTAGGATAAATGTTTACATACCATGCCATAATTGTATTAACTGGAAACATTAATACTTGTGTGATTTGTAAACATAAAGAGTCCCTAGTAAAGCCTCTTGTTAAACTAGCTTATTGGTTAATATATGATCATGGTTTCCTGATCATGAACATTGAGATGTTATTAACAACAAGGTCATATCATTAGAATAATGATGTGATGGACATACTCCTATAGATAAGCGTAGCATAAAGATCAAGTCATTTCAATAGTTCATTTGCTATAACCTTTCTGATACATAGTAACCTAATTCCTTCAACCATGAGATCATGCTAATCACCATCACCATAAGGATGCTTTGATGACATCAAACACAACACCGTAAATGGGTGGTTAAAAGGTGGCATTGAGTGTTCGGAAAGTATGTGTTGAGGCACATGGATCAAGAGTGGGATTTGTCCATCCATATGACAGATAGATATACTCTGGGTCCTCTCGGTGGAATGTCATCCAATTATCTTGCAAGCATGTGACTGGCTCACAAGGGATCACATATCACGGGAACGAGAAAAGAGTACTTATCGGTAACGAGGTTGAACTAGGTATGCAGAGATACCGACGATCAAACCTCGGATAAGTAAACTATCGCGAGACAAAGGGAAATTGGTATGATATGTAAGTGGTCCATTCGATCGCAAAGTAATCGTAGAAATATGTGGGAGGCATATGAATTTGCAGATTCCTCTATTGGTTATTGATCAGAGAAGAGTCTCGGTCATGTCTGCATAATTCACGAACCGTAGGGAGACACACTTAAGGATTCAATGTTGTTTAGTAGATGTGGAATGTAAGTAGGGAGACCGAATGTTGTTCGGAGTCTCGGATGGGATCGGGGATATCACGAGGAGATCTGGAATGGTCCAGAGAATAAGATTCATATAAGGAAAGTCCAATTCAGGAGTTCGGAAATGATTTCGATGATTTCATCGGAGAGGTTCTAGAAGGGTCTAGAAGGTTCACCGGACCGGAAGGGGAAGGGTACATGAATGTGTCATGGATAAGTGGAATGATTGGATCATGTCCTAGGTCACTTGGTTGGGCATTTACAAGAGAGAAATTAAGCTCCAAATTGAAAGTCAAAAGGCAGGTTTAAAAAGTCAAACTGGGACAATGTTTCCTAGTGGAGGAAGGAAAGAATCCTTCTTTCCCTCCACCACAAGCCAACTAGGAGAGGGAGTTGGGGAAGGATTCAAACTCCCCTCTCCCAAGCTGCCCTCCCTCTCATAAATATAGGGGAGGGGGTGCCCCAAGGACACACAACACCAGCCCCTCACCACCTAGCACCGCCGCTACCGCCCCCCCGCGCCACCGCCACCGTCATCGCTCGCCATCGCTGCCGCCACCGCCGGATCGTCGCCGCCGCCCTAGCCTCCACCGACTCCACCTCCTCCTCTCCGGTCCTCTAAACCCTAGATCACCAGAAACCCTAGATCCACCATATCCTGCTCTAGCTTAGGCGAAGCCCTGCAGGATTTTCCCTCTACTTCCGACACCACGCCGTTGTGCTGACGTAATCGCGAGAGGAGAACTACAACCTCCGCTGCCTGCTGGAACAAGGGAGAGGGAGGTCTTCATCGAGTACAGAACGTGCGACCGACTGCGGAAGCGCTGCCAGAACGCAGTGCCGGAAGGATCGTCTACGCGATCTTGAGATCGACAAGTGTACGAGTACATCACCCACGAGAATCTGCTCTCGTTAACCGCTTTGTAATATTCGAGGGTGAGTACTCTAATCGACTCGTTGCTACAATATAGTAGATAGATCTTGGCTTGTTTGTGTGCATGCGGTAGAATTTTTTTGTTTTCCATGCTACGAACCCCTACAAGACAGTGAGTAACTGCTCTACTAGGCTCTTCCTGTGAAAAGAAAGAGAGGCGTCCATCCTAGCAACCACCACCATCAGTCTTGTCCTCGCCGTCTACGACCGGGAATCGACGTGTCCCTAACTCCTCTACTTGCTACCTCGACGGTGTGAGGGGTTGGGGACCTCGGACCTGCGCAACCTCTATCATCGTTATGGTGGCTATGATGGTGTTGTGCGGGATAAGAATAAGACATACTCGCCTCGTCATCCACCCCGTCGATGGCGATCTAGCCATTGGCGTTGAGGAGGGTGGAGATTCGTTTGGTTGACTCTTCCATGGAGTGGTGGATCTTATACAATACGTAGAGGTTGGGTGCTAAAATATTAAGATTAATTTAAGGGTTTGATGGTGACGACTCTTGATCCGGGACGATGGTCCTTAGGGACACGTGCACGAACACTTCTAGACTGTCATCAACAACATCAGGTTGGCTCTGGTAAAGGAGCAGCGGCAACAGTGCGTCGAGGGCTCGCTTCAGCGGTAGTAGTTATCGTTAGGTAGTTCAAGGATCTCGATGCAAATTTTATTATGCTTTGGGTGCTTTGTACTTCTTGTAAATTCATGGAATATATTTGGGATTCTTTCTAGAAAAGAAGTTAGACTCGGTGAGTGTGAAAGTGATTTTTGGTGAATAGTATAAAAGTGTTTTCAACCAGCTGAAGTATGATACAATAAAAGTATTGCTCCCTCCGTCTCAAGGCTTAAGGCTTTTCTTTTTAAAGTCAGACTATGTAAAGTTTATTAAATTTGTAAAAAAAATATTGATATTTATAATATAAAATACATACCCTTTGATATATCATGAAATATATATTCACATGATATTTATATAAAATCATAATCCTTTATAGTTTTTAATAGAAGTTTGATCATACTTTTCGTACTTGACTTATAAAAAAAAACGCCCTAAGCCTTTGGAATGAAGGGAGTATTATGCAAGTCATACACGTGAGGGAAGTGACGTTTGATAATTTGGTAACCAAGTTACTATTACCCTGTAACCTAGTCTTTGTAACGTGTACCTAATTTGGTAAACAAGTGACTCTAACCTAGAAAATATCACTTACGAACAAAAAAGATCAAAATATACCAACATGGGTCTTTTATAATGTAGGTCGTCGTAACAAGACTTCGTCACTAGAGTACCACCACATAAATATTCTTCCTCAACACGGACTTTTTTTTGGGTGGTACTCCCTCTATTTAGAAATATAAAATGTTTTAGATTTGTGAAATAAATGTATCTAGATACCGTTTAGTGTATAGATTTATTTGAACCTATACACTAAAAAATATCTAGATACGAATTAGCTTCACTAATTAAAACATCTTATATTTATAAACAAAGGGACTACAAGAGAAATATACCAGAAGAAGTTTTTTACCCAGTGGTTAAGCATACTCAACACCAACTTCTTACAACACTGTGTTAATTGTTGACATTATGTTATTTGCAATGTCTATACGCGTCTCAAAGCATTTTTGCATGGTCCCATCTCGTATTCGCTATTCCTACCATGCTTTTCGTTGGCCCCGCTCAAATTTTGAATGAAACCATCCAAAATTTGACAGTCGCGTGCTTCCTTAATTAGGACATTTTCATTTTCCCTCTACTAAAACCCCATTATCCTCTGTGCACTAAATTATCTACGTCATCACCACCCATAGATTGCACCATTGACGGTGACTGACGACTGCCAGAAGTCACCATCTTAAGTCGACACCTTACACAAGATCTAATGCCCCCTCCATCGCCCACCCCTCTGTCGTACTTCACTGATGTTGTCTAGGTCAAGGGTAAGTCTTCTGTACTACACTGCTTTGTTCCCATCTTTTCACCTTGTGTGTACTCCCTCAATTTGTATCTTGGAGATGCCTCTATTTTCATTGCTTCTCCTTGTGTAGATGACACATGGGGTGAAAAGAAATACTTCTTTGTAGCAGCAAAAAGTCTTGGTGCTTACAGAGTACGAACAACGAAGATTGAACATCATGGAAGCGAACAATGCAAGAATCAGAGGAAACAATTTACATACAATTTCCTTATATGGCCATCTTCACACAAAGCACCACGTTGCTTCTGGAGAAAAATATTGGAGATGAGGTATGTATACTCCCTCTGTCCGGAAATATCCTGCATTCTGGGTTTAGTTAAGGTCAAACTTTGTAAAGTTTGATCAAACATATAGAAAAATTTATATACATCTATAATATAACATAAGTACCATTAGAATCGTCATAAGATATATTTTCATATTATATACATTAGGTGTTATAGATGTTTATAGTTTTTTCTATATGGTCTATCAAACCTAAAATGCATGGTAATTATTGACAGAGGGAGTACTTGCCTAATTGTGATTTTATAACTTTCACTGTTACTAGTTACCCTTTAATTTCAATTGCAGCATGAAGGAATAGATGAACATTAAGATCCTTTGTTTCAGGATTGACAGGGAGTTGAAGAAGAAGAAGAAGAAGAAGAAGAAGAAGAAGATGATGATGATGAGGAGGAGGAGGAGGAGGATGGAACCGTGGATGACAACAATGAGGAAGATGATTTACGTGTATAGTATTTAGATGATTATTTAGGTGTAGTTTAATTAGATGATTTAGATGTAGATGATTTAGGTGTAGTTTATTTAGATGTAGATGATTTAGGTGTAGATGATTTAGATGTAGATGATTTAGGTGTAGATGATTAAAATGTTGATAATTTAGGTTTTAGATGATTTAGGCTTAGATGTAGGTATAAATGATTTATGTGTAGATGATTTAGGTTGTACTTAGATAATTTAGATAGATGAATTAATCAATAATGTAATTATAGCATTTTTGTTTTTTACTTTTTTTGTTAGCACTACATCTGCCATTTTGGTAGATGAGCCACGTTGTTATCGTTGCATTTACAAGAAAAAGACGAAGGTGACCATGTGGGCAGTGACCATCAATGTCCTCGCTTCAAGAACCACCTTGGCATTTGTAGGGACTAGTTGTCTAGGACATTGCATCTCACACCTACGACTAGACGACAATAGTGCACTATAGGGAGAGGGCGAGGCTAAACATTCTCCGGTATCGAGGGCCGGGGATATGGAGGGTCAACATCACCTGGTATCGAGGCACAACATTAGTACTTACCGGACCGATGATTGTATTTTGTCATCTGGATCTTATGACGGTAGAAGAGATGATTGCATAACCTACAGTCAGAAGGCAAGTTCATCCTTGCACAACCCTTGTGATATCAGGGTTGCATACCTTGTGAAAGTGTATTCTTACATGTCCATTGAATTATTTGACAAAAATCCTTTTCTTAAACTCTATCAATTGCATTAAAAGCAAAATACTATTTTAAGAATGAAATGAGACATGAAATGGTGGACGGTGAAACCAGGATTGAAATACATGGAAGGTATGCCATGTGGTGGAGGTTCCATCGTATTGGGAAAGTTAGGACACAACAACCAATGTAGTTAGTGATTCGAAGCGCCATATAAACTGTGCTAACCACGGATCCTGAAAATGGGATGGTCAAGTCAGCTAGACCTTCTTCCTTCTGTTTTTCCTCGTATATCTAGTCGGGTTGTGAACCAGAGTGGTGATTAGCAGGTGGGATTTCATGATGTCCCTATCCTATGCTGCAGGATAACTACTGGGTATATTAGAAGGGAGGGTAATTGGGCGTAGGTCTCGTGACCAAAAATCATTACAAAGAATTGGGAAGCGGGATTATGGAGAGGCTAGTTATTGGCTAGTTTTTAGATCGGACCTCAGACCATGGAAGGTTGGACGGAGAATTGTGTGCATACATTTTTCAGTTGTGTAAAAAGGCTAAAGATATTTGTGGGTAAAGTAGCGCAACTCTCGAGAATGTATAAACGTGCCATGATACTCCATGTTCTGTGAAAGAACTGCGATCGTAGCATGGAAAGGAACTCCATGAAGTTCTCACAACCCATGAAGACTGATATACATAGAATTTTATAAACTAAAACTTATCTTTTCTAACAAAAACTGATTTTGAAAACCTGCACAACCCTAGAATGTTTGATCCACGGCTATAGATGGTGCATCAAACAACCACATAGTTAGAACTTGCTGAGTATGCACATACTTAATCTATCCTTCTTATCCCTTGCTTAGGTATTAAAGTCAATGATGAAACTACAAACGTGGTACTATAAGACTTAGGAGGCATCTACACGAAGTTATAGTTATCTCAACGAAGTCAATGGATCCAGTACTTCAAATAGTGATGGTGAAGATCAAGTTAAACCTATACGAGACTCAATTCCCAAGGATAGGAATCATACCAATAAAAGTTGCTACTAGAGCAAATAGAAAACTTTTAGATATCGAGATATGCCTAGAAGTAGATCTAGTGTTAGATTAGACTACAAGCTTCTTCTTCTGGATCTTGGCTTGAACATGAATTTACCTGGCGAGCTCATTTGTGTCATGGAAGTTCTGATTTGAATACATAGTTATACCTTGGACCTGCGATGTTTCTATTATACTATTCTGGTAGGTGCAATATGAACGACGTTCCATGAGTGTTATGCCGATGACTTACACACTACAACATGCAGTGGTGTGCTAGGGTCACCATAACTAGTCCACTCTTATGGTGGAGAGCGATGATGAGGCGTCGGTGAGGAAGGAGAGGCTACCATAGGATATTTCGTAAGCAGTTCCCCATCCAATCTTCCTTCAACGGTGGATTGCAAACTATCTGTTTTGTGGTTTTTGATATCCGCCTCTGTATGTTCTAAGATCGCGTCGAGGACCCTTTTTATAGAAGATTTTAGGACAAAATGAAGATGATGGAAGTGTAATCAACAACATCGGGGCTTCAATGTGGAAAAGAGAAGGGGTGGCTCGTCCTGGTATAGTGACTGCGCCATGGGCCTCTTTCCCTGCCCATTCACCTCCTAATGGCCCACTTTAGGTCATTTTGTTCGTCTCGAAGATTCTGAAGTGTGCTCTCTTATCTTGCCCCTTTTGGGCCCCGTAGCCCCTAAAAAATTAAAAATACTAACACAAGATGTTTTCTGTTAGACAAAGTTATAACCAAAATGAAGGAAATCATTGGTAAATGTTACTGGTATGGTAGCGTCCGAACCACGCGCTACTAGTAGGAAAAGACGCACACCACCAGTAGTACTTTTCCTACTAGTCTGTAGTGCCGCTCATCGATTGTATTGTCTTCCACGAGCCGGCGTGTCAACCCTCGCCACCTCCGAGAAGGCTTACCTTCCGTAGCCAGAAGAAGCCATTGTCGTCGCCGAAGAACAATGCGAAGGAGGTGGAGGAGCAGTGGCATGCAGATGTGTGCCGCCACCAACCCAGGGGACTCTCCGGGGCTTAGGCTCGCACTCGAAACATCGCCCAACGACCCGAGTGGGATAGTGGCGCTGCTGCCAAAGATGGCATGCTATAGTGAAAACTTCAACGACATCGACGACAACAACGACGACGTCAGCCCTAACGACATCAAGGACAACGACGGCGAGGAGGGCCCCATCAACTACAGCTGGTTCTACAACCTGCAGCCCCCCTCCTGCAGCGACTAGATTTGGTTTAAATTTAGGTTTGTTACACTTTGTAAATATAATCAAAATTTAAATAAAATTTGAAAAGTTTGACGAGTTTTAAAAAAGTTATGAAGTGCACGGCTGGAGAGAGGCGCCCCCGTACGCGACTACTTGTGCCGGCGCTCCCATACGCCGGATCCGTGACAGCATTTGGGGGCGAAAGAGTGAAGTCGCTCTACCACCTAAAAGCGATCTGCTTTATTCGTAGACGATTCCGGCCGGACGAGCGATTGGTACGGAAGATACCGCGGTGTGGAGTATATCTGCATGCATGCGTGATGCCGCGGGAACGATAGAAAAAACGCGCGCGCACTTGTGACTCTGACGCCTCAGCTGCTCGACCAGACCATTCTTCCTTCTCGATTGAGAACCTTGAAACATAAGGTGCTGACATAACGGAAATGTTTGTGACTCGCGCACGAGTAGAATTTTGTGACCATTTTCATTTGGTTCTCATGTAGACATCAACTGGATAGACAATGCGTCGGACATGTATATACATGCATGCATGCAGAATGCCAAATGGTCTTTCGAAAAACAAAATGCATACCAAATGTTAGTGGAAAAGCAAAGCTACAACCTTTAGCACTATCTCTAGAAGCTAAGATGTGCTGACAATTAGAATTTTTTTATCAAAAAGTTGAATTATTCATTTTGAGCGAGGGAATCTTAGCAGCAACTCTCATATCTCGGGGCTATATTTTCTCTCTCTCTTCTACGCATGGCTTTTTTTTTGTAAAACCTACCACCCTTCCTATTTGTAATTACACGACTTCCTAGAATGCATAGTCTTTGTCATTTCTATCTTTTGACATCATTAAATTTTGGCAAGGTAAGAATAACAAATACTTGAATTGTCTTTTTTAAATTAGAGTGATTCTTTTTATTTGTCCATGTTTGTACATTTGTGAAATGTCTTACACCCTATAAAGTTCTCTGTCACATTTTATCATGCAGTTGTTACATCGTGCAATGTTTATGTGGAAGCATAAATATGGTTGGCATGTCCATGTGGCTCCCAACCGCGTGCAACTATAACACGAACCATGAAAAAACCTTGCCCACATCTTCTTCTGCCATTGGGGGAAGCCTTCATATAATTAAAGATCGGCTGGCAGTCTTGTTGCGATGATAGTTGCCGCTTTCGTCTAAATCCCTAACCCTTCCAAGCATGCAGTGAGAAAAGTTAAAAAATGGCTAAGTTACACGGTTCGAGTTTGGAGCCATTTAGACACACCTATAGATGTTTGTGCTTCCCATTTACCATCCGGACTAGTTATGTCGACTTGACATGGCTACCTAGCCTGGTCAAAAAATCAGGGAACCATTAATATTCGTAAAAAACCCGACACGATGTAACAACTAAAAGATATAGTATAACAGAAATCTTAAATGGGTTAACCTAAAACAAATGTACTACAAACAATGAAATTTGATGCAAATAATATTCTCTTAATAATTTTCAACCACAATATATGTACAAAATTAATGGTTAAAGATACGTAGAGCGGGCCTTGTCATCTGTTTAGGAATGGAGAGAGCAATATTATTTACACTACCATATCATTACCTTGGTTAGAAGACGTGCAAGATTTTGGTGTAAGGTTAGAAAATGGCAAAAACATGAAAGGGACTGAAAATATGAGAAGGTGCATGGTAGCTTTTGCGATGAAAAAAGAAAAAGACTTGTCATCGAAGTGGCCGGCATTTCTCAAAGTGGCGAGTGACGCACGCCTGTGCTGGCATATTTTTTTATTGGTCTTAATCGTGCATGTCATGCATGGCAAAGTAAGATCGCTTAACGAACAAATTGAACCAACACCTAAAAGAGGCAGATGATTCGCGCCAAAGTCGGACCAGCAGTGAAAACGAGTGTTGCACCGTTGTTGCGCCGACGACGTGCATGCGAGTGCGTATTTACGTCACGTTTGTGTTTGAGCTAGTATAAGCGTACGCGGCGCTGCTTGAGACACAGGTGCGCGCGTCGGCTGCCTCATCGACGTCGATCCATCCTTGTCGCTTACGTTTTTTTTAATATTATAGTCATCATGCCTTTGAACATAAGGAATCGATCTTCTGAAAAATATAACGAAAACGAGTGCGACGTCGTAGTTTGGATGTTCGACAAGAGATTACCGTCATTCCGTTAGTCATGCGTTAAGCTGCATGGGGGGAGACTATTAATTTACCGTTTACAAGATTAATTTATTTTTTAGTTGATGGGTATATTCGAATAGATAAAAGGACAGTATATGTAAAAACAAATCACTGCAGCTAGCTATTAGGGTGGGTCATGCATGTAGTCCTGCATCTCAGTACATATATATCCATCATGTTCGACTCTCTACCTGAAAAAAGATTTAGCTAGGGCCTAACCTAAAACTGAATCACCAAACTTGAATCAATTGAAGGCCGCAAAAAAGAGCATTGTAGCCTTGTAGGACTAGAGCTAATTAAAACTAGCTGGACCCATTCATCAACTGAACCAATTAAACGAAAATCTCTCATAATGATGTGCAGCTAGCAGATATATGGAATGTCGTGAATATGCCAAAAAGCTGAGGCATAACAATCACACGGGCCATGTACGCGCGCGTGCAAACATGACGAGTCTGTTGCCTAGGCAACGTTAAGGTTGTTGCAAGTGTCAGCCCCATTCTCAAGGAGAGTCGACCCAGCTATAGCTAGCTAGGGCGCTCCTGCCTCCGTTGCCACGAAGCTTCTTCAAGATCATCTGCTTCTTCGCTACACACCGGCGAATCCGGAACGCGACGAGTGCCGACGACAAGTTTCAGTCCCATGCATAACTAACTCCAGAGAGCGAGAGATGGAGGTTTCAGTCCCACCTCAAAATAAAGTAGATAGATAGCTAGGCCAGGATGGATGAAGAGTTTGTTAGCCTTGTTCCCTTGGCTGATGGCTATGGCTCAACACATGGTTGGTACAGCTAGTGACAAGATGAGACACACAGTCATACATGCACACTGGTGATTTCAACACTGATGATGATATGATATATGCTCAAAGCGTGTACTTGATTTGGACTAGGGCTTAGAGGCCTCTTGAAGGAACCCCCGTGAAATGAAAATGGAATGGAATAGATGGTTGGTGAAGTGGCACACTAGCTAGCTAAGCTTGAAACCTACTACCACATCCCACTTGTCTCTTAGCTAGCTAGTAGAAGGATCGAGGTGCGATGTGCGTGCATTCGTGGTGCTACATAGCTCTATAAATTGGTGCAACTATTGGTTGCTTCAGCCATCCATCATTCATTCGATCGGGCTTGCATTGCATCGTTCTAGCTAGAGAGTCCATCATCCGCCATGGCTAGAGAGATGGAGAAGACAAGGAAGGCCACCTCCCCTAAGGTTGGGAAATGCATGAGATACATACATAGATCATAGATGCATCTTCTTGCCTGCCGTTTTAGCTAGGATTCATCAGTTGGGTCTTTGTTTTCCCGGCCTTACACATGCATTAGTGGTGTAGGAAGCTGTGATATGTAGCATGTTCAATGGTGTTCCTGCTCATCATATGGTTCAAGCTGGACGACTTTTGGTTCTTTTTTGGTTTTTAGTTCTAGCATAGTGCTGACAGCTTAATTATGAGTTCTCCCCTTGAACATTTGTATATTCTTGCATAAGTTACGACTAAGTTGCCTGATCTCTCTTAGTGACACGTACGTCTTGTTTTCAGTTACTTCCAAGTTAGTTAAAGTCTTTCCGGACAAGCACTGGGCGATTGTGTTAGCTTGGGTATCATTTTCCTTACTTTTTTTCTGTAACTGTCCAAGTGGTCAAGGCAAGCTACGCTAGCTAATCAGCTTGCTACAGCTATGCACATAGAGTGCGGGACTGCGGGGGACATGGTTTTAAAAGCTTATCTTATAATAAAGTTGGTTTAATTTAAACTTTTTGTGGGAGTTAATTTTTTTATGGTTGACTCAGTTAGTATTTTTATTTGTTTCCCTGCAGAGCACTTCCACTAGTTCAGGTCCGAAGAGCCCAGCTAGGAACGGAGGGTCTCCACCTCATCAGAAGAACATCACCGAGGTACATTTTTAAAGAAACTGGATTATGTACACTGAAGACATGGGAGGCCAAACTTTCAAAAGCGCAACATCTCATTCTCATCTCATATCTAGCTAAAGTCCTTTTCTATGACTACATTTTCTTTCACGTATTCTGGGTATGAATTTGCATTCAAACTGTTTTACTAATAGTTTTCTCGAATTACTTTCTAGCCACGACGGAAAAATGAGCAGCAAAGCGTCCGTAAAGGAGGTCCAGACTTGGCAACTCAGGATGAGAGCAAACGTCGTTCTCCAACTTCACAAACCTCACCCAAGGTTCATTTAATTTTTTTATGGATATAAGTAACTAACTCAAAGTACAATTGCTTACATCATGAAGATATTTAAATACACCCTGAAATAATTAATAATTTTATATGACTGTTCCCTATATCAGAAAGCCACAAAACACGAGCAGCCGCTGAGCTACTGCAGGCTTCACACCGAGGAACGAGCCATAAGGAGAGCCGGTTACAATTACCAGGTTATACAGATTCACATTTGTTTTCCTTGTCATAACTTGATAGCTATGTACCCTCTACTTTGACAAGCTAAAGTTGCGAGGAACTTAAAATGTTCACTTGGTACAGGTTGCTAGCAAGATAAATACCATGGAAATAATTCGTAGATTTGAGGACAAGTTGTCACAGGTGATGTAATGTCGGGTACATATACATATGTTTCCTTTGATATTTGATAATTAGACGATGCTTAACCAAGTGGTTTATTACTACACACGTACATCAGGTGATGGAGGAGCGTGAGATCAAGATGATGAGGAAGGAGATGGTTCCCAAGGCCCAACTTATGCCAGCATTTGACAAGCCATTCCACCCACAAAGGCAACTGTTTATCCACATTTGCATGATCATATATCTAAATCATTAGCACAACTGATTATATCGCTGAACAAACTTATGATTAATCCATCAAAGATGTGGTCACAGTCACTGTGTAGAACATTATTAGGCGAATATTGATGCAGTGTAGAATAATATAATCCAATAAAAATGATTAGATTATTGAACCCAAATGGATAGACATATACAGGAACAGATTAAAGGGAAAAAAGGACACATGAGTACATTTGAACAGTTGGTAGGAGTCCATATATAGCTAGCTTTTGGCTTGAGTGGAGCTTTTGTACGTGTAGTACACAAAGTGAAGGGACTAACTAAACTATTAACGACATGGTTAATCAATTCAATGCTACACTAATTAGAAACAAAGGTATACTACATAGATGCTGATGTTGCCGTACGTGCATGGATGCAGGTCGAGGAGGCCCCTCACCGTGCCCAAGGAGCCGAGCTTCCTGAGGCTGAAATGCTGCATCGGCGGCGAGTTCCACCGCCATTTCTGCTACAGCGGCGGCGCCGCCAAGGCCATCCATTGATAATATACAACATCGATGGACGGATCATGATGTGTATTTTTTTGCATGCGCAGTAGCAGCAGTGTTTCAACTCGATCTTCGATCTTACTTTGCTGCCTGCCAATCGTTTTCACGTCCGTACCGTACGTAGCTGATAGTGCGTTCTTTCTCTTTCTTCTTTCTCTCGCCCTCTCACTCTTCTTTTCCTTGTTTCTCGGATCCTTTCTTCAATTGCGTCAACTAAAGGTTAGGAGATAAAGAATGGCTCCACCATCAGGATGTATGTATGCATGTCTGTAGATCGATCTGGTGGTAATAATGAAAGAAAGAAAAAAGAGCTTGCGTTGTACTCCACAGATGACCATATGCATGAGAATGTTCTTCTGCATGCTCAGATGCATGTTTGCTCGATCGATATCCCATGCATGCATGTTTATGTTGTCAAAGAAGGATACATGAACGCATGCAAGTCACTTTCATGTAGTATGTAGGAAATTGTTCAACCCTGGTTCAGATCTAAAACTGAAAGCAAGTCGCTCATAGATTTAAGTTGAACCAGAATGAGCATGCATGCGTAATCAGTACTACAGTGTGGCCTGCAACGTAAAGGATGTGGATGATCTTCATCTTCCAGGTAGGCTTGCGGTCGCCGCGACGCATGCGCCGCCGTCCCTGTCAGGGTAAAAGCTTCCATGTATGCAACGGGTGAAGCATTGCGACAACGACACCAACCGCGCGTACAATGTAGTCAAACGCTACAAAAGGAATTAATTAAGCCCAGTCTCTCTCTATTTTACGGGCTTGGGCGAGCCTTTCGTTTCTCAGCCCAAGCAAGGATGCACAGGTACAACTCCGGCCTTCTGTACATGGCTACCTTTGGCGAGGCCCATTAACACAGGTACATTTGGTGAGGAACTTTAAATTTCTTCAACCGAAGAAACACTTATCTTTTTGTGTTCATGTAGTTTATAAGAATTGCTCATGATATTAAATAAATTGTACATGCATTTCATAGTTACTGTTTCATATACATACAAAAACAGTATTGATCTACTTCTAAGTTAATTTTCCTATAAATTAAAAATATGCATGCATTAACCAAAAACTATATGTCCATATAGATCAAATAATACGTCCATATATTAGAAAGTGTTCATGTAGCTAGAAAAAGGAAAATGAAAAATAGAGAACAAGAAAAAGGGAAATTAAGAAAATTTACAAAAAATTCATGTATTACATATTAAGTTAATGACTTTTTGAAAAGAAAAGGAAAAAAACAAGAATAAGGAAAATGAGAAGGTTAAATTTTTCTATGTATTTGAATAAAAATAGGTAGAAAAGAAGAACAATAAACTAGAAAAATATAATGAGAATAAATCTTAAAGATAAAGTAATAAGAAAGTAAAAGACAAAAATGAATATAAAACAAAAATGTGACAACAAGAAAAAAGAAACCTCAACTTATTGGGCTGGTCCTTCCGTAAAAGTATGTGGAGTTACTTCCCTCGACGAGGTAACGAGCATCAAATATGATTCTTGATAAATTCATTGGTTCACCATTTTCATATAAGCTCATGACGGATCGGTAACCGAAGGGAAGAATTCGCATTCTTTATTTAAATCTGATTTTGGGCCGGACCAGACCGCTAATATAGCGGACCTTATTTCTGGTCATCCTTAAGTTTGAATAAATGTCATGGATGTATGCTTACCCGCAAGAAAACAAAAATGTAATGAATCACTATAGAAATGGATGGATACGCCGACGGCCGGGCGCTACGCCGAAGGCCAAACATCGGGGTTGTCGGCATAGGCCGTGACCAGGCCAGTCCCCCTCAAGCAGTCGTCAGCGTAGAATTGCCCTCGGCGTAGCCTATGCTACACCGACGGCTGCCGTCGGCGTAGTTTTTTTTATCTTATTGAACTTTGAAAAATCATAACTAAATTATTCTAATTCGGAAAAATACATATAATATATCAAAATTTGCAGAAAAATAAGATCTATATATTTACACTCAAATATTACACATCTATAAATAAAAATTAAGTGAAGCATAGAACATTATATATAGTTCAAAACTGGCATAAGAAATTCAAAAACGATCCAAAAAATGCAAAACCTTCACGTGGTGTCATATTATGCGACATAGTTAGAAGAAAAAATATAAAACTTGGTATATTGATTATGTCAAAAAAAACCTTCACACAAAATGACCTATCTCATTAGAGGTATCTTGTCTTTCGGGTCAAATTATGAAAGTTATGGCTAAAATCAAGTTATAGTTTGTGATTGTATCCATATTGTGCATACATGTGCATCATGGAATGACGAATAATGTTGCAGGAGGAAGTTTTCCTTTTCGTTGTACCAAAAAACCATTTTCCATGTTCCGAGTACAAAAAACGGACGGTTTTGTGAAGCAACCACCAAATGGCTATTTCAAAATACTACCACCACATTTTTACAAACTACTATACCACCTTACATGGACAATGTCCTAACAGGGGGATCTCAAACATTTCCGTCTATCCCTGGTGAAATAGACAAATTCATGTCGAATAGGTATGAAGTGAGTTAGATATAAATTATAGGTACATGATCTGATGCTCATAATTTTTTATAAAAAATATTTTTAGGTTCACAATATGCTATTTCATCAGAGATTCACTTCAAGTTTATCGAGGCTCAGCTCCGAGCTAAGAATCTTCATGCCCGCCGTTTGACAAAGTTTGACGATAATTTAAAATGGGCATAAGAAATTCAAAAACGATCCAAACAATACGAAACCTTTGCGTGGTGTCATATTATGTGACATAGTTACAAGGAAACATATCAAACTTGGTATATTGATTATGTCTAAAAAAACTTCACAAAATTATCTATCTCATTCGAGGTTTCTTGGCTTTTGAGTCAAATGACCAATGTTATGGCTAGAATCAAGGCATAGTTTGTGATAATGTGTCCATATTGTGCATGCATGTGCATCATGGGATGACGAACAATGTTGCAGTAGGAAGTTTTGCTTTTTGTCGCACCAAAAAGCCATTTTCCATTTTCTGAGTGCAAAAAACAAACGGTTTTGTGAAGGAACCACCAAATGGCTAATTCAAAATTCCACCACCACATTTTTCCAAAATACTATATCACCTTACATGGAAAATGTCCTAACAGAGGGATCTCAAACCTTTCCGTCTATCTCTGGTGAAAAGACAAATTCCTACCAAATCGGTAAGAAGTGGTTCATATATGAACTATAGGTACATGATCTGATGCTCATGATTTTTACAAAAATCATTTTTAGGTTCACAATATGCTATTTCATCAGAGATCCACTCCAAGTTTATCGAGGCTCAGCCCTGAGCTAAGAATCTTCATGCCCGTCGTTCGACAAAGTTTGACGATAGTTTAAAATAGGCATAAAAAAATTCAAAAACGATCCAAACAATGCGAAACCTTCTCGTGATGTCGTATTATATGACATAGTTACAAGGAAAAAATATCAAACTTGGTATATTGATTATGTCTAAAAAACCTTCACAAAATGACCTATCTCATTCGAGGTTACCAAAAATCCATTTTCCATTTTAAACGGGCAAATAAAATTATGACTAGAATCACTGCATAGATTGTGATAAGTTGATATATTGATATCATATTTAGATTTCTCTTATTTTTCTGATCGATTTAGACATATTATTTGTTGAATTCCGATTTACGGATTTAAAGATATTAATTATTCCATATTAAATAGAAAAATATAAAAAAATCATTATATTTTTATTTGAATTCAATAATATTTTTACTTATTCATTATTATTTACTTAAATAATTGTTTACAATTTTAAAAAATACAAACATGTGACATGATGATATAAGAGTTAATAGGATTGATATCATAGTATTAACAATAATGTATGAATTTCTGTGCGAAAACAGATTCTAAAAAAAAAAAAAGTTAAGCGTGCTGGAGCTGGAGTAGTGAGGATGGGTGATGGACCGGAAAGTTTGACCAAGACTATAATTTAATAAAATATTAAGCATAATTAGTGTTAAAAATATTCAAAGTGAGAGATTAGCGAGTTAAATACTTCAAAGATTAAAAAAATGATTTTTTTTAAAAAAATTAGAAAATATAAAAAATATTTCTACAACCGGCCGACAGGCTATGCCGACGGCCGCTACGCCGAAGACAGCCATTGGCGTAGCGAATGCCGACGGTATTTTGATACGTCGGCGGCCTCCGCATGCTCCGCCAAGGGAGACATTTGCCGAGGAGCCTACGCCGAGAGCAGCCGTGGGCAACTGGGCGGAGCATACGTCGAGGACTTTTTGGCCTACGCCGACGGTTTTTTGCCCTCGGATCGTGCCCGTCATGTAGATGCATGCTGTAAACTAATGTTAAACCAATTTGCTTGACCCGCAAGAAGTTTGAGTTTAGGGTTTAAACATGGGTTTAGAGTTTAAGCTTGCTGCAAGTATGTGAAACAAGGACTGCACTATTGGTCCCAGCCGTACCTAAGCTATCTGTCCCCCAACATGTATCGACCATATATATGAGTTTCAGAACGTACGTATACCTGCCTTTTGGACGCAAGAGTTATCGCATGTGAAGACCGGTCCTGCCGTGTCAGCTGGTCTCCTAACAGCTTGCATATATGTATGGTTATCTCTCTCTCAAACATACATCTGCAGATCTGTTCTCTAGTGCTTTGTCCAACGGCATGCATAACTGTAGTTTGTTTGGTTTCTGGTTCAGACCAGAGAAACTCGCTTGCAAATGGACAAACGCTAGCCGGCCGGTGCATGTGTGCCAGAGATCTCAGAGGAAGGAGAAGAACAGGAGAAAGGCGACAAGCGCTGCGAGCTTGACTACTGTAGCTGCATACCAGTGCGTGTTGCTTGAGAATTTATTGGCCTGGAGCGCTATACCAGCAGCTACCCTCCTCGTTGGTGTATGCATGCAGCAGATCGGATATAGGGAGAAGGGGGATTTAGTAAGACGTTGAATTTGTCTTGTTAAACAGAGTCAGTTGAAGATCGGAGCCGTATATGATCAAGTCATGTTTAGCTACCCGATTAGGCCCCATTCGTTTAATCCCGAACACGCATGGATCAAGCTAGAATGTGGCCTCATCCCGGGTTTCCAGCCCATCGAGGTATAGTTTCCAGCCCAGTCGCTGTGACGTATTCGTTTAGCCCATGGCTGGATTACATCCTAAGGCCCTGTTCGTTTAATCCCCAACATGCATGGATTAGGTTGGATTGCGGTCCAATCCCATCTTTTCAGCCCGACATGGTAAATTTTCCAGTCCAACGAGTCCAACGTCTTCGTTTACACCCAGATAGGTTCACAGCCCAACCAACCCAGCTCATTTTCCTCTGTCTAGGCCTGGAAAAAAAGTCTGCCCACATGACCTGTGGAATTTTTCCACGAGCGCGACGCGAAGACGGGCAACTGCGGCTGTTCTGTTTCCATGACAGAGTTTCTGCGTGTTGTGGAGTAAACGAACGGAAAAATGGATGCATGGATTGGAAAAATGGATGCATGAATTATGATAACTAATCCCCAGCTGGATTGAGTGGAGCATGGGGATCAACCAAATACCGGCGTGGCTCAGATCCATGCTTGGATTCATTCCCTGATAAACGAACGAGGCCTAATAGATCTCGTCGATTTTCTTCTGTCAGGCCTTGGAAAAAATTATCGTCACGAGAGCTGTGGAATTTTTTCCATGAGCGGCGACCCTGCGCTATGCTATTTCCACGGCAGGGGTTACTGCTCGTTTTGGGCTAACCGAACGTATATATTGGTTTATGAAATAGGATAATTAATCAGCAATTGGATTGGGTGGAGCACGGGGATCAACCAAATCTCCGTGGGGATCAATTCTAGGCTTGGATTTATTCCATAGAAACCGAACGAGCCCTTATGGTTTTAGACATAGCTCATAGACTGGCTGGACTTCTTGTAATCCTAACTACATATAACAAGCTTGGCAACAAAACTAGGGATTCAGTTACGTGATTTGGCAGATGGAGGTCTTGGGGAAGAAGGAAATCCTAGGTACAGTGACAGGTTGGTGATGAAGCATACTGATGTTATCCCGCTGCTGGATCGAGCAAAAAATCTTGCTGCAGCCCAATTGTACTTAATACAAATGATGATACTTGGATTGAATTAGCAAAAAATATTGGTGCAGATTTGGGTGTCTCGGTTGATATGGTGGAGATCATCTAAATTTAATTAGAGCGCAAGAGTATGGTAGAGTAAATTTGTACCGTCAAAATAAGAAGCAAGCAACACCTGCTACAGAACCTGGAGATGTGATACTACAAACTGTTGTAATAGACACAATTCTCCGGGAACTCTAGCACTAGCCTCTAATGATGATAGCAATGGAGAAAATTATTCTTTGCGAACTTCCATTTACACTACATTCTCTAGTGGGTGAAATACTAAAGAAGCTTCAAATGTAGTTTTCACAGTTAAATCACCAGTTAAGATTGTTGAGGAGGAAAAACAAAGAAACAATGTTAGCTGGACTTACTTGGAATGACATTGGGTTAGGAGACACACTAGAGGAAAAAGGGCCATCCGTTCGCGACCCCTCAGAGCATTAGTCCCGGTTGCGCCACCAACCGGGACTAATGCTGGCACGCGTCCCGGTTGGAGCGGGCACGGGGCCAGGGGGCATTGCGTCCCGGTTGGTAAGGGGGAATACGTCCCGGTTGGAGCCACCAACCGGGACTAAAGATTTGGCCACAGCCACGTGGCGTGGCACGCACCTTTAGTCCCGGTTGCTGGCTCCAACCGGGACGTATTCTCCTGCCCTCTATAAATGCAACGCCCCAGCCCCCTCTGCCTCCACTCTGTTTTTTTGAATGGTGGAAGGTGTGAGGGGTGTGCTAGTTTTTTCTCTTCTATGCATGCACTGAAGGTGTTTGATGAAATGTTTGAGTGAATAATCCCGTTGAATTTCTCATAGAACAAAAATATAGAAGGTGTTCGAGACGCACTTGAGCTTTCTCCTCTTTATTTCCCTCGATCGAGGTTAGCAATCTTATCTTTTCTAGGTCATTGATACAATTCATGTGTCGGTTTGAATTGGTTATTTTACTATTTATGATGTCCTGTTTTTTGATAAACTTACTTATATGATGCAGATGAACGGTCAGGAATGGATGTACGGTGACCGGCGCGTAGCCGGGTATATCAAAGGCGTGGATAGATTTATCGATGTGGCTACGGCAAACAAAGAGAATGGATTTATACGTTGTTCATGTGTTCAATGTCGGAACAACAAGGAGTACTCTTCCTCGAAAATCATTCGCTGCCACCTGATTATGAAAGGTTTCATGCCCAACTATAATTGCTAGACCAAGCACGGGGAAAGAGGGGTTATGATGGAAGATGGTGAAGAAGAAGATGATGATAACAACTATCGTCATATGTTTCCTGAATACAGTGATACTGCAATGGAAGACAATGTAGAGGAAAGAGGTGAAGAACGGGCATCAAATGAGCCGGCTGATGAACTTGGTAGGGTCATTTCTGATGCAAAGCGAGACTGTGAAACAGAAAATGAGAAGTTGAAGTTAGAGGGCATGTTAGAAGATCACAAGAAATTGTTGTACCCAAATTGTGAAGATGGAAGCACAAAGCTCGGTACCACACTGGAATTGTTGCGATGGAAGGCAGAGTGTGGTCTAACTGACTCCTCATTTGAAAAGATGCTGAAAATAATGAAGACAAAGTTCCCAAAACATAACGAACTTCCCGAGAGTACCTACGAAGCAAAGAAGACTCTCTGTCCTCTGGGATTAGATGTGCAAAAGATACATGCATGCATTAATGACTGCATCCTCTACCGCGGTAAGGAGTATGAGAATTTAGATAAATGCCCGGTATGCAATGCGTTGCGGTATAAGATCAGACGAGATGACCCTGGTGATGTTGAGGGAGAGCCCCTCCGGAAGAGGGTTCCTACTAAGGTTATGTGGTATGCTCCTATAATACCAAGGTTGAAACGCATGTTCAGAAACAAAGAGCATGCCAGGTTATTGCGATGGCACAAAGAAGACCGTAAGAAAGACGGGAAGTTGAGACACCCTGCTGATGGGTCACAGTGGAGAAAAATCGAGAGAGACTTTCCAGACTTTGCAGGTGACGCAAGGAACTTATGGTTTGGTCTAAGTACGGATGGCATGAATCCTTTTGGGGAGCAGAGCTGCAGTCACAGCACCTGGCCCGTGACTCTATGTATCTACAACCTGCCTCCTTGGTTGTGCATGAAGCGTAAGTTCATTATGATGCCAGTGCTCATCCAAGGCGCAACTGGGCAACGACATTGATGTGTACCTTAGGCCATTAGTTGAAGAACTCTTACAGTTGTGGGGAAAACCAGGTGTACGTGCGTGGGATGAGAACAAACATGAAGCTAATCTCAAAATAAGCCCCCAGGATACGGAGGATAATATAGTACACGCGTTAAGGTTTCAAGAAACCAAAAGGGAAATACTATTTCCTTACAACTTCGAGTGAGTGTTATTGTCTTGTATACACTTTCTATTTCGCTTACTCGATGTTATGTATATAATTGATTAGTTATGCATTTGCAGCTTCCACTATATTCTGTTAATCATTCAACTTGACAAAGGGCGTGTACTAGTCATGGACTCGAAACATAAACCCCTTGAGACGTGGAAGGACATGCAGATACTTCTCCAGCGGTAATTCTAATCATTACGACACTATATCGGCAACGTTCGTGAATTTTATGATATCAAGTACTTAATAACTTATTTTATTCGTTTTCTACGCCGGACAGCGCTTGGAAACGGTTCACCAACAAGGCTAGGGGTGTTTGGAAAGAGTAGCTTACATTTCAACCACTAAATGTAAGCACCACTAGCTATATCCGCGCATCTCTTTGATTCTAGTTTTGATACAGTTATTATCATGCTTGATTATTATTTTGATTGAACTCTGTTCTCGTAAAGTGCCTGACGCAGGGACCAGGTAACAATCTATGTGGATACTATGTTTGCGAGTTCATCCGGCAGGCGTGCGATGAGAAGGGCAGAAATTTAGAGCAACTCCACGTACGTAAAGAATTTCTATAGTTTTTAATTACAATTAAATTGTGTTTAGTTTCATTCATATAGGCTGACTCCTTTTTTAAATCAGATCGAACGTCTACGGGACGGTCTTCTGCCAAAGGATCGCGTACGAGCAATTCAGGAGGAATTGGCGGGATTCTTGGATGCAGAAGTCCTAGACCCAAAAGGGGAATACTATTCGGCTGTGTCTAGAAAATAGGGATTGTAAAAATAGCAACTTTGAAGGAATTGGCCGGTAGCATCGAATAGCAACTTTTGTATGTAGTGCATGAACTCGATCCGTGTATTCAATGTAATATTGTCATGATATTCATGATGTAATATAAGGTTCCTTCATTGATAAGTGCAAATCACTAAATAAACAATAAAACAACCTAAATGAATTCTCTGTCGCGGCACAAAAAGTGGCGAACAACAAAGTGTGCCAAAATGAATTCTCTGCCGCGGCAGAGAAATGGGCCAAATCTCTGTCGCGGCAGAAGGTTATTAGTCCCGGTTCGTGTTACGAACCGGGACTAATGCCCCACCCCCTCGCCCTCTGCCGCTGCCACGTGTGCACCCTTTTGTCCCGGTTGGTGGGGCAACCGGGACTAAAGGTTAGGGCTTTAGTCCCGATTGCCCCGTCCCGGTTGGGCAACCGGGACTAAAGCCCCGTACCAACCGGGACCTATAGCCCCGTTTCCACCAGTGACACAACAAAGAGAGAATTTATCAAAGATATTGCTTCAGTTTCTGCTCTAGACTTCATAGTAATAGAAGAAACAATTATGCAAGATTACCCCGAGGTGATTTTAAACTCTCTTAGTGTTGATCTTGATTTCAATTTGACCAGTATACCTTCTAGGGGGAGAGTTGGGAGCATTTTAGTAGGAGTTAATAATAATAGCTTTCAAGTGCCGGAAAAGTAAATAGGTACATATCATATAAGAATTAAGTTGAGCAATAAAGTTTTTGGTTTTGTTTGGAATCTAGTAATGGTGTATGATGACCCACAATAAACTGGCAAGGTGGCTTTTTTATTGAACTAGCTCAGTTCATAAATAAATCTAAATTGCCCATGTTGATTGCTGGAGATTTCAACTTGACTAGAAGAGAGAGTGACAATAACATGCTAAATGGCTTTAATAAACTGAGTATGTTATTTAATTTGATCATAGCGCAAGGGGAGTTTATGGAAAATTTTCTCAGTGGAAGGAGATATACCTCATCCAATAATCATGAGGATAGTCGAACCAATGAATTGTTGGACATGGTTCTAGTATCTTCAACATGGGAGGAAAAATATCCTTCAGTGATGGTTACAACCTTGACTAAAGAGCACTCAAATCATACTCCCATCCTAAGACTGGATAAAAGCCTAATAAACCTGCTATTTTCAGATACAAAAAATGACGGTTTCTTAGAACTGATTTGAAAGAAATAGTCAGAAATGAATGGTCCAAAATTTTCGGGGGTGGGGGTGGGGGGGGTGATATGGAGGAACAATGACAGAATAGATTGAGGAACATGAGACAGTGTTCGAGTGGATGGAATAGAAATAGGGAAGATAAAAAATTGTTAGAAAAAATTGATAGGCTGAATATCTTCAATGAGCTGAATGGGTTGTTTGTTGCCGACAGAGCAACACAACTCCATTGTCAGCAACAACTGACCAAGAACCCATAATGCAACTCGGTCAAAGTCCCGGGACACAGTATATGTCATTACTTCCCTCACTACTCCCTTCATTATACTAAGGTGCAGCCCTATAATCCCATAACGGTGAAGTAACATGCAGTCAACGTTCCCATATTACCACCATAGAACCATATAAAAGATCAAAACTTGACCAAATTGTTAGGATATATCATGGTTTGGACTATATTTGGTAGTTTAAGTTTGTAATCTAATTCTATCTCTAATAGTCTTCTTGTCTCCCAAGTCTTCTAGTACTATATAAACAGCCCAAGGGATTACGATGTAACAACCACAATCAATATCAATACAGTTGATATTCTGCAATTCTACATGGTATCAAAGCAGTTCGCTCCGCCTAGGGTTTAGCCACCTCTTTCGCCGTGCCGCCCCCGGGGAGATCGTTTTCCGCCGGGGGCCGCAAAATAGTAGATTAGATTTTACTTCGCCAAAATTTTCTCGCCGGCCGCTTGACCGGCGTTTCTTCTTCTTTCGCCGATCATATATCGGATTGCGTCGTCCACAACCACATATTGTCATCACGCGCCTCTACTTCAACCACGGTGTCCACTCATCTCCGGCAAATCATCGCCAATGATCGTGCCAATGAGGCTCCGCGTGGCGCCCCAAGGGACGTCTTCACGCGCTGCGTCGGCTTCTCCGTCCTCACGTCGTCACCACGCCGGCCTGTCTTCGCCAACATCGACCGGGACTCACGTCCCCGAGTACGTGCCTCGCCGTCAACAAAGGGTTGCACCTTCATAACCCGTGGTCATCATCGCTGATAACCATCTACACCAACAACATCGTCGCCGCCACCACCAATCGTGGTCAACGTCAACGCCAACAAAAAGTTCTTCACGAGCGACGTCGCACTCATACAAGCGGAAAATACGGGTCTAATCCCCGAAATCAACTACCGCAACAATTCAATCACCATCAACAACTACCTTGTCGTCTTCGTCCACCACGACTTCGCCGCCAGAGTCGCGGTCTAATTTTTATTTTTGCATTAAATCACTTTTCTTCTTGCAACTACTTCATCTACTTTGACAAATCGGCGAACAACTTCTACACACCGACCATTCACAGAGAATTTCTCTGCTCCTCCCTCCGGCTCTGGCTCGCATGGCTCGTGATGGTCTCTGTCTTCGCACGTCCAATGTTGGCAACATCGACGCGTGCCTTTGTCCCCGGCATGCTCCCGAGTTTGGAAAGCTCGGCAAGGCGTGTCGCCTACCTCGACTACTCCAACTCAAACTACATCTACCTCAACTACTATGACGAATTCTCCAGGCTCAACGACGACATCGACCACAACACAACGACATTATCAACTTCATTGACTTCATCAACGACGACTACATCACCAATGGAGTCATCGACCACGACTAAAACGCCCTACTTCCGGCTACATCGACATCGACATCCTCTCCCATCTCCGCCTTCGGATTATGCTACAGTCAGACTGTCTGCGTCACTACCGATCCGACTGCGGGGGAGTGTTAGAGTATATCATGCTTTGGACTATATTTGGTAGTTTAAGTTTGTAATCCAATTCTATCTCTAGTAGTCTTCTTGCCTCTCAAGTCTTCTAGTACTATATAAACAGCCCAAGGGCTCACAATGTAACAACCACAATCAATATCAATACAGTTAATATTCCGCGATTCTACACAAATACTCATTGCACACCATATAAAAATCATAGCCAATTCATCCTATGCCCTCGGATACATGGGGAACTACTCACAACGGTGAAACATGACACAAATTAGTGGCCTATGAATTACAATACAATCTTAAAGTATAACTTCACCAAAAAATAATGACAAGTTGCCAAGCATAAGCATGCACACAACAGTGAAACAATATTCTAGGGTTCAATCCACCACAAACTATGAGGGGGATGAAGTCGATCTCAAGATGGAGATGGTGGTATTGGTGAATATGGTGTTGTAGACACTCCCCCTATGCCAAGGAGTAGTTGGTGACACTACAAAAATACTCCCATGCACGACACTTTTTAGGGCAGCATAAACGAAAAGTACCTGCAGAAGTTTGTTACCCGGCGGATGAGTAGTCGTGGTACTATTTGGTCGCGTTGGCTAGTTACACGCCATGGCATACTCGATACCTCGTATATTAATGATGTCGTACGTTATTGGGGAAGTCAATGCATTTAATGCCGCAATAGCTAGATGAAGGCATATACTAGTGCGTCGAGCTTTGTACATGACTTTTACAATGTGTGCCACACTGGTGACTGGTCAAGCACCCCGTGTTGATTGGTCAGTCTTGTCTCATTGACTGGTGTGTGGCCCACGAATGGCATGGCTAGACTTTATATCACCTTATACAACTTCCTCAATTGCACCCTCGGTCAAGATATATTCTTCTACTCCCTGTCGTAGTCGCTGTACTCTTCCTAATTCTCCCTCTGGTAATCTTTAGCGGTTGGCGGTGGCGACACCCAAGCTGATGGCACACCAAGTAAGTTGTCGGTAGTTTTTATTAATCTCTCTATTGATTAGAAGATATATTCTGGTGATATTTCTCTATGTAGAATCCCAGCGGTAATCTTCAACTTGTGTAACATTGCATATGTGGCTATAGCTCCGAGCCACGTCGCATCGTTTCCATCAGTGGCGACAACGTTGGCCGTAGTTTCTTCAGGTGCCACTTTAGAGTACCGAAATGCAAGTTCGTGTTTTGGATCGATCCTCTGAACATGCCAGAGATGCAACTTCCCTCGAAGAGGAAGTTGGGGGATGACGACAACAAAGACACCGGGCATAGGTTGCAACTTCTGTCCCGGGCAGAAATCGAGTACAAAGCTGGTGAACAAACAGCGAAATCCAATGGCCTGGTTGAAGGAGATATGCCCTAGAGGCAAATTATAAAGTGTTTTTATTTGATGTATCTCTTGTATGTTCATAATTCGTTTCTTACCATGCTATAGTTATATTAATTCGAAACGTTAATACACATGTGGTATGTAAACAACCGGGTCTCTAGTTACCTCTAGTAAACTAGCTCATTGGGCAAGTGATGGTCTTATGGTTTCGAGATCATTGTGATAGTGCCGATTGACAATGAGGTCACATCATTGGAGAATGATGTGATAGACAGACACCCAAAGTTAATCACAATGAGATCTAGATACTTAAACGTTCGTCATTGATGATAACATAGAAACACCATGGCCTATATCTTTTGACTGTGAGATAATGCATAATCACTGTTTTGGAAGGAGACTTTGATGATATCAAGTATCAAGTCGTGAAAGGGTGATCATAAAGGTATCATTGGGTTTCTCTAAGGAATGGGTTGAGAAGTTTTTATCAGGACCAGGATTTGCCAATCCAAGTAACGGATAGATACATGTGGCCAACTCGGTGACGTTGCATTAATGAAGCTTGCAAGCGTATGATTGGATCATGGAATGCAACGACACGGGAACGAGTAAATAAGTTCATCGATAACGAGATCGAACACAGGTATGGAGATACTTGAAGATCAAATCTCGGATGACCTAGGTATCGTATGGCAAAAGGAATAGGACTACACAGTTAAGGTTCAAGCGATGAGATTCGTGAGTGCACGGGTGGTCATTATGGGCATCTAGGTCCCGTTGTTGATCATTAATGCAAGAGGAGTCTTGGTCATGTCTGTAGCATATCCGAGCCGAAGGGTGGAACACTTAAGGGTGGGGACGCATTGGGATCGAACTGGCACCGCGGGAGAATTAGGAGAGACCGGAAAGGTTCCAGGTAACATCCGATGTTGATCGGAAGGGGTCCGAAAGGAGTTTCGAAGTATGAAATATAGTTATATATGTGTTCTATATTAATTGGTTGAATTAATATTAAAACTTATTTTATTTTATATTTATGGGCAGCCATTTTGCTATTGGGTTGCTTCTAGAAGGGCCCATAGGGCTAGGTGCCTAATGGAAAGAGGGAGGAGGGGCCACCAGCCGAAACCCTAAGGGTTTCCCACCCGCGGGTGGGGCCCAGGGCCGACGGTGGCGGCTTGGGGGTTCCCACCCCCCTAGCCCTAGGGTTTGACCCTACCCCTCCCTACTATAAATAGAGGAGCCCCCTCCCCTCTATTTGCACCACAACAAGTTCTCTCCTCTCCCTCTAACCCCTAGAGCTCTCTCCATTAGATTGGATATAGCTATTGGGTTTAGATCTCCATCTCCCACTAGTACAAACTCGCTACTTAGTGACGTCAATTTCCCATAGGCCTCAGACGGTTTCTCATTCCGGCTCAAGCGCATAGCTTGTAAGAGCACACCACCTGAGCCGGTTTTTATTTGCGGCTCTAAGATACGCGACGTTAGAGGGTGCAAAAAGGTAAATGCCTCTAACATCTACGAGCTAGAGACAGGCAATATTTTTGACCACTTGCAAGAACTCTTCAACCTCAGACGGCCTATAATATGGACTGTCTCGAATAGTAAGGCGACCTGAGTTGGATTCTAACAAATACCGTCTCTAGAACTAGTGTGCCTCGAAGATTCTTATTAAAGTGACCGTCTCCAATGTGTGTAGACCATTTTAAATATTAGCATTCTAATTCAAACTCAATCATAGCTGACATGACACATAATCATGATTCAGCAGCCAGATAGACAGATTAACTCAAGAACTTATAGCAGCTCGATAGCGGTAACATTAGCCAGATAGTTTGGAAAATCCATACAAATTTAGCCATTACACATTATGGCAGTACATACAAAGTTCAGTCCATAAATCAATCAGAATAGCACAATTAGTACTCTCTAACAAACTAGCATTGCATTTATAATGGGCCGCCCGGTGGAAGTTGCTGAACCAGAATATGTACCTCTCGATTATCTTTTTCATCAGAGCAAAAAAGGACAATGCTATCTTCAGTCATCAAGTCGTCAAGATTGCAATTGACCTATGGACATCAGAGTAAAAAGGGACAATGCTGGCTAGATCCTATCTTCATCCTAACCATCTTTGGCTTGTTTCTCTTCATTTTCCAAACATGGACATCAATAGGTTCATCAAGGAGATTCTTTAGGTATTTTCTTGTGAACTCAGCTCCAAATGTCTAGGAAAGTATAGAGAATTTAAGAACTAGCATGCTTGTGATTACTAGAAGTATTTAAATATCACAGGGTAGCTTGTTGTTGATAACATTATCAAGAATATATCATATTACCAGCTTGCACTTCTTTTTCATGACAGATGAATATGGCAGCATGTAGATGTAGTACTTGATTTCTGGTGGAAATTCGGGTTCACACCAGTCTAAGAGGAAGTCTACATTAACTTCTTTCAGATACATGTTGTTTCCAAAAAGGCTCTGCTTATAAAAATCAGTGCCCCCTTGTGTTGAGGCCCTAATGCAACAACCAATCAATGTCTACCATCTAAACACATACAAAATAGATGACTACAATTTTGATGTTCTTTTGTTACCTCTAAACTCAATCCTGTTGGTGGGCTCTTCATCTGATGACTGTAATTCAAAACCACCAAACCTAAAGCAAAAACTATCGTTGCTAGATAGCGCTATGGCATTGCAACTGCAGGTTCCCATCTGTTAAATAGATACATATAGAGAGCATCTTAATACAATCAAGATACAGAGTGACCAATGAAGTGACAATTAAATCTCTATTGCTATAAGTGACAATTGCAGATTTTGAGATTTATACAAGGGCAAAATAGTTGGGACAGATGCAAGCCGCCTGGAGGAGGCTCTCGGATAGCTCTGTCGGGTCTTTGCAGCTCGGTAACCCCGAACCTTAAAATCGATAAGAAAACTGCAAATTCCATGGAAAGATTCTTAAATCGAAGCTGCTGATTTAGGGTTTGGGAGTTTGGTTTTCACGCATACCTACATGGATGACGAAGGGGTCCTCGAAGGAGAGGAAGAGCATCCGCACCGCAGGGGACCGGAGGCGATGGTGGTGGAGAGGCAGGGTACCGAAGGCGGCGGTGGTGGAGAGGCAGGGAACAGGAGGCGGCGGTGGTGGAGAGGCAGGGGCCCTGAGGCGGCTGACGTGCGCTCTCGACTAGGCACTTTGTTGGGAGACCCCAAGAGGAAGGTATGATGAGAACAGCAGCAAGTTTTCCCTTAGTTATGAAACCAAGGTTATCGAACCAGTAGGATCAAGGAAACAACTCCAAGGTGTTGCTAGCCACTTGGAATCCTGCACAACACAAACTCAAGACTTTGCCCCAACTTACAATGAGGTTGTCAATCTCCCTGGTTTGCTGAAAACAAAGGATTAAACATATAGTGTGGAAGGTAATGGTTGCTTGCAGAAAGTAAACAGTAACAGTAGATGATGTAACAATGGTAAAGATTAGACCGGGGTCCATAGTTCACTAGAGGTGTTATCCTTAAGATAAATAACATAACATTCTGGGTGAACAAATTACAGCAGGGCAATTGACAAGATTTATGATTCCTATGAGATTTGATTGGGCATTACAACAATATACATAAACCGCCATCCAACTGCATCTATGATTAATAATCCATCTTCAGGTTATCATCCGAACCCCTCCAGTATTAAGTTGCAAGCAATAGATTATTGCTTTAAGCAATGTGTGTAAAGTAAACAATACAATTGTTCCATGAACAAAAGATTGTTGTTTTCTCCCTAGTGGCAGCAGCACATCTACAACCTTAGAGATTTCTATCACTTCCCTAGATTCAATAGAGGCATGAACCCACTATCGAGCATAAATACTCCCTCTTGGAGTCACTAGCATCTATTTGGCCAAGATAGTTACTAGAAACGGAGAGCATCCAAGATCACAAAAAAATAGACATGATAGAATCAATAATCAATCTGACATAGTATCTCAATATCCATCGGATCCCCGCAAACACAACATGTATGATTACAAATAGATGATCTTGATCATGAACGGAGCTCACAAGATCTAAACAGGATAGCAGAAAGGAGAGGAATCAACCATCTAGCTACTGTATGGACCCATAATCCAAGAGTGAACTACTCACGCATCATACCGGAGGCTGGCATGGTGATGAAGAAGGCCTCCGGGATGATCTCTCCCCTCCGGCAGGGTGCCGGGAAGAGCTTCAGATCCTCCCGATCTAGGGACGATGGTGGCGGCGGCTATGGACTGTTTCATGGAGAGTTGATCGGGTACTTAGGCTTTTGGCATCTGGGACTTTTATAGGCGAAGAGGTGAGGCAGGGGGCGGCCAGGGCGCCCACACCATAGGGCGTCTAGCCCTAGGGTGGGCCCGTGCGGCCCTAGGGTGTGGCGGCCCTGTGGCGCTCCTTTGGTCGCCCTTCGGTCTTTGTGTTCTCCTCGGTGAAATATTGACTTTGTCTTTTGTCCCGTCCAATTCCGAGAATATTTCCTTACTAGCTTTTCTAAAACCAAAAACAGCAGAAAACAAGCAACTGGCACTGCGGCATCTTGTTAATAGGTTAGTCCCAGAAAATGTATAAAAATACCTCAAAGTGTAGACAAAGCATAGCAAAGTAGATACTAAGCAAGCATGGAACATTAAAAATTATAGATATGTTTATGACGTATCAAGCATCCCCAAGATTAACTCCTGCTTGTCCTCGAGTAGGTAAGTGATAAAAAGAATAATTTTTTAGGTGACCTGCACCATCACAATCTTGATCAAACCATTTGCAAGTATTCAAAGCTGGGATCAAAGTACTCTAAACATGAGCATGAAAGATGAAGTTCTATCAATAAGACATAGTAACTATGATGCAACATGAAAAAGATACAAACAAAGATCATGAATAATAATGCATTGAAAGACGTTTGTTTGTTTCACATATAGAAAACATAGGATAGTGGTATTTAGCTTGTCCCTCATGGAGTATCAAAACATAAATACATAGGACACCTTCCAAGTTCATAAGGGTGACTAGATACAAATAGTTCAAGAATAAGCAATATCAACATTATGAATCAATCAATAAGTTTTGGGATAATGCACATAGAACTAAGAATGACAACTATGCTCTCTTAGTTGGTGCATAAATATAGAAGGTGGAGACTCAATATAAACGTAGGAAGAAAGGCCCTTCACAAAGGGAAACAGGGTTTTCAAGTTTCATAAAGAGCTTCCAAAAATTATGGTACTTGTTAGCTTTCAGCTCTCATTGCCCCTATCATAAGCATCTTGAAGTGATTAAGGTTAAAGTGAACAAAGTATGGAGTATATGCTTGACAAGTACACGTTGGCAATCTCATGTCCCTTGAGTACGAGGGTCGTTCCACATGCTACTGAACTTTAGTTACCGGTAAGTTCTTGTCATAGTAAGTATATGTGTATCATAAAGAACCGCCAACGGGGTACCCCTTGCCCCATGATACAGGAGCTATCCCATATTAAAATGACAAGGCAACAGACAATGTGCATCTCAGCAATCTTCTTATTTACCATGGTAAATGGTGCTTTTTTCTCTTCTTTCCTCTTTTTCTCTCTCCCTCTCTCTTTTTTATAAGAAGAATGCTTCATAGATTGCTCACTATGGTTATGCTGCAAGTTTCCACCATGATTAGGCATGGCTTAGGATAGCGGCCCAGGCGTTTCTCTAACACACATACATAACTCCATGGACTTACAAGCTCCCCTTTTATTTCACACCGCCGACATCCATAAACAAAAGAGCATGATATCAACTGGGTAAATATGTACAGGTGTTGAAAGCGTTCCCCATGATAGCATGGTTCTGCTAATTCCCAACTTATAATTGCAAGCATATACAACATAGATGACACAATGGTTCAAGTTTATTAGGGGAAAAAGTAAAGTGTTCCATCAAGTTTGTGAGAGCTTTAATCACTAATTTTCACATAACAAGTTTTATTTGGAAGATAGATAAAACAAAAATATACTTGGAATTGTGTAACACACCATGCATAGGAATTTATGGTGGACTCTTTGGAATAACTTGGTTTCTTGGGAGTTGGATGCATGAGTAGAGCTTAATCAATACAAGTGGAGGCTAGCAAAATACTGAGAGCGACCAACTAAGAGAGCAATAATGGCAATAATCATGCAGAGCGACAAAACATTATCAACCAAAGCATAAAGTGGTACCACAAGTCAAAAACTAGATGATCATAGAGGCTAAGGTGACTGGTTCAGAGTCATAACATGGTGTGAGCATGTGCCAAGTCAACCCAAACAAAGCATCAAAGGAGAATACCAAAATATTATACTTTTGTATGCTAAAACAACGCAGGATTCTTGCAAGGCACATTAAGCAATCTCAATTGTTTGGAACAAGTCATGCTACAGCAATAATCACTAATCATAAGTTCAAAACAACATCTAGCATGACATGATAAAGTCTAAGCCACAGTCAAAACAAGCTCCCTTTTGTACCACTATAAGCATGAAACTCCTCTACTCCTCTCCAACACCAATCAACTTATTTGAAACATCGCAGCGAAAGAGGGGGTCCAACTACTTTATTCAAGCAAACTAAAAAAACAAAAACGAAAATTAGGATGCTCCAAGAACAACACAACAGTGCATGAAACAATAAAAACGAAGTGTCTAGAAAGAGACCTGAGGTTTTTATTGATGAAGAAGGGGATGCCCAAGCTTTGACACTTGTACCTCTTGAATATTTCTTGGGGTGACACGGGGTGGCATCCCCAAGCTTGAGCTGTTTTCCATTCTTCATCTCATTACATCATTCTTCCCCTACACTTTAAAATTTCCTTCATACAAAACTTCACACAATCTTCATTAGCAACATTAGTGCATTCAAAAGTAATAAACCTTTGGGTTTAGTTTCAAAACAGCAAAGCTTTCATTAAAGACACGAGCTACTGTAGCAATTCCTTCAAAATCCTCAATTTACCAAAGAGAACCCAAAAAGAAATCAATAAAGAGGAAAATGCAATTAATGGCAGAAATCTATCAAAACAGACGAGCAGGTAAAAACCGATTTTTTTCGAAGACCTTATGTTGCTAAAATCGAAAAGTGTTGAACTAATGAAAGTTAGGTAACAGCCTGGGGGATTTACTCAGAAAATTACAGCTCAATCCGATATACAGAGATTTTTCACGAATTTTTACACTGAAGTACAAAAATCTGTTTTGGGACAGCAACTTCCCCAAATCATACTTCTCTGTCATTAGAGGTTATTCTTGGCACAAAAATCAAACAAAAAGGATAAGGAGAGGTTATTACAGAAGTACTAACTTCCAAGTCTCAAGAAAACTATTGGGTTATCTTCCAAGAAGTACTTTTCTTTAACGCCTTTAAGTTAGGCACAAGAAGCAAGAATCAAGTATTTTCAAATGAAGAAGCATTAACATCAAATTTTGCTTTCAAAGGAGGAGCAAAGTGTAACTTCTCTCTCCTTATAGGGAAGTGTTCTATACCTTTCTTGAATGTAAATTGATATTTAATGGATCCTTCTTTCATATCAATGATGGCACCAACGGTTCTAAGAAAAGGTCTTCCCAAAATAATAGGACAAGAAGCATTGCATTCAACATCCAAAACATAGAAATCAACAGGGACATAAGCATTTTTAACCATAATATGAACATCATTAATACTCCCCATAAGTTTCTTCTTAGCATTATCATCAAGTGGGACATATAAATAGCAATCTTCCAAAGGTGGAAAATCAAACATTTCATTAATATTTCTAGGCATAATAGAGACACTAGAACCAAGGTCACATGAAGCTTTAAGATCAAAGTCATTTACTTGCATATTAATGATGGGTTCCCAACTATCTTCTACTTTCCTAGGAATAGAAGCTTTGTGTTTTAATTTTTCTTTCTTAATTTTAATGAGAGCATCTGTAATGTGTTTTGTAAAAGCCATATTCATAGCACTAGCATTAGGAGTTCTAGCAAGCTTTTGTAGGAACATAATCACTTCAGAAATATTGTAGCCATCAAGATCAAAATCAAACTTAGCATCACAGGTTGCATTGTTGTAGGAGGAATGGGGACTTCTTGTGGTTTACTAGCATCAACCCTAGTGGTGGTAATAGTACAAATACTATTGTTTCTAGCAATTTCATCTTCTCTTGCCCACTTAGCATGTAATTTAGCTAACAGTCTAACATTTTCATCAATAGTAACTTGTATGGCATGAGTAGCAGCAAAGGTACTTTCCAAGGTTTTAGGTTTAGCAGCCATTTTGTTAATCAAAGAGGATTGTGCTTCAGACAAAGATGAAATATTTTTATCAACATTCAAAAGATTTTCCTCCATAGTCTTGTTGAAAGTAGTTGTTTACTAATAAAGTATTTAAGCATGACTTCAAGTTCAGAGGGATCACTTCTATTATTGTTGTAGGAATTTCCTAAGCATTACCATTATTGGTAGGATAAGGCCTATAATTATTATTACCAAGATTATTCCTATAGGCATTGTTGCTAAAGTTGTTATTTCTAATGAAGTTCACATAAACTTGCTCTTCTTGAGCAACCAAAGAGGCTAAGGGAACATTATTTGGATCAATATGAGCTTTTCCATTAACAAGCATATACATGATAATATCAATTTTATCACTCAAGGAGGAGGTTTCTTCAACAGAATTTACCTTCTTACCATGTGGAGCTCTCTCAGTGTGCCATTCAAAATAATTAACCATCATATTATCAATGACCTTCATTGTAGCACCCAAATTAATGGTCATAAAGGTACCTCAAGCAGCAGAATCCAACAGATTCCTTGAAGAGAAGTTTAGTCCTGCATAAAAAGTCTGGATAATCATCCAAGCAGTCAGTCCATGAGTGGGACAATTCTTTACCAAAGATTTCATTCTTTCCCAAGCTTGAGCAACATGTTCATTATCAAGTTGTTTAAATTTCATTATTTCACTTCTCATAGATATAATCTTAGCAGGAGGATAGTATTTTCCAATAAAAGCATCTTTGCATTTAATCCAGGAATCAATACTATTTCTAGGCAAGGATAGCAACCATTCTTTAGCTTTTCCTCTCAAATAGAAAGGAAATAGTTTAAGCTCAATAATATCTACATCTACATCCTTATACTTTTGCATCTCACAAAGTTCAACAAAGTTATTAAGGTGGGCAGCAACATCATCAGAACTAGCACCAGAAAATTGCTCTTTCATAACAAGATTCAACAAAGCAGGCTTAATTTCATAAAAGGTAGCATCAGGAGCAGGTGGAGCAATAGGTGTACTCAAGAAATAATTATTGTTTGTGCTAGTGAAGTCACACAACTTGGTGTTCTCAGCAGAATTCAGTTTTGCAAGGGTGAAGCAAGCCCACAACAGTAGCAACTAGAGTAGGAACTAATTTTTTTTTGTGTTTTTTATAAGAAAAGGCAAACCAAACGAAACTATTTTTTCTTGTAATTTTTGATAAAAAGGAGCAAGCAAAACAAAACAAACTAAGAAAAACAAAAACAAAGTAAAGAGAGTGGTTGTGAAAGACTCCCCTTGTGAAGTTGTCCTTAGCATCCCCGACAATGGCGCCAAAAAAAGTCTTGACGTGCGCTCTCGACGTAGGCAGTTCGTTGGGAGACCCCAAGAAGAAGGTGTGATGAGCACAGCAGCAAGATTTCCCTCAGTTATGAAACCAAGGCTATCGAACCAGTAGGAGCAAGGAAACAACTCCAAGGTGTTTCTAGCAACTTGGAATCCTGCACAACACAAACTCAAGACTTTGCCCCAACTTACAGTGAGGTTGTCAATCTCCCTGGTTTGCTGAAAACAAAGGATTAAACATATAGTGTGGAAGGTAATGGTTGCTTGCAGAAAGTAAACAGTAACAGTAGATGATGTAACAATGGTAAAGATTAGACCGGGGTCCATAGTTCACTAGAGGTGTTATCCTTAAGATAAATAACATAACATTCTGGGTGAACAAATTACAGCAGGGCAATTGACAAGATTTATGATTCCTATGAGATTTGATTGGGCATTACAACAATATACATAAACCGCCATCCAACTGCATCTATGATTAATAATCCATCTTCAGGTTATCATCCGAACCCCTCCAGTATTAAGTTGCAAGCAATAGATTATTGCTTTAAGCAATGTGTGTAAAGTAAACAATACAATTGTTCCATGAACAAAAGATTGTTGTTTTCTCCCTAGTGGCAGCAGCACATCTACAACCTTAGAGATTTCTATCACTTCCCTAGATTCAATAGAGGCATGTGATTGCCTGTCAGAGAGGCCTTTGTTGGTAACCCCAAGAGAAAGGTATGATGAGCACAGCAGCAAGCTTTCCCTTAGTAGAGACCAAGGTTATCGAACCAGAAGGAGGAAGGAAACATCACGTAGGTGTTTCAAGCAATGCGGAGACCTGCACAACACAAACTCAAGACTTTGCCCCCAACGAATCAGTGAGGTTGTCAAGCTCGCCGGTTTGCTGTAACAAATGATTAAACGTATGGTGTGGAAGGTAATGGTTTGCAGCAAGTAAACAAGTAACAGTGGAAGATGTATCAATGGTAAAGATTGGACCGGGGTCCATAGTTCACTAGAGGTCCTCTCCTTAGATAAACAACATGGCATGAAGGGTAAACAAATTACAGCAGGACAATTGACAGGAACTGAGCAAGGCATAACAATGCAATTACTAGTCAGAAAGATCCTATGAGATTCGATTGGGCAATACAACAGGATACATAGACCGCCATCCAACTGCATCTATGACTAGAAGTCCACCTTTAGGTTATCATCCGAACCCCCTCCAGTATTAAGTTGCAAGCAACAGATAACTGCTTTAAGCAAAGTGTGTAAGGTAAACAGTCCACATGTTCCATGAAAAAGAGACCGTTGTTTTCTCCCTAGTAGCAACAACACATCTACAACCAAAGAGATTATTGTCACTTTCCTTGGAAACTAGAGGCATGAACACACTATCGAGCATAACTACCCCCTCTTGGAGTCACTAGCAACTACTTGGCCAAGATAGCTACTAACAACGGAGAGCTTGCAAGATCACAAACAGCACAGACATGATAGAATCATAAAGACAAAAACATTAATCAAACCAACATAATAATCTCATATCCATCGGATCCTCGCAAACACAACATGCATGATTACAAATAGATTAGATCTTGATCATGCACGGAGCTCACAAGATCTATACATGAAAGCACAAAGGAGGAGATACAACCATCTAGCTACTACATGGACCCATAGTCCAAGGTGGAACTACTCACGCATCATACCGGAGAGAAGGCCTCCGGGATGATCTCCCCTCCGGCAGGGTGCCGGGAAGAACTTCAGATCCCCCTATCTAGGGATGACGGTGGCGGTGGCTACACAAGGTTTCGTGTATATTTGATCGGGTACTTAGGGTTCTGCATTGGGGGCTTCTTATAGGCAAAGGGGGAGGCTGAGGAGGCGGCGGGGGGTCAAACCCTACCCAGGCGCGAGGCAGGGCCCACCCGCGCCTAGAGGGTTTGGCCGCCCTGGGCTGCTTCTTCGTCTCCCCTCTAGACTTCTTGTTCCCAAAGAAAAGTAATTGACTTTGACGTTTGTCCCGTCCAATTCCGAGAATATTTCTTTACTAACTTTTTTGGAACCAAAAACAGTAGAAAACGGGCAACTGGCACTATGGCAACTTGTTAATAGGTTAGTACCAGTAAACATGCAAAAAGTACCTCAAAGTGTAGAGAAAGCAAAGCAAAGTAGATACTAAACAAGCATGGAGCATCAAAAATTATAGATACGTTTATGACGTATCAAGCATCCCCAAGCTTAACTCCTGCTCGTCCTCTAGTAGGTAAGTGATAAAAAGAATAACTTTTGAGGTGACATGCACCCTCACAATAAAGATCCTACCATTTGCAAGCATTGAAAGATGGGATCAAAGAACTCTAAACATGTGCATGAAAGATGGAGTTCTAACAATAGGACAAAGTAACTATGCATGCAACATGACAAGTTACAAACAAAGATTATGAATAACATGCATTGAAAAACATTTGTTTGTTTCACATACAGAAAACATAGCATAGTGGCAATCAGCTTGTCCCGCATAGAGTAGTAAATATATGCATAGGACACCTTCAAAGTTCACAAGGGTGACTAAAAACAAGTAGCACAAGAACAAGTAATATCATAATATGCATCAATCAATAAGCTTTGGAACACTGCACACAGAATGACAACTATGCTCTCTTAATGGTGCCTAAAGGTAGAAAGTGGAGACTCAAATAAAGGTGGAAGAAAAACCTTTTATGAAGGAAGCAGGGATTTCAAGTTTCAAAAGGAGCTTCCAAAAATTATGGTACTTGTTAGCTTTAAGCCCTTATTGCCCCTATCATAAGCATCTTGAAGTGATTAAGGTTAAAGTGACAAAGATGGAGCATATGCTTGACGAAGTATAAGTTGGCAATCTCAAGTCCCTTGAATACGAGGGTCACACCTCATGCTACTCAAGTTTGTTCACCTGTAAGTTCTTGTCATTGTAAGTATTTGCATATCACTGAGAACCGTCAACGGGGTACCCCTTGCACATGGTACATGAGATTTCCCATAACCAAAATGACAAGGCAAGCAGACAATGAGAATCTCAACAATCTTCTTATTTACCATGGGAATATGGTGCTTTTTTCTCTCTTTCCTCTTTCTCAATGTGTCTATTTTTTATAAGAAGAATGCTTCATAGATGTCACTATGGTGATGCTACAAGTTCCCACCATGATTAGGCATGGCTTAGGCTAGCGGCCCAGGCGTTTATCTAACACAGGATACAAACTCCATGGACTTACAAGTTCCCTCTTTATTTCATACCGGTGACATCCATAGACAATAGAGCATGATATCAACTGAGGACAAAGTATAAGTGCAATGTTGAAAACGTTCCCCGTGACAACACAGTTCTGCTAATTCTAGCGTATAAGTGCAAGCATATACAACATAGATGAAACAATGGTTAAAGTTTATTAGGGGCAAAGAATATAAAGTGTGCCATCAAGTTTGTGAGAGCTTTAATCCACTAAGTTTTCACATAACAAAATAGTTTTTGATTGTAAGATAGCTGAAAACAAGAATACGCTTTGGAATGGTGTAACACACAATGCATAGGAATTTATAGTGGACACTTTGGAATAACTTGGTTTCTTGGGAGTTGGAAGCATGAGTAGATCTTACTCATACAAGTGGAGGCTAGAAAAAGACTAGGAGTAACCAAATAAGAGAGCAATAATGGCCAATAATCATGCAGTGCAACAAAACATTACTAATCAAAGCAAAGAGTGGTACTACAAGTCAAGGACTAAATGATCATAGAGGCTATGGTGACTTGTCATAGTCATAACATGGTGTGAGCATGTGCCAAGTCAACCCAAGCAAAACATCAAAGGAGAATACCATAATACTATGCTTTTGCATGCTAAAACAACGCATAATTTCTTCAAGGCACACTAGGCAATCTCAATGGTTTGGAACAAGACATGCTACAACAATAATCACTAAACATAAGGTCAAAACAACACCTAGCATGTCATGCTAAAGTCTAAGTCACAGTCAATGCAAGCTCCTCTTGCACTTACAAGCAAGAACTTACTACTCCTTTCCAACACCAAGCAACTTATTTGCAAAACAACACAGTGAGAACGGGGGTCCAAACTACTCTAGCAAACTAAACAAACTAATCAAAGCAAACTAAAACTAAGATGCTCCAAGAACAACACAACTGTGCATGAAACAATAAAAATGAAGTGTCTAGACAGACCTGAGCTTTTTATTGATGAAGAAGGGGATGCCTTGGGCATCCCCAAGCTTTGACGCTTGTACCTCTTGGATATTTCTTGGGGTGACACCATGGTGGCATCCTCAAGCTTGAGATTTTGTCCATTCTTCATCTCATTGCATCATTCTCTCTACACCTGAATTTTTTTCCTTCATACAAAACTTCACACAATCTTCATTAGCAACATTAGCTTATTCAAAAGATATTAGACCTCTGGCAAAGCTTTGGAACAGCAAGACTTTTCACTAAAAACACAAGCTACTGTAGTAACTCCTTCAAAAAGATCAATTTACCTAAAGAAAACTCAAAAATGAATCAATAAGAAGCAAATGCAAATAATGGCAGAAATCTGTCAAAACAGACCAGCAGGTAGAAACCAATTTTTTCGAACATCTTCTGTTTCCCAAATCAAAAGGTGTTGAACTAACAAAAGTTAGCTAACATACTGGGGGATTTATTCGTAAATTTTGAGCTCAATCGGAGTTACAAAGACTCCTCACGAATTTTTTTGGTGGAGGACAGAAATCTGTTTCGGGACAGCAACTCCCCAAATCTTACTTCCCTCTCATTAGAGGTCATTCTTGGCACAAAAAGCAAACAAAAAGGATAAGGAGATGTCATTACTGAAGTAATAACTTCCAAGACTCAAGGAAACTCTTGGGTTATCTCCCAACAAGTAATTTTTTTTAACGCCTTTAAGTTAGGCACAAGAAGCAAGAAGAACCAAGTATTTTCAAATGAAGAATTACCCCTCTTGTTCTTTCCTTTCTTACCTTTCTTCTTCTCTTTAGGGAAGATATGATTGCTTACCGGAGGAGCAAAGTGCATAATAACTTTTCCCACATCTATTACTTCTCCAATGTGTTTTAGTAGGGATCTTCCAAGTGTAATCTGTCCTTTGCCTACACATTCAATAACAAGATAATCAGTAGACACCATTTTCCCTGAGATTTTTGTAAACACACCTTCAGCTATTCCAATGGGCAATATAGTGGCATTGTTGGTGATAGAGATTTCCTCTCCTCCTTCAGTAATCTCCCAAAGACTCAAGGAATCATAAATATCTTTAGGCATGAGACAAAATTCGGACATGATATCATAGCGAGCATAAAAAAGTGTAGTATTTATAGAGACTTTGATTGTGGGAAACCACTTTGAATGTAAGACCCCACCTTTATAAAGGTAAATGTCCCTGTGATTGCAATGCTAGTCCCTGGATCAATTGCTAGTATCCACAGTTTAAGATGAAGTACACAGAAACAAAGGTCATTATTACATCGTCATTCCAGAGATAACATAGTCTTTTACTACTCCATAGCCATAGGCTAGTACAAGAGTTTAACTTAACAATATAAATAAAAGTTTTCATCTTCATGTGCCACAGGCAAGCATGTTGAGTGTAGACTCATAACCCTAATCCTCATCAGAGTAACCTGCAACATCAGAAGTTACAGCCACAGTGGGTCAATACATTGGAATAGTATTGGCAAGTGATACCTTAGTAGAATAATAGTATCTAGCTTTTACATGAATTTGGCTAAGTGTAGCTTAGGCTTTCTTTGCTCAAAATAGGTTTTACCTATCAGTTGAAAACACTAAGTTTTTGTTTGGCAAAACCTCCCAAGGAACCACCAATAGACATTGGTGAACCTTCACCCTAGTTCAACCACAAATTTTAACTTAGAAATTGGTATGAGGAGATTCTTGATAGCTTCCATGTCTTGATGCTCAAATTGTCTATTTCCGGGGACAGGGCTAAGTACTTAGATTCTTCCTTCTGCAGAGGTGGTGCACTTTCCCCACAAGACTTGATTTTCATCAAGACAGGACCTTTCATAAGCCTTCCCATAGACCAGAATGGACGTGCTCCAAACCTATCACCCTCTACCTCCAACTATCCATTTGGCTAAGTTATTGCAACCTATATGGTCCAGGCAGAGCCCATAATGCCATGTGGCTGTACTAGAAGCTTCTTAACATATGGCATCTCAAATCCCTTTGTTCCTGGGTGGCATTCCACAAGTGAGATACATAGGGTAGACCATTGAACAATAGGCCCTGGTAACCACTTAACAAAAATCCAACCAAGCAATTACCATTCCACCCAGGTGTTTCATTCACTTAGTTGTTTTATTAAGCAAAACATAAGTCAAAGACTTAGCAACATTTTTCCATAGCATGTATATAATCCACCCTTGGTTGCTACTAGCTAGGCTAAGAATGGCAATAGCAAGTATCTTAACTTAGAGAAAATTCTAACAATTCTACAACTACTAGGATTTCCCAAGCATAGCATATAGATACTTATCAAATATTATCATGCAAGCCCTATACAAAATATTTCTAATGCATAGTCAAAATATTGGAACAAAAGTATGAAGCACCACTTGCCTTGGTAGTTGGGGGAGTAACAACAATCCTCACAGTCACAATCACCACTAGCACCAAAATCTACACATAAAATGATAGCACCAAATTCACATTTCAAATAATCAAGAAAAAATACATGAATGCATGCAAATGCCATGTGATGATTTTTCTAAACCAAACCAGACAAGTGAAATAGTACTGAACAATAAACAAAACAATTGTAAACCAAATAAACTTAATTTGGCCTTTAAAACATTTTCCAATTAATTTCTATACCCAAAATATTCCTACAAATGTCTCTGCATAAAATTCTATTTTAACAGAAACCAAATACAAAACTAAGCCCATATATGTGTAGGATTTGTTTTTGTGATTCCAATGGTATATTATTTGTATTTTTTGGATAAACAGAACAAAAGTATTGAATTTACAAGTTTGAATAATCAATAGATTCAAAAACAGAATTTAAATCAAAACCCACACACGTGGGCGTGTCTGATTGGCTCGTACCGGTTTGGCCGGATCGATCAACATGAGCCGCACGATCTAAATGAAATCGCACGGGCCAGATCCACCCGTACCCCTTCGTTAAGTGATCTATTTCTACGCGTTAGATCTAGATCCAACGCTGCTGAGCACACGACCATGGATGGGCGGCGCTAGCGATGGCGGTGCGGTGGTGCTACTGGCGATGGTGTTCTGGCGATTCCAGAGGGGGATAGGGGCAGTGGTTGGTCTTACCAGCGTCGCACAGCTGCGAGGAAGCTCAACATGGTCGTGGTTGGGGCGGGGGCGTGCTCTAGCGGGGGCTAGAGCTCGTCGGAGTTCCAGGCGGCGTTGGGTCCTTGCAGACGAAGTTGTTTCCGATGCTCTGGATCGTCCTAGCACAAACCAGTGGCATCAGTAGTTGTGCAAGGACAAGGTGAACCTAGTCGTATGCAAGAGGGGTCAAGGGGCGCTCAGTATTTACCGTAATCGATCGCCGGAGTTGAGCGGCGGCTCGGTCGTTTGCGGAAATGAATGGGGACGGCGCCCTGGGTCGTGAGAAGGCAAGCAAATGGTATCAGAAGATGCACACGGACATGCTGGTCATACTTTTTTGAAGTAGAGACACAGGGGCGGTCAGGACTCACCAGAATTTGCCGTCGGAGATGCTGAGTACCGCGGCGGTGCGAGCTCGATTGTGGACAGCCTAGCGGCGCTCTGTGGTTGGTGAGTGAGGGGAAAGGAGCGGGGCGGGGAGGTGGTTATGTAGCCAGAGCGAGGGCGGCAATTACGCGCCGCATCAATGGGAATTAAGCGAGGAATCAACACGACATCATTGCGAGGAGGAAACGGTGGAGCGGGTCATCGCTTGGTGATTTGGGGACGATGCTGACGGGGCAGGTGGGTCCGAGGCATCAGCGAGAGGGGTGTGCTTGCGTGGGTGAGAAACAGAGGGAGAGGGGGAGTTTCCCGGGTGGGCTGATGGGCTGGCTTGCTGGGCCGCGGGTGGGTTGGGTTAGTTAGGTCGCTGGCTTTATTTTTTCTCCTTTTTCTCTTTTCTTTTTCTGTTTTGTTTTCTGGTTTGAATTTGAATGTCTATTTCAATTTGATTTTTTCCCAGATTTTTGTACTGTGTTTCTTGTGTCCAAGAATGTGAAAAAAATCTATTTACACTCAAAATCAATTTGGGTTTGAAAATAAATTTTAAAACCATGCCTTTAACTAGGTATTTATAATAGGCATATGAATGGTTTTAAATTTGAATTGTTTTGAAACTTTTGTGTGGCCTTGTATTTATTTTCCAATCAACACTGATCAAATACTAATCACATATAGAAATAAAACATAAACCTTGCCTCACTTGAATAAGTAATAGGCATAAATATGGTTTCTTATGTTTGTAATTTATTTGAAAAAAGATCAAATGCTTATGAATGCATGAATGCAATGCAAGCTTTACAAATTATGATTTTTGGGATGTTACAAATCTAACCCCGTTAAGGTGAATCTCGCCCTCGAGATTCGGATTGGCTAGCAAATAGGTGAGGGTGGTCCTTCCGAAGATCATCTTCTCTTTCCCATGTTGCTTCTTCTTCGGAATGATGGTTCCACTGAACTTTGCAGAATTTGATAGTCTTTGTCCGTGTAACTCTTTCTGCAGTGTCAAGAATCTTGATAGGTTTTTCCTCGTAAGTGAGATCACTTTCCAATTGGACCTCTTCCAAAGGTATAGTATCCTTCAAAGAAGTCTCTTCCATCTTCGGATGGCATTTCTTTAGCTGACTCACGTGAAACACATTGTGAACGACAGACAATGATTCAGGCAATTCAATCTCATATGCTACTTCTCCTTTACGACTCAGAATCTTGAATGGTCCAACATATCTTGGGGCCAATTTTCCTTGGACTCCAAACCTCTTCACTTCACGAAGTGGTGATACTCTAAGATAAGCTCTATCACCCACTTCATATGTGACTTCCCTACGCTTGGGGTCTGCGTAGCTCTTTTGTCGGACCTGTGCTATCTTCAATCTGTCCTTTACCAACTTGACTTTTTCTTCAGCTTCCTTGATTAGTTCTGGCCCAAACAAGTTTCTTTCTCCAACACCATTCCATAGCAATGGTGTAGTACACTTTCTCCCATAGAGAAATTCAAACGGCGCCATCTCAATACTGGCTTGATAGCTGTTGTTGTAAGAGAATTCTACGTAAGGCAGACGGTCATCCCAACTAGCTCCATAATCTAGGGCACATGCCCTCAACATATCCCCTAGAATCTGGTTGGTCCTTTCTGTCTGTCCATCAGTCTGGGGATGAAAAGCAGTACTGAATTCCAATCTCGTTCTCAATGACTCATGCAGTTGCCTCCAAAAATGGGAAGTGAATTGAGTTCCCCTATCAGACACAATACTCTTGGGTACTCCATGCAGACACACAATCCTATTCATATAGATCTTGGCTAACTTAGCACTTGTATAGGTTGTCTTCACGGGTATGAAATGAACCACTTTAGTTAGGCGATCCACTACAACCCAAATAGAATCATATCCCGATCTAGTCCTTGGCAGTCCAGTGATGAAATCCATGCCAATCTTGTCCCACTTCCAATCAGGAATAGGTAGTCGTTGTAACAATCCTGTTGGTTTCTGATGTTCCGCTTTCACTCTGCTACATACATCACACAAAGCAATATGTTCGACGATGTCCTTCTTGAGATTGTTTCACCAAAATATTTCCTTCACATCCATGTACATTTTGGTGTTACCCGAATGAATGGAATATGGTGAGTTGTGTGCTTCTTGTAAAATCATTTCCCGCAACTCCGGATCTTGCAGAATGCAGATACGTTTTCCATACCATAAAGTACCCTGTTCATCTTCACGGAATCCTTTGGCTTTTCCCTTGCCAATATTTTCCTTAATCTCTTCAATTTCCTTGTCTATCTTTTGGGCTTCTTTGATTTTGTCCAACAAGGTGGGTTGAACATCCAATGACATGAGATGTCCTTCAGGCACAATCTCCAATCTGAGATCTTTGAATTGAGCACACAGATCATCTAGCAATTCTCCTTTAGTAAGGCCATTCACATAAACCTTACGGCTTAATGCATCCGCTACAACATTTGCTTTACCGGGGTGGTATTGCAAGCTCAAGTCATAATCCTTGATGAGTTCTAGCCATCTTCTTTGTCTCATGTTGTTTCTTTCTGAGTGAAGATATACTTCAAACTTTTGTGATCTGTGAACACTTCACATCGCTTTCCCAAAAGATAATGTCTCCATGTTTTGAGTGCATGGACAACAGAGGCTAACTCTAAATCATGAGTAGGATAATTCACTTCATGAGTTTTGAGTTGTCTCGAGGCATACGCCACAACTTTCCCTTCTTGCATCAGAACTGCACCTAATCCTTGGTGAGATGCATCACAATACACTTGAAAATCTTTCTCCAAGTCTGGCAGACATAAGACTGGTGCTGTCACTAGTCTCTTTTTCAATTCTTGGAAACTGAGTTCACATCCTTCAGTCCAATCAAATTTCTTGTCTTTCTTAAGTAACTCCGTCATTGGCTTAGCTACTTTTGAGAAATTCTCAATGAACCTTCTATAGTATCCTGCCAAGCCAAGGAAACTACGGACTTCCTTCACTGACTTAGGAGATTCCCACTCAGTTATAGCTGACACTTTTGCGGGATCAACTGCTACACCATCTCCTGACACAATGTGTCCAAGAAACCCGACCTCATTACACCAGAATTCACACTTGCTGAATTTGGCATACAGTTTATGCTCTCTAAGTTTCTCAAGTATCAATAGCAAATGTCCTTCATGCTCTTCATTGCTCTTGGAGTAGATCAAAATGTCATCGATGACAACGACAACAAACTTGTCAAGAAACTCCATGAACACCTTGTTCATCATATTCATGAAGTAGGTTGGCGCATTGGTCAAACCAAATGGCATCACGGTGTACTCATATAATCCATACCTAGTGGTGAAAGCAGTCTTAGGTATGTCTTGTTCCCTTATATTTAGCTGAAAATAGCCTAATCGGAGATCAATCTTTGAGAACACACGGGCTCCTTCTAACTGACCAAACAAGTCATTAATTCTGGGCAAAGGATACTTGTTCATGATAGTCACCTCATTGAGTGAATGATAATCTATGCATAACCTATGACTTCTATCTTTCTTTTCAACAAATAAGACTGGTGCTCCCCAAGATGAAGAACTTGGTTGAATAAATCCTTTCTGCAACTGTTCTCCAAGTTGTTTCTTGAGTTCTTTCAACTCATCAACTGAAATCTTGTAAGGTCTCTTTGCTATTGGTCCCGATCCTGGCAGCAAGTCAATCAGAAACTCCACATCTCTATCTGGTGGCATTCCCGGCAATTCCTCCGGAAACACATCCTGATATTCTCTCACAATTAGCACACTGTCTATGCTAACCCCCTTAAGAGAATTTAACTTACTCCCTTTTGATTCAATGTTAGACTTGAATCTAATCTGTTTCTTAACCGGGGTTGTGAGTGCGACAGTACGGTTGGCACAATCTAGTACTCCTTCGTACTTGGTCATCCAATCCATTCCCAAAATAACATCCAATCCTTGGGAATCTAAGATTATCAGACTAACTAGAAACTTATGCTTTCCAAATTCTATCACTAGATCACGACATCCAAGACTTACTATCATATCTCCACCGGGAGAACTTACTTTTATAGGACACCCAATATTTTTAGTTGGAAATCCATTTCTATCAACAAATGCTCTTGATATGAATGAATGCGATGCACCAGTATCAAAAAGAACAAGTGCTGGAATAGAATTGAGTTTGAACTTACCAGCCACAGCATCAGATTCCTCATATATTTCTTCCACATTGATGTGGTTCACTTGTCCCTTTTGGAAAGGGTTGGGCTTGGTGGTTCCTTCAACCTTATTTTCTGGGCACTCATTTGCATAGTGTCCCATCTTCTTACACTTGAAACACTCAACCTGACTAATATCTCTCTTTGCAGGCTGACTTCCATTACCACTTCCACCTCCACTATGGTGGCTCTTGTGTCCACTCTTGTGGTTCTTATACTTGTCATTATCATGACTACTGTGATGCTTGTTGTCATGATGGCGGTTGTGGCTGTGGTGGTTGTTGTACTTTCCATGTTTATGGGATCCAGAACTCCCACTATCATCACGATGGGAATGCTTGTGAGACGATCCCGAGTTGTGCTTATCAAAACTGTGCTTCCTCTTCCTACTCTCAACCTGTTTCATCTTGTTTTCCAAGATGGTAGCCTTGTTGCAAAGCGATTGGTAAGTTGGGACATAGGCAACAGACAACTGCAGGTTCAACTCATCATTCAGTCCTTTGAGGAATTTCTCCTTCCTCTTGGCATCTGTATCAACTTCATCCGGTGCATAACGCGCCAGATTGTTGAATTCCTCAATGTATTCAGCCATGCTGCGGTGATGCTGCTTCAGATTGTGGAACTCCTTCTTCTTCAAATTCATCACTCTGGATGAGATGTGAGCTGTACGGAATCCATCCTCAAAGATAGCCCAAGTCACATCCTCAATGGGAGTGGTGATCTGAAAGTTTTCCCACCAGGTTGCTGCTGGCCCTTCTAGCAGATGTGCTGCAAACCTGACCTTCTCTTCATCGGTGCAGCCGACAGTCACTAAGTCCTTGTTCACTGAACGTAACCATTCATTGGCTACCATTGGATCAGCGGTTCCCGAGAACTTTGCAGGCCTCAGTCTTAGAAATATGGTGAGCATGTCAAATCCTGGCAGATTATTCTGGTTGTTGTTGTTGTTATTGTTATTGTTGTTGTTATTCTGATTTTGGTTCTGCATGAAGGTGGTCATCATCTGCATCAGTTGAGCTTGTGCTATCATCAACTGTTGCATCTCGGGAGTGACATTGTTTTTGTTGTTTTGGTTGGGGTTGGCACGTAGAGGAGGCATCTGTGGTTTTAATAAGGATAAGAATGAGATACCCATAGATGATTAACATGCACAATACATCACATAGACAATCACAATAACCAAGCATCAAATTAACATAGAGTTTAAACGACATAAACAACAAGTTTTGGAAAAAGCAAACACACCATAGCAACCATCCACATGTTGGATGGTCATTGGGACTCAATAATCAAAGTATGGTAGATGAAAGATAATTGAGTAGTCTACACTACTCCTCTGCATCAATCTCCACATCAACGAGGGTAAGACCTGCATTCTCCATAGCGGTCTTGTACTCATCAACACTAGCAGTCAAGGTCTCAATATTGGCCCTAAGAGCCCTCTTCTGTGAGCGAAGCCTCTCGATCACTCCCTACTGATGCTCAAGCTCGAAGTCCTTGGCCTCTAGCTCTTCCTTCATCTCCCAGATCTTCTTGTTCCTGTCTTGGACTCTTTTCTCCTGGCTCTTGAACTTCTTGTCCTGGATTTCAAACTTGGCCTCCATTTCCTTGACAATCTCGCCTTGCTCCGTGAAGAGCTTGTCCTTCTCACGAAGCTGAACCTGGAGTTCATCATTGCTAAGCATGACGTTGGTCCTATCAGTATCTGGGTGTCTAATAAGATCCTCTAGGTCCCGAAGGTACAGACGAATCGGCTCCATCGTCTCTCTAGCAGCATCCTCTTACTCTATAGCCTCACCCTCCTCGTTGCATCTCCCGAAGGGGTGAAAGTAAAGACCTCGAAGCTCGGTGGAGTGCCTCCCTACCAGGCGCCCAAGTAACTCCTGCATGACTACATCTAAGTGTTTCTCCTTGTCGTCATGCATCAGCTTGAAAGTGATGGTCTCTGTGGTTGGCTCTGACTGGCGTCCCGACTAGGTGACTCTGATGCCCCATAGGTCCTTCCTCTCAAACTTAGTGAGTGAAAGTGTCATGATGCTAGGAAGTGGAAGGTTGAGCACACTAGTGAGCTCAATGAGACGAGTACCAAAACGAGTTCCCTTGAACTCCTCGGTCGTGCTGATAACAACGTTAGGCATCTATTTTTATAAGATAGGGAAAGTTAGAATCAACACAAATAGAGATAATTCTCAAGACAAAATAACACAAGCACATCACTTAGCAACAAACACACAAGTCATGGCATACATAAATCCATTACAAACATCAAAGGTTCAACATAACTTAGACAAATTTTTGGAAGTAAAAACGATAAGTGTGGTGGTCCAACTAACAAAGTACGATACAACTCTCACTCACTAGACAAAATAGCTATCAGGGCATCCTTAGTAGCCATCTGTCTATCTTGTTCACCAGACTCCCATATTAAGTCTATGTTGTCTCCCCTTAGTTGTTGGTTGGTAGTCTCTAATTCTTGGGTATGCTTTGTTTCTTATCTAAGGTCATTTTGGGTGTTGAGCATTCTGCACTTGATTCTATCACCAAGCTCCTTGATAGCATTCCAAGCTGCATTTCTTGCAGTCAAAGAATGTTGGGTGCATTTCTGAGTTGGTGACCATGCAGAATCCTGACTCCTTGTGGTTGTCTTCCTTGTTTTTGTACAAGTGAAGTTGCACCCACCAATACTCTTCTCCTTCATCCATCACAGGGAATCCCTTGTACACAGCTGCACCATGTATCCCCATGGTAACCATAAGGTTCTTGAGTGCCTTGGGAAATTCTGTCTCACACTCCAAAGCCATGGTCATGAGTGGTCCCTTCCTCATGGCTTCGTTGATGGAGTTCATCTACAAATAGAGATGAGAAAGAAGATTAGAAAAGTTTACGAGAAGAAAAAGACAAGTGTCGAAATTTCTCAAAGTGTTGAAATTTTTTCCTTAGTGGTTTCTAATCCAATCCTAGGGTCATAATCCTACAGGCAAAACAGTGCTCTGATACCATCTGTAAGACCCCACCTTTATAAAGGTAAAGATCCCTGTGATTTCAATGCTAGTCCCTGGATCAATTGCTAGCATCCACAGTTTAAGATGAAGTACACAGAAACAAAGGTCATTATTACATCGTCATTCCAGAGATAACATAGTCTTTTACAACTCCATAGCCATAGGCTAGTACAAGAGTTTAACTTAACAATATAAATAAAAGTCTAGATCTTCATGTGCCACAGGCAAGCATGTTGAGTGTAGACTCATAACCCTAATTCTCATCAGAGTAACCTGCAACATCACAAGTTACAGCCACAGTGGGTCAATACATTGGAATAGTATTGGCAAGTGATACCTTAGTAGAATAATAGTATCTAGCTTCTACATGAATTTGGCTAAGTGTAGCTTAGGCTTGCTTTGCTCAAAATAGGTTTTACCTATCAGTTGAAAACACTAAGTTTTTGTTTGGCAAAAACTCCCAAGGAACCACCAATAGACATTGGTGAACCTTCACCCTTGTTCAACCACAAATTTTAACTTATAAATTGGTATGAGGAGATTCTTGATAGCTTCCATGTCTTGATGCTCAAATTGTCCATTTCCGGGGACACGGCTAAGTACTTAGTTTCTTCCTTCTGCAGAGGTGGTGCACTTTCCCCACAAGACTTGATTTTCATCAAGATAGGACGTTTCAGAAGCCTTCCCTTAGACCAAAATGGACGCTCTCCAAACCTATCACCCTCTACCACCAACTGTCCATTTGGCTAAGTTATTGCAACCTATATGGTCCAGGGAGAGCCCATAATGCCATGTGGCTACACTAGAAGCTTCTTAACATATGGCATCTCAAATCCCTTTGTTCCTGGGTGGCATTCCATAAGTGAGATACACAGGGTAGAGCATTGAAAAATGGGCCCTGGTAACCACTCAACAAAAATCCAACCAAGCAATTACCATTCCACCCAGGTGTTTCATTCGCTTAGTTGTTTTATTAAGCAAAACATAAGTCAAAGACTTAGCAACATTTTTCCATAGCATGTATATAATCCACCCTTGGTTGCTACTAGCTAGGCTAAGCATGGCAATAGCAAGTATCTTAACTTAGAGAAAATTCTAACAATTCTACAACTACTAGGATTTCCCAAGCATAGCATATAGATACTTAGCAAAAATTATCATGCAAGCCCTATACAAAATATTTCTAATGCATAGTAAAAATATTGGAACAAAAGTATGAAGCACCACTTTCCTTGGTAGTTGGGGGAGTAACAACAATCCTCACAGTCACAATCACCGCTAGCAACAAAATCTACACATAAAATGATAGCACCAAATTCACATTTCAAATAATCAAGAAAAAATACATGAATGCATGCAAATGCCATGTGATGATTTTTCTAAACCAAACTAGACAAGTGAAACAATGCTGAACAATAAACAAAACAACTATACACCAAATAAACTTAATTTGGCCTTTAAAACATTTTCCAATTAATTTCTATACACAAAATATGCCTACAAATGTCTCTGCATAAAATTCTATTTTAACAGAAACAAAATACAAAACTAAGCCCATAGATGTGTAGGATTTGTTTTTGTGATTCCAATGGCATATTATTTGTATTTTTTGGATAAACAGAACAAAAGTTATTGAATTTACAAGTTTGAATAATCAATAGATTCAAAAACAGAATTTAAATCAAAACCCAGACACGTGGGCGTGTCTGATTGGCCCGTACCGGTTCGATCAACGTGAGCCGCACTATATAAATGAAATCGCATGGGCCAGATCCACCCGTACCCCTTCGTTAAGTGATCTATTTCTACGCGTTAGATCTAGATCCAACGCTGTTGAGCACACGACCATGGATGGGCGGCGCTAGCGATGGCGGTGCGGCGGCGCTACTGGAGATGGTGTTCTGGAGATTCCAGAGGGGGCTAGGGGAAGTGGTTGGTCTTACCAGCGTCGCACGGCTGCGAGGAAGCTCAACGTGGTCGTGGTTGGGGCGGGGGCGTGCTGTAGCGGGGGCTAGAGCTCGTCGGAGTTGCAGGCGGCGTCGGGTCCTTGCAGACGAAGTTGTTGCCGACGCTCTCGATCGTCCTAGCACAAACCAGTGGCATCAGTAGCTGCGCAAGGACAAGGCGAACCTAGTCGTATGCAAGAGGGGTCAAGGGGCGCTCAGTATTTATCGTAATCGATCGCCCGAGTTGAGCGGCGGCTCGGTCGTTTGCAGAAATGAATGGGAACGGCGTCCTGGGTCGTGAGCAGGAAATCAAATGGTATCAGAAGATTCACAGGGACATGTTGGCCATACTTGTTTGAAGCAGATACACAGGAAAGGTCAGGACTCACCGGAATTTGCTGCCGGAGATGCTCAGTACCGCGGCGGTGCGAGCTCGATTGTGGACAGCCTAGCAGCGCTCTGTGGTTGGTGAGTGAGGGGAAAGGAGCGGAGTGGGAAGGTGGTTATGTAGCCAGATCAAGGGCGGAAATTACGTGCTGCATCAATGGGAATTAAGCAAGGAATCAACGCGGCATCACTGCGAGGAGGAAACGGCAGAGCGGGTCATCGCTTGGTGATTTGGGGACGATGCTGACGGGGCAGGTGGGTCCGAGGTGTCAGCGAGAGGGGTGTGCTTGCGTGGGTGAGAAATAGAGGGAGATGGGGAGTTTCCCGGGTGGGCTGATGGGCTGGCTTGCTAGGCCGCGGGTGGGTTGGGTTAGTTAGGTCGCTGGCTTTAGTTTTCCTTCTTTTTCTCTTTTCTTTTTTTGTTTTGATTTTCTGGATTGAATTTGAATGTCTATTTCAATTATATTTCAATTTGAATTTTTCCTAGATTTTTTTACTGTGTTTCTTGTGTCCAAGAATGTGTAAAACATCTATTTACACTCAAAATCAATTTGGGTTTGAAAATATAGTTAAAACCATGCCTTTAACTAAGTATTTATAATAGGCATATGAATGGTTTTAAATTTGAATCGTTTTGAAACTTTTGTGTGGCCTTGTATTTATTTTCCAATTAACACTGATCAAATACTAATCACACGTAGAAATAAAACATAAACCTTGCCTCACTTGAATAAGTAATATGCATGAATATGGTTTCTTATGTTTGTAATTTATTTGAAAAAAGATCAAATGCTTATGAATGCATGAATGCAATGCAAGCTTTACAAATTTTGATTTTTGGGATGTTACATTGAAGGCTCAGAATTTATGGGGTCATAATCATGGAAATCCCTAAACGTGTGATAGCAACTATTCATAGCAGCAATACTAGTCTCAAGAGTGTTCAACCTAGCAAAAATATTTGTGAAAGAGGAATCAGACTTGCCAGGTGTACCATAAATCATGATTAATTTCTTTATAGCATCAAATGCTTCATCCTCAGTACATAGCAAAATATCTTTCTCAGCCACAGCATCCAAAGCATATCAATAACAAAGAGCAATACCGCGGTAGAAACTATCAATAACCAAGCCAAGGCTCACCTTAGGCTCAGTTTCCCTTTGTAAACCAGAGATTCTGGACCAACTTCTTTAAAACTTTCTTCACTTTTATGCTTAAAAGTGGAGATTTCTACCATAGGGGAAATAAAGGTTGGTCCAAAACCAGACATGGTAGCAACTAGAGTAGGAACTAATTTTTTGTGTTTTTGAATAAGACAAGCAAACCAAACTAGACTAATTTTTTGGGTTTTTTTTAAGAGAGGAAAACAAAACCAAGCAAAAGAAACAAAGCAAACTAAAAACAAAGTAAAGAAAAAGGAAGTGGAAGACTCCCCTAGTGAAGACGTCCTTAGCCTCCCCGGCAACGGCGCCAGAAAGCTTGATTGTCTGTTAGAGAGGCCTTTGTTGGGAACCCCAAGGGCAAGGTATGATGAGCACAACAGCAAGCTTTCCCTTAGTAGATACCAAGGTTATCGAACCAGAAGGAGGAAGGAAACGTCACACAGGTGTTGCAAGCAACGCGGAGACCTACACAACACAAACTCAAGACTTTGCCCCAGCGAATCGGTGAGGTTGTCAAGCTCACCGGTTTGCTGTAACAAAGGATTAAATGTATGGTGTGGAAGGTAATGGTTTGCAGCAAGTAAACAAGTAACAGTGTAAGATGTATCAATGGTAAAGGTTGGACCAGGGCCCATAGTTCACTAGAGGTGCTCTCCTTAGATAAACAACATGGCATGAATGGTAAACAAATTACAGCAGGGCAATTGATAGGAACTGAGCAAGGCATAACAATGCAATTACTAGTCAGAAAGATCCTATGAGATTCGATTGAGCAATACAACAAGATACCTAGACCGCCATCCAACTGCATCTATGACTAGAAGTCCACCTTCAGGTTATCATTCGAACCCCCTCTAGTATTAAGTTGCAAGCAACAGACAACTGCTTTAAGCAAAGTGTATAAGGTAAACAGTCCACATGTTCCATGAAAAAGAGACCGTTGTTTTATCCCTAGTAGCAACAACACATCTACAACCAAAGAGATTATTGTCACTTCCCTTGGAAACTAGAGGCATGAACCCACTATCGAGCATAAATACCCCCTCTTGGAGTCACTAGCAACTACTTGGCCAAGATACTACTAACAATGGAGAGCATGCAAGATCACAAACAACACAGACATGATAGAATCATAAAGACAAAACCATTAATCAAACCAACATAATAATCTCAATATCCATCGGATACCCGCAAACACAACATGCATGATTACAAATAGATTAGATCTTGATCATGAACGGAGCTCACAAGATCTATACATGAAAGCACAAAGGAGGATCTAGGGACGACGGTGGCGGCGGCTACAGAAGGTTTCGTGGAGATTTGATCGGGTACTTAGGGTTTCTACATCGAGGGCTTCTTATAGGCGAAGGGGGAGGCCGAGGAGGCGGCCAGGGGGGGTCAAACCCTACCCAGGCGTGGGGCAGGGCCCACCCGCGCTTAGGGGGGTTTGGCCGCCCTGGCCCGCTTCTTCGTCTCCCCTCTGGACTTCTTGTTCCCCATGAAAAGTAATTGACTTTCACGTTTGTCCTGTCCAATTTCGAGAATATTTCTTTACTAACTTTTCTGGAACCAAAAATAGCAGAAAACATGCAACTGGCACTGTGGCAACTTCTTAATAGGTTAGTACCAGAAAACATGTAAAAAGTACCTCAAAATTTAGACAAATCAAAGCAAAGTAGATACTAAATACGCACGGAGCATCAAAAATTATAGATATGTTTCCGACGTATCAACATGAACCCACTATCGAGCATAAATACTCCCTCTTGGAGTCAATAGCATCTACTTGTCCAAGATAGTTACTAGAAACGGGGAGCATGCAAGATCTCAAACAACACAGACATGATAGAATCAATAATCAATCCAACATGATAGAATCAATAATCAATCTGACATAGTATCTCAATATCCATCGGATCCCCGCAAAAACAACATGTATGATTACAAATAGATGATCTTGATCATGAGCAGAGCTCACAAGATCTAAACATGATAGCACAAAGGAGGAGAATCAACCATCTAGCTACTATATGGACCCATAGTCCAAGAGTGAACTACTCACGCATCATACCGGAGGCTGGCATGGTGATGAAGAAGGCCTCCGGAATGATCTCTCCCCTTCGACAGGATGCCGGGAAGTGCTTCAGATCCCCCGATCTAGGGACGATGGTGGCGGCGGCCATGGACTATTTCATGGAGAGTTGATCGGGTACTTAGGATTTTGGCATCGGGGGCTTTTATAGGCGAAGAGGCTAGGCAGGGGGCGGCCAAGGCGCCCACACCATAGGGCGGTGTGCCCTAGGGTGGGCTGCACGGCCCTAGGGTGTTTGGCCCTTTGGCGCTCTTTCGGTCACCCTTCGATCTTTGTGTTCTCCTCGGTGAAATATTGACTTTGGCTTTTGTCCCGTCCAATTCCGAGAATATTTCCTTAATAGCTTTTCTGAAACCAAAAATAGCAGAAAACAGGCAACTGGCACTGTGACATCTTGTTAATAGGTTAGTCCCAGAAAATATATAAAAATACCTCAACGTGTAGACAAAGCATAGCAAAGTAGATACTAAACAATCATGGAACATAAAAAATTATAGATATGTTTACGATGTATCAGCAGCGGTGGTGGAGAGGCAGGGGACTGGAGGAAGCGGTAGTGGAGAGGCAGGGGATCGATGGCGGCGGTGGTGGAGAGGCAGGGGACCGGCGGTGGCGGTGGACAGTGGTTTGGGCGGGCGGTGAAGAAAAAATATGACACAGATCTGAAATATTTGTCCAAATATTTTCAGATATTTGCCGCCAAGTACTAGCCCCAGACGGCTACAAGTGGAAAACGTCTCTAAGAACATCCTTTCTCCGAATATTTCATATTTTGCCGCCAAGAAAATTCCCTAGCTAAGACGACTAGTAGTTTGAAACAAACGTGTTCGGAACTCCAGATATATTCGGAATTCCGGCATTTGATTATTCTAAAATTTGATAATTATTCATAATTTAAAAGCAAATAAAGGTGTGTATACATGCTTGCTAGAGTGAAATTGAGTCCCCTAAGACTAAATGAGGTTCATAAATTGAAGAGAAAAATTGGCGTAGTACAAACCTTGGATCTTTTACCCTGAAAGTATGATGACTCCTAGTGTTCATGCGCTTGGGGGCAGAGCAATAAGGTGCAAGTATTTTGAATTTGACTAATTCAAATGTCTAATCACAAAGTGAGATCATTTGGTTTCTTAATTATGATTTTTCACCAATATAACCACTTTTGATGTATTATTTGAAGGAAGTCTGGTTGAGTGAATATTAGGAAATTCGAATATATTCAGAACTTCGGATTTTGTTAATCCTAAATTTAGAGAATAATTCATAATTTAAAGGCAAAGGAAGGTGTTTACACATGCTTGCTAGAGTGAAATTGAGTCCTAAGACCTTTCACAATGAGGTGTATCTTAGCATATTTTCACAGAAGGAATTAAAACTTAAGAAACAACCAGCACAATGCATTGTTTCTTAGTGGTCTTGCATTTAATGATTTTAGGCCCATGCATGTATGTGATTGGTATTACTAAGTTTTTTGCCTATGATATCGTGCAAGCGGTGTATCTTAGCTAAGACAACAACACTCTCTTTCATTATTAAGTGACATGCCACATAGGCAAAACGCCTAGGATATCGTGCTAAGAAACACCCATTATGAATGGCCTAAAGTAAATGAGGTTCATACATCGAAGAAAATATATGGCGTAGTACCTTAGATAACCTGAAAAAATGAGTTCTAAGGTAGGTTACATTGTTGTGTGCGTACTAACCTAAATATTATGTCTTGGATAACCTGAAAGGTATATGACCGACTCATATAGTATGCGCATGGTAGAGCAATAAGGTGCAAGTATTTTTAATTTGAACACAAACAATTGAAGGAACTCGATATAAAGGTTACACTTCCATCCTTATTAATTCAACCATCAGAGAGTACAGATATAGATCAGTGTGACAACATAATCAGATAATATAATTGAACACAAGAAAATTAAAGGAACTCCATATAAAAGAGTAGATTAATATATAAACGAAGTACTTAATTATAATAGTTCAACCACCAGAGACTACAGATGTAGATATTGTCTTACATGCAACTAGAGGTAATATTTACCTTAAAAAATATATAAGCAGGGCAGCAGCGCAGCAGCAGGAGCATCATCCTACTCGATGGCAAACATGCCACTCATGACATATTACCGAAGGAATTTGTTGTAGGATATGTGCTGCGCCAAGGTCTTTGGCTGGTGCGTTCGGTCTGGGCCTTCGACAATCTCCACCACGTGTTGGATCATGTTGTGGATGTCCGTGTTGACGTCTCTACAAAATAATGGGCAAAATAAATCCCCCTTGCGGTGGAAAGGAATTAGCCCCCACCATAAGCGTGTGCCTCAGCACGTAGCGGCTCTTGTTGTCCCTGGACTGCTTGCTAGAGTCCACGTCATCAGAATCGTCCTATTGATTTTTAAGAACATAACTTAGAACTTATACATATGATTGAATTGTATTACAACTCAAGAATTGACAACATATATATGTAAAACAATATTAAATTGATATCAAAGAGAATGTATCTCAGCAATAGTTTGATCAGTTCATATGTCATTCATGTATCCAAACAAAATGACAATTAATTGGATGAGAGTTATATGTAGAACAAAGTTTGGGGCCTCATAAGATTTCTTCAGGGATGGCATGAGCGAACCAAGTACAAATTGCACAACCCATATATTGTTCTTGTACATTGCCCCGGGTTCACTAACTCATCCCTGAAAAAATTTAACACCAATTAATGTGTCTTCCTCTCTTTTGGGGCAAATTTAAATGATTGGCCACAATAAGAAATTGAAATGTAATCCTTCTTATACACTATGAATGCATGTGAACTCTTTTGGGGAAAATTTGAATCATCGGTCTCACTGCGGAATTGAAATATAATAGTTCATGTGAATGTAGAATAAATCTAGGGCCTCATAAGTTTTTTAGAGATGGAGTTAGCGAATCAAAGTACCAATTGCACAACTTATATTGTTGTTGTATACTATTTACTCAGGTTCACTAACCCATCCCTAAAAAAATATGACACCATCGATCATATGTGTCTCCCCTTGCACTCTTTTGGGGAAAAATTGAATCATTGGCCTCATTAAAAAATAGAAACGTAATAAAAAACTATGTAGCATATATATGCATACTGTGTATCGAAATCAACACTCCAGTAACATATATGCTAAGAAAATGTAAATTTACTAGATGACATATGAGCAGATCTAATCAAATCTCCAAAACAATCGACCGTTTGAACCATATATTCCCTACATCAAGAAGGCGCGCGGCAGAGCAAAAGAATCTATAGAGGACCGAGCAAATCTTACGTATGAACAGTGAAATCTGCGGCTGTGACGACTAGAGAAGTTAGCAAAGTAGTACCTCGGATGTCTCATCATAGAGATCCTCCTCGAACTCGTCGCTCTCCTTGATTTCTTTGAAGATTATTTGTTCAGGGAGGATGAGGTCATTGATGATGAGAACCAGATTGCCTCTGTCAGCTGGCGCATGCCCCTCAACCAGATCTGCCGCTGGCACCACGACATTATCGGCCACCTACTCAACGGTGACGGTGACTGGCTTGACAGAGCCCGAAGCATCGACAGCGCAGCGACGAGCGGCGTCCGTGCCGGAGAAGCCGCATCCGCCTGCTCGGCGATGACTGAGACATCTGCTGTTGCGCCTCCAACTGGTTTCACCTTCGGCTCGTATTGACGCGTACGCTTCATGGCGCAACTAAGAGGAGGGTGGTGGCGCAAGCGAAAGAGTTTCGGCGCGTGATGTCTATGCACTTCTATTCTTTTAGACAGTTGTTGGACCTCCAAGTGTAGAGGTTTGTAGAACAGCAGCAAGTTTCCCTTAAGTGGATTACCCAAGGTTTATCGAACTTAGGGACGAAGTGGTCAAAGATATCTCTATCAAGCAACTCTGCAATCAAGATACAAGAAGTCTCTCGTGTCCCCAACACACTCAATACACTTGTCAGGTGTATAGGTGCACTAGTTCGGCGAAGAGATAGTGAAATACAAGTGGTAATGTCACATCCCAAATTTTAGATTGGTACTGCATAGCATACATGTCATTGCATCATGAATATCATTGCAAAAATTCAGTTTGAAAAGCCTTTGGCAAAACCCCTCACTTGCATTTGCATTTTGTCACCTACACTAGAGTGCTCGAATTCTACCTTGCACCTGCTAGAAACCCTAAGTCTAGTATTTTGGATAGCACAGATACATAGAGGGTTCCAACACGAACCCGTAGCACTTTGAATCGCCTCAATCGGAGCTTCGGAGCGATTTCTACAGCAATCTGAATTTTTGTTTAGGTTTCAAACAGTTCTGTCAGGTTCAGACAGCTAGTTCAGTCCAGGAAAACCCCAGGAAAAAGGGAAAAAAAGCGACGCACTGCACGCGCCGGCAGCCCACGCAGCCTGTGGCCCACGCGGGGCCTGCTATCGCCGCAGCAGCACAGCCCGCCAGCCGACCGGGCGGCACGCGCTAAGTGCCACACACGCGCGCTACACCGCCTTGCCTAGCGCCGCTGACGAGCTGGCCCCGCCCGTCAGCCGGACCGCCACTCGCCGCCATCGCCGGGAAACCTTGGTAAGAGCTTGAACCGCGAGCTACGGCATGCCCTGGCCCCGATTCTTCTCGCAAGGAGCTTTGCCTGCGGGCACTGATTCTTCCCGTATGTTTTGCCCCGTCTGCAGAGCCACGGAACGCCGGCAATTGCTCGCCGTTGCTCTCGCCGGAGCCGATGCCGATGCTGCACTCCAGCCCGCTGTTGCCGCTGCTTGCGGACACGAGGAGCATCGTCGTTGCCACGTTGAGAACCGCCGCCGCCTCCCACACGCCGTACGCCGCCCAGCCGCCGCCATACCTCGCCGGAGACGCCGCCCCCCGCCGACCTGATGCCGCCAGTGAGTCCCCTTCCCCACGCGCCACCCCTGCCCTCCGATCGTGGACGAACGGTCCAGATGGACCGTGGACTAGTGCTTTGACCGCTGACTGGTCAGCGCGTGCCACGTCAGCATGGTCAAAGTCAGTCGACTTTGACTGATAATTTAATTCGATTTATTTTGGCAGAAAATAGAGAAAAGTTTTAAAATCAATAGAAATTAATCTACTGGGCCAAAAATTGCAAATAAGATATGGATGGATTTAGTTTTTCACGTAGATTATTTCTGTACAATTGTTTCATACTTTTGCAGCAAGGTTTTGCCGTGATTAATTAAATAGTTTAATGTCCTTTGTAGAGTAATAAATTCATAGTAAAAGTTCTACAACTCCAAAAATTGCAAATGAGATGTCCCTGGAATCAGTAGAACAATAGGAATCTGTTAGTGAATTAAAAAGGTAGACTTACAGTACTGGAAATTGCAGAATCTATAAAAAGTCTTACTGGAGTATTTTAATTGCTCAGGAAATTCTATAAAATCTTTTTAAGTGATTCCAGTTGGTACTGGTTCTATTTTAGGTTGCATACACAGTAGCTATTTTTCCAAGATTTTACAAACTGTGCAATAGCAGTGGCTTAATAATTGGGTTATAGCTCAATTGTTTGTCCAATTAAAATGGCATGACTTGTTTTCAACACTTTTAAAATGATTTCCATGCATGCATACATTAGGTATACTGAACAAGATTGTAGGATGCTACTGGAGCTTTGTCCAACTTGTCATGCATGCATCTTGCATTGTTATGTTTGTATATGGTTGTGTTTGGTTTATTTATGTGATTGCAATTGTATCGTGTAGATTGTGACGAGTGCAACGAGGATTGTTCTTTCGACCGCTACAGCCAAGGAAAGTAGATGCTACTGTGTTCATGATGTTGTCCTACTATTTTTAATGCATTGTCGTGTATTTTGTAGATGCATGTGTAGGAAATTACTATCACCATGCTATGTCCTATTATGTGGTAGGGCTTTCCTGTAGATGAGACACCATTGGGAGATGTGCTTAGCCATGCTATGATGAACGAGGCTGGGTTATATCACTGAAGGTTGTTTCTAAATGTGTTGGTTTGCGAAAACTAAAAACAACTTAATCAATGAATCTCCTGGGTGTGATGGGATTGAAAATTTTGGTGGTATCATTGCAGAAAGGCACTCAGGTATCAAGAGAAAATGATTGGCTTCTTTATTTTGTAGCTTACGTGTACAACCATGTGCCAATAATGAAATGGGCGGTTGGTTGGACTCAATAGGTTGTGGTAACTCGAACCCACGTATCCAGAGATGTAGAATTTTGGTAGGTTGGACCGGTGTGTGTCGGGTTTGGGGAGCTACTTCCCAAACGGTCCCTTCTTCGACTTCTCCCTATCATCACCCAATATGAGAGTGGTGGTACGAGCTGGGCTGGCCAAGTCACATGGGTAAAGTGTACTAACCCCTGCAGGGTGTATAAACTAATCGATTAGCTGTGTCCCCGGTTATGGACATCTGAGTTGCTTGATATTGAGTTCATGACATGTTTCTCGCTCATTCCAATTTCCTAATTGCTTTAATGTTGATGGGTTAACTTAATTGGGATCTTTTCAAAGAAAATCAAAAACTGTTTAAGAAAGTTGGACAAAGGTGTTTGCAAATGCGAGCTAGCCATAACCCCACTTGCCAAATATGCATATAGATGTTAGTTCTATTGTCTCCTTTAATAGCTCTACTTGCCATACATTCCATGTATTGACCCTTCGGGGCTGCTACATTTTCATGTTGCAGGATATTCAGATTCTGAGTGATCGATTTAGGCCACGGTACTCCACTCGGCACTTGTTCACTTGTGGGCAATTTGAAGAATGGAGGAGTTATTTCATTTTTGTTGCTACTTGAATAAGCTGAGCTAGCCTAGAGCTAAGCCCTTATTGTAATAATCTTACTCTCGATCTTCGTTATTTATGATACACGGATATTTTCCTTTGTTATTCATCTTTATTCTATTGTGGGTCAATGAACCGATCCAGGGATTGGCATGTCACATAGAAGCTACGGTCTTTTCAGAACCGTAGTGTTACAGGTAATGGTGCCAAAAAATATCTTCTGACTTGTTGTTGACATGGGAGAAACTAAAGGCAAACCAAAATAAAGAAGGCAGCAAGCAAACATGTAACAAATCTAGTTGCAAACGGTGTTTAATTGTTTGGAAACAAGGCCTAGGGATCATACTTTCACTAGTGAACACTCTCTCATATAAATATATTCTCTTCATGATACTACTATTAACTACTATCCGGTTGGACACTCTAATCCATGGTAGGGCTATAACAGCACACCTCAAAGTCCTCCTTCCCCAATCTAGATAACACCACACAGTCACCTTGAGCGCTAGATGGTTCCAACAAACACCACAATTTCATAGAGACATCCAACTCCAAATATAACGCATGATAAATATATATGTAATCTAGCCCACGCTGTCACTTTTACACACGTGGGGAAAATCATAGATCTATTAAAGCACGATGAGTATTTATATAGACTCAAACCTAAGTGCCACCATGGCGTGCACGTTGTCACTTTCACACACATGGGGAGAGCAGAGATCTATTGAAACACTTGAGCAACAGAGTAGATCTACTTGATTACAAAGCTCATGACCACAACAAGATCATTCATAGAGAGAGTTGAACACATAGCTACCGGTAGAGCCCTTAGCCTCGAGGAAGAACTACTCCCTCCTCATCATGGGAATCAACAACGGTGATGAAGATGGTGATGGAGATCGATGGAGATGGCTCCGGGGGCACTTCCCCGTCCCGGTAGGGTGCCAGAACAAAGACTTTTTGTCCCCCGAATCTCCCCTTCGGTGGCGATGGTGCTGAGGAACTTTTCGTGGTTTTCTAGTCGTGTGATTTAGGGTTTTTGGGTCGGAGGCTTTTTATAGGCGAAGGAGGCAAGGTCGGTGGAGGTCCAGGGGGCCCACACCCCCTATGGGCGCGACCAGGGTGGGCCCGTGCCCACATAGGGTGTGGCCACCCTGGTGTACTCCTCCGTCTCATCTTCAATCTTCCATATCGTTCAGGAAAAATATGAACTTTGGCTTTTGTCCCGTCCAATTCCGAGAATATTCATTTTTTATTTCTAAAACCAAAAATAGCAGAAAACAGGCAACTGGCACTGTGCAATTTTGCCAATAGGTTAGTTCCAGAAAGTGTATAAAAATACCTCAAAGTGTAGACAAAACATAAGACAAATGATATAAAACAAGCATGGAGCATCAAAAATTACAGATACGTTTCCGACGTATCAAGCATCCCCAAGCTTAACTCCTACTCGTCCTCGAGTAGGTAAGTGATAAAAAGAATAATTTTTTAGGTGACATGCACCATCACAATCTTTGATCAAACATTTGCAAGCATTGAAAGCTGGGATCAAAGAACTCTAAACATGAGCATGAAAGATGGAGTTCTAACAGTAAGACAAAGTAACTATGGTGGAACATGAAAGGTCACAAACAAAGATCATGAATAACATGCATTGAAAAATGTTTGTTTGTTTCACATACAGAAAACATGGCATAGTGGCATTCAGCTTGTCCCTCATGGAGTAGCAAATATATGCATAGGACACCTTCAAAGTTCATAAGAGTGACTAGATACAAATAGCACAAGAACAAGTAATATCAACAATATGCATCAATCAATAAGTTTTGGGATAATGCACATAGAACTAAGAATGGCAACTATGCTCTCTTAACTGGTGCCTAAAGGATAGAAGGTGGAGACTCAATATAAGAGTGGAAGAAAGGGCCCTTCATAAGGGAAGCAGGGATTTCAAGTCTCATAAAGAGCTTCCAAAAATTATGGTACATGTTAGCTTTTAGCTCTCATTGCCCCTATCATAAGCATCTTGAAGTGATTAAGGTTAAAGTGAACAAAATATGGAGTATATGCTTGACAAAGTATAAGTTGGCAATCTCATGTTCCTTGAATACGAGGGCCGCTTCTCATGCTACTCAACTTTAGTCACCGGTAAGTTCTTGTCATAGTAAGTACATGTGTATCATAGAGAACCGCCAACGGGGTACCCCTTGCACATGATACAGGAGCTATCCCATAATCAAAATGGCAAGGCAAGCAGACAATGAGCATCTCAGCAATCTTCTTATTTACCATGGGAAAATGGTGCTTTTTTTATCTCTTTCCTCTTTTCAATATCTCTCTCTTTTTTTATAAGGAGAAAGCTTCATAGGTGTCATTATGGTGATGCTCCAAGTTTCCACCATGATTAGGCATGGCTTAGGCTAGCGGCCCAGGCGTTTCTCTAACACACATACATAACTCCATGGACTTACAAGCTCCCCTTTTATTTCACACCGGCGACATCCATAGACAAAAGAGCATGATATCAACTATGTACAAAGTACAAGTGCAATGTTGAAAGCGTTCCCCATGACAACATGGTTCTGCTAATTCCAACATATAAGTGCAAGCATATACAACATAGATAACACAATTGACGAGGTTTAATCTCGTCAATGCCCATTGTTATGGACTTGGGTTTTAGAGAAGATGGGGATGCTGGAGATCGTGGAACGGTTAGCAAACAAGCAACACGGGGACACGGGGTTTACCCAGGTTCAGGCCCCCGGAGGGAAAACCCTACTCCTGCTTGTCTGCTCTAATTATGGTGGAACCGAAGGTTACAGGGGTGCGCAGATGCAATCTGGCGTGGAGGTGTGTATGCGGTGGTATGCGAACGATTGTATGAGAGCCTCCTCGTCATGCCCTCCTGGCCTTTATATAGAGGCAGGCAGGTCCCAGGCACAGATCGAGTCGGTTACAGGTTCTAGGGTTTACCCCTTTGAATTTTCTATCTACTCTAGTCTTGCTCTCCAAGGATCCGAAGGCGTCATGGGCCTTGGCCACCCGAAAGTCTTTATGGGCTGGCGTATATTTGTCATGGGCCTTCCTTGGGATGGACCAGGTATGCTAAGGTCGTGTACCCGTAGGGTATAACCATGTCAGTAGCCCCCGAGTGTTCAGTCGAATCGTCGATTCGGCTGATGACTCTTCATTCTTTCGGATGCGGCTATCTCTGTTTGCTAGAGAATGATTTGAGTGTGTAGGGATTGTTGATGCGTGTCCCTGACTCTCCCGATGGATCAGGGTAAGTTAACTGTCTTAGGACAAAACAACACGATCTTCTTCAGATTCGAGTCCCTCGACTCGAATCCGGAACAGATGCTGGCGTAATTCGACTCAGGCCGCGAAGGACTTACAGGAGTGGAATTCCAGTATATTTGAAATGACGTACCCTACGCGTCCGTCAGGATTTTTCATCGCGCCTGCTGGCAGGGTTCTTACTAGCAGAGCACAATCGTGTGCGTTGCCAGGCCATCAGATGATATCTGTAGGTCTTATCTTTGCATCACAGACACAGCATCCGAATGTTTATCACCGCAGAGGTGTTTCGGGTGGCCAAGGAGGATGTTACTCTCTTAGCGTTTAATTGGGGCAGAGTTGCCGAAAAGTTTTTGCATACTGATCCGAAGGATCGCAGTCGAAGAATTCATAGGGTGCGCGACCAGCGCTCCCTATGGGAGTAGCCCCCGAGTGTTTGTTCGAGTCGTAGACTCGAGCAGAGACTTTAACTTAGCCATTGTTTGACTCCAGGTCCGTGGGACACAAATTTTTCGGATGCTTGAATCCATCCTCCCTATGGGAGTAGCCCCCGAGTCCGTAGTGGAGTCGTAGACTCGACGTAGGACTCGAAGAATAGTTTTGCAGTGTGATATCTTGATTATGCTTCGGGTGTGCGGCCAGCGCTCCTGATAGGAGTAGCCCCCGAGTAACTAATCGAATTGTAGATTCGAGTGAGTACTCTTAGCTGTGTAGCCGAAGAATTGTAACCGTTGCTAGTATAGCTTTTGATGACATCGGTGCTGACGATCGGTGACCGCACGCGTCTGCGGCGCCAGAGGTGACTTGACGAGACGAACATGGGTCCCACCTTCTGACCTTGAATTGAATGGTCACGCACGACGTGGAGATAATTACGGCGTCGCCTCGATTTCCACGCGTAGTGGACGGCGTGTGAGCGACGGTTCACTGCTGTGCTGACACGTGGACGGCTAGATCTTGCCGTTGGCTCTAGGTCTTCCCGATGGACGGTCATCGTGCGTCGTCTTCGTCCTTATAATCATTGGGGAAAAGTTAATTTGTTTTCACCGCAGCCATTCTTGTTCCACTGCTCCAATCTGCTCTGAGCTTTCTTGCTGCACTGGAATATCCTCGAGCATTTCCTTCTGTGATCCTATGTTCTCTCCGCCAGCGTCGCCGCACCGCGATGGGGAAGCCAAAGAAGTCCTCTTTTGCGGTTGGCACCAGCGCTATTGGTGGCAAGAAAGGTTCTACCGCTGCCCGTGTCACCGACGGTGGCTGGCGGCGATCGGAGACGCGGGAGAGTGATCTTCGCAAGGTCCGTGAGCGGGCCTTGATCCCACAGGATAGGGAGGCCGTCAAACTCCCTGGCAACAAGGTAATTCCCCGTCCCCCCGCTGGGTTTCGGGTTATGTTCCTCGCTTTTGTTCTTCGGGGCTTTTCCTTCCCAGTCCACAATTTCCTTCATGGACTTCTTTTTCTTTACGGCATCCAGCTGCATCATTTTTCCCCCAACTCTCTTCTTCATATTGCTTGTTTCGTCACTTTCTACGAGTGCTGGCTCGGTATCGAGCCACACTTTGGCATCTTCCGGAAACTCTATTCCGTGAAGAGGCAATCTGGTTCTGATGGTGTCTACCCCATTGGGGGTTGCATCATTTCCCTTTGATCCAATCTTATTTTCTTCTCCTTTTCTATGTCCGAATCTGTCTAGTACTGGCGGAGGCGATGGTTTTACATCCGCGACTCCACGGTGGCTGGGTAGGATTTTGGTCTTGCTCCTTTCGACCCCTCCCAAAAGATCAAGCCGAAGTGGTCCTAGAAGAACCAGATCTTGGATGGCGAGGTGGCGGAGATAGAGGGGCTCTATCATCGGGTGGAGGATCTCCAGCTGATTCCGGATAAGGAGGTGAATGGTGTGGATATCATCCGCACTTTTTTCAAACGTCGGGTGCATCCGCTCTAGGCTAGGGTGCACCCGATGTTTCTTATTCGGGTCGCCGTGATCCGACTAGGGTTTCAGCTGAGGAATTCTCCAAGGGGGATCTCGACGGAATCCTTCGTCCGCTGCTGAAGTTCAAGGCTGGAGAGGATCTTCCAGGGAAGTCGCTTACTTCTCCGTTCTCTGCTTCCCGTCCGGTTCCGCAGGTATAGAACTGTGATGTGTGCGTAGCGCTATTTTTCGACTGCGTTTGGTTTTCCACCTTTGTGCTGAAATTTTTGCTATCTTTTTGTGCAGGAATTGAAGGTGCCAGGCATGTCGCCTCCTTTGCCCGAAGTATTCCCGGATGCTCCGGACAATGAGGTGGTGGACTCCATGTCTAAGTTGCCGTCGGCGCGATCTCCGGCTGAAGAGGCGAACAAGTCGAGCGAGGATCACACTCGCAAGCGGGCGAGGAGCTCCAGCGAATCATCGGATGCCTCGACCCCGTCGACGCCTAGGAACCCGCTGTGCCTTGAGCGTCATAGTGATGGGCATGGGGGCTCTTCTTCTCCGATTCCTGCCGTTCCCGTGCGGGCTGTGGCACCGCACCCGCCGGCGAAGCGGAAGAAGGAAGAGAAGAAGGAAGAAAAGAAGGAAGAGAAGAAGGGCAAGAAAACCCCTCCTGTTTTCGACCTTAGCGACCTTGACTAGTAAGCTTCCTCAGTTCCCTTTTGCTGTCTCTTGATTTCGCTTGATTGTTCTTGGCTGACGTTTTTCTTTTGCAGCCACTCCTCTGACAGCTCTGATGGCGCTCGAGAGATGGTGGGGGAGTCAAATATTCCTTCTCCTCCTCCTCAGACGGTGGCCACCTCTGAGGGCGCTGCTCCGAGGTATTCTCCACAGGAGGCTTTGGTGGTGTTCCCTCGGAAGACTACAGGCGAACCTTCGGAGTCGCCGTCTATCCATGTAAGTAATTATATTTTCTGCCACAGGGGGAGCCCCCGAGCCTTTTCGGATGATCTGTTGATCATTATTTTCTTCCCGCCTCGGGGGGAGCCCCCGAGCATCTGTAGGGTATTTTGTTGTTCTTTTTTCCTTCGAGTCTCGGGGGGAGCCCCCGAGCATTTTTCGCATGTGTACCTTGTCTTTGCGCGTTCTTTTGGGTGTAGCCCTCGAGCCGTTTTTTTGACCGGTAGTTCTTTTTCCAGCCTTTTGTGCAAGGCGCCAACCAACTGGTGCAGCAGCACCTGGCATTGGAGGCCAGCTTCAAACAGCTTCAAGGTATGTTTATGACTTGGTATTTTTGCTTCTTCTTGTATTTTTGTCCTTCGATATGATAGGCGTGTTGCTGACTGCAGAGGACCACAATACCTCTCTCCGTGAGCTTGATGCTCTCAAAAAGAGCCTTGGGCAAGCGGAGAAGAAGGCCGAGGTCGCCGCTAGTGCGAAGGAGCGCCTCGAGCTGGAGCTGGCCAACGCGGTCGAGGCCAAGGAGCGCCTGCAGCAGGAAGCTACGGACCGCGAGGAGCAGCTCGCCACCGCCACGGCTTCGCGTGAGAGAGAGGTAGCCGGCAGGCTGATGGCAGCTGCCAAGGCTGTTTCAGGTGGGTTTCCATGTGCGATCTCGCCTGGTGCGGGTGCGTTCCCGTATCCAGGGTTCGGGGCTTGCTGCCTCATCTGAGCCATGCTTTCGCTAAGCTTCTAGAACTCGCGGCAGTGTTTGAGCATGTGGCTTGCCTTCTTCTTGCCATCCTACTTGTCGATGTAAAAGTGGATGGTGCATGGACCCAACAGTTTATCGAATGCTGAGGTTCCATCGTCACGGTCACGGCGTTGCCATGACTGCGTTGGGCGTCCTCCGTCGCGGAAGTTTCTTCCGCGGTGTCCGCCATTGCTGCGGCTGCCGTCGCTGCGGCGGTCGACGTAGCCAGCCGCGACCATGTCGGGTCCGTCACGATCATCGTAGACGCGCGATCTTCTCTTGCTACGGTGCTCATGTCGCCGGCCGTAGTCGTCTTACTCCTCCGAGTGCGCTCGGTGGATAGAGTCCTCGCCATCAGCCCACCTGTTGGCGATGTCCATTAGGTGGTCGAGTGTCTTGGGCTTGATGCGCCCAAGTTCTTCTTTGAAGTCCTGGCGTTTGACATCGTCGTTGAAGGCGTCGATAGCTCTCTCCTCGGAGATATGCGTCGTGGAGTTCTTGGTGTTAGACCAGCGCAGTATGTACGAGCGAATGGATTCGCCCGTTTGTTGGGTGCAGGCCCGTAGCTCCTCGATCGAGGCAGGCCTCTTGTTGGTGCCCTTGAAGTTTCGGACGAAACTGTATGCCAGATCCTCCCAGCTTCGGATGGATCCCGAGGATAGGCTGCTGAGCCAGATTCGGGCTGCGCCCGTTAGCTGCAGCTGAAGGCATTGCATGGCGGTTTCCTTATTCCCGCCGTGTAGCTTGACGGACGACAGGTGGTCGCTGAGCCACGCCTTGGGGTCTTGTGTGCCTTCGAACTTCGGAGTGTCCGAAGGAAGCTTGAAGTTTCGCGGCATCCACGTCCGCCGGATGGATCTGCTGAAGCATCGGGCTCCGCAGAGTTCTCCTTCATCGTCGTCCTCCTCGGATTCGGACGAGCATACGCGCTTGGCGCGCGCTTTGTCGATCTTGCGCTGCGTTAGCTCGTTTCGAGCGTCGTAGTCGCGGCTGCTACGGCGCGAGCTCTTCTGCCTTCGAGGAAGGTCGTGCTCTTCGTCCTTGGATGAGGGTGTGGGGCTGCGGTTGAACCTGACCGCAACTTTCTTCTTTGGCTCCATAGGAGCTTCTCCGTGGAGCGCGGCTCCAACGAGTCCGAGTCTAGTGAGTGCGGACTTGTGCATGGCCCTCTTTGGGTCCCCCTCCGGAGGTGGATGGGACGCGAGGTACGCGGTGGCTGCCATGATCGCAGCTTGCGGTATCTTCGGGATGACGTTGCCGTCGGCATCCATCTCCATGAAGGACGCGTTGAGAGCTCTAGTCACCTCGCGGCGTGCTTTGGGATCCATGTTCTCTGTGCGAGAACGGTGCTTGTTGCCATGGTTTCCATGCGAGCTGGAGCCGATGCCCATGGCAGAGAGCGCAGCTCACCGTGCACTGGACTCCGAGGCTACTTGCTTGAGCTTGTCGAGCACCTCTTGCATCCTCAGTTGCTTCTTGTGCTCCTCGACGAGGAGCATGTGGTATGCCATTAGCAGGTACCGTGAGGCATCTGCTGGCAGGATCTTGTTTCCTGCTACGGCTTCGCGTGCTTGAGCCCATCCCTCCTTGTTGAGGTGGATGACCCGATTGTTGTTTTCCCCGTTGGGTGGGGGGACTGGCTTCTTCTGTTTCCACCGTTTGTACCCTACGGGTTGGGTGGTGGGTTGTGCTCCTGATCCACGTCACTCTGGATGACCGCGGAGCACTGGTAGAGCTTGTAGATCGGATCGCTGCTGCCGCAGCTTTCGGATCCGGAACCGTAGGTCCCTTCATCCGATGGTGGATCGCACAGATCTGAGTTGCAGCTGCTGCTGTCATAGGACTCATCTGTCGATGGCGATGTGCGTAGTACGGGGTGTGGAGCCCACGAAGCAGGCCTAATCGATGGCGGGGGCACCCGCTCCGGGAGGCGGAGAGTGCCGATCTGCCCTACTTGGAAGCAGAAGCTCCTGAACAGGATCTCGAGTCCGTCGCCAACGGGCTCGAAGTCCTTTAGGGTGGCCGGCGAGTGGGCGGTGAAGTTGAAGGCGTCGAAGAGGAGATGACTCTCCGTCGCCGTAGAATTGTAGATCACTTTGGTTGGGACCGTCACGATAGCACAATCAGCGCCCCCAGTCCCCACAGTCAGCGCTAATTGACGAGGTTTAATCTCGTCAATGAGCATTGTTATGGACTTGGGTTTTGGAGAAGATGGGGATGCTGGAGATCGCGGAACGGTTAGCAAACAAGCAACACGGGGACACGAGGTTTACCCAGGTTCAGGCCCCCGGAGGGAAAACCCTACTCCTGCTTGTCTGCTCTGATTATGGTGTAACCGAAGGTTACAGGGGTGCGCAGATGCAATCTGGCGTGGAGGTGTGTATGCGGTGGTATGCGAACAATTGTATGAGAGCTTCCTCGTTGTGCCCTCCTGTCCTTTATATAGAGGCTGGCAGGTCCTAGGCACAGATCGAGTCGGTTACAGGTTCTAGGGTTTACCCCTTTGAATTTTCTATCTACTTTAGTCTTGCTCTCCAAGGATCCGAAGGCGTCATGGGCCCTGGCCACCCGAAAGTCTTTATGGGCTGGCGTATATTTGTCGTGGGCCTTCCTTGGGCTGGACCAGGTATGCTAAGGTCGTGTACCCGTAGGGTATAACCATGTCAACAATGGTTCAAGTTTATTAGGGGCAAGAAAAATAAAGTGTACCATCAAGTTTGTGAGAGCTTTAATCACTAAGTTTCACATAACAAAATAACTTTTTAATTGGAAGGTAGATGAAAACAAGAATATAATTGGAATGGTGTAACACACCATGCATAGGAATTTATAGTGGACACTTTGGAATAAATTGGTTTCTTGGGAGTTGGATGTGTGAGTAGATCTTACTCAATACAAGTGGAGGCTAGCAAAAGACTGGGAGCAACCAACTAAGAGAGCAATAATGGCCATAATCATGCAGAGCGACAAAACATTACTAATCAAACCATAAATTGGTACTACAAGTCAAGGACTAAATGATCATAGAGGCTATGGTGACTTGTCCGTAGTCATAACATGGTGTGAGCATGTGCCAAGTCAACCCAAACAAAGCATCAAAGGAGAATACCACAATAATATGCTTTTGTATGCTAAAACAACACATGATTCTTGTAAGGCACATTAAGCAATCCTAATTGTTTGGAACAAGTCATGCTACAACAATAATCACTAAGCATAAGTTCAAAACAACATCTAGCATGGCATGATAAAGTCTAAGTCACAGTCAAAGCAAGCTCCTCTTTGTACCACTATAAGCATGAAACTTTCCACTCTTTACCAACACCAATCGACTTATTTGAAACAACTCACAAAGATAATAATCAATAAAGACCAGTGAGCAAGTCTCACAAATCCACAAAGAAGAAATAAAAAGTTCTAAGTTGAAAGCGCAAGAAAACTAAGGCTAAACACAGTGCTAGCAAAAGAGAACACTCACAGACAATAAGAGTGAAAACTAGAGTGTTCTAGGCAATGAAAACAGAGTGTGTGTCTCTCCAAAAGAAGTGTGCTGTGATCAACCAACTTATTCAAGAAAACTAAGCAAACGAAAAACAAAAACTAAGACGCTCCAAGAACAACACAATAGTGCATGAAACAATAAAAACGAAGTGTCTAGAAAGACCTGAGATTTTTATTAATGAAGAAGGGGATACCTTGGGCATCCCCAAGCTTTGATGCTTGTATATCTTTCATCTCATTATATCATTCTTTCTCTACACCTGAAAATTTTCCTTCATACAAAGCTTCACACAATCTTCATTAGCAACATTAGTGCATTCAAAAGTTAATAAACCTTTGGGTTTAGTTTCAAAACAGAAAAACTCTCATTAAAAACATAAGCTACTGTAGCAATTCCCTCAAAAATCTCAATTTCCCAAAAAGAACCCAAAAAGGAATCAATAAGAAGCAAATGCAAATAATGGTAGAAATCTGTCAAAACAGACCAGCAGGAAGGAACCGATTTTTTAGAAGACCTTATGTTGCTCAAATTAAAAAGTTTTGAACTAACGCAAATTATCTAACAACCTGGGGGATTTATTCAGAAAATTACAGCTCAATCCGACTTACAGAGATTTTACACTAATTTTTACAGTGAACCATAAAAACCTGTTTCGGGACAGCAACTCCCCAAATCTTACTTCCCTCTCATTAGAGGTTATTCTTGGCACAAAAACCACACAAAAAGGATAAGGAGAGTTTATTACAGAATTAATAACTTCCAAGACTCAACAAAACTATTGGGTTATCTTCCAAGAAGTACTTTTCTTTAATGCCTTTAAGTTAGGCTTGATAGTTTGAAAAGATGCTCACATAAGAAATATGAATTCAAGTAAAAGAGAGCATCAAAAAGCAATTCAAAACACCTTTAAGTCTAACCCACTTCCTATGCATAGGAATATTGTAAATAAACAAGTCATGAAAGCACAAAGCAACAATCATAGGAAATCAAAACAGGTGCAACTTCAAGACTTTCAACATAAAGAGGGGAAACCTAATATTATTGAGATGCATAAAACCATGTTTCCCTCATAATAAATTTCAGTAGCATCATGAATAAAATTAACAATATAACTATCACGTAAAACATTCTTATCATGAGCCACATGCATATAACAATTATTACTCTCCACATAAGCATAGTCATTCTTATTAATTATAGTGGGAGCAAATTCAACAAAATAGCTATCACTATTATTCTCATCACCATAATCATCAAATATGGGAGGCATATTGTAATCACAATTAATTTCCTCCTCAATAGTAGGTGGACTGAAAATATCATATTCATCATTGTAATCATCATAAATTGGAGGTTTAGTATCATCATAAGCAATAGAATAGCTATCTTCCAAAGCTGGGGAACTAAAAATATCATTTTCATTAAAACCAGTTTCCCCAAGCTTAGACGTTTCCATAGTATTAGTAATAATGGTGTCCAAAGAATTCATACTAATAACATTGCTATTAGCATGCAAATAAAGTTCCATAGGTTTTTAATTTTCTCTTCAAATACTTCATGTCCTAATTCAAGATAAACACTATAGAGCTCTGTAATTTTGTTGTTGTTTTCCATTAAGCCTAACTAGTGAAAACAAGAAACAAAAATATAGGATTGTAGAATCTAAAGGAAATAACTTTGAGCACTCACACCGGAGGATTGAGTACCTTTTACCTTACCTCCTTGGCAACAGCGCCAGAAAATAGCTTGATGTCTATGCACTTCTATTCTCGTAGACAGTTGTTGGGCCTCCAAGTGCAGAGGTTTGTAGAACAGCAGCAAGTTTTCCTTAAGTGGTTTACCCAAGGTTTATCGAACTCAGGGAGGAAGTGGTCAAAGGTATCCCTCTCAAGCAACCCTGCAATCAAGATACAAGAAGTCTCTTGTGTCCCCAACACAACCATTACACTTGTCAGGTGTATAGGTGCACTAGTTCAGCAAAGAGATAGTGAAATATAAGTGGTAACGGTTCTAGAAAAGAGCTTCTGACTTGTTGTTGATGTGGGAGAAACTAAAGGCAAACTGAAATAAAGAAGGCAGCAAGCAAACATGTAATAGATCTAGTTGCAAACGGTGTTTCAATGTTTGGAAACAAGGCCTAGGGATCATACTTTCACTAGTGAACACTCTGTCATATAAATATATTCTCTTCATGATACTACTCTTAACTACTCTCCGGTTGGACACTCTAATCCATGGTAGAGCTATAACAGCACACCTCAAAGTTTGCCTTTCCCAATCTAGATAACCCCACACTGTCACCTTGAGCGCTAGATGGTTCTAAGAAACACCACAATTTCATAGAGACATCCAACTCCAAATATAACTCATGATAAATATATATGTAATCTATCCCAAGTGGCACACACGCGTGCACGTTGTCACTTTCACACACGTGGGGAAAAGCATAGATCTATTAAAGCATGATGAGTATTTATGTAGACTCAAGCCTAAGTGTCACCATGGCGTGCACGTTGTCACTTTCACACACATGGGGAGAGCAGAGATCTATTGAAACACTTGAGTAACAGAGTATATCTACTTGATTACAAATCTCATGACCACAACAAGATCATGCATAGAGAGAGAGTTGAACACATAGCTACCGGTAGAGCCCTTAGCCTCGAGGAAGAACTACTCACTCCTCATCATACGAATCAGCAACGGTGATGAAGATGGCGATGGAGATTGATGGAGATGGCTCCGGGGGCACTTCCCCGTCCTGGCAGGGTGCCAGAACAGAGACTTTCTGTCTCCTGAATCTCCCCTTCGGTGGCGGAGGCACTGTGGAACCTTTCATCGTTTTCTGGTCAATGATTTAGGGTTTTTGGGTCGGAGGCTTCTTATAAGCGAAGGAGGCAAGGTCGATGGAAGGCCAGGGGGCCCACACCCCCTATGGGCGTGGCCAGGGTGGGCCCGCGCCCACCTAGGGTGTGGCCACCCTGGTGTCCTCCTCTGTCTCGTCTTTGATTTTCCGTATCGTTCAGGAAAAAATATGAACTTTGGCTTTTGTCCCGTCCAATTTCGAGAATATTTATTTTTTAGCTTTCTAAAACCAAAAACAGTAGAAAACAGGCAACTGGCACTGTGGTCTTGTCAATAGGTTAGTTCCAGAAAGTGTATAAAAATACCTCAAAGTGTAGACAAAACATAAGGCAAATGATATAAAACAAGCATGGAGCATCAAAAATTATAGATACGTTTCTGACATATCAATGCGCGCGGAAAGTGTAGATTGGGGTTTTGTGACTAGACAGATTGGGAAAAATGACACGAGCTCATGAAAGAAGAAGCCTAGCAGGTTTATATATGAGTGTACATGCGTGTGGGTGTGAACGCGTGTGGGTGGGGGCTAGTGCATGATCTCCATTTTCTAATTGAATTAACAACACGCACACGGTACCTCGGGAACATGCACTCCGCGAGTTTTCGAGGAGGGCGGCATAATGGTCCATCTCAGTAGACCCCTAGAGGCGGTTAATATTTCTCATCGGCTGCGGTTAAGTGCTCTAGGGAGACGGACAATAATTATCGTCGTCTCAGGTTCCATTTAGAGGTGTTTTATTTTAACAAGCGGCTGAGAGGATAGTCATACTAGAGACGGTGCGGATTAAAAACCGTTTGAGGTTAAAGTTAGAGGTGGTCAAACAATTACGGCCGCCCGAGGGTGATGAACACACCCGGTGGATTGTATTTTGGGGGGGGGGGGGGGGGTAAACCGGCTCTAGGCACAGTCTCTAAGTAACGATATTGTACTAGTGTCCGCACTACCATCGTGCGCAGGATGGTCTGGCTTCCTTCTTCTTCTGCTGCTTAGCTGGATCGGAGTCCAGGAGACGTTCCATACATCATTTACAAATATTATGTATACCATGCCTCTAGAACTTCCACTTGTTAAATCAAGCTTTTAGAACACACATCATTTACAAATATTACATACACCATGCCTTTGCACTTGTAGAACATCCATCCATTGTGATTTGACGTCCCAGACATATATTGCTTTAGAGGATGAGCGGGATCGTAGGGCCTAGGCGGCATAGCGTAGAGCGGGACAAGCTTGAGGTCGACATGGTGGTGAAATAGTGGCGGTCCGACGGCACCGCCGAGGGCAGCTCTCTTGTTACTCGTGCTCAAGCAGAAGTTTCCTGGATCTAGGGTTCTAGCAGAGGACAGGAACATATATGAGAAAAGGAAGAAATTCCAGCCGCTGGCAGCGGCGAGGCAGGTGTAGTACAATACGGTTATGAAAAACACCCTCTCAAATATCTACCTTCTATTTTTGTTAGAAATTAACAGTAACCTTGCTAAAAGCATGCATAGTTTGTTGTAATGTGCCCATATTACTTACATGTGTATCTTGTGATGGAAAATAATATTGCTTTAGGAAGTTTTCACTTTCTCTGCATGGAAAATCTATTTTTAATTTTCCCGGTGCCGAAAAGGGTTTATTTTATGAAGCATCTACCAAGTATGTGATGTGAAAAAGCTTGACCCCATTTTTAAAATATTACAGAACATTTAGTGGGCAATTAACTAATTGGCCGCACCTAGAACCTCGTGGTGCACCCTCACAATTTATACAAGTTTTTACCGGTTTAGCTAGAAGGGCTCAAATTTAGCCTGTAGCTACCTCATAGCTCTCTTAAGAATTTTTCAAAAAATCATTTCTAGATACAAAACATGACATTTCTTCAGAGATCCCGAAAAGGCTAAAAAAAGGACGCGCTCCTAGGAGGTCGTGCTGCATCGCTGCTATAGCCTGCACGTGGTGGGCGTGGAGTGCCTCACGCGCTGTCCCGGCCTTCTCCCGTGCGACATGTGGTGGATGCGGAGAGGGTTGCGGTTCCTTTTTCCTTTTCTTTTTGTAGATTTGAACACGAAAACTGTGATATCTTTCAAATAGAGAGTTCAAATCGATATCCATTTTTACAGCCTTACTAGTCGCATCTAGATCTTCAAAACTAGATCCATTGTTGATATGTTTCAACGAACTTTTTCCTCATACTATCTTTGATGTGTAGGTTGCATTGCCTTTTGGTCCAGTGTACGGTACCTTCGGTTGCAATGCACGATACGGTGTCCTGGCAGTGCACTGCCTTGTTGTACTGTGTTGCACTGTCTAAGGTCGTAGTGCACTGGACGATGTCTTGGTAGTACACCGTCCATGCACTGCCTTGTTGTACTGCGCTGCAGTGCCTAAGGTCGTAGTGCACTGCATGATGTTCTGGCAGTGCACCGCTGGTGCACTACCTTGTTGTTCTGTGTTGCACTGCCTTAGTTCGCAGTGCACTGCATGTTGTCCTGGCAGTATACTGCCTCGTTGTACTGTGTTACACTGCCTTCGGTCGCAGTGCACTGCGCGCTGTCCAGGCAGTCCGCAGTCCATGCACTGTCTTGTTGTAATGTGTTGCACTGTTTTTGTCGACAATGTACAAGTTACACCGCTCGTGCACTGCCTTATTGCACTGTGTTGAACGGCCTTTGGTCGTGTGCACTGCATGAGCAGCTAGCCACGTATTGGGATATCGTGCGGCCGGAAATACGCGCGACTGAACTTTAACATGCCACGTGTCAGGATGCCATGCGGCCGGAAACACGCGTGCTATGGTCGAAACATGTGCTTCGTTGAGAGCGCGCTCCCTCTAGTCATCCTCTAGAGATCCACTAAGAGATTAGCAAGACCTGGCAAATAGTTAGGAACCCTAAATGCTGCAATCTTGATCGCATTTTGAAACCAACCTCAAGTATTAAAAAAACAAAAAATGTAAAACATTTGCACCTTGTCATTTTATTTTAGGAATTTCTATTTTCATGCCCTTGGTTCCTTAGTTGTACTCACTTTTCTCCAGTCGCTTAACTTTTCTTCACTTTTCACCATCTCCTTCTACGAAACTCTCACACGGTCTCAAACTCGCTGTCCGTCAGCCTTGCCGTTACATGCTGATAAGTAGGGCCACGTTCAGTCGGGTCCCATAGTGGACCCTCGCCGTTACATGCTGACAAGTGGGGTTGCGGTCTGTCGGGTCCCCTAGTGGACCCTTGCCGTTACGTGATAACATGTGCGGCTGTGTTAAGTTGGCTCCTGTAGTGGACACCTCTCTCCATTTATCCAGGTCAGCATGGGACCCACAGCTTATCCACGTGAGCGTCGGACCCATATCTTACCAAGGTTGGCGTTGCAAGATGGGACCACGAGCCAGCTCCGTGCCCATGACCATGCCATTGCCTCCACTTTCTTCTTCTTCTTCTCCGGCAACGGCGGCCCTTCTCCGGTGACGGCGGCCCTTTGTCGAGCTTCACTTCGGCCTCATGTTCGTCCTGGCCACAGTATGGTGTCGTCCCGTTGACCTGTATAAAGGATGTCAATGGCAACCGTGTGTAGGAAAGGTTAGAATCTCGCACCAAAATGTTCTGATTAGAGGGGGGTGTTTGCTATGGAGAATACGGACGGCGAGCCGTTCCGATGATTTAATTGGTTTATATAGTTAATGTCTCGGCTGTAATCAAGTGAATCTATGAGGTGAAAGTCAAACTTTGAGATTTAGGGATATGTATGTATAAGAAAGAAAAAAGACACAACTCTTGAACACTTTAAAAATAAAAAAATTATACAACTCTTAATGTAAAAGAGTGTTTATAATTGATACAACTCTTGAACACTTTCAAATTAAAAAAATTATATAACTCTTAATGTAAAAGAGTGTTTATAATTGACACAATTCTTGAACACTTTCAAATTAAAACAATTATACAACTCTTAATGTAAAAGGGTGTTTATAATTGAAAAAACTCTTGAACACTTTCAAATTGAAAAAATTATACAACACTTAATATAAAAGAGTGTTTATAATTGAATGTAAAAGAGTGTTTATAATTGACACAACTCTTGAACACTTTCAAATTACAATTTGGACATGATAATGTTGTCCTAAGAAAATCTTGAGAGTTTACCATTTTTAGAGCGTGAAAAGTGATCCCTAAACTAAAATCTTTATGTCTCGTGCATATACGAAAATTATACACCTTTGAACTCTTTGAAATCGCACTTAGGACATTATAATGGTGTGCTAATAAAATCCTGATCATTTATCATTTTTATGGAGTAAAATATAATGCATAAACTTGCGTATACAAAAATTATAAAGCTTTGAACATTGTGAAATCACACTTAATACATGATAATGATGTGCTAAATATTTTTTGAGAGATTATCATTTTCTCCCTATTTTCATAGAGTGGAATGTAATGCATAAACTTGCATATACAAAAATTATACACCTTTGAACGCTGTAAAATCGCACTTAGGACATGATAATGTTGTACTAAGAAAATCTTGAGAGATTATACTTTTCATAGAATGTAATGCATAAACTTGCATATACAAAAATTATAGACCTTTGAACTCTTTGAAATCGCACTTAGGACATGATAATGTTGTGCTAATAAAATCCTGATCATTTATCATTTTAATGGAGTAAAATATAATGCATAAACTTGCATATACAAAAATTATACATCTTTGAACACTTTCCCTTTAAATTATATTAAAAATCATTTGTTTATGGAGTTAAAGTACCGGTGGCAAACTCATTATTTTTGCATGGATAGAGGGGTGCCCCCGATAGATATAGGGGTTATCCTGTCCGCTAGATCATAGAGGATTAACGGTTGGTGGGCACGATCCGCGTGACAACTGTCTCGACCAATCAGAGCGTAGCAGCCAAGATGAGCACATGTGTGAGAGTTTGTGACTAAGAGAGAGGGGGAAACTAAATAGAACTTAAAAACCAAGGGAAAACTAAGTAGAACTTAAAAACCAAGGGCAAAACTGAGAAGAACTTAAAAACAAAGGGCAAATCCAACAAAGGGATTCAAATAGAAAATAGAAAGAGATTTAAAAAATGGAAAATGCTTATTTTATACAATAAAATACATCTTGGCATACATCAAACTATTTGCAATTCAAATATATATCAGTTTGACAATTATTGCCTCATTTAGACAAACTATGTTTTGCGGAGGGATGTTTTGGGAAGAGGCTTGAGTAGAAAGCCATGAACCTTCATAGATAGTAGGTGATTTGAGAAGTAGTGATTTAGGTTAAAACTTGATTTATATAGATTTCCTATGGTGGCAGGTCACATAATAAGACTCTCTGGGTAGATGCCACTATGTTTTGATCTTTTTGAATTTGTTATGCATAAAATGACTCAATTAGCTAGCTAAAACCCATCCGTTGACTCTCTGTTGACCAGCCACCAGAGGGTAAAAGGGAGTATATTGCACACGACAGTGTTAGTGAGGGCAAAACTGAGTATAACCAAACTGCCAGTGTTACACTCAAGGATATAAGTGAGCACAACTAAGTCGCCGGGGTTAGACACGAGGGGAAAAAATGATGCACGGTACGCATGTCGCGGTGCACGGGAGGTAGCAGACACGTGTGGCCATGCACGGTGCAATGGCGTATGCGGTTATGCGGTGCATGGTGGTGCAACAAAATGTCTCCTCCCTTCACCTTTATAGATGCCTCCTCACTCTCACTCATCACTCACTCACTCACTCACGCAACCATCTCCACTGTCCCATCACCTTCTGCAAACCCCCAAGAAAACCTCAACCACGCCGGCGATGGAGAAGAACGGCGCGGTGGCCATCATCGCCTCCAAGGCAGCTGCCGAGGAGGCCTCGATCCCTATACAGGCTCCCGTCGAGGCATCGAAGGCAGCCCCTGTCCCCATCCAGGCCACGTCCCCACTTCCGTCGTAGGCTCCGGCGAGGAGGTTCCCACCAGTCTCGGGCAGATCCCTCTCGGCTGGGACCCATACGGGAAGGGGGATTACATCAGGCCGAAGAACCCCTACGACACCAGCATCACCGACCCATGGTCGGAGGAAACTAGGGTTTTCTCCCCTTCCTTTGTTCTTCCCACATTCCCATCGTTGGGTACTAGATCATGTGTTATTAGGGTTTGGATGTTTGTATTTTCAATTGTTGGATGCTAGGTATTTTTACAGTAGGTAATCCACTTGTGTTATATCTCGTATTTCGATGAATCCCCCTATTTGTATTTCAATCCTATTTTATTTGTCCTCGGAGTTGCAGTTAAGGGATTCCCTAATTAGTACTAGCATCGATCTATACTTGGGATCAATATTCGATTTGGTTTTAGATTTGGGGATTGGGGAATAATCAGGGGATCTCAATCGGTTAATTTATGCAAGTAATCAATCCCTATAATCAAGGTATCTCAATCATGTGCTTATTGCACTCTACTATTTTTTCCTACAGGTGGATAGCAACGACATCTGCAGCAACGATGAGTCCAAGGACACCAAGACTCGCTAGGTGCTGAGGAGGCTGAAGTCCGGCCAGTACGACAACTTCTTGCCGCCAACTCTACAGGTGGCCCTTCTGCACCAGGAGGCTACATGCCACCGACTTCAACTCCCTCTTGAAGCATGCCGAGGACGTGAAGACCCGCGGCCTGTCCGTGAACGTCAATGACTTCAGAGCCAACCACAAGGCACTCGGTTTTCACCTACACAACCTCCAGAAGGTGGCCATCGAGGAGGGTCGCATGCTCCCGATCAAGCCCAAGGCACCCAAGGTCAAGGGAATAGGCAACAAGAAGTGGAGGAAGCGCCAGAGGGAGGAGGCGGAGGCCCTCCTAGCGGAGGCCATGAGGGGCCACTAATCTTGTGCCGCTGCTACTGCTGATGTAAAGCAGCTTTTTTTGTATTGTCTATGTTGAACTTGTCCGTTGCTGCTCTTGAGCAGCTTAATTGTTAAACCTTGTTTAAGTACCGTACTATATATATATATCCTATATTAGCTGCTTTATCTACATTTGCTCTGTTTGCTGAATGTATTTATGGTGCTGGTTAGATTTGCTGCTCTAGATTTGTTACCAGATTGGGAAAAACGAGGGCCAAAAGGAACCATGAATAAAGAGAGAAACTGCTCTAGATTCGCTACTTTTTTGGGCAAAAAAACACAACTGTTAGTGAGATAAAGGGAAAATCGCGCTCTTAAAAAGGCCAATCATAAAAATAACAAAAATAAAACTTCCAATTTAGACGACAGGGTGCACGTAACCACCAAACGCACCCCACATGGTTCCACACCATGTCCACCATAACATGTTCCCAACAAGCCCCCCACGCAGTCCAACATGGCACGGCCCCACACGTCAACATAACGCGTATCTGACTAACTGGTCCCACTTGTCAGCACGTAACAACTTGTCAGCATGTAACGATGAGGGTCCACTACATGACCCAACTGAACGCGGCCCCACTTGTCAGCATATAACAGCATGGCTAACGGACAGCGATTTTCAGACCGTGTGAGAGTTTCGTAGTAGGAGATGGGCAAAAGTAAGGAAAAGTTAAGCGGTTGGAGAAAACTGAGTATACCTAACGAACCATGGGCACAAAAATAGAAATTCCTTTATAGTAGATGATGCTGACATTATGCATTAAGGGTAAAAATGTCTTTTTACGTCCCCCAATTGACACTGTTAGTTCTCAAAATGCACTATAGTGTCATCTAAGGCATCAAAATTTACACCTAGTGTCATATAAGGAAGGCAAAAATTTCTAGTGTCATATAAGGAATCATATTTGGAAGTAGTGTCGAATAAGGAGTTCTTCCTATATTTTTGTCATCGTCTCACCTTTTGCCCGACACCTAGTCAGTGACGTCCTACAATGGGTCACGGAGTTAACATCGTGCTAGCGCTAGCTTGGCGGATGACGATGTGCTGAGCCAAAAAAACACCGCCTAAAAACTTTTTCTGAAGCAGTTATCCATGGCGGCTTTTTTGCTGTGCCAGCGCGACGACTAGGCGTGTGCCTCGGCATTTATAAGCATCAGGGCACACGACCCTTGTTGTAGTGTTGCCAAATTTGGGATGGCTTTGCCGTCTAGCAGACAACCCACATGTATGAGCACACGTCTATTGGTCTGCCTCGGGCCATCCAGCCAGCCATATACCACTCACACCGGTGACACCATTCTCATCTCGCCCCTCCACTCTCACCCAGTCACCACTCGCTTTCACCAAACCCTAAATCCATGGACGCAGACCGCGGCCATGACGGTCCTCCCAATGGCGCGGAGGTCGGGATGGACGGTGGCAAGGACCTGTCTCCTAGACCACCGGCGCCCCTTCGGCTGGCATGTCCTCGGTGGAGTCTTCCTACAGGATATGAACCGCATGCGAGCCCTCGATGAGGCTAAATTGGTGCGCTTATGCGAGGTGCGCGTGAACCCCGCCTTCACGGTTGCCCGCGTCTGCCTCGAAGAAGCTCAGGAGGAGCTCAACATGTAGAAGGTGACCATGCGCTCTCTCAAGGAGAAGTGAGGCCTCGTTCGACCGCTGCACCCGCTTAACAAGGCCGACTTATGCTCCATCAGCTTCTGAGGGGCCTACGCTCTAGCGATGATGAATAGTGTTGCCTTCCTCTACCTCGATAGTTGAGGTTCTGCGCTCCGATGACGATGTACAGTATCACGGATCTAGGGCTAGGGTTAGTAGAACTAGTAGACTAACTAGAAGAATTTATGTGTTTCATGAACTATCTTGTAAAGCTATTCTAATTTACTACCATTTTCACTAAACAACTATATGTGGAATGTGCAAAATAAAATATCAGAAAAAATACCGAGGACATTGTTAAGTGCAGTGGTCTATCCTAGGAGGACATGGGCCTCTAGCTTGTCTGCATGCCACCACAAACGGGCCGATTTAGATAGAATCGGTGTCCAAATCGAAGGCACCACTGGAGTTGTCCTAAAAGGAGTCCAATTTAAATCAACCCAACCGTAAGGGTAGTTACTTACTTTCATATATAAGAAGTTAAATATTGTCCCAATTGTCAAATACTAGATGCACAATACCAAAAGTAAAAGTACAAAATTTGAACTAGTATAAATCTGAAAAGTTGAAAAATAATTCGATGGGTCTTTTGGACTTATGGGTCCTTAGTGATGTAACTACTCCATAGTTACCTAGCATTCAGGAGCAAACTAGCTTGCAACATCCAAAAATGTTGTACTACAATGCTGCACACAATTAACACAACACTTTACCGCTTGTAGCTATGCGTGGCCTAGCTAATTGCGCATGCCGTGCCGTCCCATATATGCACGGGAGAAGGAGAGGGAGAGAGAGAGAGAGAGAGAGAGAAAACAGTAGCAATGGAGGGAATGCACCCAGAAAAAGAGGAGATGAAACATGGAAAAAGAAAAGGCATCTTGTAGACAGACACACACGCAGAGTGAGAGTGAGAGTGAGAGAGAGAGAGAGAGAGCTGCAGCGTTGTGTGTGTGTGTCATGCGTGACCATGGTCTGTGGCCGGCGTGTGTACGTCCTCGAGGGTCGCGCCATCCTATGCATGCGTACGCGCAGGCTAGCCTCTGGGCGATGCAGCAGCTAGCTGGGTCTCATGGTCCCATGCAACCATCATCCCATGAGGAGAGCGAGGGAGAGGGAGCGCCTAGTGCCCTAGTGTATATGCCGGTCCCTTGTCCCCTCCCTGCCCTAATGCCTCCAACGCCCCTGCCCCTGCAAAAAATACTACTCCTGCCATTCGTAGCATCAGCACCACTCCCCTCTCTATGACTATCAGACATGTATACACGACCGGATACGTCCACGTCCTACAAGCACTAGTAGTCACCACTGATCATCCACATACCCATGCCCCTCGCTACTTGGCCGGTCTCTACTCCCTACAAAAGGCAAGCTAGATTGATATTCTTTGGGCTCAAACAAATCTTTTTGCATGTCTTCTTCCATACTCCGTATCTTCCTAGCTTTTGCTTATCCTCTATGCTTATTCCTTAATAGTGGACCCATTATAACTTTTTTTTTACTTAAGCGAGAACATTGTAATGTGGTTTCGAAAACATATGGTACATGATCACCGGCTCTTAAACTTAACAAGTGTATCCGGAAGTTAGATGTTTTAGTGCCGTAGTGACCTCTTATGATCTAAAAACTAAATCGGTAAGAACAATACTCTAATAATGACATAGAATCAGGTCTTAAATTTCGGAAACCCAAAAAATGGAACTCACCTAAATCTCTGATCAGAATTTCTTCTAAATTTTCCTCTATCAAAATTCACTTAATTTTAACAAAGATAATTTTAATTTGGTTTGAATTAATTTGAGTCTTGCTTGATATTTCAAGGTTACAAGTATTTCGGTATCCACAAAAGTTGCAAAAAAATTGAAGAGACATGCATGAATAGAGCAAGAGTGTGAAATAAACGGAGGGTGTACATGACATTTATAGAAAAGAACGAAATGAGGTTTGAGCTTGGCTCTTTTTATGTCAAAGTGTAGTGTATCAATTTTCGTCAAAGACAAACTTCATAAGGTTTGATCAAGTATATATTTGCAGTACAAAAAAGATACCAACACCTTCATCAAGGTAATATTATTAGGCTCAATAAAACATATATACATTCATATTGTATATATTCGGTTGTGTAGATTTTGATGTTTTTGTCCATATAATAGTCAAACTTTAAGAAGTTTGAGTTTGACTAACACAAATATGTCACAAATATGTAATGGGGACCCGCAAAAATATAACGTATTGGGAGTATATATTCACAAAGAATTTGGGCCGCACAGATGCACGCGGTAGGAATTTAACAACTCCACTCCTAATCCTATGATCAACATGAAAATTCAAAGGATTAGAATCTTCCAAAAATGTATAATCAAGTGTCACTCAATCTGCTAAGGGTATGTATAGGTGTGTACCCCATGGTGCACGTGCAGGTATCCCCCTACACTAGTTGCTACTATACCAATCATTCACTATACTTAGGCCCCTGTCTTCTCACCAGCTATATATAGCGCGCGCCTCCCTTCTCACCCCACCCAGTAATCAGACAGAAGAGCTAGGTAGCCTCAGGCGCAGCTAGCTAGAGACCGGCCGGCGGGGTTATAGCTTTATAGGCTGCCTTCTCTTCCTCTCCCACACTGGTTGCTCCCCTCGCTTCCAATCCAGCTTCAGATCCCACCCAAACTCCCACACATCGATCGCCAGCGCCGAGAGAACCATGCACAGCTACAGAGCCATGCACCCTCACCCGTACCACACCGCCCCTGCCCCTCCGACCAAGCACGCCACTGGCCATGGCGGTGGCACCGAGGAGGACGACCAGTCCATGCTTCTCCTCTCCCTCTGGCCTCCCGGCCACCACCACGACGCCGCCTCCTCGTCCGCGTGCTCCTCTCACTCCGCCGCGCACTCCACCGCGTCATCACCCTGGTTCAACCAAAGCCATGTTTACAATGGCTGCGGCGGCGGCAACGGCGGCTTCCTGTTCCACGAGCAGGACCCGAACGTGACCATTTCCCTCTCCATCGCCCCTCCGTGCGGTGGCAGTCTGTCCTCCTGCGGCGGGAGCTTCGCCGCGCCGGTCCCGCCGCCGTCGGTCGCCGCCACGGCCAGCGGAAACCAGGTGCCCAGCCAGTACTGGATCCCCTCCGCCGCCGAGATCCTCGTCGGCTCCACCCAGTTCTCCTGCGCCGTCTGCAACAAGACCTTCAACCGCTTCAACAACATGCAGGTTCGGTAACAAGATGATCTCTAGCTTGTCGTACTACAGCATTTAATGTAGTAGTACCGGTGTCGATCGATCGATCGAGGTGCAGGTGAATTAACGTGCCTTGAGCTCCTGTCTTCCTTCCCGCAGATGCACATGTGGGGGCACGGGTCGCAGTACCGGAAGGGGTCGGAGTCGCTGCGCGGGGCGGTGACCGTGGGCACGACGACGGCGCCGCCGCCGTCCCTGATGCGGCTGCCCTGCTACTGCTGCGCCGAGGGGTGCCGGAACAACATCGACCACCCGCGGGCGCGCCCTCTCAAGGACTTCCGCACGCTGCAGACCCACTACCGCCGCAAGCACGGGGCGCGCCCCTACGCGTGCCGCCGCTGCGGCAAGCGGTTCGCGGTGCGCGGCGACTGGCGCACGCACGAGAAGAACTGCGGCAAGCTCTGGTTCTGCGTCTGCGGCTCCGACTTCAAGCACAAGCGCTCGCTCAAGGACCACGTCCGCTCCTTCGGCGGCGGGCACGCGCCCCACATCGTCGAGTCCGTCGCCATCGACGACGACGAGGACGACGAGGACGATATGCACGACGACGGCGACCTGCTCCATCTGCCAGACGAGAACGGCCACGTTGCCGGCGACGGCAGCGACATGATCTTGCTCTAGCTGGCTAGTCACTGCTAACCTAGCCGCCTGCAGCCCTCTTGTTAGTCCAGATCCACCTTAATTAGTAGTTCCTCAACTAGTGCGTACGTAACCTAGCTAGCATCATCTAGCTTTAGTTAATTTGCTTCCCAACTGCATAAGCATTAGGATCAGTACGTTCATGGTGCTTGCATGGCGAGGTGTTACTGCCCTAGTGCAAGCTTATTAATTAATTAATGGCATCTGTTGTGTCTGTCCCAAGCTAGCTAGGTAGGAAGAAGTGTCGTGGTACGGTCAGAGTCATACCGACGGATGGAGATGTGTAGCAGCTAGTGTACGGTGTGCATGGTGTCATGGTCGTCACTTCATGTATCTCTGTCGTTTTGGTCTTTATCTGCGCCTAAAGTTCTACCGCTGTTTCATCGTGTCTCGTGCATGCCAAAGGAGCACTGTTTCTATCTTACTACTACTGCCGAGTTTATTAATTTGCCGCTAAAAAGCGGTTTTATTACCATGCTCCGATCGCACTGTGGTTTCTTTCCCTGATCGGCGACTCGTCAATCTCTCGGATGCTTCTCTTTTGTGCTTTCCCTCCTAGGCGACTTGTCATGTCCCCCAGCTCTGACTGATGGGAGCCCGTTTCTGATCTTTTCCTCGATCGGCGCCTAGCCACCAGGTCCCTTTTACCTGCTTGTCTTTTCACAAATATGTGCAAACTCAGCTACTCATCATCAATTGTGGTAAGAAAGAATCAAATCATACCCTCTCTCTCTCTCTCTCTCTCTCTCTCTCTCTCTCTCTCTCTCTCTCTCTCTCTCTCTCTCTCTCTCTCTCTACCCACGAAACAGCTCCTCCATGTTTTTTTTTTGTTTTGAAAGGTAACAGTGATATTTATCTAGGTTTTACGTACCAAAGTAAAAAATCTTAAGGCAATGAACAACATGCATGCTGATCAAGATTCAACAAGTCACCACATTAGTAAGAAGGCACCCTGAAAATTCTATGACTTATATAGAAAATAAATATGAAATGTTTTTAGGAGGCGCAGAGTAGACCTAGTCCTCGATCTATTAGAAACTTAAGGTCTACACCAATATGTAACTAAAACTTGACATGGAACTTACAAGAAAAAAACTCGAAGGGTGCCGCACCCTCGGGCTACCACACAGAGTTGCTCAACCTAAGATATACACCTAGATGTTGGAGCAACACCAAGCTTGATCGCCTTACCAGGCCGAGCTCACCCGTAAGAGTAACCATCATGGTGCGACGCGAAATAAGAAAGCCTGATAGCATAGCACAAGACAAGGGAAACAACACACCACCTTCAGGGTTGGCCAAGTCTTGTGGAGAAAGCACTAGGCTTTCCACGCCACCAGCATACTACGATGCTGGAGAGAAGGACCTTATCCTCGTCTTGCATAGCAAGGGCATCAGAGTATGTGAGTAGAGACACGTCAAAGGGCGCGCAGAAGAATCGGGGGAAACTGACCAACAGGGTAGTAGGTGACAACCAAAATAAGTTCCTACATGATGTGTGATACTAAAACTCTAACTTATAGATTGTCAGTATTTGCATGATCTCATACATGAAAAAAAATATCAAGAATGTGGTGGACCACTCTGATATTTTTCTGTGAGCTCTGTATTTCTCGATTGACTAAGAAATAACTATGTCTATGTGGATGCAGGGAGACATCAGAGGTTGATCAGATCAGATCAGTTAGATTAAAGGGTTGTGAAGATCTTTATTGAGTGGACCAGACCGTTTTGAATTTTAGTAAAAAAAAACTACTACATTTTTTCTAAAATATAACATATTTTGGTTGGCTAAAAGAGCCTACCAAGTAGTATATATATTTAAGGTATGTTTGGAAGCACCCTTTTGTAGCTTTATTATGATTATAGGTTTTGATCAGAAGTAACCGCTACTGCCCAATCAATGTCTAGGTTGAAGACCATATGTAACTTTCCATACATGTCTGTGCTTGGTTGTAGGGTGGGCCGTGTATCGTACGTACTAGACACGGATAGGTGCAACCATATAAGCTTTTTCTGCAGATTTGAGCATATGCAAAGGCAGTGGAAGCCGCCAAAGTCTTGAGTTTAAGGCTAGCCATGCCACGCCATGTCATGCATGGGGTCAGGACCGGAAGCACGCAGCTTTCGGCTGCGGCACTCACTAGGCGCGCGCCTAAACGAGAGGAGGAGAGAGGGAGAGGAGGCGGTGTGTGTGTGTAGCTTTGGGCGAAGAGAGGGGGGAGCAGTACGTACTGGAAAAGGAAAAGGCGTAAAGAAAGGTGGTGGGAGGGAGGGATGGGAGGCCGTGACGATGGCCGTTCCCAGCTCTCTCTCTCTCTCTAGACGAACGGCCGGAGAGTGCACATGGAGATGCAGAGCAAAGGGGGCTGCTTTCGCTAGGTTAAGGTGGAGCAGAATGCCGGGGGCATGCATTGTTGCTGTGCCGACGAGAGACTGCCGCTGCGCCTGCATGCATGCGATCGGTGGTCGTCGTCTCGCCGGTCGTGGCCTGCAGTGCACGACTGCACGTACAGGCAGACCCAGCAGCAGTCTACGACTACGTGAATGCATGGAGACCATCGATCTATCGGGGCCGGGATGTGGCGCGACGGGATTGGCGCTGCGTCCGTCTGATGATATCACCGAGAGCGCCGGCGACCGGCCGACCGCCTCAAAGTGAGCGCCGGCGCCTTGCACGCTCCGCCCAAAAATCATGCGTTGCGTTGCGTGCTCTCCTGCATGCTCTCTCTGCTGCATGCATGGGCGCGCGATAGCAGCAGCATGCATTCTCCCTTCAATGCAACAATGATTTCTTCTCCTTCTACCCAAGATTTACGTGCCCCTCCTCAGCTCCTGCATGCATGCGTACGTACGTACGCTTCGTTTCCTTTACTTACAAATATTTCGATTTTGATAAAATCGTGTACGTATATCGAAAGAGAGAACGTGTATTCTTTCACAACCCTAGAAAACCCTACCTTAATTTACATATGGAATAAAAGAAAAAGGCAATCCCTAGAAAACCCTACCTTGGCCTCACTCGCGCCAGCGATGCCTACTCGTCCTCGTCCTAGGAGAGGTTGATGAACAACAGCGGCTTCCACGCCATTGGTGGTAGATGGTGGGGAGGAGAAACTTGCTCATGCCACGAAGGCCACTGCCTTGACCACGCAGGCCCCGGTGGAGCCGGAGGCGGAGGTGGCTGCAATGCATCCATCGCCGAGTTGTCAATGTCATGGCCATCTCGTCCCAGCGCGCCTCCTCCTCGAGATGGGAGGCCTTGATGACGAGGAAGAAGGCCTCCTCTAGGTCCAGGACCGGCAACATGATGGGGGGGGGGGGGGGCTCCTCCTCCTGCTTGACAGCCGCCAGGTAGGCTCGGTGGGCCTCATAATCCACAGTGTCATCATGGGTCTCCTAGCCAGGAATGTCGTCGTGGCCCGGCGGTGGCTGCTAGTCCATGTCGCTGCTTTCAATGTTGCCGATGTCGTTGTCGAACACCGGTACTGATCGTGCTCCACTTCCGGTTGTAAATCGCCTAGAATAATGAAACGACGACTGCTGCCACACCTCGTGCTCTCCTACTCTAGGAACGCCACCTAGAATGGCGCATGAAGGTGGTATGCACGGTCGTTTTGGAGATTCTCCGGGATATGGCTGCGGTGTCGCCGGATCTCGGCATAGAGCAGTGCCCCTTCCGGTGGCAGGGCGACACCATCATCGTGATCATATTGAGTTGCCAAATGCCCGGGAGATAGATGCCAGCAGTTGCAAGGCTGCCCGTGTTCCCACTGCTAGTGTGCCTCCTCCACGGGCACGTATTGACGGTCATGGTTGCCCTGGCTCCTTCGTGGATGTTCATGCAAGCGGCGTTGCTGCATTACGCCGCGTCGGCGCAACGAAATTGTGCACGTGGCGACGACAGCGGCATGCTGGAGGGTCGATGTGTTGGAGGCGGTGGCGTTGGTGATCAACGACGGCACGAGCCCGAAGAAGATCCGGCCTCGTACGTGGGCGTTCTTCTTCGCCAACTTCTTCCACCAGGACGGCATGGTTCTAGTTGTGGGTTTTGATGTCGAGGTATATTTGGGTCGATCCGTTGGAGATGTCGAAAGACGCTAGGACATTTTTTTTTTCTTTTCAAAATGGAATACCGTGGCTCCTGTCGACACGTACGTGGACACAATTCAATGAACTCACGGGATGCATGCATGCCACAGTGCGATCGACCAACCTATCTGAGAAAAGCCTTGCATGCATGGAGTAGGGCTGGCTGCATGTTGTACATACAAGCTAGCACAAGCACAGTGCCTGTACAATGACATATGTACGCACGTACCCTTGTACACATGCATGATGCATGGCACAACAAGTGGTTTGGTTCCTTTCTTTTATCAAAGGAACAGACATCCCGTCTGCGCTGCGCAGACAGCACAGTGCCCCGGCCCGCTGCGCATGCATACACATACACATACACATGCATGAAATGAAATGAAAGCATGTGTGCGGGCATCTGTGTGTTTGCCTAGCCCGTGTTTCTCTCATCGATCAGTTCATCAGCCCTCTGCATGCATCGTACGCTGCGCTTGCTCCACAGTCGCTTTACGCAGACACAGAGAGAGAGAGAGAGAGAGAGAGAGAGGGAGAGCCTGGCTATGGCTATGGCTAGCTATGGATGCATGCAGCGACCGATCGATCACCCACGTACAGCAAATTACTGGCAGCCATGCATGAATGCTTGGACCACAGTGCAACTATATTTGTCCCTCTGTCTCTACCTGTGTCCCGGCCCGCCTGAACCTAGAGAGAGGGATCGGGCCAAGGCCAAGGTGTAGGAGGAGAGAGACGGCTGCTATCAGAGTAACGTGCGCGGCCTAGTCACGTCTAGCTGCGTGTACGTTGGTGCGTGGGCCCAGCTAACACCCCCTCCGTCATGAAAAGGGTGTAATGGATTTGTTTAGATCCGTATGTATCTAGACAAGTTTAGTGCATAGATTCATATGAATTTAGAAAAAATATGCGACATCTTTTTCATGACGGAACGAGTATGGTGGATACAGATCCTAATCTCATATGAGAGGGCTCATGATTCAGGAACTAGGATGGGATCAATTGATACTTCCAACCCGTATCCTAAACAAATAATAATCAATTTGCATATTTCGAATTCGAATTAGTTATTGTGGTGATGATGTTTACACCTAATTAACCCAGTCTATGAAACAATATAGTACTAGTCGAGAAAATGAGAATGACATAATTTGCAAAATAGAAAATAGCTAGATCAGTTAATTTTTCTTCTTCTTATGTTTTCAGACTTCAAGGTATCAATTAATATAATTATTTCCCAACATACAAGACAAAAAGCAGGAAGCAGGTTATTGCGATTATATATTTGTTTTCTTCATAATTAACACTTTCAGCATTTGAAAATACAAAATGGAATTTTATAAACCTAATATATACTATAATACTACTCTATGTATAGACTATTTCATTGGAACTTTTACTCGGGCAATTTTTACACCATTTCATTTCTGAACTGAAGTACTATAAAGTGTAAATTTAATCCATTACACCTAAACAATCGTGTACGTGTGCACCACTGCACATGTGAGAGCACTGTTGCATGCACATCCGCTTAAAAAAGACACTGTTGTACGTATATATGTAGTGGTGTAGCTCGTGGTTTTGTCTTTGGGGCATGTTGGGCCCAGGGAGCAGCTGACATGGGTCGCAACCAGGGCACCATTTCTGGTGAAAGAACAAGCACAAGAGTCTCGTCGCATGGATGCTAGCTCCCAGCGATCAGCGATGCATGGGCAGACCGGCAGAGGGCTTGCATATGCATGCACAGTACGTCTTCTTCGCAAACTCCGGCCTGGTCCCTACCGGTGTTGTCTACAAGTACCGTGGCGCTTAATGGCGCAAGTACGTCTAAAACTGGCTGGGTTTCACCCTCTTTTCCCCCTACGTACCTAGCTGGTTTGTCTCGTTTTTTTTCTATATAGCTAGCTACGTACAATGATTGAGCGATCGATGGGTTTTGTGGCGCCTTTTCTTTTGCCACAAATGGTTTGTATGCTACTTCATATGGTGATATAAATTACTGTTGGTTTTTGCAATTTTCAGGAAGATGTTCATTTTTTTACTCCAGCACATTTTGGAAAGTGTAATTTGGCTCCCGAGATCCAGTGCTCCCTTCATTAAAATAATTTAAAACTCATATTTATAAGTTCTAGAAAAAATCTAAAAATAAATTCTAGGAACATTCAATGTTGTATAATGCAAGCATGGAAAATCGCAACCCAAAATTCTCTATATTATGGGCTAGACGAAAATGACAAAGTTGGAATATACTTGGAAATTTAAAAATATACATACTCAGATCCACGCTTTTATCAGTTTTGTATATATAGCTCATAATACAAAGTATTTGAAATTGATATTTTGCACGTTCGTGGGATACAACGCTGGCTACATCCAAATGTTCTGTTAGAATTATTTGAAACAAGGGTCATTGGTGTCCATTTGTACCAAATCTCCACTCGGCACATTCCCCTTATGACCCCTAGACTAGAGTGCATCGACCCTTTTTGGGGGGTGAAATTTATGACCATCTGTGGGATGTATGAACAAAATAAGCCACATACATTGGTTGCTTTAAACTAACTGTCTCTCTCACTGGCAGAAGTGAGCTTAACCTCATGGTACTAGTTCCCACTGTGCCATCACCTAGATTTATAAATGCATGCTGTACCCAATCATCCATGTAGATGCATGCAATGTCCCCCTCCTCCTTGCCATGCAGATGTTGTCCCTATCTCTCTGTCTCCATCTGGAAAAAAAAACAAGAACAATAGCATGCAAAGTACGTGCATAGACAGCAGTCTAATTGAGAACCCTAATAAAAATGAATAAGGACCAAATGGCCGTGGCCGATGGGGACTAGACGAAGGGCCCCATGTTTTTTGCATCCAACGGGATCCGACAGCAACTCATTTCCATGCTCGGCTAGCATCGCAAGGTAGAGGCGTGTGTACGTAGTGCCCTTCTAACATGCATGCACTAGCGATCGATGCATCGGCGTTAGCAAGTGTACGGTCGTCGACGTGTGCTTTCTGCATGATTGCTTCTTGTGATTTTGAATCGAGCCAAGACCGCCTGAGAGACGCTTTGTTAACGGTAAAAAGTGACGAGACAAGAAAAGGCCGACAAGAAGTCGATCATTTTGTTGCAGGTTCACGTCAGCGCGGTACACGTCTTTAGTTTGTGAGTAATTCAGAGCCAAATGTATGGAAAGCGACCGCGTGCCTCGGGATTTACGTACGGCCGTTAGCTAACATGCTGCGGTTACTTACTAGTACTGCTCTCTCCCTTTTAAAATACAAGAACGTGTTTTAGGCTTGTAAACCTAACGTATCTAGATACCTTTTAGTATGTAGATTCGGAGTGAATCTCTTCGAACCTACACACTAAAAGCCGTCTAGATACATTATCTTTACAAAACTAAAACATCTTATATTATAAAACAGAGGCAGTAGTATATAGCTTAGCTCTTTTCTTTCTCACTCTAAAGAACTATTGTAGACATAGCTTATTACTAAGTCGTCGCCGCTTCCAGACCGAGGACATAATTAACAAGGACCGAACGTGTTTAGATAAGTACTGTTTGCGGATGTGAAGAAGATCATATTCTGGAACGATGTTTGGGTTGGTGAGTGTCCCGTCAAGAATTTGGTCCTACCAATGTATGCTTTGCTGTGAACACCACCTAATAACTGTCTTTAGGGCTCGTGGTGAGGATGGTTTACAACTCACTTTCTCTAGATCCTTAGACTAGCCCCAATAGGGATATCATAGGTGGTATCATGCATCACATGTATGCAAAATGCTTATGTGTCACTGCAATTAATGATGAAAGAGATTGTATTGGTATCATAGGTAGATACGGTATCATAGCACATAAAACCAGAAAAACTAATCTCAAATAAATCTTGTACACAATTTTACATTGAGATTCTACAAAACAATAAATGCACTAAGACTATGATACTATTATATGATACTATGCATTGTGGAGATGGTATCATATACTAGTATCATATGCATGATACTACTATATGATACTCCCCACTATGAGTAGTCTTAGGCCCCGTTGAGGTTGGAGAATGAGGAGAGCTTAAAATTTTAATTGTTGATGTGAGATTGGTTGATGAGGAGGACCTTTTGAGTCAACGTAAATAAATTCACTTCTAAGTCCCTTTATTGTTTTGTTCTCAGTTGTTGAATCAGAGATGTAAGGATGATGAACATGTGGGGAGCTAATTTTCCTCCGAAGCACAATTTTTTATGTGCTTCATAAGACAGATGCAGTCTGCAATGCAACTGGTTGCTATAAATTGGCTTGGATCTGAAGCATTAGTTGCCGGGCTTCCAAATATGCTCATCATATATTGTTTCTTTGTCGGTAGCTAGATATGTGCCGTATGTAATCAGTGTAGGTGGATTCAGAACCCATGTGGCCATGTCAACAGAGCAATATATTGTGTTGTTCTTTAGGGGCGTGTTTGTTGATGTAGCTTGGTCTTTGTGGCTCACTAGGAATGATAGAATTTTCCAACATAAATCGTTGAGAAACCCTCTACAACCTCTTTGCAAAGTTTATTTCTTAATGTTGTAGTGAAAGCAACTGATATAACATAAACATCTACCTAAGATTGCAGGAATGGTGATTAGGTTCGATGAGAAGTTGAAGGAACTAAGGGTGTGTTTGGTAGCCCGGGCCACTGGAGAATTGCTATCTACACTCATACAAGCTGACCCGAGCTAGGATGAGCTCAGATTATCCCATGCGTTTGGTAGCTCGTGTTCGTTTAGACATGTTGATTGGGGCTATTGTTTGGTGGGTCGTATGGGGGAAGATATGCTGAGGAGGGATAAAATTGCACAGATCCCCCTAAATACAAAAAGAAACACAGTCTTGTCCCTATATACAAAAAAACGCATTTGGGTCCCTGTAAATAGAAATAGAAAGCAATTGGGTCCTTGTAGAAAAGCAATCGGGTCCTAGATGTCCGTGGCGACGTTGGCCATCGCTGGCAGTGGAGAGCTTGGCCATGGAGGCACTGGCCGTCGCTGGCAGTGGAGACCCTGGCCGTGGCGGCGCTGGCCGTCGCTGGTAGTGGAGACCTGGCCGTGGCGGTTGCTTGTCTATGCTCGTCGAGGAGGCGGAGCTTGGTGGCGAGGCCGGTCTGTTGCGGTGTCGGCGCGTCAAGGAGAAGGAAGGGCATCTCGTTGACGGGAGAGAGGACAGAGGCCGGAGTGCTACCGGCACGAGAGGAGGTCGGGGCGGGCGACACGAGAGTAGGACAGGGGCGGCGCGAGATGAGGACGGGGCATCTTGTTCGTTCTCGTCGAGGAGTCTGGGCACTACCAGGGGAGGAGACGGCGGAGAACAGGGAAGGCCGCCGTCCAGGGGAGGAGGCGGCGAAGGCTAGCGTCCAGGAGGAGGCGACAGAGGCCGGCGTCAAAGAGGAGGTGACGGAGGCCGTCGTCCAAGAGGAGGCTCGTTTGGGCGAGGGAGAGAGAGCCTATTTGGGGGAAATGAGGGTGGGGGACGGTTGACCCCTATTGGCTCGTGCGAGGTGCGGGGCGCGGGGGGGGAGTTTTCTGGGCGAGCTCAGCCCTGCCCAACAGTGAAGCTCGTTTTTGGCTTCGCAACCGGGCAGTGCCCAGAGGCCGTTTTCGTATGAGGTGGGCAGTGTCCAGCCCACGGAGCCGACCTAACAAACACCCGAATTCGGGATGAGGTGGGAAATTCTGTGTGGAGCAGGGCTACCAAACACACCCTAAGTCCTGGAGCTGGATGATGGTAACATCACAGGATGATGCGAAAAAGACGGAGGCTTAGGCCCAGTTCTTTTGGCGGCTTCTCCCAGAAGCTTCCCTACCCCCAGCTTCCTAGGGAAGCCGGTTCAAACAAAATTGGGAGGCTTCCAAATTTGTTTAGACTTAACTATTTTAGAAGCCTCACAATTTTTTTAGACCGGATTCCCCAGGAAGCTGGGGGGAGGGCGGCTTCTCGGAGAAGCCCCAAAAAGAATTGGGCCTTAGTAGTGTGTGGCATGTTGTTTCATGTTTGATGTGTGAGTTGTGCTCTACCTTTCCTTTTCTCTGAGATGGTTGTATGTGGTCCCTTTTGCATATCTATTATGTGGCGGTCTCATTTTTTCTGTTTTGAACTCACTATAAGCTTTCAGTATAAGCTAACCTTTCCTCCAAAGAGTTAACAACGATAGTATTGAATTGATGCACTAGCCAACTGAACCAAAAGTATGAACTGATGGAAAGGGCTATGCTATATTTATACTTTTAACACTCCCATTCACTTCTAGTCTATTTTAGTCCTTAGAGTGGGATCAGTGTAGGCCGCGAAATCTTTTTTTAATACTGCGTAAGTAGGGTCTTGAACTTGAGACCTATTGGCTCTGATGCCATATTAAATTGATGCACTAGCCAAATGAACCAGAAGTTTGAATTGATGAAAATGGCATGGGCCTAGGATGTGGATTCGGGTGTCCGCATATATTTATCTTTAATACTACGTTAGCCAGAATTTGAACTCAAGACCTCCGGCTATGATACCATATAGACTTGTTGTCCTAGCCAATTATTCTAAAAGTCCAAACAGATGGAAATACGATATGCAACATATTTATATTCTCAACAGATACAACCAACCAATTGCAAATGAGTAAGTTATCTTTAGGCTTTTGGTTGTGGTCGGTCCTCGCCAACGTCTCAATTTGAATTGCCGCAAAACAAAAACTCAAATTGAACATGTATGCAACCCGAGACGGTCTATGTGATCCCTCCCATCCATAAATCACTAGTAGAAAAAGGCTATCCGTTCATGCCTCCTAACAGCATTAGTCCCAGTTTCCCCACGAACCGGGACTAATGCTGGCACGCATCCCGGTTCGAGCGGGCACGGAGGCCGGAGGCATGCGTATCGGTTGGTAGGGGAGCATACGTCCCGGTTTGTAACATAAACCGGGAGTAAAGGTTGGGTGTCAGCCACGTGGCGTGGCACACACCTTTAGTCCCCGTTTGTGTTACAAACCGGGACGTATGTTCCCGCCCTCTATAAATGCAACGCCCCAGCCCTCAGCCTCCACTCTATTTTTTCTTGGTGGAAGGTGTGAGGGGTGTGCTAGTTTTTTCCCCTATGCATGCATCAAGGTGTTTGATGAAATGTTTGAGTGAATGATCCCGTTCAATTTCTCGTAGAACAAAAATATAGAAGGTGTCCGAGACGCACTTGAGCTTTCTCTCCTCTTTATTTCCCTCAATCGAGGTTAGCAATCTTAACTTTTCTCTGTCATTGATACAATGCATGTGTCGATGTGAATTGGTCATTTCACTCTTTATGATGTTCTGTTTTTGAGAAACTTACTTATATGATGCAGATGAACGGTCGGGAATGGATGTACGGTGACCGGCGTGTACCCAGGTATATGAAAGGCGTGGATAAATTTCTCGATGTGGCTACGGCAAACAAAGAAAATGGTTTTATACGTTGTCCATGTGTTCAATGTCGGAACAACAAGGAGTACTTTTCCTCGAAAATCATTCGCGGCCACCTGATTATGAAAGGTTTCATGCCCAACTATAATTGCTGGACTAAGCACAGGGAAAGATGGGTTATGATGGAAGATGGTGAAGAAGAAGATGATGATAACAACTATCATCATATGTTTCCTGAATACAGTGATACTGCAATGGAAGACAATGGAGAGGAAGAAGGTGAAGAACGGGCATCAGATGAGCCGGCTGATGAACTTGGTAGGGTCATTTCTGATGCAAAGCGAGAATGTGAAACAGAAAATGAGAAGTTGAAGTTAGAGGGCATGTTAGAAGATCACAAGAAATTGTTGTACCCAAATTGTGAAGATGGCAGCACAAAGCTCGGTACCACACTGGAATTGTTGCGATGGAAGGCAGGGTGTGGTCTAACTGACTCCTCATTTGAAAAGATGCTGAAAATAATGAAGCCAAAGTTTCCAAAACATAATGAACTTTCCGAGAGTACCTACGAAGCAAAGAAGACTCTCTGTCCTCTAGGATTAGATGTGCAAAAGATACATGCATGCATTAATGACTGCATCCTCTACCGCGGTAAGGAGTATGAGAATTTAGATAAATGCCCGGTGTCGTGGTATTGCCGACGAGTACGCCATGGAGGGGTCCTCACATTGCGTGTTTAGAGACGTGGGGTAAGGCGGACGGTTGACGGGTACGAGGTAACACAGCTTACGCAGGTTCATATCCCACAACGGTGGCGGAATCCTACTCCTGCTATAAATCACTATAATGGCAATACGCCGAGTTACAGAGACTAGGTTCGCTGTGCGAGGTATGTGAAAAACGATGCCCTAAAGGCTCCCATAGGCCCGACTTATATAGTCGTCAGATCCTAGGGTTACAGGGAAAAGTCCTAGCCGGACAGGTTACAGAGTCCTACACCGTCTATTACTAGTCTTGTGTATCTTGCGCTCCAAGGCTCCGGGTACGCTGGTGACTCCACCGTAGCCTTCCTTTATCCGGCATGGGCCTCCCTTCTGGATCCACCTAACTGGGCCGCCCAGCAGGCCATAGGCCGTGCTACCGACTATGGGCCACCCGGGTTAGTCGGATAAGAGACATGCTATGAGGATACCCATATAGCATATCCCCAACAGTAGCCCCCGGAGAACTCCGAGATCTTGCGCCGTCTTGCCTCTTCTCGTGGAATGCTCCGTCTAAATGGATGTCGGCAAACCGTCAAGCAATATCTTGTAGTCCTCCCAAAGAACCCTGCAAAGGTTTTCTCCGTCTTCAACTTGTAAGTCGGAGAAATGCTGAATCTTCCATCGTACGCTCCCGTTGTCGGACTAAATCCGTCCATGCCGGAATCTTCGATGGGACGGCTCATCTACCATGTCAGTTAAGGCGACGTAGGATGTAGGTTAGCGACGCCTCGTAACTCACACATGCAGAGAACGTAATCATATCCGATTTTCCCGCGCGAGCGATACGAACCGTTGGCGGCGACGGTTGGAGACGTGGCGAAATTACCGCGCACGTTCGCAAACACGTCGTCTACGTGGCAACCGTCCGATTAGCTGAACGAATCTTGACACAGAGTAAGATAAATAGAGACCGTGGGACACTTGCCACTTTTTCACCCCATTCTCTCGCGTCATCGCCTTCTTCCTCCAGCCACGCGCCTCCTCGAGCTCTCCGCGAAAACCTCGAGAAAACCTAGCCTCTCTCTCTGCACCAGTCGCGGCCTCTCCCTCCTCCATGGCTAGCAGCAGCTCATCCCCATCAATGGCGGCGTCGAGCGAAGCCGCGGCGAAGCCGGCGAGCTCCGTCGTCGTGCCCCCAGAGGGCCTAGTTATCCCCGCATCGGCGGTGATAGAAACCACCGGCGGCGACCATAACCTGGCGGCGCTGGAGCCCCTGGAAGAGGAGCCAGACTCGCACAAAGGCGACTGGCGTGGCTCGGACATCACCGGCGGCGACATCCAAGAGATGGTCGCTGAGGGTTACCTCCCTGCGACGGAGGGGCTCGCCTGGCGGGCGCGCCGGACGGCGAGGTGACCCCCTCTCCCCAAGTCGGAGAGAAAGTATACCTCAAGGCGCAATTGGTACGCGGCGTTTCTCTGCCCATCTCCCACTTCTTCCTGTCCGTCTTGAATCACTTCAAGGTCCAACCCCACAACCTCTCCCCCAATAGTATCCTAGTGCTTAGCAACTTCGCGGCACTTTTTGAGGGTTACCTAGGGATTAGGCCTAGGTTAGATTTGTTTGTGTAATTTTTTACCGTCAAACGTGAAGCCGGACACAATAAGGAGGATCTTAGAAACTGCGGAACCATAAGCTTCAAGATCCGTCCTGGCCGGCGGTTCCCCGACATCGTCGGCCACGAGTCATGCAAAAATTGGCAGCGGACGTACTTCTACGGCCCCGACATTCCTTTGGCGGGCCGAGAAGTAACGTACCCGGACTTTGTGGATGGAGCCGCCGCCGAAGTCTCCACATGGCGGTCCCATGCCTACCTTCCCTCCGACCTCGACGCTTCCCGCGCAATAAGGCGGATCGAGTGGTTCATAGAGACGGGTCTAACCGGCTTGGACCTAGCCATGTGCTGGTTCATCAGGCGGATCCAACCTCTGCAGCACCGAACGAAGTATATGCACGAGTACACCAGCGACCGAAGGGATTCCCACCAGATCTCCGAGGACAACTTCTCGAGTGGCTCCGTCAAGTTCCGCCTCAAGGACATCGTCAAGGTGAAGGATAAGAAGCGTGGCTTCACCCTCACCTACGACATGTTCGTAGACGGAAAGTGCGCAAAGGTAGACATTTATTTTCCGTGTATGACATTGCTCCAGTTTTTCTGTCTTGCTAATACCATCTTGTCTAACACAATGATTTCTCACTTAACAGCTTAGCGATCTAGAGGAGGGCAACCTGGCTGCCCAAATCTATGATCCAAAGATGAAGGAAGTCACGGTCGTGTCCGACGATGATGTCCCGTTGGCGTGAAAGCGGAAGAGCTCCACCTCTGACGCTGCCGACGGAGGCAAGAAAAAGAAGACGGAGGGTGGAGCCTCCAAAAAGAGTACTGCCGCCCTGGAGGCGGAAAAGAAGAAAGCCACCGGGATGTTTGCTAAAGCCCCCCTAGTATAAGCTTCTTATTTTCCGACATTGTCTCATTTATCTGTCTTATTCCTGTACTTATGCATTTTGCACGTTTCAGGAAGAAAGCCACAACCAGCCTCAAGAAGTCCTACAAGACTCTTGGGGCTTCTAGAAATATCAAAGATATGCTGCATCGCGACTCCTCTCCCGCCATCGCCCCTGCCACTCCTGCCGTCAAGCCCTCCTCTGCTCCGACAAGCTCCACAGTCCAGGAGGCACCAGGCCCTTCCGCCATGGAAGTGGACTCTGGTGCTTCAACCGAGCTTGCTGTTGTTGGTGAGCAGGCGACGCAGGAGAGCGCTGCTCTTCAAATGGTTGAAGCTCCGGCTAAGGATGCCATCGGTAGCAGCAAGGCGGTGATGGGAGATGGTACCTCTGCCGAAGGCGGCGCCTCTGCTCCCCAGAAACCCTTCGAATTGCCGAAGATTATGTACCCGGTGCTTACGCCGGGTAGCACAACTATGGTTCCTGGAGGAGTGTCGTCATCTCCGACGTGCGGTCTTGAGGAGCTACTCTGGCAAGCAGATATCTTGCACATAAACAGCGTTACCTTTGGCAAGCTGCTGGCCGAAAGCGCTACAAACCTCAAGATCATCGCACTTGTAAGTTTCACTTTACCTTTTGCATTTCATATGAGTATCCCACTGTAGCCCCCGAGGATGTAGACTGAAAACCATTGGTTTTGCATCTATATGCTCTAAGAGTGACTAAGTTAGAAAAAACTCTCACTGTAGCCCCCAAGCATTTAGATGGAAGAAATTGTTTCGACTAGATGCTTTAAGAGTAGCATACACAGTTTTCATAAATTTAAGTGTCATAGCCCCCAAGCCTCTAGTTGTAACTGAATTAGTTCCGACTAGATACTTAAAGAAAAGCTAAGCATTTTCCGAGTTAAAACTTTATACTGCAGCCCCAAGCTTCTAGTTGAGAACTAAACTAGCTCCGACTAGATGCTTAAAGAAAAGCTAAGCATATTGCTAAGTTAAAATCTTTCGCTGTAGCCCCCGAGCACCTAGATGGAAAATCTCCGACTAGGGGCTCCAAGCAGACTAAACAACAACTTGACTTTGTATTTGTTTCCATAGAACGAGAATGCTCGGAGGGGCATGGCCAATGATAAGTACCAGAAGATGCGCGCGGACCTTGAAGCTGAAAAGGGTAAAACCGCCATCTTGAAGGAACAGATCATCAAAAACAAGAGTCTGTTTTCTTTTTGCGCATTTCCGTCTTACTTTTGTGCCTTCATTCTTCGAGTACTCAATGTGTACTGTGGTTTCTCCGACTTGCAGAGCATGTCGCCAAGGCCAAGGATATTGTCGAGCAGTCCAAGCACATCCAGTAGCTGGACAGCAAGAACAAGATCCTTAAGAAGGAGAGGGAATAAATGCTGAAGATGCACGAGGATTCCATGAAAGCCCTGCAGGACTCCGCCTCCGCTGAGATCAATCGCTTGACGGAGGAGCTTGCGATCCTAAAGGATCAGAAGCAAGCTGGCGATGAGCAAAACCTTCGCCATAGCGAGGCGTTCAAGCTCCTCCAAAAAGGGAATGAATCCTTGGCGGACATCGTCTGGCAGGCTAAGGCCAGCACTTCATTAAGTATCCTCCGCCTTGTAGTTCTGTAGTCTGGATACTTAGAATTTTTGAACTCATGCAATCGTTGTCGAAATTTTCAGCGCCCCTGGGTTTAACCCGCTCGCCTCCTTCGGACAAGGAATGCATGATTCTTGCCGGCAACTTCATCAACACCGCCATCGCCCAAGCCAAGGATATCGCCAAGCCCCTGCAGATTTACATCAAGGCCTCGGACTCCATGGTGAAGTACTCGGAGATTCTGCGCCGAGCCCCCGAGCGTGTCGCAAGCTGGAAAGCTTCATGCACACGGGTTGGCGCAAGGATGGCGCTGTCTATGGTGAAGGCACACTATGAAGATGCCGACATCGACACGGTGACATCTGGTATCCCCAACGTGGATGATGATGGCAAGGAGATTGATCATGAAGCCATCTTGTCATCACTCGCGGGATATGATACCAGGGTTGCCGAGTTGGTGGATGTGGACGTCTTCGTGCCCAGGAACTTTCTCGACAACGCCAACCCGGAATCCTCCGAGTCTCATCATAGCACCGATGCTGAGGGTGATTCTCCGGCTGGTGATGATGCGTCCTCCAAGTCCCCTGCACCCAAGGAGTGAAAAACACTTTGTAATTCTTGTTTCACCTCTAGAGCGTGCATTGAAAAAACTTGGTGATGTAATATTAAGGCGGAATACAGTGGTTGTCGTATCCTGCTACTTAAGAATTAATGCCCAGTATGTATATATTTTTTAAGCAACTGCTGGCTTATCCATTACTTTGGTTTTTATGCTTGACTTCTCGTGAGTCGGAAGACTCGTTGTCGGAACCATGCGTTTAGGTGATGATGCCCAATGGCACCGTCAATAACCTGAGCACAAAATCGCCGACAATAAGTGCCGAAAGTCACTACTCCAGAATCCACATAAAAACAACAAAGAACGTGTAGACCAGAAAACTTAAGCTAACGCCCGTAGGCGGAATTTTCACAAGTGCAATCGCAAAGCTTATGCATAAAGGTTTATATGATCCAAAAATGAACACTAAAGGAGGTAAAAGACTCAGCAATATGAGTGAACCAAAAAGCTTTATTTCATTGATCATATAAGAGATACACAATTAGATAAAAATGCTAAGTGTAGAAAGGACGTAGCTGTGCTATGTTCCATGGCCGATCAAGCTCCGGGTAGTCATCATCCGGGTCAAGTCGGTTACGCTTATGATCATCGTTGGGTCTATCCTGGAGTTCACGATTGTCGACAAGGTAGTAAGACCCATCGAGCAGCGCCTTGCTTATGATGAACGGTCCTTCCCATGGCGGGGATAATTTGTGTGACTTCTTCTGCTTAAGTCGGAGCACCAAATCCCCCTCTTTAAACGAGTGATGCCGAACGCGGCGACTATGGTAGCTGCGTAGCTTCTGCTGGTAGATGGCGGATCTTTGGCATGCCAAGACGCGCTCCTCCTCGAGAAGGTCCACATCTAGGCGTCTGGATTCTTCAGCGTCATCTTCGTCGTAGGCGGCAACTCTTGGTGCATCGTGGAGGATGTCGGAAGGTAGGATGGCTTCTGCTCCATATACCATGAAATAAGGGGTGTAGCTGGTGGATCTGTTGGGTGTAGTTCGTAAACTCCACAGCACAGATGGCAATTCTTCCGCCCAGGCTCCAGCTGCTCTATGTAGCGGTGCCTCAAGATGTGGCTTGATTCCCTGCAGAATTAATCCATTGGCTCGCTCAACTTGACCATTGAATTGTGGGTGTGCCACAGATGCAAGGTCAAGTCGGATGCCTTTATCCCAGCAATAGGCCTCCACTTCTCCGAGTGACAAGTTGCTTCCGTTGTCGGTGATGATGCTATGTGGGAGACCAAACCTCACCACTAGATCCCGGACAAACCTGAGGGCAGTTACCCCATCAAGCTTTCTAATGGGTTTAGCTTCTATCCATTTGGTGAATTTGTCAACTGCTACAAGCAGATGCGTAAACCCACACTGTGCCGTTTGTAATGGCCCCACCATGTCTAGCCCCCAGACTGCAAACGGCCAAGTTATTGGTATTGTTCGCAATTCTTCAGCAGGAACATGTGGTTGTCGGGCATAATACTGGCATCCTGTGCATGTCTCAACCAGCTTGCCGGCGTCCGCCTTCGCGGTCAGCCAGTAGAATCCTTGCCGGAAGGCTTTCGCGACCAACGATCGGGGAGCGGCGTGATGCCCGCAATCTCCGAGATGGATCTCGCGCAGGATTTCCATACCTTCTAGCTGGGAGACACACTTTAGGTATACACCAGTAGTGCTTCTTTTGTAGAGTTGCCCATTGATTATGGTATAACCCTTTGCTCGTCGTACTACCTGCCGTCTTTCGACCTTGTCGTCGGGCAAAGTTCCGCGTTCGAGATATTCCATGAACGATTTTGTCCAAGCCGAAGGGATCTTTGTCATGATGTTGACGAAAGAGTCAGCTCTATCCGAGTTGTCGATGTCGGCACCCTTCACGGATGGTGTGCGTAGATGCTCTAGAAAAACTCCTGGCGGAATTTTCTTGCGCCCTGATCCAAGTTTAGACAATAGATCAGCCGCCTCGTTTTGCTCCCTAGGCACATACTTGACTTCGTAGCCCAAGAAGCTCTTGGCTATCTCGTCCACTTTGTCACGATATGCCGCCATCATAGGGTTCCGCGTATTCCAGGTGCCAGCCACCTGTTGGGCAACCAAGTCGGAATCTCCATAGCAAACTATGCGCTTGATGCCAATATCCTTGGCTACACGCAATTCGTGAATGAGTGCTTCATACTCTGCCATGTTGTGTGTAGCCTCGAAGTGGATCTGCAGAACGTAGTGTAGCTTGTCTCCTTTTGGTGACTGTAGCAATACACCAGCCCCCGAGCCGTTGAGCAGCTTTGATCCGTCAAAGTGCATCACCCAGTACTCTGGTTCGGGCAACGGAGTGGCATCTGGCATCTTCGTCCAATCTGCCATAAAATCCGCCAAGGCTTGTGACTTGATAGCGTCGCGTCTCTTGTAGGTGATCTCGAAGGCGGCAAGTTCAATGCCCCACTTCACGACTCTTCCTGTAGTGTCGTTGTTGTTGATAATGTCAGACAGTGGAGTCTTACTCACTACTGTGATTGGGTGCTCCTGAAAGTAATGCCTCAGCTTCCGTGAAGCGAGGAATACTCCATAAGCTATCTTTTGGTAGTGCGGGTAACGCTGCTTGGACTCCGTCAAGACTTTGCTTACATAGTAAACTGGTCGTTGAACTCCGTGCTCATAGCCTGGTTCCTTCCGCTCTACCACGACGACGATGCTAATAACCCGGTTGGTTGCCGCCATGTAAATTAACAGGGGCTCCCCAGGCTCGGGTGCTGCAAGGATGGGTGCTGAGGAAAGAATCTCCTTGAGCTGATTCAATGTTGCATCTGCCTCGTCCGTCCATGTGAATTTGTCCGCCTTCTTCAGCAACTTGTACAGCGGCAGAGCCTTCTCTCCAAGTCGGCTGACGAACCGACTAACTGCTGCAATACAACCTGTTAGTCGTTGGATGTCCTTTAGGCATGTCGGACGGTTTATGTTTAAGATGGCCTTGATTTTCTCCGGGTTGACCTCGATTCCGCGCTGGGAAACGATGAAGCCCAACAGTTTGCCGGCTGGAACCCCGAAGACGCACTTCTTAGGGTTGAGCATCATGTTGTATTTCCAGAGATTATCAAAGGTTTCTTTTAAGTCGGAGATTAAGTCATTTGACTTTTTAAACATCACCGCGATATCGTCCACATAGGCGTGAACGTTCCGACCAATTTGGTCGTGAAGGCAACGTTGCATTGTCCGCTGGTAGGTGGCACCTGCGTTTTTCAGCCCAAAGGGCATCGTGACATAGCAAAACGTGTCGTAAGGGGTAGTGAACGAAGTGGCCAATTGGTCTGACTTCCTCATTTTGATTTGGTGGTATCCTGAGTATGCATCGAGAAAACACAAAAGTTCCGAGCCAGCCGTCAAGTCAATGACTTGGTCAATGCGAGGCAAAGCAAACGGATCTTTGGGACACGCTTTGTTCAAGCCGGTGTAATCAACGCACATTCTTAATTCAGTAGTTCCCTTTTTGGGGACAAGTACAGGATCGGCCACCCATCGGGTGTGAAGGACTTCGCGGATAAAACCAGCCTTAAGTAACCTAGCTATCTCTTTGCCAATGGCACGTCTCTTCTCATCTCTGAAGCATCGTAGAGGTTGTTTCACTGGTTTACATTTTGGATCTATGTTTAAGTTGTGCTCGGCAAGTTCCCTAGGTACACCTTTCATGTCGGCAGGTTGCTAGGCAAAGATGTCCCTATTCTCACGGAGGAACTCGACGAGCGCGCTTTCATATTTGGGATCCAGGTTCGTCCCAATGGCGACGGTCTTGGAGGCATCGCCTACCACAAGTTCCACCGGCTTGGTCTCGATGGCGGCCTTGAACGCAGGAGCGGAGTCGGAGATCTGCTTCTTCGACACGGGCATCTCTGAGTCATTGACCTTGCTCTGGATCTCCTTGAATTCTTCGTTGTAGAGGACAGCTTCTGCAACGGCTGCTTCATTGATCTCGCAGTCCCTTGCCTTGGTAAAGCTTCCGGATATGGTGATGACACCGTTCGGTCCGGGTATCTTGAGCTTGTTATAGACGAAGCATGGCTTGGCCATGAACGTGTGGAATATGTCGCGGCCGAATATGACGTGGTACATGCTCTTGAAGGGGACCACCTCAAAGGTCATGCGCTCTTGGCGGTAATTATTAACGTCGCCAAAGGCTACCTGAAGTGTGATGCACCCAAGGGACCGAGCCTCCCGACCAGGAACTACGCCATGGAACACGGTGTTGGTCCGCCTTAGGTTTGCCTCCGTCAAGTTCATCTTCTGTAGTGTATCCACGTACATGATGTTGATGCTGCTTCCACTATCCACCATGCACTTGGTGAACTCCACGCCGTCAATCAATGGGTTGATGACCATGGCGTACTGGTTCTCCGTGGGCACAAGGTCTAGGTGGTCCGTCCTGTCCCAAGTGATTGGAACCTCCGACCAGCGCAGGTACTGGGGAACTGGGGGGAGAGTAGCCATCAGGATCCTTAAAGAGGTCTTCTGTTGTCGGACGGTGGGGGTGCCAAGGAAAGTGTGGTAGACTGGGGCCTTCTTTGTGAAGGGGTTCTTGCCCTTGTCGTCGCTCTTGGCGGCGTGCTTGGGGTCAACGTCCTCGTCCATGTCACTTGAATCCTTGGACTCCTCCTCCTTCTTCTTCCCCTTGCCCTTGCCTCGCGGTCTGTTCTTCCGACTTCGCTTATAGCCGGACTCCGGGTCTTCCTTGAGGTCGTTGACGAACTTGCAGTGTCGATTGGTGTGGGTGGCCTTGCCGTTGGCGTCGAGGTGTACGAGGCACGGCATATCGTGGTACTCTTTGTAGGTTTGGGGAACACGGAGCTGCGCCGAGTTGGTTTCACTTCCTCGCTGCTGCCCGCGGCCTGCTCCCCTTCCTCGGCCATGTTGTCCGCCTTCTCCTCGTCCTGCAAAAGTCATGGCGACCATGTCGGTAGATTGCTTTTATTCTAGAGCAGTTTTCCGCTTTGTACTGCTATTCCTCCGAGCTTGAGTTGGAACGGCCGTTGCTGGCAAAGAGCCACGAGCGTCGTCGTCGGCAGCTGCGAACTCACTAGCTAACTGAATCATCTGATTCAAGTCAAGCTGATAATTGTCCTGCAAGCGCTTCAACTTATGTCGGAGCAACGTGCCCCTTTCCAACCCATCGATGAAGGCGGCCATGGCGGTCTGGGCGTGCACTCCTGCGCAGGAATTCTTCATATCCAACCAGCGGGAGAGGTAGGCGCGAGATGTCTCGTCTTTCTCTTGCACGCACCGCTGTAGATCGCCCACCGTGCAGGGATGCTTGTATGTACCCTCAAAGTTTTTGGTGAATGCTTCTTGCATGTCCAGCCAGTTGTAGATAGATTTCTCCGGCAAGTCGTCAATCCATTGACGGGCCGTGCCCGCCAACATTAACGGGAGGTACTTGACGGCGACATTGGGGTTGCCTCCGGCAATCTCCACCGTGTTGCCGTAGTCCTGCAACCATATGGCAGGCTTGGCGGTGCCGTCATAGGTCTTGATGGTCTTGTCAATCCGGAAACCTTTGGGGTAAATTGCGGACCGTATTGCAGGTCCAAAGCAACGTGGTCCCAGGTATGATCCTTCCCGGGCCTCGTGAATCTTATCGATCCGCGAACATGCATCGTACGGCTCCGGGTTCTTCTTCTTTTTGTCAACAGGGGATGGGCTACGCGAACGACACGAACCTCCTCTGCCATGGTGACTGCTTGGCGGCGACGGAGGCGGAGGTGGCGGTGGGTTAGCCTTCTTGCTGTTACCCTCCTGCGACGCCTCACGTCTGTCACGGTTGTTTGTCGGACGTGGAGGGTCATGGCGCGACCTGCTCTTATGTCCTTCATTGTGCTTTCCGTCATGACGGGTCTGCTCCACGTTGTCGCGGATGACAATGCCACATTGCTTTGGTGGGGGCATATCTGTACGATGGTGAGCCTTGTAGTCTTCCTAACGTCGGGGGGATCGGGGCGGTGGCGATGGGCGGCGAGGTTGGGCTCTTTCTCCGTGGTCGGAGGATATGGGGATAGCATCCTTCCTATTGCGCGCATCCCTCCGTCTTCGTTCTGATGAACCCGTCCGCGATCCGACATCCTGAGGAGATCTGTCCCTTGGCGGTTTGTACTGGCTAGATCGGCAGAGCGCTGGGTCAGACTCAAGCCTCTGCGGGGTGGCCTTTTCCTGCTGCTTTACTGCCTTGGCCACTAGGTCATAGACCTGTTCCACTGCCTCAGGCGATCTATCCTGCTCCAGAAGGGTCTTGGCGACGGCGAGGTTAAGGAGTGGGGTGGGCATCACCTGCTTGCCTCCACTATAAATGTATGGCTTGGCCTGTGCCGGCTTCGAGGGAGCCCATCCTAGGTTGCGCCATACACCGGGATCGTTGATGACGCGAGCCGGAGCCTTCTTAGCCTTCTGATGTTGGAGCAGAGTCTTGTACTTGGCCTCCATTGCTCTAGCTTTTTCTATGGACTTCTGCGCGTTGACCAGATCTCGATCTAGTTTAGAGCCTTGCTCCGCGATGGCTTGCGCTTCCTCCAGCAGTTGATGGCGCTTCTCGTCAAGCTGAGTCACGTTCCGGATATGATCAACAGTTAGTGGCTCAACGAGAAGATTACCGTACATCACTCTATCAGCTGGAGTAACATGGGCTGCTGCCGACGTGGATGCTGGAGGCGGCAAATTTGTGGTGTTGTTGTTGCTCGGACCGGTGCCGAGTTCCAGCGGCTGCTGCACTGGATTAGGCGGAGGAGGCATGACTCTTGCGCGATCATCGTCCGCAGCAATAAGTGGCCCCTTCCCCTTATCCAGCGCCGTAGGCGGAGCTTGCCCGGGCTGGTCTTCATCCATCGCTGTCCCAATGGTGACGAACACCCCTCGGGACATGACGGTGTTATTAGCTTGTTCGTCGCGCGAGTACTCCTCCTCCATCTCCTGCATAGCGGAGTCTAGCTCTTCTGGACTGAAGTCTATTTCCTCTGAATCTGCACTGAAATCAGCATAAAGCGCGTCAATGACAGAGTCAGAGGGTGCCAGGACCTCCTCAATGACGGGCGGTGGAGGTCCAACGGCCTCGACGATGACTGGAGGTGGTGGTGCCACTACGACGATGGCGGCCGGAGGCGGTGGTGGTGGCTGAATCGGAGGGGCTCCGTCAATGAGCGCAAGAGTTGTCTGAGCTGCCGCTTCAGCCTCCGCGTAGTTGTTGACGGTGTTCACCATGCCTTCGAAGGTGAGGCGTCCTGACGCCTGTTGTCGTCTTAGAGAGTGTCGGAGAAGCGTGCCATGGTCCAATCCTTCCACAAAGTGGTAGATGACATCATCATTGGGGTAATTGGCCAGGTCAGCCCGTATACGGAGCCACCTAGCGAGGTAGTCGCGGGGGGTTTTCGCCCTCTCTCTGAACGCAACGCGCCAGATCGAAGATGGTAACCACGCCGACGAACTTGGATATCTGCTGTCTAGACGCACGGGCGAAGCCGGCGGATTTGCAGTGATCTTCCACCTTTATATCCTGCACAGGGGCGGTTTGGGTGGGTCTTGAATTTTTCTGATCTTTGCCGGCAAACTCCGAAGAGAGATCCGACATCGATCCTTCCGTGAACGTATCCTGCCCGTAGGCGGTCCGTGCGGGTCTTGACACTCCTCCGACTCCCAGGGAACTAGTGCCCGAGTCGGTTTCGCCGATGAAGAGGTGGATGTCTCCGATAGGAACGATCGAGCACCGCGTAGGGTTCGTCTTCGCCGGGATCCAGAACTCGTCGGGGGGGCAATTGGAACGTTGCCGGAGAATAGAACGCGACCGATGGCTATGGTTTTGCTGATTCCCGCGAAGATCTTGGTCCTCGCCCGCTGAAGAGCCTGAAGCGCCTCTTGCCCCACAGTGGGCGCCAACTGTCGTGGTATTGCCGACGAGTACGCCATGGAGGGGTCCTCACAGTGCGTGTTTAGAGACGTGGGGTAAGGCAGACGGTTGACGGGTACGAGGTAACACAGCTTACCCAGGTTCAGATCCCACAACGGTGGCGGAATCCTACTCCTGCTATAAATCACTATAATGGCAATACGCCGAGTTACAGAGACTAGGTTCGCTGTGCGAGGTATGTGAAAAACGATGCCCTAAAGGCTCCCATAGGCCCGACTTATATAGTCGTCAGATCCTAGGGTTATAGGGAAAATTCCTAGCCGGACAGGTTACAGAGTCCTACACTGTCTATTACTAGTCTTGTGTATCTTGCACTCCAAGGCTCCGGGTACGCTGGTGACTCCACCGTAGCCTTCCTTTATCCGGCATGGGCCTCCCTTCTGGATCCACCTAACTAGGCCGCCCAGCAGGCCATAGGCCATGCTACCGACTATGGGCCACCCGGGTTAATCGGATAAGAGACATGCTATGAGGATACCCATATAGCATATCCGCAACACCCGGTATGCAATACATTGCGGTATAAGATCAGACGAGATGACCCTGGTGATGTTGAGGGAGAGCCCCTCCAGAAGAGGGTTCCTGCTAAGGTTATGTGGTATGCTCCTATAATACCAAGGTTGAAACGCATGTTTAGAAACAAAGAGCATGCCAGGTTGTTGCGATGGCACAAAGAAGACCGTAAGAAATACGGGAAGTTGAGACACCCTGTTGATGGGTCACAGTGGAGAAAAATCGAGAGAGACTTCCCAGACTTTGCAGGTGACTCAAGGAACTTATGGTTTGGTCTAAGTACGGATGGCATGAATCCTTTTGGGGAGCAGAGCTACAGTCACAGCACCTGGCCCGTGACTCTATGTATCTACAACCTGCCCTCCTTGGTTGTGCATGAAGCGTAAGTTCATTATGATGCCAGTGCTCATCCAAGGCCCGAAGCAACCGGGCAACGACATTGATGTGTACCTTAGGCCATTAGTTGAAGAACTCTTACATCTGTGGGGCAAACCAGGTGTACGTGCGTGGGATGAGAACAAACAGGAGCCATTTGATCTACGAGGGTTGCTTTTCATAACCATCAATGATTAGCCTGCTCTTAGTAACCTTCCAGGACAGACAAACAAGGGATATAAGGCATGCACACACTGTTTAGATAAGACTGAAGGTACATATTTGCATAAATGCAAGAAGGTTGTGTACCTGGCGAATCGATGATTTCTTTCGACCAATCATCTCGTAAGAAAGAAAGGCAAGCATTTCAAAGGTGAGGCAGATCACCGGAAGAAGCCTGAACTCCCTGCTGGTGATGATGTATTTGGTATGGTCAAGGACATAGAAGTAATCTTTGGAAAGGGTCCTGGCGGTCGATCAGTTCCGAACAACGTCACTACAGGACACACACCCATGTGGAAGAAGAAATCTATATTTTGGGAGCTGCCATATTGGAAAGTCCTGCGTGTCCGCTCTTCAATCGACGTGATGCACGTGACGAAGAATCTTTGCGTGAACCTGCTAGGATTCCTAGGCATGTATGGGAAGACAAGAGATACACTAGAAGCACGTGAGGACCAACAAATTATGAAAGACCTAAAGAACATGCATACACAGAACAAGACGGATAAAGGGCGTCACTTAAGTCGTGCCAGCTATGCTCTTACCAAAGCAGAGAAGGAAATCTTTTTTGAAGTCCTTTACAGTATCAAGGTGCCGTCTGGCTTCTCATCTAATATAAAGGGGATAATAAATATGGCAGAGAAAAAGTTCCAAAACCTAAAGTCTCATGACTGCCACGTGATTATGACGCAGTTGCTTCCGATTGCATTGAGGGGCCTTCTACCGGAAAATGTTCGAGTACCCATTGTGAAGCTGTGTGCATTCCTCAATGCAATATCTCAGAAGGTAATCAGTCCATATATTCTGCCAAGGTTACAGAAGGATGTGGTACAATGTCTTGTTAGTTTTGAGTTGGTGTTCCCACCATCCTTCTTCAATATTATGACGCATTCCTGGTTCACCTAGTGTAAGAGATTGCCATTCTTGGTCCGGTATTTCTGCACAATATGTTCCCCTTTGAGAGGTTCATAGGAGTCTTAAAGAAATATGTTCATAACCGTGCTAGACTATAAGGAAGCATCTCCAAGGGATATGGAATAGAGGAGGTCATTGAGTTTTGTGTTGACTTTATTCCTGACCTTAAGCCGATTGGTGTTTCTGACTCGCGGCATGAGGGAAGACTAAGTGGAAAAGGCTCGCTGGGAAAGAAAGCAATGATATGTAGGGAACGGGATTCTTTCACTAAAGCACACTACACAGTTCTACATAATTCCACATTGGCAGCTTCGTATATCGAGGAACACAAGAATATTGTACGCTCCAAAAACCCGGGGAAACCTGAATCATGGATTACAGATGAACACATGAAGTCTTTTGGTGGTTGGATGCGGACACATCTCTTGAATGACACCACTGTTGGAGATCAGCTATACTGGTTGGCCGCGTCACCATCTTCTACTGTATTGAATTTCCAAGGGTACGAAATAAATGGGAATACATTCTACATGATCGCCCAAGATAAAAAGAGCACCAACCAAAATAGTGGTGTCTGCTTTGATGCAATAGACGAGAAGGACAAAAAGACACATACTATGGTTACATAGAGGAGATATGGGAACTAGACTATGGAGTCTCTTTTAAGGTCCCTTTGTTTCGCTGCAAATGGGTCAACCTGAATGGGGAAGGGGTAAAGATAGACCAATTGTACGGAATGACAACAGTGGATCTCAACAATCTTGGTTATAGAGATGAACCATTCGTCCTAGCCAATGATGTGTCTCAGGTTTTCTATGTGAAGGACATGTCCTCCAGACCGAAAAAAAGAAAAAATATGCAAACGAATACATCATATGATGAGCCAAGGCATCACATAGTTCTTTTAGGGAAAAGAAACATCGTGGGAATAGAGGACAAGACACACATGTCAGAAGATTATAATAAGTTTGATGAAATTCCGCCCTTCACAGTGAAAACTGACCCAAGCATTCCGTTAAGTAAAGAAGATGCTCCATGGTTACGTCTGAAGTGATCATAAGGAAGGACATATGCCAAGAAGTTCATGCTCATATTATGTAACTCTAGTTCATGTCTGGCCGGGATATATTTCGTGGTTTGTGGCTTGACCGGGACTATATATAGGGGGGCCTTTAGTTCTGATTTTGTAGTCTCAGTTTTTAATATTAATAAATGTCTTGAGTATTAGTCCTGTTTTGTGGCTGGACCGGGACTATGAAGAAGTTGTCCTGATTCGTACTTACCATTAAGATCTGATCTCCAAACGCGCGTGGCCACTTATTAGAGAGTGCCTCTATGACAAGTTTCTTGGAGATGCCGGAGGACTGGGATCTGGCGGCATCTCCCTGAAACTGGTCGTAGTGGTGTCCCTGATCTCGCACACCATCTTGCAGCTTGTAACTTCTCTAACTAGATCAATACACCCGGGAGCTAACTAATTTCACATATTAGGGAGTGCCTCTATGACCAGTTTCTTGGAGATTGCGGAGGACTGGGATCCGGCGGCATCTCCCTGAAACTGTTCGTAGTGGTGTCCCTGCTCTCGCACACCATCTTGCATCTTGTAACTTCTCTAACTAGATCAATACACCTGGGAGCTAACTAATTTCACATATTAGGGAGTGCCTCTATGACCAGTTTCTTGGAGATTCTGGAGGACTGGGATCTGGCGGCATTTCCCTGAAACTGGTCGTAGTGGTGTCCCTGCTCTCAAAAACAATATTGGAGATGCCTCAATCTGGCTGGAGGACTGGACTCACAAGGATGCCTATTTATAGTACAAGCAGCTCGGCATAGTGTCGACACTTGCGACATAATGTCGACTATTATTAGTGTTGACTCGTGTTTTGTCCCGGTTGGTGTCTCCAACCGGGACTAAAGGTTCATATTTAGTCCTGGTTGGTGACACCATCCGGTACAAGGTACATGCCGCACGACATAATGTCGACACTCACCCCTATCATTAGTGCTGCTTGGCCCAGCCTGCCAAAATCCCTCCAACCGGGACTAAAGATGAACCTTTAGTATATTGAAAAACCGAACAATGAAAATCCTTCGCGTGGTATCATATTATGTGACATAGTTGAAAGGAAAAATACCATACTTGGTATATTGATCATGTCTCGAAAAAACCTTCACAAAATGACCTATCATGTTCGAGGTTTCATGGCTTTCAGTCCAAATGACCGATGTTATGTGCTGAATCACGGCATAGTTTGTGATGCTGTGCCCATATTATGCATGCATGTGGACATTGGTATGGAGAACAATGTTACAGGAGGAAGTTTTCCTTTTCTTCGCACGGAAAAGCCCTTTCCCATTTTCCGAGCGCAAAAAGTGGGTCGTTTTGTGAAGTAACCACCAAAATGTTGTTTCAGAATGCTACCGTCCCATTTTCCTAAAATACTAGACCACCTTACATGGACTATCTCCCAACCGGGACATCTCAAACCTTTTCGTCCATCTCGGGTAAAAAGGACAAATGTCTACCGAATCGGTAGGAAGTGGGTCCGGTTTGTACTATAGGTACATGATCTATCGCCGTGATTTTTTGAAAAAAATCATTTTTAGACTCGCAATATGTGGTTTCTTCAGAGATCCAATGCAAGTTCTAACGATGCTCGTACCCTATCTTCATGCACGCCGGTTCGACCATAGTTAGAAATTCAAAAAATTCAAAACGGGCATAAGAAATTCAAAAAAATCCGAACAATGAAAATCCTTCGTGTGGGGTTATAATATGTGACATAGTTGAAAGGAAAAATACCAGACTTGGTATATTGATCATGTCTCAAAAAAACCTTCACAAAATGACCTATCATGTTCGAGGTTTCATGGCTCTCGGTCCAAATGACCGATGTTATGTGCTGAATCATGGCATCGTTTGTGATGTTGTGCCCATATTATGCATGCATGTGGACATTGGTATGGAGAACAATGTTGCAGGAGGAAGTTTTCCTTTTTGTCGCACGGAAAAGCCCTTTTCCATTTTCTGAGCGCAAAAAACGGGTCATTTTATGAAGTAACCACCAAGATGCTGTTTCAGAATGCTACCGTCCCATTTTCCTAAAATACTAGACCACCTTACATGGACTATCTCCCAACCGGGACATCTCAAACATTTTCGTCCATCCCGGGTAAAAAGGACAAATGTCTGCCGAATCGGTAGGAAGTGGGTCCGGTTTGTACTACAGGTACATGATCTATCGCTCGTGATTTTTTGAAAAAAATCATTTTTAGACATGCAATATGTGGTTTCTTCAGAGATCCAATGCAAGTTCTAACGATGCTCGTCCCCTATCTCCATGCACGCTGGTTCGACCATAGTTAGAAATTCAAAAAATTCAAAACGGGCATAAGAAATTCAAAAAAAATCCGAACAATGAAAATCCTTCGCGTGGTGTCATATTATATGACATATTTGAAAAGAAAAATACTAGACTTGGTATATTGATCATGTCTCGAAAAAACCTTCACAAAATGACCTATCATGTTCGAGGTTTCATGGCTTTCGGTCCAAATGACCGATGTTATGTGCTGAATCACGGCATAGTTTGTGATGGTGTACCCATATTATGCATGCATGTGGACATTGGTATGGAGAACAATGTTGCAGGAGGAAGTTTTCCTGTTTGTCGCACGGAAAAGCCCTTTTCCATTTTCCGAGTGCAAAAAACGGGTCGTTTTGTGAAGTAACCACCAAAATGCTGTTTCAGAATGCTACCATCCCATTTTCCTAAAATACTAGACCACCTTACATGGACTATCTCCCAACCGGGACATCTCAAACCTTTTCGTCCATCCCGGGTAAAAAGGACAAATGTCTGCCGAATCGGTAGGAAGTGGGTCCGGTTTGTACTACAGGTACATGATCTAACGCCCGTGATTTTTTGAAATCATTTTTAGACTCGCAATATGTGGTTTCTTCAGGGATCCAATGCAAGTTCTAAATGAGCCATTTTCTTCCCGCCATTTTTCTTCCCGCCATTTTTCTTTCCGCCATTTTTTCCCGCCATTTCTTCCCGCCAGTTTTCCCGCAAGTTATTCCCGCTAGTTCATCCCTCCAGTTATCTTCCTGCCATTTCTCACTATATATATGTAGGGTTGGCCTCCATTGTCATTGCACATCTCTAGACTCATATCTGCAACCTCATCACTCTTTCCTATGACTTCCACCGTAGCACTAACCCCCAGGGAGGCGGAGGCGCTTTGCGTCTCGAACTACCCCTGCCCTCCGGGCTATTGTGTCCCTGTTGGCTGGATGCTGAGCACCGGAGGCGTGCCAGTTCCTCCTGTCCCTCTAGGTGTGGCGCGCCGAATGGCCATCACGAACCACTACTACTTCGAGCTCACGCTGGAGCAGCGGAGGAATCCCAGATGGCATCTCGACTATTTCCCGACTTGGAAAGCCTTCTTCATGGATCGGCGTGAGAGGGCGCTTGCCAGGCACGAGGAGGACGGCCCACCTCCTCCGAACTTCAACGAGGCCGGCCGTCGGCTGTGGTAGAGCGGTCGGACTCTCTAGAGCGTCATGGCCTACGACACGGCCGCCGACTCTAGCCCCCGCTTACGCTACCCTCAAGTCCATCCCACTCGTACTCAGCCTTTAAGGTTCAACTACGGCGACCCCGACGACGACAGCGACGACGGCCGCGACGAGTACGACGACTACAGTGGCGAGTATTACAGGTGTAGGCAGGAGCATGACTGAATCACTCCAATATTGCAAAACAAGTTTGGCCGATTGTGGCTTAATCTGGCCATGTATCTTAATTTTCAGTTCTTCTATGTAACTTTGTGTTAGTTGCGTTATGTACTTTAATTCCAGTTCTATCCTAATAAAATTTTCTTTCCGCCCATTATTTCTCTTCCTTTTTTTTCCCGCCCATTAATATATAAAAAATATGAGTTAATTCAAATCCAAATTAAAAATAAAAAATGGTTTTGAATTAGTTATTCCAATCCAAACACTTTTTATGTTTAAAGTTTTTCTAAATTCCAAATTAATATTCAAAAAATATAAGTTAATTCATTTTTAATTTTAAATGGTTCATAGTTTAAATGGTTACATTAATTATTTTTAAAAACATAAAATGGTTTTGAATTATTTATTCAAATTCAAACACTTTTTATGTTTAAAGCTTTTCTAAATTCCAAATTAATATTCAAAAAATATAAGATAATTCATTTTTAATTTTTAATTGTTCATATTTTAAATGGTTACATTAATTGTTTTTTTTAAAACAGAAAATGGTTTTGAATTAGTTATTCAAATCCAAACACTTCTTATGTTTAAAGTTTTTCTAAATTCTAAATTAATATTCAAAAAATATAAGTTAATTCATTTTTAATTTTAAATGGTTCATATTTTAAATGGTTACATTAATTATTTTTTAAAAATAGAAAATGGTTTTGAATTAGTTATTCAAATCCAAACACTTTTTATGTTTAAAGTTTTTCTAAATTCCAAATTAATATTCAAAAAATATAAGTTAATTCATTTTTAATTTTAAATGGTTCATAGTTTAAATGGTTACATTAATGATTTTTTAAAAAAGAAAATGGTTTTGAATTAGTTATTCAAATTCAAACACTTTTTATGTTTAAAGTTTTTCTAAATTCCAAATTAATATTCAAAAAATATAAGATAATTCATTTTTAATTTTTAATTGTTCATATTTTAAATGGTTACATTAATTATTTTTTTATAAACAGAAAATGGTTTTGAATTAGTTAATCAAATCCAAACACTTTTTATGTTTAAAGTTTTTCTAAATTCTAAATTAATATTCAAAAAATATAAGTTAATTCATTTGTAATTTTAAATGGTTCATATTTTAAATGGTTACATTAATTATTTTTTAAAAACAGAAAATGGTATTGAATTAGTTATTCAAATCCAAACACTTTTTATGTTTAAAGTTTTTCTAAATTCCAAATTAATATTCAAAAAATATAAGTTAATTCATTTTTAATTTTAAATGGTTCATAGTTTAAATGGTCACATAATTATTTTTTAAAAAATAAAATGGTTTTGAATTAGTTATTCAAATTCAAACACTTTTATGTTTAAAGTTTTTCTAAATTCCAAAGTAATTATCATTTAAAAAAATTACAAATTTAAACCCTAAAATAAAAAATAAGGCGGGAAGAGAGAGAAAATTCCTAAAATTTTTTGAAAACATGGTCATATGTCCCGGTTGGAGCCACCAACCGGGACTAAAGACCCCTGCGCGCGACAACCCTTGGTCTGCTAAAAAAAGTGAAGTATCCAACCGGGACGTATGACCCTTTAGTCCCGGTTGGAGGCTCCAACCGGGACTAAAGGCCCTTTGGTTATAACTGGGTACCCCTCCTCTTCTTCTTCCCCATCTCACAATCTCTTCTCGCGCACGACGCCGTCAGGCTGCCCCGCCACCCCTCGCCCAGCCAAGCTTGCAGGAAGGTTCGCCTCGTCGCCCCGAGGATTCTCCCCGAAGGAATCGGCCCCGCTCGCTCCCAATCTTCGCCAACGACTCTGTCTCCCTCGAGCCTGACGACCGGCGCCGTCGTCGATTCGCCGGCTCCCGACCTCGCCTCGTCTCCCCGTCACCACCACCGCACACATGGTGAGCTGCTGGTCCTCGTGGACCCTCTCTCGCCCCCTCTCGCTCTGGTTCCTCCTTCCCGTCGACCACCTGCCACCATCACCGCTCACCGTCGTCGTGCTCCCCTCTCCGGTGACCTTTTCGAGGCGGCGCCGCTACTCTTTGGCTCGCCTCAACCTCCTCTCTGTAACGCGCACACTCACGCGCCCTAGATCGCCCCCTAACGCCGTTCCCCGTCACCGTTCTGCAAGCCACCGCCGGCGTGATGTCATCCTGACGTCACCCGTGCGTCAGCGCGCTCGCAGACCCGGGCTGGGGCTAGCCAGAGAGGCTGACCTATGGGCCACAGGCCACAGGTCAAACCCCTCGCCTAGCCAAGCGTGGCTTGCCTGCGTGGCTTGCCTATGTGGCCTATGGCCCACAGGTCAGCCTCTCTGGCTAGCCCCAGCCCGAGTGAAAAAAGTTTAACCGGCTTTTAATAAATTCAGAAATAATTATTATCTTATAAATTCAATAAATTTTAATCTATAAGTCAGAAAAATATGAATAATATATCAAAATGTTCAGAAAAATGAAACCTAGCTATCTAAGCTATAATCATGCATTGTTCAACAACTTAAATGACAAGTTTAATTAGAAGAACAAATCCACCCCTCTCATGTGTTCCGGAGTTTCTCCGAGTTAGGGTTTTCACCCCTCGGAACCCCGATTAATTGTAGAGCAGGCTTTAGGGTTACATTTCAATGCAATTCAACTTGTCATATCATCATACTTGCCTGAGCATTGCATCAATGCCATGTGTTGATTGTTTCCCTTTCTTTCCGGTGTTTGGTTCTTCCCGATAGAATACAATATCGAGATCAAGATCGAAGCCAGAGATCAACACCGTCGAAGCTCGAAGACAAATACTTGACCAACTGTAATCAAGTCAAGTACAAGGATCCTGAAGCTCTGCTTTCGGCTATCAACAAGCAAAGGCAAGCATAGCCCCACCATGATATAATCCTATGATTTCGAAAGCATTTCAATTCTTGCCATGATGCATATAATTCTACTGTGGTCTTTTATCGATAGATATAGAGTGTCCTATCTGTTGCATTACTCCCTTTGAGCTTATATTACCTGATCCACTGCTCCTAGCATATTAGGTTTATTAGGTTGGATTATTAGGTAAAGTGGGTTTATTAGGTTTATTAGGTTTATTAGGTTTATTAGGTTTATTAGTTTGGAATATTTTCAGAAATTGATGTAAAGTGGGTTCGCCGGTGTGTACTTGCTAGGGCATCCCGAATCCTTTTAAATCGATGTTGCACCTAGGGTTAGTGTAGGATCTCTAAATCTGACATGTCATACATATTGATTGCGCATTGTATTATGCCATGTATTGATTGCCGCCTTTCTTTCTGGTATTGGTTCTTTGTGATAGGATCCGAGCCCGAGGGTTTCTCCTAATTAGGGTTTCTGATATTGTAAATTCATTTTTATTATTGTGTATGTATATATTAGGGTTTCTCTGAATTAGGGTTTATATCTCTCAACACCGTACCTAACATTCTCCCTTAGCCGCTTTGACTTATCCGTTTTTTCACCTATGCAGAAAATATGGACCCACACGACAGAGACGAAGAAAAGGAAGAGTTGATCCAAGGTGTGATCCGCGGGGAAGAAAATTTAGATGTATCGACGTTTCTGAACAACTCCGGTGAGGGTGATCCTCTTTTTGCCGGAAGAGACGACTTGTTTGAGGTTGAAGGTGATGCCTTCCGCGAGGGAGAAGGCGATGCCTTGTGTGATCGAGAAGACGACCGCTCCGGCGAGGTGTGTGTAATATAATTAATTCATTAATTAATCATCTGCTATCTATATAGAAATAGTAACGACGATCTTTCTTCTTTTAGCCCTCCGGATCGAAGAAATCTACTGAAAAGAGCAGTCGAGGCCCAACCAAAAAGTTGGGAGACCATGAGAGGTTCAGGATCGAAGATGTCGCTGAAGACGGCAAACCGACGGCTCCCGAAGTTGTCGCAAACAAATTTGTGGCATAATGCGGAGTAATCGTTAGGGACTTAATCCCGATCACCATTCGAAATTGGAATAGGCCTGCTGATGCGGAAGAAGAGGGAACATGTTTATTTGTACCTAACAAGGCCAAAGATTTACTGTGGAATAGGCTCATGATTAATTTCAAACTACCAAAGATAGAGCTGGATCCAAATGCGGAGGATCCAGTTGAGGACGCCTTAGAACATGGGAGAGCCATGGAGGCTAAGGTCAGGGAGTGGGCTTTAAAGAAGATGGGCCAGTGTTTCACCAACTGGAAGAAAAGATTGCACCTTGACTATGTCGTGAAAGAGAAGACTCCGGATTTCAAGAAGATTCAGTTTGAGAAGATAAAACCATTCTAGGCTGAGTTTGTGAATTACAAGACATCAGCAAAAGCTAAGAAAATGTCTGCAACGAATAAGCTGAATGCTACTAACAAGAAGTATCACCATACTATGGGGCAAGGTGGCTACGGGGCTGGCATTCCTAAGTGGGAGAAACTTGAGCAGGAACTGCATGCTAAAAAGATCACCCTAGAGACAGACGATGGCTCCTGTTGGCTACCCAGTGGATGATATCACACAGATGACACACTGCGAGCTACATGTCAAAGTTGTGAACATATCAATGAAGGTGGCGGTCGGCTATGCCTTAACAATTGGACCCACACCAACTTACCACTGTCGTCCAGTTCCAGAGGGCTACGTTGTTGTCGAGGTGGATGAAATCATGCCCACCTTTGAAGTTTTGAAGCTTGACTACCCTGCAGGTGAAGGGGATGTGACTGAACTGGGAGACGCAACAAACGTCACCATTCTATGGCCAAAGGAATGTATCATGCTTCGAAATCACACGCCAAGGCCATCTTCGCCGCCGCCTCACCCGTCTCTAGTGAGGTCGTCGCCGCCGCGGCAGCCGTCTTCGTCGCCTCACCCGGCCCCGTCGCCTCACCAATCTCCGACGCAGCCATCGCCGCGGCAGCCATCGCCGGCGCCTCAGGATAAAAAGCGTAAGCGTACCGCTACTCTGCATCGTGGTAAGCGATCGCTGAAACGTAAACAAGAGCCTCTTCCAAAAGTACCAAAGTTTCCTCCCAAGAGAACTTATGACTGTACTGAAGAGGAGACTACGGCTATCGTTGATGCGGAAACGACAGCATTTTTCACTAAGCTGAGGCGGCCGAAAGAGCCAGAGTTCCCCAGCACCAAAGAAGAAAAAGCCAGAGTGTTCAAAATGCTAAAGACTCTTCATCAACCCGAGCCAAAGCTGTCATCAGACTATGAGCGTTCTATTCTCAAGTAACATGCGGCACAACAAGCCTCGAAGATCAGTACTGATGCAAGCAAGAAATCTGTTGCCTAGCTCGGAGAACAAGAAAAACAGTCTTGCGCCCCTCTCAAGGTGATTTCCCATACCAATGTGGGGTCGAGCAAATATGGGGCCGAAGAGCAGTATGATCCAGAGGTAGTTGCACAATACGGAGTTGCTGTCGCTGCTCAAGGTATGAGTATTGCCCAGTACTTATCCCAGTTAGAGTACTTCCCCGTGAGTGAAGTAGCATACAAATACCAGTACGGCAAATCTCTCGTCAAACCTGAGGAGGTAAATAATCTTCCAACAAAAATGCGAAGATTGCATAACTGATACATGCATGCCACAAAGGCCGGGGCTAACTGGATAGTGCTGAGGGTTACAAAAAAGCATTATGGCAAAGAAATAGATGACATGATATCCATTGAATTTGATGAACTATTTCAATTATTCAATCAAGACGCCTTGGACAAATCGATCATCAGTGCCTATTGTCTGTAAGTACTAATTCTGTAATTAATTTAGTCTCTAGCTATATCACCTCATTTATTGCATGTATATAATCATACTATAATATGCAGAATGAAGATTATCGAATGCAGCAGAGGACAAATCTATGACATTGGCTCCATTGATCCATATTGGGTTCATCAAGCTAATCTCAAAACAAGCCCCCAGGATACGGAGGATAATATCGTACACGCATTAAGGTTTCAAGAAACCAGAAGGGAAATACTATTTCCTTACAACTTCGAGTGATTGTTATTGTATTGTATATACTTTCTATTTCGCTTACTCGATGTTAAGTATATAATTAATTAGTTATGCATTCGCAGCTTCTATTATATTCTGTTAATCATTCAACTTGACAAAGGGTGTGTACTAGTCATGGACTTGAAACATAAACCCCTTGAGCAGTGGAAGGACATGCAGATGCTTCTCCAGCGGTAATTCTAATCATTACGACACTATATTGGCAACGTTCGTGAATTTTATGATATCAAGTAATTAATAACTTCTTTTATTCGTTTTCTTCGCTGGGCAGCGTTTGAAAACGGTTCACCAACAAGGCTAGGGGTGTTTGGAAAGAGGAGCTTACATTTCAAGCACTAGATGTAAGCACCACTAGCTATATCCGCGCATCTCTTTGATTCTAGTTTTGATACCGTTATTATCATGCTTGATTATTATTTTGATTGAACTATATTCTCGTAAAGTGCCTGACGCAGGGACCAGGTAACAATCTATGTGGATACTATGTTTGCGAGTTCATCCGACAGACGTGCAGTAAGAAGGGCAGAAATTTAGAGCAACTCCACGTACGTAAACAATTTTTATAGTTTTTAATTACCATCAAATTGTGTTTAGTTTCATTCATATAGGCTGACTCCTTTTTTAAATCAGATCGAACGTCTACGGGACGGTCTTCTGCCAAAGGATCGCGTACGAGCAATTCAGGAGGAATTGGCGGGATTCTTGGATGCAGAAGTCCTAAACCCAAAAGGGGAGTACTATTCGGGTGTGTATAAACAATAGGGATTGTACAAAGAGCTTATTTTGTATGTAGTGCATGAACTCGATCCGTGTATCGAATGTAATATTGTCATGGTGATCTTGTGTAATATAATGGTTCCTTCATTGATGAGTGCAAAACACTAAATAAACAATAAAACAACATAAATAAATTCTCTGTCGCGGCACAAAAAGTGGCCAAAATGCTGTCGCGGCAACAAAAGTTGCCAAAATGAATTCTCTGGTGTGGCAGATAAATGTGTCAAATCTCTGCCGCGGCAGAGGGTTATTTGTCCCGGTTCGTGTTACGAACCGGGACGGTTGCTCCACCCTCCCCCCTCGCCCTCTGCCGCGGCCACGTGTACTCTCTTTTGTCCCGGTTGGTGGGGCAACCGGGACTAAAGGTTGGGGCTTTAGTCCCGATTTCCCCGTCCCGGTTGGGTAACCGGGACTAAAGCCCCTTACCAACCGGGACCAATGGGGCTGTTCCCACTAGTGAATAAGTCTTTTGGATATCGACATGATGTTTTATCTAGCATGCTCTTTAAGGGGAGGAGAATTTTATCCAACATGCTAGTAAAAATATAGTACTCCCTCCGATCCTTCTTAGTTTATTTTAATTTGGATGTATCTATCACAAAAACTTGTCTAGATACATTCAAATTGAAGTCAACTAATATAGAGGGAGTATGTAACTGTGATATTAGAAAAGATACTCCCGTGACATAAATATAGAGGAGACTATATACAATATATAAAGAAACATGTTTCAACATAACAACGGCACCGCGCGTGTTGCGGTTTCCTGGGTAGCAATTGAAAAGAAAAGGAGTAAACTAGATAGAGAGAGACGGCCGGTGCAGAGGAAGACATGCATTTTCCTTTTTTTTTTTTTTGAGGTAAAGACATGCATTTTCCTAGTTAACCCGCGCGCGTGTCCCCCTCTGCACTGAATAGGTTACATTAACGTACTGCTGCGTTGCAGTTGCAGCCTTGCAGGTAATACTAGTACTAGTTTTCAAGGTTGTATCCAATCCATGGCTGCATGATCTGATGTCTATTTGCGGGAAAGACGGGACATGTTGATGACCTGACCAACACGCTTGCCCATCCAGACACCAAAGCCTGTTCTCTTCTGCATGGAGTGCCGTTGTGTCAACACTTTCTCAACCATGTTTCTCTTTATGCCTTGTTTATTTATCCGGTATTTTTATCTTAAAATACATAGGGATATGCGGGGATTTGGTGTTCATCCAATATTCTCAACTTTTTTTAAATATCCTAGTGTAGAGAGGATTTGTGGGGATATTTCGGGATTATCCCCTTTAAACCCAGCCTAGTAAACGACCTATCGAAAAAATGATGGGATACGAAATAATCCCTTTCCGCCCCTCAAATACCTTAAAAGTAAAAAAGGCCTTTGATATAAAATCCTCACCGATCCGATGTTAACTGTTACATGCGTACACATGGGATATGTACAGTAGTAGCTTTTTAAAGGGAGGGGATTTGTTGAGGATGTAGTATGTATTTTCCCTCGAAGAGATGGGCAAAAATGGTATGCAGTCGAATTAGGGCTGGTATGGCGGTGCGGGCCACCACATGGCCTTTAGAAGGATCCATCTCCATCCACGCCAAAAGTTGGCTTGACTCACGCATGTGGGCCAAGAAAAACATTCATTGTTCCCACGCCCTGAGGGCCCGCTGGGCCACGCCACATAAATCCAACGTCCAACAAAACAAACACAGCATTCGCTTTTCTTTGTTTCTCTCTCTAGATCTGATCCTCTTGTCCCCCTCAGGACCTCCTTTCTCTCTCTCTCTCTATACTTTTTTTGTTGTTGTTGTTGAGGAAAAGAGCAACTCACCACTTTCTCTCACTCCCTACTATCTTGCTGACGTAGGCCGTGCATCTTCTCCCTCCCTTACTTCACAAAACTATTTGAGAGAGAGAGAGTAGTGGTCGGAGAAGATGAAGTATGTCTGATGTTTCTTCAGATGTTGTTCTAGTGCAGGAGAAACATGGCGCTCAGATGGGAAGCGACGGCCATGCATGCATGCATTGCTTGTCTAGTCGAGGCACGCGCCGGCAATTCCAAGGCTTGGAAATTGTCTGGAAACTATGTGGTGGCGCGGGAGCTAATGCATGCAGTGATGCAGAACAGAACCAGGGGTGCTGGCAGTGTTAAACCAAGCTGGTCGGTGGACATGTTCAGTTTGTAGCCTTGGGCAACGCAAGACCACAAGAAACAAATAAGAATCAAGATGCCATGACTCTCTGAATCCTATACGTACGAATGCTTGTGAGCTAGATTTTCTTGGGTGCTTCGCTTGGATTTGGTAGAAATTTGCAGGCAGATGGGAGTTCATGAAACAGACAAAGAAAGGTTTACATGTAGTCTTAACCTTTTCCTCAAGGAATCCTACAAAACTGGATGCATATGGGACGAAATCTACACTAAAAACCACTCAATACTCTTATACAAAAATTATTCGCAGTTTAACATGAGCAGATAAATTTTGACACCAAAAGAAGCAATATTGACCATGTGCAAAAAGTAATACTAGTACAAATGAGAAATTGCAGTGCTAAATCTTTGCTATCAACTAAAGATAGATCTTGGTATATTCGCAGGCTCTACATATATGCCAATTTTCTTTCAATAGTACCCAAATGCCCAAGAAACGTTGGCCAAAATCAGTCATAATTCATCACAACAGACGTGTTCCTGAAAGGATTCGGTAGGATATACCAAGGATGTGAAACTACTCCCTCCGTTTTAAAATATAAGATATTTTAGTCTTTTTTTAACACATGTATCTAGATGCCTTAGTGTGTAGGTACTCATCTTGCTCCGAACCTGCACAGTAAAAAACTTTTAGATACATACGTTTTAGAAAATGCTAAAACATCTTATAATTTGGAACGGATGGAGTAGTTCTCTGATTCTAAAGCCCAGAATTTCATTTCAAAGTGGTAGGAATCCATTTTCCACTGGTGTTTGTTTTGTTGAGCCAGTACAGACAAAAGAGAGAAGAGAAGCGACAGGTAGTAAATAAATAGAACCTCAAATGCAAATTGACAACATTTGCTCTGGACATAAGAGACTCTGAATGTTTCTGGCACCTACATGTTACAAGTAGCGGAAAAAGGATGGGCTTAGTGGCTTACCTCCTGAGATGCAACGTCACAAAGCAAGGAAAATAGACAGTCAAGATCATGTTTCATGGCTATCCCAGACACGAATCACCGGACACTCGGACAGGGAGACAAACAGCAGCAACCATTCATGCTTCTTAACGTCACGCCAAAGCATATCACGTGAGGTAATGCCGCTGATTCAAGGCAGACAGTATTTGCAGGAACAGGTAATGTTACCAGTTATTCCCTCCGTCGCATAATATGTTGTGCATAATTTTATATGTAAGTCTTAATCAATACAAAATAATATGGATATGTATGATATGAGATGCATATAATATGAAAATATATTTTAAAGCCAATTCTAATAATATTAATTTGGCATTGTATAGGTGTATATTTGTACTATCTCCGTCCCAAAGCTTAAGGCATATAATTTTTTTTTAAAGTCAAATCAACTAAAGTTTGACCAAGTTTTTAGAGAAAAATATTAGTATTTACAATACATAATCCGTACTGTTTCATACATCATAAAACATATTTTCACATGGTATCTATATAATATAATAGTTTTTTCTAAAATTTGGTTAAACTTTACATGGCTTGACTTTTCAAAAAAAATTATATGCCTTAAGCCTTGGACGGAGACAATTTGGCCAGGAATAACCCCTATTAAAAACAAATTCACGAAATGAACTCGCGAAAACAAATTCACTGGACTAACCCTTTTTGCAACGACATCATGGGTGGCGCCGCACACTGAAGGGCAACGCCATGGGCGATGGCGCCACGCACCTGCCAGCGTGGCCACGTCGTGGCCTCGTGAGCCCCGGTTCCGTAAGTGTGGTGCCACAGCCCATGGCGCCGCACTGTGTAGTGCAACGCCTTTGCGTGTGGCGCCGCACTTTAGAACAAGAATCAGCGCGCGGACAGACCCTCCCCGGCCCAGACCTCATTCCCCCCAATCCACAAAACTCATGGTGGCTAGGGTTCGTCGCCCCTGGTGATTCTCCTCTCAAGAAACCGACAGATCTGAAGATTTTGTCCAAGGATCTTACTGCCAATCCCTCCCCTATGTATCTCCTCTCAACCCCATCCAAAAATCCCTTGCTATTTGTCTCCTTTTCTTCAAATATATGGTAGAACTCTAGTTGGTTGATTTAGCTTACAACTCTAGATGCTTGAACTATAGGTATAGTAGGATGAAATTTTTGTTCATGTTACAACTATAGGTAGAGTAGGGTAGGCTTTTTGTCATTTTAGAACTATAGTTAGAGTAAGATGGAATATATGTTAGAACTATAGTTTGAATAAGATGGACTTTTTGTAATTGTTATTATTGTATCTATTGTTTTGAATATGTAGGATGGATCTAAACAATGCTCACTATGATGTTCAACACCGTGCCTACAATTTGTCGGAGAAGAGACATGTACTAACAACTTCCATGCTAGTACAACAAGATGCCATGTTTGTTGAGATGGAAATCTAACATTGGTCATTGTATGTTTGCAGGAGCTTCTACCCCTTTGACTTAGGTACCACGAGGTCTCGTCCGACAAGATGCCTTATGATGAGCGGTACACTCCGTACATCCAGCAGCTAGGACTCCTCCCCTTTATCCACATGGTCACTCCGTCGACACCGGCCTTCAACCCCGCTGCGATCACCGCGCTTGTCGACCAGTGGAGGCCGGAGACACACACTTTTCACCTTAGGACCGGTGAGACTACGGTCACTTTGCAGGACATGAGCATGATTCTGGCACTCCCAATCGAGGGAAACCCTGTGTGCATAATCACGGATTCAGACGGGTGGCGTGAGCAGATCATCAGTCTTATAGGTAAGGATCCACCCGAGGATATAAACAAGAAGGGGGAAAGACTGAGGGTCGCTGTCGGGGCTACTTTTAGTTGGATCATCCAGAATTTCAAGACCTGCCCCAAGGATGCTGATGACCCACAAGTATAGGGGATCGCAACGGTCTTCGCGGGTAGTATTACCCAATTTATTGATTCGACACAAGGGAGCCAAAGAATACTTGCAAGCCTTAACAACTGAGTTGTCAGTTCAGCTGCACCTGGTAATAGTTCTTGATCACAGAAGTTTATCAGTAGCAACAGCAACAGTGAAACAACAGCAATAGTAACAGTATCGGTAACAGTGGGTTCGAGTGCGGTAGGCATAGGGATGGATGACGGGTGTTGCATGGACGAGTCTAAACATGTAACTTCAAGATCTAGTGCATTGCAGATAAATAATAACAAGCATCCAAGTACTAAACAATCCTAGGCATGTGCTCCAAATATAGTCATACGTGCTCGCAATGAGAACTTGCACAATATCTTCTGTCCAGCCAGCCCGTGGCAGCGGGGCTAGGGAACTACTGGCAATTAAGGTGCTCTTTTTAATAGAGCACCGGAGCAAAGCATTAACACTCCATGAACACATGTGATCCTCACACCACAGCCATCCCCTCCGGTTGTCCCAATTATTGTCACTTTGGTGCCTTTGGATTCGGACAATGATATGTGTACACAACTTGCAGATAAGATCACAAATAATACTATCATAATGATTCAATAATAAGTTTAGATCTGAGATCATGGAACTCGGGCCCTAGTGACAAGCTTTAAGCACAAGTTGCAACAAAGTCAGATAGCACTAATAGAGATACTAGGCACTATGCCCTAACAATCTTATTCGATTACATGATAGAACTCATCCAATCCCTACCATCCCCAAGCCTATAGTGGGGGATTACTCACTCATGGATGAGGGAAACATCGGTGGTTGATGGAGATGCGTTGGTGATGACGATGGCGACGATCCTCTCCAAATCCCCCGTCCCGGCAGGGTGCCAGAACGGAGTTTCTGGATCCGAATCTTGGTTTCTGGTGGCGGCGGCGAAGAGGAACTCTTTCTGCAAAACTATCGACCCCCTGAGTTTTTAGGTCAAAAGGCAACTTATAGGCGCGGAGGGAGTCTGAGGAGCTGCCTGGGGTGGCCAAACCCCCTCCAGGCGCGGGCTCAGGTGGGTCCGCGCCTGGGGTGGGTCTGGGCCCCCTAGTCCTCCTCTCTGTCTCCCCTTCTGGCTCCGTGGATCTTCTGGTGAGAAATAGTTTTTGGCATATTTTCCGGGATTTTTCCTAATAGTTCATTTTCTGCACAAAAACAAGACACCAAGGTAATTCTGCTGAAAATAGCGTCAGTCCGTGTAGTTGTATCCAAATCACACAAGTTTAGAGAAGAAACAATAGCAAAGTGTTCGAGAAAGTAGATACATTTTGGACGTATCAACTCCCCCCAAGCTTAGCTTATTGCTTGTCCTCAAGCAATTCAGTTGAAAACTGAGTGCGATAAAAGAACTTTCACGAACACGTTGCTTCGTATGATGTAAATATTCTCAGCACAGGAGTAGATGCTTAGACAATTCATAATAAGGAGTATGCAACTAATTCTACTCAATAGCCATTGCAAGCTATGAAGAGAAACCAACTCAATAATAATAAGTAGCATGAAACATAAACATAAGCAACATTGTCATGCTCATAATAAGGTATGATAGAGTGGTATCTCGCTTGCCTTTGTTTGAAGAGCACAATATAAATGCCAAGGCACCTCTGAAGTTCACATGAAGACTAGAAATAAAGATATCAGAGATACAAGCATCAAAGTCATGACATAATTAACCAAGTTTTAGAACAAACACAAAAATGACAACTATTCTCTCAAGAAGGTGATCATAGAATAAGTGGTGACTCGACAAGGTTGTGAAAACGGTTTTGTGAAGGTTTGAAAGGCTTCCCAATGCTGAAAGGAAGGTACTCATTAGCTTTGAGCTCTCATTACCCCTATCATAGGCATCTTCATGTGGTTAAGGTAAAAGTGAGGTCCACTCTGAATCATATGTTTGACAGACCATAGACTGTAAATCCCAAGTACCTTGAGTACGAGGGTCGCTCCGCATGCTACTCAACTTTGGTCACCTGAAAGTTCTTGTCATTGTAAATACATGCATACCATCGAGAACCGCCAACGGGGTACCCCTTGCACATGGTACAGGAGCTTTCCCATAACCAAAATGATAAGGCAAGCAGACAATGAGCATCTTAGCAATCTTTTTATTTACCATATGCATAGCTTTTTATTGAGGATGCTTCATAGATGCTCATTATAGTGATGATGCAAGTTTCCACCATGATTAGGCATGGCTTAGGCTAGCGGCCCAGGCGTTTCTCTAACACAATGTATAAACTCCATGAACTAACAACTTCCCCTTTTATTTCACATCATCGACATCCATAAACAAAAGAGCAAGGAATCAACTGGATGAGATATCCAAAAAGTGTTGAAAGCGTTCCCCGTGACAGCACGGTTCTGGTGACTCCCAGTATATAATTAGCAAGCATATAACTTTCATGGACTAGTCATGATGGTTCAGGATTATTAAGTGCGAGGAATAAAGTGTGCCATCAAGTTCGTGAGAGCTTTACTAACTAACTTTCTCAAAACAGACAAAAAATTTATTTTGGAAGAAAACACTCCATATGGAATATGCACTGAAATAGCAAATGATGCTAATAGGTAGGTATGGTGGACACAGCTGGCAATATTGGTTTTTGGGAGTTGGAAGCATAGGTAGAGCACATACTCAGTGCAAGTGAAGGCTAGCAATAGAGAGGGAGCGACAAATGAGAGAGCAATAGCTGTCATAATCATGCTTGCAACAAAACATGACTAACTATGGCATGAAAGTGATACAAGAACTCTGAGGCAAAATAAATCATCGAGGCTTACTGACTATTGATGAGTCATATGCATCCATGAGCATGTGCCAAGTCGATTCACATGAATAGTCAGAGGAGGATACCACAATATCATACCAAAGTATGAATAAAACAATGCAAGCAAACATTCATATGACATGCTACAAACTATTAGCAAGCTGGAGATAATCATAGACAAGCAAGAACTACTAAGCATCCATAATGACATACACCTTACACAAACAGGCTAAGCATGCTCACAATGATGAGTATATGTACAAAAATAGAACCAATAGAGTTCGTTACCAGCCTCTTACCACACCTCGAGTTGTCTTAATCTTCATTATTGCCCTTCACTTGTGTGACTTGAATAATTAACATGAAACCAAATCCACTGAGGACGGCTGAACCCTGCAAAGAACTCACAAAACCAAAGAAGAACAACAAATATTTTTGGTGTTTTCGATTTTTTTAAAAACAAGCAAACAAAGAAAAACCAAACAAAAACAAAGCAAACCAAACAAAGCAAAATCTTTTTGGATTTTTCTTTTAAGGCAAACCAAAGCAAAGAAACAAAGAAACAAACCAAGAGAAACAACGAAAATATTTTTGGTATTTTTGGGTTTTTAGAAAGAAGCAACAAAAACCAAAAACAAAGCGAAAACAATGGATATACAAAGAACTGACCGAACATGATATATAGATGAGTGTGACGTCGGTATACCTTCCCCCCAAGCTTAGGCTTTTGGCCTAAGTGGGGCTCAATCCCATGGTTCCCAAGTAGATGCACCTCCATAGTATGTCGAGGAAGCTCCCTCGTCCTGGTACGAGCTCGAGGCCTCCCCTGTGTAATACGCAGTGGGGTCGTATGATGGTGCTTCCTCCTGATAGTGCCTGTGGAAGTTGAGAGAACGCAGGTTGTCATCCATATCTGCCTTCGAGCGTGACCAAGGTCCCTGAGAAATACTGAACAAAGTGGTTTGGGGTAGAGGGATCTCTCTCTCTTCCCCGTCAGTAAACAACATTCTATAAACCAAGTTCTCAAGAGTAGAGCTAGTGGTGACAAAGTGGTGCGCCTTCATGGTAGCAAGATCAAGCCTCAGAGGAGCCAAAATTGTATCATGTGGATCAACAGCAATATCCAAGGTAGCAGCAATACGAGTTGCGATAATTCCCCCATAAATGGGTCCCTTAGCAGCTAAACGACGAGCAATGAGGGAACTAAGATTATACTTATCCTCACCATAGAGCACAGCAGCTAAGAAGGCCAATTGATAGTTGGATATATTACTAGTGTTCTCCCTACCAAGAACACTGGTGGTAAGATAGTAGGCAAAATACCTGATGGCTGGAAGTTGGATGTTCTTTATCTTCGCTCACTGAGCTCTACGGTCATCATCATTGGTTATTCCTTGGTAAAGCTCTAACAGATCAGCAGGTAGAGTTGTAATCTTCTTTGATGACCCAGTTGTACCAATTCCCAGGGCCTTGCAAAATTTCTTCAATGTCATAGAATGAGCCCTGCCATAAAGTCTAAAAGACACAGAAGGATTGAACATACTATTGGTAAAGGAGAAACTCTCCACAAATGTTTTAGTAAGCAAAGCATATTTTGCACTCTCATCCTGCATGAAACTTGTTAGACCATCCCTCTCAATCAAAGTCATGAAATCGTTAAGAATCCCAGCAGCTCGCAAGAAAGTTTGACAAGGAAAGGTGGAGGGGTGTGCATCCCCTTCATCTCCCTCGTCACCAAACTGCGGAGTGATGAGATCCTCATTGTATGAGGGTCTAGAACTGGTGGATGACCTTGGAAGCCTTGCCCTTCTAGGTTCATCACTCTCAAATATGTCACCAAAGGTGTGGTGGTCCATGACTTCCCTATTCTGAAATTTTAAACAACCATCAAACCAAGTGATTTCTAAGTTGATAAATGATGAGCAACTACTATAGGAACTTGCTAGAGGACTACACATGCATCAAAACAAAGTTTCTAAGCAAAAAACAAGCATGCATCTCAAAAAACCTGTCACCTATAGCAGCAAAATACTCAAGATATAATCTATCAATCACAAATCTAATTGGACAAGTGGAGGAGGCACATACCAAGGAACAAACCCTCCAAAAATCAGCACTTGAGGTGGGATGAACAAGGAGATTGAAAATCGCGAGCAATAACAGCAAGAACTCGAGTTTGAGAAAGTTTTCCGGTGTTTTTCGGGAGAGAGAAAGAAGGTGGCTTTGAGGAGGCAGCCTAGAGGGCCCCAGGTGGGCCAGACCCCCCTAGGGGCCACCAGTGGTGTGCCCGCGCCTACCACAGGTGTGGTGGCATAGGGTGGCCCCCTGGGTCACCTCTGGTACCTCTCTGCCCCTTTTTTCGAGGAAAAAAATTATTTTGAATTTTCTGGGATTTTTCGGGAAACTTTATTTTTGGCCAATTTTCAGGGTATGAAAATTGATTTTCTGGCAGAAACAATTTTTTTAGAAGAAGCAAAAGCAAACCAAAAGCCAAACTATAGGAGCTCTAAGAAACTCAAACAAGCAAACAACTAGCAAAACTAAAGCTAAAGCAAAGACTAGGAAGGAGAAAGGAAAAAGAAAGCAAGTATAACCATAGTGGAAACATTATTTTGTTCATTAAAATCCTTTTGTTAACAAGGTTGATCAAGTCTTGTTACCAAAACAATCTTATATGAAACAAAACTTTGCATCCCACAAGGTTATTATGTTACCTCATACTTGATAGCAATTGTCCCAATCATAATAGTTTCAAAAATTTCTTGTGGAATGGGACAATATATTTCTCCAACCTTGATGCCCTCAATATTTTCAATGGAATTCAGGCAATAGCTCTTAACAACCTTCTTGGTAAAATAGACAGTGTGCTCCTTTTCATTAATATTGAATGTTACTTTTCCTTGATTGCAATTGATGACAGCACCTACAGTATTAAGAAAAGGTCTCCCAAGAATAATAGACATATTATCATCTTCAGGCATTTCAAGCACAACAAAATCAGTTAAGACCATGCAATTATGAGCAACTTGAATAGGAACATCCTCACAAATACCAATAGGAATAGTAGTTGACTTATCAGCCATTTGCAAAGAAATATCAGTTGGTATCAACTTTTCTAGCTGGAGTCTCTTATGGAGAGAAAAAGGCATAACACTAACTCCAGCTCCCAAATCACATAAAGCAGTTCTAACATAATTATTTTTAATGGAGCAAGGAACAATTGGTATACCTGGATCACCAAGTTTCTTTGGAACCTTACCATTGAAGGAATAATTAGCAAGTAGGGTAGAAATCTCCTCATTAGGAATCTTCCTTTTATTAGAGACAATATCCTTCATATACTTTGAATAAGGAGGCAACTTAAATGCATCAGTCAAAGGAATTTGCAAGAATAAAGGTTTCATCCACTCACAAAACTTGTTGTAGTGTTCTTCCTCCTTTGACTTGTGTTTCTTACCTGGAAAAGGCATAAGTTTATACACCCAAGGTTCTCTCTCTTTACCATGTTTATTAGCAATAAATATTCCTTTGTGTACCTAGTGTTCTTAGAGTGCTTCTAAGGTTCTTCCTCACCTTCCTCCTTATCAGGAGACTCATTTTTATCATTACCACTCTCAGTTTCAGCATCAGAGACAGATATACTATTAGGATCTACAGCAGGTTCAAGTGGTTCTTCAACTCTCTTATGTTTCTTTTTCTTCCTCTTACGAGGACTACCACTATCCTCACCTTGTTGAGAATCCTGCTCAATTCTTTTAGGGCGTCCTTCAGGATATAAAGGATCTTGAGTAGCTATACCACTCCTAGTTCTAATTCCATAAGCATGTTTATCTCCTGAAGCATTAACTAGCATATCCTTTTGTACCTTAGCAAGTTGATCAAGTTGAGTTTGAACCATTTGAAAGTGTTTACAAAGCATTTTAATATCATTAGAAGTTCTTTCCATGATATGTTTCAACTCATGGATAGCTCTAGAGTTTTCAAATAAATGATTCTGAACTTGTTTATTAAAATGACCTTGTTTAACAATAAAAATGTCAAGTTCCTCTAAACATTGATCAGGAGGCTTACCATAAGGAATATCACCTTCATAAAATTGTTGGAGAGAGTGTACCTCAATAGTAGATGAGTGGGGAATTGGCTTGCATAATTCTTCTATAGGAGGTAGATTCTTCACATCTTCAGCTCTAATACCCTTCTCCTTTAGACACTTCTTAGCTTCCTTCATCACTTCATCATTTAATGCAATAACTCCCCTCTTCTTTGTTGTTGGTGCTGGAATTGGTTCAGGAACAACTGGTTTAGGAGTAATAGGCTCAGGTGTATTTAGCTCAGTTGAAGTCCAACCATCATAATTCTTGCTTATTTTAGTCATTAATTCTTTAGCATCTATAGGAGTCCTTTTCCTGAAAACACAATCAGCAAAGCTATCTAGGTAGGTCCTAGAATCATCAGTTAGTCCATTATAATAAATATCAAGAAGCTCATTCTTAGGTAATGGACATTCAGGATGTGCATGAATCAAGGCACAGAACCTTGTCCATGACTCAGGCAATTTCTCTTCTTCTCCCTGTTTAAAATCAAAAAGTCTCTTCAAAGCAGCATGTCTGGCACTGGGAGGAAAATATTTATGGAAAAAAGAAGCAATCAAGCAATCAGGACTATCAATGGAACCAGGAGGTAATCTATTAAACCAAGCCCTAGCTTCTCCTTTTAGCGAAAAGGGGAAGATCTTAGCAACAAAGTACTTTTGCATCTTAAAATCATCAGAGAATAAAGCACTCATAGTAGAAAGCTCATTCATATGAGCCACATCACTCTCATTTTCACTAGGAGTTTCGGTATTTCCTAGACTAGCCATAGTAGCATTTAGAAAAGGACCTAATGAACCACTCGTATCAAGCACAATAGAAGTAACATCATGAGCATCAAAAGCAGTTTCAGATTCAGCAGTTGTAACACCCTCAGAATCGGCCCTATGCAAGTTTTAGCGAAACCCGCCAAACCCGCATAGAAACGATTCAAAGGTGCCCACCAGGCACTTTCGTGCGGGTGGAAAACGAAGTAATAACATTACACAACAGTCCTCGATGGGACCCACAGAACAGATATATATAACAGCGACTCGAAGAGTCAAGAATACAGGTATAATATACAAAGATCCAAATCACCTTGAGAATGACACAGCGTCCGACTACGGACAAGATGCAAATGGGGCTAAGAGCCCTGAAGAATAACCAATGGCGTCCATAACCCTGCCCAGGCCAAGCCGGAAGGGTAACCCTGCTAACGACGTCGATCTCAAAACCTGCTTAAACAAAAGGGGTGCCGACAAAGGGCAAAGGAAAAAGAGAGAGCGTCAGTACTGAGGCCAGTACACGGCGAGGCTAGAATTCGGCGGTCCTCGCCTACATTGGCATGGTGGACTGAAGCGGCAGCGCAGCATGCACTAAACAACCTATAGAGACTTGATATAACTGTCGGCTATCAGAGAGGGATAAGAAAGACCTATTCGGAACCAACCTAATGCTACCATCAAACAAACCCATCCTGGTGTTTCCCCCTCGAGACCACACGAGGAAGTCAACCGAGGAACTCACACAGTTGGCAGTTTTATTTATTCAGTTATCGTTGCAGCAATTACTAGTCAGGTGTAGATAATCATCCTGATAAAATAAGCAATGGGCCGTTTTAGTTAATCATTCCGTTGTAGTTGCAGCACTTACTAATCAGATACAATTAGCATGAGATAACCCCAAAACCCAGCAGTTGTTGGCACTTTTACTTAGCCATTCCGTTGTAGTGAAGCTGATTACTAGTCATATCGGATACAAGTCAATTTATAACAAATAAACTTTAGTTATAGTTGTCTATGATCAAGCACTGTGCTCCAAGTCGTCCATAACCGCGGACACGGCTTCTCGAAAAGATTTAACCCTGCAGGGGTGCACCAAAGTATCCACAAGCACTTCGACCCTTTTTGCCAGATCAGTTAACATACACCCATCGGTATGTCGGCGGGGCCTAAGTCATGACGTTCCCAGACCCAAAGCAAGCACGGGGGGCCACCCCACCAAGTCTACCCGCAACGAAGTCGGCCGGTCTCCGAGACGGACTTAGGGTTTGCGTCAGTGGCTGTAAATGACAGCAAATCCCAAAACTGGGACTGTCGATACTGCGAAAACACTCGCTTCCTAAACAGTACAGTGTGCTCCTCGCACAATCGTAAATAAAGCAGTAAAGCATGGCATAAGTACAGGATAGTAAATAAAACCTCAAACTAGTTTGTGGCCCCCAGTACAATACTTTGAAATCAGGTAATAATCAATGGGGGGCCCATATCTCCCCACCTGTGGTTAGCGCGCTCGATCTCGGAACAGGTATCAAGAACTCGGGGTCCTACGGGACACAAGTGGACGGTTAACAACCAAATGTTATCTATCACCCACCGATGCCTCTGCTTACTTACTTCAATTTTAGTTGTTATACAGTAATTAAAGTGAACGAAAAGTAAAGCCATGATCATCTCCAACATCAACATGCGGCAATTACTCCAACACTGTGGTTCTTGGCGACACGCAACAGCGCTTGAGCAAGCGACTACGACGCGCAAGTCCAACTATCTACCAAACAACAGGTAATAGGATGTGTCCAAGGCAATATGAGGCTGCAAGGGATATCACGGGTACGAAAACTAGAGCAACGCAACACAGATAGCAATAGATCAACAGGAGGGAATAAATACTATAAAAGTAAGATAGGTAGAAAGGGGGAGATACTCGCCTGAAAAACATTGCCGAAGGTTCATCCGAAGATCGGGTCGACACTCGCAACAACTCAACGGCCTTATCCGCGAAGAAGCAAAACGCTAGAATAAACACCGGTTGCAATATTTAATACTACGGCAAAAGATCGGGCATGATGCATGTATGATGTATGACATGGCAAAGGTGCAATGCAATTAGGCCATATTAAGCGGAACCGGGGTCCCGACATTTAATTAAACGGTTCAAGTTATTTAACTACCCCGCAATTTAAATGTTGTCTTAACAAGGCAAAAGATAGCATCGGTTCGCTATACAAATTTAAATGGGGCCAATATAAGACTAGATTTGCCCGCATATGGGCCCCATATTTGATTATAAGGTGAATCGGCATAGTGCCCCCAACCACATGACAATATGCATGCGAGTATGACAATTTAATATGCAACAAGTTTTATATACAGCATTTATAAAATAGGGCTTGGGAAAAGGTTCACACATCTGGGTTCGGAAGATCTTGGTTCCGGGGGTTCGGGGTTCGGTCTCAGGGTTCAGGGTGCGACGGGGTCGGTCTCGGCAGAAACATTCTCGAACAACGGGGCAGATCTTGTCGCATCCGGGAAGCAGGACTTGGTTTGGTGCCGGGGGCGCATCGGACTTTCCCCTGGTTGGTGTCGATCTTGTCGTCGCGAAGATCTTGTCGTGTCCTCGGTGGTCGGGCCATGTTGTCGTTTCTATGCGGGTTTGGCGGGTTTCGCTAAAACTTGCATAGGGCCGATTCTGAGGGTGTTACAGAGTGGTATCAGAGCCAGGTTAGACAACTATAACTAAAGTTTATTTGTTATAAATTGACTTGTATCCGATATGACTAGTAATCAGCTTCACTACAACGGAATGGCTAAGTAAAAGTGCCAACAACTGCTGGGTTTTGGGGTTATCTCATGCTAATTGTATCTGATTAGTAAGTGCTGCAACTACAACGGAATGATTAACTAAAACGGCCCATTGCTTATTTTATCAGGATGATTATCTACACCTGACTAGTAATTGCTGCAACGATAACTGAATAAATAAAACTGCCAACTGTGTGAGTTCCTCGGTTGACTTCCTCGTGTGGTCTCGAGGGGGAAACACCAGGATGGGTTTGTTTGATGGTAGCATTAGGTTGGTTCCGAATAGGTCTTTCTTATCCCTCTCTGATAGCCGACAGTTATATCGAGTCTCTATAGGTTGTTTAGTGCATGCTGCGCTGCCGCTTCAGTCCACCATACCAATGTAGGCGAGGACCGCCGAATTCTAGCCTCGCCGTGTACTGGCCTCAGTACTGACGCTCTCTCTTTTTCCTTTGCCCTTTGTCGGCACCCCTTTTGTTTAAGCAGGTTTTGAGATCGACGTCGTTAGCAGGGTTACCCTTCCGGCTTGGCCTGGGCAGGGTTAAGGACGCCATTGGTTATTCTTCAGGGCTCTTAGCCCCATTTGCATCTTGTCCGTAGTCGGGCGCTATATCGTTTTCAAGGTGATTTGGATCTTTGTACGGTATATCTGTATTCTTGACTCATTGAGTCGCTGTTGTATATATATATCTGTTCTGTGGGTCCCATCGAGGACTGTTGTGTAATGTTATTACTTCGTTTTCCACCCGCACGAAAGTGCCTGGTGGGCACCTTTAAATCGTTTCTATGCGGGTTTGGCGGGATTCGCTAAAACTTGCATAGGGCCGATTCTGAGGGTGTTACAGCAGTAGTAGCAGTGTGTGTAGCATGAGCATGTGGTGGTGGTGTAACAAGCTTACCTATAACAGACGGTGAATCAAGAGCAGCAGAGGTGTTTAGGACAGTACCTCTTCTTGTAGTGGATGGTAAAATAGAGAACTTTCCATCATGAGTCTTCCCCATGATGAAGGGAGTAGTAGTGAACAATAATAGATCCAAGTGAACTTACAAATAAAGCTATGCTCCCCGACAACAGCGCCAGAAAATAGTCTTGATGACCCACAAGTATAGGGGATCGCAACAGTCTTCCCGGATAGTATTACCCAATTTATTGATTTGACATAAGGGGAGCCAAAGAATACTTGCAAGCATTAACAACTGAGTTGTCAGTTCAGCTGCACCTGGAAATAGTTCTTGCTCACAAAAGTTTATCAGTAGCAACAGCAAAGCAACAACAACAGCAACAGTGAAACAACAGCAATAGTAATAGTATCGGTAACTGTGGGATTCGAGTGCGGTAGGCATAGGGATGGATGACGGGCGTTGCATGGACGAGTCTAAACATGTAACTTCAAGATCTAGGGCATTGCAGATAAATAATCACAAGCATCCAAGTACTAAACAATCCTAGGCATGTGCTCCAAATATAGTCATACGTGCTCGCAATGAGAACTTGCACAACATCTTCTGTCCAGCCAGCCCGTGGCAGCGGGGCCTCTAGGGAACTACTATCAATTAAGGTGCTCCTTTTAATAGAGCAACGGAGCAAAGCATTAACACTCCGTGAACACATGTGATCCTCACACCATAGCCATCCCCTCCGGTTGTCCCAATTATTGTCACTTTGGGGCCTTTGGATCCAGACAATGATATGTGTACACAACTTGCAGATAAGATTGTTGGAGATATGCCCTAGAGGCAATAATAAATGTAGTTATTATTATATCTTTGTGTTTATGATAAATGTTTACATTCATGCTATAATAGTATTAACAAGGAAACATTAATACTTATGTGATTTGTAAACTTAAATTGAAGTCCCTAGTAAAGCCTCTATACATCACTAGCTTGTTGGTTAATAAATGATTGTGGTTTCCCTATCATGAACATTGAGATGTTATTAACAACAAGATCATATCGTTAGGAGAATGATATGGTGGACATAATCCTATAGATAAGCGTAGCATAAAGATCAAGTCATTTTAATAGTTCAATTGCTATATGCTTTCTGATACATAGTAACCTAATTCCTTCGACCATGAGATCATGCATATCACCTTTACCGGATGGATGCTTTGATGACATCAAACACCACACCGTAACTGGGTGGCTATAAAGGTGGCATTGAGTGTTCGGAAAGTATTGGTTGAGACACATGGATCAAGAGTGGGATTTGTCCATCCATATGACGGATAGATATACTCTGGGCCCTCTCGGTGAAATGTCATCCAATTAGCTTGCAAGCATGTGACTGGCTCACAAGGGATCACATATCACGGTAACGAGAAAAGAGTACTTATCAGTAACGAGGTTGAACTAGGTATGCAGAGATACCGATGATCATAACCTCGGATAACTAAACTATCGTGAGACAAAGGGAAATTGGTATCGTATGTAAGTGTTTCATTCGATCGCAAAGTAATCGTAGAAATATGTGGGAGCCATATGAATTTCCAGATTCCTCTATTGGTTATTGATCGGAGAAGTGTCTCGATCATGTCCGCATAATTCACGAACCGTAGGGAGACACACTTAAGGATTCGACGTTGTTTGAGTAGTTATGGAATGATGAGTGAGAGACCGAATGTTGTTAGGAGTCTCGGATGGGATCTGGGATATCACGAGGAGATCCGGAATGGTCCAGAGAATAAGATTCATATAAGGAAAGTCCTGTTTCGAGGTTGGAGAATGGTTCCGGTGTTTTCATCGGGAATGTTCTAGAAGGTTCCGAAATGTCCGGCACTCCGGAGGGGAAGGGTACATGAATGTTTCATAACAAGTTGGAATGATTGCATCATGTACTAGGTGTCATCGCTGAACAAAATAAAGGGTTTAATCAAATCCTAGTTTGAAAAGTCAAACGCCAATTTGAAAAGTCAAACGGCTATTTTGTGAGGTGGAGGGAGAGTAGGAAACCTACTTGGGGAGGAGTTCCCTCCCTCCACCACCGGCCCACTTGGAGACCGAGTTGGGGAGGGACTCCCCTCCCCTGGCGCGCCCCCTCCACCTATATAAGGAGGGGCAGGGCTGCCCCTCCAAGGACACAACACCACGCCCTCTAAACCCTAACCCTAGCTGCCGCCCACCATAGCCACCGCCGCCTAGGGCAACTCGCCGCCGCCGCCTAGGGCAAACCCTAGCCGCCAGCCTTGCCCCCTCCTTGGTGCGTCTAAACCCTAGACTGCCGAGGATCTCTCTCATAGTCCACCATACTCGCTCCGGCTTAAGGCGAAGCCCTGCGAGATCTCCCCTCTACTTCCGGTACCACGCCGTTGTGCTGCCGGAATCGCGAGGAGAGTGCTACAACCTCTGCTGCCTGCTGGAACAAGGGAGAGGAAGGTCTTCGTCGAGTACCGAACGTGTGACCGACTGCGGGAGCGCTGCCGGAACGCAGCGCCGGAAGGATCGTCTACGCGATCTTGAGATCGGGAAGAGTACGACTACATCACCCACGAGAATCCGCTCTCGTTAAACACTTTGGAATCTTCGAGGGTGAGTTATTCCATCGACTCGTTGCTACAATCTAGTAGATAGATCTTGGCTTGTTTGTTTGTATGCGGTAGAAGTTTTTTGTTTTCCATGCTACGAAACCCTACAAAGATCACAAACAATAATATCATAATGATTCAATAATAAGTTCAGATCTGAGATCATGGCACTCGGGCCCTAGTGACAAGCATTAAGCACAACAAGTTGCAACAAAGTCAAATAGCACTAATGGAGATATTAGGCACTATGCCCTAACAATCTTATTCGATTACATGATAGAACTCATCCAATCCCTACCATCCCCAAGCCTACAGCGGGGGATTACTCACTCATGGATGAGGGAAACATCAGTAGTTGATGGAGATGCGTTGGCGATGACGATGGTGATGATCCTCTCCAAATTCCCCGTCCCGGCAGGGTGCCAGAACGGAGTTTCTGGATCCGAATCTTGGTTTTTGGTGGCGGTAGCGGAGCAGAACTATTTCTAGAAAACTATCAACCCCCCTGAGTTTTTTGTCAGAAGGCAACTTATAGGCGCGGAGGGAGGCCGAGGAGCTGCCTGGGGTGGCTAAACCCCCTCCAGGCGCGGGGTCAGGTGGGCCCGCGCCTGGGGTGGGTCTGGGCCCCCCAGTCCTCCTCTCTGTCTCCCCTTCTGGCTCCGTGGATCTTCTGGTGAGAAATAGTTTTTGGCATATTTTCCGGGATTTTTCCTGATAGTTCATTTTCTACACAAAAACAAGACACCAAGGTAATTCTGCTGAAAACAGCGTCAGTCTGTGTTAGTTGTATCCAAATCACACAAGTTTATAGAAGAAACAATAGCAAAGTGTTCGAGAAAGTAGATACATTTTGGACGTATCAGATGCCGATGAGGAGACGATCAGGACGTACACTCGTGTGTATGTGTGGTACATCATCACGAGGACTCTCTTTCCTGATAGCAGTGGGGATCATGCTCAATGGCATTGGCTCAAGGTGCTCGTTTCTTTTGACTCTAAGCTCGGCTGGGGTTCGGTGGCGTTGGCCTGGTTGTACCTTCAGGTAATCACTTCTTTACAAATGTTGTCTATATCTGCATTACATCAAAAAATATTGTTCTTACTAAACGGTCTGTCACTTCATGTGTAGCTGGATGATGCTTGTCTTAGGAGCGTAACCGATGGATGCATTGGTGGTTGTTTGCTCCTTCTTTCGGTGTGGAGATAGGAACGCTTCCCAGTTGGACGGCCAAGATTGTTGAAATACAATCCTGATGTTGATAACAGCAAGGACCTCCTTCTCCCCATGTGGGCTTACAAGTGGGATGTGGTCTTCGACCCGCCAGGCGACCCAGTGGTGGCGTACAAGAGATACAGCAACGAGTTTGACACGATCACCATGGATCGGGTAATTTCCTCGGGTGCAGTCAACTATATGTCTTGAACTTGTAATCATTGAACTTGGCATGAGTGTGGTATGCTGAAGGTGACGTGGGAGCCATACAGTCGAGGGGAAAACTTTGGTGTCCCGGACGACTATTGTCTTAACCCGATTTGCTTCGAAGAAGCCCGTCTGTGGCTAATGTGTTGCCCCATGGTATGCATGTGGGATGTTGAGCATCACCAGCCACAGCGTGTCATGACCCAGTTTGGGTTATTTCAAATTGTCCCACCTGAGTGGAAGGACACGGACATAGGGATCCATGGGTAAGATATTAACCGCATTAACCTATGATGTATTTATCCTTCGACAAATAACGCTCTAGGACTTGTTTTTGTGTGTAGCTTGGACAGGAAGAAGCAGAGGAAGGAGAAGGATTGGTACAAGCTTCACAGGAAGCACGTTGACAAATTCAAGAGGTGTGTGATCGAGGCTAAGAAAGAAAAAGGAACACAGGAAAGGGCCTTTAGTCAGGATGCTTTCAACAACTACATCACATGGTTCCTTGACAACGCGCGGGTGGAGCTATACCCACGAGCATTTCGGGAAGAAATCTTGCAGGAGACATTGTTGTTTGATGAGCTTGCAACTGAACAATACAACAAGATGGTCAGAGAAGGGCGACAAGCCGAGTTTGCTCCTTTGGTCAACTTTGTGGTAATGTGTGTCGACTGTTTGTTTTCTGTCTTGGCCCTTTTCACACCTCGCACGGATAACTTACTAGTTTCTTCTTGTCTATGACACCGCGCGGAGGTAAGAAAGTCCACTGATGCATGCGAGGATGCTTTCGAGACATACCCTCGCGGAGAGAATGGAGAGGGTCTGTTTCGTGAATTTGTTAAGAAGCAAGCCCAACGGTTAAGGCGGTTGTCGAACTTGCTAGGTTGTCGTGACCCCGAGGTAAAAACATCGTCTACGTCACGGTCCAACACGCCCCAAGATGACCATTCTGGCGTGTAGGGTTCATAGCATGGAAAACAAAAAAAATTCTATCGTGGGAACACACAAAAAACAAGATCTAATCTACGAGATCGGTGCAACGAGTTTATAGAGAACTAACCCTCGTAGACCCAAAGCGTTTAACGAGATCGGATTCTCGTGGTTTATGTAGTCGTTCACTTGCCGATCTCAAGATCGCGAAGACGATCCTTCCGGCGCCACATTCCGGCAGCGCTTCCGTAGTCGGTCACACGTAGGGTAGTCGACGAAGACCTTCCTCTCCCTTGTTACAGCAGGCAGCGGAGGTAGTAGATCTCCTTGGAATCCCAATAGCACGACGGTGTGGTGGTGGTGGTGGAGGAGGAGGATAGATTTCTGCAGGGCTTCGCCTAAGCCGGAGCAGGACGGTGGACGAGAGAGAAGAGGGCGACGGCTAGGGTTGGGCGCCAAGGACAAGAGGTGCAAGGGGGTGCGCCCCCACCCCTCTTTATATAGGTGGGGGGCGGCCAAGGGTGTTCCCAGCCCTAGTTGAGTCCCTCCCCAACTCGGCCACCAAGAGAAGAGTTTGAAACCTTTTCCAACAAGTCTTCCTTCTTATAAAAAAACTAGAGTTTGATTTTTCAAACTAGGATTTGACTATTCAAACTAGGGTTTGACACTTTTACTAGTCTTGGCCGAATTGGCCCTTTAGGGTTTGGTGTGGACAGCCCCTAGGGCATTCCACATCCCAAGTGTCCCCTCACGGAGTGGTGGACCTTCTAGAATATTCTAGAAGCTTCCGATCAAAACACCGAAATTTTTCCCGAACCCCGGAAACCCACTTTCCTTATATGAATCTCATTCTCCGAACCATTCCGAAACTCCTCGTGATGTCCTGGATCTAATCAGAGACTCCGAACAACATTTGGTCTCCTACTCATATTCCATATCTACTTCAAACAACATCAAATCCTTAAGTGTGTCTTCCTACAGTTCGTAAACTATGCAGACATGATCGAGACACCTCTTCGATCAATAACCAATAGTGGGATCTGGAAATCCATAATGGCTCCCACATATTTCTACGAAAACTTTTTGATCAAATGAACCAATTACATACGATATCGATTCCCTTTATCGCGTGATACTTTACTTATCCGAGGTTCGATCGTCGGTATCTCTATACCTAGTTCAACCTCGTTACTGATAAGTACTCTTTACTCGTTCTATCATATGACATCCCTTGTGATCTAGTCACATGCTTGCAAGCCAATTGTATGGCATTCCACCGAGAGGGCCCAGAGTATATCTATCCTTCATATGGATGGACAAATCACAATTTTGATCCATGTGATTCAACACACACTTTCAGAATACCTAATGCCACCTTTATAACCACCCAGTTACAAAAGTGGTGTTTGATGTCATCAAAGCATCCATCTGGTGATGGTGATTAACATGATATCATGGTTGAAGGATTAGGTTACTATGTATTTAAAATATTATAGCAAACGAACTCTTAATGACTTAATCTTATGTTGTGCTAACTATAGGAGTGTGTCCATCACATCATTCTCCTAATGACATGATCTTGTTATTAATAACATCCAATTTTTATGATAAGGAAACCATGATCATCTATTAATCAACAAGCTAGTTTAACAAGTGGCTTACTAGGGACTCTTTTATGTTTACAAAACACACAAGTATTAATGTTTTCGGTTAATACAATTATAGCATGGGATGTAAAAAATTATCATAAGCACAAAGATATAATAATAACCACTTTATTATTGCTCTTGGGCATATCTCCAACATGGCGATCATCACTCCACATCCGAGGACGAGTCAAACACACCTGAGGTAGTAAAGCATTGCATCCCCACTAACCCTTGCATTACTATACGTCCTTACCAATCTTCTTTTGTTGATAGCCCCAAGGTGAGGAAAGCGTCTCCGACGAGATGATGTTGGGCAACTACACTCGATACAAGGTCCACGAGCGGTCCGACTACGTACTCAAGCCAAAGCAACCCAAGAAGCCTTAAACACCTGACCCTTCCACGACCAAGGCAAAGAAGTCCTAGCAGACATATCGTTTAGAGGAAGATGATGAAGTGAAACCGAGGAGGAGGAAGATTCCCGCGAGAAGGGGCCAAGGAAAGAAGACGATCCATGGGAAGTAGAGTAGATATGGTGGCGGGAACTTGGTAGATGTGACTCGTCGTGTGAACTTGTAGTGAATTTGCTCTTGTAGTGAACTTGTAGTGAATATGGTCGCTGGAACTTGTAGTGAATATGGTCGTGTGAACTTGGTATATGTATCCATGGTCAAGTAGATGTGAACAATTTCAATCACTCGTGCATGATTAGTTCTATTTGCAATGCTAGATGTGAACAAGTGTCTCATTTGCAATGATGACATAGTAGTAACAAAAGTATGTATATATTATCCCCAAGTGTGCAGCGTCACAGCTCACGACGCCGCACAATAGGAACTCCTTGTCGGCTACAGCAATGTGCGGCGCCATGAACTAAGGCGTTGCACAGTGCAATGCCATCACCAATGGCGCTGCACTTTGGCTCGAAAACTTACAGAAGCGCCATTGGTGATGTCGTTGCACTATGCAACATGCTGGCTGATGGCATTGCACAGTGAATCCGTGAAAGCGAGGCAACAATCTTGTAGATCATCGGAAAAATCCTTGATCTTACATGCCCTATAGAAGTTTGCACAAAAGTGCATCATGCACCATCGATGGTGCAATGGAGCATGGCCGGGAATATCAATCATCACCGCATTGAGAATTCCTTGATGACGGTCAGAGATGACACATATTTCACTTCGAGGGTGTAATATATTGGTTCTCAAAAGATGGAAGAACCACTCCCAATTATCATTGTTTTATGCCACCACCAAAGCAAATGCCAAAGGAATCAACCGGTTGTTGGGATCATTGGCTATTGTAATCAAGATAGTGCCCTTGAATTGTGTGGTCATAAAGGTGCCATCAATAGAGATGACCAGCCTACAATGTTCAAAAGCCCAGACACATTGCTCGAAACCCCAAAACCCATGGCCAAAAACTTGAATGGTTCTTCCGTTTACTATCCTTTGTCTTGTTCCCATAAGGTTCAACCACATGAACCATGCCCGGGTTAGCATTGTCCATCACTCCCAACAACCTTGGGATTCGGTTATAAGATTCCTCCCAATCATCGTACAACATCTTGAATGCGGCTTGCTTAGCCTTCCATGCCTTCCCGTACTTCACCTCGTAGCGAAAGAGGGCTTTCACAAGGTCCATGACCATCTTGATGCTCATTATTGGAAATGATGCAATGTCACTGGAAAGCCTATAAGCGAGGAACTCGGAGGTGAGTTGTCGATGCTCGTCCTTCGCATCCTTGCCATCCACCATTGGGCCTCGACACATGTGAGTTGATACACAACTAGATATGTGCCATTCGGGACCTCCCTTGAATGGTCTTGCATGCACAATCCAAGGACATCCTTTCTCCTCGCACTTCACCGTGTAAAGATTCTTGATGTCTGAGTGCACGACCGTGTAAGAACGATGATTCTTAACCGAGAAGTCCTTTATCCATTGCTTACATTCCAACAAGGTCTTGAACATTGATCCTTTGGAAAAGCTACTATTCACATGATTATCATCCCGGTAAGAACTTGTCCTTGGTCCAAGCACTATGCCCTTGCCACCATCAACTGTGGCTTCATCCGCGAGACTAAGATCACGAAACAAAGGCACCTGATGGTCCCGACCCAATACGGTATCGTGGATTTCGGCCTCTCTAGCCGTGAACCCCTCCTCGTTGTGAGACCCTAGCACATGGCTCAATAGGATTGATAGGAAACCCATACCAACAAGTTGCAACTTCTTTTTCGGAAGCTCATTCGAAAAGAACTCTAAGGTTAAGCGTGCTTGGCCTAGAGCAATTATAGGATGGGTGACCGACCGGGAGGTGGGTACCGGGTGCGCACGAGTGAGGACAAAGTGCGCGAAAAAGACTAGTGTTGGTCTATGGGGTTAGTCTAGAGATCCTATTGAGCTGCCATAAGTGACAGTCGTCGGTCCGGAGTGACCGGGGGTGTTACAAGTGGTATCAGAGCCGACCCTCGCGGTTACATGGGCGTGTGCGGGCCAGTGACGGACATGTGTAGCATGGCGCATGTGGCCCGGAGTGGACACGGCATGGCAATGTGCCGGCACTAGACACACAAACATGTGCCAAGAGGGGACGTTCCTGGCTTGTGGTTGATCGACGAGGACGTCGATCTTCTAAGGGTGGGTGTATGTGAGACCCTAGCACATGGCTCAATAGGATTGATAGGAAACCCATACCAACAAGTTGCAACTTCTTTTCCGAAAGCTCATTCGAAAAGAACTCTAAGGTTAAGCGTGCTTGGCCTAGAGCAATTCTAGGATGGGTGACCGACCGGGAAGTGGGTACCGGGTGCGCACGAGTGAGGACAAAGTGCGTAGAAAAGACTAGTGTTGGTCTGTGGGGTTAGTCTAGAGATCCTATTGAGCTGACATAAGTGACAGTCGTCGGTCCGGAGTGACCGGGGATGTTACACTCGTCAACTTATTCTTCGGGACCATCATCATCCGAGTCTTATGCATATACTCGAGAATATGGGAGGTCACGGTCCATGTCATCATCATCACCCACACAATCATAATTATCCTCTTCCAACACTTGTTGTTTTGAAATTAGGCTCAATGTTTGGGTCAAAGGAGGTTCACTCCATAGCTCTTGGTCTACCGGTGGAGGACTCTTAGTATGCAATGCGGAGGCAAGACGGTTCAAGTCCAAAGGAAATGAACTATCAACTTTCTTGGTGGCAAATAGCTCAAGAGCCTTGTCGAGTGATTTGGCCACCACCTCCTTGTATGCAAGCCAACGGGCCTCGGAGAAGATACGCATGGTCTTTCAACGGACATGCATTCCCAAGCCAACATTATGTCTTCCCTCCAAATCAACAACATCACTTGGGTCCATCCATTTCAATTCAATCCCCAATTGCTCCAAGACCTCGGCATAGGTTGGAGTACGCTCAAACACCAAATCAAGCTCGTCCGGTCTGGTTCTATGTTACCTCTCATAAAGGCATCCTTGTTTCTTGCCATTCCTAAGATAATAACAACAACAATACCATGGTCAACATACTCAATAGATACTCATGCTATCATGACCACAATACCCAACTCATATGCCAATGCAACAACAATCCACCATGCATCTTACAAAAAAATCTAGGGTTTCCAACATATGGGCCAAAACAAGAATTCAATGGGTGAAATCAAAGAAGGGGAAGAATACCTCTAGACACTTGGGGGATCGAAATCCATGGAGAGAAGCTTCCAATTTGGCCACTAGGAGGGAGGGATTTGAGAGAGGAGCCAAACCCTAGCCGCCGCTGTTCTCCTGTCGACGGGGGGAGAAGTTAGGTCTGGGTGGGGGCTAGGGAGGCCGCGCGCGCTGATACTTGTTCTAAAGTGCGGCGCCACACGCAAAGACGTTGCACTACATAGTGCGGCGCCATGAGCTGTGGCGCCACACTTACGGAACCAGGGCCCACGAGGCCACGGCATGGCCACGCTGGCAGGTGCGCAGCGCCATCACCCATGCCTTTGCTCTTCAAGGTGCGGCGCCACCCGTGATGGCGTTGCAAAAAGGGTTAGTCCCGTAAATTAGTTTTCGCCGAAGTTTATTTCATGAATTTGTTTTTAATAAGGGTATTTCTAGCCAAATTGCCCGGGATGGAGGGAGTATTAAACTATTTGGTCAAACATTGTAAAGTTTGACTTTGATAAAAACCTTATATGCAACATAAATTGGGAAGGAGGGAGTATGACATATGACAAAGAATGGAAATTCCACTTCTTTGGACAGTTACAGACATGCCATCTGTTGTAATGTTCACTCCCACAGCAATAAGCCAATTACACAGCAGTGCTGGTAAAATAAAGGACGATTCATGCGGCCGCAACAAAACAAAATTATGACCAGTTTGGTAAACGCAAGGCATAGAAGGCCTTTTTTCCGAAGCAGGTCTTAAGAAGGCTTGAGAAAAAAAACAAGGGGAATATAATCTGGTTCAAGGGTGAAACCCCAAGGCCAGAGAACACAGGAAAAATAATTTAGCTTGTGGACTGAACTCTGATTTACAAGGCCGGAGCCTTGGGCAACGCAAGACGGCAAGACCCCAATAAACAAATAAGAATGAAGATACCATTGACTCTCCGAGTCCTATACGTACGAATGTTTGTGATTTGTGAACTACTCCCTCCGTCTCAAAACAAATGTCGCAAATTTTTTAATTTAGACAGGAATTTGACAGTAGCAGTAGTTTTTTGGGGTGGTTCACCCTGGATTTGACAGAAATTTGATAACCACACCATGGGATGGGAAACAATTAGCCTTGGATTCTCAAGCCCAGAATTTCTTCTCCATTGTTGTTTGTTTTGTTTGAGCAAGTACGGACAAAAGAGAGAAGGTCGCAAATAAATAGAGCCTTTCGTAAAGAGGCTCTTTGAATGCTTTTCGCGCCTAGTACAAATTACAAGTAGCGGAAAAAAACAATAGCCAGTCAAGATCTTGTTTCATGGCTGTCCCAGACACGAATCACCAGACACACGGACAGGGAGACAAACAGCAGCAACCATTCATTTGCTTCTTAACGTCACGCCAAAGCATATCACATGAGGCAATGCTGCTGATTCAAAGCAGACAGTATTTGCAGGAACAGGCAATGTTACATCGTACGACAGAGAATGGGAATTCCACTCTTTGGACAGTTACCGAGATGTCATCTGTTGCAATGTTCACTCCCACAGCAACAAGCCAATTACACAGCAGTGTTGGTAAAACAAAGGACAATTCATGCGGCCGCAACACAAAAAAATTATGGCCAGTTCAGTAAACACAAGGCATAGAAGGCCTGTTTTTCCGAAGCAGATCTTAAGAAGCCTTGAGAAAAAAACAAGGAGAATATAATCTGATTCAAGGGTGAAACCCCGAGGCCAGAGAACACAGGAAAAATAATGTAGTTTGTGGACTGAACTCTGATTTACAAGGCCAGAGCACACAGGAAAAATTCCGATCTGAGGGGGCGATGGTTGCAGCGAGCACTTCCCGGCGATGATTTGTCAACAATGGTAGTGAGAGATTCCGTTGAGTGGGAATCAGTAGAATATATCTGTTAGTACAATAAACCTAAGGATCCTGCACAGAGTGGAGAAACATCCGTCAGACAAGATTGATAGCTAAGGAAAAATTCACATGGCATGATTTTTGCTTCAAATCCTTAGTGATTCAAAAACTAATTCCATACAAAATCACCCGTACCCAAATAAACGGCTTTGAGAAAACAAATTACCTTTCTCTAGGATCTAGTTCAAATTCGAGAAATGGTATTCTAAGGCGATTGCCAAGAAAATTGCATGGCCAAGCCACTTGCACACTCAAGTTCACGTTTCTTGCCAACATTGTTCTATGGGCAAGCAAACAAGACAAAATCTACGTCCTAAAATTTCCCAAAAAAAAAACCTCTCATCAAACAGCACATGGACTCACATGGAAACAAGACTAAAACCCAACAGAGAAAAAGTGACAATTGCAGTCACAGGGTAAGTTCCCTATCTGGATGACTATTCACCCTTCATGCAAAAAAATAATTAGAAAAGAGATAACCTCCTCTTCAAAGCACTAGTAGGAAGAAGAGGCACATATGGGAAGCGCAAAGAAGAAACAAATAACCCTTCCCCGCCACATAAAAAAAGGTTAAATGTTATGGTCTGTGACAGATGATAGCTCAAGTCAACATCCTGTTGTAGCATGGATATATTCTCAGTGCACGTAAGTATGCAACATGTAAAAACTGAATAGAAAAGAAAATGAACAGGGCAAACAAGAAAGCTGTAAACTTTCAAAACAGCTAGTTGTATAAAAGAAGGGTCTGAATGCAAAAATAGCACTAGGCTATACTTTAGTTAGTTACTCCTATCATTCTAACCTTCAATCAGTCTTCTTCTGGATCTTCCGGACGCTGTAAAAAGATAAGGCCAAATCAGCATAGTGGCTTTTCTGGAAATAATTGACAAACAAAAGTACATAGTTCTTATCGTTCCAATCACAGTTACAACCATGAAGGTCAGTATAAATCAATGTAACATATTTATGCACTAAATGAGAACCCGGATATTCTGGTACTTCTGAAACACTGTTTGGTACACTCCATTGAATAACACAAAAGAAAATTCAGCAGTAAAAAGTAATCACTAGAGAGCAAAAGTCAGAAGATAAAACCTACTCCATGGGGCTATTCTAGAAAAAAGAAAAAAACATAAAGAAAGATAAAAGAGACCATTCCCAGATTACAGTGAACCTTAGGGGAGACTGATTTGTTCAGTTGGTAATACTTCCAAAAAAAGAGTCAATTGCTAGATGGAACGGATCAGTTGATGTTCTGAACCTTGATTAAGAGCAGGAACAACCGTGCAGAATACAGCCAGACAGAACAGCTGCAGGGAATTGGGTTGAAACATACGTTGAGATGAGAGAATAGCCGGAGAGAATAGGTTGATTCTTCTTGCTTGCCTCGGGCATAGATACATAGCATTGAACTTTGCTAACATATTAGACTCCTATAACCTAGATTTACTAACACAATGCTACTGCCTAGAAGACTCCTGATCTCCGCATGTCGGATTCCCTGCTAGTAGTCTACAACAGTTGACATGAAACAACAATGCGCTATCTGTTTTTATGTATTGGTATCCATGCAGTAAGGTGTGAAGTGATCTTCGGTCAACCTTAACCCTACTAGCATGGATATGAATCCTAATAATGGCCTTACGTAGAGTCCAAGTAGGGATAAAGGCATCCCCGACAGTACAAGTAACAAAAGACTAATGAAAGAAAGTTGGGAGGCTTGGAGCACAAGTGATGCAGCGAGGACAGGAGCGAGTGCCATCCAGACAGGTTTGGTAACAATGCAGTATGCAGTAAAGTGAAAGTTGAAAATTGCACTATCGTGTATCGCCCTTCAATGTAGCTCTACAACAGAAAGGTGCTATTTCTGTGTAAATATGAGTAATACGATGGTTATTCAATATCATTATAACCATGTTTTACTGGCTTTGATAGCAAAGGCTGAAGCAGAAGCTAGCAAGTAACAATATCAGTCATGGTTTTTAGACGGTAAAGCGTCCTAAGGCGTTTTAGCCCCGCTCCGATGCCTAATTGGTGTCTAAAAGCCTAAGGCAGACGCCTAAAGCACGCAAAATTCCAAAGCGCTAGGGGGAGTGGGTGCTCTATCGCCTAAGTATCACCTTAGAGACGCCTTAAAACCATGATCACAGTACCTCTTAGGCTACAGTTAGCTAGAAAAACACATTTAAGGTGCCCAAGAAAAGCAAGGTATTCCAGAACCCAGATACTGTAAAGGAGAAAAAAATACTCCCTCCTTCCAGAAATAAGTGACTTGGGTTTGTCTAGATTCGTATGTATCTAAACGTGTTTTAGTATATAGATACATGCAAATCTAGAGAAACCCATGTCACTTATTTTGGGACGGAGGGAGTAGCAAGTTGTTCAGGGATTAAGAATGTCATACCGGTAGGAAATCCCAATCTTCCTCTCTCATATAAAACTTTTCAGTAGTTTCTTCATCAAGCAGTAACTGAACCAAAACAAATAATATATTCAATTACTCAGTAGATATCATTGAAAAATCATATATTAGCAAACTCACAGTATGCATTCCAGTGTACTCATCATAATCATGTACAACTGCTGGGATATACCTGAATGGTATAGTGTTGAGAAAAGGGGTGTTATAATGGATCACAAACTGAATACAACAAATAAAAGGACACCTAACTTCCTCGATCGGATTTGAAATTGTTAAGGCGTACATTTTGTCCCGTCGATCCCACAAACGAATAATCTCCCCAATACAATTATCTGAGGTTGTCTTTCTTTTCTTCATATCACACTTATCTTGTGAGCTTCCTGAGTTGCCATTGTGAAGGACAACTGGGTTGAACGGCTTAGATGCGCCAACCCTTTTTCTGCAGTTTGAAGATCCACAATGACAATCTTGATCTGCTCCAAACTGGACAAACCTGTCAGATAAGGACATAAGATTGCAAGCAGAAACAGCTTTGTATACACAATGTGGTAAATAAAGGTGGGTGAGATATAAAGTAACCAGGAAATTGGACGAACATACTTATAGTCATAGGTCAGCTCCTCGCCTTTCTTTATGTCACGGAGAGAAAAAATTCCAACTCTGGTCTCTCCATCTACAGTCCTGGAGCACCATTATACCAGTAGCATATGTCAGGGTCATCAACTGAGATATAGAATAAGCAGTACAATGTAAGACTAACCATTTCTGCATTTCTGTGTTTGGTTCGCAACTATGATTGATAAACCTGGACTTATTTCCCTTGTTTGTTGCATCAATGACCATGTTGCTACTGACCTCACAAAGATAAAAGTTAGTGTACCGCTGTCTCTTCATTTTCCATAGTCTTTCCTCACAAGTTCTGTCATCAATAACTGCAATATTGATGCAAGAAATATGGATATTAGTTTGGTTGCCCAGCGTACGAGTGAGGAATCATCATAATGTATATAACTACAATACTTGTCTGCATTTCATTTGCTTGCTCAAAAGAGATTAGGACAAAGCCGTACCTTCTCCTACATATTCTATAACAAATTCTCCTTTCTTTATTTCGTCCACAGCTACCAGTCCAAAGCCACATTTCTCTGTCTAGAATAAAATGAATAGCCTTTTAGCAAACCATTCAGAAGGGATAAGTATTTACTACGTACCCAGTAAAAGTTTTATAGAACAAGTAAATTTACACACCATTCAAAGTTGCACATGAAATCAACAATTCAAAATATCAAATAATAATGTTTGGTTACAATATACTATATACATAAATATCAAACATGAAACAAGCTGGTCAGATTCTCTATATACATTAACATGGAGCGTTTGGAAATTCTCAAGTATGCTGTGTTGAAGTACTGTACTGCTTCAATTGCACATGAAGATACTACCTCACAAGATAAACAAAGTTTCAACCAGAAAGTGATTTGCAATAGTTTAGCTGTTTAAGGCGCGGGATCAGTTACAGAAAAAATGTGACTATTTTGTATATTTCGCAACCATATAGATAATCTCAATCAAACAAGCAGATATAAGGGCCATCTCAAAATACATAGAATTCATGGATATGTAATAAGGCTTCCAATATTTCTCCAAAATCTATATTAGTTAAAAAAATCATAAAAACAACTTGCAACTTCTATTTCCAGAAACAGTTAATGCTATTAAGCAAATTAAAAACATTGTATTAAGCACTATAGAAAGCATAACATCCTAATAAAAAATACAGATTCGACACACATATATGTATAGGATGTAGCCAAACATGGTAGGTCAAGTAGGAGTATTTGTTTTCCTCTGCATTTCCAAAGGCGAACACCTAAACAAAAAGTAGACCGTATACCGACATGTACTTGGTTAGCTAAACAGAATTTACAATGTATAGAACATTACAACCCACTAGAATCAAGAACCTGCAGTGGAAGGAATCAAGAGCCAGAGGAAGTCGTACTGTTGGAGGTGCCGACAACAGCAAGAATTGGGAGGGAGAGAATAGCATGTCATCAGGACCTTTTGGGTGAAGAAGGCCCTCTGTGGTTGGTTAGGCTCCCAGCATCACTCTGGCAGAGTCACTTGTGGTAAAAAGGCTCGCGGAACAGGTCAAGGATACATGGACTTGTTTCCAAGGTCTCAAGGAGATAAAGGCAGCTTGGAATTGGGAGTTGGGACCATTAGATGCAATTTTTTTATTGTGATGGATTGCAGGCCCTAGAAGGGAGACAAAAAAAGTGTGATCGCTTCCCCTATTTGACAGGGTTCATCCCGCAATACATGGTTACCCCTATGACAGTAGAAATGACACATCCTTGTTTTCCTATGGAAAATTTTATCTGGGGCAACAATCCAGTCAAAAAATGGCCCAATAGAGGAATTCTTGACTGGGAAAAAGGAAATGCAACCCCATTAGTGTCCTTGACATGAGAAGACTTCATACATGTTTGCTTTACACAAGAGTGCATTATTAAGTTTCATGCACCAACCAGTAGAACGAAAAGTTTGAACTGATGGAGACGGTTGGGCAAACCACATATACTTCACCACCCCCTCTCACATGTGGCTCGATAAGACCTAAACATGACAGAAAGAAGGCAAGCAAAAATCTTCCATCTAAATTATGAAATCCAAGACTTGAACTCTAAGACATCTGCTCTGATACCATATTAAGTTTGAGGCACCCACCAATAGAGCCAAAAGTCCGAACTGAATGGATAAGATTGGGCAATCCACATATATTTCAACATGCATCGCATATGGCAGAGCAGGGTCAAAAACTTATGCACACTTGCCTCGAGAAAGGGGTTTAACTCCTTCTAGTTGCATTGAAGTTTGAAGATGAATATGTATGGAAAGAAACGGATAGACAATTTTTCCAGGGAAACAGAGGACTCTATTTGTGGCAAGAATGAGTTGTCACAGAGTCACTATCTATTAGAGATTCATCATAATAACATTACTAAATTCAAACATTTATAGATTTGTTTCTTCAAGCTAGATTTTTCCTTTTTCATCTTAGCATGTTTACAATCATTTCCTCTATAGGCTCCTCTAATCTTATCCAGTAAGCAACCCACAGTCCACTTCGTATCATACAACATAGAAAATTGAACACCTTTTCTCATGGCAAGCACAGAGATGATAGACTATGTCCAGATATTGCATTATAAAAGCAGTGTTCTTCCTCACTTTTCCCCTTGAATGGTCGTTTCTTCCCAGCTTACTAATTTTTAAAATGTGAATCAGTCGTACCTTGATCAACTTTGTTTGTGTCAGAGGTCGGAGCTGGAATGATTTATTGGCACAGTTGTTCTCACATTTGCAGTTTGATGAACAACAAGAGAACAGCATCCTGCACCAATGAAATAATGTTTTAGGGAAAAAATGACAATGCTGAAAGCACAAGTGCGTTAATAAAAATCTAAGAACAGTTTACATGGTTTTTTTTCATAAACTGAGCACAGATCAGTATTACAATTATATTATGAGCTGTAATTGTGTGCGCGTGCATGCATATAAACATGGAGAGAGATTACCCGCATTGGCAATCTTTGCCACAAATAACTGGTGATTCCGAAGAAAGGGAGCATGAACAGAAAATGCCATCATCTTCAACCCGTTTCTTAGTAAGATAAACATCTTAATAGAATTAAGGACATCAATGTAAATGAGAAGTCCGCATAATGGGAATGCAAATGGGTAATGGAGAAATAGCAATAGAACTTGATATTACCACTCATCAAAAAAATTAAGGAAGCAGTGAAGCACCACGAGTCCATATTAAGCTATTTTGAAATGCATCCATGTGGTTACATTATTGCAAAATGTAGACAATACCAAGGTGTTTTCTGCTTCAAAGGACTATACGGTACCAAGTTTCTTAACAAGTTATTACTCTATCTATATGGGTGTATCACTAATCTAGACTGACAAGTGAAATATGTAGAAAGATATGATAATGGTAAACTTCAACCTGAAATTTCACAAAGTTAAATCAGGCAATGATGTACAATATTGCTGCTGCGCTAAGTAGGTTTAGGGAAACGGTAGGTGCGGATACTCCGCTTAATTGGTATGTAGTAGCCCAGCTTCCATTCTTTCAACGCAGAAGGCAGATCAAAATCTATAAAATCTGCAGGATCTTTCAGCGCCTCGGCCAATACATCAAACACCTGCTCAGGTTCCTGCAGAACAAATATAGATGATAAAATAAGCATAAAACATATTGCTAGAATTTATTTCTTTGAAATTGTTACAATCTGTATTTTAATGGCTTGTATATATCATTCAAATCTGACAGGCTGTGCCCACTGCTTAACCCATACAGAGGCAGGGCTTTTCACCGGCTAAAGTGAGAGCACCTCACAACTTAAGGGACTGTTGGTGAGTTTTACTCTATGTTTACGTTAGACTGAACATAACCTGGAAGCAAGGAAATTGTACCGTCAATGTTCCCCAGTGAGGAGTGTGAAGAAATATACGAAAACCTAGTGTTCGAACTAGGAGCCACAATCTACAATCTACCAGGCTGTCTTATCTACAATCCACCAACTTCTCAATCTACAACAAAACAACCTAGCACTGAAATGGGAAACTTTGCTCCCAGTTTAGCCTGGTCAGACTCGGTTCAGCCCAATTTCTTCAGCTATGGCGTGCAAGGAAACAGCAGGCCTAGAAGAAATAGGGAAAAAGGAACTCACCACCATGGCTGGGGAAGACATCCGGGCAGGGTGCAGTGGCGACGCCAGGATTAGACCACGCCCTGGCCAAAAATTAAACGCTTATTATGGCCTATACAAACAGGGGCGGATCTAGATGGTGTGCCGGGTGTAGAAAGAAATTGTTAAAGCCCCCTCCTTCCCAAGTGGGATTGATTTAACTAGTAGTAAAAGAATCGCTCACTGCGCAGGATGTGAACAAAACAACTTGGCTCATACCCAAACTGGAAGGAGACCTGGGCGGGGTAGAGAGTGCAGCAGGAACGCCCGAGATGTCCCGTGGGGAGAGGAAGAGGGGGGAAAGGATGGAGGCGGCAACGCGCGGGAGGCGGGAGGCGGGAGGCGGGGGTGGGGCTGGAGCCGTAGGGGTTGGACTCAGCCACTCAGGCAGTCAGGCCGTCGGCGGCAGCCGTGGTAGATTGTTCCTTTTCTTTTCCTTTTTTTCGAAAGAAAAGCCTTGGCGTTTTTTTTTTTTTGATACCGTGGTTGTTTCATTTTTCTTTTCTGAGGAAGCTTAACGGGCCTTGGTAATCGGCACCCACAAAAAGCCCTGGCCACAAGGCAACCTTTTTTTAATAGAGGAGAGCCCTAGAAAGGGATGGAAGCCTTCCATTATATTAAGACGATGAAGGTATAGATTTTCGCGTAGGTCCTAAAATAAAAGAAAATTACAATCAAGATTGTATGCTTTACAAAAAGGACTCTACAAAAATACTAAAGAAAGCTAATAGGTCATTCTTCCAACTCGTCTCTACAACAATTGAGCCTCGCTGTGGAGGTTGAAGAAAAGTCGGGAATCATCGCCGGCAAGCTCAAGGGCCTCTTGGCCAGGATAATCGGCTGGCGTACTGCCTCCGATTTGGATCTGCAGAAAAAATGGCTTCACTACTCCATGGTTGATCTCTGCCGCTACTCCGTGGAGGTCCTCTGCTTTCGCTCACTACCTTAGCGCCCAGGAAGAGATGACAAACCGAAGAGAAGCAACATCGAGCAACCGGAGTTCGTCGAGGCCACGCGAAGAAACCTAGCTTCCTCCTCAGAGATCCTTCCCGAGATCAGGAGGAGAAGCCGAAGATGATGCAGCGATGACGAACCTAATCGGCCTCCTAGAAAGGAGAGACGAGCAACCACCAGAACAGGGACGAATCAAAATCGCAGCTTCTCCACCCTCCCTCACCTCCTCGACCGACCAAGGGGGAACAGCCTTACCTTTCAGGTCATGGAGATGCAGCTCCTCCTCACCGCCATGGTCGGCCAAGAGCCAGCGCTTATTAGACAGGGGGTCGTCTCCATCCCCAAATCCACCACCTACCACCCGATGGTACAGTAGCGGGCGAGGAAGGCGATCGACTGACGCCGCGATGAAACGCCAGGTCGAAGAAGGACCCCCACTCCATCGCCAATCCAGCCATGTCGCTGCTACATCCTCCCTCCCCCTCACCGCCACGGTCGGCCAGCCAGAGAGGGTGCATAGAAGCAGAGCTCTAGATAAAGACGGGGAAGAAAATGCCTTATTGGCGGAGATCTCTACATCTGCGCCGCTCACCGCCGGCTCCAACCATCGAAGCAACAGTAGTAGCCAGCACCATCCCTAAATGCGACAATTTCGGCCAAATAAAATCGACGCCCTACTCCAATATACAGGCACACGACCAAAAAATCTAAACCTACTCCTACCTACTACTCTGGCGCCTCCCCCTCACCATCTCCGGTCGGCAAAGCCGCCGGCGATAGCTCGAGTTCAGCCCGGCCACTCTTGGTCAACGCTCAGAAGAAGGGAGAGGGAGGGGAGAAGAGCGGTGGAGAAGTCGTACCCCTGGTTCCACAAGAAGGAAGTTGCTCCACAAGGCCACCTTGATTAGCCCGAAAAAACAAGGCACCTTCATCTTTTTTAGGTGACGCCGCGTGTGTCTAAGGGTGTGCAAATCCGGTTCAAGCAGTTTGGACGGTTTAGTCTAGTTTATTTTTTTACTAGCACGAGAGTGACAATTGAAAATGTGAAGAGAAATGTATTAGGCTATCACCAGCCAATTTCACCGATTTGCACGTTTGGTGTTTTGCACACCCTTACGTGCGTCCCTTAGAGTGCATTACCTTATCACCTTCCCTTCCCTCCTTAATTCATATCTTCTCATGCATGCATTGTCGCTCTTTGATGGCTGCAAGTGCACAGATCATTTGTAGCTAGTTTCGAAGTTAAGATGTCGATCCCACAGAAAATTCAAAGGTAAGTGTTTATGGGTGAAGTCTCTGTCACACTCAAAGTTGTCACAGATCTTCGAGTGAATTGACTGCAAGTGTTGAAATAAGAATATTTTTTGAATTAAAGAAATGTATTTAAATAAAACTAAAATGTAAACTTCAGAAATAAAAGGCATAAAAGTAAAGAACGATTGATTATTTGTTGTTTTCTGCAGATGACAAAGTAGGCGCGGGGAGATACAGTTCATGGTGATAATGAATGTGCCAGGTGGACGAGTGATTAATGTAACAATTATAATCTTATAAATATATGCGTAGGCGAGTAACCCATAATTAGTTAGAACTTCTCTTGATAGATTTTATCCCAACTTCAATAATCCTACTAGTCCGTTACCAAAACCATGGTCATTCACTAGACGATTAAGATCCTTTAGGTTGCTTAGCAATTAAGCTCCTTTGATCGGACTAATATAATAAGCATAGTGGTTCCTCATGATCCTCGAGTCAAACTAGTTTTCCATTGATATCCCCGTGTCACTCGGGGGTCGCCGGTCTGCTAGCGAACAAGATCCTATCTATGTAGAATAAAATATCATGTTGTCTGGGCCCTTAATTAGACAACAAGCATTAGACATCCCACAAATAGTCAAGCACACATAATATAGTAATTAAAATCAATCACAAACTAATGGAAATTATATAGGCACATCACATCTCACCAATCCCTTACATCTCGCACGCCCAAGGGAACTTACTCACACATGAGAGAAGAAAGCATCATCAATATATTTAAATAAAGGGATTTCTTCTTGATATTACCGTGGAGATCCATAATAGAAATATAAAATCAATCCAACACAATTCAAGATAGAAAGAAACAATCTCAAACCCTAGTCTTGCAAGGTGAAGATCTCTCTCTCTCTCTCTATCAAGTACAAGTAATGGCTATGAGGGTGTTGTGGTTAGGAGGTTGAAGATCATGGAGCGAGATGAAGAACGTATTCTCCTTCTTCTCCGGATCTATTCTCTCTTCCTGATGGCGCGTGGTAGCGCTTCGTTGGGATACCCCAAGAGCAAGGTGTGATGAGCACAATAGCAAGTCTTCCCTCAGTAAGAAACCAAGGTTATCTAACCAGTAGGAGGAAGTAAATGTCTCAAAGGTGTTGCTAGCAACTTGGAAACCTGCACAACACAAACTCAAGACTTTGCCCCAACGAACAGTGAGGTTGTCAATCTCATCGGTTGTTGTAACAAAGGATTAACTATATGGTGTGAAAGGTAATAGTGGTTTGCAGCAAGTAAACAGTAACAGTGGAAGATGTATCAATGGTAAACATTGGACCGGGGTCCATAGTTCACTAGAGGTGTTCTCTTTAAGATAAACAAACATGGCATGCTGGATAAATAAATTACAGCAGGGCAATTGACAGGACTGAGCAAGGCATAACAATGTAATACTAGACATTCATGATCCTATGAGATTCGATTGGGCAATACAACAAGATACATAGATAACTACTTTAAGTTGCAAGCAACAGATAACTACTTTAAGCAAAGTGTGTAAGGTAAACAATCCACTTGTTCCATGAACAAGAGACCGTTGTTTTCTCCCTAGTGGCAACAACACATCTACAATCTTAGAGATTTCTGTCAGTTCCATTAGATTAAATAGAGGCATGAACCCACTATCTAGCATAAATACCCCCTCTTGGAGTCACTAGCATCTACTTGGCCAAGATAGCTACTAGAAACGGAGAGCATGCAAGATCACAAACAACACATACATGATAGAATCAATAAGACAAAACCATTAATCAATCTGACATAGTAATCTCAATATCCATCGGATCCCCGCAAACACAACATGCATGATTACAAATAGATGATCTTGATCATGAACGGAGCTCATGAGATCTAAACATGCTAGCACAAAGGAGGAGATACAACCATCTAGCTACTACATGGACATGTAGTCCAAGGTGGAACTACTCACACTTCATACCGGAGGCTGGCATGATGAAGAAGAAGGCCTCCAGGATAATCTCCCCTCCGGCAGGGTGCCTAGAAGAGCTTCAGATCCCCCCGATCTAGGGACAATGGTGGCAGTGGCTACAGAAGGTTTCGTGGAATATTGATCGTGTACTTAGGGTTTATGCGTCGGGGGGTCTTTATAGGCGAAGAGGCGAGGCAGGAGGGCGGCCAGGTTGGTCACACCCTCCCAGGTGCGGCTAACCCTAGCCCGCGCCGCCAGGGGGTGTGGCCCCCTGGTGCCTCCCCTCCATCTCGTACTCTGGCTCTGTGTCCCCCACGGTAAAATATTGACTTTGGCTTTTGTCCTGTCCAATTCCGAGAATATTGATTTTCTGCCTTTTTGGAACCAAAAACAGAAGAAAACAGGCAACTGGCACTGTGGCATCTTGTTAATAGGTTAGTACTAGAAAACATATAAAAGCACCTCAAAGTGTAGACAAAGCAAAGCAAAGTATATACTAAACAAGCATGGAACATACCAAAACGAAGAGGGTCTTGTATAATCTCTAGTCTAGATCTTATGAGAGGTTCTCCTATGGGAAAGTGGAGGCTAATCAATTCAATTCAAATTCATTCTAACTTTAGATCTGAGCTAGGAGTCTATTTATAGTACTAGGATGAAAGGATAAGATTACATGGTTCAATGAACATTTTAGCTCACAGGATCGCGGAGCCGGTATGTAACATCCCAAAACTATTAATCAAGGTTATCAATTCCGATCACCAAATTTAGGGTTAACAAAAACTTTTGTTAATTAAAATCATATGAATGCATGTGTGTATGTGATGATTGTATTAATGCTTGAATGGACTTGTGTGATTGTTGTGAATGGAAAGGAATGGATTAAAGATGAAAACAACATCATCTAGATCATTTCCAAGTAGAACCAAATCAAAAGAAATTCAAAAACAAACAAAACAAGCAAATGGTCATTTTTGCCAATCTTGCTCACTAGCTCACTTTGAGTGTTTCTAGTCCAAGATTTCAAACAGAAACAATTCCTTTTCTTTTCACCCCTTGCTAGACCAAGTGAAAGTGAATCCCACCTTGAAAACCCACAGGAACATTTGGCAACTTGATTCAAATGAAAATTCAAAATTGAATCTATATGATATGTGAAGATCACCATTTCTCAAAACCCAACCAAACCAGTGCACCTTGACAAATCCAAGCAACCAGAGACTACCTAGTATGTGACTAGTACACCCACCAAGTTTCATCGAAAAATTCAAATTCAAATCTCTTGCGACCATTTCATCAAACACCTTCTGAACACAAATCAAATTAAACATCTAACACTATTGTGAGCAGTGTTTGTGCCTAACTTGTTCCCTCTCTAGATCACACTACACTCTCAGTAGATCATCTAACTTGTTTAACCGGCCCTAGCTCACTGTAAACTTGAAAATTCCATCAATGGTGACCATGGTCGAGCCCCAATTGCCATCCCACTGTCAATAGCAAGCTAGAAGCCTCACTAGCCTCGCCAACCTTGTCTAGCAGGCACTCCACCGTCCATCGCCACCCCTTGTCCAGCGCCCGAGCCCTTCCAGTCACTGGACCACTCAAAACGAGCACACCTAGTCTCTCTGCGACCATGCCGAGAGCGCGCCAGAGCGCCGCGCTCGACACACTCGCACAGATCGCGCCCCGCCTTCACCGCTCGCTTGCGTGATCACCACCGCTCTAGGAACCACCCAGACATGCCAGTTCGCCGCCGCGCGACCAGGAGTGCCCGTGCGCCATTAAATTTGCCGTTGGTGCCGCCTAGAGCATTGAAGTGTTCCATCCGCATCGCAACGCCCCACGCCTCGCCACCATGCTGTTGAGCTTCGCCAGGAGGTAGCGCACCGTCCCCTACCCCTGGCCATGCCGTTAGCTCACTATGCCGACGACCGCGATGAGCTCCACCTGCACCCTTCGGTCCCCTCGTCGCACTATAAATAGACACCTTCCCCGTTCGAATTCAGCACACCATCTCACTCCCCACCTCTCACTGATCATTCCCACTCATCCCCGGAGCAAGGAGAGCACCAGGTGGCTAGAATTTTACCGGAGCTTGCCGCTGCTGGAGGAGAAGGGCATCGTCGATTGGAGCCGCCCCAGGAGGAGCCACCGGTACCAGGAGGATCGCCATCGTCGACTTCGTCGTCCTCCCCATCGCCGACCCTCGCCTGAGCCCCGGTGAGCCACCACTGAACCCCACTGGTCGTGCTAGGGTTCGACCTCGCCGCGTTTGTTCAGATGTGGACGATGAACCTCAGCCGTCGATCACACTTCTAATTCTACGGCCCAAACCACCCCGTACCCCTTCGCACCCCCTGTCTCACTGACTGGTGGGGACAACCACTTAAACCTGCCCGTAGGCGTGCTATGCATAGTGGGTCGGCCCAGTTAACATTCCGGCGCGACCTAGTAATTCAAACTTAGGTTTTTCAATTTAGTTTCAAACCTAGTTCTATCCATAGATTCAAAAAGCATTCCAGAGAGATTCACTAAACCAAATTGCATGAAACCAATTTTGTTAGAAAGGTATTGAAATTATTAATCCAAGCCTATTGGATTCAAACCATTTGGAATTATAGATCACCTATAGTAAAAATAACAAGGCGGAGACTTTTCTGCGTTCAAACATTTTTCAAAATTCAACCACAGATTCTTTTGAGTTGATTCCAACTCTCAAAAATCACATTTTACAAGACCTTTAAGAATATATAAAAATATCTAGGTTTACTTGCAGTAATAATGGACAAGTAATAAAAGAATTCCCCATAGGCATTTCTAGTCACTTTATTTAATTAAAATAAAAAGGTTAAACCTTATTAAATCGTGACACCACTTTAAATCACATTCCCAAGTACTCAAATATGTGGTGATGACATGTGTAAACATGATCCCATGTTTTAGTTGGAGAATATAAAAACTTAAGTAGTATTTCAATGAGTAGAAATTACTTTTCTAAGATAAAATAAATGGAACTAGTGCCTTAATCTTTGTGATGATGCTAGATCATCTTGTGAAAACCTTGGTGTGATAAATAGAACTATTATTTAGTGACTGTGTACCTCGTATTTATTTATAGATGCTAGTACCGAGCAAGGATACGAAGAGGAAGGAGGATACTACGAGGAGGAAGCAGAGGATAACTTCAACCACTACTCTGCACAAGGCAAGCTACTATCTTAGCAAGCTATCATAGCAAGCTAGAACTTTGCAAGTTAACCCTTGCATTATAACTACGCCAACTAGATGCATTAGACATGCAGTAGTTATACCACTTGATGACAGCAAATCCCAGTTTTACTTGCAAGCTTAATTATTTTATTTCTTTATCAAAGCTTTTATTTGTGTTTACTTAGTGATTTTTAGATTTTGGAAAGATCTTATAGGTAGCATAAAGAGCATAAATATTGATGTCATCATGAGGCATGATAATAAATCTAGATAAGTCACACTTGAGTATCACCCTCATTAGTGTTTACCCCCACTTATAGATGCTAGTGCTAAGCATAAAACTTGATCACTTTAGACGGGAATACTTGGTGAAAATGGTCATGAAAACCTTAGAATGATGAGTCATTCTAATGAAATGTTTTGACATGTGTTCTTGAACACCAGATGATTTTTGATGATGAAAATGTTAAGGCATGAGCCTTAGCCCTTAATAAAACTGATGGTTGTCTGGATGCGATACCATTCCAATTTTATCATACAACCATAATAGCCGAATTTGGGTAGGGCTTGACTGGAAGTTTATATACCTTAGTATGGGTTCCCTTGCAGCCAAGGTTTGAGCTGAGGCTACCTTGTGAAGATTGACCACCTGTGCAGTTCCCAAGATGATAGATGGTCATGGTTGGGAGGCCAAACTCATAGGATAGGTGCCTATACTAGGGCGTGTAATTGAAAGGTTAGGATTGATTATCCGCATACTGAGTATGGTGAATTCAGGATTGATCCTGACGGATGTATCGAATATTGTGGTGAAAGCGTACCACCTCTACAGAGTGTCAAACTATTCGAATATCCACATCTGCCGTTATGGACAGTTGGAGTGGCCATACTGTTCCGTCGTCAGACGTTTTCAAAACGACTTGTGAAATGAATCATGACTTTGACTTGACCACAACAGAGTTGTGAAAGTGAAAACTCAAGTTCCCACTTAGGTGTTATAAAAACCATGAACTAGTTTTCTTTGCTTCTAAACTCAGTTAGAGGTAAATCTAGCTTTTTGCAAAACAACCTAGAGCTTAGTATTCCTACTCAAAACCACTTCACTTGTTAGTATTCGTTTGCGAGTACTTAAAGAGTACTCATGGCTTTGTCCCTGGGTATTCCCGTGGCTAGACTATGAAGAGGACTATCAGGAGGATGGACTACAGGAAGGTTATGACAACTAGGATCATCTCCCATCGTCAGTATTGTCTGTGACCATGAAGATGGAGCCTCGCCCATGCTACCGTTATTGTTACGTTATTCCACTGCTATGATTGTATTAAGACTGGATCATGAGATCCTGAATGTGTTGTAAGACCTTATGTACGGTTTGTACTGGATGATGTAATGTGATATCCAATCTGTTATGTCTCGCAAAAATGGTAATCCTGGGATTGCAATGTATGGCATAACAGGCATCAGGGATTAAAATTCCGGGTGTTGACAGGTTGGTATCAGAGCCATCCTGACCATATGAGACCCTAGTTAGAATGGACGTTGGAATCAAAAACTTAGTTTCAAAATAAAGGAAGTGAGTATTTATGAAAACTTACTCTCATTCTTATCGCTTAGATTCTTTCATAAAAGTTCATGTTCCTCAAAAATTATTGCAAACTTACATAAAATTTGACACACTTAATCACTCTACTAACTTACTCATCCCACATTCTTATAGATGGACGTGAAGTATAGCAAGTTCTATCAGTTGGGAAATGGAGGAGACCTCATCTTTGAGCGTGACTTGGACCAGCTTTCGGAACTTCTGGAGCGTCCGCACCCCGAGTTCTTCGGAGCTCAGCTCAACGATCAGGAAGGAGGAGAATTGCAATGGCTGATTGTTGCAAGTCTAAGAGGGAAGATTGAAGCCCCCACTTCAGAGGGAGTCCAGTTCACCTTAAGGGAGAACAATTGGCTAGATGGACTTTTCAGGGCCATGCAGGAAGCTCTTGCCCGTCTATGTGGGCAAAGCATCAATCAGATCAAGGGTACCCGCTTTGAGTTCTATCCAAGGCATGATGTTATGGGACAGCCACTGGAGGCACCATATCACCCTAAGCTGAATAATCAAGTGGACCACCTCAGCTTCATGATGTATGACTGGCAGAAGGAGTTAAGACAATGCCCGCTCCTATGCCAACCACAACTACGCCATCTCAGTCAAGAAGGACCAGACCATTGCCATGCTGGTGAAGGATCGCCAGTCTCGTCGCCGTCATCTTGACAAGAAGAAGCGCATCATTGCCCGCCTTCATCATAGGATCACAGACTTGAAGGAGACCATCCACGAGAGATACATGCAGCTTGAGGAGAGGGAGAATGCAGGGGAAGACCTTCCTAGAGACCCCTATTCTTATATCAGTGACGATGATGACTTTCTGGAGGATCAAGCCATGCACTTCTTCACCGATGAGGATGACTTCGCCTTCATTAATGATGATGATGAAGATGATGATGATGAAGCCACCGATTCTGAGGAGTAGTAGCACTTGAGCACTAGTATTAAGAAAGTTGTATCCGGTTGTAACTACCTCGGTGAATTACGCTCCTAGTTACAAGCCTGGATGAGCAGAAATGGTTGAAATAGTACGGTGGGGCCCAAATGCCACTCACAGGTAGACCTTTCGGCCGTCCCAACCATTTCCAAACATCGGGGCAAGAACGGGCAGCGTAATCGGCAGGCGAAGGGATCAACTACATACACAAATGAGTATGTATGCAAGCCACCATACAATAGTACATCAGAGCCATTCCATCTAAAAAGAAAGGAAATATAGCAACGCCATACGGCAAGATCCAAATATCCTAGATAGATATAATAGTTTAGGATATCTCCTCATACATCAAACATCAGAGTATCAAGCGGAAGCGGAAGACAAAATCCAAGTACGGATAAGAAGCAAATCGGCATAAGATGCCCCATAAATAAGCACATCCCGCCCACAGTTCTCACGGATCCCCGTTCCCGGAATCTCTACACCGAATGATCGTTGCCCACATCGTCCGTCTCCTCCACCCAGTATCCATCTTGCGAGTTTACCTGTTCATCTGAATCAAACAATTTATCGTGTGAGACCCTAGGGGTACTCAGCAAGTCTTTATGCCTCTAAAGGGGACACAACCTGGGGTGACGCAATTGCAGCAAAAGATAAAACCCTAGCAATTCTATAGATACTCGCTAACCATCCGCCTAACCAGAGATAGACGGATGTCCGTGAATTAATAACAACAGTTATAACAGTAATAACGGTAATATCCACAGATCCATCCTCCTCCTCGCTTACTGACGAGGAAGCGGACGAACAACCCCCCATCTGTTGGTAGTTTTTATTAAACATTCCATGAGTGTTGTACTATTTACTAGTCAGGTACCTAGTCTAGTCAAATTAAAAGCGGTACTTTAGTTATTCTTGTCTATGGTCGAGAAACTGTGCTCCAAGTCGTCCATAACCGCGGACACGGCTTTCAGAAAGTTTTACCCTGCAGGGGTGCACAAATAGCAACACACACTCGATATGCCTCGGAAAAACCAAATCAAAATCCAACGAGGCAGTCACGACAAAGCGATCACAGGATTCAGAAATATTTCAGGGGGCCACCCCATTGAGCTACCCGCAACGAAGTTAGCTGACTCCGAGACGGCCTCAAGGTTTGTGGAGCCGGCTGTAAACGACTGGGAACCCGAAAGTGTGACTGGGCTTGTCGATACAGCGAAAACGGGTCACGGCCCTAAACAGTACAGTGTGCAGTACCTCGCACAATTTAAATTAAAGCAGTAAAGCATGGCATAAGTACAGGATAGTAAGTAAAACCTCAAACTAGTTTGTGGCCCCAAGAAATAAGAATGAATCAAGCTCTGGCTCAGGGGGGTTCATAAGCCTCCCGGATGTGGATAGCGCGAATATTCTTGGAACAGAAATCAAGCACTCGGGGTCTTACGGGCACAAGTGAGCCTGAAAAACCAAATAGCGAATATGGCTCACCGATGCCACTTTCATTAGTTATCCCATTACTACTCAGGTTAAGTTGTTTAGGTACCTCGTTATCCATCAGACACTCACATACCCTACACATGCTGTTCTACGACTCGCATGGCTCAAACAACTCCTGTAGTAGTGGCTCATGGGATGGAGGAACAAGCTTCGGTGGGGTTTAAAAGTAAAGGCTATGCAATACTTGGGATTCAATTTAATGCAATCGCGACTCAATGATGCAAGAATAAGATAGAGGCAACATGTACTATATGTATGCAAGCATGTGGTAGTGCTTGCCTGGCAGCTCAGTTGAAGCGAGAGAAGGATCTGGGTGGTACTCCTGGTTCTCTTGGTATATCCCCTGCCCAGCGTCTATTCGAAGAAGAACCAAACAAACAAGGGCCAACATAATTAAAGTGCACAAGCATATGAATAAATGGGACAAGCAAACAATCATGCCATGATGAATGATGCACAATTTGCATGGCAATAAAGTAGCATGGCATGGGTGAGGTGTGGAATACAAGAAGGAACCATTTTATTGAGTTTTGCCCACATTTTATTCTCATTTTAGTTGTTGTTCACTTTATATTTATATGATGCATGCTTCAAACACAACAAGGAATGCATAAACAGAAAGGTCTCGTCGAGCTAATCATTTTAGACATATCATTTGTTAAATTTGGATTTATAAATCAAAAGTTATTAATTAATTAAGTCAAAAGAGCATTTTATTGTAATTTAAATGAACTTGGAATTTTAAAGTGTTCAAAATAGATTTTGAAAGGCATATTTGAAATCCTCATATTTTTCTAAACTCAAAACATATATTATATGTTTAATTTGGATTTGTATTTTAAAAGTTATTTAAAAACAGAATTAAATTTGAGTTTGATTTAAATTTGAAAAGATTTGAATTAAACAGATTACAGGAAAAGTTTTTGTTACTCAGACGATTCTAGCCAGAGACACAGACGGGTGGGGCCGAGCTGACTCAGCAACACAGGGCGCCGAAAAGATTCTTACACCGGGGCTCTGCCTAGCCCGCGTGGATGACAAGCGGGCCCAGGAGCCCTGCGGACCCACAGCCAGTGGGCGGGCGCGAGGCTCCCACGCGGCTCAGGGGGGACTGCGGGTTGATGCGACCAAAGAGCGGGGTGCGTTTTGTAAAACGGTGACGGACGCTGACTGGTGGGCCAAAAAGGAGCGCGGGTTTAGCCGAAAGAAGCTGCAGGGGGTTATCAGCAAAAAGGGCACCGTACTGTGGATCTTCTCCGCGTCGCGTGGACAGATCGGTGCGCGTCCGACGCAGGCGCGGCGCGAGGAATCGATCCTCGGACCTGGCGGGCGCGCGCGGAGGCGGCAACCACTGGGCTAGGTGGGGGTTGCTGTCTGGGAGGTGGGCGAGGACTAGATAAGGCTGCTATGCGGGCGGAAGCAAGCACACAGAAACGAGCGGCGGCACGCGGAGGGCGTTCGACGTAAGGGCCGGTGGTTCTAGGGCTTCACGGCGAAGGGGACCATGTCAGGGAGGTTGCGTGGCTCACCGAGGGTGTGTCGGTGTGGTCGGATCGGCTCGACACGCAGGGGAGCGGTGACGACGCAGACGGACCGAGGACTAGGGTTTCGCGTCGGGTCGGTGGTGGTCCAGCGCTCCTGGGGCTCCTCCTCCTCGACGGCGAGTACCGGACGATGTAGGGGACCTTCCTCGATCTTCCAGGCCACTTCACGGACGCGCGGCTCGACTGGATCGACTGGACGGAGTAGAGGCCGACGGTGGGCGGCTATGGGGTAGCTGGTGGCGGTGGAGAAGAAGGGAGGAGAGGGCCGGCTTGGGGCGGATCTGGCGAAGCAGAGGCGAGGCAGAGAGGTGGGAGAGGATAGGAACGGAGAGAGGGAGTGGGTAGATGGCGTGGTGGAGGGGAAAGGTGGCTCGGCCACCTTTTCTTCTACCACTCCTCACGTGCTCGGCAGGGCAAGGGCAGGCGAGGTGGGATGGGGAGCTGGCAGGTGGGGTAGGGGTGAGGCCAGAGAGGTGGTAGGCTCGGTGGAGGGGCCCCCAAGCAGAGAGAGAGTTGAGAGAGAGGGGGGTGGCTCGGCTAGGTGCTAGGGTCGGGTTAGGGTTAGTTTGGCTCGGGTGTAGCTAGGGTTTGGGGTGGGGTGGCAGCTAGGTGGGGCCAGGGAGAGAGGGAGAGGGTAGCCAGGTGGGTCCCGCAGGGAGAGGCTCGGCATAGATGGAAGAGAGGGGGGGAGGCCGAGAGAGAGAGGGGGGGAGGATCTAGGATAGATGATTAGAGAGGGGTATGGTGATGATCTTAGACATGATCCACATGACCATGCAAAGAAGGGGCATGTAGATGATTAGGGTGGGATTTAGATAGAGGATAGGGTGATGACTTAGGCTTTTTAGGAGCTTGCATGCTTCAAGCTTAGATCAAGCAAGAACATGTGGAAAAAGAGAGAGAGATGGATAGGGTGATTCCTTGTGACTAGATCAAGCATGGTTAAGACAAGCTCAAGCACCCACAAGATCTAGACAAGGAAAAGAGAGGGATGTGATGATAGGGTTTAAGCTAGATCAACTTAGATCAAGCCAAAAGAAAGGATAGAGATAGAGAGAGATGATGATCCACTCAAGATTTAGATAAAAACCAAAGTACAAGCAAAAGGTGGTACTTGCATGGCCCATGCAAAATATTTATTGCCATGTAGTTTCTTGTGAAACAATATTATTACATGGCATGATTATTATGCATTCCCAAAATTGGAATAAAACCAAGCCAAGGATTTAAAAGAAGGTCCCAAGTGGAATAGATGGAGATGATCATATTGGATTAAAATTGGGACTTGCTAGTGTGTATATTCCACTAGATATTTAATAAGCCCACAAAATATCCCAACATGATGATAACCCCAAAACAACACATATGGAAGCTAGAATTAGGGTCCCACCCACAAGGCATGCAAAGGTGGCCATGTGGCTCTCATAATCCAATAATGTGAAAACAATATGGTGCATATATGAGAGCATGTGGGGATGGAATGGATCCACACCAACACATATGAGCTAGAGGTAAAACCAAATAAGTTGCAAGGCTCATATATGGTGGAATGGTGGAATTATAAGGTGGTGACAGAGAAAGGTAAAGGAGTTTAATAAAAGATATGCCCCCAACTCAGCTTGGGCATTAAACAATATATCAAGAACCAAATATAATATCAAGAGGCAAATACAATTAACAATGCATATGAGAGAAGAACCAAAACAAAAAGGGTTTTATATGATGCTCAAATGCAAGGAGGCATGATGACATGAGCATGATATAATGATGATGCAACAATTATATGTTTGAAGTAGCCATTATATAGACTAGGCTAGTAGCATTGCAATTGTTAGAAAATTGGGATGCTACACCGGTCCCACTGTATCGTAGTTTCACAGAATGGTTCTTAAAACCATTTGTTTCCTTGTTGTGGTGTGTGTTTTTATTGTGTGCTATGAGTGAATGAATGAAAAGCAAGTTGCTAGAAAAATCTGAGTCAAACTTCAAAAGCCTTTCAAAAACAAACCATGAACCTTAGAAATTTCCCTCTTTTCTCATGATCTATCTCAATCTTCAGATGCCTCGCGGAGGAAGCAGTTCATCCCCGGACCCAATGTTGCAAATCTTGCAAATGTTGGTTTCTGAACACGAAGCTGAAAGAGCCGAACGTCAAGCCAACCTAGCCACCCTTAAACACATAGCTCAGATGGCCAACAAGAACCAAGGCCATGGAAACCAGGAAAACCATGGATCCAAGCTCAAGAACTTTCAGAATACCAACCCACCCATCTTCACTAAGTCTGAAGAGCCCCTAAATGCAGATGATTGCCTGCAAAACATGGAGAACAACTTAGAAGTTGCAGGAGTGGAAGCCAATGAGAAGGTACTGTTTTCCAGCCACTATCTGGCAGGAGATGCAAGAGCTTGGTGGAACAACATTAGCACCATGAATGGAGGACAGATGATGACTTGGGATGAATTCAAACTCAAGTTTAGCAGAACCCATGTGCCACCGGGTTCGATCAAGAGGATGAGATATGAATTCAGAGAACTCAAGCAAGGGAGGATGAACATAGTCGAGTACCGTGACAAATTTCTGTCATTAGCTAGATATGCACCGGATGAGATCGACACTGAAGCCAAGAAGGAGAGATACTTGAATGGTCTGCATGATGAGATGCAGACAGTGTTAGTCAATATCCCATTTGCTGACATTGAAGCCTTTGTGGACTCTGCCATTCAGATGGAAGGCAAGACCAACCAAGCAAATGAGAACCACAAACGCAGGATGATGAATCAACCAGGAACCCACCATACCCCAAAGTATCGCCCCAACCCGTCTCCGGGATTTGCCCCTAGAAACAATAGACCCTAGATGAACCGTCCAACCTATCCCAACCGTGGAGGAGGAAACCCAAGGCCCGGAGGAAACCACAACAACAACCCCGGTAACTCCAGCAATTTCAACCGTGCACCGCCCAAGTTCAACAACAACAATGTCGCCACCAACACCAATACTGCCCCAAGAACTGGAAGCAATGTCGTGCCCGTTGCAGCAAAGGACAAGTCTTAGGTGACTTGTTATGAATGCGGAACCAAGGGTCACTATTCCAATGAGTGCCCCAAGAAGATTGCAGCAGCCCCCAATATGAATGCACCAGCTTAGCAGCAACGTCGTGTTCAGCCTAGAAGAAGATTTGCCCCAGGGAATTCGCTCAACCGCAACGGCCGTCTATTTCTCATGAATGCTGAAGAAGCCCAAGAAGCGCCAGATATTTTGCTGGGTATGTTTTTTGTTAACTCAGTACTTGCAAGAGTGTTGTTTGATTCTGGAGCATCGCACTCGTTTGTTACCGAAGAATTTGCATGCACTAGTAAGATTCAACCAACCAAATTGAAGCATGTTAAGATAGTTCAAATACCTGGTTCAACCACCAAAGCGAGACAAATTTGCAAGGCCGTACCTATCCGAATCCATGACATAGATGTTTATGCTAATCTAATAGTACTTGGAACTAAAGGTTTGTAAGTATTACTAGGAATGGATTGGATGTCGAAACATAAAGGATTAATCGACTGTGCGAAGAAATCCATTACCATGACCAGTACAGCCGGAATATCAGTAGAGCATGTATCTGAAACCTTGCCCCATCAATTCAAGTGCAACAAGAGTCTAGCCCAACCAAACATTGACTAAGTCAGAGTAGTCTGTGAATACCCCAATGTATTTCCAGATGTTTTGCCCGGTATGCCCCTAGATCGGGATATCGAGTTTATCATTGAACTAATCCCTGGAACAGCGGACCCATAGCTCAGAGACCATATAGTATGAACACATCTAAACTAGTGGAGCTGAAGAAGCAACTGGATGCTACGCTGGAGATAGGATTGATTCAACCAAGTGCTTCGCCATGGAGATCACCTGTCTTGTTTGTGGACAAAAAAGATGGAGGTAACCTTTTGTGTACGGATTATCGGAAGCTGAATGATGTCACCATCAAGAACAAGTACCCACTGCCAAAGATAGAAGACCTGTTTGACTAGTTGACCAGTGCCAAAGTGTTTTCTAAGATTGATCTTAGGACTGGTTATCATCAACTCATGATTCGTGTAGAGGATATTCCAAAGACTGCCTTTACCACCAGATATGGACTGTATGAGTACATTGTCATGTATTTTGGATTAACCAATGCCCCCGCTTATTTCATGAACCTCATGAATAAGATTTTTATGGACTTCCTAGATAAGTTTGTCGTTGTTTTCATCGATGACATTCTGATATATTCCAAATCAGAATAAGAACATGAGCTACACCTGAGGACCATCCTTGGAACCCTTAGGGAGCATCAGTTGTATGACAAGTTTAGCAAATGTGAATTCTGATTACAGGAAGTAGGATTCCTCGGACATATTATGTCAGCTAGAGGAATTGCCGTTGACCCTGCCAAGGTTAAGGATGTCGAAGAATGGCAAGCCCCAACCACTCAAACCCAAGTTCGTGCCTTTCTTGGATTAGCGGGATATTACCGCAAGTTTGTAGAGGGATTATCAAGCATCGCAAGACCAGTATTGAAGAAAGACAAGAAGTTTGAATGGACAGACAAATGTGAAGCGAGTTTTCAAGAACTCAAGAAGAGATTGATCTCGGCCCCAATCCTGATTATGCCGGATATCACGAAGCCTTTCGATGTGTATTGTGACACATCCAAGATCGGTCTCGGATGTGTGCTAATGCAAGAAGGCAAAGTCATATCATATCTATCCCGACAACTGAAGCAACATGATCAAAATTATCGTACCCATGACCTTGAACTTGCAGCCATAGTTCTAGCCTTGAAAACATGGCGGCATTACCTTATGGGAAACCGTTGTGAGATTTATTCGGATCACAAGAGCCTGAAGTATATTTTCACTCAGAAGGAGATGAATATGAGGAAAAGGTGATGGATAGAGCTAATCAAGGACTATGATCTGGACATCCACTATCACCCCGGTAAAGCCAATGTAGTAGCAGATGCCCTTAGCAGATTGCCGTGTCGCTTGAACTCCATGATCCTGAAGGAGCAGCCAAGTTTGCACAAGGAAATGGAGGATTTCAGAATGGAATTAGTAAGTGAAGGATTTTTGGCTAGGATAGTACTTCAACCCACTTTGATCAGTCAGATCAAGGAGGCACAGAAAGGAAACGCCAGTATTGATGGAATCAAACATCATATCGGTACAGGCAAGGTACCCGGATTCACCGAAGATGAAGAAGGAGTTTTGTGGTACAAATGACGTATCTGTGTGCCAGCAGATTCATAGTTGAAGCAAGCTATTTTGAAAGAATCCCATGATACTCTTTATTCTATCCACCCCGGAGGAACAAAGATGTATCAGGATTTGAAGGAACAGTTTTGGTGGTATAACATGAAGAGAGAAATCAGAAGCTACATAGCCAAGTGTGATATTTGTCAAAGAGTCAAGGTGGGACATCAGAGACCCGCAGGACTATTGCAACCATTGCAGATTCCAGAATGGAAATGGGATTCTGTAGGAATGGATTTTATCACCGGTTTGCCTACATCTAGTAGGGGAAATGACTCTATCTGGGTCATCGCGGATAGACTGTCCAAAGTCGCCCATTTCTTACTAGTAAAGACCACCTACCAGAGTTCGAAACTAGCAGAATTATACATTGCTAGAATCGCTAGTTTGCACGGAGTCCCCAAGAACATTGTATTGGATCGAGGAACTCAGTTTACCTCGAGATTTTGGAAGAAAGTGCAAGAAGGATTAGGAACCCGACTGGATTTCAGCACAGCTTATCACCCTCAGACCGATGGACAAACGGAGTGAGTAAATCAAATACTCAAAGATATGTTGAGAGCCTGTGTGTTAGAGTATGGATCTAAATGGGAAGACTGTCTGCCATTCGCAGAATTTTCTTACAATAATAGTTATCAAGCTAGTTTGCAAATGGCCCCATTTGAATTCATGTATGGAAGGAAGTGTCATACCCCTTTGAATTGGTCGGAAGTAGGAGAGAGTCAGATTTTCGGACCAGACATCCTATGAGAAGCTGAAGAGAAAGTTCACAAGATCCATGAGCACCTCAAGACCACCCAATCCAGACAAAAGAGTTATGCCGACAAGAGTCGTCGAGACCTCGCCTAAAATATCGGAGATTTTGTGTATCTCAAGGTGTCACCTTTGAAAGGAATGCAACGTTTCCAGCTCAAAGGAAAGTTAGCCCCCAGATATATCAGACCTTTCAAGATTCTGAATCATCGAGGAGAAGTATCGTATCAACTGGAACTGCCCGAGGAGATGTCACCCGTGCATAATGTGTTTCACATCTCGTTAATTCGCAAATGCCTAGAGGTCCCGGAGAAGACCGAAGTTTTCAAAAACATTGATCACCAAACCATAGAGATCAACGATGACCTGACGTATCCCGAAGTACCCAACCGTATTTTGGAAGAAGCTTTCAGAACCACCCGGACCTAGAGTATCAAATTTCTCAAGATTCAGTGGATTAACCACACTGAAGAAGAAGCTACCTGAGAGCGAGAAGACTACATTAGGATGGAGTTTCCAGATCTCTTTAAATCCAAGTTTTCTCTTTTTCTCAAATCTCGGGATGAGATTTTGTTTAAGGAGGGAAGGTTTGTAACATCCCAAAACTATTAATCACGGTTATCAATTCCAATCACCAAATTTAGGGTTAACAAAAACTTTTGTTAATTAAAATCATATGAATGCATGTGTGTATGTGATGATTGTATGAATGCTTGAATGGACTTGTGTGATTGTTTTGAATGGCAAGGAATGGATTAAATATGAAAAAAACATCATCTAAATCATTTCCAAGCAGAACCAAATCAAAAGAAATTAAAAAACAAACAAAACAAGCAAATGGTCATTTTTGCTAATCTTGCTCACTAGCTCACTTTGAGTGTTTCTAGTCCAAGATTTCAAACAGAAACAATTCCTTTTATTTTCACCCCATGCTAGACCAAGTGAAAGTGAACCCAATCCCACCTTGCAAACCCACCGAAATATTTGGCAATTTGATTCAAATGACAATTCAAAATTTAATCTATATCATATGTGAAGATCACCATTTCTCAAAATCCAACCAAACCAGTGCACCTTGACAAATCCAAGCAACCATAGACTACCTAGTATGTGACTAGTACACCCACCAAGTTTCATCCAAAAATTCAAATTCAAATCTCTTGCGGCCATTTCATCAAACACCTTCTGAACGCAAATCAAATTAAACATCAAATACTATAGTGAGCAGTGTTTGTGCCTAATTTGTTCCCTCTCTAGCTCACACTACACTCTCCGTAGATCATCTAACTTGTTTAACCATCCCTAGATCAATGTAAACTTGACAATTCCATCAATGGTGACCATGGCCGAGCCCCTATTGCCACCCAACTATCGATAGCAAGCTAGAAGCCTCACTAGCCTCACCAACCTTGTCTAGCAGGCACTCCACCGTCCACCGCCACCCCTTGTCTAGCGCCCAAGCCCTGCCAGCCACTGGACCACTCAGAACGAGCACGCCCAGTCTCTCTATGACCATGCCGAGAGAATGCCGGAGCACCGCGCTCGACACACTCGCACAGACCACGCCCCGCCTTCGCCGCTCGCTTGCGTGATCACCACCGCTCCAGGAACCGCCTAGACATGCCCGTTCGCCGCCGCGCTACTAGGAGTTCCCGTGCACCATTACATTTGTCGTCGGTGCCGCCCAGAGCATCAAAGTGTTCCGACCGCTGATATGTTGGACACATATCTATCATTTTTGATGTTCCATGCTTGTTAGTATCTACTTTACTTTGCTTTGTCTACACTTTGAGGTGTTTTTATATGTTTTCTGGTACTAACCTATTAACAAGTTGCCATAGTTCCAGTTGCCTATTTTCTGCTATTTTTGGTTTCAGAAAAGCTAGTAAAGAAATATTCTCAGAATTCGACGGGACAAACGTTAAAGTCAATAAATTCCGTGGGGAACAAGAAGTCCAGAGGGGAGACAGACAAGCGTGCCAGGGCGGCCAAACCCCCTAGGCGCGGCCAGGGGTGGGCCCGCTCCTGGGTAGGGTTTGACCCCCCTGGTCGCCTCCTCGGCTCCCCCTTCGCCTATAAGAAGCCCCTGATGCAGAAACCCTAAGCACCCGAACAAATCTCCACAAAACCGTCTGTAGCCGCCACCACCATCATCCCTAGATCGGGGGGGGGGGGGGGGGGGTCTGAAGTTCTTCCTGGCACCCTGCCGGAGGGGAGATCATCCCGGAGGCCTTCTCTTCGGTATGATGCGTGAGTAGTTCCACCTTGGACTATGGGTCCATGTAGTAGCTAGATGGTTGTATCTCCTCCTTTGTGCTTTCATGTATAGATCTTGTGAGCTCCATTCATGATCAAGATCTAATCTATTTGTAATCATGCATGTTGTGTTTACGGGGATCCGATGGATATTGAGATTATTATGTTGGTTTGACTAATGGTTTTGTCTTTATGATTCTATCATGTCTGTGTTGTTTGTGATCTTGCATGCTCTCTGTTGTTAGTAGCTATCTTGGCCAAGTAGTTGCTAGTGACTCCAAGAGGGGATAATTATGGTCGATAGTGGGTTCATGCCTCTAGTTTCCAATGGAAGTGACAATAATCTCTTCGGTTGTAGATGTGCTGTTGCTACTAGGGAGAAAACAATGGTCTCTTGTTCATGGAACATGTGGACTGTTTACCTTACACACTTTGCTTAAAGCAGTTGTCTCTTGCTTGCAACTTAATACTGGAGGGGGTTCGGATGATAACGTGAAGGTGGACTTCTAGTCATAGATTCAGTTGGATGGCGGTCTATGTATATTGTTGTATTGCCCAATTGAATCTCATAGGATCATTCTGACTAGTAATTGCATTGTTATTCCTTGCTTAGTTCCTGTGAATTGCCCTTCTGTAATTTGTTTACCCTTCATGCCATGTTGTTTATCTAAGGAGAGAACCTCTAGTGAACTATGGACCGCGGTCCAATCTTTACCATTCATACATCTTCCACTGTTACTTGTTTACTTGCTGCAAACCATTACCTTCCACACCATACGTTCAATCCTTTGTTACAGCAAACCGGTGAGCTTGACAACCGCACTGATTTGTTGGGACAAAGTCTTGAGTTTGTGTTGTGCAGGTTTCCACGTTGCTTGAAACACCTTTAAGACATTTCCTTCCTCCTTCTGGTTCGATAACCTCGGTGTCTACCGAGGGAAACTTGTTGCTGTGCTCATCACACCTTGCTCTTGGGGTTACCAACAAAGTGCCATGTCAAGCACCATCAAGATTTCTGGCACCATTGCCGAGGAGGCTAAGGACGTCTTCATAAGGGGAGTACTCCACTTCCTTTCTCTTTACTTTGTTTTTAGTTTGCTTTGTTTCCTTTGCTTGGTTTTGTTTTCCTCTTTCCAAAAAACACTGAAAAAAATAGTTTAGTTTGGTTTGCTTTCTTTATTCAAAAACACAAAAAAATTAGTTCCTGCTCTAGCTGCTGCTGCTGTTTTTGGCTTGCCCACCTTTGCCAAAATGAACTCTGCTGAGAACACCAAGTTGTGTGACTTCACTAGCACCAGCAACAATGATTTCCTTAGCACTCCTATTGCTCCACCTGCTCCTGATGCAAGCTTTTATGAAATTAAGCCTGCTTTGTTGAATCTTGTGATGAGAGAGCAATTTTCTGGTGCTAGTTCTGATGATCCTGCTACCATATCAATAGCTTTGTTGAACTTTGTGAGATGCAAAAGTATAAGGATGTAGATGGAGATATTATTAAGATCAAGCTTTTTCCTCTCTCCTTGAGAGGAAAAGCTAAAGAATGGTTGCTTTCCTTGCCTAAAAATAGTATTGATTCTTGGACTAAGTGCAAAGATGCTTTTATTGGAACGTACTATCCTCCTGCTAAGATTATTTCTATGAGAAGTGACATTATGAAATTTAAACAACTTGATAATGAACATGTTGCTCAACCTTGGGAAAGAATGAAAACTTTGGTTAAGAATTGTCCCACTCATGGACTCACTGCTTGGATGATTATCCAGACTTTTTATGCAGGTTTGAACTACTCTTCAAGGAACCTGCTGGATTCAGCTGCTGGAGGTACCTTCATGGGCCTCACTTTGGGTGCTACAACAAGGCTCCTTGATAATATGATGGTTAACTACTCTGAATGACATGTTGAGAGAGCTCCACATGGTAAGAAGGTAAATTCTGTTGAGGAAACTTCCTCTTTGAGTGAAAAGATTGATGTTATTATGGCTATGCTTGTTAATGGGAAAGCTCCTCTAGATCCTAATAGTGTTCCCTTAGCCTCTTTGGTTGCTCAAGAAGAGCAAGTTGATGTTAACTTCATTAGAAACAACAATTTCAACAACAATGCCTATGGTAATTATAGGCCTTATCCTCCTAGTGGAAATGTTTATCATGGTAGATCTGGAATGCCTAGTGAAGAAAGGATTCTAGAAGTAGAGAGATCCACTAAGAATTTTATACAGATGCAATATGAGAAAAATAAGATTTTCACTAAAACTATGAAGGAACAATCTATTATCTTGAAAAAAATTAGTCATCAGCTTGAGAATTTGAATAGAGAAATTCCTAGTTTACAGTCAAAAAATTTGGGTGCTGAGAAAAATATATCCTCTTTGTCTAAAGCTCAGTCTTCCTTGATTAATAAAATGGCTGCTAAACCTGAAACTATGGAAAACACCTTTGCTACTGCTCATGCCATACAAGTTACTATTGATGAAAATGATAGGCTGTTAGCTCAACTTCATGCTAAGTGGGAAAGGGAAGCTGAAATTGATAGAAACAATAGTGTGTGCACTATCACCACTAAACCACAAGTAGTCCCTATTCCTCCTCCTACTATGCCTAAGCCTATTGAGCCCACTACTAGTGATGCTAAGTTTGATTTTCATATTGATGGTTGCAATATTTCTGAAGTGATTATGTTCCTACAAAAGCTTGCTAGAAGTCCTGATGCTAGTGATATGCATGTTGCTTTCACTAGACACATTACAGATGCTCTTGTTAATATTAAGGAAGAGAAGTTAAACACAAAGCTTCTATTCCTAGGAAAGTAGAATATAGTTGGGAACCCATTATTAATATGCAAGTGAATGACTTTGATCTCAAATCTTCATGTGATCTTGGTTCTAGTGTCTCTATTATGCCTAGGAATATTTCTGAAATGCTTGATTTGCCACCATTGGAAGATTGTTATTTAGATGTCCCACTTAATGATAATGCTCAGAAGAAACTAATAGGGAGTATTAATGATGTTCTCATTATGGTTAATAATGCTTATGTCCCTGTTGATTTCTATTTTTTGGATGTTGAATACAATGCTTCTTGTCCTATTACTTTGGGAATACCTTTTCTTAGAACAGTTGGTGCCATCATTGATATGAAAGAAGGCACCATTAAATATCATTTTCCATTAAAGAAAGGTATTGAACACTTCCCTATGAGGAGAGAGAAGTTGATTTTTGCTCCTCCTCCTTTAAAAGCAAGGTTTGATGTTAATGCTTCCTCATTTGAAAACACTTGATTCTTCTTGCTTCTTGTGCCTAACTTAAAGGCGTTAAAGAAAAGTACTTGTTGGGAGATAACCCAAGAGTTTCCTTGAGTCTTGGAAGTTATTACTTCAGTAATGACCTCTCCTTATCCTTTTTGTTTGCTTTTTGTGCCAAGAATGACCTCTAATGAGAGGGAAGTAAGATTTAGGGAGTTGCTGTTCTGAAACAGATTTTTGTCCTCCACCAAAAACATTCGTGAGGAGTCTCTGTAACTCGGTTTGAGCTCACAATTAACGAATAAATCCCCCAGTATGTTAGCTAACTTTAGTTAGTTCAACACTTTTTTATTTGAGCAACAGAAGATGTTCGAAAAAATAGGTTTCTGCCTGCTGGTCTGTTTTGACAGATTTCTGCCATTATTTGCATTTGCTTCTTATTGATTCCTTTTTTGAGTTCTCTTTTGGAGAATTGAGCTTTTTGAAGGAGTTACTACAGTAGCTTGTGCTTTTAGTGAAAATCCTTGCTGTTCCAAATCTTTTCCAGAGGTTTAATATCTTTTGAATAAACTAATGTTGCTAATGAAGATTGTGTGAAGTTTTGTATGAAGGAAAATTTTCAGGTGTAGAGAGAGAATGATGCAATGAGATGAAGAATGGACAAAATCTCAAGCTTGGGGATGCCACCATAGGTGTCACCCCAAGAAATATCCAAGAGGTACAAGAATCAAAGCTTGGGGATGCCCAAGGCATCCCCTTCTTCATCAATAAAAAGCTCAGGTTTGTCTAGACACTTCGTTTTTTTGTTTCATGCACAGTTGTGTTGTTCTTGGAGCGTCTTAGTTTTTGTTTGCTTTGCTTAGGTTGTTTAGTTTGCTTAAATAAAGTATTTTGGACTCCCGTTCTCGCTGTGTTGTTTTGCAAATAAGTTGCTTGGTGTTGGAAAGGAGTAGTAAGTTCTTGCTTGAAGTGCAAGAGGAGCTTGCATTGACTGTGACTTAGACTTTAGCATGACATGCTAGGTGTTGTTTTGACTTTATGCCTAGTGATTATTGCTGTAGCATGGCTTGCTCCAAGTCATTGGGATTTCTTAGTGTGCCTTGAAGAAATTATGCGTTGTTTTAGCATGCAAAATCTTAGTATTGTGGTATTCTCCTTTAATTCTTTGTTTGGGTTGACTTGGCACATGCTCACAACATGTATGACTCTCACAAGTCACCATTAGCCTCTATGATCATTTAGTCCTTGACTTGTAGTACCACTCTATGCTTTGATTAGTAATGCTTTGTTGCTCTGCATGATTATGGCCATTATTACTCTCTTAGTTGGTTGCTCCCAGTCTTTTGCTAGCCTCCACTTGTATGAGTAAGCTCTACTCATGCTTCCAACTCCCAAGAAACCAAGTTATTCCAAAGTGTCCACTATAAACTCCTATGCATGTAGTGTTACACCATTCCAAGTATATTCTTGTTTTCAGCTATCTTCCAATTAAAAACTATTTTGTTATGTGAAAACTTAGTGATTAAAGCCCTCACAACTTGATGGCACACTTCATATTCTTTGCCCCTAATAAACTTGAACCATTGTGGCGCTATGTTGTATATGCTTGCACTTATATGTTGGAATTAGCAGAACCGTGCTGTCACGGGGAATGTTTTCAACATTGCACTTGTACTTTGTACTCAGTTGATATCATACTCTTTTGTCTGTGGATGTCACCAGTATGAAATAAAGAGGGAACTTGTAAGTCCATGGAGTTTGTATTCTGTGTTAGAGAAATGCCTGGGCCGCTAGCCTAAGCCATGCCTAATCATGGTGGAAACTTGGAGCATCACCATAGTGAGGTATCTATGAAGTATCCTCAATAAAAACTATGCATATAGTAAATAAAAAGATTGCTGAGATGCTCATTGTCTGCTTGCCTTGTCATTTTGGTTATGGCAAAGCTCATGTACCATGTGCAAGGGGTACCCCGTTGGTGGTTCTCAATGATATGGAAATACTTACAATGACAAGAACTGTGGCGCCCCGCAAAACCACTACTAGAAAATCGCGTTGTTTTTGTGCATTGCATCATCATGACCGCATGCTCATGTCATCATGCCACATTGCATTTGAGCATCGTCATCATCATGCATTGTTTGTCTGAAACCATTTTCGAAAAAAAACATATTTTGTTTCCTAAATACCCCGCCTTTATTTCAAATCCAAAACCCGGGTCTCCGGATTATTTTGCTTTGTCTACCAATGGTTTTCAAAAGCCCCATTTTAAATATTAAAATAGTTATTTTATTTTTAGGGGCAGCCGTTCTGGGCCGATCCGACCCAGTCGGCCACCCCCAGTACAAAATCCAGACTACCTAAACCCTTTTCCTACCCCAACCTAATCTACCCACCCTTCCTCCACCTCATCCCACCCAATCGGTGCTCGCCACCTCAGCTATCCTCCCTCCATCCACCCAACCATCACCTGCCACCTCCCCACCAACCCACACACACACAACACACACAACAGCACCTACCCGGCCCCTCCACGCACGCACTCCACACACCCCCCGACCGACCTGCCGACAGTCGCCTCGGGATCCCACCCCTCCTGCAGCCTGGCCCACCTCTGGCCCCACCACCCGTCGCCATCCCCGCTCTCTCCTTCCTCCCTCTTTTTCCCTCACGCCTCCCTGCCTCACCCCATCCCCGCCGCCGCCCTCCGCTCCTCGTCGGCCCCGCCCTCCATCTGCAGGCCGCCGCCGCCTAGCTCTCCTCCAGGCCTCGTCGCTGGCCTCCTTCGCCGCCAGGCGCCCCCGTCTCCTTCCTCCCCGCTCGCCTGTCTCTCTCTCTGCTCGCCGGCCGTGCCGCCGCGGGTCCCCGCCTCCAGTCGCCCTCCCTTCTCCGCTCGTCCCGGCGCCTCCCCCGACCTCCGTCGCCCGCTTGAGCTCGACTCCGGTCGACCTCCTTCACCCCTCTCCGTCTGCCTCACGCGGATCCCCGCAGCACCGCGTGTCGCCGGCGGGCATCGCCACCGTCTCCTCGTCGCCGGCCTCGGAGCCCGCCGCCAGGATCCGCGACCGCGCGGCGCGCCGCACCCGGCCGTTGCCCCGTGCCGTCCCCGTCGCCAGGGAGAGGCCCCGCTCGATCCCCATGGTGCGCCGCCCCTGGACGCCTCCTCACCGAGACCGCGGCCTCCTCCGTGCCGGCCGGAGCTCCACCTCCTCTCCTCCACCGCCTTCCCAGCCCGAGCCGCCTCGCCCCGAGCTCCTCCGGTTGGTGGTCCGCACGATGCCGGCCGCATGTCCCCTGCTCGTCGGCGTACATAGCATACCGAGCCAGCACCCCGCGGTGCTGACCCTCCTCCGGCCACAAGCGTTTCCCCTGTAGCTGTGTGACACCAAGGACCCGAACCATCTGCAGGTTCCCTGCTGTTTTGCGGTGTTTGCGTGTTGTGGTGCGATCTGCCTATGTTGGTGCACGATGACCCGAGACGATGTGCAACCCCACCACAAGAACTTTGTGTCGCTGCCAAGGACCCCGATGAACCATCGATGCTCACACAAGTTTGCCATCGACCACGAGTCCTTCTTCATGGATCCGATGGCCGAGCCCCTGAAGACCGATCTAGAGCGCCAAGGCCTTCGCATGGAGTCGGCAAGATCATCCTGGAACACCAAGATCAACTTTGCGGGCACCGAGCGTCAAGATCTTCTTCACAGTTCGCCGAGAACCCGGACGCCAAGGTCACCGATATGGAACACCAAGTTCGCCGAGACCCCGGTACGACAAGACCGCCTTCCCGCACCAATGCCCGGGAGTCGGAAGCCAAGTTCTACTTCCAACGAGTTGACCAATGATCGAGATGGCACCCCAAGGTCTTCATCCCGGTACGACAAGCACTTCTCCGCGGAACGCCAAGATCGTCATCCCGAACGCCAAGACCGATCTGATTCGAGGACCCGACAAGATCTTCGCGACGACAAGATCGACACCGACCAGGGCGGATCCGATGTGCCCCCGACGCCAACCAAGTTCTTCTTCTCGGATGCGACAAGATCGACTTCCGTTGTCCGAGACCGATCTCGTCGAGCCGTTCTCCCGTCGAACCCTGAGACCCACCCCGAACCCCTCGGAGCCCAAGTTCGCCGAACCCTAATGTGATTCCCTATCCGAGACCCCATTATTTTTATAATATGACATTATCAACTGATGCATATTAAATTGTTCATGCATGCATACTTGTCTGTGGTTTGGGGGCATTATGCCAATTCATCTCATAATTAAATATGGAGTCTATATGCGGGATAACTTTGTCTTATCCCGGACTCCAGTTAAATTGGCATAGCGAACCGAAGCCCTGTTTTGTCTTGCTAATCCAACATTTAATTTGCGGGGTAGATAAATAACTTGAACCGTTTAATTAAATGTCGGGACCCCGGTTCCGTTAATATTGCCTAATTGCATCGCACCTTTGCCATGTCATACATCATACATGCATCATGCCCGATCTTCTGTCGTAGTATTAAATAGTGCATCCGATGTTTCTTCTAGTGTTTTGCTTCTTCGCGGATAAGATCGATGAGTTAATGTGAGCTTCGCCCCGATCTTCGGATGAACCTTCGGCAATGTTTTCAGGCGAGCATCCCTTCCCCTTCTACCTATTTTGCCTTTTTAGTCTTTATTCCCTCCTGTTGATCTATAGCTATCTGTGTTGGGATGCTCTAGTTTTCGTACCCATGATATCCCTTGCAGCCTTATATTGCCTTGGACACATCCTATTACCTGTTGATTGGTAGATAGTTGGACTTGCGCGTCGTAGTCGCTTGCTCAAGTACTGTTGCGTGTCGTCAAGTACCACAGTTGTTGGAGTGTTGCCGCATGTTTTATGTTGGAGATGAACATGGCTTTAATTATTGTTTAATAACTAAAATTGAAAGTAGGTAAATGCAGAGGCACCGGTGGGTAATAGACAATATTTGGTTTTTAACCGCTCACTGGTGTCCCGTAGGACCCCGAGTTCTTGACACCTGTTCCGAGATCGAGCGCGCTAACCACAGGTGGGGTGTGTGGGCACCCCCATCGATTAGTACCTGATTTCAAAGTATTGTACTGGGGGACACAAAGTAGTTTGGGGCTTTATTACTATTCTGTACTTATGCCATGCTTTACTGCTTAATTAAAATTATGCGAGGTACTGCACCTGTACTGTTTAGGATTGCGGAGTGTTTTCACGGTATCGACAAGCCCAGTCACACTTTCGGGTTCCCAGTCGTTTACAGCCACTGACGCAAACCCTGAGTCCGTCTCGGAGACCGGCCGACTTCGTTGCGGGTAGCTTAGTGGGGTGGCCCCCATGTACTTGCTTTGGATCTGGGAAACGTCATGACTTCGGCCCCGCCGACATACCGATGGGTGTATGTTAACTGATCTGGCAAAAAGGGTCGAAGTGCGTGTGGATACTTTGGTGCACCCCTGCAGGGTTAAATCTTTTCGAAAAGCCGTGTTCGCGGTTATGGACGACTTGGAGCACAGTTCTCGATCATAGACAACTATAACTAAAGTTTACTGTTATAATTTGACTTGTATCCGATATGACTAGTAAACAGCTCCACTGCAACGGAATGGCTAAATAAAAGTACCAACAACTGCTGGGTTTTGGGATATCTCATGTTAATTGTATCTGACTAGTAAGTGTTGCAACTACAATGGAATGGTTAACTAAATCTGCCCACTGCTTATTATATCAGGATGACTCATGCTATCTATATTGGACTAGTAATTGCCGCAACTATAACGGAATGAATAAAACTGCCAACTGTGTGAGTTCCTCGGTTGACTTCCTCGTTTGGTCTCGAGGGGGAAACACCAGGATGGGTTTGTTTGGTGCTAGCTTCGGGTTGGTTCCGAATAGGTCTTTCTTATCCCTCTCTGACAGCCGACAGTTATATCGAGTCTCTATAGGTTGTTTAGTGCATGCTGCGCTGCCGCTTCAGTCCACCATACCTATGTAGGCGAGGACCGCCGAATTCTAGTCTCGCCGTGTACTGGCCTCAGTACTGACCGCTCTCTTTTTTCCTTTGCCCTTTGTCGGCACCCCTTTTGTTTAAGCAGGTTTTGAGATCGACGTCGTTAGCAGGGTTACCCTTCCGGCTTGGCCTGGGCAGGGTTATGGACGCCATTGGTTATTTTTCAGGGCTCTTAGCTCAATTTGCATCTTGTCCGTACTCGGACGCTGTATCGTTTTCCAGGTGATTTGGATCTTTGTATTGTATATCTGTATTCTTGACTCATTGAGTCGCTGTTGTATATATATGTTCTGTGGGTTCCATCGTGTACTATTGTGTAATGATATTACTTCGTTTTCCACCCGCACGAAAGTGCCTGGTGGGCATCTTTGGATCATTTCTATGCGGGTTTGGCGGGAATCGCTGAAACTTGCATAGGATCGATTCTGAGGGTGTTACAAGAACTTACATGGTCCTGAAGTTGAGTAGCATGAGGTGTGGCCCTCATATTCAAGGGACTTGAGATTGCCAGCTTATACTTCATCAAGCATATACTCCCTAGTTTGTTCACTTTAACCTTAATCACTTCAAGATGCTTATGATAGGGGCAATGAGGGCTGGAAGCTAACAAGTACCATAATTTTTGGAAGCTCCTTTTGAAACTTGAAATCCCCGCTTCCTTTACAAAAGGCCTTTCTTCCACCATTACTCGAGTCTCCACCTTCTACCTTTAGGCACCATTAAGAGAGCATAGTTGTCATCCTGTGTGCAATGTTCCAAAGCTTATTGATTGATGCATATTGTGTTATTACTTGTTCTTGTGCTACTTGTTTCTAGTCACCCTTGTGAACTTTGAAGGTGTCCTATGCATCTATATTGCCACTCTATGAGGGACAAGCTGATTGCCACTATGCTATGTTTTCTGTATGTGAAACAAACAAACGTTTTTCAATGCATGTTATTCATGATCTTTGTTTTTAGCCTTTCATGTTGCATGCATAGTTACTTTGTCCTATTGTTAGAACTCCATTCTTTCATGCACATGTTTAGAGTTCTTTGATCCCAGCTTTTAATTCTTGCAAATAGTTGGATCTTTATTGTGAGGGTGCATGTCACCTAAAAAATTATTCTTTTTATCACTTACCTACTCGAGGACGAGCAGGAGTTAAGCTTGGGGATGCTTGATACGTCAGAAACGTATCTATAATTTTTGATGTTCCATGCTTGTTAGTATCTACTTTGCTTTGCTTTGTCTACACTTTGAGGTGCTTTTTATATGTTTTCTGGTACTAACCTATTAACAAGTTGCCACAATGCTAGTTGCATGTTTTCTGCTGTTTTTGGTTTCAGAAAATCTAGTAAAGAAATATTCTCGAAATTGGATGAGACAAACGTTAAAGTCAATAACTTTTCGTGAGGAACAAGAAGTCTAGAGGGGAGACGGAGAAGCGTGCCAGGGCGGCCAAACCCCTAGGCGCGGCCAGGGGTGGGCCCGCGCCTGGGTAGGGTTTGACCCCCCTGGTCGCCTCCTCGGCCTCCCCTTCGCCTATAAGAAGCCCCCGATGCAGAAACCCTAAGCACCCGATCAAATCTCCATGAAACCGTCTGCAGCCGCTGCCACCATCATCCCTAGATCGGGGGGGATCTGAAGTTCTTCCCAGCACCCTGCCGGAGGGGAGATCATCCCGGAGGCCTTCTCGCTGGTATGATGCGTGAGTAGTTCCACCTTGGACTATGGGTCCATGTAGTAGCTAGATGGTTGTATCTCCTCCTTTGTGCTTTCATGTATAGATCTTGTGAGCTTCGTTCATGATCAAGATCTAATCTATTTGTAATCATGCATGTTGTTTTTGTGGGGATCCGATGGATATTGAGATTATTATGTTGGTTTGATTAATGGTTTTGTCTTTATGATTCTATCATGTCTGTGTTGTTTGTGATCTTGCATGATCTTCATTGTTAGTAGCTATCTTGGCCAAGTAGTTGCTAGTGACTCCAAGAGGGGGTATTTATGCTCGATAGTGGGTTCATGCCTATAGTTTCCAAGGTAAGTGACAACAATCTCTTCAGTTGTAGATGTGCTATTGCTACTAGGGAGAAAACAATGGTCTCTTGTTCATGGAACATGTGGACTGTTTACCTTACACACTTTGCTTAAAGCAGTTGTCTCTTGCTTGCAACTTAATACTGGAGGGGGTTCGGATGATAACGTGAAGGTGGACTTCTAGTCATAGATGCAGTTGGATGGCGGTCTATGTATATTGTTGTATTGCCCAATTGAATCTCATAGGATCATTCTGACTAGTAATTGCATTGTTATGCCTTGCTTAGTTCCTGTGAATTGCCCTTCTGTAATTTGTTTACCCTTCATGCCATGTTGTTTATCTAAGGAGAGAACCTCTAGTGAACTATGGACCGCGGTCCAATCTTTACCATTCATACATCTTCCACTGTTACTTGTTTACTTGCTGCAAACCATTACCTTCCACACCATACGTTCAATCCTTTGTTACAGCAAACCGGTGAGCTTGACAACCGCACTAATTTGTTGGGACAAAGTCTTGAGTTTGTGTTGTGCAGGTTTCCACGTTGCTTGAAACACCTTTGAGACATTTCCTTCCTCCTTCTGGTTCGATAACCTCAGTCTCTATTGAGGGAAACTTGCTGCTGTGCTCATCACACCTTGCTCTTGGGGTTACCAACAAAGTGCCACGTCGAGCACCATCAACCACATCGCACCGCCCCACGCCTCGCCACCATGAAGTTGAGCTTCGCCAGGAGGCAGCGCACCGTCCCTACCCCCGGCCATGCCGTTAGCTCACTATGACGACGACCACGACAAGCTCCACCCACACCCTTCGGTCCCCTCGTTGCACTATAAATAGAGACCTTCCCCGTTCGAATTCAGCACACCATCTCACTCCCCACCTCTCACTGATCGTACCCACTCATCCCTGGAGCAAGGTGAGAACTAGGTGGCCGGAATTTCGCCGGAGCTTGCCGCTGCTGGAGGAGAAGGGCGCCATCAATTGCAGCCTCCCCAGGAGGAGCCACCTATACCAGGAGGATCGCCGTCGTCGACTTCGTCGTTCACCCCCATCGCCGACCCTCGCCTGAGCCCCGGTGAGCCACCACTAACCCCCACTAGCCGTGCTAGGGTTCGTCCTCGCCGCGTTCTATTCAGACATGGACGATGAACCTCAGCCATCGATCGCATTTCTAATCCTACGGCCCAAACCACCCCGTACCCCTTCGCACCCCCTATCTCACTGACTGGTGGGGAAAATCACTTAAACCCGCCCGCACGTGCGCTGTGCACAGTGGGCCAGACCAGTTAACATTCCCGTGCGACCCAGTAATTCAAACTTAGGTTTTTCAATTTAGTTTCAAACCTAGTTCTATCCATAGATTCAAAAATCATTCCAGAGAGATTCACTGAACCAAATTGCATGAAACCAATTTTGTTAGAAAGGTATTGAAACTCTTAATCTAATCCCGTTGGATTCAAACCATTTAGAATTATAGATCACCTATAGTAAAAATAACAAGGCAGAGACTTTTCTACATTCAAACATTTTTCAAAATTCAACCAAAGATGCTTTTGAGTTGATTCCAACTCTCAAAAATCACATTTGACAAGACCTTTCAAAATATATAAAAATATCAAGGTTTACTTGTAGGAATAATGGACAAGTAATAAAAGAATGCCCCATAGGCATTTCTAGTCACTTTATTTAATTAAAATAAAAAGGTTAAACCTTATTAAATTGTGACACCACTTTAAATCACATTCCCAAGTACAGAAACATGTGGTGATGACATGTGTAAACATGATCCCATGTTTTAGTTGGATAATATATAATCTTAAGTAGTATTTAAATGAGTAGAAATTACTTTCCTAAGATAAAATAAATGGAACTAGTGCCTTAATCTTTGTGATGATTGTGATGATTCTAGATCATCTTGTGAAAACCTTGGTGTGATAAATAGAACTAGTTAAATATTGTTTGGTGATTGTGTACCTTGTATTTATTTATAGACGCTAGTACCTAGCAAGGATACGAAGAGGAAGGAGGATACTACAAGGAGGAAGTAGAGGAGAACTTCAACCATTACTCTGCACAAGGCAAGATACTATCTTAGCAAGCTATCCTAGCAAGCTAGAACTTTCCAAGTTAACCCTTACATTATAACTATACCAACTAGATGCATTAGACATGCAGTAGTTATACCACTTGATGACACCAAATCCTAGTTTTACCTGCAAGCTAAATTATTTTATTTCTTTATCAAAGCTTTTATTTTTGTTTACTTAGTGATTTGTAGATTTTGGAAAGATCTTAAAGGTAGCATAAAGAGCATAAAACTTGGCCTAAGTTAGATAAATATTGATGTCATCATGAGGCATGAGAATAAATCTAGATAAGTCACACTTGACTATCACCCTCATTAGTGTTTACCCCCACTTATAGATGCTAGTTCTAAGCATAAAACTTGATCACTTTAGATGGGAATAATTGGTGAAAATGGTTATGAAAACCTTAGAATGATGAGTCATTCTAATGAAATGTTTTAACATGTGTTCTTGAACACCAGATGATTTTTGATGATGAAAATGTTAAGGCATGAGCCTTAGCCCTTTATAAAACTGATGGTTGTCTGGATGCGATACCATTCCAATTTTACCGTACAACCACAATACCCGAATTTGGGTAGGGCTTGAATGGAAGTTTATATACCTTAGTATGGGTTCCCTTGCGGCCAAGGTTTGAGCTGAGGCTACCTTCTGAAGATTGACCACCTGTGCACTTCCCAAGATGACAGATGGTCATGGTTGGAGGCCAAACTCAGAGGAGAGGTGCCTATACTAGGGCGTGTAATTGAAAGGTTAGGATTGATTATCTACATACTGAGTATGGTGAATTCAGGATTGTTCCTGACGGATGTATCGAATATTGTGGTGAAAGTGTACCACCTCCGCAGAGTGTCAAACTATTCGAATAGCCGCATCCGCGGGTATGGACAGTTGGAGTGGCCATACTTTTCCGTTGTCAGACGTTTTCAAAATGACTTGTGAAATGAATCATGATTTTGACTTGACCACAACAGAGTTGTGAAAGTGAAAACTCAAGTTCCCACTTAGGTGTTATAAAAACCTTGAACTAGTTTTCTTTGCTTCTAAAGTCAATTAGAGATAAATCTGGCTTTTTGCAAAAAAACCTAGAGCTTAGTATTCCTACTCAAAACCACTTCACTTGTTAGTAATAGTTTGCGAGTACTTAAAGAGTACTCATGGCTTTGTCCCTGGCTATTCCCGTGGCCAGACTATGAAGAGGACTATCAGGAGGATGGACCGCAGGAAGGTTACGACAACTAGGATCATCTCCCATCGTCAGCATTGCCTGTGACCATGAAGATGGAGCCTCGCCCATGCTACCGTTATTATTACGTTATTCCGCTGCTATGATTATATTAAGACTGGATCATGAGATCCTTTATTGTGTTGTAAGACCTTATGCATGGTTTGTAATGGATGATGTACTGTGATATCCAATATGTTATGTCTCTCAAAAATGGTAATCCTGGGATTGCGATGTATGGCATAACAGGCATCTGGGATTAAAAATTTGGGTGTTGAAACGGTAGTACTAGTGGCATAGCGGTATTACTAGTAGAGTCTTCACGTTAGCTCGAATGCGAGGCAACGATAGTACCGTGGCGGCAACGGTAGTACCGGTAACAAAGTTGCGGTAGTTCTAGGTCAATTCTGCCAGCCGGGTGTCACTCTTCTAGATGTTTACTTCATGTTGGTCCCCTTCTAGCGGAAGTGGTCTATAACTTGGGTGGTAGTACCGAGTTGGTTCGGTGGTCGATGTCGGTAGTACCGCTATGGAACCAGTAGTACTCTTGGGTTGGTACCTAAGGACACATAGCATATTTTCATGGAGCAGCAATCTATCCAAAGGTGTATCAAAGTCACATGAGGATAGAAGTTTATTCACCTTATCATGTAGAGTCTTGACACGGGAATGAGTCATTGGTCAACTTGTTGCTGTCGGCGCGGATTCATTTGTAGGGAGGGCTACATCATCTCCCCCTAGGAAAGAGTCGTCCTCGACTCTAAGATCTCATCATGACCATGATATGTTGATAAGTCCACCACATTGAACATGTGGCTCACCATGTACCTTGATTGTGGAATGTTGATGATGTAAGCGTTATTGTTGATGAAGTTGAGGACCTTGAATGGACCGTCATCACATGTCTTTAGCTTGGAATTACTTTCTTGGGGAAATCGATTCATATGATTGAATCCCTTAGGAATTTTTTTCAAGGTAATGGTTTGCACTACATTTCATAGAAAATCTAACATACACTTAAAACCCATTGTAGGAATTAAAATAAAAGAACTTACAAGCTCGAATTGGTGTCAGACTCTTTTCTTCACAATCCCTGCAATCTTAAACATGGTCATACAAATATTTACAGGATTAAACTGAATCCACTTCCTAACCACATATATCTTGCTACCAAATAAATTATATTCTCTAGTAAGTGTAAAACGTTTAGCTAGGATAGTGAAACAAATTCTTTTGGCTTCTCTCTTTGTTGAGAGATAAAAATCTTTTGCTCTTGTTTGTTTAATCAATTCGGAGTACTCTAGTTGGCACCAAAAACATTTAAATTAAAGAACAACTCATCTACTCCCACGTCAAAATTTCAAGACTCTCAAAGCACCTTTTTCCTTTCCTTGCTTTTCAAAAATTTCAACTCTTCCATAGAGAAACCATGTCACTATTTTTAACATGTTAATTGGGGTTATTTTGTGGACTCGTGACCATGCCAATAGATGACTATTGAGCAATAGTAGGTCAGAGGAGTACTACAACTTCACTTGGAACGTGGAATCATCAGGGAAATAAAAAATTTACTCGTCATAGCATTGCAGATACAGACGCTTATATAACTCAATAGCCAAAATCAAGTGGTTTCCCACATTTAAATTGTTCGTTGGCCAGTGGAGTTAATGTTCCTCAATGAGAACAACAGTGTTGTAATGACACGCATAAAGCAATATCTTACTTTAATTATTGGAAAAAAAGCAGTGGCATAATCTCTACTACTTCAAAGTATCCATTTTATCAAACAATTTCATTCAAGAGTGCTATCAAGTCTATTACATTAGGCTCAATGGGGTTGAGTGATTCTAAAATCAAATCCTTTGGGCTAAACATGGACTCAAGTCATCTTTTGGATGATTTTTCTTGTTTTAAAAATGTTGGAAATGTTTTAACCAAGTTCATTGCTCATTGTTTAAAAGCTAAAAAGGAGACACTAGAAAGGGAATATAATTTGTAAGATAACAAGCTAAGTGGGGAGCGACTCAGTGCAAGCGAGAAAATAATTGTAAGGTCAATTTAAAATTGCAGAATAGGTGAGGAAGAGAATATGATACCTCCTCTTACTTGCTTCATTCTTGTACTTGAGTTGAACCCCGCTATATTTCCCTTTTGCCAAGTCACCTGAAATTGAGCAATCTCCGAGAGAAAACAAAGAAACAAATTTGCAAATAAAAGTTACAACTATTTTTTTGTGTTTTTGATTTAGGAATGCAAAGCTCAAAGTAAACATGCAATTCTTTTAATAAAATAAATCAAAGAAGAAAAAATAAAATATGAATGCAAAGTTTGGAGGTTTTCGAACCTTCCCCAAGATTAGGCTATTGCCAGGCTTAGTTGTCGTCGTCATTCGACGGCTACTACGGGTACTTGATGACTGCAAGTGCACAGATCGTTTGTAGCTAGTTTCAAAATAAAGATATCGATCCCATAGGGAGCATGAGTCTGATGTCTAAATAACTCTTGAACTAAATACATAAATAGTAATGCTAAATAACATTCTAAGTAACAAGATAAAATGCGAGTTCTGTGTAAAAGATATTTTGGGGTTTTCAAATAGGGGAACAATAAGTAAACTAAAGCTGTAAGTAAACAAGAGCATGCGATTATGATTACGAAGGTTTGCAAGATGATGGAAAGAGTTCTTGGGGAGTAGTGGATCACCGCTAGTAATTAGAAAGAGTGATCAAAATATTATAATGAATAAGACCATTTATGATATGTGTGGGAGGAGCTCCATATATGGACGAATAGGCAGCAAGCACTGCTCACATCATCCGTCATAGCCACAACAGACAATAACCGACAACCATCATGTTACTGAGCTATTAAGGGATTTCTCCCGTGGCATGGACATGGCTTGATGAGTTCTCCTTGATTCCCCAAGTTAGTACGTAAAGAATGACAACTGATTTATAGTCATAATAAGTGTTATCATCCTTCCGTCTACCAACAAGTAATCCCCTTCATCAAGTCCCACAAGAGGCAAATATTAAGGAGGTGCAAAACTCCTAACATCAAGATGAAGACAATCAACACAGACACTAATAAACAATATGACATAATAATCTTTATCTCAATTCAATCACATACTAAAGTTTCTCCAGCTCTCCAAGAACAAAGGAAACTACTCACACATAAAGGCAATCAACATCATGGATAGAATATGGATGAAGTATGATGATACAATTGGGAATATGTGCAAATCCAAGATTCAATTTAGAATTATAACAAGTAAGCAAAGGGGGTCGATGATGGAGACATTGTTGATGAAGATGACGATATAGAACAATCTGGAGGCCTTCAAGATCCTAGTCCCTTTTCCTCTTGTGTGATGGTGATGGTGTAGATCTGATTGGAGGAGGCTATGGTGGTGGCATGGCGGAAGGGCTCCGCCGTGGTGGAGAATATGGCTTAGTGGCTCTCTCTCTTGGCTCCTCCCCTCTTTATATAGGCCTTGGGGGTGCCCTAGGGTACCCACAATACCGTCATGTGACTTGGGGAAGGTTTTGGATTTTTTCTAGGGTGAAATACCGTCGTTTCCGACCTTTTTGGCAACTATACGGCGAGAGCTATACAGCCGGAATTATTGCTCCCGCTGTATAGTTGGTCGTCAAACCTTCGGTACTCCATAGTGTGTTGGCCACCATTTCTTCATACGAACTCTGTTTTGGGTGTTCTTGGGCTCGTTGGATTCGTCTCATCGAGGGATACAACCCCATTGTCTTGAATATTTATTTTTATAAGTTTGAAAACTTCACGTTTTCAACCTCTCAAATGTCTAAGTCTGGTCACTGCAGCTCCTCCATACTATGCTCTCTTTGTTCCTTTTTATCCATAATCTTCACCAACACCTACACGCATGTCATAGACAAGGAAAGTGATAAAATTCTACCTAAAATACTAAATGTGCAAAGCTCATATGAAAGTAAATGAGAACTAGAAGTCATGCATATAATGCATAACTATAGCTTAGAAGAAACATGATATGAGAGATAAATGGCACATTTTATATGGCTAAAAGATGTAGTATTTCACAGTCATCAACTTCCCCAAGCTAGACCTTGCTCGTCCTTGAGCACGAAGGGTCCATAATTAATGGTTGTGAAATAGCTTATCATTGGAAATCAATGCCTTGCATCCTTATTTCTTCTACAAGCTCGAAGAGAGAAAACATGTATTCATACAAGACAACACAAACTTAGTTATAAAGACCATTAAAGATTCATCAAAACTTATATGCTCCATGTCAATAGTGAATCTAACTTTCAAACAAACTTGCGATCCTCTTATTGCACCTTTTGTATAACTTTTCATATCATTATTTTTATAAGACAAAACTTAGTCACAAATAGATGTCAAGCATAAATAGTAATAAAGTTTATCGATTCTACCCAATCATGTCATTCAGTTAAGGCTCTCAATTGCAAACATCAGTTATTGAACTTTCATAAAGTTTATCTCTTAGTAATGAGATTTATGCCAAAAGGAAATGCGAGAACATGTCAAAAGAAGCATAGCATTAGAGTGTCTCATTTGGTCATCCACATCAATGAATTTTGGCTATCAAACACTCATTTTCTATTCTTTGTCTTTCTAAAACTTTAGTTCATCAATAATGAAATCATGCCAAAACTTAGTGTGTTTAATCAGACTGTGCAGGCTAAGAATGGATACTCGTGACCATTACCAAGGTTTCCCTTTTTGGTATAATGATTTCTCATAACGGTTAGAGGAGTATTCCCTCTTTTGCTTTGAACGCGGGCCCATGAGAATACCAATGCATACCCAAATACAACATTTCTTCTACATATGTTGGGCAACTCATAGCCAAACTCCAAGAGTTTCCTCATTTTTTTTGATTGTTCAAAGGCCAGCGGAGTTGTTACCATCCCATGTTGTGCGACAGTGGTGCAGACACGCATAAAACAATATCATACTTTAATCAATAGGTCAAGATTTTGCATGCATCGCAATTACCTCTAAACATTAGTTTCTTCAAACAAATCCTTTCAAAGAGTACTATCAAGTCGATCATCACATCTATGGTGTTGAGTATCTTTAAGGCTAAACTCTTAAGACAATTAAACAACACCTTATTTAGTATATAACTCAAAACTTTGAAATATCATTTCCAATTGAAAACTCCTTCCATAAGAAAACTATCAAGTCTATTGTTTTTGACACTATGGGGTCGAGCATAACTTGTTTATTTAAGACAAGCTATTAGGTGACATACAGCAAATTTCAAATGATCTTGATCAATTTTTTTTAAGTGTAGAGATTGTGACAATGTTTTCTAGAGGATCACAAATATTTTCACAAGCTTTATAAACAATTTGGCAAGATGCATACAATCTCTAAGTCAACTCCTATGGTGCCTATCATCAGCAAGTGTATCCCCATATAAATACAAAACTAGACTCACTTAAGCAAGCATTCATAAACAGCGGGATACATGATTGCATTAAACCTTAATCGAATATGAACATTGCATAAGACTCTACACATGCAAAAGTAACCTCCCCAAGCTTAGAAATTTGCAAGAACTAAACTTGAGTATATCACACAAAAAAAGAGAAAATACATTTTCCAAAAGAGTGTGATAAGTGGTTACCTCCCCAAGATTAGTTGAAAACAAGGGTGACACACTTTACCATTGAGGTATAAGTAACCTCTCTTTTGATGGACAAAGAACCTTTGATTTAATGTATATTTCTTGATATAGCCTGGTGGCTGCCTTCCTTGAGAACCTGTTTGGAAACTAAGAAGAAAATAAAACATTTTGTGTTTTTGAAGGCACGGGGGTTAGCTCAAAAGTGATAAAAATACAAGTCCCACTTAGTCGGTTCATCAACCTAAGCACCACGCTTCAGTCAACAAACTAGGTCCAAGAGTTGTACATACTCCCAGATTTTGTTGAAGTTCAAGTGAGACAAAATATGAAACACGAGTGTGCAGCCCCTATGTGCTTATTAAAAGAGGTTCGAGTTGGAAAGTTTTACCAGATATTAATATGTAGGCATGTTGAATTGAAGCAACTGAGTGGCTCAAGCGAGTGTGTTTGCACGGTTGGCACTACCATACACATCTTCACACAAGGTTTAAGTCCCTGCGAAAATAATACACAAAATAAAAGACATCAGTTTGGTGTACGAATGAAGTTCGTTCACCCAATCGACAAAAGTAAAAAAGAAAACATGAACTTCTATAGAGAATTACAGTCTAGGAGGTTTATGAGGTAGAATTTTATTGCTTACATATGCTCGGCTTCTCTAGATCATGGGAAAAGCTCCCAGGTGGTGTTTCGAGGTTTTTAGAAGAAGAAAGAATAAAATTTTGAGCAATGATTACCTTCCAGTTCGCGTTTCAGGGGTTTTCCCAACTATATGGGTGCAACTATACGGCCGGGTCGCTAAACTTATTGTACTTTGGAAAAGAATTTTGACGAAGGCATCGATATCTATACGACCAGAATTATCCGGCTGGAATTTTTGTTCCCGCCGTATAATTGGTCGTTAAACCTTCTGTACCCTTCGAAAGAAATTTGATAAATGCATCAATATCTATACGACTAGAACTATACGACCGAAATTTTTATTCCCGCCATATAGTTGGTTGTTAAAGGTACTGTAGTCGTCAAAAAAATTTGATTTCTTCGAGAATTCTTTCTTAATCTAAAACTTAGAGAAACACCATGTTTTGACAGAAAAATGATAGTCTAAATTGTCGACCAACAATAGCATGTATAAAACAGGAATTTTAGTACCACTGAGTTATGCAACACATAGTAACAATAAATTCTACCTTTTGAAAACTACAACAAGATAACTCTAATAGCAAATCATTCAAAGAATAAAAATGTCAATGCAACATGAATGCATCAAGACTCAAGACACAAAACTAAAAAAGACACCTAATGACTTCCGGGTTGCCTCCCGGGAAATGCTTTCTTATAATCAAGTAGCCAGGCTTTTCTCCATTTTTATTTCAATAGATAGGAGCGTGAGAATTATTTATTCATACCTCCAAAAGTGGTTCGGAGCACTTACTATTATAGCCTGGTCGAAGTCTCACCCGCTTACAATGCATCAGAGTAATGTAGATAAATGTGTTATTGCTCACAAATGATGATTGATGCGCCATGTGTGGTGAGCATACCTCCCTAGATAGCTTCAACAAAAGGATTAGATATTTATATATAAATTCAAACCTTTTACCTTTAATAGCATCATCGAGATACAATTCATAGTACTCTTCTTGGACTACAATATCACGAGGGAACACTTCATAATATTCATCTTTAGAAGAAGGAACAATTCAAAAGTGTCTCTATTCTCTAGTTCATCACCCTTGTTATCAAGTTCATCAGTTCTAGAGTTATCAAGCCACTCATGAAAAGAAGCATCATCAACAAATATTTCATCAAAGATATGCTCTCCCGAAACCTGCTCATTAATACTACAAGGATTTATCTCTAGTTCATCATTATTAGTGTTCTCCAAATGAGTATCTAGGCATAAAGCCTCCGCAGATAAATTATCTCCAGTTTCAACACAATAAGAATCATTACTAGAGACTGAGGCATCATAAACAAACTTATTATTAGTAGAATGATGTTTGTCTTCAACCTCGCCTTTTTGGTGTTCCTCCTCGTTATCCAGTGGTTCCTGCAAAATGTTAGTTTCAGGAACTATTGTTTTACATAGCTCCTTACTCTGTATCACAAGTGCATTCCTACTAAAATGTTCTTGACAATAATTGACAATATAATCCATAATATTATGATACCTTGCTAAATCCACATTATCGCTACTCTTCATAATAATACCAAATTTTCTAAGCAACTCATGAGACCCTTCATAAACTATGTATTCCAAGAGTTTTACATTATTACCGTTTATGTGAGTATTGGTTGATAAAAAATCATTAAAGAGAGGAATGCATTCATAATCATAAAGCTTGTTAGGCTTACCATTATATTGCATCATCCCTTCGAATAAACTTAACAAATTACCATAATAGTAATCCTCCTGCTTCCACATGTCCATTAGTTGCATATCCTCAAGGATTAGTGGTTCTTCTTCATGTTCATCTTCTTCTTGGGAAGGAGATTTATCCTTATCCAATGGTATTTCCTGCAAACCATTAACATAGGGCACTACGGTTCTACTCTGTGCCTTCATAATAAGTGCATTCTTACTGAAATGTTCTTGACAATACCAAGAAATACGTTGCAGGATTTCATAAGCTGATTTTATGAGAACACTATCTTCACTATTAATACGTGATATGACATGTATTATCAACTCATGGGAACCTTCAAAGATATCTAATACTTCACTAATAACATCACCATTATTATAAGACACCAAAGATTGATTAAAGGTATCAGAGCATTGATGCGGCTCAGTTGTAGAGCTTCGTTGGGATACCCCAAGAGGAAGGTATGATGAGCACGACAACAAGTTTTCCCTCAGTTATGAAACCAAGGTTATCGAAAGAGTAGGAGCAAGGAAACAACTCCAAGGTGTTGCTAACAACTTAATCCTGCACAACACAAACTCAAGACTTTGCCCCAACTTACAGTGAGGTTGTCAATCTCACTGGTTTGCTGAAAACAAAGGATTAAACGTATAGTGTGGAAGGTAATGGTTGCTTGTAGAAAGTAAACGGTAATAGTAGATGATGTAACAATGGTAAAGATTGGACCAGGGTCCACAGTTCACTAGAGGTGTTCTCCTTAAGATAAATAACATAACATGCTGGGTGAACAAATTACAGCGAGGCAATTGACATGACTGAGCAAGGCATAACAATGCAAATACTAGACATCATGATTCCTATGAGATTTGATTGGGAATTACAACAATATACATAGACCGCCATCCAACTGCATCTATGACTAGTAATCCACCTTCAGGTTATCATCCGAACCCCCTCCAGTATTAAGTTGCAAGCAACAGATAACTGCATTAAGCAATGTGTGTAAACTAAACAATACAATTGTTCCATGAACAAAAGATTGTTGTTTTGTCCCTAGTATCAACAACACATCTATAACCTTAGAGATTCCTATCACTTCCCCAGATTTAGTAGAGGCATGAACCCACTATCGAGCATAAATACTCCCTATTGGAGTCACTAGCATCTACTTGGCCAAGATAGCTACTAGAAACAGAGAACATGCAAGATCACAAATAACACAGACATGATAGAATCAATAATCAATCTGACATAGCAATCTCAATATCCATCGGATCCCCGCAAACACAACATGTATGATTACAAATAGATGATCTTGATCATGAACGGGGCTCACAATATCTAAACATGATAGCACAAAGGAGGAGAAACAACCATCTATCTACTGTATGGACCCATAGTCCAAGGGTGAACTAGTCACACATCATACCGGAGGTTGACATGGTGATGAAGAAGGCCTCCGGGATGATCTCTCCCCTCTGGCAGGGTGCCGGGAAGAGCTTCAATCCCCCCGATCTAGGGACGATGGTGGAGGCGGCTACAGACAAAATCAAAAATTGTATCAAGCATTGAAACGAAATTAGTGCCCAAGTTTCATACATTGAGGACATATTATTGGATCGTCTATTGTATCCGAAGAAATTAACTTTTTAGCATATTCCACTATCTGGGAATACATTTCTCTTACCGTCATATTGCTCACTTGTTCTTCAAAATACTCATCCTCCTCTTCCATTGAGGATTCCTGTCCCATGTTAATAGCATCACACTATTCATAGAAAGATTCATCTTCTAGTCCCTCACCAAAGTCCCCAAAATCACTGTCTAGGCTTGAATCCTCCTGAAAATAATCATCATAAGTTTGGGACTTATAGAAATCATTACTAGATAATGAGATATAGTTTGCATGAATAATATTTGTGTGTGGAAAGTTATTTTTAGAAGTAGGAGAGTTAAGTGGTTGATCAAGTTGCTCCTCTTCATTCTTACAAAGATAATTCACAAATAGTTCAGCGATAGTCTTACCTTCGGGATTACCTTCCACTAGTTGAGAGGGTGCAACGTCAAGTGCCACCTCTTTATTAACAACATGTTCCGGTGGTTTAGGTGGAGGCGCTTTGAGTGGAGTTACCTCCACATTATCTTTTGGAGCACCCTGCAAAAGGTTAGATTCTTCCATGGCAGTTTTAATCTGCCCAACAATAAATTCATTATCATGGAAGTTATCTTAGCAATAGCAGAATATAGGGTGAACTTCTTTATAGATCAACTGTATATCTCTTAAACGAAATAACAACTCTTTGCAACCAGTAAAAAGCACAAATTGTAACGTGTCCTCCCTAGCAAGGCATTTAAACACATATCTATTATAGTTTGCTAGTTCGCGTATCAAAATTATACTTACATTGATAATTGAGGTGATCTGGAGATCCGCAATAATCACAACATAACTGATAAGAGGCTCATAGTGTGGATGAATACTTGTCCACCCAAGTCAACCATTCTTTTAATATGCCTTGCCTCTTAATAATATCTCCCAAAGTCCTTCCCTTTGACTCCTCCATTATAGATTTCATCTGTTGAAAGGTAGTTATCTCAGAAGATATGATTAGTAACAAATATTTTTATGAGTTTTTGGTTTGTAAACAAAATAAAAAATACAAATTAAGAAAATAAATAAAGCTTTAAACAAAATCTAACAAAAATAAAATAAATGAGCAGAAGCTAAAAGACCTACAACGCTTAGCTCCCTGGCGCGACACCAGAAAATAGCTTGATGACTGCAAGTGCACAGATCGTTTGTAGCTAGTTTCGAAATAAATATATCGATCCCATAGGGAGTGGGAGTCTGAAGTCTAAATAACTCTTGAACTAAATACTGAAATATTAATGCTAAATAACATTCTAAGTAATAAGATAAAATGCGAGTTTTGTGTAAAATATTATGTTGGGTTTTCAAATAGGGGAACAATAAGTAAACTAAAGTTGTAAGTAAACAAGAGCATGCGATTATGATTACGAAGGTTTGCAAGATAATGGAAAGAGTTCTTGAGGAGTAGTGGATCGACCGCTAGTAATTAGAAAGAATGATCAAAATTATTATAATGAATAAGACCATTTATGGTATGTGTGGGAGGAGCTCCATATATGGATGAATATGTAGCAAGCACTGCTCACATCATCCGTCATAACCACAACAGACAATAACCGACAACCATCGTGTTACTGCGCTATTAAGGGATTTCTCCCGTGGCATGGACATGGCTTGATGAGTTCTCCTTGATTCCCCAAGTTAGTACGTAAAGAATGACAACTGTTTTATAGTCATAATAAGTGATATCATCCTTCCGTCTACCAACATGTAATCCCCTTCATCAAGTCCCCGCAAGAGGCAAATATTAAGGAGGTGCACAACTCCTAACAGCAAGATGAAGACAATCAACACAGACATATAATGAACAATATGACATAATAATATTTATCTCAATTCCATCACATACTGGGGTTTCTCCATCTCCCCAAGAACAAAGGAAACTAATCACATATGAAGGCAATAAACATCATGGATAGAATATGGATGAAGTATGATGATACAATTAAGAACAAGTGCATATCCAAGATTCAATCTAGAATTACAACAAGTAACCAAAGGGGATCGGTGATGGAGATGTTGTTGAAGATGACGATATAGATCGATGTGGAGGCCTTCAAGATCCTAGTCTCTTCTCCTATTGTGTGATGGTGATGGTGTAGATCTGATTGGAGGAGACTATGGCGGTGGCACGGTGGCAGGGCTCCTCCGTGGTGGAGAATATGGCTTGGTGGCTCTCTCTTGGCTCTTCCCCTCTTTATATAGCCTTTGGGGGTTCCCTAGGGTACCCACAATACCGTCATATGACTTGGGAAAGGTTCTGGAGCCTTTCTAGGGTGAAATCCCGTCGTTTCCAGCCTTTTTGGCAACTATACGTTGGGAGTTATATGACCAGAATTATTGCTCCCACCGTGTAGTTGGCCGTCAAACCTTTGGTACTCCGCGGTGTTTGGGCCGCCATTTCTTCATACGAACTCCGTTTTGGGTGTTCTTGGGCTCGTTGGATTCGTATCGTTGAGGTATACAACCCCATGGTATTGGATATTTATTTTTATAAGCTTTAAAAAATCACTTTTCCAACCTCTCAAATGGCTAAGTCTGGTCCCTGCAGCTCCTCCATACTATGCTCTCTTTGTTCCTTTTTATCCATAATCTTCACCATCGCCTCAATACATGTCATAGACAAGGAAACTGATAAAATTCTACCTAAACTACTAAATGTGCAAAGCTCATATGAAAGTTAATGAGAACTAGAAGTCATGCATATAAGGCATAGCTATAGCTTAGAAGAAACATGATATGAGAGAGATAAATGGCACATTTTATATGGCTAAAAGAGGTGGTATTTCACATACATCAGTACTGCTGGTAGAAGTCGGCGAAGTTGGTCATGAAGTGACTGAATGTCGTGGCGGTGGCACGGCAGATGCCATGGGTAGGCTAAAGTATGGGGCCAATGGATGCTAGAGGGATCTTGGGAGGGAAGATGTAGTTGATTCTACACACAGAAGACTAACGTAAAGATCTTTGTTTCTCCTTTCTTGGGCTACAAGTGTTCCTTGAGCTGTATACAAGTGGAGAAGAAGAACTTTACCAGACTAACGGTACCAAATAAGTCGATGCCCTTCTCAGAGTCCAAGCCTCTCCTTATAAAAGGGAGCCTTGGCTCCTCTAGGGCTGACGTGGCAAGCATATTCGAGGAATATGCTTGTCCCAATATAGTAATTCGGCGACCTCATTTCCGTGTCGCCCTTCTAATGACGGCAAGGTTCTAGAGAACCCCACCTGCACGCCTCGGGCTCCAGGACTGTCACCTCCGTGACCTCCTTCTGCCCTTCTGTCGCTTTGTGCCTTGTCCTTTGTGTTTGGCTCTGCTCAGATTCTTCCTAGCCCGTGACTAGAGTTTGACTATAGGCACCTCCTTCTCCTGCAAGCTTCATGTCATTCGGCCCTGTCTCGCTTAACTCGGCTTGGCCTTTACCTGCAATTATATTATTCGGGCTGACCCGGCTGACTTACACAGTACATCGGCCGGGTAACGTATTGCCCCTCTCTTAAATGTCCTGCTCGTGCTTACCTCGGCCGATCTTTACAGGATTCGGCCGATTTAGACAGTAACTCGGAATTGGACGGGGAACTTCCTTTTGTCTTTCCCCGTCCTGACCCTATCCGGGGTCACCTCCCCAACATTAGTCCCCGAAGCTGGTATGGTCCTGCCTATAACCTCGGCCGGGCCATATCAGTTTCCCAATATTCGTTTCTCCTTGTTTCCGAGTTACTTTTCCCTCGTCCAAGGTATCTGCGCATCTTCTCGCGTACGCCTCGTCCTACGTGTCACACTCATCATTGTTTCTCTAGTTTTTTGTTCCTCTACAGTGCCCACTGAAAGGCTACAGTAATTACTGCGCCTGTCGCGTCGGCGCTGCAACGCCTCGCGCACCGTTTTCGTCAGGGATCCTGATCCTTTCTTGCATCGTGTGGTCGTTGGTGCGGTTCCACTCAGCGGCGTGCGGTTATTCCGCACACACGATCTACACAGTTAAAACCCGCACGCATGATCCCACTACCACTTAGGCCGCGTGGTTATAAAGAGGGGCACGGGGCTGGGGGATTTACTTTCCTCCTCCGCTTACCGTTGCCCTTCTTCCTCCTCTCCCTTATGTGCCTGTTCGTGCTCCCGCCGCCGTGCGCCCATCGGAATCTTCGATGGCGAGGCCCCAATCGTTCTGCTCCATCGACCTCGTCCCTGTATACTTGCTCCGGCGCCGTTGCCGGTGAGTTTATCTGGTCTCACTGCCTAGTTTATCCTCTAGGCGCGTCTGCTTCTCTTCAGATTTCCCGCGGCGGTTCCTTTTCTGCTCCGCCGCTGTTTTTGCCTAGGATCACGACAGGGCCTTGCAGTTCTAGGCTTTGCTCCGCCGCTAGTTCATCTTCCGTAGATTCTTCCGGCGACCCTATGTCGAGCTCCGTTATCAGCGCGCTCATTGAGGATGACAATGCAGCGTCTGGGCCTGAGCGGGGCTCCTGGCAGGGTTCTTCCGTTACCCACCGAGAGGTTGATTGGTTAATCCGAACTCGCCGGATTCCTGCCGAGGTATCCTGTCGCTTACCCGGTAGTGAATCTTCTCTCGTTCTTAACGAGGGCGAGTACGTCGTCTTTATGTCCCACTTTGCTCGCGGGTTTGGTCTCCCCCTTAGCGATTTCGCTAGGGAGTTTCTTGATTACTTTGGCCTGCAGCCGCATCATCTTCCGGCTAATGCCATTGCTTCTCTTTCCGCCTTTATCTCTGCCTCGGAAGGATACTTCGGCCTATGGCCTTCTGTGCATGTTTGGTCAAAGTTCTTTCAGATCCGATCCAATGTCGTCCCAAACAAATCCCTTCAACCTTCCCAGACAAATCGTTCTTTTATGTCAAGAATTCTGGGAAGGAAGACAGGATTCGGCTTCCTGCTTTTTCCATTGGCCCTCCTTCCAAGAAGAACTGGACTTATAATCCAAGGAAAAGCCATGCTCTGGCCGAGGCCTTTGATATTCGGCTGAAGGAACTGATCTGCTCCGGGCTACGTGGCGAGAATCTGATGACCACCTTCGTCAGCAGCCGGATCTGTCCATTTCAGAAATGCACGCATAAGCTCTGCTATATGAGCGGTCCCCTTGATCCCAATCGAGTCTCAACGGTGGAGCTTGATAATTATCTTATCTTCAAGCGCGTCTGGGCTATCTTTAAGACGGAGATGCCGGAGGACTGGGCCTGGGGATTGAAGCTGTTCACCCGCGAGCATCCCCCTCCCAGAGTAAGTTCCCGCAGTTGTGTTTTGCCTTTTAATGGCATCTGTGATTTCTCTTGTTAATTTCTCTCTTTCTTTTCCTGCAGAGGTTTGAGGAGCAGAAGATCGAGGATGCCGAGGTTTTGTCCCTCCCGTGGCCCGCAGATCGGAACACCCCGGATAGCGGGGAGACTGACTCGGAGGAGTTCATTCCCAATTCGGACCTTGCTCCGGCTCGTGCCCGTGGCAAGACCCCGGCCCACAAGGAGGAAGGTGATTCGGACGAGGTCCAAGTTCTTGAGGTAGTTGCCGCAATGCCAATTTCTTATGCATTTCCGGCCTCTACTTTCTCAGCTAATCCGGCCGGTCAGGTTCACAACGCCGAGCCTCTCGCCTCCCGACCTCCTGTTACCTCGGGGAAACGTAGCGCTCCAGCTGGTGCCTCGGAAGCCGCTCCCAAGAAACGAATGAAGAAGTCAACCCAGCACCCTCCAAAGCGTAAAACTATGCCCGGGGTTACTGGGTGAGTTGCTTTTTATTTGTATTTCTTGTTTCTCTCTTTCTGCATTTTGACCTGACCTTTTTTGCCTTTGCAGAGCTCCTCTTTCTGTTAAGCCTAGTGGTCCTAGAATGACGAGTCACACGACTCGGCCGCCTTCTCCTCCGCCTCCTGAAGATACTAGAGTTCCTAGTCCTGCTCGCGTTGACTCTCCTCCCGCTCCGAATCAGACGTCATCTCGCCAGGATGCGCCTGAGGTCTCTCCTATTGATGCCGATACAACTCGGCCAGTAGATATTTCTACTGAGCCTGCTGCCTCCTCCGTGAATCCCGAAGTTTCCCCTGAGATCCCTTCGACCCACACAGCCTTTACTGCGACTCCGACTCTAGCCGAGGGTACCAATATCTCGGCGCCCTCAGAAACCGTAATCCCTCCGGCCCCCAAAGATGCCATTCCAAGTGCCGAGGTAACGACTCCTGCCGATGCCTCTTCTAAGGCAAGAAAGGTCATTGTCACCAAGCCTCCCTCATCTCAGAAAGGGCTTGCTAGCTCTTCTCAGCCTACAATTGCTGATGCGCTGCGCAAGGGGGTTTCTTCTGCCAAGACTATTGTTACCCCGGCAGCTGATACACAACTCGCTCTTCACAAGAGTCCCACGGTGGCGGTGGCTACACAACACGTCCGCGGTAAAGTCCTGACTCGTACGGAGAGTGGGAACAGCCTCGGCTCGTTGGTTGAGTATGCCAACAATTGGAACGCTGCTGATCAGCTTGAGGGCAATGCAAGCAGCTAGCCATTTCAACTCTCCGACATCAGCAGTCGCTTACATTTGGCTGCCAAGATCGTTCTTGACAGCGACAAGATGAATGAGGTAATTGTTTTTATGGACGTTTGATTAGTCATTCGAATGATATTATATATACTCTAGTCCCCGAAGCTTGCAACCGAATAATTTGTTATTTGTTTGGAAGTTTTATTAGGCTTTGCCTGGTCCAGTTTTGTCTTAGTGTTCGAATATCCATCCACCTAGATCCGAATTAAGCTTTGCTTGATTTGGATCTGTCTGAGCTTCGAATATCCAGCCACCTAGATCCGAGTTAAGCTTTGCTTGATTCGGATTTGTCTGATCTTCGAATATCCAACCACCTAGATTCGAGTTAAGTTTTTCTTGACTCAGATCTGTCTTAGCTTCGAATATCCAGCCACCTAGATTCGAGTTAAGTTTTGCTTGACTCGGATCTGTCTTAGTTTCGAATATCCAGCCACCTAGATCCGAGTTAAGTTTTACTTGACTCGGATCTGTCTTAGGTTCGAATATCTAGCCACCTAGATCCGAGTTAAGTTTTGCTTGACTCGGATCTGTCTTAGGTTCGAATATCTTATTGCTATTTGTTTTGTTGCTTAGGTTGCGCATGACCGGCGGACCGCCGAATTCCAAAGGCTGCTTTTCGCACATAAAAAATTGCAAGATAAGTATGAGAAGGTCATTCCCGTGGTGAAGAAAGTTGGTAAGTTAACAAACTTTTGCATTATCCCTAAAGTTCTTGTTGTTTTGGACGTGAGGTGTTAGCTCATTTTGCTGGTAAATAGGTAACATCAACAATCTTAATATCCGTCTTGAGAAGAAAATCAAGGCCCTGGAAGGTTAGTTACTCTTTTTCTTTACAGATTTCCATTTGAAATGTGCACCGGGTTTCTTTTAACCCTTTTGGCTTTGGTAAAGCCGAGTTACGAACTTTTGCAGCGTCACATCAAGACTGCATACCCATGCCTGATATGATGCTGCATTTTTTAGAACAAGCCGCTACTCACTCGGCGCAGCTGAAAGATAAAGATGACGAGATAATTCGCTTGCGCGCCGAGGTGGAGTCCCTCAAGCTCTCTCAGAAGTATGAGTTAGATAAAGTTGACCAGGAGTTCTCCGAGGAGAAGAATCGGCTAGCTCTGCAATTGCAGAAAAATAAAGAACTCCTCGAGGCTGCCGAACTCAAGACACGGGCGATGAACGAGGAGACCACTCGCTTTGAGAAAACTAAGGGTGACTGGGCTCAAGATCTTCAGAGAATGCTGAACTATATTCACCGTAAGCCTCTGACCGTGGCCGAGTTATCTTTTTCTCTTTCTTACTGTTGACCGATGTACTTTTATTTTGCGCAAACCATTTTCCAGAAGCTAAGCTCGTGAGCTATAGGGCGGTGGTTAATGCTCGTGTGCGCCGAGGTGTTCCCGCTGATGCGAGCCTAGAATACTTGATGGAAGATTACTTGGTTGCCGTTGGCGCTGCCGTTGGTCCGATGAAGATTATGGGCAGGGACTTGGTGCAGGCAGCCATTCGGGCCTACCATGTTCTCTGGCCGAATACTTCTGGGACTCCTGATATTGATGAGATCAAAATACTGGTGGAAAGATTGATGGCATCCCAGAACCAGTTAAATCTCTGGAGGGAATCCGCTGGACGAGCTGGTGCTGATATGGCGCTCACAGTCGTTATGTCATGGTATGAGGATATTTACCTTGATACCTTGATAAATTTGCGCACTGGCTCCCGTTGGGTTGAAGATCCAGAATTCGTCGCTCGCCGACAAGCTCGTGCCTTCCAGCTTGTGGAGTATGCGGACGTGCATAACTGGATTGAAGGGCCGAGTTTCCTTTCTAACCCGGCGGATGAGGTCGAAGTTGAAGATGCCTCTGATGATAATTCAGCCAACCAGGGCGAGGATGAGGGCGACTCAGATACTTCTGGTGATTCCAGCGCAAGCTCAGATGGCAATGGCGACGCGCGATCCTCCTCCAAAGGGACTGGGCATTCTCAAGCTCAAGCTGATGTTTCTCAACAGCCCCGGGCTTCCCCCGAAGTCGCTCCTAGTTCTGTGGAGGGCGAAGCAACTTCGGGCGAGGTGCCGTCTACCTCGGAGCGCCCAGTACCTGACCAAGTCGCTGCCCCTTAGGTTTAAAAAACTCTAAGTCGTTTCTTATCCCCGGTATGCCGGGCGTATGATGTGTGTGAAACAATTGTCCGACTTTCTGTGTGGTATGAAACTCTTTTGCCTCTTGCCGCTGAGGCACACATGGTTGTGATCGTTATTACTCTGTTTGAACTGATCCTGTTTGTTTAAATCTTTGCTTTGGTGTCCTTCAATTTCTTAAGTTCGGATTGTGTGTTTGCCTTTGTCCTACCGTAGTTCGGCATCTAATATTGCCTGACCTTGATAAACTTGACAACTCAACCATTGTGTTCTTGAATTCTATCCAAGATGTAAATCTCGAAGGCCATATTTGGGGAGAGCGAAATAATATCACTCTGGGTGCCGAAGTTTGATACCCATTTTTGTAACAAGGGACAACTGTGGGGCAATTCCCTAATCACTGCTCTAGAAATCGAGACTTAACACATCACTAAAAATGCGAAATAATATTGTGCAGTCCCCGAGTCATTGCTCGAGGTGCCGAGGTTTAATACATAACCCAAACTCAAAAACAAAATATGGCAGTCCCCGAGTCATTGCTCGAGGTGCCGAGGTTTAATACATAACCCAAACTTAGAAACAATATAGGACAGTCCCCGAGTCACTGCTCAAGGTGCCGAGGTTTAATACATAACCCAAACTTAGAAACAATATAGGACCATCCCCGAGTCACTGCTCAAGGTGCTGAGGTTTAATACATAACCCAAACTTAGAAACAATATAGGACAGTCCCCGAGTCACTACTCAAGGTGCCGAGGTTTAATACATAACCCAAACTGAAAAACAAAATATGGCAGTCCTCGAGTCACTGCTCAAGGCACCGACGTTTAATACATAGTTGATACTTCGTCCTGAAGCGTCACTTTACAACGTGTCATAGATGACTCCTACGAGTAAAATGGACGAAGTAAAGCCACGTTCCATGGTCTTTTCGATTCTTTGCCGGCTTTGTCTGCCTTGTTCTTTCCTGGTGATTGAGAATCAATTCGGTAATACGTATCATTGTGCAATGCTTTGCTCACGATGAACGGTCCTTCCCATGGGGGTGATAGTTTGTGCATGCCGGCCGTGCGTTGCACTAACCGAAGAACCAAATCTCCTTCTTTAAACACTCTTGGATTTACTTTCTTGCTGTGATATCGTCGCAAGTCCTGCTGATAAATAGCTGATCTTGATAGTGCCAACTCCCTGGCTTCTTCTAGCAGATCGACATCATCTTGCCGAGCTATCTCATTTACCTCAGCGGTTGTATACTGGGCAACCCTTGGCGAGTCATGTATTATGTCGGCTGGAAGCACGGCTTCTGCCCCATATACCAGAAAAAATGGTGTATACCCTGTTGACCTGTTTGGGGTAGTTCTGAGGCTCCATAGTACTGCTAGTAGTTCCTTAATCCAACACCCTGCCGACCTTTGCAGTGGTTCGACGAGTCATGGTTTTATTCTGGACAATACTAGTCCATTAGATCTTTCTACTTGCCCATTAGATGCTGGGTGAGCCACCGAGGCGACATCTAGTCTTATGTGTTTTTCTTGACAGAATCTACCGAAGGCTCCTTCAGCAAAGTTTGTACCATTGTCTGTAATAACACTGTGTGGGTAACCATATCTCAAGATAACATCTTTGAGGAATTTTACTGCTGCGGGCCCATCACACTTCTTTATTGGTTTTACTTCAATCCATTTTGTGAATTTGTCGACCATGACTAGGATGTGGGTCATCCCGCCCCGGGCCGGCTTGAATGGTCCCACCATATCTAAGCACCATACAGAAAATGGCCAAGTAATTGGTATTGTTTTTAACTCGGACGATGGCATATGTATCTTGCTGGCATATCTCTGGCATCCATTACACTTTTCCACCAGTTCTTTGGCCTCTTTCAATGCTGTTGGCCATTAAAATCCATGCCTGAATGCTTTGGCCACTAAAGCTCTAGACGAGGCGTGATGCCCGCATTCTCCTTGATGTATATCTAGGAGGATCTCCTGGCCTTCCGCCAAACTCACACATCTTTGCAACACGCTTGTGACGCTCCTTTTATACAGCTCATTGTTTATGATTGTATAAGTTTTAGCTCTTCTCACTGTCTGTCTAGCCAATACCTCGTTATTCGGCAAAATCGCATCTTTAAGGAAAGAAAATATGGGTTGCGCTCATGTTGGTATGATTTTTTTGGGGTAATCTCACTATCTATTTCCATATTTTCCGCCGACATAACTACCTCGGATTTTTCCATATCCATCCGTGCCTCGGCCGGGTTCATTTTTGGAAATTCCGGGTTACATTCCTTGTCAATTTCCATCGGCATACTATCCTCTCTTGATTTTGCCGGAATAAAGATGGATTCGGACTCTGGTGATGGTGTTATTGACGGTTTTCTCAGGTGATCTAGGGCGATACCTGGGGGAATTGATTGCCTGGTTGATCCGAGTTTTGACAATGTGTCTGCGGCGTCGTTTTCTGCCCGAGGTATATGATGAAATTCACATCCATCGAAGTATCCGCTGAGTTTTTGCACATGAAACCTATATAAGGCCATATTGGCATCTAGCGCATCCCAATTTCCTGAGACTTGTTGTACTACTAGATCCGAATCTCCGTAGCATAAGATTCGGCGTATCCCAATCTCTTTTGCCACCTTCAATCCATGGACGAGTGCTTCATATTCGGCTACATTGTTTGATGCGGCAAAATGTATTTGCAGCACATATTTCAGCTGATCTCTTTTTGGCGAGGTTAACACTATTCCTGCCCCCAAACCGTTTCTTAGTTTGGAACCGTCGAAATGCATCGTCCAATAACTCGGATCTGGTAATGGTGGCTCATATTGTACCTCGGCCCAATCCATGAAGAAGTCGGCCACTGCCTGAGATTTAATTGCATCTCGCCTATCGAATTGCGGAGCATAAGGTGATAGTTCAATTGCCCATTTTGCTATTCGACCGCTTGCATATTTGTTGCTCAATATGTCAGCTATGGGTGCTTCACAGATCACTTTGATCGGGTGCTCTTCGAAGTAATGTTTAAGTTTCTTTGCCGACATGTACACTCCATACGTCATCTTCTGATAATGTGGGTAGTTTTGCTTTGAGGCTGATAGTACCTCACTTAAGTAATATACTGGCCTCTGTACCGATTTTTCATCTTCAATCCGCTCCACCACGATCACATCACTTACTACTCTGTTCGTGGTGGCTATGTAAAGTAACATTGGCTCTTTTGACAATGGAGAGGCCAAGATTGGTGCTGTGACCAACATCTTCTTTAGTTCATGGAACGCATTATCTGCTTTTGGCGTCCAAATGAACTTATCAGATTTTTTCATCAGTTGATAAAGTGGTAATGCTTTCTCTCCCAGCTGACATACAAATTGGCTAAGCGAGGCTAGGCAACCTGTGAACTTCTGTACATCATTTAGACATCTCGGCAATTCCATCCTTTCTACTGCTCTTATCTTAGTTGGGTTGGCCTCTATACCTCGGCTAGATACGAGAAAACCGAGTAGTTTTCCAGCCGGTACACCGAAAGTGCATTTTTCTGGGTTAAGCTTCATTCGGAACCTTCTCAAGTTTGCGAAAGTCTGCCGAATATCATCCAGTAGCATTTTGCTTTCTTTGGTTTTGATAACCACATCGTCTACATATACTTGTACATTTTTTCCTATCTGGTCATGCAGACATTTTTGCATACATCTCTGGTACGTTGCCCCTGCGCTACGCAGGCCGAATGGCATGGTGTGATAGCAATAAGCCCCGTACGGGGTAATAAACGCAGTCTTTATTTGATCGGCCAGATTTAATGGTATCTGGTGAAAACCAGAATACGCGTCTACAAATGATAACAATTCACAACCAGCGGTCGAATCAATGACCTGGTCTATTCTAGGTAAAGGAAAAGGATCTTTTGGACACGCCTTGTTCAGGTTCATGTAGTCAATACACATTCGCCATACAATGGCTACATTTGGATCATCCTTCTTCTTTTCCACTAGCACTGGGTTTGATAGCCAATCCGGATAAAACACCTCCATGATGAACCCGACCGCAAGGAGCCGAGCTATCTCATCCCCTATTATTTTTCTCCTGTCTTCGACGAAGCGGCGGAGAGGTTGCTTCACCGACCTTGCTCCTGGCCTTACATTCAGAGAGTGCTCAGCCAACTCCCTTGGCACACCTTGCAAATCCTGAGTTGACCATGCAAAGATATCCCGATTCTCACGGAGGAAGTTGGTGAGCTTGCTTTCCTATTTAGCATCTAGGCCGGCACCAATGGTGACGGTACGCTCTGGGAACTGCTCATCTATCTGGAACTTTTTTGTTTCGTTAGTCGGCTAGAAAGAGACACTTCCATGCGGATTGGCCAATGCCGGCATATTCAGTTGTGCCGACTGAGCGAGGGCCGCTACTTCCTGAATCCTTCTTTTTTCTCTTGCTATTACCAATGACTCGGCCAGGTTTGATCCGGCTGAAGCACATTCCATTGACTTCCTGTAATCTCCTGCTACTGTTATCACCCCTTGTGGTCCGGGTAATTTCATTTTCAAGTAATTTATGTGGCAGCTGCTCAAGAATTTGGCTAATGCCGGCCGTCCGAGTAGAGCATGATAACAACTTTCTAGATCCACCACCTCAAACTCCAAATTTTCTGCTCTACAGTTATCCCTTGTGCTGAATAACACATCCACTCGAACCTTCCCAATGGGTTCGCATGAAAGCCCTGGCACTATTCCATGGAACATGGTTCTCGTGGATTGCAGCATATTCTGCGATATTCCGAGTTTATGCATTGTATCCTTGTACATGATATTGATACTGCTGTAGGGGTTCGTAGCATGGAAAACAAAATTTTCTACCGCATACAAACAAACAAGCCAAGATCTATCTACTAGATTGTAGCAACGAGTCGATGGAATAACTTACCCTCGAAGATTCCAAAGCGGTTAACGAGAGCAGATTCTCGTGGGTGATGTAGTCGTACTCTTTCCGATCTCAAGATCGCGTAGACGATCCTTCCAGCGCCGCGTTCCCGCAGCGCTCCCGCAGTCGGTCACACGTTCGGTACTCGACGAAGACCTTCCTCTCCCTTGTTCCAGCAGGCAGCGGAGGTTGTAGCACTCTCCTCGCGATTCCGGCAGCACAACGGCGTGGTACCGGAAGTAGAGGGGAAATCCCGCAGGGCTTCGCCTTAAGCCGGTGCGAGTATGGTGGAGCTTATGAGAGAGGCTATTAGTGGTCTAGTAATTAGACACACCAATTAGAAGGCTCTAAACCAATTAGAAGGCTCTAAACCGCTGGCTAAAGCAATTAGAAGCTCTAAACCAAAACGGCTCTAAACCGGAGATTAGAGGTGGAAACTTGTGTGTGCTAGGAGGGAGCCTTGCCCCTCCTTATATAGGTGGGAGGGCTGGCCGGCCAAGGGGAGGGAGTGGAGTCCCTCCCCAACTCGGCTTGGGTGGGGTGCCGGCTTGGGGAGGACTCCCTCCCCAACTCGGCTTCACCTCCTCCTCTTTTCCCACTTCCCAAAATTGCCGTTTGACTTTCAAACTAGCCGTTTGACTTTTTCAATTTAGGATTTAAATAAACCCTTTATTTTGGACAGCAAGAACACCTAGTACATGATGCAATCATTCCAACTTACAATGACACATTCATGTACCCTTCCCCCTCCGGAGTGCCGGACATTCCGGGACCTTCTAGAATGTTCCCGATGAAAACACCAGAACCATTCCCCAACTCCGAAATGGGACTTTCCTTATATGAATCTTATTCTCCGGACCATTCCGGATCTCCTCGTGATATCCCGGATCCCATCCGAGACTCCGAACAGCATTCGGTCTCTTTCTCATAATACCATAACTACTCAAACAACGTCGAATCCTTAAGTGTGTCTCCCTACGGTTCGTGAATTATGCGGACATGATCGAGACACTTCTCCGAACAATAACCAATAGAGGAATCTGGAAATTCATATGGCTCCCACATATTTCTACGATTACTTTGCGATCGAATGAACCACTTACATACGATACCAATTTCCCTTTGTCTCACGATATTTTACTTATCCGAGGTTATGATCGTCGGTATCTCTGCATACCTAGTTCAACCTCGTTACTGATAAGTACTCTTTTCTCGTTCCCGTGATATGTGATCCCTTGTGACCCAGTCACATGCTTGCAAGCTAATTGGATGACATTTCACCGAGAGGGCCCAGAGAATATCTATCCGTCATATGGATGGACAAATCCCACTCTTGATCCATGTGTTTCAACCAATACTTTCCGAACACTCAATACCACCTTTATAGCCACCCTGTTACGGTGTGGTGTTTGATGACATCAAAGCATCCATCCGGCAAAGGTGATATGCATGATCTCATGGTCGAAGGAATTAGGTTACTATGTATCAGAAAGCATATAGCAATTGAACTATTGAAATGACTTGATCTTTATGCTACGCTTATCTATAGGAGTATGTCCACCATATCATTCTCCTAACGATATGATCTTGTTGTTAATAACATCTCAATGTTCATGATAGGGAAACCACAATCATCTATTAACCAACAAGCTAGTGAAGTATAGAGGCTATACTAGGGACTTCAATTTAAGTTTACAATTCACACAAGTATTAATGTTTCCATGTTAATACTATTATAGCATGAATATAAACATTTATCATAAACACAAAGATATAATAATAACTATATTTATTATTGCCTCTAGGGCATATCTCCAACAGTCTCCCACTTGCACTAGAGTCAATAATCTAGCTTCAAACCTTTGTGTATTCAACACCTATGGCTTTCCGGTGTTGCATGTACACGATTGCTAGTGGTCAACTGATCTCCGGATCTGACACTTCCAGGTCCGTGTGTAATTGCATGTCTTTGCGTCTCTACGCATCACTCATTCTCTAATGAGATGGCTTTGTATAATTTGGTCTTTCGGTGTGACCTTTAGTTCTTTGGGGTTAAAACATGTTGATAATATTGTCGCACAATATATCTTCATAGTATTATCCCGCTGTGAACTACACCTAGTTTGATAACAAACTACTTGACACAAATGCCCTCTTTTGCTGCTATAATAGCAGTCATATACTTAGCCTTTTGTTGAAGTATTTGTCACAATGTCTTAACTTTGGAACTCATCCAAATCCATTATGGAACTCACTTTCCATTATATTGTGCCACCCTTAATTTAGATTGAGATAAACTTAATTTGTACTCTGTGACAAAACTAGTATCAATGTAGTACTTTTACAATGAACTAACCATCTATTTGTCACTTCTACAAATAATATACTCTTAGTTCTTCCAAAAGATCATAAGAATATCCTTACTATCGTCCAATGATCATCTTATGAATCATTCTGGTATATGCTCATAACTTTTTAGAGCATAGGACATATCTGGATTTGTACATACCACAGTATGATTGATATAAACACTATTTGTGATTTCATACATCAAGTATCAATCTATACTTGAATCTTTGTTTCACTTACCAAATGTCAATACACTTGAATATATCATCAACATTGAACTCTTTCAATCCTTTCTGTGCGACAAGAACCTTTTCTTGTAGTTTCTATATTGAACTCATTCAATATCTCGTTTATGTACTTCTGGCACAACCATATTAGCATCTATTGATGCCAAATATTTGGGTTTTGCCTAAGTCTTTCATCAGGATGAAATTCTTAATATGTGTTAATAAAAGATACATCATTTCTAATCAACAATATGTCCTCCACATAATGTATTAGAAATATGTCTTTAGCGCTCCCACTTAATTTCTTGCAAATGCAAGCATCTTCATTGTCTCCGATGAAATTAAACTCTTTTAACAGTTTCATCATAGTGAAGATTCCAACTCCGCTATGCTTACTTCAACCATTGAAGTTTGCATATGCATTCAGCATCCCTTGAATTAACAAAACCCTTTGGACCATGTCATGCACACGTCCTAGGTAACAATTCTATTAGAAGAACTTGTTTTGTTTATTCAACTACCACATAACAAAATTATATGTAGTGGTTGCTATATTAATCCGTATAGACTAAATATCGCTATGAAAGATCAAATCTTGTCATAGTCAATCCTTGAACATTGTTGTGAATTCTCTCCCAACATGTCGACTATAGATGTGAAACATCCATGTCTATTTCTTTATAGATCCAAACACAACTGTAAGGTCTTACACCTTTCTCGAGGGTCCTTCAAGTTTAAAAACTTGATTTCTCGTGTATGGAATTATCACGGATTTTATGGCTTCAAGCCATTTGACGGAGTCAGGGCCCATCATCGCTTCTTTGCATGTAGTCCGTTCATTATTCTCAAATAATGATTCAACCCTCAAATCTTAGTATTTGATTGTTTACTCGACCTACTTGTTTCAATAGAAACTTAGACCTCCGTGACCACAACCTTTGAGGCACGTGAGCCATGAGCATTATTGCTGCCTCCGGAACACTTTTCGGTGCTGCGCAACTCTGCACATATAGCTAAGGTTCTTTTAACCTTATCAAAGTTCTATTGTCCTCCCACTTTAACTTTTCACGAAAAATTCCTTCTCAAAGAAACTTGACGTTCTAAGCGACAAACACTTTTGTCTCCGGTGTTTGTGGAGGAATACTTAATATTTATACAAAGACAGGTTTATCCGACTTTGGTTGCACACATCTTTCTTATGCATAGCATACCAATGTTTTAAGAAAGGACTACTTGGGTTTTATCCCAAACCATAACTTTATATGGTGTCATTTCAGCGGATTATGATGGAGCTCTTTTTAGTGGAAAAGTGGTAGTCTCTAAAGCTTTTAATCTTTTAAAATATAATGGCAGTTCTATATTTTACACCTTTGATCTTACCATGTCAAACAAGGTTTTAATTACATATCTCGAACGCTCCATACTCTTATGGTGTTTCGGGAAATGCAAATCCACGGAACGATTCCTTAAATCTTAGGTATTATACTAAACTTGTAACTCAAATATCTTCCTTTATGATCTTATCATAAACTATTTATATTCTTGTTACAATGATTTTGCACTTCATCTTGAAATCTTTGAACTTTTCAAATATTTCATACTTCATCCTTATTAAGTAAATATTCATATATTCACTCAAATTTTCGGAGAAAGCATATGAAGTTGAAATCCATCGCTCTTGACTACACATAATGGAGTTCGTACAACAATATGCACAAGTTCCAATAAGCTAGTCTTTCGTTCCCTTTTGGCCTATGAACGAAGTTTTAATCATTCTCTAGGAAAGTTTCACAAACGTCATTTGATCAAAAATCAAAAGACTCCAAAATTCCATCCACATGGAGTTTCTTCATGTTTTCTTTCCAATATAATTTAAACTGCGATGTCACTTCCTAAGTGATCTTTCAATCAATTTGTCTTTCGACATTTTTTTAGCATTAGTTTTATGGATGTGATTTCTCCAACGAGATTTGTGAATCATCCATCTTTTATGGATTACGGCAATTATTTGAACAACCCTTTTGTTCTCATAATACCTGATAAAACAAATCTTGAAGGCAAGCTTTGATGTTTTAACGAGCAACACAATAACCCTTTATTTGTTCTCGATGAACATCATCACATATTCTTTTGCTAGTTACTTAGGCCATTGTAGTTCATGAATTGTGTTGTTTCGTATGACGATTCATACCAACAAATTCAGTATAAAATACTTAAGAACCACATTGTTTAATGAGCAAAGAATATAGCCATAACATTTATATCATCTATATACTTAAACTAAACAATTCTAGTCTTTTGTTTTCTGCCATATATTTCTGAGATTCTCTTTCAGTATTTCCTTTTCTGTTTGAAAGAATCTATCAACATTAATAGTGGAGTCATACATATGACACATAGTCCAAAGCGTGTATAATTAAATACCAATGTCTTTGGATTTGCACTTTGAAGTAGATCACCATCATCAAATGTTTGGTGTTCTTTCAAATTCCTTTCTTTAGTAATCTATTGGTGTAGTAAACATTTTACCTACATCAAATATTCACCTTCATCATGGAATCGTCCATGACCAAGCTACTTTTAGCTTATAACGGTGAATCGCGAGTATAATGTTGCTCTCCAAAACCTTTTGGAAGATTAGGACAACTAGTGTATCCAACCTTTTGCAAATTTTCATCAAATATGAGAACATGACTTTTGCCATATTATACTCTATCATGTTGTAACCAAAACTTTGTTTCAGATATCACAATATCTTCCACATATCATGGTTTCTGAAACAACTCTTTCAGATCCTAGATAACCTTGATATTAAGACAATCCTTTGAATATCAAGAATCATGGAGACAAACATGATACTTTATATACTAACACTTGGAATTGTTACTCTTGATTTAATACCAATTATTAAACTTCATGGAGTAACCGGAACTTACTGAAAGTTTGCAATAGGACTTTTAAACTTTAGATTAACACTTCAAAACAATACGATACCAGTTCGTAAAGTAACTAACCAGAATTCTATAGTTCTATCATCTCAATTATAACTAAGCGCAAGGTGGTAAACGGATGCCAATGACTACAACAACTATGCAAATTCACTTTGATTTAGTTTATGATAAATTGAGTTCTAATTAATAATTAAATTAATCTAGGTGAACTCCCACTCAAAACAACATCCCTCACATTGTTTTAGTGATCACACGAACCAAATCCACCATATCAAAACCGATCATCACGAGAGTTGATATGGCTTCAATGGCGAACAATCAACATGTTCATCATATCTACTATATGACTCATGCTCTACCTTTCGGTAATCCGTGTTCCTGAGGCCATGTCTGTACATGCTAGGCTCGTCAAGATCAAACCTTAGCTACCGCATAAGCAAATCTGGCTTGCTTACGTTGTATTCACCCATGGAATCAAAGACACCCGATCATCACGTGGTGCTTCGAAGCAGCAAGCTTTGGCAACGGTGCATACTAAGGGTGAACACTTTAGAACTTGAAATTTATGTGCATGAGGGATCATCTTATAATGCTACCGTCGTCTACTAAGCAATACAAGATGCATAAAGGATTAACATCACATGCAATTCATAATGTGTGATATGATATGGCCTTTCTTCTTTGTGCTTCCGATCTCCATCTCCAAGCACGAACATGATCTCCATCATCACCGGCATTGCATCAAGGTCAATGACGCTTCTCCATGGTTGTCGTCCACCGGCTTCAACTATTACAACTACTTTGAATAGACACGCGGGTCTTAACAGAAATTAAAGACAACCATATGGCTCCTGCCGGTTGCCAACTTACAATAAGGAACATTGCATACATCAAATATAATCACAATCATGGCCATATCACATCACTGCACACCCCTGCAAAACAAAGTTAGACGCTTCTACTTTCTTTGCATATTTTACGTGGTTTGGGGCTTTCATAAGTGTCGTTCTAACCTACGAACAAGAACCACAACAATGATACTAGCATTGTTGATTACCCGTTGTAAATTGGATCTTTACTATGCTAGGAGAAACAGGCACCCGCAAAGCCACTTATGCAATACGAGTTGCATGTCAAGCGTGGAGCAAGTCTCATGAACGATGTCATGTAAGGTTAGCCCGGGCCGCTTCATCCCAACATACCGCAAGATGCAAAGTACACAAAAAGCAATCTACAATAAAAGCATCAACGCCCACAATGACCATTGTGTTCTACTCGTGCAACAGATCTACATATAGACACGGCTCTGATACCACTGTAGGGGTTCGTAGCATGGAAAACAAAATTTTCTACCGCATACAAACAAACAAGCCAAGATCTATCTACTAGATTGTAGCAACGAGTCGATGGAATAACTTACCCTCGAAGATTCCAAAGCGGTTAACGAGAGCAGATTCTCGTGGGTGATGTAGTCGTACTCTTTCCGATCTCAAGATCGCGTAGACGATCCTTCCAGCGCCGCGTTCCCGCAGCGCTCCCGCAGTCGGTCACACGTTCGGTACTCGACGAAGACCTTCCTCTCCCTTGTTCCAGCAGGCAGCGGAGGTTGTAGCACTCTCCTCGCGATTCCGGCAGCACAACGGCGTGGTACCGGAAGTAGAGGGGAAATCCCGCAGGGCTTCGCCTTAAGCCGGTGCGAGTATGGTGGAGCTTATGAGAGAGGCTATTAGTGGTCTAGTAATTAGACACACCAATTAGAAGGCTCTAAACCAATTAGAAGGCTCTAAACCGCTGGCTAAAGCAATTAGAAGCTCTAAACCAAAACGGCTCTAAACCGGAGATTAGAGGTGGAAACTTGTGTGTGCTAGGAGGGAGCCTTGCCCCTCCTTATATAGGTGGGAGGGCTGGCCGGCCAAGGGGAGGGAGTGGAGTCCCTCCCCAACTCGGCTTGGGTGGGGCGCCGGCTTGGGGAGGACTCCCTCCCCAACTCGGCTTCACCTCCTCCTCTTTTCCCACTTCCCAAAATTGCCGTTTGACTTTCAAACTAGCCGTTTGACTTTTTCAATTTAGGATTTAAATAAACCCTTTATTTTGGACAGCAAGAACACCTAGTACATGATGCAATCATTCCAACTTACAATGACACATTCATGTACCCTTCCCCCTCCGGAGTGCCGGACATTCCGGGACCTTCTAGAATGTTCCCGATGAAAACACCGGAACCATTCCCCAACTCCGAAATGGGACTTTCCTTATATGAATCTTATTCTCCGGACCATTCCGGATCTCCTCGTGATATCCCGGATCCCATCCGAGACTCCGAACAACATTCGGTCTCTTTCTCATAATACCATAACTACTCAAACAACGTCGAATCCTTAAGTGTGTCTCCCTACGGTTCGTGAATTATGCGGACATGATCGAGACACTTCTCCGAACAATAACCAATAGAGGAATCTGGAAATTCATATGGCTCCCACATATTTCTACGATTACATTGCGATCGAATGAACCACTTACATACGATACCAATTTCCCTTTGTCTCACGATATGTTACTTATCCGAGGTTATGATCGTCGGTATCTCTGCATACCTAGTTCAACCTCGTTACTGATAAGTACTCTTTTCTCGTTCCCGTGATATGTGATCCCTTGTGACCCAGTCACATGCTTGCAAGCTAATTGGATGACATTTCACCGAGAGGGCCCAGAGAATATCTATCCGTCATATGGATGGACAAATCCCACTCTTGATCCATGTGTTTCAACCAATACTTTCCGAACACTCAATACCACCTTTATAGCCACCCTGTTACGGTGTGGTGTTTGATGACATCAAAGCATCCATCCGGCAAAGGTGATATGCATGATCTCATGGTCGAAGGAATTAGGTTACTATGTATCAGAAAGCATATAGCAATTGAACTATTGAAATGACTTGATCTTTATGCTACGCTTATCTATAGGAGTATGTCCACCATATCATTCTCCTAACGATATGATCTTGTTGTTAATAACATCTCAATGTTCATGATAGGGAAACCACAATCATCTATTAACCAACAAGCTAGTGAAGTATAGAGGCTATACTAGGGACTTCAATTTAAGTTTACAATTCACACAAGTATTAATGTTTCCATGTTAATACTATTATAGCATGAATATAAACATTTATCATAAACACAAAGATATAATAATAACTATATTTATTATTGCCTCTAGGGCATATCTCCAACAACTGCTCCCATTGTCAATGAGTACTTTTGAAAATTTCACATTAATGCTTGTTCCGACAAATGTCAGATCTAATACGAGTGCGTATGACCCCGGATTCGGCTTTATTTTGGGGTGATCCTTTATGCTCCAAGTTACTTCTTGATCTGACCAAGGCACATATCTTGGTACTGCCGGCATAACTGCATTTACTTCCATATGCCGACGCTGTACACTTTGCCTGTCTTGCTGTTCTGTTGTGAACACGCAATATGATTGATGATGTTCCCTGTAATCATTGCGTCCATTATTTCCTGGGTTCGTCCTTCCATCCGGACCCTGATTTATCACTTGATGCACTGCATCTCTCCGGTCCGAATTATCATACCTCGGGGGAGGAGGTGGTAACATTAACTGCTGTGCATTTGCTCCAGTCAATTGCGGCTGCTGCTGATGCGCGTGATGGGTAGGTGCTTGCATGCCCGCCGGGTTACCCATTGCATTTTTCATCCAGGCGCATTGCCGAGTTGTGTGATTGGCCGGGTTTGGAGTATGAAACTTACACGGCTGATCCAACATGGACTCAAACGTGTACTTCGGCCTTTCCTGCCATTGTTTCTTCTGTTCTGGTGTCCACTGTCTCTTTCCTTCATTCCTTGGCGTCCATTGCTGAGGACCATTCTTCTGCCGCTGACTGTTTCCGTGACTCGGCTGATCTTGCACTACTGCTGCCACCTGACTAGAGGCATATCTGTAATCCGGTATTTCCTCTCTTCTTCTTCCTCCGAATTCATTACGCCTTGATGATCCGGCCGCATCTCTTGCATATTGATCTTGATGCTCTCGATGATCTGCCGACATCAGCTCTGGTTGCGTCGGATCTCCCAACGCATACGAATCCGCTATCCTGATGGTTTCTGCCAAAGTGGTTGGCATATCTCTCTGCAGTCGCTGCCACAAAACACTGGCATAACGGCATCCTTTTGCGAACCAAGCTATCGCTTGTGATTCTATAACTCCCTCGCATGAATTCCTGAGGTTACACCACTGAGTTAAGAATTCTCTGTCTGTCTCATTTGGCCTTTGCTTGCACATGGCTAGCTGCTGCGACCTGTATGGACTCTTATAAGTACTGGTGAAGTTGCTGACAAACATCTCTTCGAAATCCAACCAACAGTTAATGCTGCCTGGAGGCAGATTATTCAGCCATACTCTGGCTGGCCCTTCCAGCATTTGCGGGACATATCTTACTGCCCATTGCAAGTTTCCACCTGCTATTTTTACAGCCGTGGCATAATCAATCAACCAATCCTGTGGTTTGGTGCTCCCATTGTATGTTTTCGTGCCTCTTACCAGCTAAAAGTTCGGCACCGGTGGCTCGCCCATGATCCGTGGTCCAAAACATGCAGGACCCGGCAGACCCTGCTCTTCTAACAACTCGGACCGGTATAGTCGGTCTAGTTTTACTCTTGCATCACTTGATGGCAAATCTCCGTACATAACTCTTTCCTGTGTTCCATAGCGGTTATTTCCACCATGAACCACATATTCCATCTCTGAATAACCATCATTGTACCTCTCATTCACCTGATGGTGGCGAGCTAGTCTCACTTCTCTTTCCTGCCGAGGTTCATACCTCGGTTGAGGATTAGGCGGCGGATCTCTCCTTTCTTCTTCCGGGATATTATTCTCATGATTTTTTCTTCCGAGATCCCCATTACCTCGGCTTCCGTTGCCTCTATCGGCACGGCCGGGGTTTCTTTCGCCACTGTTACCTCGGCTTCCTTCACCTCTGTTTTCATTTGCTTTTCCGGCTACCGCCGGATCATATGGAACAATTTTCTTATTTCTTTTTCCTGAAGTTACTGCTCTGTCTTTTCGCGCATTGTTTCCAGGTGAGGAGGCTGCTGCTACAGATAGGGCAGGTGCTGCACCAGCCGAATGAACCATTCGCGAGGCACCAGGCCTTGCCGGGTCTGCCCTGAGCATTTCTTCATTTAGCTGGTTCGCAATGCGCACCGGCTCATTCACTCTTTCTTGCTGTTTTTGCCGGGCTTCGCCAGTCAATCCTTCTAACTCTAGTGCAGCAGCATTTGCCGCCCTCAGGTTCTTTTCCGGGGTACTATACCTTGGTAAGCCTAGATCAACTGATTCTGCCTTATGAGCATCATGCTCTTTGTTGATATCATCTATGAGGTTCTTCCCTCTTAATCTTAATTCATCAACCTGCTCGGGGGCGATGTCAAGCTTGTTTGCCTTAGCATATTCTCACAGGGTCCTGTTTAAGGACTCCCGCAATGCCGACACCTTTTTTGCCTCTACCAGCACTTTTTGCCTGGTTTCTTCTAACTCTGCCTGAGCATTAGCCGGATCAAGTATTGGCGCTACAGGTGTAGTCAGATTATCTATAGTTGCCTGAAGAATATTTTCTGGTCTTTCCAGAGGTGGCCATCTTACCCTTGGTGCCTTTGGGGTCGTCTCCTGCACCTCGGCTGGGTTGGCTGCTAAAGGAACTACCTCGGTGGGCTGTGGAGCTGCCTGCTTTGTGGTCACCTGCACACCCATCGTTGGATCCTTGCTCGATCCGGCGCCCGCTGTTCCCGCCTGCACCCCGGCTGCGACCATCACCTCGACGCTGCTGCCGGGGCGCACTCCGCGCGGACCGCTTGCGGCGTTAAGGGGAGGCTCTCCTGCAATAACAACTTGGTGAGGATAAATGCCCGTGGTGTCGATGCCGACGTAGATCTGGTGCATGCCCAAGTCGATGAAGACGCCGTTGCACGGAGGAGTTTTTCCCCTGAAGCTGCCTGCGTTATCGCTGACATAGTCACAGAGATCAAATCTCCGGACTAAGCCAGAGACAACGCGCTCGCCAGTGTGGATGAAGTTTCCTGTTCGGATCATGACTCCAGCTAGCACCGCTGCTGGCCCCACGGTGGGCGCCAACTTTCGTGGTGGTGGCACGGCAGATGCCATGGGTAGGCTAAAGTATGGGGCCAATGGATGCTAGAGGGATCTGGGGAGGGAAGATGTAGTTGATTCTACACACAGAAGACTAACGTAAAGATCTTTGTTTCTCCTTTCTTGGGCTACAAGTGCTCCTTGAGCTGTATACAAGTGGATAAGAAGAACTTTACCAGCCTAACGGTACCAAATGAGTCGATGCCCTTCTCAGAGTCCAAGCCTCTCCTTATAAAGGGGAGCCTTGGCTCCTCTAGGGCTGACATGGCAAGCATATTCGAGGAATATGCTTGTCCCAATATAGTAACTCGGCGGCCTCCTTTCCGTGTCGCCCTTCTAATGACGGCAAGGTTCCAGAGAACCCCACCTGCACGCCTCGGGCTCTAGGACTGTCACCTCCGTGACCTCCTTCTTCCATTCTGTCGCTCTGCGCCTTGTCCTTTGTGTTTGGCTCTGCTCAGATTCTTCCTAGCCCATGACTAGAGTTTGACTATAGGCACCTCCTTCTCCTGCAAACTTCATGTCATTCGGCCCTGTCTCGCTTAACTTGGCTTGGCCTTTACCTGAAATTATATTATTCGGGCTGACCCGGCCGACTTACACAGTACATCGACCGGGTAACGTATTTCCCCTCTCTTAAATGTCCTGCTCGTGCTTACCTCGGCCGATCTTTACAGGATTCGGCCAATTTAGACAGTAACTCGGAATTGGACGGGGAACTTCCTTTTGTCTTTCCCCGTCCTGACCCTATCCGGGGTCACCTCCCCAACACTGAAGTTGTGAGTTAGAGCACTCACATCCTCATTCACCCCTGTAAGGTGTGGTCGATCTCCCCAACGCGTTGGTTGAGCTGCATAAAATCTTGATAAGGGACATCGTTGAATCCCTGCTGCTATTGTTGCTGGTCGGGCAACGCGTCCCAGGGTCCCTCCTGATGCTATCCTTCCCAAGCAGGGTTGTACTCCTGCTCCTGCTCATCCTGCTGCTCTTCTTCTTCATCTTCTCCTTGGTTAGGATCCAGTGCAACCATGATCTCATCTACTTGATCCTTGGTGAGGATCCAGTTGTTCTTTCCCGGAATTGAGAAAGCTTGTGGACAAGGAAATGACACCTTCTCATCCTGTGCAACATCAAGATACCTAAACTAATAGTCTCGGAGCCTCCTGTTAGCTTGGTAAACACCGAGGAAGCCACAAGCAGTTATATATTTGACATCCATAATATATGGAGCCATCTATATGTTGCATAACAGGTATTGGTATGTTCAATGCTTGGACTGGGTGGGTTACCAATCCACCAATGCGAATGTCACCTTTATTTTTGTTGCTCTAGTGGCGAAAATGCTGGAGGAGTAGAGGCGTAGGATTGGGGCTTTGAGGAACATTAGGGAAGAGCGCCTTGGTGATCATGGCCATGTCTGCATTGGCCATGGAACTTGTATCTCCTATTCCTAACAGTGTGTTGGTGAGGAACACGACAAAGTAGCGAGTTTTCGGGTTCTGGATGGTGGACATCTTCTTCAGAAATATCTTCGACTAGGTGGACCAGTAGGTGCGTCATAATATTGAAGAAGGATGGTGGAAACACCAACTCAAAACTGACAAGACATTGGACCACATCATTCTGTAACCGTGGCAGATCTTCAGGATTGATTATCTTCTGAGAGATTGCATTGAGGAATGCACATAGCTCCACAATGGGTACTCGAACATTATCCAGTAGAAGCCCCCTCAATGCAATCGGAAGCATTTGCATCATAATCACGTGGCAGTCATGAGAATTTAGGTTTTGGAACTTTTTTCTGCCATATTTATTATTCCCTTTATATTCGACGAGAAGTCAGACGGGACCTTAATACTGCTCAAGCATTCAAAAAATATTTCCTTCTCTTGTTTGGTAAGAGCGTAGCTGGCATGACCTTGAAACCATTCTAGATGCAGGCCATATGGGTATTTCATACGTTGATGGTCCTTTCGTGCTTCCGGTGTATCTTTTGTCTTCCCATACACGCCCAAGAAGCCTAGCAGGTTCACGCAAAGATTCTTCGTCACATGCATCACATCGATTGTAGAGCGGACCTCTAAGAATTTCCAATATGGTAGCTCCCAAAATATAGATTTCTTCTTCCACATGGGTGCGTGTCCGTCAGCGTCCTTCAGAATACATTTTCCGCCAGGAACCTTTCCAAAGGTTACTATTTGATCCAAATCTTTGACCATATCAAATATATCAGCACCAGTACGCTCCTTAGGCTTCGTCTGGTGACATGCCAGACCATTGAAATGCTTGCCTTTCTTTCTTAAGGGATGCTTGAACAAAATAAATCGATGATTCTCATTGTACACATTCTTCTTACAATGTTCCAAATATATACTTTTAGTCTCATCTAAATAGTGTGTGCATGCATTGTATCCCTTGTTTGACTGTCCTGAAAGGTTACTAAGAGCATGCCAATCATTGATTGTTATGAAAAGCAATGCTCAGAGGTCCAATTCTTCCTGCTTTTGCTCATCCCACACGCGTATGCCGGGTTCGTGCCACATCTGTAAAAGTTTTTCAACTAATGGCCTTAGGTACACATCAATGTCGTTTCTGGGTTTCTTCGGGCCATGGATCAACACTGGAATCATAATGAACTTTAGCTTCATGCACAACCAATGAGGGAGGTTATACATGCATAGAGTCATAGGCCAGGTTCTGTGACTGGAGCTCTGCTCCCCAAAAGGATCCATGCCATCTGTACTTAGACCAAACCTTAAACTCCTTGCGTCATCTGCAAAGTCTGGGTACTTTCTATTGATTTTCTCCATTGCGACCCATCAGCGGGGTGTCTCAACATCCCATCTGACTTACGTTCCTCTTTATGCCATCGCATCAACTTTGCGTGCTCTTTGTTTTTGAATAAGCGTTTCAACTATGGTATTATAGGAGCATACCACATCACCTTGGGAGGAACCCTCTTACGGGGGGGCTCCCTCTCAACGTCACCAGGGTCATCTCGTCTGATCTTATACCAAAGTGAAGTGCATATCGGGCATGCATCTAAATTCTCGTACTCCTCACCACGGTAGAGGATGCAGTCATTAGGGCATGCATGTATCTTCTGAACATCTAAACCTAGAGGGCAGACAACCTTGTTTGCTTCGTACGTACTAGCGGGCAATACATTATCTTTTGGAAGCATATTCTTCATCATTTTCACCAACTTTTCAAATGAGAAGTCAGGTATAGCACACTCAACCTTCTATCGCAGCAATTCCAGTATGCTGCCCAGCTTTTTTAGACCATTTTCGCAATTTGGGTACAACAACTTTTTGTGATCCTCTAACATGTGATTGAACTTCTCCCTCTCCTTTTCATTTTCACAGTCTCTTTGTGCATCAGCAATGGTTCGACCAAGATCATTAGCGGGTTCATCATGTGTCTCTTCTTTATCCTCCCCTTCAGCATCCCCCATGGAAGTATATCCGTACTCAGGGAAACCATGATAGTTGTCATCCTCCTCCCCTTCTTCATTTTCTTCCATTATAACCCCTCTCTCTCCGTGCTTGGTCCAACAATTATAACTGGGCATGAAGCCGGACTTCAACAGGTGGCTGTGAAGGGTTTTTGAGTCAGAGTAGTCCTTCTGATTCCTACATCCACTACATGGACAGAATACAAAACTATTGCGCTTGTTTGCATTAGCAACACAGATGAATTCATGCACGCCATTAATGAACTCGCCAGAGCGTCGGTCAGTACCGTACATCCATTCCCAGACCATCTGCATTATAGTAAAAGTATATCAAAAACCATTACACAACATGATAAAATTATTACAAGTTATAATGAGAGCTTCTAGAGCATTAATTTTGAATTTTGTAAAATTTACATGCACCAATTAGTGAATTGGAGAAAACAATTAACATGATAATTGTGGATTTTTTGATTATTGTTCTATCAGTGAAAACCTCATTCCATTCTAAGCTCTGAAACTCTGAAATTACACATTTCAATTTTCAATAACTATGTGCCTAATCAAAATTTGTTACACATATCAAAATCCTTCTACTTCTAGAGCATGCATGCATTGATCCATATCTCTATACTTCTAGAGCATTATAGAGCTAAAGTAGCAATAAGAGATGAAAGAATGAAGTTCTAACCTTTTAAAACTTTGGATTTAGGGGTTGCAAACTAAATATTGACAAATCTTGAGAAAAAATGGCATGAACTCGGATTGCTTATTTGAGTAAAATTGCCACCATATGGTTAGGGCAGGTGGACACGAAGCTGTATATATACTGCTGGACAACTAGTCCCGGGCCGTGATACGACCCGTGACTAATAGTCCACGAAAAGATCAGTTGGCCCGCTCCAGGTTATTAGTCCTGGTTCGTATTACGGACCGGGACTAGAGCTCTGGTCCGGCCCGGAACTAGTGTCTACGGCCAATTCTAGTCGTTGGAGGCCTCATGTCCCGGGAAAAGTGCTAGCTATTTGTAAAGGACTCTTGTCTTTGTGCATATCGAACCGAAGACATGTTTTTCACTAGTGGTTTCGCATTGTTTTGATCGTTTTTAAATTTTTTATGCCCGTTTTAAACTATATATAATGTTTTATGTTTCACTTAACTATTTTACAAATATGTAATATTTGAGTGTAGATAGATAGATCTTATTTTTCTGCAAATTTTGATATATTATTTGTATTTTTCCGAATTAGAATGATTTATTTATGATTTTTCAAAATTTAGTGAGGTAAAAGGAAAAATAGCTACGCCGTTGGCGTAGGCTACACCGAGGACAGCCGTTGGCGTAGCATAGAATACGCTGAGGGAAATTCTATGCTGACGGTTTCTTGGCGGGGCTGGCCTGATCAGGTTTACGCCGATGGCCCCAGTGTTTGGCCGTCGGCGTAGCACCCGACCGTCGGCGTATCTATCCATTCTTGGAGTGTAGATTCAATAATACATCAACATGTTTTTATTTTATTTTTGAGAACTTGTTGATGGCGTATAATTCTTGTTGAATCAACAAGTAGATGAACTATTGGTGGCGTTTACACCACACGTCACCGGTGTACAAATTACTAGTGACGTTTCATATAAATCCACTAGTAATTTTTACCAGTGGCGTGATATTGATGGTGTATGGCTTGAACGCCATCAACCAATTTTTTCGAATGCTATCAATAAGTTTTTCCATACTAGTGTGTTAGTCTAGGCACAAGGCCCATGACGAAGGAACCGGTGGAAAACAGGGCTGTAGTCCCGGGCCGCAACAGCTCTAGTCCCGGTTTTGGGCCCGGGACTGCGAAAACTGGACTAGAGGTCCCCCTCTAGTCCCGGCTCGCTACGGCCCACGACTGATAACAGCCACGTGGCTGTTTCAGCGCCACGGGGGGCGGAAACCCTCTAGTCCCGGGACGTAACGCCACCTAGGACTATAAGGTTTCCTGCCGCGGTAGAGAATTGTGTGTTTCTCTGCTGCGACAGAGATTGTGTATTTCCTTTTTTTGCCATTTCGTTCCTTTTTCGTTTTCTGTTTCACTATAATGTCAAAAATATATTTAAGTACACATATTTTACGCTAGTACATACACAGTACACGTCGATGCATCTATATAATTAATCGATCCCTTGCAAATATACATTGATGATATATATATATCAAAAGGAAGAAATGTTTTGAAATTACATGGTCATTGATGAATATATATATCATATCAGCTACATGGAGATCACTAAGGCAAATCGAGTTCCACTTCATCCGCATAATTCTCTCCATGTACATCAAGGACTTCCTTCATCATAAATCCCGCCAGCTCCTCTTGAATTGCTCTTATACGCTGGTCTGACTCTAGTTTCTCCCGCAAATCATAAATATAATGTGAGTCAACTTTCCACTCACTGGTCAACTCACGGATGTACTCGTAGACGTAGTATCCACATAAATGAGTTCCCGGTGGCTGCTGTAAACTCTTCACCATTTTATAAGTTAGCTCCTCTTTGAATGGACCTGGTATTTTCTGTCTGAACCGTGTCCAACATCTACTTGGCAAAGAAAATGAACAAAGGAGTTATTAGTTACTTGATATCAAGAAATGAATGAAAGAGGTCGATATAATGTGATAATGATTGAAATTACTTATGGAGCATTGCTTTCATGTCGCTCCACTGCTCTTGGTCCCAACTTAATGAGTCGTGGACTTCAACTGTAAGTAAAAATAAAATGGGTACAAGATATAAACAATCACTTGAAGTTGTAAGGAAATAGTATTTCCTTAACAAAATTATTCTAAGTTAAGAACCTGCACAGGTCTTCCTCCACGTCCTTGAAGTGATTCTTTAACGTATATTCATTAACGATATATGGGTCAATGAACCCAACGTCGTATCTTCTAGCTCTTTTGCATTCAAGAATCTTCATTCTGCAAAATATAATATCATACAAAAGGATATATAGTTAGGATAATATATTAAATGCAATAAACGAGCTGAGCTACAAACTTAATTATAGAAATAAATCACTTACAGACAGTAGCAACCAATGATAGATTTGTCGAGGGCGCGCTGGTTGTATAACTGAAACAGTTCTGTCATTTGAACCTGTATCGAGTATGGTTTGAAGTGATGCTCCTTTCTAACGTCCATCGGAAACCAATCTTTCTGATGCTTTTTTTCTGCTTGCGACATGTACCATTCATGCAGATTTCGCATATGTGTGGATAGACGCGCGAGCTCCTCATTACTGACTAGAGGCTCCCCTTGGACATACTTCCGTACTATCTGACCCACTGGCGTATCTTCATAGCCTAAATATTGACCAAGAGACATTTTTGCTTTGGTAGCAAGTGCTTTGGCCTGCGATACAGTGATTCCTATTAATGCAGCATTATTACAGGCTCTGGGGTCCATTATTTGCATGTCCATATCCATTTCAGCTCTGAAGGCCTTGTCGAGGTCTGAAATGACTTTGAGCGGGGCGACCGATTGATTCTTCTGTGCTCCGAGCTGGGCAACTTGCTTCCCGCTTTTTGCACTTGTGATTTTTACTTCTGTGCTCGCTTAATAATCTCCCGGTCATAGTCTGATTCCAGATTCATCGATATCTGGGATGGTTGCTCAAGAAAGGACTTAGCCCACTTTTTGGTTTTTTCATCATATACCGGCTTTGGCTCCGGCTTTTTGGGTGCAAAATGCGCCTTAACTTGGGCAGCCACATCCGCGTTAGTTTATTCATCGGTCTTGTCATAAGGTCTCTTTGGAAGAGCCGGCGGGATGTCGACTATCTTCGCCGTTTGACCTTTCTTCAATGTGGGGCACGGGGGAGCGTCGAACTTTCGTTTCTTCAACGAGGTAGTATTATTGCATGGAGGCGGAGTGTCAGCACCCGGATTTTTCAATCCTAGATGCCTGTTATGCCATACATCGCAATCCCAGGATTACCATTTTTGCGAGACATAACAGAATTGGATACCATAGTACTTCATCCATTACAAACGATACATAAGTTCTTACACAAATAGGGATCTCATGATCCAGTTCTTAATACAACATCAAGCAGCGGAATACGTAATAATAACGGTAGCGTAGGCGAAGCTCCATCTTCGGGGTCACAGGCAATGCTGACGATGGGAGATGATCCTAGTTGTCGTAACCTTCCTGGGGTCCATCTTCGAGGTACTCCTCTTCATAGTCTGGCCATGGGAATAGCCAGGGACAAAGCCATGAGTACTCTTTAAGTACTCGCAAACTAATACTAACAGGTAAGGGGTTTTTGGATAATAGGACACTAGGCTCTAGGGTTGTTTTGCAAAAAGCCAGGTTTATCTCTACTAAGTTCCGAAGTTAGTTACAATTTTATAACTCCTAAGTGGGATCTTGTAACTCATGTCACAACTCTGTTGTGGTCAAGTCAAAGTCTCAATTCATTTCACAAGTCATTTTGAAAAGTCTGACGGGGGAACAGTATGGCCACTCCAACTGTCCATAACCGCGGACGCGGCTATTCGAATAGTTTGACACTCTGCAGAGATTGTACACTTTCACCACAACATTCGATACATCCGTCAGGAACAATCCTGAATTCACCATACTCAGTATGCGGATAATCAATCCTAACCTTTCGATTACACGCCCTAGTATAAGCACCTCTCCTGTGAGTTTGGCCTCCCAACCATGACCACTGTCATCTTGGGTACTGCACAGGTGGACAATCTTCACAAGGTAGCCTCAGCTCAGACCTTGGCCATGAGGGAACTAATACTAAGGAATATAAGTTTCCGGTCAAGCCCTACCCAATATTCGGGTATTGTGGTTATACGCTAAAATTGGAATGGTATCGCATCCAGACAACCATCAGTTTTATAAAGGGCTAAGGCTCATGCCTCAACATTTTCATCACCAAAATCATCAAGTGTTTGGAAACACATGTCCAAAACATTTCAATAGAATGATCCATCATTCCAAGGTTTTCATAACCATTTTTCCACCAAGTATTCCCATCTAAAAGTTGATCAAGTTTTATGCTTAGCACTAGCATCTACAGGTGGGGGTAGTACTAATGAGGGGTGGTAACTAGTGGAGTTTCAACTAAGTCCAACCTTATATCTTAGGCTGATGTCACGGTTTCTAACTTAGGCCAAATTTTATGCTCTTTATGCAACCTTTAGCATATCTTTCTAGTATCTACCAGTCACTTAAGTAAACTCTAAGTAAGCTTTGATAAAGAAATAAAGTAAGAAGCTTGCACATAAAACTAGGATTGGTTTATCAAGTGGGTATGATCACATATGCTTAAAGCATATAGTAGTCATATCACAAGTATGGGTTTGTGGCATCAGTAGGGTATCTGGCAAGGGTTAGCTTGCACATTCACTAGTAGTATTAGGCTTGCATCAGTGTCAATATAAGCTTGCATAGGTATAATATCTTGCAAGTGTTATCTTGCCTTGTGCAGAGCAGTGGTTGAAGTTCTCCTCGGCTTCTTCTTCGTAGTATCCTCCTTCCTCCTCGTATCCTTGGTCGGTACTAGCGTCTATGAATAAATACGAGGTACACAATCACCAAACAATACTTAACTACTTGCAATCATCACACACAAGGGTCCTATAGATGATCTAGCATCATCTCTAACATTACAAGGTTAAGGCTTGGTTTAAATCTTTTTATTTTTAGAAAAGTAATTTCTACTCATTGAAAAATTACTTAAGATTTAATATTCTCCAAACTAAACATGGGATCATGTTGACACATGTCATCACCACATATTGTAGTCCATGGGAATGTGATTTAAAGTGGTGTCACAATTTAATAAGGTTTTACGCTTTTATTTTAATTCATTATAGTGGCTAGAAATGCTTATGTAGCATTCTTTTATTACTTGAACATTATTTCTGCAAGTAAACCTATATATTTTTATATATTCTGAAAGGTATGGTTAAATGTGATTTTTGAGAGTTGGAAACAACTCAAAGCTTTTATGGTTTAAATTTGAAAAAATGTTTGAATGCAGAAAAGCTTCTGCCTTGTTATTTTTACTATGGGTGATCTACAGATCCAAATGACTTGAATCCAACGGGCTTGGATTAAGCATTCACAGACCTTTCCAACAAAATTGGTTTCATTCAAATTGGTGCACTGAATCGATCTGGGTTGATTTTTGAAGTTGGGTACAGAAGTGTGTTTGAAATTAAAAAGAAAAGGTTTAATTTGAATTGCTGGGCTGCGCGGGAAATTCTAACGGGCCGGCCTGCTAAGCGCAGTGCTCCCGCGGGCTGCTTAAGTGGGTGTCCCCACTCGTCAGTGACACGGGGCTGGGGAAGCGGTATGGGGCAACGTGGATCGTTCGATCTAGTTCTAATCCAACGGCTGGGGGTCATCGTCGATGCGAGACAACTCCGGCGAGAACGAAACCTAGCGCGGCAAGTGAGGGGTGCTGGGGGCTCACCGGGGTACGGGCGAGGGTCGGCGAGGCGGGCGAACGATGAAGTCGACGACGGCGAACCTCCTGGTACCGGTGGCTTCTCCTGGGGCAGCTCCAATCGCTGGCTCCTTTCTTCTCCAGAAGCGGCGGGCTCCGGTGAAATTCCGGCGAGGTGGTGCTCGCCTTGCTCTGAGAACGGTGTGGCACGATCAGCGAGGAGAGGGGAGTGATATGGTGTGAAGAAATCATGCGGGGGTGGCCTCTATTTATAGTCGAGCGAGGGGACCGTCGGGGCGCACGGTGAGCTCGTCGGGGGCGACGTTACAGGCGGCTAATGGCATGGGCAAGGGTAGGGGACAATGCAGTGTCTCCTGGCGATGCTCAATGACATGGTCGCGAGGCATGAGGCGGTGTGGTTTGGTCTGGAACGGCCGGTGCTCTGCGCGGCAGAGGCGGCGTCTTTGACGGCGAGCGGTGGCTGTATGGCACGGGGCGACAAACGGGGATGTCTGGCGGTCTCCTGGGTCGGTGGTGATCGTGTGTGCACGCGGTGAGGGCGGCGCGCGGTCTGTGGACGCTGGTCGAGGGTGGCGCTCTGGCGCACGCTCGGCATGGTCTGGGTGCGGCTTGTGCGCGTGGTCCAGGGCTTGGCAACGCTCGCGGCTGGGACAGTGGGTGGCAGTGGACGGTGGGCTGCCTCCCAGACAAGGTTGGCACAGCTAGTTCTTCCTCTAGCCTGCTGTCGACTATGGGGTGGCATTGGGGTGCTCGGCTGTTCACCATTATTGACAATGGCAAGCTCACAGGGGTGCTAGTGTTGGGCTAATCTTTCTAGATGATCTACTGAGTTGTGTGTGAGCTAACTAGGGAACAAGTTAGGCAAGAATCACTGCACACTATAGTGTTTGTTATTTTGTTTGATTTGTGTCTGCAACCTATTTGATGAAATGGCCGCATGAAATCAAGTTTTGAATTTTGAAATGAATTTTGGTGGGTTTGCTAGATTGGTGCTGGTGAGTCTGCAGATGCTTGGGTTTTGAAAGTTGAGCTTGTTTGAGTGGTTTTTGAAAAAGTGGGATCTTCCCATATGAAGAAGATTCAATTTTGAATTGTCATTTAAACTATGCATTTGAAAGTTTCTGGATGATCACAAAGTGGGCCTTGATACTTTGTTATGAGTACATTCAAGGGGTGCAAAGATCCAGAAAAGTTTCTGTTAGGTTTTGAAAGTTTGAGACAGCCAAAGTAGGCATGGGAGTTAAATTGGTCAAAATGACCATTCACTTAATATATTTGTTTTGATTTACTTGTCTTTAGGAAAAGTGTGGGAAATGTTTTAGATGATGTTCATTTCACCTAAGAAACATTTTACAAGCAATGGATCACACAAACAAGGTGGTTTTTAAAGAAATTCAAACTCCACGCATACACATATACATGCATTCATGAGTTTATTTAGAAAAGTTTTTGTTAACCCTAATCTTGATGATTAGTGTTTGATGATCTAAGTTTGGTATTTTTGGGATGTTACAAACCTTCCCCCCTTAAACAAAATCTTGTCCCGAGATTTGAAAAAGGACGACAAGATTACCTAGGATTTGAAGAGATCGGGAAACTCCGTCCTGATGTGATCTTCGCGCTCCCAGGTAGCTTCCTCTTCTGTGTGGTTGCTCCACTGAATCTTGAGAAACTTGATGCTTCGGGTTCGGGTAGTTCGAAAAGCTTCTTCCAAAATGCGGATGGGTACTTCGGGATAGGTCAGGTCATCGTTGATCTCTATGGTTCGGTGATCGATATTCTTGAACACTTCGGTCTTCTCGGGGACTTCGAGACACTTGCGAAGTAACGAGATATGGAACACATTGTGCACAGCTGACATCTCTTCAGGTAGTTCCAGTTGATACGATACTTCTCCTCGACGGTTCAAAATTTTGAAAGGTCCGATATATCTGGGGGCTAACTTTCCTTTGAGTTGGAAACGCTGCATTCCCTTTAATGGCGACACTTTCAGATAAACAAAATCTTCGATGTTGAAGGCGAGGTCTCAACGTCTCTTTTCGCCGTAACTCTTCTGTCGGGATTGGGCTGTCTTGAGGTGCTCACGAATCTTGTGAACCTTCTCTTCTGCTTCTCGTAGGATGTCGGGTCCGAAGATCTGAATATCCCCTACTTCCGACCAGTTCAAAGGGGTGCCGCACTTTCTTCCGTACATGAATTCAAATGGGGCCATTTGCAAACTGGCTTGATAACTGTTGTTGTAAGAAAATTCTGCAAACGGCAGACAGTCTTCCCACTTGGATCCATATTCTAGCACACATGCTCTCAGCATATCTTCGAGTATTTGATTTACTCACTCCGTTTGTCCATCGGTCTGAGGGTGATACGCGGTACTGAAATCTAGGCGGGTTCCTAAACCTTCTTGGACTTTCTTCCAGAATCTCGAGGTAAACTGAGTTCCTCGATCCGATACTATGTTCTTGGGGACTCCATGCAAACTAACGATTCTAGCGATGTACAACTCTGCTAGCTTCGAACTCTGATAGGTGGTTTTGACGGGCAAGAAATGGGCGACTTTGGTCAATTTGTCCACTATGACCCAAATAGAGTCATTTCCCCTACTAGAAGTAGGTAGTCCAGTGATAAAGTCCATTCCTACAGAATCCCATTTCCATTCTGGAATTTGCAAAGGTTGCAACAATCCAGCGGGTCTTTGATGTCCGGCCTTGACTCGCTGACATATATCACACTTGGCGATATAGCTTCCGATTTCTCTCTTCATCTTATGCCACCAAAATTGTTCTTTCAAATCTTGATACATCTTAGTTCCTCCGGGATGGATAGAATAAAGAGTATCATGAGCCTCCTTCAAGATAACTTCTTTTAACTCAGAATCTGATGGTACACAAAGGCGTCCTTTGTACCACAAGACTCCTTCTTCGTCCTCGGTGAATCCGGGTACTTTGCCTGTACCGATACGACGCTTGATTCCGTCGATACTGGCATTTCCTTCCTGCGCCTCCTTAATCTGACTGATCAAAGTGGGCTGAAGTTCTATGCTAGCCAAAAATCCTTCACTTACTAATTTTATTCGAAAATCTTCCATCTCTTTGTGCAAACTTGGTTGCTCCTTCAAAATCATGGAGTTCAAGCGGCACGGCAATCTGCTAAGGGCATCGGCTACCACATTGGCTTTACCAGGGTGATAGTGAATGTCCAGGTCGTAATCCTTGATTAGCTCAATCCATCTTCTCTGTCTCATATTCAGCTCCTTCTGAGTGAATATATACTTTAGGCTCTTGTGATCCGAATAAATCTCACAACGGTTTCCCATCAGGTAATGTCTCCATGTCTTTAGGGCTAGAACTACGGCTGCGAGTTCGAGGTCATGGGTTGGGTAATTTTGTTCATGTTGCTTCAATTGTCGCAATAGATAAGATATAACTTTGCCTTCTTGCATTAGCACACATCCGAGACCAATCTTGGATGCGTCACAATACACATCGAAGGGCTTCGTGATATCCGACATGATCAAGGTTGGGGCTGAAATCAATCTCCTTTTGAGTTCTTGAAAACTCGCTTCACATTTGTCGGTCCATTCAAACTTCTTGTCCTTCTTCAGCAATTGGGTCATGGGTCGGGCGATACTAGAGAATCCTTCTACAAATTTGCGGTAATATCCCGCCAATCCGAGAAAAGCACGGACTTGGGTTTGAGTGGTTGGGGCTTGCCAATCTTCTACATCTTTCACTTTGGCAGGGTCAACGGCAATTCTTCCGGCTGATACAATGTGACCGAGGAATCCTACCTCCTGTAACCAGAATTCACATTTGCTGAACTTGGCATACAATTGATGCTCTCTAAGGGTTCCAAGAATGGTCCTTAGGTGTATCTCATGTTCTTCTTCTGATTTTGGATAAATCAGAATGTCGTCGATGAAAACAACGATAAACTTATCCAGGAAGTCCATAAAAATCTTATTCATGAGGTTCATGAAATAAGCAGGGGCATTGGTTAATCCAAAAGACATGACTGTATACTCATACAATCCATATCTGGTGGTAAAGGCAGTCTTTGGAATATCCTCTACACGAATTTTGAGTTGATGATAGCCAGTCCTAAGATCAATCTTAGAAAACACTTGGGCACCGGTCAACCGATGAAACAAATCTTCTATCTTAGGCAAGGGGTACTTGTTCTTGATGGTGACATCATTCAACTTCCGATAATCCGTACACAAACGGTTACCTCCATCCTTCTTGTCCACAAACAAGACAGGTGATCTCCATGGGGACGCACTTGGTTGAATCAATCCGATTTCCAACATGGAATCCAGTTGCTTCTTCAGTTCTTGTAGTTCTGACGGGTTCATACTATAGGGTCTCTGGGCTATGGGTGCTGTTCCGGGGATTAGTTCAATGATAAACTCGATATCCCGATCTGGGGGCATACCGGGCAAAACATCTGGAAATACATCGGGGTATTCATAGACTATCCGAACTTGGTCAATGGTAGGTTGGGCTATACTCTTGTTACACTTGAATTGGCGAGGTAAGGTTTCAGATATATGCTCGACTGATATTCCGGTGGTACTGGTCATGGTGATGGCTTTCTTGGCACAGTCAATCAATCCTTTATGTTTGGACATCCAATCCATTCCTAGTACTACTTCCAAACCTTTAGTTCCGAGTACTATTAGGTTAGCATAAAAATCTATGCCATGGATTTGTAGGGGTTCGTAGCATGGAAAACAAAAATTTTCTATCGCATACAAACAAACAAGCCAAGATCTATCTACTAGATTGCAGCAACGAGTCGATGGAATAACTCACCCTCGAAGATTCCAAAGTGTTTAACGAGAGCAGATTCTCGTGGGTGATGTAGTCGTACTCTTTCCGATCTCAAGATCGCGTAGACGATCCTTCCGGCGCCACGTTCCGGCAGCGCTCCCGTAGTCGGTCACACGTTCGGTACTCGACGAAGACCTTCCTCTCCCTTGTTCCAGCAGGCAGCGGAGGTTGTAGCACTCTCCTCGCGATTCCGGCAGCACAACGGCGTGGTACCGGAGGTAGAGGGGAAATCCCGCAGGGCTTCGCCTTAAGCCGGTGCGAGTATGGTGGAGCTTATGAGAGAGGCTATTAGTGGTCTAGTAATTAGACACACCAATTAGAAGGCTCTAAACCAATTAGAAGGCTCTAAACCGCTGGCTAAAGCAATTAGAAGCTCTAAACCAAAACGGCTCTAAACCGGAGATTAGAGGTGGAAACTTGTGTGTCCTAGGAGGGGAGCCCTGCCCCTCCTTATATAGGTGGGAGGGCTGGCCGGCCAAGGGGAGGGAGTGGAGTCCCTCCCCAACTCGGCTTGGGTGGGGCGCCGGCTTGGGGAGGACTCCCTCCCCAACTCGGCTTCACCTCCTCCTCTTTTCCCACTTCCCAAAATTGCCGTTTGACTTTCAAACTAGCCGTTTGACTTTTCAATTTAGGATTTAAATAAACCCTTTATTTTGGACAGCAAGAACACCTAGTACATGATGCAATCATTCCAACTTACAATGACACATTCATGTACCCTTCCCCCTCCGGAGTGCCGGACATTCCGGGACCTTCTAGAATGTTCCCGATGAAAACACCGGAACCATTCCCCAACTCCGAAACGGGACTTTCCTTATATGAATCTTATTCTCCGGACCATTCCGGATCTCCTCGTGATATCCCGGATCCCATCCGAGACTCCGAACAACATTCGGTCTCTTTCTCATAATACCATAACTACTCAAACAACGTCGAATCCTTAAGTGTGTCTCCCTACGGTTCGTGAATTATGCGGACATGATCGAGACACTTCTCCGAACAATAACCAATAGAGGAATCTGGAAATTCATATGGCTCCCACATATTTCTACGATTACATTGCGATCGAATGAACCACTTACATACGATACCAATTTCCCTTTGTCTCACGATATGTTACTTATCCGAGGTTATGATCGTCGGTATCTCTGCATACCTAGTTCAACCTCGTTACTGAAAAGTACTCTTTTCTCGTTCCCGTGATATGTGATCCCTTGTGACCCAGTCACATGCTTGCAAGCTAATTGGATGACATTTCACCGAGAGGGCCCAGAGAATATCTATCCGTCATATGGATGGACAAATCCCACTCTTGATCCATGTGTTTCAACCAATACTTTCCGAACACTCAATACCACCTTTATAGCCACCCTGTTACGGTGTGGTGTTTGATGACATCAAAGCATCCATCCGGTAAAGGTGATATGCATGATCTCATGGTCGAAGGAATTAGGTTACTATGTATCAGAAAGCATATAGCAATTGAACTATTGAAATGACTTGATCTTTATGCTACGCTTATCTATAGGAGTATGTCCACCATATCATTCTCCTAACGATATGATCTTGTTGTTAATAACATCTCAATGTTCATGATAGGGAAACCACAATCATCTATTAACCAACAAGCTAGTGAAGTATAGAGGCTATACTAGGGACTTCAATTTAAGTTTACAATTCACACAAGTATTAATGTTTCCTTGTTAATACTATTATAGCATGAATATAAACATTTATCATAAACACAAAGATATAATAATAACTATATTTATTATTGCCTCTAGGGCATATCTCCAACAGTCTCCCACTTGCACTAGAGTCATCTAATCTAGATTACATGGTAATATACCGAACACCCATGGCAGTTTGGTGTTGGTCATGTTTTTCCCTCGGGAGAGGTTTAGTCAACGGATCCGCCACATTCAGATCTGTGTGTACTTTGCAAATCTTTATATCCCCATCCTGGATATGTTCTCGAATAGCGTGAAAACGCAGCTTGATATGCTTCAGCTTCTTGTGTGACCTTGGTTCTTGCGCATTGGCTATGGCGCCCATGTTATCACAGTAGATAGACATTGGGTCCAGCGCACTAGGAACCACACCCAGCTCTGTAATGAACTCTTTCATCCATATCGCTTCTTGTGAAGCCTCCGAAGCAGCCATGTATTCCGATTCAGTTGAAGATCTCGCCACAACGCTTTGCTTTGCACTCCTCCAGCTAACTGCTGCACCATTCAAAATAAATACGTATCCGGATTGTGATTTAGAATCATCCGGACCAGTGTTCCAACTAGCATCGGTGTAACCATTAACAACGAGTTGTTCATCACCTCCATAAGAAAGAACCATATCCTTAGTTCTTCTCAAGTACTTAAGGATGTTTTTGACCGCTGTCCAATGATCCACTCCTGGATCACTTTGATATCTGCTAGTTAAACTAACAGCATATGCAATGTCGGGTCTAGTACATAGCATGGCATACATTAGAGATCCTATGGCTGAGGCATAAGGAGTCTTACTCATCCTTTCTCTATCTTCTGCCGATGTCGGACTTTGAGTTTTACTCAAGGTCGTATTGGGCAACATGGGCAAGAACCCTTTCTTGCTTTCTTCCATTCCAAACCTCTTTAGAACTTTGTCCAAATATGTACTTTGTGACAATGATATTTGGCGTTTCGATCTATCTCTATAAATCTTTATGCCTAATATGTAAGCTGCTTCGCCAAGATCCTTCATTGAAAAACTATTATTCAAATATTCTTTGACACTATTAAGAAGGTCTACATCATTCCCAATCAACAATATGTCATCCACATATAGTATTAAGAATGCTACAGAGCTCCCACTCACTTTCTTGTAAATACAAGCTTCTCCATAAGTTTGTATAAAACCAAAACTTTTGATTACCTTATCAAAACGTTGATTCCAACTTCGGGATGCTTGCTTCAATCCATAGATGGACCGTTGAAGTTTGCATACCTTGTTAGCATCTTTAGGATCGACAAAACCTTTGGGCTGCATCATATACAATTCTTCATCAATGTCTCCATTGAGGAATGCTGTTTTGACATCCATCTGCCATATTTCATAATCGTAATATGCAGCGATTGCTAACATAATCCTCACAGACTTTAGCTTCGCTACTGGTGAGAAAGTCTCATCGTAGTCAACTCCTTGAATTTGTCGAAACCCTTTTGCGACAAGTCGAGCTTTATAGACAGTAACATTACCATCAGCATCTGTTTTCTTCTTGAAAATCCATTTGTTCTCGACAGCCTTCCGGCCATCCGGTAAGTCCACCAAAGTCCATACTTGGTTTTCGTACATGGATCCAATCTCGGATTTCATGGCTTCTTGCCATTTATTGGAATCTGGGCTCACCATCGCTTCCTCATATGTCTCGGGGTCATCGGTGTTGTCCACCACCATGACATTCATAACGGAATCATACCAATCTGGAGTGGTACGAGTTCTCGTTGACCTCCGAGGCTCTGTAGTAACTTCAACCGAAGTTTCATGATCATCATCATTAGCTTCCTCTCTTATTGGTGCAGGCACCACAGGAACTTCTTCCGGTGCTGCGCTACTCGCAATTTCGAGAGAAGGTTCGACAACCTCGTCGAGTTCTACTTTCCTTCCAGTCACTTCTTTCGAGAGAAATTCCTTCTCTAGAAAGGATCCATTCTTGGCAACGAAGATTTTGCCTTCGGATCTATGATAGAAGGTATACCCAATAGTTTCCTTCGGGTATCCTATGAAGACGCATTTTTCCGCTTTGGGTTCAAGCTTGTCCGGCTGTAACTTCTTTACATAGGCTTCGCATCCCCAAACTTTAAGGAACGACAATTTAGGTTTCTTCCCAAACCATAATTCATACGGTGTCGTTTCAACGGATTTAGACGGTGCCCTATTTAAAGTGAATGCGGCTGTTTCTAATGCATAACCCCAAAATGATAGCGGTAAATCTGTAAGTGACATCATAGAACGAACCATATCTAAGAGAGTTCGATTACGACGTTCGGACACACCATTACGCTGTGGTGTTCCCGGCGGTGTCAACTGCGAAAGTATTCCGCATTTCTTCAAATGCTCGCCAAACTCGTAACTTAGATATTCACCTCCACGATCAGAACGTAGAAATTTAATCTTCTTGTTACGTTGATTCTCTACCTCACTTTGAAATTCCTTAAACTTCTCGAAAGTTTCGGACTTATGTTTCATGAAATAGATATACCCATATCTACTCAAGTCATCCGTGAAGGTAAGAACATAACGATAACCACTGCGTGATGCTACACTCATTGGACCACACACATCGGTATGTATGATTTCCAATAAGTCCGTAGCTCGCTCCATCATACCAGAAAACGGAGTCTTAGTCATTTTACCCATCAGACATGCTTCGCATCTTTCAAGTGATTCAAAATCAAGTGATTCAAGAAGTCCATCGGAATGGAGTTTCTTCATACGCTTCACTCCAATGTGACCAAGACGACAGTGCCACATATAGGTCGAGTTATCGCTTGATTTCAATCGTTTAGCTTCAATGTTATTAATATGTGTATTTCTACTATCGAGATTCAATAAGAATAGACCATCTATCAAAGGTGCATGTGCATAAAACATATTACTCATATAAATCGAACAACCATTATTCTCGGATTTAAACAAGTAACCATCTCGCAATAAACAAGATCCCGATATAATGTTCATGCTCAACGCAGGCACCAAATAACAATTATTTAAGTATAAAACTAATCCCGATGGTAGATGAAGAGGTAGCGTGCCGACCGCGATCACATCAACCTTTGATCCGTTTCCTACGCGCATCGTCACCTCGTTCTTCGCTAGCTTCCGTTTATTCTGCAGCTCCTGTTTCGAGTTACAAATATGAGCAACCGAACCAGTATCAAATACCCAGGCACTACTACGAATACTAGTGAGATACACATCAATAACATGTATATCAGATATACCTTTCTTCTTGATGTTGCCGTTCTTCAAATCCGCCAAGTACTTTGGGCAATTCCGCTTCCAGTGACCTTCTCCCTTGCAGTAAAAGCACTCAGTATCAGGCTTGGGTCCAGCCTTGGTCCTCTTCGTCGGCATGGTAACTTTCTTACCACCCTTCTTGAAGTGTCCCCTCTGCTTAGACTTGCCTTTCTTGAATTTGGTGGTCTTATTGACCATCAACACTTGGTGCTCTTTCTTGATCTCCACTTCTGCAGATTTTAACATAGCAAATAGTTCTGGCAACTCTTTGTTCATGTTCTGCATGTTGTAGTTCATCACAAAGTTCTTGTAACTTGGTGGTAGTGATTGGAGGATGCGGCAAACCCCCAAAGTATTAGGAATCACTATACCCAAGCTTTGAAGTTTGTTTGCGTGCCCAGACATCTTAAGCACGTGCTCACTGACGGAGCTGCCCTCTTCCATCTTGTAGTTAAAGAACTTTTCAGAAGCTTCATAACTTTCAATTGCCGCATGAGTCTCAAAAATTAATTTGAGATCCTCGACAATATCATATGGGTCTGACTCTTCAAACCTTTTCTGAAGCTCCGGTTCTAAACCATACAAGATAGCACACTGAACTATGGAGTACTGATTCTTCCGAGCGAGGTAAACATTCTTTACTTCATCGGGAGCATCAGCTGCAGGTGGGTCACCCAGCGGTGCATCCAGCACATAGGTTAAATTACCAGCTGTGAGGACAATCCTCAAATTGCGGAACCAATCCGCGAAGTTGCTTCCATTGTTTTTCAACTTTTCTTTCTCTAGGAACGCATTAAAATTGATGGTAGGGGCTGCCATTGATCTACAACATATTTGCAATAGTTTAGACTAAGTTTATGACAAATTGAGTTCAAATTAATTAATGAAATTAAACTAGGTGAACTCCCACTCAAAACAACATCCCTCACATTGTTTTAGTGATCACACGAACCAAATCCACTACATCAACACCGATCATCACGAGAGTTGATATAGTTTCAATGGCGAACAATCATCATGTTCATCATATCTACTATATGATTCATGCTTTACCTTTCGGCGATCCGTGTTCCTGAGGCCATGTCTGTACATGCTAGGCTCGTCAAGATCAAACCTTAGCTACCGCATAAGCAAATCTGGCTTGCTTACGTTGTATTCACCCGCGGAATCAAAGACACCCGATCATCACGTGGTGCTTCGAAGCAGCAAGCTTTGGCAACAGTGCATACTAAGGGTGAACACTTTAGAACTTGAAATTTATGTGCATGAGGGATCATCTTATAATGCTACTGTCGTCTACTAAGCAATACAAGATGCATAAAGGATTAACATCACATGCAATTCATAATATGTGATATGATATGGCCTTTCTTCTTTGTGCTTCCGATCTCCATCTTCAAGCACGAACATGATCTCCATCATCACCGGCATAGCATCAAGGTCAATGACGCTTCTTCATGGTTGTCGTCCACCAGCTTCAACTATTACAACTATTTTGAACAGACACGCAGGTCTTAACAGAAATTAAAGACAACCATATGGCTCCTGCCGGTTGCCAACTTACAATAAGGAACATTGCATACATCAAATATAATCACAATCATGGCCATATCACATCACTACACACCCCTGCAAAACAAAGTTAGACGCTTCTACTTTCTTTGCATATTTTACGTGGTTTGGGGCTTTCCATAAGTGTCGTTCTAACCTACGAACAAGAACCACAACACTGATACTAGCATTGTTGATTACCCGTTGTAAATTGGATCTTTACTATGCTAGGAGAAACAGGCACCCGCAAAGCCACTTATGCAATACGAGTTGCATGTCAAGCGTGGAGCAAGTCTCATGAACGATGTCATGTAAGGTTAGCCCGGGCCGCTTCATCCCAACATACCGCAAGATGCAAAGTACACAAAAAGCAATCTACAATAAAAGCATCAATGCCCACAATGACCATTGTGTTCTACTCGTACAACAGATCTACATATAGACACGGCTCTGATACCACTGTAGGGGTTCGTAGCATGGAAAACAAAAATTTTCTATCGCATACAAACAAACAAGCCAAGATCTATCTACTAGATTGCAGCAACGAGTCGATGGAATAACTCACCCTCGAAGATTCCAAAGTGTTTAACGAGAGCAGATTCTCGTGGGTGATGTAGTCGTACTCTTTCCGATCTCAAGATCGCGTAGACGATCCTTCCGGCGCCACGTTCCGGCAGCGCTCCCGTAGTCGGTCACACGTTCGGTACTCGACGAAGACCTTCCTCTCCCTTGTTCCAGCAGGCAGCGGAGGTTGTAGCACTCTCCTCGCGATTCCGGCAGCACAACGGCGTGGTACCGGAGGTAGAGGGGAAATCCCGCAGGGCTTCGCCTTAAGCCGGTGCGAGTATGGTGGAGCTTATGAGAGAGGCTATTAGTGGTCTAGTAATTAGACACACCAATTAGAAGGCTCTAAACCAATTAGAAGGCTCTAAACCGCTGGCTAAAGCAATTAGAAGCTCTAAACCAAAACGGCTCTAAACCGGAGATTAGAGGTGGAAACTTGTGTGTCCTAGGAGGGGAGCCCTGCCCCTCCTTATATAGGTGGGAGGGCTGGCCGGCCAAGGGGAGGGAGTGGAGTCCCTCCCCAACTCGGCTTGGGTGGGGCGCCGGCTTGGGGAGGACTCCCTCCCCAACTCGGCTTCACCTCCTCCTCTTTTCCCACTTCCCAAAATTGCCGTTTGACTTTCAAACTAGCCGTTTGACTTTTCAATTTAGGATTTAAATAAACCCTTTATTTTAGACAGCAAGAACACCTAGTACATGATGCAATCATTCCAACTTACAATGACACATTCATGTACCCTTCCCCCTCCGGAGTGCCGGACATTCCGGGACCTTCTAGAATGTTCCCGATGAAAACACCGGAACCATTCCCCAACTCCGAAACGGGACTTTCCTTATATGAATCTTATTCTCCGGACCATTCCGGATCTCCTCGTGATATCCCGGATCCCATCCGAGACTCCGAACAACATTCGGTCTCTTTGTCATAATACCATAACTACTCAAACAACGTCGAATCCTTAAGTGTGTCTCCCTACGGTTCGTGAATTATGCGGACATGATCGAGACACTTCTCCGAACAATAACCAATAGAGGAATCTGGAAATTCATATGGCTCCCACATATTTCTACGATTACATTGCGATCGAATGAACCACTTACATACGATACCAATTTCCCTTTGTCTCACGATATGTTACTTATCCGAGGTTATGATCGTCAGTATCTCTGCATACCTAGTTCAACCTCGTTACTGAAAAGTACTCTTTTCTCGTTCCCGTGATATGTGATCCCTTGTGACCCAGTCACATGCTTGCAAGCTAATTGGATGACATTTCACCGAGAGGGCCCAGAGAATATCTATCCGTCATATGGATGGACAAATCCCACTCTTGATCCATGTGTTTCAACCAATACTTTCCGAACACTCAATACCACCTTTATAGCCACGCTGTTACGGTGTGGTGTTTGATGACATCAAAGCATCCATCCGGTAAAGTTGATATGCATGATCTCATGGTCGAAGGAATTAGGTTACTATGTATCAGAAAGCATATAGCAATTGAACTATTGAAATGACTTGATCTTTATGCTACGCTTATCTATAGGAGTATGTCCACCATATCATTCTCCTAACGATATGATCTTGTTGTTAATAACATCTCAATGTTCATGATAGGGAAACCACAATCATCTATTAACCAACAAGCTAGTGAAGTATAGAGGCTATACTAGGGACTTCAATTTAAGTTTACAATTCACACAAGTATTAATGTTTCCTTGTTAATACTATTATAGCATGAATATAAACATTTATCATAAACACAAAGATATAATAATAACTATATTTATTATTGCCTCTAGGGCATATCTCCAACAGGATTCGGATAGGGACGGCCTTGCAAATTTGCCTAGCCTTGGTGGTTGATCCGGGAATTTGTACAATCATCACATGCTTCAATTTTGTTGGTTGAATTTTACCAGTGCAGGCTAATTCTTCGGTGACAAATGAATGCGATGCACCAGAATCAAACAACACTCTTGCAAGTACTGAATTAACAGAAAACATACCCAGCACGATGTCTGGCGCTTCCTGAGCTTCTTCAGCATGCATGAGAAAAAGACGGCCATTGCGGTTGAGTGAATTCCCTGGGGCAAATCTTCTCCCTGGATGGACACGACGCTGCTGCTGAGCTGGGACATTGGCGTTGGGGGCTATAGCATTCTTCTTGTTGGGGCACTCATTGGAATAGTGGCCTTTATTTCCACAGTCATAACAGGTCACTTGCGACTTGTCCTTGGCTGCGACAGGCACAACATTGCTTCCAGTCCTCAGGGAAGTGTTAGGGTTGGCGGTAGCATTGTTGGTGTTGAACTTGGGTGGGGCACGGGTGAAATTTATAGAGTTGCCGGGGTTGTTGTGATTTCCTCTGGGTCTAGGGTTTCCACGGTTGGGATAGGTCGGACGGGTCATAGGGGGTCTGTTGGTTCTTGGGGCAAATCCTGGAGATGGGTTGGGGCGATACTTTGGGGTCTGATGGGTTCCTGGTTGATGCATCATGCGACGCTTGCGGTTCTCATTGGCCTGGTTGATCTTTCCTTCCATCTGGATAGCAGAGTCAACAAGGGCTTCAATATCAACAAAGGGGATATTGACTAACACTGTCTGCATCTCGTCATGCAGACCATTCAGGAATCTTTCTTTCTTCTTGGCTTCGGTGTCTATCTCGTCCGGGGCATACCTAGCTAATGACAAAAATTTGTCACGGTATTCCACTACAGTCATCCTTCCTTGCTTCAACTCTCTGAACTCGTCTCTCATTCTCTTGATCAAACCTGGTGGCACATGGGTTCTGCTAAACTTGACCTTGAATTCCTCCCAGGTCATCATCTGGCCTCTGGTCATTGAACGAACACTGTTCCACCATGCCCTGGCATCTCCGGCTAGATAATGGGTGGCGAACAGGACTTTCTCGTTGGCTTTGACTCCTGCTACTTCTAAGTTGTTTTCCATGGTTTGCAGCCAATCATCGGCATCTAGGGGTTCTTCTGACTTGGTGAAAACGGGTGGGTTGGTATTCTGGAAATTCTTGAGCTTAGATCCGTGGTTGTCCTGATTTCCATGGCCTTGGTTGTTAAGGGCTAGCTGGGCTATCTGTTGCAGAGTGGCTAGGTTGGCTTGACGTTCCGCTCTTTCAGCTTCGCGGTCAGAAATCAACATTTGCAGGATCTGCAACATCGGGTCCGGGGCTGAACCACTTCCTCCACGTGGCATCTGAAGATTGATATAGATCATGAGAAAAGAGGGAAATTTCTAAGGTTTTGGGTTTTTGAAAAGTTTTAAATGTTTGACTCAGATTTTTCTAGCAACTTTCTTTTTCATTCATTCATAGCACACAGTACAACACACACCACCACAAGGAAAAACAGATGGTTTTAAGAACCATTCTAGAAACTACGATACAGTGGGACCGACTACTACTCACTACGCTAGTGCTGAGTGCTACTACTCCTTGGAGTCTGTGGCTTCATCATCTTCAGCATCATCGATGAAGGCGAAATCATCCTCATCGGTGAAGAAGTCCATGGCCTGATCCTCCAGAAAATCATCGTCATCGCTGAGATAGGAGTAAGGGTCTCCACGAAGATCCTCTCCGGCATTCTCCCTTTCCTCTAACTGCATGTCTCTCTCGTGGATGGTCTCTTCCAGAGATGAGATGCGATGGAGAAGACGGGCAATAATGCGCTCCTTCTTGTCGAGTTAACAGCGACGAGACTTGCGATCCTTTGCTAGCATGGCGATGGTCTGATCCTTCGTCTTGATGATGGCAGACTTGTGGTTGCAATAGTCACGGCAGTTGTCCAATTCCTGCTGACGATCATACATCATGAAGCTAAGGTGGTCCAATTGAGTCTTCAGCTTGGGGTGGTATGGGGCTTCCAGTGGTTGGCCATTTGCATCACGCCTTGGGCAAAACTCAAAGCGAGTACCCTTGATCTGATTGATGCTCTGCCCACACAGACGGGAAAGAGCTTCCTGCATTGCTCTGGCAAGTCCATCGAGCCAGTTGTTTTCCCTCAAGGTAAACTGAATTCCCTCCGCAGTGGGAGGTTCAATCTTTCCTCGGAGACTTGCAACAATTAGCCACTGCAGATCTTCTCCTCCTTGATCATTGAGCTGAGCTCCGAAGAACTCGGGATGCGGACGCTCCAGAAGTTCCGAAAGCTGATCCAGATCCCTCTCAAAGATAAGGTCTCCTCCATTCCCAAGTTGGTAAAACTTGCTGTACTTCACGTCCATCTATAAAAATAGAGGATGAGTAGATTAGCAGAGTGATCAAGTGTGTCAAAATTTTATCTATTTTGCAAGAGTTTTTGAGGAACATGAAGTTTTATTAAAGAATTAAAGAGGTAAGAATGAGAATAAGTTTTCGTAAATATTTTTATTCTTTGGTTTTGAAACTAAGTTTTTGGATCAAGTCCAATCTAACTAGGGTCTCCTATGGTCAGGATGGCTCTGATACCAACTTGTCAACACCTGGATTTTTCAATCCTAGATGCCTGTTATGCCATACATCGCAATCCCAGGATTACCATTTTTGCGAGACATAACAGAATTGGATACCATAGTACTTCATCCATTACAAACGATACATAAGTTCTTACACAAATAGGGATCTCATGATCCAGTTCTTAATACAACATCAAGCAGCGGAATACGTAATAATAACGGTAGCGTAGGCGAAGCTCCATCTTCGGGGTCACAGGCAATGCTGACGATGGGAGATGATCCTATTTGTCGTAACCTTCCTGGGGTCCATCTTCGAGGTACTCCTCTTCATAGTCTGGCCATGGGAATAGCCAGGGACAAAGCCATGAGTACTCTTTAAGTACTCACAAACTAATACTAACATGTAAGGTTTTTTTGGATAATAGGACACTAGGCTCTAGGGTTGTTTTGCAAAAATCCAGGTTTATCTCTACTAAGTTCCAAAGTTAGTTACAATTTTATAACCCCTAAGTGGGATCTTGTAACTCATGTCACAACTCTGTTGTGGTCAAGTCAAAGTCTCAATTCATTTCACAAGTCATTTTGAAAAGTCTGACGGGGGAACAGTATGGCCACTCCAACTGTCCATAACCGCGGACGCGGCTATTCGAATAGTTTGACACTCTGCAGAGATTGTACACTTTCACCACAACATTCGATACATCCGTCAGGAACAATCCTGAATTCACCATACTCAGTATGCGGATAATCAATCCTAACCTTTCGATTACACGCCCTAGTATAAGCACCTCTCCTGTGAGTTTGGCTTCCCAACCATGACCACTGTCATCTTGGGTACTGCACAGGTGGACAATCTTCACAAGGTTGCCTCAGCTCAGACCTTGGCCGTGAGGGAACTAATACTAAGGAATATAAGTTTCCAGTCAAGCCCTACCCAATATTCGGGTATTGTGGTTGTACGCTAAAATTGGAATGGTATCGCATCCAGACAACCATCAGTTTTATAAAGGGCTAAGGCTCATGCCTCAACATTTTCATCACCAAAATCATCAAGTGTTTGGAAACACATGTCCAAAACATTTCAATAGAATGATCCATCATTCCAAGGTTTTCATAACCATTTTTCCACCAAGTATTCCCATCTAAAAGTTGATCAAGTTTTATGCTTAGCACTAGCATCTACAGGTGGGGGTAGTACTAATGAGGGGTGGTAACTAGTGGAGTTTCAACTAAGTCCAACCTTATATCTTAGGCTAATGTCACGGTTTCTAACTTAGGCCAAATTTTATGCTCTTTATGCAACCTTCAGCATATCTTTCTAGTATCTAGCAGTCACTTAAGTAAACTCTAAGTAAGCTTTGATAAAGAAATAAAGTAAGAAGCTTGCACATAAAACTAGGATTGGTTTATCAAGTGGGTATGATCACATATGCTTAAAGCATATAGTAGTCATATCACAAGTATGGGTTTGTGGCATCAGTAGGGTATCTGGCAAGGGTTAGCTTGCACATTCACTAGTAGTATTAGGCTTGCTTCAGTGTCAATATAAGATTGCATAGGTATAATATCTTGCAAGTGTTAGCTTGCCTTGTGCAGAGCAGTGGTTGAAGTTCTCCTCGGCTTCTTCTTCGTAGTATCCTCCTTCCTCCTCGTATCCTTGGTCGGTACTAGCGTCTATGAATAAATACGAGGTACACAATCACCAAACAATACTTAACTACTTGCAATCATCACACACAAGGGTCCTATAGATGACTAGCATCATCTCTAACATTACAAGGTTAAGGCTTGGTTTAAATCTTTTTATTTTTAGAAAAGTAATTTCTACTCATTGAAAAATTACTTAAGATTTAATATTCTCCAAACTAAACATGGGATCATGTTGACACATGTCATCACCACATATTGTAGTCCATGGGAATGTGATTTAAAGTGGTGTCACAACTTAATAAGGTTTTACCCTTTTATTTTAATTAATTATAGTGGGTAGAAATGCTTATGTACCATTCTTTTATTACTTGAACATTATTTCTGCAAGTAAACCTATATATTTTTATATATTCTGAAAGGTATGGTTAAATGTGATTTTTGAGAGTTGGAAACAACTCAAAAGCTTTTATGGTTTAAATTTGAAAAAATGTTTGAATGCAGAAAAGCTTCTGCCTTGTTATTTTTACTATGGGTGATCTACAGATCCAAATGACTTGAATCCAACGGGCTTGTATTAAGCATTCACAGACCTTTCCAACAAAATTGGTTTCATTCAAATTGGTGCACTGAATCGATCTGGGTTGATTTTTGAAGTTGGGTACAGAAGTGTGTTTGAAATTAAAAAGAAAAGGTTTAATTTGAATTGCTGGGCTGCGCGGGAAATTCTAATGGGCCGGCCTGCTAAGCGCGGTGCTCCCGCGGGCTGCTTAAGTGGGTGTCCCCACTCGTCAGTGACACGGGGCTGGGCGAAGCGGTATGGGGCAACGTGTATCGTTTGATCTGGTTCTAATCCAACGGCTGGGGGTCATCGTCGATGCGAGACAACTCCGGCGAGAACGAAACCTAGCGCGGCCAGTGAGGGGTGCTGGGGGCTCACCGGGGTACGGGCGAGGGTCGGCGAGGCAGGCGAACGACGAAGTCGACGACGGCGAACCTCCTGGTACCGGTGGCTTCTCCTGGGGCGGCTCCAATCGCTGGCTCCTTTCTTCTCCAGAGGCGGCGGGCTCCGGTGAAATTCCGGTGAGGTGGTGCTCGCCTTGCTCTGAGAACGGTGTGGCACGATCAGTGAGGAGAGGGGACTGATATGGTGTGAAGAAATCATGCGGGGGTGGCCTCTATTTATAGTCGAGCGAGGGGACCGTCGGGGCGCACGGTGAGCTCGTCGGGGGCGACGTTACAGGCGGATAATGGCATGGGCAAGGGTAGGGGACGGTGCGGTGTGTCCTGGCGATGCTCAACGACATGGTCGCGAGGCATGGGGCGGTGTGGTTTGGTATGGAACGGCCGGTGCTCTGCGCGGCAGAGGCGGCGTCTTTGACGGCGGGCGGTGGCTGTATGGCACGGGGCGTCAAACGGGGATGTCTGGCGGTCTCCTGGGTCGGTGGTGATCGTGTGTGCACGCAGTAAGGGCGGCGCGCGGTCTGTGGACGCTGGTCGAGGGTGGCGCTCTGGCGCACGCTCAGCATGGTCTGGGCGCGGCTTGTGCGCGTGGTCCAGGGCTTGGCAACGCTCGCGGCTGGGACAGTGGGTGGTGGTGGACGGTGGGCTGCCTCCCAGACAAGGTTGGCACGGCTAGTTCTTCCTCTAGCCTGCTGTCGACTATGGGGTGGCATTGGGGTGCTCGGCTGTTCACCATTAATGACAATGGCAAGCTCACAGGGGTGCTAGTGTTGGGCTAATCTTTCTAGATGATCTACTGACTTGTGTGTGAGCTAACTAGGGAACAAGTTAGGTAAGAATCACTGCACACTATAGTGTTTGTTGTTTTGTTTGATTTGTGTCTGCAACCTGTTTGATGAAATGGCCGCATGAAATCAAGTTTTGAATTTTCAAATGAATTTTGGTGGGTTTGCTAGATTGGTGCTGGTGAGTCTGCAGATGCTTGGGTTTTGAAAGTTGAGCTTGTTTGAGTGGTTTTTGAAAAAGTGGGATCTTCCCATATGAAGAAGATTCAATTTTGAATTGTCATTTAAACTATGCATTTGAAAGTTTATGGATGATCACAAAGTGGGCCTTGATACTTTGTTATGAGTACATTCAAGGGGTGCAAAGATCCAGAAAAGTTTATGTTAGGTTTTGAAAGTTTGAGACAGCCAAAGTAGGCATGGGAGTTAAATTGGTCAAAATGACCATTCACTTAATATATTTGTTTTGATTTACTTGTCTTTAGGAAAAGTGTGGGAAATGTTTTAGATGATGTTCATTTCACCTAAGAAACATTTTACAAGCAATGGATCACACAAACAAGGTGGTTTTTAAAGAAATTCAAACTCCATGCATACACATATACATGCATTCATGAGTTTATTTAGAAAAGTTTTTGTTAACCCTAATCTTGATGATTAGTGTTTGATGATCTAAGTTTGGTATTTTTGGGATGTTACACGGAGGCAGAGATCGAGTATTGCGCGGAGGCGGAGATCGAGTTGATGTACTCCTGCTGCGGCAATCGTCAGCGGGGCGGGGTGGACTTGGAGGTTGGCGATAATTGGGTTGGGGTGGACTTGGAGGTTGACGATATTCGATGCGGGGTGGACTTTGATTCCTCGGAGTCGGTGGCCTTGGCGCCGATCCTGGAAACTTGATGTACTTCTTCTTCCATAGAATGATGTTGCACTTGACATCTCCTAGTTTCGTAAGGCCTTCAGGCGTAGCGGTTTCAATCTCTAGGTCCGCAAAATCCTCCACTATGTCATCCACCGTGACACGAGCATAGCCTGGTGGAATCGGAAGTGAATGGTGGAGTGCTCCAGGTAGACATGGTAAAGCAATGCCGATCGTCACCTTGAAGGACATATTGTTCATTGGCTGATGTAGCTCACATTGTGCCATCTCTCTGACATCACCCACGGGGTAGCAAGGAGCCAGTGCATCGTCCAGAAGTGCTTGATCATCAGCCCGGACCTCCGTGGAAGCCACGCTGCTTCTCCGCTGGCTAAGATCCAATGCAGGATCATCATCCCGTGGGTGAGTTGACGACGGCGGCCTTTGGCTAATTTCTTGCATGAGGTTTATCAGATCAGCTAGGTCCTGCTCTACCCTAGAGATCCAGTCTACCTCCCGGTCCTTCTTTCTCTGATGGCTTCTGTAACTGGCATCGTACTGAGGAAACTCTTTCTTTCAGGAGACACCGGCGCCTTTGCCTCGTGTTCGTTCTCCCTTTTCAGGATTCCCTAGGGCGTGTGTCATCTCGTCGTTCTCTCTCTCTCTCGGGACAGAACAATCCCAATTGAGCATCGTTCATTGCTTGAATAAGGTCTTGGGAGGGTTTTATAATTTTTTCATGAAATAATGTCTTCCCTGTTTCTGGGTCCAATGATCCCCCGTGCCCGTACCACCAGTGCTTTCACCTCTCGGGCCATCCATCTGTACTAGGAGTGAAACCTCTAGCCCTCATTTTCTTCTCCATAGTTTCCCACTTAGGGACGACAGTCTTGTAGCCACCTGTCCCCATTTTATGATGGTATTTCTTTGAGGCAGCATTTAACGCGTTCTTTGTCGACTTTCCCTTTGCTTTATCAGATTGCTTGTACTGTACAAAATCGGGCCACTGTTCTCTTAACTTCTCGTTTACTCCTTTGAAGTCTGGATTTTTCATTTTCGCGACATATTTCGCGTATAAACTTTTCTTGTGGTTCCGGTACAGTTCAACCATCTTGCTCAGAGCCCACTCCTTGACTTTCGCTCTATTTTCAAGCCCACCTGGCCTTGGGGTAATACCATCTAACTCAAATTCTTCATACTCTGGAGGTAGTATGAAATGCGCTATGAGCTTCTGCCAAAGGTCATCTTTGGCATCATCAGTGACATAGCTGTTGGATTCTTCACCGGTTTTCTTTGACTGATTCCATTCTTGGATGGTGATCGGTAGGTTGTCCCTAACAAGCACCCCGCATTGATTTATAAACATCCCCCAGTGCTTCTCTGGAGCAATCGGTTCACCATCATCATCTATTTCTTCGATGGTGAACCTCTGATTACCATACAACTTTTTGTTCGGCCCTTGTTTCGTTCGAGCTGTCGATTGCTTCGATCCGGTGGGCTAAAAGAAGAAGAGAGAGTGATTAATATATATCTAGACCAGTTAATGAATAGAGGTAACACAAGGCTTTATATATATATGTACCTCGCCGGATCCTGTCGAGGGGCCATCATTATTGTTGTTATTTGTTTGCCCTTCGTCCATCCGGTCTTCCCCTTGGTACATTAGGTTTTCCTCTAGTCCATCACCGGATGGATTCAGATATGAGGATATCTCTTCCTCGAGCAAAATATCTTCGCCGGTAGTAATGTTAAGAGGAATTTCACCTCTTATCATGCCCTGAAGATAACCTTCACCGATGCGACCAGGATCTTTGGATGGATCCATGACTTAATTATCTATAACAAAAGGAGAGTTAAACAGGTTAGAAAAAAAATAACCCTAATAACTAAAACAAAAAAACAATAACCCTAATATTATTTGTGGTAAAACAATAATCTTAATAACTAAAACAAAAAACAATAACCCTAATATTACTTATGGTAATACAATAATCCTAATAACTAAAACAAAAAAACCCTAATATTATTTGTAGTAAAACAATAATCCTAATAACAAAAAACAAAAATAACCCTAATATAAAAAAAACTATAACAAAAAACCCTAATAATACTAATTATAATAATCCTAACTATAAAAAAAATATAAAAAACTATAGAAAAAACCCTAATAATCCTAATTATAATAATCCTAATTATAATAATCCTAACTATAAAAAAACTATAAAAAACTATAGAAAAAACTATAACAAAAAACTATAAAAAACCACCCGCGCGGCCTCTCGGTCGAGCTCACCGACGAGGCGGCGAGGCAGAAAAATTCGTCGGCGGAGCAGCGGCACGTCAAGGCACGGCGAAGCGGCACGGCGGCGGCGGACAACACCTCCCCTGCGTTGTCTTCGATGCGTCTGTGTGCTTCGTCTTTGCTGCGTCGAGGAATGCAAGTGCTGGGCAGCACCTGTCCTAGAACACGTAGAATATATAGGGACGCACCCTTTAGTCTCGGGCTAAGCCATCGCCCGCGACTAGAGGGTCTCTAGTCCCGGGCTGTGGCTTAACCCGCGCCTAAAGACCCATCCTTTAGTCGCGGGTTAAGCCATGGCCCAGGACTAGAGGTTTTTTCAGCCGCTTCGTTTTCACGCGCGCATGCACCCTCTAGTCCCGGGTCGAGCCACGACCTGCGACAAGTATGTTATTTGTAAATTTTCTTTTTTTAATTCAAATCAAATATAAAACTTTGGAAAATCATATCTTTTATTGTAAAAATCCAAATAAAACAAATAATATGTCTATTATTATCAGGAAAATATAAAGAATCTTAATATAATATCCATATATCTGTTTGCATCATTTATAAATTATTTCATTTGTCAATTTTCTTTTTTTAATTCAAATCAAATATAAAACTTTGGAAAATCATATCTTTTATTGTAAAAATCCAAATAAAACAAATAATATGTCTATTATTATCAGAAAAATATAAAGAATCTTAATATAATATCCATATATCTATTTGCATCATTTATAAATTATTTCATTTGTAAATTTTCTTTTTTAATTCAAATCAAATATAAAACTTTGGAAAATAATATCTTTTATTGTAAAAATCCAAATAAAACAAATAATATGTCTATTATTATCAGGAAAATATAAAGAATCTTAATATAATATCCATATATCTGTTTGCATCATTTATAAATTATTTCATTTGTAAATTTTCTTTTTTTAATTCAAATCAAATATAAAACTTTGGAAATTATATCTTTTATTGTAAAAATCCAAATAAAACAAATAATATGTCTATTATTATCAGAAAAATATAAAGAATCTTAATATAATATCCATTTATTCCCGGTTGTAGTCACAAACCAGGACTAAAGATATTTCCCGCCATTTCCCACCGCTCCCCGCTAAGTTTTCCCGCCTTTTCCTTTTTACAAGAGCTTTTAGTCCCAGTTGTAGTCACTAACCGGGACTAAAGATATTTCCCGCCATTTCCCAAAGCTTCCCGCCAAGTTTTCCCGCCCTTTCCCTCTATATCTAGGGCGATCGCGCCATGGCTATCCACACATCCACACCTTCCTCTCTTAGAAAAATGACAACGCCTACTGGGTCATTCTGACCCTCGAGGAGACCGAGGCGCTGTGCGCCTGCAGCTACCCTTGTCCGCCCAGCTACCGGCCACCCGCCGGCTGGATGCTGAGTGCTGGAGGGGTTCCTGTCCCTCAAGCTTGCGCACGCCAAGCGGCCATCACGTACCACTTCTACCACGAGCTCACGCCGGAGCAGCGGATGCATCCCCAGTGGGATCCCGACAACTACGACACCTGGAATGCCTTCTTCGCTAATAGGCGGGAAAGGGAGCTCGCCAGGTACGAGGGTGATGGCCCGCCCCCGGTGAACCACAACGAAGCCGGCCGCCGTGTGTGGTGGGCAAACCGTACTATCATCGGAGTGATACGCTACATCGCCGGGGGAGACCATCCTTGCTTGCGGTGCCCACAAGTCCACCCACCATAGAGCCACAAGAAGGCCCCTCCCCGCCCGGCGGTAGCGGCATCGTCTTCCAGGAGACCCCTCCCCTGCCCGCCATGAATCCGGGGCCGGAGTGGCCCCTGGTATATGCCATGGCTGGGCTGAGGATCCCCGGAGTGGCAGGTGACGATGACCATGATGATGACGATGACGAAGAAGACCCTGAAGCTGCATACTATAGGACTAGGCATGATTATGACTAAAGGGGGCGGGTTTAGTCCTGAGTGTTAGCTAGTCCTGGTTTTTAATATTAACAAATGTCTTGAGTGTTACCTAAATATGAAGATGTTATATTTAGAGGAAAAGGCCTATAAATAGAGCAGCCTATAAATAGAGGAAAGGGTGGGGACGCTGGATCGAGCAGCCTATAAATAGAGGGAAATGCCTATAAAGAGAGGGTTCATCTTTAGTCCCGGTTGGAGAAACCAACCGCGACTGAAGAGATTGCAGCAGACTGGGCCAGTCAGCACTAATAATAGGGGTGAGTGTCGACATTATGTCGTGAGTGTCGACATTATGCCGAGCTGCTTGCACTATAAATAGGCATCCTTGTGAGTCCATTCCTCCAGCCAGTTGGAGGCATCTACAAGATGGTTTTCGAGAGCAGGGACACCACTACGACCAGTTTCAGGGAGATGCCGCCGAAGCCCAGTCCTCCGGCATCTCCAAGAAACTGGTCATAGAGGCACTCCCTAATATGTGAAATTAGTTAGCTCCCAGGCGTATTGATCTAGTTAGAGAAGTTACAAGATGCAAGATGGTTTTCAAGAGCAGGGACACCACTACGGCCAGTTTCAAGGAGATGCCGCCGGAGCCCAGTCCTCCGGCATCTCTAAGAAACTGGTCATAGAGGCACTCCCTAATATGTGACCTCACGCGTTTGGAGATCAGATCTTAATGGTAAGTATGAATCGGGACTAAAGGCCCCCCTTTAGTCCAGGTCCAACCACAAAACGGGACTAACACACTCAAGATTGTTTGCAGACAACACTATACAAATGGACACATGGAGCATCTTCACTCATAAAATGTTACAATTATTACACATCATTTCTTCGCGTGTGTTCCTTTCTGATCCTGCCGTATCCATAGATAATCTTCATTCATTAACATGATGCTTGGGTTATCCTTCACCGCGAAGGGCGGAATTTCATGAAACTTATCACAATCTTTAGACATGTCTGTCTTGTCCTCCACTCCCACGATGTTTATTTTTCCTGAAAGAACTATGTGGCGCTTTGGCTCATCGTCTGATGTATTCTTTTTCTTATTTTTTCTTTTTCTAGGTTTGGTAGACATGTCCTTTACATAGAAAACCTTAGCCACATCATTGCCTAGGACGAATGGTTCGTCTAAGTACCCAAGATTGTTGAGATCCAATGATGTCATTCCGTATTTCTTGTCTACCTCAACCCCTCCTCCTGTCAGCTTGACCCATTTGCACCGAAACAAGGGGACCTTAAAAGTAGGTCCATAGTCAAGTTCCCATATCTCCTCTATGTAACCATAATATGTGGTCTTTCACCCAATGTTGTTTGTTGCATCAAAGTGGACACCACTGTTTTAGTTGGTTCTCTTTTTATCTTGGGCTATCGTGTAAAATGTATACCCATTTATCTTGTACCCTTGGAAAGTCGATATAGTCAAAGATGGTGACCTAGACAACAAGTATAGCTGATCTCCAAGAGTGTTGTTTTTGATGAGATGTTGCAACCAACCGCCGAGACTCTTCATGTGTTCATCTCTAATCCAAGAGTCATGCTTTCCAGGGTTGTTGGAGCGTAAGATTTTCTTGTGTTCCTCGATATATGGGGCTGCCAAGATAGAATTCTGTAGAACGGTGTAATGTGCTTCGCTGTAAGAATGTCCGTCCCTACATATTATTGATTTCCTTCCTAGAGTACCCTTTCTACTCAGTATCCCCTCATACCGCGATTGAGGAAGACCAATCGGCCTAAGGCCAGGAACGAAGTCAACACAAAATTCAATGACCTCCTCTGTTCCATAGCCCTTGGAGATGCTTCCTTCTGGCCTAGCACAGTTACGAACATATTTCTTTAAGATTCCCATGAACCTCTCAAAGGGAAATATATTGTGTAGAAATACAGGACCAAGAATGGAAATCTCTTCGACTAGGAGAACCAGCAGGTGCGTCATAATATTGAAGAAGGATGGTGGGAACACCAACTCAAAACTGACAAGACATTGGACCACATCATTCTGTAACCGTGGTAGATCTTCAGGATTGATTATCTTCTGAGAGATTGCATTGAGAAATGCACATAGCTTCACAATGGGTACTCGAACATTATCTGGTAGAAGCCCCCTCAATGCAATCGGAAGCATTTGCATCATAATCACGTGGTAGTCATGAGACTTTAGGTTTTGGAACTTTTGTTCTGCCATATTTATTATTCCCTTTATATTCGACGAGAAGCCAGATGGGACCTTAATACTGCTTAGGCATTCAAAAAATATTTCCTTCTCTTGTTTGGTAAGAGCGTAGCTGGCATGACCTTGAAACCATTCTGGATGCAGGCCATCTGGGTCTTCCATACGTTGATGGTCCTTTCGTGCTTCCGGTGTATCTTTTTTCTTCCCATACACGCCCAAGAAGTCTAGCAGGTTAATGCAAATATTCTTCGTCACATGCATCACATCGATTGCAGAGGGGACCTCTAAGAATTTCCAATATGGTAGCTCCCAAAATATAGATTTCTTCTTCCACATGGGTGCATGTCCTTCAGCGTCCTTCGGAACAGATTTTCCGCCAGGACCCTTTCCAAAGGTTACCATTTGATCCAAATCTTTGACCATATCAAATATATCAGCAGCAGTACGCTCCTTAGGCTTCGTCTGGTGACATGTCAGACCGTTGAAATGCTTGCCTTTATTTCTTATGGGATGCTTGGCCAAAATAAATCGAAGATGATCATTGTACACATTCTTCTTATAATGTTCCAAATATATACTTTCAGTCTCATCTAAACAGTGTGTGCATGCATTGTATCCCTTGTTAGACTGTCTTGAAAGGTTACTAAGAGCAGACCAATCATCGATTGTTACGAAAAGCAATGCTCGGAGGTTAAATTCTTCCTGCTTGTGCTCATCCCACACGCGTATGCCAGGTTCATGCTACAACTGTAAAAGTTCTTCCACTAATGGCCTTAGGTACACATCAATGTTGTTGTCGGGTTGCTTCGGACCTTGGATCAACACTGGCATCATAATGAACTTACGCTTCATGCACAACCAAGGAGGAAGGTTATAGATGCATAAAGTCACGGGCCAGGTGCTGTGACTGGAGCTCTGCTCCCCAAAGGGATTCATGTCATCTGTACTTAGACCAAACCTTAAAATCCTTGCGTAATCTGCAAAGTCCGGGTACTTTCTATCGATTTTTCTCCATTGCGACCCATCAACGGGGTGTCTCAACATCCCGTCTGACTTACGTTCCTCTTTATGCCATCGCAACAACTTGGGTGCTCTTTCTTTCTGAATAAGCGTTTTAACCGTGGTATTATAGGAGCATACCACATCACCTTGGCAGGAACCCTCTTCCAGGGGGGCTCGCCCTCAACGTCACCAGGGTCATCTCGTCTAATCTTATACCGAAGTGAAGTGCATACCGGGCATGCATCCAAACTCTCATACTCCTCACCGCGGTAGAGGATGCATTCATTAGGGCATGCATGTATCTTCTGAACCTCTAAACCTAGAGGGAGGACAACCTTCTTTGCTTCGTACGTACTGGCGGGCAATACGTTATCTTTTGGAAGCATATTCTTTATCATTTTTAGCAACTTTTCAAATGGGGAGTCAAGTATAGCACATTTAGCCTTCCATCGCAGCAATTCCAGTGTGCTACCCAGCTTTTTTAGACCATTTTTGCAATTTGGGTAAAACAACTTTTTGTGATCCTCTAACATGTGATTGAACTTCTCCCTATCCTTTTCAGTTTCACAATCTCTTCATGCATCGGCAATGGTTCGACCAAGATCATCAGTGGGTTCATCATGTGTCTCTTCTTCATCCTCCCCTTCAGCATCCCCCATGGAAGTATCTCCGTACTTAGGGAAACCATGATAGTTCTCATCCTCCTCATCTTGTTCATTGTCTTCCATTATAACCCCTCTCTCTCCGTGCTTGGTCCAACAATTATAACTCGGCATGAAGCCGGACTTCAACAGGTGGTTGTGAAGGGTTTTTGTGTTAGAGTAATCCTTCTGATTCCTACATCCACTACATGGACAGAATACAAAACCATTGCGCTTGTTTGCATCAGCAACACAGATGAATTCATACACGCCATTAGTGAACTCGGCAGAGCATCAGTCAGTACCGTACATCCATTCCTGGACCATCTGCATTATAGTAAAAGTATATCAAAAACCATTACACAACATGATAAAATTATTACAAGTTATATTGAGAGCTTCTAGAGCATTAGTTTTGAATTTTGAAAAATTTTACATGCACCAATTTTTGAATTGGAGAAAACAATCAACATGATAAATGTGGAGTTTTTTATTATTGTTCTATCAGTGAAAACCTCATTCCATTCTAAGCTCTGAAACTCTAAAATTACACATTTCAATTTTCCGTAACTATGTGCCTAATCAAAATTTGTTACACATATATCTCTATACTTTTAGAGCATTATAGAGCTCAAGTAGCAATAAGAGATGAAAGAATGAAGTTCTAACCTTTTAAAGCTTTGGATTTAGGGGTTGCAAACTAAATCTTGATAAACCTTGAGAAAAAAAATGGCATGAACTCTCTTGCTTCTTTGAGAAAAATGGCCACCATATGCTTTAGGGCAGGAGGACAGGAAGCAGAATATATAGTGGTGGACAACTAGTCCCGCTCTGTGATACGACCCGGGACTAATAGTCCATGAAAAGACCAGTTGGCCTGCTCCAGGTCATTAGTCCTGGTCCATATTACAGACCGGGACTAAAGATCTGGTCCGGCCCGGGACTAGTGACTACGGTAGTTTCTAGCCGTTAGAGGCCTCACTGCCCGGGACTAGTGCTCCCACTAGTCGCGGGCTGTGACAGGCCGACACTGCTGGCCTTGTTCACGTCAAAACGAAGAGGGTTTTTCCAGTAGTGAGGCATGATCTTCCACATTGTCGGGTTTATATATGTGACATCACTGGTGGAAAAAGGGCCTCCAGTCCCGGGCCACAACTGGCTCTAGTACCGGCTTTGGGCCCGGGACTACCAAAACGGGACTAGAGGCCCTTCCTCTAGTCCCGACTCACTATGGCCCACGACTGATAACGACCACGTGGTTGTTTCATCGTCGCGAGGGGCGGAAACCCTCTAGTCCCGGGCCATTACACCACTCGGGACTATAAGGTTTCCTGCCGCGGCAGAGATTGTGTATTTTCCTTTTTTTGCCACTCTGGCATGGTAGTCGCGTAACCCCTGTAAGTTCGTCATACTCACTCCCATGCCCAAGGAACCAATTTATTACCCTCAAATCTCATTCTTCGCGAATTGGTTCTGGAATAATCCCTTTATCACACAGTTCTATCTCTTTTTTTCCCACTCTGGCATGGTAGTCGCGTAACCCCTGGCCCCAGGCGATGGTGATATTTATTTTTCGCAGCATTTATCTTGTTTTTTATGACTTATTCTTAGCATCTTCTGACTTCTTGTACTTCATGAATGCATCCCATTAATGTTGCTACTTCACTAGATAACCTTTGAATTTTGGAGTTTTCTTGTCCCTCTGATACTTTAGTCATAATGATTTCTTCCAATTCTGGAATAATTTAGCCATCTTCTTAAGAGCCCACTGCTTGACTTTCTTCCTCAATGCAGCTGTCTCGGCATCACTCTCACATTCTGGCAGTGTGAAATGTTCCATCAGGTCACTCCAAAGACCCTCTTTGTAACTTTCGGCGACATACTCACTATCTTCCGCCTCTTTGGGATTATGCCACTCTCGAACGGTGATCGGGACGCGATCGCTAACCATAACTCCGCCTTATTGTTTAAGTACAACTGCAACCTTTTTGGGTTCCAACGGTTCTCCCAGTGTTGATACCGTCGTAATTGTATAATTCGTACGCGCATCCTACTTTTTGGTCGGCCCTCGCTTGGAAGTTTTGCTCGATGTGGAGGCCTAAGAGAAGAAACATTCGTCAATATAATATATATACAACTCGGTATATACAGCTACTCTCGGACATCATATATCTAGTGATCACCGGACATCATATATATACCTTGCTGGTCTTCGTTAAGGGTCCATGGGATTCTCCATCATCGGAGTTGTCGACTCCTCCATCATCGGAGCCGATGGCTTCTCCCTCTCTTTGGTCAACCTCGTCTCCCTCACCAGATGGGTTCAGATAACTCGAGGGAGATTGGTATGGATCAGCGTCGTGGATTATATCCTCGAGAATTTCTTCTTATGCTAGGTCTCTGTGGATTGGACTAGGTGTATCCATAGTTTCTGCAAAATGTGAGATGCACACAATATTATTGCAAAATGCACACAATATTTGAACATAGCAAAATATATTTCTATACACAAATATTTCTATACTAATATTTCTATATACAAATATTTCTATAATATTATTTCTATACAAATATTATTTCTATATAATATTATTTCTATACAAATAATATTTTTATATACATATTTCTATATAATATTATTTTTATACCTAGCTAATTTATCAACTATATACCTATATAATTATCAACTATATACCTATATAACTATAAATTTCAACTATATACCTAACTAATAATTATCAACTAACTAAAATACCTATCTAAAAATTACCAACTAAAAATTATAATAATTATCAACTAATTACCTAGGAGGCAGTGGGTGGCGGTGGTGGGGGAGGCGCGGTGGCGGTGGCGTTCGGCGACAAAGGGGTGCATGCGGTGGCAGCCAACAACGCGGGAGAGGCGCGGTAGCGGTGGCGGTTGGCATGGAGGGGCGTAGGCGCAGCGGTGGCGGCCGACGCAGAGGGGCGCATGGAGGCGAGGTGGCAGTGGCGGCAGACGATTTAGCCTGGCAGCACTGTGCATGCGTTGATGGCCTCCAAGTCCTGGTGCGTGGAACACACCGGGGAAGGAGGCAGCAATAAATACCCCCCTCCTCTAGTCCCGGTACGTGGCACCAACCGAGACTAAAGGGGGGTCACTAGTCCCGGCTGGTGCAACGCACCGGGATTAAAGGGGGTGACTTTTCGGCACCTGCACGCTGTCCACCCCCTTTAATCCCGGCTGGTGAGTTAGGCCGAAACTAAAGGCCCAAATTTGCACACGCTGGCCAAAACCAGCACATTGTGCTCTTTTTTTCAAAGTTTTGAATTTATATTTTTTAAACATTTGAATTATACATTTTTTGCATATTTTTGAATTTGAGAAAACTTTCAACATGAGAAGTTCTTGAATTTGAATAAGTAATCCAAATCCATTTTCTATTTTATAAAATAATTATTTTAACAAGTCAAACTATTAACCATTTTGCCATTATCAATTTAAAAATGCATTAACTATTATATTTTGCATATTTTTGAATCTCATTAAACTTTCAACATAAAAGGTGCTTGAATTTGAATAAGTAATCCAAATCCTTTTTTTTATAAAATAATTATTTTAACTAGTCAAACTATTAATCATTTTTCCATTATCAATTTAAAAATGCATTAACTATTATATTTTGCATATTTTTGAATCTCACTAAACTTTGAACATAAAAAGTGCTTGAATTTGAACAAGTCATCCAAATCCATTATTTGTTTTAGAAAATAATTATTCTAACTAGTCAAACTATTAACGGTTTGTTTTCCCGCCTTTCCCTCTAACTGAGCCACTAACCGGAACTAAAGATATTTCCCGCCATTTCCCACCGCTTCCCGCCATGTTTTCCCGTCCTTTCCCTCTAACCAGGGATTTTAGTCCCGGCTGGAGCCACTCACTGAGACTAAAGATATTTCCCGCCATTTCCCACCGCTTCCCGCCATATTTTCCCGCACTTTCCCTCTAAATGGGGCTTTAAGTCCTGATTGGAGCCACTAACCGGGACTAAAGATATTTTCCGCCATTTCCCACCGCTTCCCGCCATGTTTTCCCGTACTTTACCTCTATATCTAGGCTGACCGCGCCATGTCTATCCACACATCCACACCTACCGCTCTTACAAAAATAGACACCACATACTGGGCTACCCTGACTCTCGAGGAAACCGAGGCGTTGTGTGCCTCCAGCTACCCATGCCCCCGGGATACCGGCTGCTACCAACTGGATGTTGAGCGCTGGAGGGGTTCATGTCCCTCCTGTGCCTCAAGGTCCACCCGCCAGGAGGCCATCACGAACCACTTCTACCTCGAGCTCACGTCGGAGCAGCAGATGGATCCCCATTGGGAACCCGAAAACTGCGACACCTAGAATGCCTTCTTCACTTACCGGCGGGAAAGGGATCTAGCCAGGTACGAGGGTATTGGCCCGCCCTCGGTGAACCACAACGAAGTCGGCCGCCGTCTATGGTGGGTGAACCGTACTATCGTCGGCGTGATGCACTACATCGCCGGGGGAGATCATCCATGCCTCCAATACCCGCACTTTGACCCTCCACAGAGCCACAAGAAGGGTGGTGGTGGTGAAGGCCGCGGGCGTAGCGGCGTCTTCATCCAGGAGCCCCCTCCCCCATGCATCGTGAATCCGAGGCGGAGTGGCAGGTTCCCCTGAAATATGCTATGGCTGGGCTGAGGATTCAGTCGCGTGCGCCTAGGAACAACAATGATGACAAAGACGAAGACGACCCTGAAGTTGTGTACTATAGGTCTAGATATGAGCATGACTAAAGGGGGGCCTTTAGTCCCAGTTTTTGATATTAATAAATGTATTGAGTGTTAGTCCCATTTTGTGGCTAGAGTAGGACTATAGGGGGTCTTTAGTCCTGATTCCTTAGTCCCAGTTAGGAAACCGGGACTAATGGACCATTTACTACTACAACTTTCCCGAACTATGAAGATATTGTTCTATTCTTGTGCCAGTGAGCTAACTAATTTCACATATTAGGGAGTGCCTCTATGACCAGCAATGTGGATATGCATGAGGACTGGATCCTTAGGCATATCCATAGAGCTGGCCGTAGTGTTGTCCCTGCTCTCTCACACCATCTTACAGTTTATAACTTCTCTAACTAGATCAATACTCCTAGGAGCTAACTAATTTCACATATTAGGGAGTGACTCTATGACCAGTAATGTGGAGATGCCTGAGGACTGGATCCTTAGGCATCTCCACAGAACTAGCCGTAGTGTTGTCCCTGCTCTCGCTCACCATCTTGCCATCTTGTTTGTAGTTGATAACTTCACGAGGATGCCTATTTATTAATTAAGCATCACGACATAGTGTCCACACGCACCCCTGTCATAGTGCTTCCACCCACCGAAATAGTGTCGTCACTTAGTGGCATAGTGTCTCCACTCACTGGCATAGTGCCGCCACCCACCGAAATAGGGTCACCACCCATGTTTAGTCCCGGTTGGTGTCTCCAACCGGGACTAAAAACCTTTAGTCCCTGTTGGAGACACCATCCAGGACTAAACATGCTCGCGTCGGCCCTAGCCTGCCGCAACCCCTTAAGTCCCAGTTGGTTTCTTCAATCGGGACACAAGAAATTCAAAAACGGTCCGAACATGGTAAATACTTCGCGTGGTGTCATATTATGTGACATAGTTGGAAGGAAAAATAGCAAACTTGGTATGTTGATTATGTCTCAAAAAACCTTCACAAAATGACCTATCATGTTCGAGATTTCATGGCTTTCGGTCCAAATGACCAATGTTATGTGCAGAATCGTGACATAGTTTGTGATACTGTGCCTATATTGTGCATGCATGTGAATTCTGGGATGGCGTTTTGTGAAGCAACCACCAAAATGCTATTCCAAAATGTTACATAAAAGGTTTAATACATTATATCACATCACCAACATCCCTATATAGTGTTGTGGTTTTCTTCTGCGCTGTAGCCATGTAGAATCTTCATCATTTAACATGATGCTTGGGTCAGTTTTCACTTTAAAGGGTGTGATTTCATGAAAATCTTCTAACATGTCTGTCTTGTCATCCACTCCCATGATGTTTCTTTTCCCTGAAAGAACTGTGTGGTGCTTTGGCTCATCGAACGATGTATTCTTTTGCTGAGTTATTTTTCTCGGTTTGGTAGACATGTCCTTCACATAGAAAACCTGAGCCACATCATTAGCTAGGACGAATGGTTCATCCATGTACGCAAGATTGTTGAGATCCACTGTTGTCATGCCATACTTTTCATATACATGAATCCCGCCTCCTGTCATCTTGAACCATTTCCACCAAAACAAAGGGACCTTAAAAGTAGGTCCATAGTCAAGTTCCCATATATCCTCTATGTACCCATAATATCTTCCCTTCTTCCCATTGTCATCTGTTGCATCAAAGAGGACACCACCATTTTGGTTGGTGCTCTTTTTATCTTGGGTGATCGTGTAAAATGTATTCACATTTATCTCGTACCCTTGGAAAGTACATATAATCGAAGATGGTAACCCAGCCAACAAGTACAGCTGATCTCCAACGGTGGTGTTATTCATGAGATGTGTCTGCAACCAACTGCCGAAATTAGTCTCGTGTTCTACTTTAATCCAGGAGTCAGGCTTCCCCGGGTTTTCGGAGCGTAGAATATTCTCGATATACGGAGCCACCATGGTGGAATTGTGTAGAACTATGTAGTGTGCTTGACTGAAAGAATGCATGTCCCTACATAACGTTGCTTTCCTTCATAGTGTGCCTTTTCCAGTTAGCCTTCCCTCACACCGAGATTCAGGAACACCAATCGGCTTAAGGTCAGGAAGAAAGTCAACACAAAACTCAATGACCTCCTCTGTTCCATAGCCCTTGGATATGCTTCCTTATGGCCTAGCACGATTATGAAGATATTTCTTTAAGACTCCCATGAACCTCTCGAAGGGGAACATATTGTGTAGAAACACAGGACCAAGAATTCTAATCTCTTCGACTAGGTGAACTAGGAGGTGCGTCATAATATTGAAGAAGGATGGAGGGAACAACAACTCGAAGCTGACTAGACATTGGACCACATCAATCTGTAACCATGATAGACTTTCTGGATCGATTACCTTCTGAGAAATTGCATTGAGGAATGCACATACCTTCACAATGGCCAGTCGAACATTTTCCGGTAGAATTCCCCTCAATGCAACCGGAAGCAATTGCTTCATAAGAACGTGGTAGTCATGACTTTAGGTTTTGGAATTTTTTCTTTCATATTTACTATTCCCTTTATATTCGACGAGAAGCCAGATGGGACCTTGATGCTGAAAAGGACTTCAAAAAAATATTTCCTTCTATTCTTTGGTAAGAGCGTAGCTGGCAGGCCCTAAAAACTAACATGTATGCATGCCGTCTTGTCCTTTATGATATTTCTGGTCCTCCCATGCTTCCGGGGTATCTTTTGACTTCCCATACAAGCCCAGGAAGCCTAGAATAGTCACGCAAAGATTCTTCATTACGTGCATCACGTCGATTGCATATCAGACCTCATGGACTTCCCAATAGGGTAGCTCCCAAAATATAGATTTCTTCTTCCACATGGGTGCATGTCCATCGGCGTCTTTCGGAACAGATTTTCCTCCAGGACCCTTTCTAAAGATTACATTTAAATCCTTGACCATACCAAATACATCAGCACCAGTACGGGGGACAGGATTCGTCTAGGTTTATTCCTTTCCATCAAAATGCTTGCCTTTTTTCCTTAAGGGATGCCTGGGCGGAAGAAAACAACGATTGTACGTGTACACATTCTTCCTACATTTTTCTAGATATATTCTTTAAGTCTCATCTAAATAGTGCATGCATGCATTCTATCCCTTGTTCGTCTGTCCTGGAATGTTATGGACAACCATTGATGGTTACGAACAACAACGCTCGTAGGTCAAATTCAATGCTGTCTGTGCTCATCCCACACACCTACACCTGGTTTGACCCACAACTGTAAAATTTCATCAACTAATGGCCTTAGGTACACATCAAGGTCGCTGCCGGGTTGCTTCGAACCTTGGATCAGCATTGGCATCATAATGAACTTCCGCTTCATGCACAACCAAGGAGGAAGGTTGTATATACATAGAGTCACAAGCCAGGTGCTGTGACTACAGCTCTGCTCCCCAAAAGGATTCATGCCATTTGTACTTAGACCAAACCATAAGTTCCTTGTATCACTAGCAAAGTCTGGGAAGTCCCTCTCGATTTTTCTCCACTGCCGACCATCAGCGGGGTGCCTCAACATCCTGTCTTTCTTACGATCTTCCATGTTCCATCGCAACAACTTGACATTCTCTTTGTTTCTGAACAAATGTTTCAACCGTGGTATTATAGGAGCATACCACATCACCTTGACAGGAACCCTCTTCCTGGGTGGCTCACCCTCAACATCACTAGGGTCATATTTTCTTATTTATACCGCAATGCGGTGCATACCAGGCATTTATCCATATTCATGTACTTCTCACTACGATAGAGGATGCAGTCACTATGGCATGCATGTATCTTCTGCACATCTAATCCTAGAGGGCAGACAAGCTTCTTTGCTTCATACGTACTAGCGGATGATGACCCACAAGTATAGGGGATCGCAACAGTCTTCGCGGGTAGTATTACCCAATTTATTGATTCGACACAAGGGGAGCCAAAGAATACTTGCAAGCCTTAACAACTGAGTTGTTAATTCAGATGCACCTGGAAATAGTTCTTCCTCGTAGAAGTTTATCAGTAGCAACAGTTTGTAGTAGTAACAGCAAAGCAACAGTAGCAGTAAACAATAGGATATGAGCACGGTAGACATAGGGATGGATGGATGGGCGTTGCATGGACGAGTCTAAACATGTAACTTCAAGATCTAGGGCATTGCAGATAAATAAGAACAAGCATCCAAGTACTAAAAAATCCTAGGCATGTGCTCCATATATAGTCATGTGTGCTTGCAATGAGAACTTGCACAACATCTTCTGTCTAGCCAGCCTGTGGCAGCGGGGCCTCTAGGGAACTACTGGCAATTAAGGTGCTCCTTTGAATAGAGCACCGGAGCAAAGCATTAACACCCCGTGAACACATGTGATCCTCACACCATAGCCACCCCCTCCGGTTGTCCCAATTTCTGTCACTTCGGGGCCTTTGGATCCGGACAATGATATGTGTACACAACTTGCAGATAAGATCACAAACAATACTATCATAATGATTCAATAATAAGTTTAGATCTGTCATGGCACTCGGGCCCTAGTGACAAGCATTAAGAACAACAAGTTTCAACAAAGTCAAATAACACTAATAGAGATACTAGGCACTATGCCCTAACAATCTTATCCGTTACAAGATAGAACTCATCCAATCCCTACCATCCCCATAGCCTACAGCGGGGGATTACTCACTCATGGATGAGGGAAACATCGATGGTTGATGGATAGGCGTTGGTGATGATGATGACGATGATCCTCTCCAAATTGCTCGTCCCGGCAGGGTGCCATAAGGGACTTTCTGGATCCGAATCGCGGCTTCTGGTGGTGGCGGCGCAGCGGAACTCTTTCTGGAAAAACGTCGAACCCCCTCCCTCGGTTTTTAGGTCAAGGGGGAACTTATAGGTGAAGAGGGAACCCGAGGGGGTGCCTGGGGTGGCCGCACCCCCTAGGCGCGGGTTGGACCCACCCGCGCTTGGCAGGGGTGTGGGGCCCCCAGGCCTCCACTCCATCTCGTCTTCTGGCTCCGTGGATCTTCTGGTGAAATAGGATTTTTTGCATATTCCGGGATTTTTCCTGATAGTTGATTTCCTGCACAAAAACTAGACACCAAGGCAATTCTGCTGAAAACAGCGTCAGTCCGTGTTAGTTGTATCCAAATCACACAAGTTTAGAGGAGAAACAATAGGAAAAGTGTTTAGGAAAGTAGATACGTTTTGGACGTATCAACTCCCCCCAAGTTTAGCTTATTGCTTGTCCTCAAGCAATTCAGTTGAAAACTAAGTGCGATAAAATACCTTTCACGAACACACTTGCTTCATATGATGTATATATTCTCAGCACATGAGTAGATACTTAAACCATTCATAATAAGAAGTATGCAACCAAGTCTACTCAATATTCATTGCAAGCTATGAAGAGAAACCAACTCAATAATAATAAGTTGCATGGAACATAAACATAAGCAACATTGCAATGCTCATAGTAAGGTGTGATAGAGTGATATATCGCTTTCCTTTGTTTGTAGAGCACAATATAAGTGCCAAGGCACCTCTGAAGTTCAAGTGAAGACTAGAAGTAAAGATATCAGAGATACAAGCATCAAAGTCATGACATAATTAACCAAGTTTTGAGACAAACACAAGAATGACAACTATGCTCTCAAGAAGGTGCTCATAGAATAAGTGATGACTCAACAAGGAAGTGAAAAGGTTTTGAAAAGTTTCAAAGGCTTCCAAATGCTGAAAGGAAGGTACTCATTAGCTTTGAGCTCTCATTGCCCCCATAATAGGCATCTTTATATTGTTAAGGTGAAAGTGAGGTCCAATCTGAGTTATATGCTTGACAGACCATAAACTGGAAATCCCAAGTCCCTTGAGTACGAGGGACGCTCCGCATGATACTCAACTTTGGTTACCTGCAAGTTCTTGTCATTGTACATACATGCATATCATAAAGAACCGCTAACGGGGTACCCCTTGCACATGATACAGGAGCTATCCCGTGATCAAAATGACAAGGCAAGCAGACAATGAGAATCTCAGCAATCTTTTTATTTACTATGTGCATAGCTTTTTATTGAGGATGCTTCACAGAATGCTCATTATGGATATGTTGCAAGTTTCCACCATTATTAGGCATGACTTAGGCTAGCGGCCCAGGCATTTCTCTAACACATATATATACTCCATGAAATCACAAGCTGCCCTTTTATTTCACACCATCGACATCTGCAATCAAAAGAGCAAGGTATCAACTAGATAGGATATCCAAAAAGTGTTGAAAGCGTTCTCCATGACAACACAGTTCTGCTAACTCCCAGCATATAATTTGCAAGCATATAACTTTCATGGACAGATCACAATGGTTCAGGATTATTAAGTGCAAGGAATAAGTGTGCCATCAAGTTTGTGAGAGCTTTACTAACTAACTTTCTCAAAACAGAGAAACATTTTATTTGGAAGAAATCAAGGCATATAGAATATGCACTAAAATAGAAAATGATGCTAATAGGTAGGTATGGTGGACACTGTTGGCAATAATGGTTTTGGCGAGTTGGAAGCACAAGTAGAGCTCATACTCAGTGCAAGTGAATGCTAGCAATAGAGAGGGAGCAACAAACGACAAAGCAATAATTGTCATAATCATGCTTGCAACAAAACATGACTAATTATGGCATGAAAGTGATACAAGAACTCTAAGACAAAATAAATCATCGAGGCTTACTGACTATTGTTTAGTCATATGCATACGTGAGCATGTGCCAGGTCGATTCACATGAAACATTCATGGGAAGATACCACAATATCATACCAAATCATGAATAAAACAATGCAAGCAAACATTCATATGGCATGCTACAAACTATTAGCAAGCTAGAGCTAATCATAGACAAACAAAAACTACTAAGCATCCATCAGTAACATACTCCTTACAATGAACAGACTAAGCATGCTCACAATGATAAGTATATGTACAAAAATGAAAACAAATAGAGTTCAGTACCAGCCTCTTACCACACCTCAAGTTGTCTTAATATTAATTATTGCCCTTCACTTGTGTGACTTGAATAATAACATGAAACCAAAATCCACTGAGGACGGCTGAACCCTGCAAAGAACTCACAAAACCAAAGAAGAAAAACAAATATTTTTGGTGTTTTTGATTTTTCAAACAAGCCAACAAAGTAAAAACAAACAAAGCAAAAACAAACCAAACAAAGCAAAATCTTTTTGGATTTTTTTCTTTTAAGTCAAACCAAAGAAAAGTAACAAACCAAGAGAAGCAACGAAAATATTTTTGGTATTTTTTTTTTGAGAAAGCAGTAGCAAGAACCAAAAAGAAAGCGAAACAATGGATATACAAAGAACCGACCGAACATGATATATAGATGAGTGTGATGTCGGTATACCTCTCCCAAGCTTAGGATTTTGGCCTAAGCGGGGATCAATCCCATGGTGCCCAAGTAGGTGCACCTCCGTAGTACGACGAGGAGGCTCCCTCGTCCTGGTACAAGCTCGAGGACTCCCCTGTGTAGTATACAGAGGGGTCGTATGATGGCGCTTCCCCCTGATAGTGTCCATGGAAACCAAGAACGCGCATCTTGTCATCCATCTCCTCCTTGGAGCATGACAAAGGTCCCTGAGAAATACTGAACAAAGTGGTTTGGGGGAGAGGGATCTCTCTCTCTTCCCCGTCAATAAACAACATTCTATAAACCAAGTTCTCAAGGGTAGAGCTAGTGGTGACAAAGTGATGTGCCTTCATGGCAGCAAGATCAAGCCTTTGAGGGGCCAAAACTGTATCATTTGGATCAACAGCAAGGTCCAAGGCAGTAGCAACACGTGCAACAATAATTCCCCCCATAAATGGGTCCCTTAGCAGTTAAGCGACGAGCAATGAGAGAACCAAGATTCTACTTAGTTTCATTCTTGAGCGCATCAGCTAAGAATGCCAAATGATAGTTGGAAATATTACTAGTGTTCTCCCTACCAAGAACACTAGTGGCAAGATAGTATGCAAAGTCCCTGATGGCTGGGAGTTGAATATTTCTTATCTTTCCCTGTTGAGATCTACGGTCATCATCATTGGTTATCCCGTGGTAGAGATCCAACAAATCAGCGGGTTGAGCTGGAATCTTCTTTGCTGACCCAGCTGTACCAAGTCCTAGGGCCTCACAATATTTCTTCAATGTCATGTTGTAAGACCTGCCATAAATTTTGAAAGAAACATCTGGCTTGAACATGCTGTTACTAAAGGAGAAGCTCTCCACAAATGTTTTAGTGAGCGTAGCATATTGCACGCTCTCATCCTGCATAAGGCTTGTTAGTCTAGCCCTCTGAACCAAAGTTGTAAAATCATCAAGAATCCCAGCGGCCCACAAAAAGGTTGGGAAAGGAAAGGTGGAAGGGTGAGCATCCCCCTCATCTCCCTCGTCACCGAATCGTGGAGTAATGAGATCCTCATTGTATGAGGGCCTGGCTCGGGAGGATGATCTTGAAGGCCTTGCCCTCCTAGGTGCATCACCCTCAAATATCTCTCCAAATGTGTGGTTGTCCATGACCACTCTTTTCTGAAATTTTTAGACAAACATTAAACCAAGTGATTTCCAAGTTGATAAATGATGAGAAACTACTATAGGAACTTGCTAGAGGGCTAAACATGCATCAAAATGAAATATCTAAGCATAGAACAAGCATGCAAGCTCACACAACCTGTCACCTATAGCAGAAAAATACTCAAGATACAATCTATCAATCACAAATCTAATTGGACAAGTGGAGGAGGCACATAACAAGGAGCAATCCCTCCAAAAATCAACAGCAAATAGGGGCTGAGCAAGGAGATCGAAAATCGCGAGCAAGAACAGCAGGAACTCGAGCTTGAGAAAGTTTTCCGGTGTTTTTGGGAGAGAGAAAGAAGATGGCTGGGAGGAGACACTTTGGAGGCGCCCAGGTCGGCCACACCCCACCCAGGCGCCACCTGTAGGGGGGCCGCACCCACTAGGGGCGTGGGTGCCTGGGGTGGCCCCTGGGTCACCCTAGGTGTCCCTCTACCCCCTTTTTTCGAGGAAAAATTATTTTGAATTTTCTGGGATTTTTCGGAATACTTTATTTTTGGCCAATTTTCAGGGTATGAAAATTGATTTTCTCGCATAAACAGTATTTTTAGAAGAAGCAAAAGCAAACCAAAATCCAAACTTCAGAGGTTATAAGATACTCTAACAAGCAAACAACTAACAAACCAAATCTAGAAAAGAAAAGGCAAAGACTAGGAAGGAGAAAAGTAAAAGAAAGCAAGTATAACCACAGTGAAAACATTATTTTGTTCGTTAAAATCCTTTTGTTAACAAGGTTGATCAAGTCTTGTTACCAAAACAATCTTATCTAAAACAAAACTTTGTATTCCACAAGGTTATTATGTTACCTCATACTTGATAGCAATGGTCCCAATCATGATAGTTCCAAAATTTCTTGTGGAATGGGACAATATATTTCTCCAACCTTGATGCTCCCAATATTTTCAATGGAATTCAGGCAATAGCTCTTAACAACCTTCTTGGGGAAATAAACAGTATGATCTTTGTAATTAATATTGAATGTTACTTTTCCTTGATTGCAATTAATGACAGCACCTGCAGTATTAAGAAAAGGTCTCCCAAGAATAATAGACATATTATCATCTTCAGGCATCTCAAGCACAACAAAAATAGTTAAAACCAAGCAATTATGAGCCAATTGAACAGGAACATCCTCACATATACCAACAAGAATAGTAGTTGACTTATCAGCCATTTGCAAACATATATCAGTTGGTATCAACTTTTCCAGCTGGAGTCTCTTGTAGAGAGAAAAAAGGCATAACACTAACTCCAGCTCCCAAATCACATAAAGCAGTTCTAATATAATTATTCATAATAGAGCAAGGAATAGTTGGTATACCTGGATCACCAAGTTTCTTTGGAACCTTAGAACTGAAGGAATAATTAGCAAGCAAAGTAGAAATCTCCTCATTAGGAATCTTCCTTTTATTAGAGACAATATCCTTCATATACTTTGAATAAGGAGGCAACTTAATAGCATTAGTCAAAGGAATTTGCAAAAATAAAGGCTTCATCCACTCACAAAACTTGTTGTATTGTTCTTCCTCCTTTGACTTGTGTTTCTTACCTGGAAAAGGCATAGGTTTCTGCACCCAAGGTTCTCTCTCACTACCATGTTTCTTAGCAATAAAATCTTCCTTAGTGTACCTAGTATTCTTAGTGTGATTCTCAGGATCTTCCTCAACTTCCTACTTATCAGGAGCATCATTATTACATTACCACTCTCAGTTTCAGCATCAGAGACAGATATACTATTAGGATCTACAGCAGGTTCAAGTGGTTCCTCAACTATTTTATGTTTCTTTTTCTTTCTCTTACGAGGACTACCACTACTTTCACCCTGTTGAGAATACTGCTCAATTATTTTAGGGTGTCCTTCAGGATATAAAGGATCTTGAGTAGCTATACCACTCCTAGTTCTAATTCCATAAGCATGTTTATCTCATGAGGCATTAACTAGCATATCCTTTTGTACGTTAGCAAGTTGATAAAGTTGGGTTTGAGACATTTGAAAGTGTTTACAAAGCATTTTAATATCATTAGAAGTTCTTTCCACAATATCTTTCAACTCTTTAATAGCTCTAGAGTTTTCCAATAAATGATTCCAAACTTGTTTATTAAAATTACCTTGTTTAACAATAAATGTGTCAAGTTCCTCTAAGCATTGATCAAGAGGCTTACCATAGGAAATATCACCTTCATTAAAGTGGAGAGAGTGTACCTCAATAGTAGATGAGTGGGGAACTGGCTCACATAATTCTTCTATAGGAGGTAGATTCTTCAAATCTTCAGCTCTAATACCTTTCTCCTTTAGAGACTTCTTAGCTTCCTTCATCACTTCATCATTTAATGCAATAACTCCCCTCTTCTTTGGTGTTGGTATTGGAACTGGTTCAGGCACAACTGGTGGAGGAGTAGTAGGCACAGGTGCATTTATCCCAGTTGAAGTCCAATCATCATAATTCTTGCTTATCTTAGCCATTAATTCTTCAGCATCTGTAGGAGTTCTTTTCCTAAAAACACAATCAGCAAAGCTATCTAGGTATGTCCTAGAATCATCAGTTAGTCCATTATAATAAATATCAAGAAGCTCATTCTTAGGCAACGGACATCTAGGATGTGAATAAATCAAGGCACAGAATCTTGTCCATCACTCATGCAATTTGTCTTATTCACCCTGTTTAAAATCAAAAAATCTCTGCAAAGAAGCATGTCTAGCACTGGGAGGAAAATATTTCTGGAAGAATGAAGCAATCAAGAAATCAGAGCTATCAATGGAACCAAGAGGTAATCTATTAAACCAAGCCCTAGCTTATCCTTTTAGTGAAAAAGGGAAGATCTTTGCAACAAAGTACTTGCGCAACTAAAAATCATCAGAGAATAAAGCACTCATAGTGGAAAGCTCATTCATATGAGCCACATCACTCTCATTTTTAGTCCCACAAAAAGGTTCTTTCTCAACAATGTCTAAATAGGATAAATCAAGAGAGAAATCATAATCTTTATGTCACATCCCAAAATTTCCAAATTTTGAAATGTGAAAATAAATAAACAAAATAAAAAATTGTTGAAATTTAGGGTGAAAAGAAAATTTTTGCTTCTAAATGGAAACATCAAAACCCTACTTCAATAAAATTTGAATAAGGAAACAAAAAACAAATATTCCCAAATCAAGTGCATTCATGCACGGAAAGAATCTTGAAACTTGAACACTTGGGAAAAATAAACCAAAACCATAAACCATAAAGAAAGAAATCATTTCCAAGATCTCTCCAAGACTATGGATTTGATCCATATAAAAATTCAGCAACAAACATTTCTCAATGATAAAAATGATAAACTTATGAATTTAATAAGATTAAAAGGAAATAAGTTCCAAGGCTAATGCAGCTCCTAGCTAAAATCCATACCAAAGTATGAACAAAATAATCCTAAAAGGATTTAAAAATATAAACAAATATTAGATAAAATTCTACAAATTGGAATCACCAATTTATAAATAAAAAGATATGAATTTTATAAGACAAAGAAAGAAAGAAATAAGTAAATAAGGAATATTTAAAAGTCAAATTAAATCTTGGCCAAATCCATAAACAAATAGAATAAAGATAATCCAAATAAAACAAAGAAATAAAGATTATTTAAATAAAAATATATGGACTTTTAACCATATTCAATTTATTTAAATGAAGACAAAATCCCTAATAAAAATGATTAATTAAAACATGAGAAAATAAATAATTGAAATTTCCAAAATGGATTAAATGTTATCTAAATAACTTAAAAATAATAAAAGAGTTATTTGAATAAAATTTATATGGGTTTAAACCATATTTGATTTTATTTGAATAAAGACAAATGCCTAATCTAAATAAATAATAAATCATAAGAGATTATTTTGAAATAATTCAAGTGGACTATTTAATCACAATATTAAATAGTTTAAACCTACTGAAAGTTTGGAAAAGGTTTGATAAAGAAATCTGAATTCAAATTAGTGTTTGAATTGAAAACAGAAAATTGAAACAGAAAAAGAAAAAGAAAATAGAGAAGAAAAAATAGAAAAGGATGAGCCCATCTAACCCTACCTAGCTGCCTGGCCCAGCAAGCCCACCCGGCGCTCACCTCTCTCCCCTCTGCGAGATCGTTTCTCACCCACGAATCAACCCTCAACCTCACTGATGCTCGGGACCCACGCCACATCACCTCGTCGTTTCCACCCGCCCGCTAACCTCGCCCCCAATTCTCTCTTCCATTTCTGGCCGTAAATCCCCAGCTTCAATTCACATTATTGCTGCGTTAATCTCTCCCCGCTACCACGCCTTACTAAGCACCTCCCCCTCCTCTCTCTTTCCCCTCACTCGCCACCCTCTTTCTGCCACCGGGCTGCTCCAATTTCCGCTTGCAACCCCACTGCTCCGACGAGCTCTAACTCGAAATTCCGGCGATGCCCGACCGCACCCTGCCCCCTATCTCACACGAGCTTGACCAGCAACCCCGTACGCACCTGCCAGCAACCTCAACTCGCTCACGTGCGCCCCAGAATGTCACCTCTGACGATGCCTACTCGCCACCGTCCCCTACCTCAACTCCGGCAACCTCTCCCCGTAAGTACCGATAGCGCCTCTCCCCCTCGATGACGCTCACTGATATGTTGGAAACGTATCTATAATTTTTATGCTCCATGCTTGTTTAGTATCTACTTTCCTTTGCTTTGTCTACACTTTGGGGTGCTTTTTACATGTTTTCTGGTACTAAACTACTAACAAGTTGCAACAGTGCCAGATGCATGTTTTCTACTGTTTTTGGTTTCAGAAAAATTAGTAAAGAAATATTCTCGGAATTGGACGGGACAAAATCCAAAGTCAATTACTTTCCATGGGGAACAAGAAGTCCAGACAGGAGCTAGAGAGGACGGCCAGGGCGGCCAGACCCACCCTAGGTGCGGGTGGGCCCTGCCCCGCGCCTGGGAGGGGTGTGGGGCCCCTGGCCATCGCCTCAGCCTCCCCCTTCGCATATAAGACGCCCCCGATGCAGAAACCCTAAGTACCCAATCAAATCTCCACGAAACCGTCTGTATCCGCCGCCACCATCGTCCCTAGATCAGGGGGATCTGAAGTTCTTCCCGGCACCCTACCGGAGGGGAAATCATCCGGAGGCCTTCTCTTCGGTATGATGCGTGAGTAGTTCCACCTTGGACTATGGGTCCATGTAGTAGCTAGATGGTTGTATCTCCTCCTTTGTGCTTTCATGTATAGATCTTGTGAGCTCCGTTCATGATCAAGATCTAATCTATTTGTAATCATGCATGTTGTGTTTATGGGGATCCGATGGATATTGAGATTATTATGTTGGTTTGATTAATAGTTTTGTCTTTATGATTCTATCATGTCTGTGTTATTTGTGATCTTGCTTGCTCTCCGTTGTTAGTAGCTATCTTGGCCAAGTAGTTGCTAGTGACTCCAAGAGGGGGTATTTATGCTCGATAGTGGGTTCATGCCTCTAGTTTGCAAGGGAAGTGACAATAATATCTTCGGTTGTAGATGTGTTGTTGCTACTAGGTAGAAACCAATGGTCGCTTATTCATGGAACTTGTGGACTGTTTACCTTACACACTTTGCTTAAAGAAGTTGTATGTTGCTTGCAACTTAATACTGGAGGGGGTTCGGATGATAACCTGAAGGTGGACTTCTAGTCATTGATGCAGTTGGATGGCGGTCTATGTATCTTGTTGTATTGCCCAATCGAATCTCATAGGATCTTTCTGACTAGTAATTGCATTGTTATCCCTTGCTCAGTTCCTGTCAATTGCCCTGCTGTAATTTGTTTAGCCTTCATGCCATGTTGTTTATCTAAGGAGAGAACCTCTAGTGAACTATGGACCCCGGTCCAATCTTTACCATTGATACATCTTCCACTATTACTTGTTTACTTGCTGAAAACCATTATCATCTACACAATACGTTTAATCCTTTGTTATAGCAAACCGGTGAGCTTGACAACCTCACTGATTCGTTGGGACAAAGTCTTGAGTTTGTGTTGTGCAGGTCTCCATGTTGCTTGGAGCACCTTTGAGACGTTTCCTTCCTCCTTCAGGTTCGATAACCTTGATCTCTACTAAGGGAAACTTGCTGTTGTGCTCATCACACCTTGCTCTTGGGGTTCCAATGAAGTGTCCCACGTCAACACTGGGTGCACGCATCAAGATTTCTGGCGCCATTGCCGGGGAGGCTAAGGACGTCTTCACAAGGTGAGTCCTTCACTTCCTTTCTCTTTACTTTGTTTTTAGTTTTCTTTGTTTATTTTTCTTGGTTTTGTTTGCCTCTTTTCAAAAAACCCAAAAAAATTTAGTCTAGTTTGGTTTGCTTGCTTTATTCAAAAACACAAAAAATTTAGTTCCTACCCTAGTTGCCACCTTTCTCTAGCTCACCATGTTGCTCCCAAAGTTCGCCCTGAAAGACCTTGCAATAGGTAGTGGCTCCATAATTGGGATAGATAATATTGAAGAATTCTTTAATCATATTAGCAAGCATGAAGATATTGAGGAAAAATCTATAGCAGAGCTTGCTCCTAATTATGAGATTGCTGGAGCTTCTTTAGTTCATATGTTGGAGGCTAGGTTTGTTAGCTTTAACCCCTTTATACAATTCTTGTTCCTAAAACTAAAAGAAGAAAATAATGCTGAAAGGAGAGAATCCATCCTTGAAACTTTATCAAAAGAATTTCATGATGTTGCTAGGGATGCCAAAAAGGTCTGAGCATTTCAATATGCTAGGCTCAAGTGTAGATGTTGTGGGTATTTCTGATAAACCTAAGCCTAGAGAAGAATTCAAGATACCCATACCATTTAAGCTCGTTGGAATGCATGAAGCCTTTGAAAAGAATTTTGATTGGATTGCTCCTGAAAACCTTTTTAATGAAAGTAGTAGACCAAAGAGAGATGAGAAGGGATCCTCCAAAATCCATTTGGATGAGATACCTTTCATAGTTGTAGATTTTGCAAGTATGGATGTTAATGCTTCTTCATTTGAAAATACTTGATTCTTCTTGCTTCTTGTGCCTAACTTAAAGGCGTTAAAGAAAAGTACTTGTTGGGAGATAAACCAAGAGTTTCCTTGAGTCTTGGAAGTTATTACTTCAATAATGACCTCTCCTTATCCTTTTTGTTTGCTTTTTGTGCCAATAATGACCTCTAATGAGAGGGAGTTGCTGACCCGAAACATATTTCTGTCCTCCACCAAAAATATTCTTGAGGAGTCTCTGTAACTCATATTGAGCTAAATAGTTACAAATACATCCCCCAGTATGTTATCTAACTTTCATTAGTTCAACACCTTTTGATTTGAGCAACAGAAGAAGTTCGAAAAAATCGGTTTCTACCTGCTGGTCTGTTTTGACAGATTTCTGCCATTATTTGCATTTGCTTCCTATTGATTCCTTTTTGAGTTATCTTTAGGTGAATTGAGCTTTTTGAAGGAGTTACTACAGTAGCTTGTGTTTTTAGTGAAAAGCCTTGCTGTTCCAAAGCTTTGCCAGAGGTCTAATATCTTTTGAATACACTAATGTTGCTAATGAAGATTGTGTGAAGGAAAAAATTCAGGTGTAGAGAGAGAATGATGTAATGAGATGAAGAATGGACAAAAGCTCAAGCTTGGGGATGCCACCATGGTGTCACCCCAAGAAATATCCAAGAGGTACAAGCGTCAAAGCTTGGGGATGCCCAAGGCATCCCCTTCTTCATCAATAAAAAGCTCAGGTCTGTCTAGACACTTCGTTTTTATTGTTTCATGCACAATTGTGTTGTTCTTGGAGCGTCTTAGTTTTCGTTTGCTTTGCTTAGGTTGTTTAGTTTACTTGAATAAAGAAGTTTGGATCCCCGTTCTCGCTGTGTTGTTTTGCAAATAAGTTGCTTGGTCTTGGAAAGGAGTAGTAAGTTCTTGCTTGATGTGCAAGAGGATCTTGTATTGACTGTGACTTAGACTTTAGCATGACATGATAGGTGTTGTTTTGACCTTATGCTTAGTGATTATTGCTGTAGCATGTATTGTTCCAAACAATTGGGATTGCTTAGTGTGCCTTGAAGAAATTATGTGTTGTTTTAGCATGCAAAAGAATAGTATTGTGGTATTCTCATTTGATGTTTTTCTTGGGTTGACTTGGCACATGCTCACACCATGTTATGACTATGAACAAGTCACCATTAGCCTCTATGATCATTTAGTACTTGACTTGTAGTACCACTCTTTGCTTTCAGTATGCTTTGTTGCTTTGCATGATTATGGCCATTGTGCTCTCTTAGTTGGTTGCTCCCAGTCTTTTGCTAGCATCCACTTGTATGAGTAAGTTCTACTCATGCTTCCAACTTCCAAGAAACCAAGTTTTTGCAAAGTGTCCACTATAAACTCCTATGCATGGTATGTTACACCATTCCAAGTATATTCTTGTTTTCAACTATCTTCCAATTAAAAACTATTTTGTTATGTGAAAACTTAGTGATTAAATCCCTCACGAACTTGATGGCACACTTTATATTCTTTGCCCCTAATAAACTTGAACCATTGTGACAACTTTGTTGTATATGCTTGCACTTATAAGTTGGAATTAGCAGAACCGTTCTGTCGTGGGGAACGTTTTCAACATTGCACTTGTACTTTGTACTCAGTTGATATCATGGTCTTTTGTCTATGGATGTCACCGGTGTGAAATAAAGAGGGAACTTGTAAGTCCATGGAGTTTGTATTCTGTGTTAGAGAAACGCCTGGGCCACTAGCCTAAGCCATGCCTAATCATGGTGGAAACTTGCAGCATCACCATAGTGAGCTATCTATGAAGCATCCTCAATAAAAAGCTATGCATATGGTATATAAAAAGATTACTGAGATGCTCATTGTCTGCTTGCCTTGTCATTTTGGTTATGGGAAAGCTCATGTACCATGTGAAGGGGTACCCCGTTGGCGGTTCTCAATGATATGCAAATACTTACAATGACAAGAACTTACCTGGGCCCAAAGTTGAGTATGCATGAGGTATGGCCCTCGTATTCAAGGGATTTGAGATTGCCAACTTATACTTTGTCAAGAATATACTCCATCTTTGCCACTTTAACCTTAACCACTTCAAGATGCTTATGATAGGGGCAATGAGGGGCTGAAAGCTAACAAGTACCATCATTTTTGGAAGCTCTTTTTGAAACTTTTAATACCTGCTTCCTTTACAAAAAAGGACCTTTCTTCCAGCACTATTGAGTCTCCACCTTCTACCTTTAGGCACCATTAAGAGAGCATAGTTGTCATTCTATGTGCAGTGTTCCAAAGCTTATTGATTGATGCATATTGTGATATTACTTGTTCTTGTACTATTTGTTTCTAGTCACCTTTGTGAACTTTGAAGGTGTCCTATGCATCTATTTGCTACTCTATGAGGGACAAGCTGATTACCACTATGCTATGTTTTCTGTATGTGAAACAAACAAACGTTTTTCATTGCATATTATTCATGATCTTTGTTTGTAGCTTGTCATGTTGCATGCATAGTTACTATGTCCTATTGTTATAACTCCATCTTTCATGCACATGTTTAGAGTTCTTTGATCCCAGCTTTCAATGCTTGAAAATGGTTGGATCTTTATTATGAGGGTGCATGTCACCTAAAAAATTATTCTTTTTATCACTTACCTACTCGAGGACGAGCAGGATTTAAGCTTGGGGATGCTGATACGTTGGAAACGTATCTATAATTTTTGATGCTCCATGCTTGTTTAGTATCTACTTTTCTTTGCTTTGTATACACTTTGGGGTGCTTTTTACATGTTTTCTTGTACTAACCTACTAACAAGTTGCAACAGTGCCAGATGCCTGTTTTCTGCTGTTTTTGTTTTCAGAAAAGTTAGTAAAGAAATATTCTCGGAATTGGACGGGTCAAAAGACAAAGTCAATTAATTTCTGTGGGGAACAAGAAGTCCAGAGGGGAGCCAGAGAGGCCGGCCAGGGCGGCCAGACCCACCCTGGTCGCGGGTGGGACCTGCCCCGCGCCTGGGAGGGGTGTGGGGCCCCTGGCCACCGCCTCGGCCTCCCCCTTCGCCTATAAGAAGCCCCCGATGCAGAAACCCTAAGTACCCAATCAAATATCCATGAAACCGTCTGTAGCCGCTGCCACCATCGTCCCTAGATCGGGGGGATCTGAAGTTCTTCCCAGCACCCTGCAGGAGGGGAGATCATCCCGGAGGCCTTCTCTCCGGTATGATGCGTGAGTAGTTCCACCTTGGAATATGGGTACATGTAGTAGCTAGATGGTTGTATCTCCTCCTTTGTGCTTTCATGTATAGATCTTGTGATCTCCGTTCATGATAATGATCTAATCTATTTGTAATCATGCATGTTGTGTTTGTGGGGATCCGATGGATATTGAGATTATTATGTTGGTTTGATTAATGGTTTTTTCTTTATGATTCTATCATATCTGTGTTATTTGTGATCTTGCATGCTCTCCGTTGTTAGTAGCTATCTTGGCCAAGTAGTTGCTAGTGACCCCCAAGAGGGGGTATTTATGCTCGATACTGGGTTCATGCCTCTAGTTTCCAAGGGAAGTGATAATAATCTCTTCGGTTGTAGATGTGTTGTTGCTACTAGGGAGAAAACAACGGTCTCTTGTTCATGGAACATGTGGACTGTTTACCTTACACACTTTTCTTAAAGTAGTTGTCTGTTGCTTGCAACTTAATACTGGAGGGGGTTCGGATGATAACCTGAAGGTGGACTTCTAGTCATAGATTTAGTTGGATGGTGGTCTATGTATATTGTTGTATTGCCCAATCGAATCTCATAGGATCTTTCTTACTAGTAATTACACTGGGTGCACGCATCACTCACGTGCTCATCTCACTCTTGCGCGTATATTGCCACATCCCTTTTTCCTTCTCGTGCTTTGTAGCCTCGCCTCCATGCACCCATGCCCTACTACGGCCACCTTGATCACCGCAGAGACTCCGTGAGCCGTTAGATTCATTAATCGAAGGGGTATGACCGCATATGTGCCATGCAATGCCCTTTAAATCCAACGATCCACGTAGCACGATCCTCACGAACCGGTATGGACCAATAGAAACACACCACGTGGCCCAGCTTTTGTTTTAAAAACAGAAATGAATCTTTTAGATGAATGATTTTATAAAATTCATAACTTTTGTTCTGCTTGGCCAAAATTTACTAATTTTATATCAATGGATTCAGAAAAATGTGAACTTTTCAAATATGGCCTTAGTTTAGTATTTTGCTTCTGGAAAATTAGGTGTTTATGCAGAAACATTTGTAGGACTATTTTGTGTATAAAAATTATTCTAAAAATGTTGTTTGAGTAAAACCTTTTGCAAATGGTTTGTTTTGAATTCTCTGACCCTAAACACTAACTTTTGGATTTAGAAATGAATTTGTCTAACACAAGGAATTATTCCTTAAAATAAAAGCATTTCTGGTAAAACAAAAATGTTGCTATGAATTAAAAATGATTTTGAGTGAAACCTTTTGCAAATGGATTAGTTTTAACACTTTGGCCATAAACACTAACATTGGTGTCTTAAAACATATTTGGCTAACACTGGAAACTATTCTTTTGAATAGAAGCATTTCTAACAAAAACAAAAATGATTTAAATGGCCTATTTTCACTTTTTCAAATGATTTTGCCACTTTTATAAATGACTAGTAGGTGTTTTGAAATGTTAAACCTTGTTAGAAAACACTTTTTCAAATAAAAAACCTTCTGCATGCTTGCATGCATTTCTTTTTTTTATTATTTTATGTGGTGCTGCATATATAGTCATGCGTGCTCGCAATGAGAACTTGCACAACATCTTCTGTCCAGCCAGCCCGTTGCAGCGGGGCCTCTAGGGAACTACTGACAATTAAGGTGCTCCTTTTAATAGAGCACCAGAGCAAAGAATTAACACTCCGTGAACACATGTGATCCTCACACCATAGCCATCCCCTCCAGTTGTCCCAATTTCTGTCACTTCAGGGCCTTTGGATCCAGACAATGATATGTGTACACAACTTGCAGATAAGATCACAAACAATACTATCATAATGATTCAATAATAAGTTCAGATCTAAGATCATGGCACTCGGGCCCTAGTGACAAGCATTAAGCACAAAAAGTTGCAACAAAGTCAAATAGCACTAATAGAGATACTAGGCACTATGCCCTAACAATCTTATTTGATTACAAGATAGAACTCATCCAATCCCTACCATCCCCATAGCCTACAGCGGGGGATTACTCACTCATGGATGAAAGAAACATTGATGGTTGATGGATAGGCGTTGGTGATGACGATGGTGATGATCCTCTCCAAATTCCCCATCCCGGCAGGGTGCCAGAAGGGAGTTTCTGGATCCGAATCGCAGCTTCTGGTGGTGGCGGTGCAGCGGAACTCTTTCTAGAAAAACGTCAAACCCCCTCAGTTTTTACGTCAAGGGGGAACTTATAGGCGAAGAGGGAGCCCGAGGGGGTTCCTGGGGTGGCCGCACCCCCCTAGGCGCGGGCTGGGCCCATCTGCGCCTGGCAGGGGTGTGGGCCCCCCAGGCCTCCACTCCGTCTCGTCTTCTGGCTTCGTGGATCTTCTGGTGAATTAGGATTTTTGGCATATTTTCTAGGATTTTTCTTGATAGTTGATTTTCTGCACAAAAACTAGACACCAAGGTAATTCTGCTAAAAATAGCGTCAGTCCGTGTTTGTTGTATCCAAATCACATAAGTTTAGAGGAGAAACAATAGCAAAAGTGTTCGGGAAAGTAGATACGTTTTGGACGTATCAACGGACAATTCGTTCTTTCTTGGAACCATCTTCTTCATTAGTACCAGCAACTTTTCAAATCCCGAGTCAGTCACACCGGTCTCTGCCTTCCACTACAGTTCCATTGTGCTATCCAGCTTCTTCTGCCATATTCACAAGTTGGGTACAACAATTTGTTGTGGTCCTATAACATCTGCTTGAACTGCAACCTCTCCTTTTCTGTGTCACGTCCTTGCTTTGCATCAAAAATGACCCGACCGAGATCATCAGCAGGCTCATCTGGTGCCCATTCTTCACTTCCTTCTTCTTCATTGTCTTCCATTGCGGTATTAGAGTATTCAGGGAACATAGATCAGTTGTCATCATCGTTCTCTTCTTTATCGCCGTCTTCCATCATAACCCCTCTTTCTCTGTGCTTGGTCCAAACATTATAGCCGGACATGAAACTAGACCAAAGCAGGTGGCTCTGAATGACTCTCGAGGAAGTGTGGGCCTGCTCATTCCGACATTCAGCACATGGACAACACATAAAACCATCCCGCCGCTTGTTCCTCGGGCACAAGGTGAAGATAATGCACTCCTTATCTATAAGCACCAGAGCGTCGGTCACCGTACATCCATGGATGGCTCATCTGCATCATACAACTATATATCAAACACAATCACGATACTAAAATTAATACCATGTGGTCTAATAAACAAGAAAATAGTTGCTAACCTTTTAGGACACTTGGAAATAAAGATGAGAAAACTTAAGTGTGGCTCGAGCACCTCATATCATGTTTGTATTGTGTGAACTCAAGTCGCATCGCTCTAATGGGCATTTCACCGAACGCCTCTAGTGCATATGAAAAAAAACGGGCACAAACCTATACCACCTCCCACCAGGAAAAAAACAGGAGTGAGGGGAGGGGTTGTGCCATATATATAGGGCCATCCCATTTGTCCCAGTTTGAGATACAAACCAGGAGTAATGGGGGTGCCCCCAGCGCGCAGTAGGTCCCAGACCCATTAATCCTGGTTTGTATCTCAAACCGGGACAAATGGTTCCAATTGGCGTGGGACTAATGGTGCCGTTGGGTTTGGCCGTCCGGTTAGGACCATTAGTCCCGGCCCTAGCCACGGCTGGGACTAATGGCCCGAACCAAAGGCCCGTTTTCTACTAGTGATAGGTTCTGCAAGGCAGTGATTGCAGTGTTTGGGCCACTATACTTGAGATCACGCACTACTGAAGTCATTGCTCGGATCCTCGCATTCAACAAAAGTAGAGAATTTCCTGGGATGCTTGGAATCATCGACTGTATGCATTGGAAATGGAAGAACTTTCCATTTTCTTGGCAGGGAATGTCGAAAGGCTACAAAGGAGGTTGCACTGTGATACTGGAGGAAGTTGCTATACATGGTCTCTAGATTTGGCACTCCTTGTTTGGCATGACATGATAGAAAAAGGACATCAATGTCCTCCAGTCCTCTACTATCTTCGCCAAACTTGTTGAGGGTCATGCTCCCCTGTGGACTTTGAGATCAATGGGCACCACTACAACAAGGGACACTATCTTGCATATGGCATATATCCAAGAAGGTCAACTTTTGTAAAGACTATCTCAAACCCCATGATCCGCAAGCATTCCTAGTTTGGCAAGGAACAAGAAGCTTGTAAGAAGGACGTGGATCGGGCATTTTCTGTAATCCAGTAGAGATTTGTAGTTGTTCGGTTCCCTGTTGTGACCTGGTCGGAAGATCAGATGTGAGAAGTGATGCACTATTGTGTGACCTTGCACAACATGATCATTGAGGATGAGCGGAAGCATCCGGTGGATGTGGTCGAGGAGGAGCCACACTACATACAGGGACCTCATGCAGATCCTGATCACCAGGTGCCGACATCATGGGATGCCTTTATCGCCATGCGTCAGGAGATCCGAGACCCGACGGTTCATCATCAGCTGCAGGATTATCTAGTTAAGCACATATGGATACGCAGAGGCAACACATAGCTGCTATGCCAAACATGATCTAGTCGAACTATGCCGAACTATACCGTGTTTAATTTTATGTTAAACTATGGCGAACTATGCTTTGTATCATTTTTATGCCAAACTGTGTGAACTTGAGCCGAATTATGGTGAAATGCCACCAAATTTGCCGAAAACATGCCTTCCTGGGAACCCCACCTAGGAAAGCACGTGGGAATTCGGCCATTTCTAGGCTGAAAGTTCCATCCATCTGTCGCTAAATAGAGCCTAATTTCGGTCTAGAAACGTCCAATGAGTGGAGGTGCTCCTACAAGATCTAAAACTGTTTTCCTTAGGACTTAAGGGATTTTATTATTTTTGTAAATTGGTAGAATAGCTAGTCTAGAAAACTCAAGAACAATCCACACTAGTAGAAAAATTTATATAGAAGTCATTTTGCCAGTGGCGTGCCATAGAAAGAACACGCCGTTGCTAAGAGCCAATATAATAGTAGCGTCTCAAATACATCGAATGCCACTATTATATCTTAAGTGTGGCATTCAGTATACTCTGGACGCCACTACTAAAGCGGACCCACAGATGGAACCGGGCCAAATTTAGGGGTGAGGTTCGGAAGTTGCAAACGCCACCAGTGCCTACAGTTCTAGTGGTGTTTGCAGGAAGAAACGCCGATGGTATCCTAGCTATATAGTCGAAAACTTCCCCGCGCCGCCCTAACCCGCATCTTCCCCATTCACTCCATCTCCCTCTTCTCGTCCCCTCCCTCTTCCCAACCGCGTCGGTCGCCGCCGCACCCCGCGTGCACCGCATCGGCCACCGCTGTCCGCCTCCACCGCATCGGATGCCGCCGCCCCCACCACCACCGCATCCACTCCTCTACATGCCGCCTCTTCCCCGTCATCGCCTCGTCACCATCTCCTTGTTGCTGCCTCATCCCTATCTCAACACATCCGTTCCTCAACCCGCCTCCTCGTGCACGTCGCCGCCTCGTAGTACCTGTCCCGCCATCATCGCCTAGTTCCCATACCCACGACCTCCTGCGTCCATCGCCCCTTGCAACCGCCTCGAGCCACCGAATGTGAGCCCCTCTCTCCCCCTTTTTATTTGTGTTTAGAGTAGATGATTTTAGATGGTTTAGTGTAGATGATTTTAGATGGTTTAGTGTAGATTTAGTATATAGTAGCAAATGGGTATGATTTTAGGGGTAGAAAATTAAGTAGGGGTACAAAACCTAGATGATTCTTGTATAATGTAGAAAATAGGTGATTTTAGGCCCTACTTTTAGGTTGATTTTGGTTTTGTACTTCCATATGAACGATGATTACAATGTGAGGATGCAATATCAGGGGTGGTGTGAGTGAGCCTTGTAATATACACAAATAAATAATTTGTGCATCCTACTTGGCTCACTTACGCCATCCATGTAATTATTTTGCGTCCAATGCAAATATGAGACCCTACTTTTAGGTTGATTTTGGTTTTATACTTCCATATGGACGATGATTACAATGTGAGGATGCAATGTCAGGGGTGGTGTGAGTGTGCCTTTTGATATGCAAAAATAAATAATTTATGCATCCCACTTGGCTCACTCACTCCATCCCTAAAATTATTTTGCGTCCATTGTAAATATGAGTCCATTTTTTTTATCTTAGTGATACTTGTGATTAATTAACGAGTGCTTTATATTAGATATGTCGATGTGTGAGACATGCATATATTAAATAACTACATTTTCCTTGTAGAGGACATGACGTTGTGTCAAGTTTATTTCACAGACTGTAGCTATGATACTAAGTTAGGCTCGTTATTCAGTGTCCATCTCATACGGGGTCGATTTGAGCGTTTATTGGTATGTATAATTTTTCCTATTTAAATTTATTGAATTTTCTTTCCATACTATTATAATTTATTTACTCAGTTTTTTTTATGTTTAGACTATCCCATGCAATTTAAGGAGGGACTTCAATAGAATAACAGGATAAAGCATGGAGGTTGAAGCTCTTGGGTGAACATATGTTATTGACATGCGGAAAGAGCGAGCAATGACTCGCATTGCAGGTTCTTCATGGAGAAGGTTCATTTTCGAAAACTAAATCGCCTCTGGTGTGTACCTATTTTTTGCAATGGGAGCTCCTGGTCCAAGAATCACTATTGCATATATGAATGATGAGGAGCATGAGGGCAATGAGGATGAGGGCGACGACGAGGATGAGGGTGATTAGAAGGATGACGAGGATGAGAGCGATGAGGAGCAAGTGAGGCTTGGATTATATAATTATCACTCAGAGATGCAAGCTTACCCATAGTAAAGAGTGCTATCTCGGCAAGTGAGGCTTGGATTATATAAATATCACTTAGAGATGCAAGCTTACCCATAGTAAAGAGTGCTATCTCGTCGATAACATTCCTCCAAAAATTCCTATATCAGCCTAGAACTTGTCACTCGCTTGACCAAGATGCATATTCAGCTATATGATATGGTATGTTTTCACTTATCATTATTTTTTAGTTTCTATTGTATTTGTACTATATGATAGTTACAAGATTTCTAACTTCCGCATCTTAATTAGAAACTACCATCGAGAATGGTTTTTTCTTTTCAAATTTCTAAAGAAGGCTTGGCTGGAATACACGTTGGAGCAACAGGTGCCGTAAGCGCCATTTCATACAAGACAGTGAGTGATGGCTGCATCATCTTCAACATCCAAGAGTGAAAGAACTTTGTTCAAGCTCATGATTATCTACAAGTTGGGCAAGCCATTCTTCTCACCGGCAGGACCACTTCACGGCATAACATCGTCATTGACATTATCTTTCATGGTGACTAGCTAGTACCTTGTGATGATTTGTTAGTGTAGATGCAACTTGTGATGTTTTGAACCGCTTGTTAATAATTTGTGGTGAACCAAATCGTTATTTTCATGCTTATGTGAATATGCATTTTGTGATGCTACATGCTGTTATATTATGTCATTTCTATGAATATATCTTGCTATGCTGTGAATATTCAATTGGATGCACCCGGTTTTTATTTAATTTTCGAAAACTAACTTGTGGCATTCAAAATAAAATGATCGCCACAAATAGGATCTATAATGGTGGCTCCCATAGAAAACACCACTGTTAGGATATGTAATGGTACGGTGGCGCTTACAGTACATGCCACCACTAGAAATCCTACGGGTGGCGTTTGGTGGAGACGCCACCACTAGGACCTACTAGTGGCGCGAGATTAGTGGCGTGTGGTTTAAAAGCCACGAGCCCCTTTTTCGAACACCACCACTAGGCCTTTTCCTAATAGTGCCAAAAACAAACACTAATGTGTTAAGCCTTGAAAAAGTGAACTCAAATCAACCAAACTCTCAGTTGAGTCATTTTCCAGCTAACACGGTTCATGGATTCCCACATCCAAGAGAAAACGTGAACTAGGAGGGGGCCATGGACTTGAGCCACACCCCACCGATAGGAGGCGTTTTTGACACTATAAGGGTAGGGGTAGGAGCAAACCCTAACCAGCCATAGCATCTACTGCCATATCATTTACTTCCTCCATTCAGAAATATAAGACATTTTAAATTTATAAAATAAATATATCTAAACGTCTTTTAGTGTATAGGTTCATTCCGAAACCCTACGAACCTATACACTAAAATATGTCTAGATGCATTTTGATTCACAAAGCTAAAACGTGTTATATTTCTGAATGGAGGGGGTATTTCGTCTATAACAAAAGGAACTTGTCCAAAGGTTCTGGATGGAAGAAGAGTCAAATGAGCTTGTTCTTTCTCCCCTTTCATGCTTGTATCTTCAGATAAAAGGCCTTGTTCTTTCTTCGTCTCCATGCTTTCCTCTTTGATCACTGTCCGCATGTAAGCAGACATGTGGTCCAAGCATTAGGTAGCATACCATTCTTGGAGCAATAGAAGTGTACAAGACTCAAGGAATAGATTCAACTCATGTTGTAGTGGTTTAGCTTGAGCACTTGTCACTGGACCATTTTTTGTAGGCAGGGCATTTTGGGTTGCATTTGACTACAATGGTCTTGTAGGAGTTGGAGATTAACTTGAGATGATCATGTCCATAGGACCCGACATGCCAACGAGAATGCAAGCAGTTCGAGTGTCAAGTATCATACAACCCTTGAGACTAATATATAGACATGTATAAAGGAGCAAACCTTTATATGGCATGAATTAGCCACAATTTGTCCAATATGGATGACTCTTGTACTTGAAGTGTGTGGCATGGTGATGATGCTTGTGGAGCCCATATTATCACTACCGATGTTCAAAGTTTATCTGTTATGTTTCAATAAGTTTCCTATTTTTTAAGCATCTTGTAAATTTAACATTTACAAAATTATGTTTGTTACACTGACATATTCATGTGTTTGCACCAGTTTGTACAACCATACATGCTGCCTATGATCTACGTGTATATCTGAACTTGTTACAACCTTTATATAGAGTCAGAAAGTGAATTATAAGTATCATGTGGTCAACTTAATGCATCAGGGAGAGCGCCTTACTGGGACAATGTGAGGATGGGGTATGTTCGATTGTGGTGGTGGTGGGGGTGTGTGTGTGTGTGTGTGTGTTGGGGGGGGGGGGGGGGGTTGTTGTAGAGGATATGTGTTTGGGTTCTTGGAACGTGGGAGGAAATATGGAGGGAAGGGATGGGATGATGTTTGAATGAAAACGGGATGTTTGGAATAAAATAATGTATTCAAAACACAAGTCGTCTTCAATATTTATGAGGTGAATGGAATAAACAACACATTATCTAATTAGTGTACATCAACCGTTCACAATTGTAAATCTTTTGCTGGAAAGCAGAGAGAAGACGAAGCCAACGCCCCATATTTGTAGTTCTCCTGGCAGTAGCTTCCAATAATATTCCACTGGTATATCTGAAGGAAGACCCTACACACCCCTTATTTGTGGTGTAAGATTCGACCACCACCTCCTTGCATATCCTCCATTCGGCTAATTTGCACTGTGCTAACTCCTCCCATCTCTCCCGGCCTTCCTAGTTGGCACATAGCTAAGTATCACCATCACCGGATTCAGGGAAGAACGCACATACATAAACATAGTACGTAAAAATAGGTTCCAACTTTTAGCCACGAGCTTCCACACGATTTTGTAGATAAGCTTAAACTTGCTTGTGACTGATTCTAGGGCTGCCCCTCCCCCTTGAAAAGAAAGTGCAAGGCCTCTCACTTTGGTGCCATAAGGTACGGAGATGAAGTTCGGCAGCTCGGCGCCACGACGACCGACTCCGTTCGCACACACTCTAAGGAATTACTTCCTCCGTTTCGAAATATAAGATGCTGTAGTTTTGTAAAACTAATGAATCTAAACCATTTTACATTTTAGTGTGTAAGTTCATTCCGAACCTTTTCGAACTTACACACTAAAGGGATCTAGATACACTTTTTTCACAAAGCTAAAACATTTTATATTTTAAAACGAAGGGAGTATGTGTGTATGCGTGAACTGTTTCCTAGGTTCAGCACGGGGCTTAGGAGCGCCGACCTACTCAACAGTCAGCGCCAAGATGTTTATACTTCGGCTCCAACTTCTCTGGCGCCAAGATAAGGATACGCATTTGAAATTAGTTTTAGAAGGGGCCATACTTCGAATTAATCTTACATAAGGGCCAAATTAAAAAAAATACGACTTCGGATAAGGGCATTTAGCCAGAAGCCATTACAGGCACGCGCAATCTTCTAACTTAAGCAAACATCAATATAACGAGTGAGTGTGGATGGTCTAGCGGTAGTATTCAACAGGAAGGAATGTGGTTCTAAAGTAGTTTTTCTTTTTTGCGACAGGTTCTGAAGTAGTTAATGGGTCGAGCACCCCCTTGATTAAGACGCACAAGCATGTCCTGTTTGTTAGGAATAGACAAATTATATTCCTCTGGGACCAAAGGCCATAATATATAATACAGGTAGAGGTGCAAATATGCAGAAAGCCCCTAACATATGGGGAAACTACACTACTATAATATATAAATATATACATCTAATACCCTCCTCAAACTCATGGTGGATCCACAACACTGAATTTGGAGAGTAAAAAATCATGCTGCGCTCTGGTCTGTGCCTTCGTAAAGAAATCCGCCAACTATAAATCTGAAGGCACATACTGAAGCGCAACAACCTGAGCCTGCACCTGAGCACGTGTATAGAAAGCATCAACACCAATATGCTTGGTAAGCTCATGCTTGACTGGATCACGTGCAACACTAATAGCACCTGTACTGTCAGAAAAAACCAGAGTGGATGTGGTAAGAGAGACCCTAAAATCCGCAAGTAACCACCATAACCAGGTCACCTCAGCAGTCAATAAGGCCATAGCACGCAACTCAGCCTCAACACTCGAACGGGAAACTGCTGTCTGTTTCTTCGTCTTCCAAGTAATGAGCGAACCACCAAGAAACACATAGTAGGCAGAAAGTGAACGGCGATCCGAAGGATCACTCGCCCACGTAGCATCCGAATAGCACTGGAGCTGGAGGGAGCTAGAAAGCAGAAACAAAAGGCGACGAGTGATCATACCACGAAGATAACGAAGAACACGAAGAAGATGACTATAGTGGACAGTGGTAGGAGCAGAAACAAAACTCCCGACAAGATGACGATAACACGTCGGATCAGGAAGAGAATCACTATCAGTAAGTTGAAGCTTAACATTAAGCTCCATAGGGATCTCAACAGTGCGTTCATCCCCAAGAGCAGCACGAGCAAGAAGATCCTGAATATACTTTTCCTGGGAGATGTAAAAGCCATCAGAAGTGGAGGAAACCTCAATCCCAAGAAAGTATCGAAGATGACCAAGATCAGTCATAAGAAACTGATCACGAAGACGAACCTTAACAAAGGCGATATACTCAGAATCATCACCAGTAATGATCATGTCATCAATATAGAGAACAAGAAGAGTGCGTCCACGAGGCACTACTAGGAAAACGCCTGTTCGTGGCGCACCTGTAAACAGCATATGTGGCGCACTAGGGGTGCGCCACGGGCCTCGCGCTACGGCTATCTCCTAGCCATGGCGCACTTCCTGGTGCGCCACGGTTATATCGAGATAGGCGTGGCGCACTACCAGGTGCACCACGGGTAGGAGTACAGGGTGCGCCACAGATATGTTTTTCAAAAAACAAAAAAAATGCAAAAAACACCCTCATTTTAAATTGCAAAAGCAATCGGGTCCGTGCATCGCCGCCGCAGTCGTGTCACCTCGCCGGAGCATGGCCGTGGCAGGGAGGTGCGGGAGGGGTCATGGCCGCTCTAGTCCTCGCCGGCGTCGAGGTGGTAGGAAGGGTGTGGTTGGAGAAATGAAGGTAGGAAGAGAGGAAGGAAGGAAGAGATGGAGGAAGAGAGGGAGGAAGAGAGGGAGGAAGGAAGAGATGGAGGAAGAGAGGGATGAAGGAAGAGATGGAGGAAGAGAGGAAGGAAGGGAGGTCGGATGCCGCTGTCACTGCAAGGAGAGGAGGAGGCCGTCATCGTGCCGTCACTGCAAGGAGATGAGAAGGGGAAGGAGGAGAAGGAAGAAGGAAGAAGGAGAAGGGAGAAGGAAGAAGGAGAAGGGAAAGGAAAAGGAAGAGGGAAAAGGGGGAGGGAAAAGGGGGAAGGGAAAGGTAGGTGGGCGGGGTGAGGATTCGAAATTTGAATCCCGCCCAAGCTTATCCGTGGCGCACTAGGTGGTGGTGCGCTACGGGTAAGTCGCCCTCTATTTTTTTTCCTGCAGGAAAAAACGGTCTTTTGACCGTAACTTTTTACTCTTTTCGAATTTTGAAAATCTAAAAAATCGCTAAACGACTAAAGGTCGTTGCGAGCAGATGCGAAATCTCGTTCTCGTCATTTTAGTATATTATACGATTTTTTTTGATATCGTATGCAAAAGTTACGGCCTTTTTACCGTGGCATAACTTTTTTTTGCAAATAAAGTCGAAACTCATGTTTGTTAATTTTACTAGAAGCTATACCATATTACCTACCTAAATATGAAAGGATTTAATTTTTTGACGTGTTTATCATTTTCTTTTATTTTTTGTAAAGCCTAAAAAGGCGATCCACCGGGGGGAGGGTGGAGTTGGTGCAGGATAGTTAGGCGTAGGGCACTAGGGCAAGGTGCCCTACTACTAAGTTTATACATCTGTGGCGCACATGGCATAGTGCGCCACAGAACTTGCCACAACCGTAGCGCACCTACCCCATGTGCGCTACGGGTACGTGGCATGCGGCTGGCAGGCCCCTGGCCCATACATATCTGTGGCGCACATACCCCATGTGCGCCACGGTTGTTCTAGTTACTAGTAGGGCACTACTCACAGGTGAGCCACGCCTATTTTACCTGTGGGGCACTTCAACCATGTGAGCCACAGATGTGCGGATTACCTATAGCCCTTTTCATAGTAGTGAGGAGAAGTGTGAACAAACAGCGCTGGATCATGAGCACTAGGGGAGAAACCAACAGCAGTCACTACAGAAGCAAAGCGCTCAAACCAGGCACGAGGGGCCTGGTTTAGGCCATAAAGAGAACGTCGAAGACGACAAACCATCCCCTCGGGAACAGAATACCCAGGAGGAGGCTGCATATAAACCTCCTCACTCAACTCACCATTGAGAAAGGCATTCTGAACATCAAGCTGGGACACAGACTAGTGACGAACAGAAGCAACAGCAAGAAGAGTATGCACAGTGGTCATATGAGCCACAGGAGCAAAGGTCTCATCATAGTCACGATCATGCTCCTGCTGAAAACCACGAGCCACAAGACGCGCTTTATAGCGCTCAAGAGATCCATCAGAGCGGGTCTTAATCTTATAGACCCACTTACACGTGATAGGACGAACACCGGGAGGGGGAGAAACAAGATTCCATGTGCCAGTGTGCTCAAGCGCAGCAATCTCCCCAGCCATGGCCAGCTGCCATTCAGGATGATGCTCAGCATCCTGATATGAAGTCGGTTCGGAGGCAACAAAAAGACCATACTGACTGGAAGAGTAACGGTTGGGAGCACGACGTTGACGAACAGGATGAGTAGAGGGAAGCTCATCAGAGGAAGACGACTCAGGAGACAACGATGAAGAAGAAGGTATAACAGAGGAAGACTCCGGAGAACGAGGAGAACTAGGAGAACTAGACGGAGCAGAAGCGGACGGTGTCGAAGAAGAGACATCAGGGGTAGGAGATCCTGAAGAAGACACAATAGGAGTAGAAGGAGGTGTGTCAGGAAAGAGAAGAAAAGAGATATCTTCCACCGGGTAGGTACCAGTGGTGGGACGAGGATAGAAAGGACGCGTCTTATGAAAAGTAACATCACGAGAGATACGCATCCGACTACCAACGGGGTCCCAACAACGATAGCCCTTATGCTCATCATTGTATCCAAGGAAGACACACTCAACAGACTGAGCTGTCAGTTTGGTGCGTTTGCGAGGAGCAAGGAGAACATAGCAAACACAACCAAACAAGCGAAGCATGGAGTAGTCTGGAGACTGTCCAAATAGGCGCTCAAGAGGTATACCACCCTGTAGAGCAGCAGAAGGCTGAATATTGATGAGGTAAGCCGACGTAGCGACAGCCTCAGCCTAGAAATGCGGAGGAAGGGAAGAAGCAATCATCATGGCACGAGTGGTCTCAAGAAGATGGCGATGCTTACGCTCAGCAATGCCATTCTGGGCATGGGCGCCAGGACAGGAGAACTGAGCAAGAGTGCCCTGCTCAACAAGAACACCTCGCAACATCTGGGAGATATACTCACCAGCAGAACCAACACGAAACACACGAATGGGGGTAGAATATTGAGTATGGACCATGGCCGCAAAACGCTGATATATGAAGAGCACCTCACTACGAGAGCACATAAAATATAACCAAGTGTACCGAGAAAATCATCGATGAATAAAATATAGTAGCGATGGCCCCCTTTCGAAGCGAAAGGAGCCGGACCCCAAACATCTGAATGAACTAAATCAAAAGTTCGCTGAGATACAGACGCGGTAGTAGGATAGGAAGCTGAATCTGTTTACCCAACCTACAGCCCTGACAATGTAAAGACCCATCTCCTGAGACAAACCCCGGAAGACCATGATGAACTAACGACGACAGGCGAGAGTCACAAAGGTGACCAAGACGATGATGCCACTGCTGAAAGGAGCTGGTAGCAGAGGCGATGACCGGAGAAGAACTGGCAGATGAAGTGGCAGCGGAAGGAACAAGAAACCAGTCTAACTCCCAAAGTCCTGAAGAGTCACGACTGCGAGGGCCAGCTCCAACCAGGGCCTGCGTACGACGGTCCTAGACAACACAAGAATCAGCATCAAGAATGACGCGACAACCAGAGTCAGTAAGCTGGCTAGCAGAGAACAGATTCATCTTAAGAAGAGGGACATGATAAATATCAGGAACAGAAAAGGAAGAAGTAGAAAGGGTGTCCCGACTAGAAACAGGGAGAGAGGTACCATCAGCTGTGAAAACACGGACAGGAGAAGGGAGAGAATGAGGAGCGGACAGAAAAGAAGACTCAGAGATCATATGAAAAGAAGCTCCAGAATCCAGAAACCATGGGGACGTACCTGACTGTGTAGAAGGTGGTGGTCGCACAGTGTCTGAAGAATCGGTCACAGATCCAGCAGTGCCTGTCGAAGAAGAGCCTGTTGCAGCAAACAGACCGCGAAGACTCATGATAATGTCTTGATCGGAGAGAGCAACTGCTGAAGATCCAGAAGGAGCCGACTGTCCACGAGCCTGGTGCTGCTGACGTAAGCTAGGATCCCGTGTATAACAGGTGGCCCAAGTGTGGCCATCCTTGTTACAGTAAGATCAGTGACGAAGAGAACCATAGTGACCCTGACCACGAGCCTGCTGGTGCTGACACTGGCCCTGAAACTGCTGGTGCTGACTCTAACCCTGAAACTGCTGGTGCTGACTCTGACCCTGACCTGGAGGAGTGGGTAGTATCGGCGGTGGCACAAAGGACCGTGGCTGAGTCGAGGGAATAGACGGCATAGAAGGACCACGAGTAGCAAGCACAGATGGAACCGCAAGAAGACCAGCACCACGGAGACGGGTCTCCTCAGCCCGAAGCGCAGACAACACCTCAGAGAGCGAAACACGACCACGAGCATTCAGCTGAGCACGCCAGGGCTCAAACTCCTACCGAAGCCGAGACAAAAACTCATAGATGCGGTGAAACTCCAAATCCGAGCGCACAATCTGGAAACACGAGCATGTGCCACAAACAGCAGTACAAAGAGAATCAAGCTGACGCTAGATAGCAGCACTCTGAGTATAAAACTCATCAATAGTAGAATCACCCTGCTGGAGAGCATGCTCCTGGCGAACCACAGATAGGTAAAGACCATCCTCATATGGCTGATAGCGCTGATGAAGATGGGCCCACTGAGCGGCAACAGTAGGGAGACTCATGAACTCAGCTGACGAGGTTTGATCTCATCAATGCCCATTGTTATGGACTTGGGTTTTGGAGAAGATGGGGATGCTGGAGATCGCAGAACGGTTAGCAAACAAGCAACACGGGGACACAAGGTTTACCCAGGTTCAGGCCCCCGGAGGGAAAACCCTACTCCTGCTTGTCTGCTCTTGATTACGGCGGAACCGAAGGTTACAGGGGTGCGCAGATGCAATCTGGCGTGGAGGTGTGTATGCGAAATTATGAGGAGAAGATCTAGGCCGTGCCCTCCTAGCCTTTATATAGACTCAGGCAGGTCCCGGGCATAAACCTAGTCGGTTACAGGTTCTAGGGTTTTACCCCTTTGAATTTCCTATCTACTCTAGTCTTGCTCTCCAAGGATCCGAAAGCGTCATGGGCCTTGGCCACCTGAAAATCTTCATGGGCCGGCATATAATTGCCGTGGGCCTTCCTTGGGCTGGACCAGGTATGCTGAGATCATGTACCCGTGGGGTATAACCATGTCAGTAGCCCCCGAGTGTTTAGTCGAATCGTAGATTCGGCTGAGGACTCTGCAATCTTTCGGGTGCAACTATGTATTTCAATAGTTCATGTGTAGGGATGGTTGATGTGTGTGCCTGACTCTCCCGACGGATCAGGGTCAGTTAACTGTCTTAGGATGAAACAACACGATCTTCTTCAGGTTTGAGTCCCTCAACTCGAACCCGGAACATATGCTGGCGTAATTCGACTCAAGCCGCGGAGGACTTACAGGAATGGAATTCTAGTGAATTTAATTGATGTACACAACGCGTCCGTCGGGATTTTTCATCGCACCTGTTAGCACGGGTTTTTACTAGTAGAGCGCAGTCGTGTGCGTTGCCAGGCCATCAGATGATATCTGTAGGTCTTATCTTTGTGTCGCAGACACAACATCCGAATGTTTATCACCGCAGAGGTGTTTTCGGGTGGTCAAGGATAACATTGCTCACTTAACATTTAGTTGGGGCAGAGTTGCCGAAAAGTTTTTGTATGCTGATCCGAAGGATCGTAGTCGAAGAGTTCATAGGGTGCGCGGCCAGCGCTCCCTATGGGAGTAGCCCCCGAGTGTCTGTTCGAGTCGTAGACTCGAGCGGAGACTTTAATTCAGACGTTGTTCAGTTGTAAGTCTGTAGGACACAAAAAATTTCGGATGCTTAAATCCATCCTCCCTATGGGAGTAGCCCCCGAGTCCGTAATGGAGTCGTAGACTCGACGGAGGACTCGAAGTAACAGTTCACTTCTATTCATCTTTCGGGTGCGCGGCCAGCGCTCCTGATAGGAGTAGCCCCCGAGTAATTGGTCGAATCATAGATTCGAGTGAGTACTCTTAGCTTTTAAGCCGAAGAAATTGTAGCTGTTGCTAGTGTGGCTTTTAATGATGTCAGTGCTGACGATCGATGACCTCAAGCGTCTGCTGCGCCAGAGATGACTTGACTGGACGAACATGGGTCCCACTGTCTGACCTTGAATTGACCGGTCACGCGCGACGTGGATATAATTACGGCGTCGCCTCGATTTCCTCGCGTAGTGGACGGCGTGTTTGCGACGGTTCGTTGTGATGCTGACACGTGTATGGCCAGATCCTGCCGTTGGCGTTAGGTTTTCTCGATGGACGGCTGTCGTGCATCGTCTTCGTCTTTATAATCATTGGGGAAAACTTCAGTTCGTTTTCATTGCATCTAGTCTTGTTTTCACTGCTTCCTTGTTCTCTGAGAGTTCTTGCTGCGCGCTGGAATATCCCTTCACATTTCCTTCTTCCTTCCTGTGCTCACGCCGCCGGCGCCGCCGTACCGCGATGGGGAAACCGAAGAAGTCGTCGTCTGCGGTTGGTACCAGCGCCGCTGGAGGGAAGAAAAGTGCCGCCGCTACCCGTGTCACCGACGGTGGCTGGCAGCGATCGGAGACGCGGGAGAGTGATCTCCGCAAGCTTCGTGAGCGGGGCCTGATCCCGCAGGATAGGGAGGCCGTCAAACTCCCAGGCAATGAGGTAATCCCCCGTCCCCCCGTTGGGTATCGGGTTATGTTCCTTGCCTTTGTCATTCGCGGTTTTTCCTTCCCAGTTCACGACTTCCTTCGTGGACTGCTTTTTCTATACGGTGTCCAATTGCACCATCTTTCCCCCAATTCTCTTCTTCACATTGCTTGTTTTATCACTTTCTGCGAGTGCTGGCTCGGTATTGAGCTGCACTTTGGCCTCTTCCGGACACTTTATTCCGTGAAGAGGCAATCCGGTTCGGATGGTGTTTATCCCATTGGGGGTTGCATCATCTCCCTCAAGCCCAATCTGCTTTTCTTTTCTTTTTCCATGTCCGAATCTGTCCAGTACTGGCGGAGGCGATGGTTTTATATCCGCGACTCCGTAGTACCTGGGCAAGATTTTGGTCTTGTTCCTTTCGACCCCTCCCAAAAGATTGAGACGAAAAGGTCTTGGAAAAACAAGATCCTGGATGGCGAGGTGGCGGAGATAGAGCCTCTCTATCGTCGGGTGGAGGATCTCCAGTTGATTCCGGAGAAGGTAGTGAACGGTGTGGATATCATCCGCACTTTTCTCGAGCGTCGGGTGCAGCCACTCCAGGCTAGGGCGCACCCGATGTTCCTTTATGCTGGCCGGCGTGTTCCGACGAGGGTTTCGGCGGAGAAATTCTCCCAGGGAGATCTCGACAGGGCCCTTCGTTTGCTGTTGAAGTTCAAGGCTGGAGAGGATATCCCGGGGAAGTCGCTGACTCCTCCGTTTTCTTCTTCGCTTCCTGTTCCACAGGTGTAGATTCGTGCGCGCAGCGCTATTTTTCGACTGCATTGTGTTGTGTTTGTTTGCTAACAAATTGTTCTTCTCTTGTGCAGAGTTTCAAAGTGCCGGGTATGTCGCCTCCATTACCCGAAGTATATCCGGATGCTCCCGATAATGAACTGGTGGATTCCATGTCTGAGCTTCCGTCGGCGCGGTCTCCGGCTGAAGATGCCAACGAGTCGAGTGAGGACCATACGCGCAAACGATCGTGGAGCTCCAGCGAATCTTCGGATGCGTCGATTCCTCCGACTCCTAGGAACCCTTTGTGTCTTGAGCATCATAGTGACGGGCATGGATGCTCTTCCTCTCCTCTTCCTGCTCTTCTCGTGCGGGCTATAGCGCCGCACCCGCCAGCGAAGCGGAAGAAGGAAGAAAAGAAGGAAGAGAAGAAGGAAGAGAAGAAAGAGGAGAAGAGAGTCTGAAGGACCCCTCCTGTCTTCAACCTGAGCTCGCTGGACTCGTAAGTTTCCTCTATATTGCTTTTTCTTTGCTGTTGACTTTGTACTTGTGCTAATTTTCCCTTGCGCAGCCACTCTTCCAACGATTCCTCCAGTGATGGTGCTCGGGAGATGATGGGGGAATCGAAAGTTGTGTCTCCTCCTCCTCAGACGGTGGCAACTTCTGAGGGCGTTGCTCCGAACCCTCCTCCGCAGGAGGTTCAGGTGGTTGCGCCTTAGAATTTCGCTAGCGGACCTTCGACGTCGCCATCTGATCATGTAAGTATATCTGTCTCCTGCCACGGAGGGAGCCCCCGAGCATCTGTAAAGGGGTTTTCTTGTTTTGTTCTTCCTTCGAGTCTCGGGGGGAGCTTTCGAGCGTTTTCGTGTGTGTATTTTCCTTCTGGTCTTTTCTGTTGGGCGTAGCCCCCGAGTCCTTTTCCTGACTAGTAGGTCTTCTTCCTGCAGCCTTTTGTGCAGGATGCCAAGCGACTCGTGCAGGAGCACCTGGTGCTGGAGGCCAGCCTCAAACAGCTGCAAGGTACTGTTATGCCTTTGATGTTTGCTTCTTGGTGTACTCGTGTCCTATTATCTGATGCTTGTATTTTATGAATGAAGAGGAGCATAACACCTCCCTTCGTGAGATTGATGCTCTCAAAAAGAGCCTCGGTCAAGCGGAGAAGAAAGCCGAGGTCGCCGTTGGTGCGAAGGAGCGCCTCGAGCTGGAGCTGGCTACTGCGGCCGAGGCTAAGGAGCGCCTGCAGCGGGAGGCCACAGACCGCGAGGAGCAGCTTGCCACTGCTGCGACTGCGCGTGAAAGAGAGGTGGCTGGCAAGCTCATGGCGGCTGCCAAGGCTGTTTCAGGTGAGTATCTTCACTTGCATCTTTTTTGGTTTTCTTGTCTTTCTTCTTTGATGCTTTGTTCATTCCTCTCTTTTTTTTCTCAGATGCCGCGGGCATAGAGTTTGACCGCGATGCTCTGGAGCATGGGAGAGCTCTAGATGATGCTACTGTAGCGGTCGAAGATCGCTGCAGCACCGTCGTCAGCTCACTCGCCAAGGCCAAGGAGGTCCTTGGCCGCTTCTACATGGAGCTTGTCCCCAAGGGCGCGGACCTTGATGATGTTGACGCCTTGGCGGAGGCACTATCAGTCGAAGCGCCTGCGGCGTACAAGCGCAAGCAGAAGGGCATCGGCGCATCTGTCGGGCCGGCGATGGCTTTGGCGGCTGGAGCGGAGCTGGACCTTCCCCAGATCACCTCCCGGATGTCGACGGCTGCAGATGGATCCGAGGTAGCCTTCGCTACTTATTCTGCTCGTTGTAAGCGATATGGGTCAAAGCTGATTAATCTGCTGGCCGAGTACGTGCTACGGCAGCAGGGGGAAGCCAAGGCGAGGCAGTCCAGCTCCGAGGCTACTCAGGGTGCCGCATCTTAGGTGTTATAGCTGTGGGATAGCTGTAGTCTTCTTTTGTTGTAATTATGTTGATGAACAAATCCCTGTGCCACGTATTGGCCTTTTATGCACTTAATGAATTTGTTGAGTTGTGTTCTCCTCCGTCTGAGTGTGTCTTTCTGCTGCTCTAGGGTCCTTCGGGTGCTGATCTTGTTGACACCTCACCTGCCGCGCGGCTGCGGCCATCCTTGGATGATTCGTCGCAGCTTGCTTTCCTTCGAGACCGTGTTCGTAGTCTCGAGAAGGAGTTGCTTGGGGTGCGTGGCCATGCCGACGTTTGGAAATCCAAGGCGGATCGCGGTTCAGCCAGAGAGGAGTACTTGATGGCGGAATTGCTTCGACTGTCTGAGCAGCTTCAGTGTAAGTTTTTTCGAGCTGCTGCTCTTTTCTTCGGATGCGCCTGCTGGCCTTGCATCTTAATTTTGTGCGAGTATCGCAGGTGCTAACCTTGCTCCAAGGGAGGAGAAGGAGCGTGTTGCTGTTCGGGTCAATTGTTTGACTCAACAGGACATGGAGGTTCGTCGGTTCTTCTGGATGGATCGCAACCGTGCCATGGCTCTGGCGACGGTGCAGGATCGCGTTCACCAAGTGTCGCGGGTGCTTCGTCAAGTGCAGACTTCACTCGCATCGGTTCTGCATGTAATGTTTCCATTGGATGTTGCACCGATGACCCTTTCTGGTCTTCTGTCTAAATTTTGGAGCGTGACTCGTGTCTAGGAATTGGTGAGGCAGCAGCTCGTCGCAGGGGTGAAGGCTGAGCTGTCCCTTGTTAGGCTGCATCACCCAGATGTAGATATGTCTGTTGTAGCGGCTGGGCCACCTCTTCGGTCAGATGGTGGCGAGTAGGATATGCGTCCGCATTATGCGGCTGTAAGGCAGTATGCCGAACAGGTCGTAGATTTGTTTGAGCAGCGTGCTCAAGTTATTCTTCAGGATAGGTAGTACCTGTAAAAGAGGTAGATGTAAAATTTGTATATTTCGATTGGGCATGTTGTGCCCTTTGTTATAAAGATTTGGTTGTTTGTTTGAGCACGCAGTGCTTTGTTTGAGTACGTGTCCTTTTCGTTAGCCTGACGTTGTCAGCTACTCAGGTGTACACGTTTTATCCTCAGTCGGTGGAATCGTGAGGTGGGGGGAGCCCCCGAGTGCGTTTGTAGCATGAAGTAAAGTTGCGAATAGCGAACGAAATTTTGGGGCAAGACACTTAGCTTTATTTATATCGTAATGGAGGAAGTACATTGTTCGGCTGAGTAGCCTTGGCTGAAAAGCCTTATTGAAAGTAAAAGGTAGGTAGCTAGGGGTAGAAACGTCGCAAGTGTGCGATGTTCCATGGGTTGGAGTATGCGACTCCAGACTCCACGTGCTTGAGGCGATAGGCGCCACCTGGGATGACTTCGGTGATGATATAGGGTCCTTCCCATGGTGACTCGAATTTCTTCGGTCGCTCTTGCTTGAGTCGCAAGACGAGGTCTCCTTCGATGAAGGACCTTGGGCGCAGCCGGCGGCTGTGGTAGTTGCGGAGACTCTGTTGGTACACCGCTGATCGAGCTGCTGCAACGTCTCTTGCCTAGTCGAGTGTGTCGATGGCGTCTTCGAGTGCAGCCATGGATTCGGCTTCGCTGTAAGCGACAACCCGGGGGGCCTGGTGGCGTACTTCGGCTGGTAGCACGGCTTCGGCTCCATGCACCATGAAGAACGGCGTGTAGCCGGTGGAGCTGTTTGGCGTGGTGCGCAAACTCCATAGGACGGATGGTAGCTCTTCCGTCCAGGCTCCGGCCTTTCGCTCGAGCGGGCTCATGAGGCGCTTCTTGATGCCAGTGCCGATTAGGCCATTGGCCTTTTCTACCTGCCCATTTGTTTGCGGGTGAGCCACTGAGGCGTATGTGATGTTGATCCCGAGGCCTTCGCAGAAGTCTTGGAACTCTTTGGAGATGAAGTTCGATCCATTGTCGGTGATGATGCTGTGCGGTACGCCGAACCTGTAGACAATGGATTCAAAGAACTTGACGGCGGTCTTGCCCTTTTGGTTGGTGACCGGCATGGCTTCGACCCACTTGGTGAATTTGTCGACTGCGACCAGGAGGTAGACGTGCCCCCCTTTCGAGGACTTTGGCAGTTTGTCGATCATGTCGAGGCCCCATTGAGCAAAGGGCCAGGCTATAGGTATGGGTCTGAGCTCTGACCCGGGTGCGTGTGGTTTGTCGGCGAACCTTTGGCACCCCTTGCATCTTCGGACGATGTCCTTTGCATCGTTCATGGCCGTTGGCCAGTAGAATCCAGCTCGTAGAGCTTTGCCGACAAGGGAGCGGCTGCCTGCGTGATGGCCACAGATGCCCTCGTGGATGTCTTGGAGGATGGTTTTCCCGTCACTGATGGTGACGCACCTTTGTAGTACACCCGTAATACTGCGCTTGTATAGCTCGCCATTGATGATGGTGAAAGCTTTTGACCGACGAGATATGCGCCGGGCATCCGTCGGGCTGTTAGGCAGTTCTCCGTTTATCAAGAACTGGAGGTATGGTCGCGTCCAAGTTTCTTCGACTGCCATGACCTGCATCAGGTTGACCATAGTGACCTCTGTGTCCAGTTTCTCGGGTCCTTCATGTCCTTCGGGTAGCGTAGCCCCCGAGTGTTCTGCTTCTTCGGGTGATCCCTTGGGGAATTTCCGCTTGATGGATGGCACGCAGATTTGTTGGAGGAACACACCCGGTGGCACCTTGGCGCAGGTGGATCCGATGTTGGCGAGTCTATCGGCCTCCTCGTTTCTTTATCTTCCAACGTGCCGAAGCTCGCAGCCGTCGAATTCTCCTTCGAGTGCGTTGTAGAGTGCGCGGTACGCGATCATGTTTTCGGCGTGTGCGTCGCACTCGTTCATCGTTTGTTGGACGACGAGGTTGGAGTCACCGTAGATGACCAGGCGCGTTGCACCGCAGATCTTTGCCATCCTCATACCGTGGATGAGGGCTTCGTATTCGGCCTCGTTGTTGGAAGCTCGGAATTTCATCCGAAGGACGTATTTCATCTTGTCGCCTTGCGGGGAGGTCAGTATGACCCCGGCTCCTGCTCCGGCTTCACGATTGGAGCCGTCGAAGTGCATCGTCCATGACTGCGACCTGTCTGGGGTGTCTGGCAGCTGCGGCTCCATCCAGTGTACAAGGAAGTCCGGGAGGACTTGAGACTTGATTGCGAGTCGCTTCTCGTTGACGATGTCTAGGGGTGACAGCTCGATGCCCCATAGGGCCACGCGTCCTATGGCCTCTGGGTTATTCAAGATGTTGTTCAGGGGTGCTTCGTTGACGACCATCACCTGGTGCTCCTGGAAGTAATGGCTCAACCGAGGAGCCATCATGAACACGCCGTAGGCGAGTTTTTGGTAGTGAGGGTACCTTCGTTTTGTTGGCGTCAATACCTCACTGAGGTAGTAGATTGGGCGTTGGACCCCATGGGTCTTGCCTTCTTCGGGTCGTTTGACCACTAGCACGGTGCTGACCACCTGGTGTGTGGCTGCTATGTACAGTAGCAGAGGCTCGCGCTGCTTTGGCGTGACCAAAACGGGCGAGGTGGAGAGTGGCCGTTTGAGGCTTTCGAACGCATCGTCGGCTTCAGGCGTCCACTCGAATTTATCTGCCTTGCGTAGCAGCTGGTAGAATGGCAGGGCCTTCTCGCCCATGCGGCTGATGAACCTGCTCAATGCCGCTACTAGTCCTGCGAGATGCTGGACACCCTTGAGGTTTTTCGGCTTCTCCATGGCCATGATGGCCCGGATTTTCTTCGGGTTCGCCTCGATTCCTCGCTGAGAGATGAAGTACCCAAGCAGCTGACCCGATGGGACGCCAAAGGCGCACTTTTCGGGGTTGAGCTTGATCCTGTAGCGGTCGAGATTATCGAACGTCTCGTGGAGATCATCGATGAGAGTTCTTGCCTCCCTGGTTTTGATGACTATGTCATCGACATAGACTTGGACGTTGCGACCGATCTGGTCCTTGAGGCATGCCTGCATGCATCGCTGGTACGTGGCACCTGTGTTCTTTAGCCCGAAGGGCATTGTGTTGTAGCAGAACACTCCTAATGGTGTAATAAACGTCATTTTCTCTTGATCTTCGACCTTGAGTCGAATCTGGTTGTAGCCTGAGTAGGCGTCGAGGAAGGAGAGTTTCTCGCATCCTGCAGTCGAATCAATGATCTGGTCGATCCGAGGAAGAGGGAAGTGGTCCTTTGGGCAGTCCTTGTTCAGCGACGTGAAGTCCACGCACATCCGCAGGATATTCGTGTCCTTCTTGGGAACCATTACTGTATTTGCGAGCCATTCACTTTCTTTGATCTCCCTGATGAAGTCTGTGGCGAGTAGCCTATTTATTTCCTTCCCGATGGCTTCGGCCCGTGGCTCTGACAGTCTCCGGATGGACTGCTTGACGGGCTTGGTGTCTGGAAAGACGTTGAGTGCGTGCTCGGCGAATTCCCTGGGAACTCCTGGCATGTCCGCAGGACACCAGGCGAAGATTTCCAGCGCTCACGGAGGAATTCGACGAGCGCGCCTTCCTATGCGGGGCTGAGGTCGTTAGCGATCAGCGCCATCTTGGAGGCATCCGTCGGATGGACCTGCACCTTCTTTGTGTTGACGGTGGAGTCGAAGGACATGTCAGGTGCGTTTTGTCGTGCGACTGGGGGTGCCCCATTGTCCGTCACCTCGCGGAGCCTTACGAGCTCCTCCTGCATGCCGAATGATTGGGAGATTCTGTTGAAGTCCCTGTCGCATTGATCCGATCGGGTGAAGCTCCCATGGACTGTGATGACACCCTTTGGTCCCGGCATCTTGAGTAGCAGGTATGCGTAATGTGGGACATCCAAGAATCTTGCGAATGCTACACGCCCGAGGATGGCGTGGTATTGTGATGGCCAGTCCACCACTTCGAATTCGAGCCGCTTGAGTTGGAAGTTGTCCGGCTTGCCGAAGATGACGTCGAGCCATATTTTGCCTAGGGGGAATATGCCCTTTCCTGGGATGATGCCGTGGAACATTGTGTCTGACTATTCCAGGCTGCACTGCGGGATCCGCATTGCTGCTAGAGTACTTGCGAACTTCAGGTTGATGCCGCTGCCGCCGTCCATGAAGACGCGGCTCATCTCGAAACCTCCGATCTGCGCCTCCAGCACCAGGGCAGCATGACCTGGGCGAGGGATCTGGCAAGGGTGATCCGAACGACTGAACGTGATGCAGGACTCCGATCCGCTGAGGTACTCAGGGATGGCGGGTGGAGTTGCTACAGCCAGGTTGATCTGACGGGTGATTTTCTTCTGCACCCTATTCGTGGGGCACCCCTTCTGGATCATCAGTGCTCCTTTCGGCGGGGGATACCCGTTCCCAGCGTTGTTCTGTGCTGGTGCGACTGGTTGGTTCGGGCCTCCTACAGGTGGCGGTGGAGGAGCTCCATGCGCTATCTCACCTGGCGCGGGTGCGTTCCCGAATCCAGGAAGTGGAGCTTGCCGCCTCATCTAGACCATGCTTTCGCTGAGTTTCTGGAACTCGCGGCAGTCCTTGAGCATGTGACTTGCCTTCTTCTTGCCATCCTGCTTGTCGATGTAGAAGTGGATTGTGCATGGACCCGAAAGTTTTTCGTATGCTGAGGGTCCGTTATCGCGGTCGCGGCGCTGCCACGACTGTGTTGGGCGTCCTCCATCGCGGAAGTTTCCTCCGCGGTATCCTCCGCTGTTGCGGTTGGCGTCATTGCGGCGATCGACGTAGCCGGCCGCGACCATGTCGGGTCCATCGCGATCGTCGTAGACGCGCGATCTCCTCTTGCTACGGCATTCTCGTCGTCGGCCGTAGTCGTCCTCTTCTTCCGATTGTGCTCGGTGGATGGAATCTTCGTCGTCAGCCCACCTGTTGGCGATGTCCATGAGGTGGTCGAGTGTTTTGGGCTTGACGCGCCCGAGTTCCTCCTTGAAGTATTGGCGCTTGACGCCGTCCCTGAAGGCGTCGATGGCTCTCTCTTCGGAGATGTGCGCTGTGGAGTTCTTGGTGTTGGACCAGCGTAGTATGTAGGAGCGAATGGATTTGCCCGTTCGTTGGGTGCAGGCCCGCAACTCCTCGATTGAGGCGGGCCTCTTGCTGGTGCCTTTGAAGTTTCTGATGAAGCTGTAAGCTAGCTCCTCCCAACTTCGGATGGACCCTGAAGATAAGCTGCTAAGCCAGATCCGGGTTGCGCCTGTCAGCTGCAGTTGAAGGCATTGCATGGCGGTTTCCTTGTTTCCGCCGTGCAATTTGACGGATGACAGGTGGTCGCTGAGCCACGCCTTTGGGTCTTGTGTGCCGTCGAACTTCGGAGTATCCGAAGGAAGTTTGAAATTTCACGGCATCTTTGTTCGTTGAACAGATCTGCTGAAGCATCGGGCCCCGCAGAGTTCTCCTTCGTCTTCATCCATCTCGGACTCAGACGAGCATGCGCGCTTGGCTCGCACTTTTTCGATTTTGCGCTGTGTGAGCGCGTCTCTGGCATCGTAGTCGCGGTTGCGATGGCGCGAAATCTTCTTCCTTCGAGGAAGGTCATGGTCCTCTTCTTCGGATGAAGGGGTGGGGCTACGGTCGAACCTGACCGGAGCTTTCTTCTTCGGCTCCGCAGGAGCATCCTGGTGGAGCGCGGCCCCGACGAGTCCGAGTCCGGTAAGTGCGGACTTGTGCATGGCTCTTTTCAGGTCCCCCTCCGAAGGTGGGTGGGCCGCGAGGTACGCAGTGGCTGCCATGATCGCAGCCTGCGGCGTTTTCGGGATGACGTTGCCGTCGGCGTCCATCTCCATGAAGGATGTGTGGAGGGTTCGGGTCACCTTACGGTGCTCCTTGGGATCCATGTTCTCCATCCGAGAGCGGTGCTTGTTGCCTTGGTTGCCGTTCGAGCTGGAGCCAATGCCCATGGCGGAGAGCGCGGCTCGTCGCGCGCTGGACTCTGAGGCTGCTTGCTTGCGTTTGTCAAGCACCTCCTGCATCTTGACCTGCTTCTTGTGCTCCTCGATCAGGAGCAGATGGTAGGCCATCAGCAGGTCCCGAGAGGAGTCTGCAGGAAGGACTATGTTGCCCGCCACGGCGTTGCGTGCCTGGGCCCATCCTTCTTTGCTAAGGCGGATGACGTGGCCGTTGTTGTCCCCTTCGGGTGGGGGGGACTGGCTTCTTCTGTTCCCGCCGTTTCGATCTGGCGGGTTAGGTGTCGGGTTGGGTGGCGGGTTGGGTGTTTGTTGATCCATGTCGCCCTGGATGACTACGGCGCATTGGTAGCGCTCGTAGATTGGTCCGCTGCTGCCGCAGCTTTCGGATTCGGAACCGTAGGTCCCTTCATCCGATGGCGGATCGCACAGATTGGAGTTGCAGCTGCTGCTGTCGTAGGAATCATCTGTTGATGATGTTGTGCGTAGCACAGGGTGTGGGGTCCATGAAGCAGGCCTGATTGATGGTAGGGGCACCCGCTCAAGGAGGCGGAGGGTGCCAGTTTGCCCCACCTGGAAGCAGAAGCTCCCGAACAGGATCTCGAGTCCGTCGCCTACGGGCTCGAAGTCCTTCATGGTGGCCGGTGGGTGGGCGGTGAAGTCGAAAGCGCCGAAGAGGAGGTGTCTCTCCGTCTCCGCAGAGTTGTAGATCGATCGGGTTGGGACCGTCACGATCGCACAATCAGCGTCCCCAGTTCCCACAGACGGCGCCAATTGACGAGGTTTGATCTCATCAATGCCCATTGTTATGGACTTGGGTTTTGGAGAAGATGGGGATGCTGGAGATCGCGGAACGGTTAGCAAACAAGCAACACGGGGACACAAGGTTTACCCAGGTTCAGGCCCCCGGAGGGAAAACCCTACTCCTGCTTGTCTGCTCTTGATTACGGCGGAACCGAAGGTTACAGGGGTGCACAGATGCAATCTGGCGTGGAGGTGTGTATGCGAAAGTATGAGGAGAAGATCTAGGTCGTGCCCTCCTAGACTTTATATAGACTCAGGCAGGTCCAGGGCATAAACCTAGTCGGTTACAGGTTCTAGGGTTTACCCCTTTGAATTTCCTATCTACTCTAGTCTTGCTCTCCAAGGATCCGAAAGCGTCATGGGCCTTGGCCACCCGAAAATCTTCATGGGCCGGCGTATAATTGCCGTGGGCCTTCCTTGGGCTGGACCAGGTATGCTGAGATCATGTACCCGTGGGGTATAACCATGTCATCAGCAGCATACTGGGGCAGAACACTGGAGGTGAGAACAGCAGCAGCACGAGCATCCTCATCAACCCACTGAGTGTAAGCAGTCAGAGCGTGTCGATAGGCCTCAAGATCAGAAGAGTACTGCTTGAACTTCAGGTCATAAGCAGCAACATCACTATCATCAGCACTCTGAGCAGCATCCTTGGCCTCCTGAGAAGCATCACCACCGAGAACAATCGGCGTCGAAGGAAGAGGAGCCACAGGAGCAGGGGGCACGACGGACAGGAGACCTCGCCGGAGAGCACACCCCAAAGACGGAGACCACGCATGTGGACGCGCATAAAGGCAGCGAAATCAGGGTAATTCGCGTCATCGAAGATCACCGGGCAGCGAGGAATCGCAACATAACCCGAGGAAGAAGACATATCGCTCTCTATTTTTTTTGACACGGATCAGATCAGATCTAGATCTGACCGGTCCTGACGCAAGCTGACGTCAGCAGACGAAAACCAGACGGGACGGGCAGATCGGCGGCTAGGCGAGGCCAGAACGGCCGGACGGGAGGCGGCGGGAGGCAGTGGAGTGGAGGCCCGCGCTGCAGGAGGTGGCCTCGGCCAGTCAGTGACGGGCGGGCGGCAGGGGGTCATAACGACCGCGTGTGAACGGGCGGGCAGCAAGGGGTGTAGGTGTGTAGATGCAGAGGATCAGAGGACGGCCGGGACAGGCCGCGCGTCAGATCGAGGACGGAAGAGGACGGCCAAACTGGATGAGCACGTGGGTGGCGGGGCCCGATCAGATCGGATCGGTAGCAGATTTCTTTAGGATTTCGCGAGTAGAAGGCGTGGAGCAAGAGGGATTGCAGATTCGATCGGGACAGGTCCGATCTGGGCGGCGGCGACGCAAACGGCCAGAACGGGAACCGGTGGTGGCCGGGGCAAGCTGACGGCGGCGACGATTACAAGCAGAGGACCGGTGGTCACGGGAACCCTAAAACCGGCTCTGATACCATGTTAGAAATAGACAAGTTATATTCCTCTCGAGGCGAAAGGCCACAATATATAATACAGGTACAGGTGCAAATATGCAGGAAGCCCCCTAACATATGGGGAAACTACATTACTATAATATACAAATATATAATATATACATCTAACACTGTTCATACCCATGCATGGTCTCGCACCTATACCCTCACCGAGACTTCTTTTATGTATACTGCAACAGCTGAACAACTTAGAACATTAATTAGAACTCTAGGAAACAAATTGTCTCAAGAAAATATACTGTACTGACAGAAACTAATTTTCGGTTATATGCATGCGCTGATCACGATGACGAGAAGTGATCAATTTGCAATACTTCAATAATAATACTCCAGCGTACATAAGGCATGTGAGCCCACAGTATCCAGAAGACACTATAGCACCTTATGCATCCTTCAGATATAGTATACGATAGCCACACCATATTCATAAACTATATACGTACATTATAGTTCATTATTAAAGATCTTGTACTTAAAGAAAAGCTTATCCGCCTAGCTAGGTATGAATTTGGAATTTTAGAAGTTACTCTAGCACTTGATAATCTTCCCGAGCTTAATTGGGGTCCAGTCAGGACCTACAATTATATGGTATGGCTATCCTAAGGACAACCTGTGCTCCCACAAGTTAGTAAAGCATACTACTCCCAAAAGCACCAGGAGTGTAATTAACAAAGTCGATGCAAAGGTACCGACTAGAGAGCATCTTCAATCATTCATAACTCATTGTACCCCCTCACTTCAACCAAAGTTTGATTGATTGCAAGTGGGTTGCACTCTCGATTTCTTGTGGGTGGAGTCTTCGTCAATTGGATGTCAAAGACATGTTTCTTCATGGTGTTCTAGAAGAGGATACCAATCTTCCTCATCACATTTGCAAGCTTGATAAGACACTCTATGGCTTAAAACATGCTCCTCATGCATGGTTCTCCAAGCTCAGCTCTAAGATTCCTTCTATTGGCTTCATTTCCTCCAAGGCTAACACATCTCTCTTCATGTACAAGTCAAATATCACAACGTTTGTTTTGATTTATGTTGATGATATTATTGTGTCCAGCTCTTTAGATCAAGCCATTTCGCTCTGCTACGTGATTTGAGTGGAAATTTTGCTCTGAAAGACCTAGGTAACTTACACTTCTTCTTGAGCATTGAAGTCAAGAAAACATCTGATGGCTTACTTTTATACCATGATAAATATGTCACTAATTTAATCTCTCGTATTGGTATGACTAAATGCACTATATTTCCTACACCTCTCTCCAACACTGATAAACTGTCTCTCATTAATGGCACACCACTTGGGGCGGAAGATAGCACTCAGTACAGGAGTATTGTTGCCACCTTACAATATGTCACTCTCACACGCCCAAACTTATCCATTGGGGTTAACAATTTTTTTAGTTTCTCCATGCTCCCACTATAGCTCATTGGACATCGGCCAAAAGGATCGGATGCTATGTTCAAGGGACACTAAAAGTTGGCATTACCATTCGAAGATCCTCATCTACTCACGTTAGAGCATTATCAGATGCGGTCTAGGCATGATGTATGGATGATAGACGTTCCACAAATAGATTTGCAATATTCCTTGGATCTAATCTTATATCTTGGAGTGCCAGAAAACAAGCCATTGTATCTCACTTGAGCACCGAGGTGCCAATTAATGCCAAGCTGAAATAAATTTTGGTTGAAGGCCTGCTTCGTGAGCTCGGGATATCTCTTCGTGCGACTCCTTGTCTATGGTGTGACGATCTCGGCATGACCTATCTATCTGCAAACCCGGTCTTCCATGCTCGCACTAAGCATATTCAAATTGATTTTTATTTCATGTAAGAAAGAGTTACAAATAAATAACTCGAGACCAAATTCATTTCAAGCAAAGATCATCTAATAGATGGTTTTACAAAGACCCTTTCTGTGAAAGTATTTGAGAAATTCAAGCGTAATCTCAACCTCTTCATTTCTTGCGCGGTTTAAAACTAAGGGGATGTTAGACAAATGTGTAACCGGGGAAACCGGTATGGTGTAGTATACCAACGGAATGGACACCCGCACAGCCACATATCGTTGATTGGGTGTTTCCATTTTATCTCTTGGCTTTTGTATTCTCTTTATTCCCTTTTCTGTATTTGCCACAGATAGGGTTTTTTCATCTAGTACGTACTAATTTTGTTTTGAGGAGCTTTTTGAACACGTAACCGAGAGCAGGGAGAGGTCATCCCTTCCCCCAACGTTAACACTCGCATAGTGCGAACAATATGCACACATCTTGATCATTCTCAAAATAAAAAATAAAAAAAATACACACAACTTACGGACATCCGGACATGTTCCCGAGCCTAATAGTATTCCTGCAGATCTTCTTGCGAATAAGATTCCACACGGAAACTAGTATCATCGTGTTGAGGGTGATGCGGTGGTGGATATTGCGACGCATGAGCGCGAAGAGCTGTTGGTGTCGCTGGCTGTGCCGGCGCCATTGCCTGCGCGGGAGCCTCGTAAATCCTTTGTGGCAGAGGAGGACGCATCGTCGGCCCGTCCGGCACCCCTCCGTCGTACGTCTTGGACGCCACACGGGGAGGGCAGGTTGTTCGTGCAGGCAGTGGCGCTGGCGGCTCGTATTTCTTGGATGGCACACGTGCAGGTGGTAGTACCCGTGGCTCGTCGAGTGGCACCGGAGCACTAGGAGTCACTCTCCACTCCGGCTGAGGTGGCGCCGCCGAGTGCCATGGTGGCTCACGGTTCTCGTAGGGTGGGATCGGCACAAATGGAGTCACCCTCCAGGCCGGCTCGTAGTTCTTGGATGGCACCGTGGCAGTGGCAGGAACTGTGCTCGGCTCGGGCGCTGGCGGCTCGGGCGCCTTGTTGCAGGGTGCCATCGCCGACGGCGACACGGGATGTCGAGGCACCGATTCTGACGGTGGCGCCGCCACGACGCTTGGTGGCGATTGCGTCCCAGGGTCTTTGGTGTTGCCGCAGCAGTTCCAGATGTGGTTGTCGCAGGAGAAGTTAAGAGATGGGCATTGAGACATGCTCAAGAACTTGTTCTGTGTACCTATATCTACGTATCTTGCAGGTTTCTGTACCTAGCTACAGGTTCATAGCTGGGTTTATATAGGGAAGTACTAGGTACATGGTCATCTGAGTGGGTACTTGGTACTGACATTGACTTGACCGAATGGAAAGGGCCGGTCACTTTGGAGAAGGATCAGATTCCATCGCCCACTTCGGTCTCACCTAATCATGCCCCAGTTGATAAGAAGAACCGGACCCATAATTGTCCTGACCCAAAAACCGTAAAATCGAGGAGACATATCATCTACACGACACTAGCCTACCATCACTAGTACACATTGTTAGACAATGTAATAGGATTTGTACACGTGTACCATACGATCTTGTGTATTGGATACAGACTCCTATATGCTGTACACTTATGCCTTTTGTGATTATATAAACACACAACCCATACGAGGTCCAAGTACAGTTCCTGCCATATCATTGATATGGTATCACAGTCTCCCCTTCCATAACCTAGCTGCCAAGAAAAATTCGCCGCCGCCATCGCCGCTCTGATCCAGCCATCGCCGCCGCCGCCGCCGCAGTTTTCTTTCTGCCGCCGCCGCCACGACCAAAACAACCACAACACTTTTAAGCCAAAACCCTTGTCGTCGCGCCACCACGGCAAAGATCCAAAACCCTACAAACTCCAGACCACAGACACATGCTGCCGCCGTCGCTGCTACCCAGCCGTTGCCGCCAAACAAATCTCCAACACCAAAACCCTAGACGCTTTTCTGCCATGACATAGAAACCAATCATATCTCTGTCGCGACACCGACTCCTGCCACCGCTAAGATGGCCTCGTCCTCGTCTATGACCGCCCTTGTTTCTGCGCCTGGAGCTCCTCCGACACAACTCTTCACGCGGGAGAACGCCCTGGTGTGGAAGGTGCTCGTCGTACCTGCACTTCGCGGTGCATGTGTGCTCGATTTGGTTCCAGGAGATGACAAGGCCCCTGACAAGCTGATTGAGACTAAAGATATCGATAACAAGAAGGTGACAATTCTAAACCCTGAGGGGGTGTTTGTTTGGTCTTTTGACCACTTCTCCACTAGAAAAAGCTAGAAAAACGAAACAAACGGGCAGCTGTGCGTTGGGCTTTTGCCAAAGTACTTCTACAAAACAAGCGAACGAGAGAAAGCACGTCGCGGGGTGCTTCCCGCAGCTTCCCGCGGCTTTGCCCTTTAGCGAGTGAAAGGTTTTTGCAATAGGACATATGGTTCAGCTAAAATTACAACACAATGCCATCCCGAATGTCATCCCACGAATTCCCCACGCACCCATCGCGAGCGCGGCCTCTCTCGCTCGCCAGCGTCGCCACTCCCGCTCGCTGCCAAATCTCCCCGCCGCCGGACCACCTCTGTGCCGCCGAACCCTGTCCTTGCATGCCCCCGCGACATCCAGCAACCACCAGACCTCCTCCCCGCCGAATCCTCCTAGCCACAGAATCCTCCGATCTCCGTCGTTAGACCTCCTCCTAGCCGCAGAATCCTCCCCGCCGCCAGGCCTCCTCCTCGCCGTCGAATCCTCCCCTCCGCCAGACCTCCTCCTCTCTGCTGAATCCTCCCCTCTGTTGGACCTCCTCCTCGCAGCCAGACCTCCTCCTCCTTGTCGAATCCTCCCCTCCGCCGGACCTCCTTCCTGCCACCAGACCTCCTTCTCGCCGTCGAATCCTCCCCGCCGCCGGACCTCCTCCCGTTGCTGCTCCTCGAAAATTTCTAAAATTTGTGGAATTGCTCCTACGTGTGTCAGACAAAGCTAGATTAGCTTGTTGTTACGTTGTTACGTGTTGTATAATTTGATGATGTCTTGGTGCCACGTGTTGCACTTTCTGAAATTAGTGCTACCTAAGGTTTTTGCTGAGTGTATATTATGGACATATCTTATTTGTGTAATGGTATATATATGTGTTTCGGTGAAAACTATATGTAATTTATGATATTTTATAGTGATGTATGTGATTTATACACTTAAATAGTGAAATATAATTGTTATCTAAATTACAGGGCTATTTCAGACAATTTCTTAGCACACAGCCACACAGCCAGCCAAATTGTCAAACAGTGAAACTTAGAAAAGCAACTTCTCCTGCAGCAGCTTTCTCTGCACAGCAAAGCCATAGGCCAAACAAATAGGAGTATGCCTCGTGGGATTGCCTGTGATAAGCAAGTCCTTCGCCGGCTCCTGAAAATGCTGTCCCCAAACGTCTTGGCTCATGTCGTCGGTCTGAACACATCTGTTGAGGCCTGGGCTGCCATCAATGCTCATGTGTCCACCTTGTCGAAGTCCAGGGTCCAGCATCTGCGATCTGCACTCGTTGAGACCAAGAAGAACAACATGTCCTCTGAGAAATACTTTGCCAAGATGAAGACTATTGCCCAAGAGCTTTATGCTGCTGGATTATATATACAATGTACAACTATAAAGAATTTTTTTTGCGGTTAAACTATAAAGAATTAATGTATATACAATCTCACGATTTAGATCGGTAATTTTGTTTTCCCAAGTCATAGTAACTAGCTTTTCAAAGGCTTGCCGCCGTGCAGAGTTGGTAAGGACTAGAGGTTTACTGTTAGTTATAGCAACTAGCACAGTGGACCTCACAAATGCGAGGGCATGCTGATATCTTAGTGTCGTACTCAAATTAATAGACTCTTCGTTGCAAATATCTAGATTTTAACGTGGAAACTTTTTTGAGGTGTAACTTTGATGTCTAGTTTCGTATATGATGATCTGAAATACCTCTAAATAGCTTCCTAGTTTTTTTCTCCGTACCTCTAGTTTTTGTATATATAAAACATGTTCTAGTGTCCGTATGTGCATAGATTTTAGAAGAAACCGTATTCGTGGTGCTCGGTGCGAAAAAGATAAACAGGTGTTCCAAATAGATTATTTAAAGCCCTTTTAGAGCATTATTTTTTGCGTTTTTTTACAAAACATCAAGAATGACATTTCATGACGATTTTTTGCATGTAATTATAAGAATCAAATTTCTATTTCCTAAAAGTTTCAGTTTCTTTGTGAACTCACTATTTGATTCCAAAAAGTTCCGGTTTATTGAATTTATTGTTTCATGAACATGCATATGAGCTTAGAAGGTGAGTTGAATTTCTCAGGTTCTGTCATGTCATGAAGATGCATATGAGCTTACAAGCAGAGTTGAATGTATCATTTTCTGGCATGTCAATTAGTTCTTACATTGTATCAATATGAGCTCATTTTATGAGTTGTATAGAAATTCTTTTTTCAATAAACATGTTCAAGTGTCTAGGTGCATGCATAGTTTTGTGAAGAAATGGCATTCTCGGTGATTCTCGGAAATAGACATGTAATAGATGCTCTAAAAGGACTTTAAAATATTATTTTTAGAGAATCTATTTTAAAACAGATGCCATTTCATGATGAATTTTCCCCAAAAGTAAAACTCGGACAATTTTGATTCCAAGAAGTTTAATCTATTAAATTTACTTTTCATGAAAAATTATGCATGTAAGTAGACCAATATGAACATATGAACCGAATCAAATTTCTCATTTTCTAGCATATATACATATATATTTATATTTGTTTTTCCTATGTATCTTACTTTTAGTATATAATAGATGGTTAGATTTACTGATTGTGCAGCATACATTGTTCATCACCATTTATTTATTACACTTAGATAGTTGGTAAAATTATTTTTTGCTAACATAAGATAACTATGCTTTATATGGGAAAATACAAATATTACTATCTCAAACAGAAAATACAAATTGAAGAGAAAAACTGAACTATTTACTTAGTAGTAGACTGAGAGTTGTGAGTATTGGAAGATCGATGCCAAAGTTTCATTGGTTAACACGATGGTAATGATCTTATGAAGGTACCTCTGAGTAAAACATTATACTACACCAAAACATTATTTAACATAGTTTGAGAGGATGAAACAAATTAGTGATCTAAAGATCCTACCTCTGAAGAACTGAACTATCAATAAAAAATTATACACGGAAACATTACTTTTCCATACAAAACAAAATGAATTATTTTACTTCAATGATCAAAATTATTTTACTATTTTTTTCCAGGCACATTGCTACAACTCATGTATTAATGTCTATGTCTGTAAATTTAATCAGTAAATAACACTAAAATGTTAAGTGAGATAAAATGTCTAGGATATTGTTTAGTTGCAGTCACCATATAGCTGCATCATTTTTTTCTCTTGCTGCGTGACCTTGTACATGTTATCTCACATTGTATCAACCAACATTCAGCAATTCCAAACAATTTTTTATAGAATCTCTATTATTTCAGATTTATGCACCTATACTACTACTTCACAACTTTTAGGAGAAACCAATGAATTTACCTTTGAGGTTTAATAATTAGGGAGATCAAATTTCTTCGCTTTTTCGAGGAGTGAGCCGTTCGTCCGGATGATCGAGATGCATGACGGGATTTATCTCATCAGGCTCAGTTGTAAACAAATCAGATCCATGGCCTTGATCATTAATCAGTTCGTACTACCAATGGTAAAAGAGTATGTGTACTCTATGGTGTTATCACGTCAGAAGTTAAGTATGCTGAAAACCAATGAATTCAACATGTTGAACTAATAATATATAGATGACCCTTTTACAGAAAATTTTCTAATGGATCACTGACCATGTTTCTGCCTTCCCACGTTGATAATTTTTTAGAGGCACCAAAACAAATAGATCAGCTTATTTTGCATATGCATATTGCCATGAGTATTATATAAAAATCAAGATTTCAGAAAAGAAAAATACCTACCACATGCGCCTAGCTTTCAGATATGTACATGAGGCAAATCTTGGATTAATCTTCCATGGCTGAGAGTGGGGCAAGATTTGAAGCTTCCCCAGCTGGCCTACATGCACCGGAAGCACACGAAGACATCCGGCCGGCCGGCTGGCCAAGGGCGATCAAAAAGGAAAAATACCCGCCACATGCGCCTAGTCTAGCTTTGGGATCTGTATAAGAGGCAAATCTGTATGGCAGAGTGCATGGGGCAAGTTTAAAACTTCGCTGCAGATATGTAAACACAGAAAACACCCGAAAACAGCCGGCCGGCCGGCCGGACAACGGCATCAAGGCCAGCGCCATGAGTCAGAGCATCTCCACTCGTTGGCCGAACCCAGGCCGAAATCCGGACCTTTTTTCGGCCGGACGGCGCAAGTTTTCGGCTTGGGTACGCCCAGTTTTTCACTCGGCTACCTAGACCGAGTATCCAGGCGGACACAAAACGGCTATATATTTGAATCTGCATAGTTTTCGCCGGCGAGTGCTCGGCCACAAGGTGTTCGACAGATGCGCCTACATGTTCGGCGACATACTTTTATTATATAAGAGGAAACACGATCAGTCGTCGATGGGGATGGGCTCCTGCGGCGTGGCCGACGCGGCGTTGTCGTCCATCTCGCCGGTGAAGGCCCTAGGGTTGGAGGAAGTCGAAGCAGAACTCGGCGTGGGAGCGTTCGGCGCTGGCACGTTCGGCACAGGGGAAGGGGACGCCATGGTCATGCCCTCCAGGATGGCCTGACGTTGCGCCAAGTACCAGGCCTTGACCGGCGAGCTCATCTTCGACGTGTCCTCGCCGCCCATGAGGAACTTGAGGTCCGTGTGGCGCTTCTTGGCGGCGTAGTTGGCCTTCTACTCGGCGAGGCTGGCTTTCATGTCGGCGAGGCTGGCCTTGATGAGGGCCACAATTTCCCCTTGTGTCTCCATCAGCTTCTTCCAGCGCTCCTCGCTCTTCTCAGCCCACTTGTCGGCCTGCGCCCTCGTGTCGGCGAGGCATTTCTCGATCGAAGCCTGGAGACGCTCGGCGGGAGGTCCGGCGGCCTTGAGCATCTTCGCCTTCTTCTGGCCGAGCTCAGGTCTACCTTCGCTGGCAGCAGCAGCCGGGGCCTCGGGGTTGTAGACGCCGTCCTTTCTCTTGGACAGACTCAGGCGAGTGTCCTGCCACTTCTCGCAATGCTCGATCTTCTCGAAGACATGATGGAACTTGAACTCCATCTTCATGTCCTCTCAAAACAGAAGAAGTGCACGGCGCAGCTACAAAATGGAAGTGCGTCAAGTTGTCCATATTCACGAGTGTGTCAAAAGAGTGCACGACAAAGTTAACGTTCGAGAGTACCTTGTTGTCCATGTTCTCCCCACTGGCTTGTGTGCAGTCGACTTCTTCCATGCAACTGTGCCACTTGCTGCACGCAGTTTGGATGATCGCCCAGTGGTTCGTTATTGCCTTCTCCCCTCGCTCCATGTGGATCTTGCGATACTTTGGGTCGCACAGGCTTCACTCGTCGAATGCTGCCTTCACGCGTCGCCAATAATTGTCGGAATTTTGGTTCGCACCCATTATCGGATCCATGCTCACCGTCTTCCAAGCCTCGGCGAGGCAGGTGTCCTCGGCCACGGTCCATTTGAGCCGAGCGTCCGCCATCTTCTTCCCCTTCTTGCCTTTCGCCTCAGTCTCGGCGTCCTCTGGCTGCGTCTGCTCGGCCTGGGTCTCGGCATCGACGTCGACGAGGTCCTGGGACTCGATGCCGCGCTCGGCGTCGGCCCGGGTCTGTTGTTCCGTGAAGAAGGAGGGGTGGTTGGAGGCCGAGCCTGTCACGATCAGGTCCTCCATGTAGGCCTCGGGCATCATGCCGGCCGGAAGTGCGCCCGGCATTCCGCCGAACAGGTTGCGCGCGTCGGCCTCGCTGAAGGTTGCCGAGCTTCCGCGGAAAGGCAGCGGTCCACGGCGCGGAGCAGGGCCTGCGTACGCTGGAAAGGTCGAGTAGGGGACGTTGATGTCCACACCGAACGGCGAAGGGTGGCGCGGCGTCGGGCAGGGGAAGAGCACGTTCGGGTTGAAGCCCCCGTCGAACTCCGGCGACGAGGAGTACCTCCGCCGAGCGGCCGCCTGGCTCTCCTGGAAGTTGGCCGGAGAGATCGGCGAGAAGCCGGCGGGCGAGCCGACGCTCGCCTGGCTCCCCCAGTGTGGTGGGAACGGCGCGGCCATCAACGCCGAACGCGTCGCCGCCGCCTGCTTTGCCTTCACCATCGCCTGTTCTTCCGCCGCCGCCTTCACCATCGCCTTCTCCTCCTCCGCTTGCTGCTATCGGAGCTTCACCCTCTCTTTCCTGTCCTTCCGCTCAGCCGATGAGATCTGCCTGGCCTGCTCCCTCCTCTCCCACTCCGCCGAGGACATGCCCTCCGGCTTGGTTGGCGGCGCTCTCGGCTTCCTCGCCTTCTTCTCCGCTGGACCCTCGCCGAGGATCGACCTGGGTTGGATGAAACTCTTGGGCGGCATGGCGGGCGCGGTGATCGGTGGAGCTTCGGCGGGGGAAATGGGAAAAAGGTGGGAGGGGAAAGAAAAGGGCGGGGGAGCTCGGCGAATTGGCGGGAGTGGTGCCTTCTCTCGCCGACAGAGCTGGCCCACGCCCGTTTTCGCTGAGTCCGGCGTTCCCAGGGCGTACCCGGGATCCTGGGTACGGCCTGGGTAGGCCGGACCAAAACGTGCCGAAATCCGGACGAAAACAGATCCTTGGATACGCGACTGGGCCGATTTTCGGCGTCCGGACCAAAATTCGGCGTCCGGATCTGCGTCCTAGATAGACGAGTGGAGATGCTCTCGGGCGCTGCTGCTGATCATACACAGGAAGAGGGCCGGCCGGTCAAGGAGTACATCGGGGCCAAGGCTATGTGACCAATTGACGTGACATAAGACTTAGTTTGTATACGTTTATTTTCTTCTACGTAACACTGCTTAATTGTTAATCTAAGCCTTTAAATTTAAGATCAAAGGAGAATATAAATTTAGTCTACGTGGATTAACCCGGTGCATCGAAACACAATCTTTATATTATTATTTTTTGAGAAACACAGTACAAACACGGACGTTCACAATACGAACATACACTCACCCCTATGAACACAGGCACGCACACCCTATCCCTATGAGCACCTCCGAAAAACTGAGTCGGCGGGTCTTGAGATTGACGAAGTCACCGTAGGCGTCTCGCTATTGACAGGAACGTCGTCTTCCACTGAAAGAATATTCCGCCTGTATGAGACACCAAAGCGTCAAACCTAGGATTAGAATTCTGGTGGGCTGATAGTACCACTGCCCTCCTAACCATCTAACCACGGGTTGGTTCTCAACCTTTATATTGCTTTTAGTATATAATAAAAGATAGATAATCCTATAGCTACATACGAACGGACATGGAACTATGCCACCGTAGGAAACTATGTGAGGTGGTCGCTAAAATATCACACACACCATAAGCAAATTTCGTAAGAATTCTGTCCGTAGATGTGGCATTACTGTAGAGTAAACACGCGACCCTAGAGTTGCTGGCAACCATTCGTGACGGAGGACAGGGGAATAAACACTGAAACGCTCGTCCTACACGGGCATGAACTGCGGCGACCGGCACACCACGTGAGCAAGTCGGCGAAATTCCACATCTGCTGCCAGCCACCGATTTCAGTACCATATTTTCAACAACATTTTTGCCGGAAGTTTACCTTTTTTCTTGTTATTTTTTGCACATTGTATGGTTGACTTGGTGCTCACAAAAGTACATATCATACGCAGGAGGCATATGAGCATAAGTTAATATAAAAAATAGTCTGATGTCATCGTCATATGAGAGAATGAACGCCTTGGTTCTATCCAAAGCCTTGTAGATATAAGGGGTGTTCCATAAGAGTATTTTACATTTAAAAGGAATAGAGAAAGAGTAAACATAATTTATTTCCTATATCTGTATTAATTAAATGAACTTGTGCAACTCCATGAAAATGAAGACAGAAATGAACGCCTCCTGTTGGAGCGACAACGCACATAATCTTTTTTCGGGGTAAATAGGTGTTTATATGTTAGTGTCACTTAGAGTATTATTTTTTTTTTGAATCGTGAAAGAGAGATGTATGTATAAATTAAGAGGGAAGAAAAATGGCCCACATAGTGGCCAGAGTACAAAGGACCAAAGTACAGCAATGAGTAAAACCTACTAACAGCAACGACAGGAACGACCACAGCTTACAGGACTGAACCGCTACCCTAACTGCAAAACTGAAGGACTGAATAAACAACTATGAAGAGTATCACAATCGATTACAAATCTTGAACGCACTGCTCGGTGATCTGCCTGACCATGATTCAGACAACCCTGAATCCCTCGCCAAGGAGACCAACTCATGTGCTACACTGTTGCAGCCTATGTCTATCTTCACAAAGCTACATGAAACAAAATTGTTAGGTTGATCTCCACCCGGTCGACCCCAACGGGTCGATCGACCCCTTGACCGAGTGCCCTAATGGGGGGCGCCCAACCTACTCATGGTTGGTGGGCTCCTGTCACCAGCGCATATAAAGAGATGGGGGCCGGACGCACACGGTACGAGGTTCACCGTGCGCCGCAGCCCCCATCGATATTCCCCTACCGATCTAGGGTTGCGCTAGGCCGACGGGAAGCACCGCCACCACTCTCACTCACGCCCACGCCGTCGCCTCCTCCGCCATGGCAACCGGCTCGGGCTCCTCGAGCTCCACCGGTGCAGGTAGTCTCTCTCCCCTCTCACCAATACCTTCCTCTCTCAGTACATGATCAAGATCGATAGAGGCTACTGTGATTATCTAGACTAGAAGATCCAAAGTCCATTTAAACATTGGTATCAGAGCAAAGTTTTTCTAGTCCTAGATTGTTCGGTAGAAAAAGGAAATCGAATCCCCAAATTCGGAACCCTAATCCTAACAGAGAGAAAGGGGGAAAGGGCAAAGACTTACCGGGAAGCCTCGGGCTGAACGGCAAAGTGCGCTGCCCATCAGGGTCGCGCCGTTCCTCTCCATCCGACGGGCATCGGCAAGCCGAACCGTCGAAGGAAGAACATGGGCAGAGGTGTAGGGGCTTCGTCCCTCCGCCACTGCCGAAAGGAAAGGGTCCCTTTCGGGGGCAAAGGGCATGCCTCCATGCCACCGTGATGAGACCCCGTGCGCGCCGGCGCAAGGAGCAGTGGAGGTAGCCACGGCGCCTCCATCTCTCTCTCTCTTGCGTTTTGGTGGACGCGAAAAGGGAAAGAAGAAAGAAAAAGGGGGAGGGGCTGGCGCAGATCCTTGTTGTCGCTCCGTCGCCGGCGAGCCGCCGGGGACGAGGTCATCTTCCTCCTGGCATGGCGTCGTCGCGTGCAGAGGAGATAGACGGGAGGAAGAGAAGTGAGCGTTAGGGTATTTGGGAGCCGGCCGTCTAGGTCATTTTGATCAGACGAGAGATCGTCTAGTCCGTCGGATGGAATCCCAAGGCCAGGAGCAAGCGTCCGTGGCGCTAGCTAGGCCTTGGGCCAGTTTCGGCCAGAAAAAAAGGAGGGTGTGGGACGAGCGGGTAACGTGTGTGGGTTGTGGGCTGCACCGCGGGCCTCTATCCACCGCCCAGAGCGGCGCGTTGCGGCGTGACAGAGCAGGTCGTGGGCCGGCTGCGACAGAAATTAGTTTTTCTGTTTATTTTTTTTTACAGAACACAGTTCTAATTGTTTTTTGTTCAATTTTTGAGCAAAATTTTGTACAATTTTTTCTATTCAAAATATTCCAACGAAAATTTTGTTTAGAGAATTCAAAAGTGACAGAATTTTTGTGTAAAGTTTTAAAAGTTTATTAATTGTATTATTTTTGTGGATTGACTCAGGTGCAAATGTTCATGTTGCAAATTATTTACAGGGATTCCATTCGACAAGAACTATGCAAAGAAGCGAAAGATGCATTGAAGTCGCGAATGGAGTTCAAGCAAAAGTTGAAGCTGTTGGCGACATCCCCTTAGAGCTAGCTGATGGTTTTATTATTCTATTAAAAGATATTTTATTTGTTCCCTCGCTTCACAGAAACTTAATAAGTGTATCATGTTTGGATAAAGACAGCTATGAATGTTATTTCGGACATGGCAAGTGTGCCATATGGTTTAAAGATGCTTGTGTGGGTACTGCTTTACTCCACGATAAGCTTTATTTGTTATCCTTGAATGAAAAAGTGCTTTTTGTGTGTAATGTGAGTGAGCAAATTTCCTTGACGAAGAAAGAACAAAAGAAAAGAAAACGAACTCATGACTCGTCGAAGTTATGGCACTGTCGATTAGGACATATTTTGAGGAGAAAAATAGAAAGCCTCGTTAAAAATGATATTCTTCCTCCATTAGAGTTCTTAGATATCGAACAATGCATAGATTGCATAAAAGGAAAATATGTAAAGCAAATCAAAAAGGATGCAAACCGAAGTACAGCAATACTAGAAATCATTCACACTGATATTTGTGGACCGTTTCCTGTAAAGTGTGGATGGTTATGATTCGTTCGTAACATTCACAGATGATTACTCCCGATATGGTTATATTTATCCAATTAAAGAAAGATCTGAGCCATTGGATAATTTTAAGATTTTCAAGGCTAAAGTTGAAAATCAGCATGATAAAAGAATTAAAATAGTCTGGTCCGATCGTAGGGGGAGTACTACGGTCGGCACACTTCATATGGTCAAGTACATGAACCTTTTGCAAGGTTTTTACAGGAAAATGGAATAGTCACCTAGTATTCTATGCCCGGCGAACATTAGCAAAATGGAGTAGCTAAAAGGCGTAATCGTAATCTTATGGATATGGTGTGCAGTATGATAAGTTATTCCACCCTACCACTGGGATTATGGATGGAGGCGCTTAAAACCGCCATTCACATTCTCAACAGAGTACCAAGCAAGTCGGTGCCCAAAACACCATATGATTTATGGACAGGCAGAGTCCCCTCTCTGTGCCACTTGAGGGTCTGGGGGAGCCCAGCTGAGGCAAAAGTATTTAATCCAAATATTGCAAAGTTAGACTCCAAAATAGTGACATGCCACTTTATTGGCTATCCCGATAGATCAAAAGATTATCGTTTCTACTGTCCCGATAAAAACATAAAGTTTATGAAAACGAGACACGCAGTCTTCTTGGAGGACGAATTGATGAGCGGGAGCACGGTAGCTCGGAAAATCGATCTTAAGGAGAAGAGGGTGCATGAACCTAATCCGATGACTCATGAGCCATTTTTCTTGCTACATGTTGTGCCACCATCGACAAACCCTGAGGTTGTGGTGTCGGCATCTGTTGTGGCTCCACACGTGACAGCAATGGGAGAAGGTTCGGAACCTGTCTGTCAGGAGCTGCCTGAACCCACTACTGAGCGCGAAAGGGAGCCGGAACAGCCTCACACAGAAAATGTGCCAGAACCTGAGGCAAGAAATGAGCAAGAGTCTGACAAACTCAGAAGGTCTAAAAGATAAAGAAGACCAGCCATTTGTAAAGAAATTTACAAAGTTTATAACATAGAAACAGTTCATATGGAAGGTGATCCCACCTCATTTGAAGAAGCCATGAGAAGCCCTCACTCAGCCAAGTGGGTGGAGGCAATGGAAGATTAAATGAAATCGATAAGTTCCAACAATTTTTGGGACTTAGAGCAAATTCCTAAAGGAGCCAAAACAGTAGGCTATAAATGGGTTATAAAACAAAGTATGACTCCAATGGGAATGTAGAAAAGTATAAAGCAAGACTTGTGGCAAAAGGCTTTATGCAAAGAGAAGGGGTAGATTACAATGAGACATTTTCTCCGGTCTCATGTAAGGATTCCTTCAGAATCATAATCGCACTAGTTGCGCATTTTGATTTAGAGTTGCATCAAATGAATGTAAAGACGACATTTCTAAATGGAGATTTAGAAAAGAATGTTTACATGAAACAACCCAAGGGTTTTTTTATGGAGGGAAAGGAACATATGGGATGTCGTCTAAAGAAATCTATTTATGGGTTAAAACAAGCCTCTAGACAGTGGTATTTAAAGTTCAATGATACAATCAAAAGATTTGGATTTAAAGAGAATGTTGAGTACAACTGTATTTATGCAAAGTTTAAAAGTGGGAAATACATTTTCCTAATTCTGTATGTGGATGATATCTTGCCTGCTAGCAGCGATGTCAGTCTAATACTAGAAAAAAATAAGTTCTTGTCCTCAAATTTTGATATGAAAGATCTTGGTGAAGCTTCTTATGTTTTGGGCATAGAAATTCACCAAGATAGAAAGAATGGAATGTTAGGACTGTCGTAGAAAGCATATTGTGAAAAGATTCTAAAGAAATACAATATGCATGCGAGTAATGCCACACCTGCTCCCATAGTCAAGGGCGATAGTTTTGGAAAATTTCAGTGTCCAAAGAACCAATATGAGATCGAGCAAATGAAAGTAGTACCATATGCTTTGGTCGTTGGAAGCTTACAGTATACACAAGTGTGCACTCGTCCTGACTTAGCTTTTATCACCGGGGTACTCGGTAGATATCAGGATAATCCAGGCATGGACCACTGGAAAATGGTAAAGAAATCTTTGCGTTATGTGCAAGGCACAAAATGCCTCATGCTAACATATAAAAGATCTGATTCCCTAGAAATAATAGGGTATTCAGATGCAGATTTTGCGGGAGACAGAGATGATAGAAAGTCCAGGACAGGATATGTGTTTACTCTTGCCGGAGGTGCTATTTCATGGAGAAGCGTCAAATAGTCAATAGTTGCATCATCTATGATGTATGCAGAATTTATAGCATGTTATGAGGCCTTGGGGCAGGCGTTATGGCTAAAGAAATTTGTACCCGACTTGAGAGTTGCGGTAACCCAGCATACTACTTCATGATGTAGTATACTATAGTCGTTGACATAACATCAATGAAACACCGTTCACTAGTATTACATCCCTCAGAATGGCACAACAGAAGCACAGCGGGTCGAATACATGGCTTAAAGGTTACAACTCACTCTTTTACATAAGATCCAGAGAACACTCTAGGTTAAAGAGAGAGAAAGAACTTCTTTTACGAAGAAGAATCAAAGATAAATACGCAAAATTATTATACTATTAAAATTAGTATTTAACTAAGGAATTGGCATTGCCGCTATTGCAACGCACTACAGAGGTAGGTTCTTTGGCTAGAGATTGTATTTCTATCTAGTCAGTAATTTCGTCTTCACTTGAGTTGAGATTTATGTTGTCTTCCTGGTCTTCATTGAAGAGATTTAGCTGGTCTTGATAAGTTCTGGAGCATATCTTGATGTAGACATCTTCTTAATGGCTTCAAAATCTATCAAGGATTAAGAAGATACTTTGAGTACGAGCGTACTCAGCAAATTCACTAGAAAAGGAGTGTTTGATGCACTATAACTACATCCACAGACCGTAGGTTGTAGGCAATGCAAGTTTTCATAAACATTTCTTCAAATGTTGCTTTTATTCTGAAAAGCTATGTCAGTCAGCCTTCACGGGTTTACTAGAACCTTCATGGGGTTCCTTTCCCGCCGCGTTCGCAGCTCCTTCCCGGAACAGGGAGTAACAAGTTACAGTTCTTACACTCTGCAGAGGTGCGTTATTTTACCCATGAGAGATCAACTCTTTGTTGCACAACCGGGCAGCTTATTCCCGTCCACAATTCTATGATGTGGGGCCCAGAAGATGATCCAAGCCAATCACTGCCCCCTTCGCGACCCCGCATGCCTCCTTGGTGTACACCATGCCCACATAAAGAATTACGGCAATGGTTTGTACAAACCGTTAGATGTCAGAACTATCGTGGGACATTGAGGGTTCCCACCCATATGCTGCATATCCTCTACGAATTACCAATTAATATGCACGCTACGAGGATAACAGCCACGACCTGCACATCCGGCTTCATGCGAGAGGAAGAAGATACAGTTGACTTCTTCATCCCATTCCAAATCTCATGGTCAACGCGTAATATACGGCGCAAGAATCACTGGCGACATTGGTTGTTAAGTCCTAGGTGATATAGTTCTGAACAGTGGTATTCCAACTGTCAGGTTTAATAGATTAGCTGATCACCCTGGATCAGTAATCAATAGTCCCCATTATTATTGAAAATAGTGTTTTCGGACCTTTTTCAAATGCAGGTGAAGACAACACTGGAGTTGTAAAATACTTTACAGCAAATAATCAAAGGACATGAGCAAGTGTGAACTTGCCTTTTGTGATTGCAAGATTATGCACTCACGGTCTTCGAGTCAGTATAAGATCCAAAATCTGAAATCAGCATCATTGGTCCGGTAAGGACTAATGTTTAAAGAAGCAATATGCTTTTATGCATAAGTAATGTGATGCATGTTCTAAGCGCAAATTCCGGGAATAATGTTGTCCTAGGGTTTGGATTCCGAAAATGGTTACTTTGGAATGTGTGGTCCTTTTAGATAAGTTTCATAGTTGTACTTTTATTAGAGTTTATGAGTGGTTATAAACAACACATATGTAGGAGTAAAGTGTACATAATTATGACATACTAAATAGGATTACTTGTACAAGGTTTCTTATTTAAAGTGGCAAAAAGGATAACCTTCGAAGAAAAGGTTTCCCTTCTAAGGTCTAAACAAACTTTGTGGTTAGTTAGTGATGTCATTTGTTTGCTCAAATAGTTTGGCTTGAGTTGTTTTATAGTTTAACTACTTTAGACCAAAGTTAATTATAAAACATATAATAATGCTTATAGTGTTACATTAAGAATTTGTATACTAAATTTAACTTTAAAGTATAGCTAGTTTTGAAAACATCGTACTTATAGATTGGTATCTTGTATATCTAAAATGTTTTCTTTAGGTTAGTTAAGAATGTTATTCTGTTACTTGAGTTAATGGTGTCTGGATGTGAGTATGGAGTAATACCATTTATCTTTTATAGATGAGTGAGTATGGTATATGAACCCAAGATAATGTTACTTAACGACTTATGAATTTATATAGTGTTGTAGTTGTTTTTGTAATTTGGTAGTTAATGTAGTTTAGAAAACATTTGATTGTTCACAAGTTGTTCTTTAAGGAGTTTATCATTAGTAGAATTCTTCTTAGAAGATAATCTTTATTTATGGTTGGGAATACTTATAAAATAGGGACATTTCTAATGTTTTTAAACCATTATGGCATTATATTATTGATATTTAAGATCTATACTATTTATCAGACTTATTTGACACATTTTAGGAATATTAATAATTTTTATTTATCTTTATATGAATTATTAATGAAGTAAATAAGTTTAGATTTGAGTTATTAAAATATTTAATTTTCATTTAACTCAAAAGTAGAAGATTAGATTTTTAATATGTAGATATTATTTTTGTGATCTTTTTGGTATATTACATTTATTTTTGTGATTTATAAATAATAAGATATGATTTTTATAATTCTTATTACTTTATAGTTACTTAATGAATAATAAATATTCCATTAAGTGAAATAATAATACATGATTGTAGTTTTAAATTAGAATTCTCATTTTTCCAAGATTTTTGGTATTTTACTTGTATTATAAACATTTATCATTATAGGAATATGAATTATTAAAGTTTTATTACTTATAAAACTTTTACTAAATACTATCTATTTAAATAGTTATTATAACAATATTTGGTAATAGTTTTAGGTTGTAGATTTTATTATAAATCAAAAGTTATTAATTAAACAAAATTTAATTGTTTATTATATTTCTGGAATATTATTAATTGGATTATAACATTTTATTCATTTCCTAACAGAAAAATACTTTTTACACCACGACCAGAGCTAGCCCCAGTCACTGACCTGTGGGCCATTGTCCACCTCAGCTCTCAGATTAAAAGAAATGTTTTTGCTACTGACTCCCTCTCTACTCACTATCGATGACATGCGGGCCCTTGGCCATGTCATCCACCACACGAGGTAAAGACTAGTCAAACGGCTGACGTGGCTCAATCATGAGGGAGCATGACATCAGCACCACCACCGCCGTCGGTGAGTGGTCACCGGCGACGATCTATTGCACCCCAGCAAGCGAAATAGGTCTAGTTAGAATCAGCGCAAGCTACTAAACCTACGAGTGGCAGCACCGCTCAGAAATGGTCATCGGAGCCTCAGCTCCGACGAGATCCGACGGTGGCCGACGGTGGCTTATAGTGAAACGGAGATTTACAACAATATCAAATGATTCGAGGGTGCTAGAAGATTCAGGAACTCACCCTGATGAGGATTGAGTGGTTGGCGAGGACAGGCGCGGCCGGAATCGAGCTTTCCGACAAGGATTCCGACGAACTGCCGCGGAGGAAAACGACCAAATTCACCCGCTCCAGTGCTCCCCTTGATGCAAGCTTCTACCCAGAGGATCTACGGAGGATGGCGCTTCTCCATGACGGCTCAGAATGGTGTGGGGTGACGTGGTTCGACGGCGAAGAGTGGCTCCGGCGAGCTAGCGTTTGGTCTCGCTCATATCTGAGAGGATAAGGAGGGATTGGAGATAGGGATGGAAGCAATGCGTCGCGGTGGCCTTCTTATCCCCTCCTGGCAGCGGCGGTGAGTATCTTGGCGCAATGACGGCGATGACGGCATCGGGCGGCGGCGAGCTCCGCCAGCGAGCTGTCTGTGTGCGTGACGATGACGACGATGATCGTTTTACAGATAACCCCCTGTCGTTTTCTTTAGCTCAACCTGCGGTCCTTTCTTGACCCCACTTGTCAGTCTCAGATGGAAAAGGACAGGGATGGTTACTGGGCCGTTATGGGCTGCACTTAGGCGTAAGATAGGTATAGTGGTATTGGGCTGCGACCAGGTTTATTTTTTTATTTGCTTTACTTCTTTCTATTTTCTGTTTTCCTTTTCAGATTTGAATTTGAATTAGATTTTGAACCTTTCTTTGTATGATTTATTTGCTGGACATTTGCAGTAATATTAAAATATTTTTGGTAACCTTTGTGAACTTTTATTATGCCTTCTTTTTATATTTCCTTTATTTACTCAATAAGAACTCTTTTTTAATAATTGGAAGAAACTTCTTCTTATTATTTTTCTCTTCTAATTTTAATTAGGAATTTCTTAAATGATATCTTCTTATTTGCTTATAGATTTATGGCTCATAGTTTGAATATAGATTTTATATACATCATGATCTTGGATCATTATTTGTTGCATGAGAATCATGAAGGATAAGGATATGGTTATTACCAATCCCATTTATTTAGAAAATAACTGTATATATTCCATTGTGATAAACAAAGAGGTTTAGGGTTTTTTAATTATCAGTACTACCCTTGGCCTTAGGGTTTGTATAAGCTTTGATTCCTTTTAGGAGTTAAGATTTAATAATTCAGTATATTGCCTTGTGCATATAGTCTTTGATAAAATCTTCTTTTTTAATAGGAAGTTTGAATTTAGAGTGTTTTATAGCAGTGAACTTATAAAGATATACTTCGGCACATATAGTGATTATGGTTGAAATGAATAGAGATATGCTTATGTAATTTTTTATTAGGAAATATTTCTATAAAGTGTTATGAGCATCAGATGATGGTTTAACATTATGAGATGGATAATATGTTTTGATTTAAGATTTAGAGTTGATTGTTTACCAAGATTAAATAGGAAAATGATCTATAACATATAATTATATTTCACAATCTGGAATCTCTAATTAAGGAATTCCTTTCCTAGATATAATACCTCTTTCTTTCCATCATCAGGGTTAATTTGATGGACTTACTTATTAAGATCTTCCTATTCAATACATCATTTTTCTAAACTTATGGATGAATCCAATGAGTTTGATACAAAGGCATTTTATAATTTGTTCATATCCTTGGTTGGTTGTATTTACTATTCTACTATTAATTATCTTCCATCACTAATCTTTCTCTAAAGTTGATTATTCTTTAAGGTGAATAACACCATCTTAATTACTTAACCCTCATGACTTATACTTCAATCCCTGAATTATATTTATGGGGTTTGCAAAGACTTCTCTAGGATCACCTATCTTTACTAAGGTTCCAACCATGTTCTACCCACCAATATTACCTATACTAAATATAAGCATTCTATGTTGGTGGCCAAAGCATTACCATTATAATACTTTAATCATTTATTACTGAAGTTCTTAGTTGGCTAAACAGGGCTTTATCAATCCTACCTTTTATTGCCTGGAAATTATCTTCTTAGTATCTTATATTAGATTAAGGTTATTGATGGACTATGCACTCATTAGAAGATTTGAGTAGATGTTCTGATAAGATCAATTAATAGATCAAAGACTAATAGTTAAAGAAGTTGTGAATCAATGGGAAGTTATCCAACATTGATGAACAACGGATTTTAAGATAAATTCCATAAAGATTGTATAGAAAGAAAGATATATATATATAGTGGATGAAATTAACTTAATCTCTTTCCAATTCCAACTCATCAAAAGAGTTTTTAGGATTTAGGTGTTATTATGATTCTCAGAATGTATGCAGATGGGATTTAAGACATAGTGGTTACATTCTTATTATTTGTTTTATATCCTTAACTTGATTCTTATGCATGATTATAATGAATACTATAAGATGATCACCTAATTGATCAGATATAATTCACATTATATTAAGGTTTAACTTATGGTATATTTTGATATACCCTTAGATCAAATCTCTCTTACCCAAGATGAGATTTTAACAAAGGTCTTATTGAAACTTATAGCAGTCAACTTGATGATCTACTTCAATTCCATCAAGTTAAGAGAAGCTTCAATCACCTTGACAAGTTTTGTTTAAAAGCGCGAAAATTATTCGTATTTTCTATGCATGAATGCAATGCACACGTCTGGGATCAACTTATTTCTAGGTTCTAATGCTGGGATGTTACAAGAGTGGTAGACTGCATTAGCAGGCCACTAAAAATATACTGTGACAACGAGCCCGCAGTATTTTATGCTCATAACAACAAGTCGACTAATGCTACAAAGCCAATAGAACTAAAGTATTATGTTGTGAAAGATAAAGTTCAGGATCAAACTATAAGACTCGAGCATATAAGGACAAAGAATATGCTTGCGGATCCGCTAACGAAAGGCTTACCTCCCAATGTGTTCAAGGAACACTTAGTCGGCATGGGATTAAGGGAAAGCCTATGATTCCTGGACTACAGAGACCCAAAAGTAACATGGTTTATTTTAAAATATAAAAGTATATAGTGGATGTCTGATTCTATCGGCAATTGATATGTGACAATGAAACATGCTCTATGTACTGATCCGTGATGAAACGAGTAAAGTATAAAGTTAAAAGTAAAGTTGAGATCAAGGGGGAGAATGTTAGGTTGATCTCCACTTGGTCGACCCCAACGGGTCGATCGATCCCTTGACCGAGCGCCCTGATCGGGGGCGCCCAACCTCCTCATGGTTGGTTGCCAGCGCATATAAAGAGGTGGGGGGACGGACGCACAAAGTACGAGGTTCATCATGCGCCGTAGCCCCCCACCGATATTCCCCTACCGATCTAGGGTTGCGCTAGGCCGACGGGAAGCACCGCCACCACTCTCACCCATGCCCACGTCGTCGCCTCCTCCACCATGGCAACCGGCTCGGGCTCCTCGAGCTCCACCGGTTCAGGTAGTCTCTCTCCCCTCTCACCAATCCCTTCCTCTCTCGGTACACGATCAAGATCGATAGAGGCTACTGTGATTATCTAGACTAGAAGATCCAAAGTCCATTTAAACAAAAATCCCTACACATGAGTTTAATTTGTTTGCTAAAAACACAATCAACATTATTTCCCTACCTAACCTCAGATTTTTGGCTTTCCAGAAGCATGCAGTTTGCCTTGTAGCCTCAATAATGAGTATAGAATAATAGCCAATAATCTCATATTCGCACCTCTGGTTCAACCTTCGCTTAAGAGCATCTCTAGTAGATTCCCCAAACCGCAAACCCCATATCCGCCTATCCAGGCCACACCAAACGCGTTTTGGAGGTCGAACTCGAATATGCTGTTATGCGGGCCGCATTTGGTGCGTCTGAACTGCGCGGCTGTTTTTCGGCCCGCAAAGAAAACCGGATGCAAAGGGTTTTGCAAACTAACACAATCTAAATTATTGCACAAATTGATACGAAAAATACAACAATAATCCGAGTTTTACACGAATGTTTAATATCATACATTACAAACAATACAAATTGGAACAAATGTTTTCAAATAATATGAATCAAATGGTACAACAACAAATGAAGCAAACAACAAATGGTTGGAAACACAAATAAATCCTATTTGCCGTGCCTTTGACAATGGTGGTGAACAAGATCTTTCTGGAGCTGTTTTGCATCCTTGTCATTCTCAATCGGATGGTATGTTTCAAGGAAAGCTTGCATAGTATCTGGATTTCTTGCAGGTTTGACCCGGGTGCCAACATTATCAAAGAAAAAGGATAAGTTCAAACCCTTCTCATCCTCAATGATCATATTGTGTAGAATGACATAGGTTGTCACGATGTCCTTGAGTATGTCCATAACCCAAATCGGGCAGGTCCTTGGACTATTGCAAATCAAGCTTGGAAAACACCGAAAGCTCGTCCTATATCTTTTCGAGTTGCCTCTTGTGCTTTTGCAAACTCAGCTTTAGTTTTGTTCCTTGGCACTCGGATGGTTTTCACAAATGTGGCCCATTCCGGGTATATACCGTCGGCAAGGTAGTACCCCATTGTGTACTCCCTCCCGTTGACGGTGTAGTTGCAAGTCGGGCATCACCTTTAGCAAGCCGGGCTAAAAGATGGGATCGATGCAAGACATTGATATCGTTGAGTGAACCGGGCAAACAAAAAAATGCCAAATCCAAAGATCATGCGATGCAACGGCCCCAAGGACTATTGTTGGGTCGCCGCTCCGGCCATAATACAAACCTGGCCAAGCTTTTGGACAATTTTTCCATGTCCAATGCATACAATCTATGCTTCCTAGCATGCCCGGCCACCCTCGTTGTTTGTTCTCCGCCATTAATCTTGTGGTATCTTCGTCAATGGGAGCTCGAAGTTATATCGGCCCATACACGTGCATCATAACCTTGCAAAAACATCGGACGGACTCCAACGTCGTATTCTCGCCTATGCGAAGATACTCGTCGGCATAGTCCGCCGGAATGCCGTATGCAAAGGTGCGCATGATGGCGGATATTTTCTGGTGCGCGCTAAATCCCAAGAGCCCGGCGGCATTCCTTTTGCGCTTGAAGTAGCGCGTGTTGTTCTCACACATTGCGATGATTTTGTTGAACAAAGATCGCCGCATTCGGTACCGGCGGCGAAAAAGATGGGGCGGGTATGTCGGTAACTTGGCGAAATAGTCACGCATGACCAAGGTGTGGCCGAGGTCGCGGTTCTGCGGGATGCACAGCCTCCCCATTGTCGAGCCCTTCCGCTTCTTCGGCCGCACGTCCGTTACCGCCGCCGCCGCGAGTATCACCGCCGTCTGCTCCAGCTCGTCGTCGAGCAGCTCCTCCAAATCCGAGTCATCGGAGGAGGACGAATCCTCCAACAAAAACAGCGTGCATGGGTCCATCTGCAAAGGCGCAACAACCATCAGAGCAGCGGCGCGGCAGATCCGCGCTGGGACGAGTTTGGTAAGAAGCTTACCGGTGGCGGCGTCGATACCGTCCGAATGGTGCCAGATTCACACGCGCCGGCGGGCGGAGCGGACGCGGCGGGCCCGCAGGCGTGCTTCTACCGGTCGGAATCGGAGGGGAAGGGCGGGGGAGGCCAGGATTTGCTGCGGCACGCGGCGGCGGCAGCGGTTGGCGGGAGGAAGAGGAGAAGGGGAGAGCAGAAACTTGCTTCGCGCCAACGGGCGGAAATGGATGGAGGCCGGCCTCGCACAGCCCCTCCGACCCGGGAACTTGGGGGTCACGCGGCACGAATCGGGGCGGCCCGGATTTTTTTTTGGAAATGGGGGTCCGACGCGGGATCTGAACGGTACCTTTTTTGCCCACCGAACCGAAAATCGGTGGTTATTATGCGAATGGGGGTTGGATGGGGAATCTGCTAGAGATGCTTAAAAAATGGAAATGGCAGCAAGCACTACAGGAAATAATTGATACGCCGAAGGCCGGCTGCCGTCGGCACAGGCCGGTGGCCGTAGGCGTAGCCCCCTTGGCGTACGTCCTCGTCGGCACAGCTCTGTGGCCGTCGGCACAGCCCCTCCCCCTCGGCACAACGTCTTCCAGCGGGCCCCGCGTGTCAGGCAACGGCCGTCTCCGATAACGGCCCAGCCTGGAGCTACGCCGACGGCCTGGCCGTCGGCATAGCCTAAATTTTTCTTTAATTTTTTTTAAATTTTTTTTGTCTTTGAATTGTTTGACTCATTAATCTCTTGCTTTGATCATTTTTAACACTATTTATAGTTAATAATTGATTAAATTGCAGCCTTAGTCAAAGTTTCCAGTCGGTCACCCATCCTAGCACTACTTCAGCTCTAGCATGCTTAACTTCCTCATTCCTTCAGAATCTCTTTCCGCAAAGCAATTTACACATTGTTGTCATTACTATGATATCAATCTTATTAACTCTTATATCATCATGGTCACATGGTTGTATTTTTTTAAATTATAAGCAATCATTTAAGTAAACAAAAATGACTAAAAATATTATTGAATTCAAATAAAAATAATTATTTTATTTTATTTTATTTTGTATTTTTTATTTAATATGTAATAATTAATATCTTTAAATCTGTAAATCGAAATTCGGAAAATAATATGTATAAATTGATTAGAAAAATGAGAGGAATCCAAATATGAAATCAATATCAACTTATCACAAACTATGTCGTAATTCTTATCATAATTTCATTTGCCCGTTTAAAACGGCACGCATAAAAATTCTTAGCTCAGGCTGAGACTCGTTAAACTTGAAGTGGATCTATGATGAAACAACATATTTTCAACCTAAAAATGATTTTTATAAAAAATCATGAGCATTCGATCGTGTACCTATAGTTCATATCTCACACACTTCCTACCGATTCGGCAAGAATTTGCCTTTTTCACCAGGGATAGATGGAAATGTTTGAGATCTCCCTGTTATGACATTATCCATGTAAGGTGGTCTAGTATTTTTGAAAAATGTGACGGTAGCATTTTGAATTAGCCATTTGGTGGTTGCTTCACAAAACCGTCCGTTTTTTGCAGTCGGAAAATGGAAAACGGCTTTTTGGTGCGACGAAAAGGAAAACTTCCTCCTGAAACATTGTTCGCCATCCCATGATGCACATTTATACACAATATGGACACATTATCACAAACTATGCTTTTATTCTAGCCATAACATTGGTCATTTGACCCGAAAGCCAAGAAACCTCGAACGAGATAGGTCATTTTGTAAAGGTTTTTTTGAGACATAATCAATATACCAAGTTTGATATTTTTCCTTCTAACTATGTCACATAATATGACACCACGCGAAGATTTCACATTGTTTGGATCGTTTTTGAATTTATAATGCCCGTTTTAAACCATCGTTATACTTTGTCGAAGGGCGGGCATGAAGATTCTTAGCTCGGGACTGAGACTCGCTAAACTTGAAGTGGATCTATGATGAAACAATATATTTTGAACCTAAAAATGATTTTTGTAAAAAATCATGAGCATCCGATCATGTACCTGTAGTTCATATCTGACCCACTTCCAACCGATTCGGCAGGAATTTGTCTTTTTCACAAGGGATAGACGGAAATGTTTGAGATCCCCCTGTTATGAAATTATCCATGTAAGGTGGTCTAGTAATTTTGAAAAATGTGACGGTAGCATTTTGAATTAGCCATTTGGTGGTTGCTTCACAAAACCATCCGTTTTTTGCACTCGGAAAATGGAAAACGGCTTTTTGGTGTGACGAAAAGGAAAACTTCCTCCTAAAATATTGTTCGCCATCACATGATGCACAGTTATGCACAATATCGACAAATTATCACAAACTATGCCTTCATTCTAGCCATAACATTGGTCATTTGACCCGAAAGCCAAGAAACCCCGAACGAGATAGGTCATTTTGTCAAGGTTTTTTTGAGCCATAATCAATATACCAAGTTTGATATTTTTCCTTCTAACTATGTCACATAATATGACACCACGCGAAGGTTTCGCATTGTTTGGATCGTTTTTGAATTTATAATGCCAGTTTTAAACCATCGTTATACTTTGTCAAAGGGCGGGCATGAAGATTCTTAGCTCGGGGCTGAGACTCGCTAAACTTGAAGTGGATCTATGATGAAACAACATATTTTAAACCTAAAAATGATTTTTGTAAAAAATCATGAGCATCCGATCATGTACCTGTAGTTTATATTTGACCCACTTCCTACTGATTCGGCAGAATTTTGTCTTTTTCACCAGGGATAGACGGAAATGTTTCAGATCCCCCTGTTATGAAATTATCCATGTAAGGTGGTCTAGTATTTTTGAAAAATGTGACGGTAGCATTTTGAATTAGCCATTTGGTGGTTGCTTCACAAAACCGTCCGTTTTTTGAACTCGGAAAATGGAAAACGGCTTTTTGGTGCGACGAAAAGGAAAACTTCCTCCTGAAACATTGTTCGCCATCACATGATGCACAGTTATGCACAATATTAACACATTATCACAAACTATGCCTTCATTCTAGCCATAACATTGGTCATTTGACCCGAAAGCCAAGAAACCTCGAACGAGATAGGTCATTTTGTAAAGGTTTTTTTTAGACATAATCAATATACCAAGTTTGATATTTTTCCTTCTAACTATGTCACATAATATGACACCACGCGAAGGTTTCACATTGTTTGGATCGTTTTTTAATTTATAATGCCTGTTTTAAACCATCGTTATACTTTGTCGAAGGGCAGGCATGAAGATTCTTAGCTCGGGGCTGAGACTCGCTAAACTTGAAGTGGATATATGTGAAACAACATATTTTGAACCTAAAAATGATTTTTGTAAAAAATCATGAGCATCCGATCATGTACCTGTAGTTCATATCTGACCCACTTCCTACCGATTCGGCATGAATTTGTCTTTTTCACCAGGGATAGACGGAAATGTTTGAGATCCCCCTGTTATGAAATTATCCATGTAAGATGGTTTAGTATTTTTGAAAAATGTGACGGTAGCATTTTGAATTAGCCATTTGGTGGTTGCTTCACAAAACCATCCGTTTTTTGCACTCGGAAAATGGAAAACGGCTTTTTGGTGTGACGAAAAGGAAAACTTCCTCCTAAAATATTGTTCGCCATCACCTGATGCACAGTTATGCACAATATCGACACATTATCACAAACTATGCCTTCATTCTAGCCATAACATTGGTCATTTGACCCGAAAGCCAAGAAACCCCGAACGAGATAGGTCATTTTGTCAAGGTTTTTTTGAGCCATAATCAATATACCAAGTTTGATATTTTTCCTTCTAACTATGTCACATAATATGACACCACGTGAAGGTTTCGCATTGTTTGGATCGTTTTTGAATTTATAATGCCAGTTTTAAACCATCGTTATACTTTGTCAAAGGGCGGGCATGAAGATTCTTAGCTCGGGGCTGAGACTCGCTAAACTTGAAGTGGATCTATGATGAAACACCATATTTTAAACCTAAAAATGATTTTTGTAAAAAATCATGAGCATCCGATCATGTACCTGTAGTTTATATTTGACCCACTTCCTACTGATTCGGCAGAATTTTGTCTTTTTCACCAGGGATAGACGGAAATGTTTGAGATCCCCCTGTTATGAAATTATCCATGTAAGGTGGTCTAGTATTTTTGAAAAATGTGACGGTAGCATTTTGAATTAGCCATTTGGTGGTTGCTTCACAAAACCGTCCGTTTTTTGAACTCGGAAAATGGAAAACGGCTTTTTGGTGCGACGAAAAGGAAAACTTCCTCCTGAAACATTGTTCGCCATCACATAATGCACAGTTATGCACAATATTAACACATTATCACAAACTATGCCTTCATTCTAGCCATAACATTGGTCATTTGACCCGAAAGCCAAGAAACCTCGAACGAGATAGGTCATTTTGTAAAGGTTTTTTTTAGACATAATCAATATACCAAGTTTGATATTTTTCCTTCTAACTATGTCACATAATATGACACCACGCGAAGGTTTCACATTGTTTGGATCGTTTTTTAATTTATAATGCCCGTTTTAAACCATCGTTATACTTTGTCGAAGGGCAGGCATGAAGATTCTTAGCTCGGGGCTGAGACTCGCTAAACTTGAAGTGGATATTGTTGGAGATATGCCCTAGAGGCAATAATAAATATAGTTATTATTATATCTTTGTGTTTATGATAAATGTTTATATTCATGCTATAATAGTATTAACAAGGAAACATTAATACTTGTGTGAATTGTAAACTTAATTTGAAGTCCCTAGTATAGCCTCTATACTTCACTAGCTTGTTGGTTGATTGATGATTGTGGTTTCCATATCATGAACATTGAGATGTTATCAACAACAAGATCATATCGTTAGGAGAATGATATGGTGGACATACTCCTATAGATAAGCGTAGCATAAAGATCAAGTCATTTCAATAGTTCAATTGCTATATGCTTTCTGATACATAGTAACCTAATTCCTTCGACCATGAGATCATGCATATCACCTTTACTGGATGGATGCTTTGATGTCATCAAACACCACACCGTAACAGGGTGGCTATAAAGGTGGTATTGAGTGTTCGGAAAGTATTGGTTGAAACACATGGATCAAGAGTGGGATTTGTCCATCCATATGACGGATAGATATTCTCTGGGCCCTCTCGGTGAAATGTCATCCAATTAGCTTGCAAGCATGTGACTTGGTCACAAGGGATCACATATCACGGGAACGAGAAAAGAGTGCTTATCAGTAACGAGGTTGAACTAGGTATGCAGAGATACCGACGATCATAACCTCGGATAAGTAACATATCGTGAGACAAAGGGAAATTGGTATCGTATGTAAGTGGTTCATTCGATCGCAAAGTAATCGTAGAAATATGTGGGAGCCATATGAATTTCCAGATTCCTCTATTGGTTATTGTTCGGAGAAGTGTCTCGATCATGTCCGCATAATTCACGAACCGTAGGGAGACACACTTAAGGATTCGACGTTGTTTGAGTAGTTATGGTATTATGAGAAAGAGACCGAATGTTGTTCGAAGTCTCGGATGGGATCCGGGATATCACGAGGTGATCCGGAATGGTCCGGAGAATAAGATTCATATAAGGAAAGTCCTGTTTCGGAGTTGGGGAATGGTTCCGGTGTTTTCATCGGGAACATTCTAGAAGGTCCCGGAATGTCCGGCACTCCGGAGGGGGAAGGGTACATGAATGTGTCATTGCATGTTGGAATGATTGCATCATGTACTAAGTGTTCTCGCTGTCCGAAATAAAGGGTTAATTCAAATCCTAATTTGAAAAGTCAAACGGCTAGTTTAAAAAGTCAAACTGCCAGTTTTCGGAAAGAGGAAAAGAGGAGAAGGTTGAAACCGACTTGGGGGAGGAGTCCCTCCTCTCCAAGCCGGCGCACCTCCCAAGGCCGAGTTGGGGAGGGACTCCACTCCCTCCCCTTGGCCGCCGGCCCTCCCACCTATAAAGGGAGGGGCAGGGCTCCCCTCTCTAGACACACAAGTTCCTATCCTCTAAACTAAACCCTAGATCTAAACCCCGGTTTAGAGCTATTTCGGTTTAGAGCCTTCTAATTGGTTTAGAGCCTTCTAATTGGTGTGTCTAATTACTAGACCACTAATAGCCTCTCTCATAAGCTCCACCATACTCGCACCGGCTTAAGGCGAAGCCCTGCGGGATCTCCCCTCTACTTCCGGTACCACGCCGTTGTGCTGCCGGAATCGCGAGGAGAGTGCTACAACCTCCGCTGCCTGCTGGAACAAGGGAGAGGAAGGTCTTCGTCGAGTACCGAACGTGTGACCGACTGCGGGGGCGCTGCTGGAACGTGGCGCCGGAAGGATCGTCTACGCGATCTTGAGATCGGAAAGAGTACGACTACATCACCCACGAGAATCTGCTCTCGTTAAACACTTTGGAATCTTCGAGGGTGAGTTATTCCATCGACTCGTTGCTACAATCTAGTAGATAGATCTTGGCTTGTTTGTTTGTATGCGATAGAAATTTTTTGTTTTCCATGCTACGAACCCCTACAGTGGTATCAGAGCCGTGTCTATATGTAGATCTGTTGCACGAGTAGAACACAATGGTCATTGTGGGCGTTGATGCTTTTATTGTAGATTGCTTTTTGTGTACTTTGCATCTTGCGGTATGTTGGGATGAAGCGGCCCGGGCTAACCTTACATGACATCGTTCATGAGACTTGCTCCACGCTTGACATGCAACTTGTATTGCATAAGTGGCTTTGCGGGTGCCTGTTTCTCCTAGCATAGTAAAGATCCAATTTACAACGGGTAATCAACAATGATAGTATCAATGTTGTGGTTCTTGTTCGTAGGTTAGAACGACACTTATGGAAAGCCCCAAACCACGTAAAATATGCAAAGAAAGTAGAAGCGTCTAACTTTGTTTTGCAGGGGTGTGCAGTGATGTGATATGGCCATGATTGTGATTATATTTGATGTATGCAATGTTCCTTATTGTAAGTTGGCAACCGGCAGGAGCCATATGGTTGTCTTTAATTTCTGTTAAGACCTGCGTGTCTATTCAAAATAGTTGTAATAGTTGAAGCTGGTGGACGACAACCATGAAGAAGCGTCATTGACCTTGATGCTATGCCGGTGATGATGGAGATCATGTTCGTGCTTGAAGATGGAGATCGGAAGCACAAAGAAGAAAGGCCATATCATATCACATATTATGAATTGCATGTGATGTTAATCCTTTATGCATCTTGTATTGCTTAGTAGACGACGGTAGCATTATAAGATGATCCCTCATGCACATAAATTTCAAGTTCTAAAGTGTTCACCCTTAGTATGCACCGTTGCCAAAGCTTGTTGCTTCGAAGCACCACGTGATGATCGGGTGTCTTTGATTCCGCGGGTGAATACAACGTAAGCAAGCCAGATTTGCTTATGCGGTAGCTAAGGTTTGATCTTGACGAGCCTAGCATGTACAGACATGGCCTCAGGAACACGGATCACCGAAAGGTAAAGCATGAATCATATAGTAGATATGATGAACATGTCGATTGTTCGCCATTGAAACTATATCAACTCTCGTGATGATCGGAGTTGATGTAGTGGATTTGGTTCATGTGATCACTAAAACAATGTGAGGGATGTTGTTTTGAGTGGGAGTTCACCTAGTTTAATTTCATTAATTAATTTGAACTCAATTTGTCATAAACTTAGTCTAAAACTATTGCAAATATGTTGTAGATCAATGGCAGCCCCTACCATCAATTTTAATGCGTTCCTAGAGAAAGAAAAGTTGAAAAACAATGGAAGCAACTTCGCGGATTGGTTCCGCAATTTGAGGATTGTCCTCACAGCTGGTAATTTGACCTATGTGCTGGATGCACCGCTAGGTGACCCACCTGCAGCTGATGCTACCGATGAAGTAAAGAATGTTTACCTTGCTCGGAAGAATCAGTACTCCATAGTTCAGTGTGCTATCTTGTATGGTTTAGAATCGGAGCTTCAGAAAAGGTTTGAAGAGTCAGACCCATATGATATTGTCGAGGATCTCAAATTAATTTTTGAGACTCATGCGGCAATTGAAAGTTATGAAGCTTCTGAAAAGTTCTTTAACTGCAAGATGGAAGAAGGCAGCTCCGTCAGTGAGCATGTGCTTAAGATGTCTGGGCATGCAAATAAACTTCAAAGCTTGGGTATAGTGATTCCTAATACTTTGGGGGTTTACCGCATCCTCCAATCACTACCACCAAGTTACAAGAACTTTGTGATGAACTACAACATGCAGAACATGAACAAAGAGTTGCCAGAACTATTTGCTATGTTAAAATCTGCAGAAGTGGAGATCAAGAAAGAGCACCAAGTGTTGATGGTCAATAAGACCACCAAATTCAAGAAAGGCAAGTCTAAGCAGAAGGGACACTTCAAGAAGGGTGGTAAGAAAGTTACCATGCCGACGAAGAAGACCAAGGCTGGACCCAAGCCTGATACTGAGTGCTTTTACTGCAAGGGAGAAGGTCACTGGAAGCGGAATTGCCCAAAATACTTGGCGGATTTGAAGAACGGCAACATCAAGAAGAAAGGTATATCTGATATACATGTTATTGATGTGTATCTCACTAGTCTTCGTAGTAGTGCCTGGGTATTTGATACTGGTTCGGTTGCTCATATTTGTAACTCGAAACAGGAGCTACAGAATAAACGGAAGCTAGCGAAGAACGAGGTGTCGATGCGCGTGGGAAACGGATCAAAGGTTGATGTGATCGCGGTCGGCACGCTACCTCTTCATCTACCATCGAGATTAGTTTTATACTTAAATAATTGTTATTTGGTGCCTGCGTTGAGCATGAACATTATATCGGGATCTTGTTTATTGCGAGACGGTTACTTGTTTAAATCCGAGAATAATGGTTGTTCGATTTATATGAGTAATATGTTTTATGCACATGCACCTTTGATAGATGGTCTATTCTTATTGAATCTCGATAGTAGAAATACACATATTAATAACATTGAAGCTAAACGATTGAAATCAAGCGATAACTCGACCTATATGTGGCACTGTCGTCTTGGTCACATTGGAGTGAAGCGTATGAAGAAACTCCATTCCGATGGACTTCTTGAATCACTTGATTTTGAATCACTTGAAAGATGCGAAGCATGTCTGATGGGTAAAATGACTAAGACTCCGTTTTCTGGTTTGATGGAGCGAGCTACAGACTTATTGGAAATCATACATACCGATGTGTGTGGTCCAATGAGTGTAGCATCGCGCAGTGGTTATCGTTATGTTCTTACCTTCACAGATGACTTGAGTAGATATGGGTATATCTATTTCATGAAACAAAAGTCCGAAACTTTCGAGAAGTTTAAGGAGTTTCAAAGTGAGGTAGAGAATCAACGTAACAAGAAGATTAAATTTCTACGTTCTGATCGTGGAGGTGAATATCTAAGTTACGAGTTTGGCGAGCATTTGAAGAAATGTGGAATACTTTCGCAGTTGACACCGCCGGGAACACCACAGCGTAATGGTGTGTCTGAACGTCGTAATCGAACTCTCTTAGATATGGTTCGTTCTATGATGTCACTTACAGATTTACCGCTATCATTTTGGGGTTATGCATTAGAAACAGCCGCATTCACTTTAAATAGGGCACCGTCTAAATCCGTTGAAACGACACCGTATGAATTATGGTTTGGGAAGAAACCTAAATTGTCGTTCCTTAAAGTTTGGGGATGCGAAGTCTATGTCAAGAAGTTACAGCCGGACAAGCTTGAACCCAAAGCGGAAAAATGCGTCTTCATAGGATACCCGAAGGAAACTATTGGGTATACCTTCTATCATAGATCCGAAGGCAAAATCTTCGTTGCCAAGAATGGATCCTTTCTAGAGAAGGAATTTCTCTCGAAAGAAGTGACTGGAAGGAAAGTAGAACTCGACGAGGTTGTCGAACCTTCTCTCGAAATTGCGAGTAGCGCAGCACCGGAAGAAGTTCCTGTGGTGCCTGCACCAATAAGAGAGGAAGCTAATGATGATGATCATGAAACTTCGGTTGAAGTTACTACAGAGCCTCGGAGGTCAACGAGAACTCGTACCACTCCAGATTGGTATGATCCCGTTATGAGTGTCATGTTGGTGGACAACACCGATGACCCCGAGACATATGAGGAAGCGATGATGAGCCCAGATTCCAATAAATGGCAAGAAGCCATGAAATCCGAGATTGGATCCATGTACGAAAACCAAGTATGGACTTTGGTGGACTTACCGGATGGCCGGAAGGCTGTCGAGAACAAATGGATCTTCAAGAAGAAAACAGATGCTGATGGTAATGTTACTGTCTATAAAGCTCGGCTTGTCGCAAAAGGGTTTCGACAAATTCAAGGAGTTGACTACGATGAGACTTTCTCACCAGTAGCGAAGCTAAAGTCTGTGAGGATTATGTTAGCAATCGCTGCATATTATGATTATGAGATATGGCAGATGGATGTCAAAACAGCATTCCTCAATGGAGACATTGATGAAGAGTTGTATATGATGCAACCCAAAGGTTTTGTCGATTCTAAAGATGCTAACAAGGTATGCAAACTTCAACGGTCCATCTATGGATTGAAGCAAGCATCCCGAAGTTGGAATCAACGTTTTGATAAGGTAATCAAAAGTTTTGGTTTTATACAAACTTATGGAGAAGCTTGTATTTACAAGAAAGTGAGTGGGAGCTCTGTAGCATTCTTAATACTGTATGTGGATGACATATTGTTGATTGGGAATGATGTAGACCTTCTTAATAGTGTCAAAGAATATTTGAATAATAGTTTTTCAATGAAGGATCTTGGCGAAGCAGCTTACATATTAGGCATAAAGATTTATAGAGATAGATCGAAACGCCAAATATCATTGTCACAAAGTACATATTTGGACAAAGTTCTAAAGAGGTTTGGAATGGAAGATAGCAAGAAAGGGTTCTTGCCCATGTTGCCCAATACGACCTTGAGTAAAACTCAAAGTCCGACATCGGCAGAAGATAGAGAAAGGATGAGTAAGACTCCCTATGCCTCAGCCATAGGATCTCTAATGTATGCCATGCTATGTACTAGACCCGACATCGCATATGCTGTTAGTCTAACTAGCAGATATCAAAGTGATCCAGGAGTGGATCATTGGACAGCGGTCAAAAACATCCTTAAGTACTTGAGAAGAACTAAGGATATGGTTCTTTCTTATGGAGGTGATGAACAGCTCGTTGTTAATGGTTACACCGATGCTAGTTGGAACACCGATCCGGATGATTCTAAATCACAATCTGGATACGTATTTATTTTGAATGGTGCAGCAGTTAGCTGGAGGAGTGCAAAGCAAAGCGTTGTGGCGAGATCTTCAACTGAATCGGAATACATGGCTGCTTCGGAGGCTTCAAAAGAAGCGATATGGATGAAAGAGTTCATTACAGAGCTGGGTGTGGTTCCTAGTGCGCTGGACCCAATGTCTATCTACTGTGATAACATGGGCGCCATAGCCAATGCGCAAGAACCAAGGTCACACAAGAAGCTGAAGCATATCAAGCTACGTTTTCACGCTATTCGAGAACATATCCAGGATGGGGATATAAAGATTTGCAAAGTACACACAGATCTGAATGTGGCGGATCCGTTGACTAAACCTCTCCCGAGGGCAAAACATGACCAACACCAAACTGCCATGGGTGTTCGGTATATTACCATGTAATCTAGATTAGATGACTCTAGTGCAAGTGGGAGACTGTTGGAGATATGCCCTAGAGGCAATAATAAATATAGTTATTATTATATATTTGTGTTTATGATAAATGTTTATATTCATGCTATAATAGTATTAACAAGGAAACATTAATACTTGTGTGAATTGTAAACTTAATTTGAAGTCCCTAGTATAGCCTCTATACTTCACTAGCTTGTTGGTTGATTGATGATTGTGGTTTCCATATCATGAACATTGAGATGTTATCAACAACAAGATCATATCGTTAGGAGAATGATATGGTGGACATACTCCTATAGATAAGCGTAGCATAAAGATCAAGTCATTTCAATAGTTCAATTGCTATATGCTTTCTGATACATAGTAACCTAATTCCTTCGACCATGAGATCATGCATATCACCTTTACTGGATGGATGCTTTGATGTCATCAAACACCACACCGTAACAGGGTGGCTATAAAGGTGGTATTGAGTGTTCGGAAAGTATTGGTTGAAACACATGGATCAAGAGTGGGATTTGTCCATCCATATGACGGATAGATATTCTCTGGGCCCTCTCGGTGAAATGTCATCCAATTAGCTTGCAAGCATGTGACTTGGTCACAAGGGATCACATATCACGGGAACGAGAAAAGAGTGCTTATCAGTAACGAGGTTGAACTAGGTATGCAGAGATACCGACGATCATAACCTCGGATAAGTAACATATCGTGAGACAAAGGGAAATTGGTATCGTATGTAAGTGGTTCATTCGATCGCAAAGTAATCGTAGAAATATGTGGGAGCCATATGAATTTCCAGATTCCTCTATTGGTTATTGTTCGGAGAAGTGTCTCGATCATGTCCGCATAATTCACGAACCGTAGGGAGACACACTTAAGGATTCGACGTTGTTTGAGTAGTTATGGTATTATGAGAAAGAGACCGAATGTTGTTCGGAGTCTCGGATGGGATCCGGGATATCACGAGGTGATCCGGAATGGTCCGGAGAATAAGATTCATATAAGGAAAGTCCCGTTTCGGAGTTGGGGAATGGTTCCGGTGTTTTCATCGGGAACATTCTAGAAGGTCCCGGAATGTCCGGCACTCTGGAGGGGGAAGGGTACATGAATGTGTCATTGCATGTTGGAATGATTGCATCATGTACTAAGTGTTCTCGCTGTCCGAAATAAAGGGTTAATTCAAATCCTAATTTGAAAAGTCAAACAGCTAGTTTAAAAAGTCAAACTGCCAGTTTTCGGAAAGAGGAAAAGAGGAGAAGGTTGAAACCGACTTGGGGGAGGAGTCCCTCCTCTCCAAGCCGGCGCACCTCCCAAGGCCGAGTTGGGGAGGGACTCCACTCCCTCCCCTTGGCCGCCGGCCCTCCCACCTATAAAGGGAGGGGCAGGGCTCCCCTCTCTAGACACACAAGTTCCTATCCTCTAAACTAAACCCTAGATCTAAACCCCGGTTTAGAGCTATTTCGGTTTAGAGCCTTCTAATTGGTTTAGAGCCTTCTAATTGGTGTGTCTAATTACTAGACCACTAATAGCCTCTCTCATAAGCTCCACCATACTCGCACCGGCTTAAGGCGAAGCCCTGCGGGATCTCCCCTCTACTTCCGGTACCACGCCGTTGTGCTGCCGGAATCGCGAGGAGAGTGCTACAACCTCCGCTGCCTGCTGGAACAAGGGAGAGGAAGGTCTTCGTCGAGTACCGAACGTGTGACCGACTGCGGGGGCGCTGCTGGAACGTGGCGCCGGAAGGATCGTCTACGCGATCTTGAGATCGGAAAGAGTACGACTACATCACCCACGAGAATCTGCTCTCGTTAAACACTTTGGAATCTTCGAGGGTGAGTTATTCCATCGACTCGTTGCTACAATCTAGTAGATAGATCTTGGCTTGTTTGTTTGTATGCGATAGAAATTTTTTGTTTTCCATGCTACGAACCCCTACAGATATATGTGAAACAACATATTTTGAACCTAAAAATGATTTTTGTAAAAAATCATGAGCATCCGATCATGTACCTGTAGTTCATATCTGACCCACTTCCTACCGATTCGGCATGAATTTGTCTTTTTCACCAGGGATAGACGGAAATGTTTGAGATCCCCCTGTTATGAAATTATCCATGTAAGATGGTTTAGTATTTTTGAAAAATGTGACGATAGCATTTTGAATTAGCCATTTGGTGGTTGCTTCACAAAACCGTCCGTTTTTTGCACCCGGAAAATGGAAAACGGCTTTTTGGTGCGACGAAAAGGAAAACTTCCTCCTGAAACATTGTTCGCTATCTCATGATGCACATTTATACACAATATGGACACATTATCACAAACTATGCTTTCATTCTAGCCATAACATTGGTCATTTGATCCGAAAGCCAAGAAACCTCGAACGAGATAGGTCATTTTGTAAAGGTTTTTTTGAGACATAATCAATATACCAAGTTTGATATTTTTCCTTCTAACTATGTCACATAATATGACACCACGCGAAGGTTTCAGATTGTTTGGATCGATTTTGAATTTATAATGCCCGTTTTAAACCATCGTTATACTTTGTCGAAGGGCGGGCATGAAGATTCTTAGCTCGGGACTAAGACTCGCTAAACTTGAAGTGGATCTATGATGAAACAACATATTTTGAACCAAAAAATGATTTTTGTAAAAAATCATGAGCATCCGATCATGTACCTGTAGTTCATATCTGAGCCACTTCCAACCGATTCGGCAGGAATTTGTCTTTTTCACAAGAGATAGACGGAAATGTTTGAGATCCCCCTGTTATGAAATTATCCATATAAGGTGGTCTAGTATTTTTAAAAAATGTGACGGTAGCATTTTGAATTATCCATTTGGTGGTTGCTTCACAAAACCGTCCGTTTTTTGCACTCGGAAAATGGAAAACGGCTTTTTGGTGTGACGAAAAGGAAAACTTCCTCCTGAAACATTGTTCGCCAGCACATGATGCACAGTTATGTACAATATCGACACATTATCACAACTATTCCTTCATTCTAGCCATAACATTGGTCATTTGACCCGAAAGCCAAGAAACCCCGAACGAGATAGGTCATTTTGTGAAGGTTTTTTTGAGCCATATTCAATATACCAAGTTTGATATTTTTCCTTCTAACTATGTCACATAATATGTCACCACGCGAAGGTTTCACATTGTTCGGATCGTTTTTGAATTTATAATGCCAGTTTTAAACCATCGTTATACTTTGTCGAAGGGCGGGCATGAAGATTCTAAGCTCGGGGCGGAGACTCGCTAAACATGAAGTGGATCTATGATGAAACAACATATTTTGAACCTAAAATGATTTTTGTAAAAAATCATGAGCATCCGATCATGTACCTGTAGTTCATATCTGACCCACTTCCTACCGATTCGGCATGAATTTGTCTTTTTCACCAGGGATAGACGGAAATGTTTGAAATCCCCCTGTTATGAAATTATCCATGTAAGGTTGTCTAGTATTTTTGAAAAATGTGACGATAGCATTTTGAATTAGCCATTTGGTGGTTGCTTCACAAAACCGTCCGTTTTTTGCACTCGGAAAATAGAAAACGGCTTTTTGGTGTGACGAAAAGGAAAACTTCCTCCTGAAACATTGTTCGCCATCACATGATGCACAGTTATGCACAATATCGACACATTATCACAAACTATGCCTTCATTCTAGCCATAACATTGGTCATTTGACCCGAAAGCCAAGAAACCTCGAACGAGATAGGTCATTTTGTAAAGGTTGTTTTGAGACATAATCAATATACCAAGTTTGATATTTTTCCTTCTAACTATGTCACATAATATGACACCACGCAAAGGTTTCATATTGTTTGGATCGTTTTTGAATTTATAATGCCCGTTTTAAACCATCGTTATACTTTGTCGAAGGGCGGGCATGAAGATTCTTAGCTCGGGGCTGAGACTCGCTAAACTTGAAGTGGATCTATGATGAAACAACATATTTTGAACCTAAAATTTTTGTAAAAAATCATGAGCATCCGATCATGTACCTGTAGTTCATATCTGACCCACTTCCTGCCGATTCGGCAGGAATTTGTCTCTTTCATCAGGGATAGACGGAAATGTTTAAGATCCCCTTGTTATGAAATTATCCATATAAGGTGGTCTAGTATTTTTGAAAAATGTGACGATAGCATTTTGAATGAGCCATTTGGTGGTTGCTTCACAAAACTGTTCGTTTTTTGCACTCGGAAAATGGAAAACGTCTTTTTGGTGCGACGAAAAGGAAAACTTCCTCCTGAAACATTGTTCGCCATCACATGATGCACAGTTATGCGCAATATCGACATATTATCACAAACTATGCCTTTATTCTAGCCATAACATTGGTCATTTGACCCGAAAGCCAAGAAACCTCGAACGAGATAGGTCATTTTGTGAAGGTTTTTTTGAGACATAATCAATATACCAAGTTTGATATTTTTCCTTCTAATTATGTCACATAATATGACACCACGTGAAGGTTTCGCATTGTTTGGATCGTTTTTGAATTTATAATGCCCGTTTTAAACTATATATAATGTTTTATATTTTACTTAATTTTTGTTTATAAATGTGTAATATTTGAATGTAGATAGATAGATTTTATTTTTCTGCAAATTTTGATATATTATTTGTATTTTTCTAAATTAGAATGATTTAGTTATGATTTTTCAAAAAATAATGAAAAAAAAAAATCTGGAGGCCTATGCCGACGGCCTGGCCGTCGGCACAGACCAAACATAAATTTTTAAAGAGCTGTGCCGACGGCCTGAACCGGGGCTACGCCGAGGGCTATATCTACGCCGAGGACCACCGTCGGCACAGACCTCGCTACTACGCCGACGGCCACACTACACCGAGGGCTACCCTCGGCACCATCATCTACGCCGACGGCCGGGCTGGTCGGCTGGCCAGGGAAGACAGCTATGCCGACGGCCGCGACCTTTGGCCGTTGGCGTAGCCGGCCGGCCGTCGGCGCCTTAGTTCTTTCCTATAGTGAAGGTATATTTTAAAGATATGTTGTTATTATAGTTTTTATGTACTATACAGATGTGACACAGTTGGTAGGGGTAGCGTTTTTTTTAGCCTTCTTTGAGATGTGTGAGATATGGTAACCCAAAGGCCAGATAACTTAATTCATAGAAGCAGGAAATCTCAGGACGCAAGATTAAGACTGGCATTATACATAGACAATGCAACTTCATCATACATATAAACAGGTTTGGCAACGATTGTGCACTGTGCGATTAGACAGTGGTATAGTACAGGAACATAGTTCATAGGATAAAGATGAGCAGTACGACTCGAGTGCCACCACAACGTTAGAGTGCAGATAACAAAGTTGTCGTGCGTGCTATTTCAGCATTTTTTGTACTTCCATTGGAAGCTACTACAATAACCAGGGGTTTGGGCGTCTGCCGTGGCGCTAGCCATTTCCGCTGGGGCAGAATTCGAACTACAGAAAAAGTCTCTTTCAAACAAAAACAAGTTAGGTAGTGAAACAATATGAACTAGGCTTAGCAACAATACCAAAAGCAACATAAACTCATGCAGGGTGTTTGGCGCTGCTCCGCATAACTTCAGAGTTAAACCATCGTACCTTCAACAAAAACCCTCTCCCCAATTCTGCATTTCAGCGAATTTGGCAAGCATCTATGAAAGGACGAATAAGCACCACAATATTCATCTAAAAACCAATATAAATTCAAAGGCTTTGTAACCGGGATTTCTGGTTGCTGTATTGATCTGAAAAATAATATAACACTATTATTTGAGGAAATCTAGATGTATCATAACTTACCTTGTCATATGTGAACAGTCTATATATAACACCGAGAATAATTGTCTCGTCGGCCTCAATAAAATCTAACCGTGCAGTAAAAGCAAACGGATATTTCAAGTAATAAATATACTGGGAGCTTTGAGATTGGATCAAGTTCATGGTTTCTAGTTTAAAATTCAGATCACTGAAATAAATGGCACAAATGGGTGGACCATGATAGAGTAATACATAAGTGATATGAAAGAAATGAATCCTGAAACCTAGAATGAAGAAGTCCGGTTATGAAACAGCTTAAGAATCATGTGCAAACCATATAGAAAAAGGGGTGCCAAGTACGATATAATCGGCACATAACAGAGGAGAAACTGAAACAAAGAAAATGGTGCTAATAATCAATAATTTTTTTTTGGTTTACCCAGATACAAAAGTGGCCTTATTAGACTTCATTTTGAGATGGGAAAAACCAAATTTGAGGTGGCCGTCTATAGCCAATAAGAGAGTCAAGAGAAATTCCTTGACCCAACGTACAAACAAACAATGCATGAAACCAATAAGATAAAAAATTAAACATATGCAAACTCTGTTTGGTCACCTTGGAAAACCCCAACCTATACGCGGGACGGTGATCTTGTAGAATGGAAAAGAGGAATGTTGAGTTCTGCTATAAGAGCCTGGCTGCTACATGGGGCCAAATCAAAGAACAAATGGAAAATGAATAGGGGGAATGTCTAGAGACTAATATATCATCAGCGTGTCACAATATATATATCCAAGGAAACATCAGAGGGAAATACAAGTTGATGTATCTCTCATTGCAACAATATATATGAGCTGAAATGTACATCTACAAATCTATATGCATGCAATTAAGTAAACATATGTGTGACTTTGATGTTCACTTTCATGATCCTATCAACCACAGGTGTGGAAGTATGGGTTAGCTAATAGCATTGCAAGCACTGCGGATAAGAAAGAAGACCAGTGATTGATTTGCCAATGGCCAAAAATTCAAAACCTAAAGATAAAGTAGATTATTAGAGTAAATGCAAAAAATCTAGAGTTGTCTTAGGTCTTAATGTAATATAAAAATCACCTATCAAGTTGGTACTGAACTTGAGAAAATAAAAGCTTAGTCTGGACAATTTGCAGTAGTTTTACTTTGTTATGCTTGAATAATACTGGACCTGTTTCAATGAGTTCTTTGTGCTGGGTACTAACGCCATATTGCACAATTTTTTAGTTCAAGAGAAGAAGGTAGCGAGACAGAGGGCTGGAACATGGGGAGCGCAAGCTTGCAGAGGCCCAAAAAGACTGAAGAAACACGCGAGGTGGAAGGTTTGTTCTTGGCATTATTAAGACCTGTAGACCTTGGCCGTGTGCATGTACGCCTCCTCATGCTGGTCCGGTGCTGCTAGTCCTGCTATACTGCTCCTTGGTTAGGCCGGCCAATGCTCGGAGACCGATCGGTAGCACCAGACACCGCAAACTCCACTGCCCCCTTCGTGGCCAGCTTCTGCACAGTTGATCTGTCTGGCCTCAGTGGCCTGTAACACACGACACGCATGAAAATAGCGGAACTAAACGGAGTTGATAGGGACTGTCCGGCCTGGAATTGTTGGTCGCCAGGTTTTGTTGTTGAGGCTGAAGCCGATATACGCATCTAGATATGACTGCTCCAACGCAACCACCCGAACACGCGATTGAGCCAGCCTGGGCTGATATGCACCGGCAGCATGGCGCAGCCTGCGGGGACGGCCGGCCATGCACGCACATATGAAGAACCAGCAGCGGCATGCCACGCCACGCCAGCCAGGATAGCGTGGTGACGCCGAACCAGCGACGGTGAGAACACACGCAGCACCAGCATGACCAGCGGGCAACGGCCGCATAGAGAGGTCATACAGGGCTGACCGTAGCATATATCGCAGGAGGCGAACGACACCTCCCGTCTAGCCCTGCAGCTGGTGACAACGCGCCGACAGATCTTTCCGACGACACCGACGAGGAAATTCCGATGAGACGACACGTACGTATCCGATAACTTCCGTCGAGATACACGTGCTGCTAGCGGATCGATTCTTTTGATCTAACTAGTATACTTACGCACGTACACGCAAAACAACTTTGATTGCCAAAGGCTCTTGTCGATCCTTGCTTTCTTTCTTGTATTGCTCAACTCACGGTCTGGTCCGGTACGATTACAAGACCAGGATACACGCATATATATGCACTATTAGGACCTAATCAACTAGGAGTAGGTGTACTACTCCAAAACCTAGTCTAACACATATACGTATACTACCTGGACACTACAACTATTTGGACTGCAATTCCAATACGTGTAGGACACGTGATTATCTAACAATCACCCCCCTAATCACGATGTGCTTCTTTACATCGACCTGGATCCCAAATGCGTCGGTTGCTCCTCGCCGACGTCTTTCTCGGAATTGCTTTCGCCGTCCCCTTTCTTGGCACCCATGTCACCGACATTGTTTTCGCCGGCTTCTCCATGGCTTCACATCGACCCTTCTCGTCTGCGTCCTTCTTTTTCGCGTCCTTCTTGTCGATATTGACATATTGTCCATGACTGTGTCTTCAGTCTTCATCGGTTCCTTGATGAACAAACATTGATTTTCGTACTCCATCTTCACCAGATAATTTACCGTCTAAAATTCTTTCTTCGGATAGTAGTCTAGCACGTCTCTCATGCGTGCTTGCATCGGTCATAGTCGTCTCATCTCCAGTGCAGTCGGAGGCTCTGCGACATACTCTTCTGTGTCCGACAACGCGCTTGTTTCTTCAGTTTCTAAACATTGTGTGCCTCCATATAGAGCTCCTGGAGCCAACGGCTCTACATGCAGCGTATCCTGCATGCCTATTTCTGAGCCAATTTCTTGACTCGCCACCACATCACGTGGCTCTTGCACTTCTGGACACTCCTTTGCCCCAAGCTCTTCACGTGGATCATCACCTCCTGTATTAGCGGATGATGAGCTAAACACAACACCTTCTAGCTCTGTTTTTTCTGACCACGGACTAGCCTTTTCTCCGGACACTTTTCCTTCTGAAAGTATCCCTAGTGCTTCTGGCCTGGTGTCCACGCCTGGAGCACCCCCTAGGCCTTCAATCTCTTCTGGGTCTGAATTTGCTGACAAAGATAAGCTTGGTTGATCCATATTTTCTTCATACTCAAGATCCCACGTGATGTGAAAAGATGAATATTCCGGTTCCTTGGAGCCCCAATTCCATGATTTCTCTTCCTCAAAGACTACGTTGTCCGTGAAAACCACCTTATTGGTATAAGGATTGCACAAACGGTATCCCTTCGAGCCTTCATAGCCTGTCATGATCATTGGAGTACTCTGATTCACCTTATGCGCCACACATCCAAAAGTACGAAGATGATCAATCGAGGGCTTTCGTCCGTACCATCCTTAATACGGAGTCATACCAACTCCACTCTCAGTTGGCTCCATGTTCAGCAAATACACAGCCGTATTGACTGCCTCACCCCAGAAGTTTCCTGGCAAACCTTTACACTTCATCATCCTCCGTGCCATGGTCAACACGGTTTGATGCAGCTCGCCTTCCTGATCAATGCGTAGAGCTCTTATATTCGCCTCCACCTTAAACTCTTCGGCTTTCTTGATCTTCTCAAATGCTTGTTGAGCTTGATTCTTACTTTTTAGCAACACAATCCACATGTATTTACTATGATCATCCACCGCAAGCATGAAGAACTTATTGCCGGACGGAGTTGCAGGTGAAATTCCAACGCATAGATCGCCATGATCAGATTCTAAAGCTTCACTTGCCTCAAACGTGGCTTCACGCGGAAACGGGGCACTCCGTTGCTCGTGATCCACACACGGTAGATCGTGATCCACTTGCGCCACAATATCCGTACCCGGTGATGGAGGATCCTCCTCATCCTTCAGCTCAGTTACTTCGAGCATCAGCATCATCGGTCCATCATCATCTCCTTCCTGGGCGATAAGAGCCCTCTCCTTCGACGATTTCTTGCAATCCTTCTTGAAGTGACCGAGCTCGCCGCACTTATGACATCTTACTTTCTTGATGTCAAACTTCCTCCGCGGCGGAGCCTCGTCCTCGTCCTCCCCTGCGATATACTTTTTCGCTGGGCGAGAATCTTCTCTATCACTCCTGCTGCCGGATGCTTTATCGCCCTTCTTCTCCTTGGCGAATAACGCTCGAGCCATAAGCATGAGATGCTCATCCACTTTCGCGTCGCCATAGGTGATCTTCATCCGCTCGTCGTGCGCCTTGAACCGTCCAACTAGATCATCCATCGTGAGAGTCTTGAGATCAACGCATTGCTCGATCGCCGAGACAACGGGTGAGTAACGCGGCGGCGCCACGCGGAGGAAACGCCTCACAATAGAGATCTCATCCAGCTTCTCGCCGAGTTCGCGAATCCCATTGACCAGTGTAGCGACCCTTGAAGCAAAGGCGTCTAGCGTCTCATCTTCTCCCATCTCCAGATTCTCGTACTTCTTCTGCAAGGTTTGCAGGGTCGCCTCGCGGACGCGCTCGTGCCCAAGATTTAGCGTCTTGAGCGTATCCCACACCTCCTTTGCAGATTTTTTCGAGATCAGGTGTTGCATCAGATCCGTTGGCACTACCGAGCAGATGGCCGTGAGTGCTAGTCGGTCTAGGTGGTACTTCGACGCGTCCTTCTTGAACTCGTCGCCGCCTGGATCGACAGCCTCCCAGAGTCTGGCGCCTTCTAACGCCCACTCCATCTGGACCGCCCAGATCGTGTAGTTGTCGCGGCTGTACCGCGGATACTGCATCGACACCGGTGCACCCGCAGCCGCACCAGGATACTCGCCCACCTCCTTCGTCATGACCTCCCATTACTAGGAGATCCTCCGCGAGGCTCTGATACCAATTGTTAGCACAGCCCCTTCCGCCGAGTACTTTCCGACGACACCGACGAGGAAATTCCGATGAGACGACACGTACGTATCCGATAACTTCCGCCGAGATGCACGTGCTGCTAGCCGATCGATTCTTTTGATCTAACTAGTACACTCACGCACGCACACGCAAAACAACTTTGATTGCCAAAGGCTCTTGCCGATCCTTGCTTTCTTTCTTGTATTGCTCAACTCACGGTCTGGTCCGGTACGATTACAAGACCAGGATACACGCATATATATATATACACTACTAGGACCTAATCAACTAGGAGTAGGTGTACTACTCTAAAACCTAGTCTAACACATATACATATAATACCTAGACACTACACCTATTCGGACTGCAATTCTAATACGTGTAGGACACGTGATTATCTAACAAGCCGGGCCGTAGGTAGAACGGGGAAAATAAGGCCGACAATGCACCCGAGAAATCTCAGATCGGTCTGGTCTCCTCGCGCCTCTGCCGCTCATGTGCCATGAGCGAGGATGATCGGTGGTAGGGATGTAGAACAGGGAGACAAAATAAGGTCCCGGCGCGCACCAGCGCGGGTGACCCCTACTGCGCATGCGCCGCCCGCCTTGGCAGAAGTCTTCTTCTCCACTTCGTTGTCTGCAGCGGCCGTGGCGGAGGCCTTTGGCCTTAATCTCCTCCTAGAGGGCGAGCTTCTCCACCGAGGCCCGAGCCGTCGGCGTCCCGATCGGATGCGGCGGCGAGGAGATCCTAGAGGTGCTTGACCTCGATGTGGAGTCCGGCGGCCTGGACCTCCACGTTGGTGGCAGCGTGCTCGGCGGTGGCGAACATTCGCCAGCGCTGCTGGTCGTCGTGCGTCCACCCGGCGAACTCGATGGCCAGGTAGAGAGCCGCCGTCTAGAAGAGAAACTATGGCAGCGACGGGGTAGCGGCAGCGCACTGGTTGGGGAGGAGTCCGTCCCACCAGAATCCACCATGTCCCGAGCAATAGAGCCATCGGGCCCACGCACGCGACAACCATGATGGCTACCACCACGGAAACGCTAGCCATGGGCAATGGAAGAACCCGAGAATAAAAGAAGGGAAAAGAAACTTCAAAACCACATGCCAGATGGCATGTATGAACACGTGGCAATCCATGCACAACCGTCATAACCAAAAATCAACAGAGAAGCACCCGGAGCAGCAATGATACATATAGCCAAAGGTAAAAAACAAAAGAGCAGTGATGTACAAACAGGAGACAAAGACAAAAATTGCAATGATTAGGAGGGGACACGATGGACCTGACACATAGTAGAAGCAAATGTAAAGAAGGTCGGTTCCATCCGATAGCGCCAAGAAAAATAATGATGAGAAACAAATTAAGTACAACCTACCATGACAAGACCGCGACGCAACCTGTGCGGCAAGCCCAGCCCCTGCTATGGCAACCAAAAAACATGCCAAGGAGAAAGAGACCACGTAGCCACATCACTGCCACATCGACGCCACCTAGGTCCGGCCCACCATAGAAAAACCAGACGCGCCCGAGAACACACACAAAATTGCACAAACTCAGGTATAGAACACGTGTCGGCACCACCAAAAATCCTAGGCCGATTCAAAAATCTAAGAGAATGGAAAATCTTACAGGTTTAAGATCTTGAGATATGTTTATAACTTGCAGTGAACATTAGTGTGTTGTCTATAATTTAGGTTCGATGTGATATGCCTGCATGCCTAAAAATAATAAGACACTATTTAGTATGGTCATTCGTCAGGAATATCTTTTTCTTGGCAAAACAATTAGACGATGTGAATATGTTAAAAACAACCATATCATGATTAGCATGTTTTGAAAATGATTACTATCAACTGTTTTTGTATAAATCTAAGATTTATGTAATCCGAAGACCTTCCCAGTTTATGGTGTTGCAGTCTTCTTGGCTGGACATCACATGATTAAATGATAAAGATGATTCTATTAACAAAGTAGCATAAATGTGCATGTCTTCAAATTTTGGTTTGATACTCTCATGTATTATATAGTTATTACACGATGTCAATCATCACCATGTTGTGATCATAGATTTTATGTTGTTCTATTTGACATGATTGACACCTTAGCATCTTATGGAAGGTGTTGGGTTCCTAAAACTATGCATCCATCAACCACTGCCATAATTTTATGTTTTGGATGAAGCTGTCATGATACCATACCTATTAGTTCGTTCAGTTTTCAGTAGATTGATTTGTAGAAAATTATTCAGAATGACTACTCATATAGGTAATTCTTTCACAACTTGGTGGGAAATTTGATGGGCATACTTTGAAACAAAGGGTCACATACATATAGTATAACAGGTTTCAATACTATGATCATTCGGCCGGGTATTTTGGGCTCTTTCAAAGATGGGGACAATGTTACATCTTCAATAGAGTATAATTCCAATAGAAACAGTGCTTGACTCAAGGTAAAGTAGGTTAGTTTTCACGTCCTGTATCTAATTATAATTCTAAGCATTATATTGTTTAATATATTCTGTTTCTCCTTTAGTGTATTATCTCTTTTACATTTTTGGATAAAAAGGTTATTGAGCTTCAATTAATTCCTAAGTATATCATGTATTTGTTGTGTTTCAATACTAACAGAGCACTTGAAACCGGGAAAACCAATCAAAAAAGGAAAAAATACAAAGTATTTTCATACTAAGATTTGAAAAAAAAGAAACAACTTGTCATTCTTATGTAGCCCACAATATAAAGAATTTGAAATTGATATTTTTGCACATTTGTGGTAAAAATCATTGGCTACATTTGGATATTCTTTTCAAAAAAGCTAGAACTCGCAAATATGATTTTAGATTTTTTTAGAATAGCAGGAGCACCGGTGCATGGGAGCCAAAAATCTGCACTCACATATGACCGACAATATTGAGTCCATTAACTATTACTCAAGTTGATTGGTACATTAGTTTCTTATATTTCAAACATATTTGTATCTCCTACGTAGAACAACATAATCCCTAGAATGCACAGATAAGAGTGTGTGTTTTGTTCTCTACTGAATAAATATACTTCTTCCGTCCAAAAAGTATATCGTAGTTTTTTTTTTCTAAATCTGTATGTAACTAGATGGCACCTTAGTGTATAGATACATGCAAATCTAGAAAAATCTGCGACGTCTTTTTTGGGACGGAGGAAGTATCACCAATAGAAAAGTAATTTTGATATATTCCTGCATCATGGTAACTAATTGGTGTGGTTTCCTGTTTGAAGATTCATGTGGAACTTTAAAATAAAAAGGATTCGGTAAAAAGTAAGATGGTTTTAGGTCTTAATATTGTATTTTTCTGTGGAAGATATCATAATTTGGTGGTATGTTTCTTCAATAATTTCTGCACTTCACGATCCTCATTAGGGTGGTAGCGAAAATAATTCAAGCATCGGATATGAATGCATATAAAAATCAATAAAATAGAACTTTTTAAATTTTATATGTAAATTAAAGACGAGATAATAGGTTGCCCATTTTATGTTAGTTTTTGCACGCCTTTTTCTAGAGCATGAAATGTTTTGTTGTGTGCCTCGGCTACTTGTTGTATTAGATAAGCAGTTATGGGCATATGATAAATATAGGCTTGAATTGATATAAATATGTATTTACATGATTTATATTTACAATAAAAATGAACATGAATCAAGTATGTGATAAGTGGAAAGAATTTAGTGGTATATTCACACATACCAACCATCAAGTTTTTTATTTTCTATCCAAATAAACTTTTGAATATGTAGAGCATGCTACCGAACAAACTTATATTTCAATGAACATGGTCTATTGCTATTTGTTTAAGAACTGTAATGGTTATACATTTTGTTGTACTAAAATGCCTTTGTTTTTTCATATTCTAAGTACATACATGTCTATTTCTATAACTTTCCATTGTGGAAGTGGCATGCTAGATTCAAAATATGGAATATAATTATATATTAAAATGTATTAAAGATGTTGCGTGTGCAGGTGTGTAGGACACTGTTGTAGTTAATACAACAATAATAATGATATACTAACAACTAAATGATGACACTTATCTTTTTGTAGATTGTAAGACTTGGATCGGTTCCGCATCCTTGTTCAGCCAACAATGTGCCATCATTGTCAAATCGTATCCTTGTTACAATAATTATACCATGATCTAGGAAACTTGATCATCTTTGACAATGAATCAATCTTGCCCATGAGACTAGGAACACTTGGTGTTTATAACTTTACACATGCTTATAAATTTTCCTTTGATTGTCATAATCAAGACACATAGCAGATATAGCATAAAGAATAAACTATAATTATGAATAAAGGTAATGTCGAATAAACATTTATTTGTCTCTAAGGCATATTGCCAACAATTTCTATGGTGTTGCTAAAGGTGAGAAATGTCAATATGGCGACAATTGGAAGACCAGAAGGTCTCAATGGCTTATTTTGAGTTAGAGAATGATAAGTGATAGAGGAGTCGGGGACTACTGTGGGATGATTTACGTCTGAACCACATAATTGATACTTGTGAGCCTAGTGATTGGTGCTTCGCAACTATGACCTTGACAATTGGGTCGGGGTCGAAGCACTGGCAAACTTAATTTTGGATGTGCTCTTCATGTACAAAATATCCATATCCTATGTGAAAACCCTAGGTGTTGACTTCTTTGATTGTACCTAGCAATGGCGAAAGTTTCCTTGCTTAAGGCATTAAGCCGAGATCTCGGATGTTGTTCCGGCTGAAAACCTAAAATCTTTGACAGTGCGATGACGAAGCTTGTGCACTTTTCCCTTATTAGAGGAGTCACTTTTGGAGACCCTCCTTCGTAGTCCAGTGTTGTGTTTGGTGGTGGTTTGAATCCAGCTGCTACGAGTGAATGATCATTTTGGTGTGGGCCTTTTTTATTTCTTCTTTGTTTTTTGGTTGTGTGCATCATTGATGTCTCCACTAGTTAATGAAATTATGTTGGTGTAGAGGCTGAATATAATTGGTATCTTCTTGAAATTAATATATTTACTTTATCTAAAAAAATTATGTGAATTCGAGAAAAATGGAGCAAGCGTTTTATTCTTGTATGAACTCCTTCTAAATGACTAAATATGGAACAATTGCTATATCACATTAGTAATTAGAATAATATCGGTTCATATTCCAGATTGGATACGAATAGGGGCATATCTCTTCCAATGAAAATCAACCTAAAACTTAAACAAGGCATATAACTTGAAACCAAATTGGAAAATTTAATTTATTTTTGCATGATAACATGGGTACAATGGGAAAGTAAAAGTAAAGTATTGTGAGTGATAAATTACTTTAGAAATTTTCACATATATGTAGTTCTTGCATAGATGATCGGCAAGCAACATAACCATAATTTTCATGAACTTTTTATGGTGTTTGAAAAATGTGTCACATGTTTTTTTTTGCGAAAAACCACTAATCTATTAATAATCATCAACAGCAGTACAAAGAGGTCTAAAAGTACAGTAATAAAAATTACAAATAGTTTATTGGACCACCTAGCAACAACTACAAACACTAGCGTGAGCCGAAGGCACGCCGTCGTCCTCTCCCCTACATCACCGGAGCCAGGCAAAACTTGTCGTAGTAGAGCTTGTTGTAGTAGACAGATGAGAATTCGCCGTGCTAAGGCCACAAAGGACCAACACACTAGAGTAGCAACCATCACCAATGATGACAACCGTAGATCGGAAGAGACCGATCTGAAAATAAATCAACGAACACGAAAACACACCGAATCCTAGGAGATCCACCGGATAAACGACTCCACGCGCCCTCCATCGGCACTACATGTACCACCGGAGCGAGGATAGAGTGGGGAGGACCTTATTCTGACTTCAGTATCAAGATACTTATTGTAGTCTGTTTGCTCTCATTGTAACCTTAGTATTGTACCCTGTAATTGTATATATATATGTGTGTGTGTGTGTGATAGCCGGCTCTATTGGAGCCGTGCAATCTCCCCTAATCCTTCTACATGGTATCCTCCTCCTCACGATCCTAACCCTAGCCGCCGCCGCCTCTTCCTCTCGGTGCCATGCCAACCCTAGCTGCCGCCCTCTCCTCTCGGCATCGTCGGCTCCTCCGCTTCCGTCCACCATGGACAACTCTTCCATGTCCGGGCCCAGCAACCCCTTCAACTCCTTCCGCTCTGGGAGCAGCAACCCCTTCGCTGGCCCCTCCATCGTTGTCATCCATGACGTCCCTATCCTCAAACACGTGCCGGGGAAGCTCTCTCACACCGCGGCTAAGTTCTTCGCCTGGAAGACCTACTTCATCCTCCTCTTCCGCGAGTATGATATATTTGATCATGTCTACGGCACCATCGACCTCCTCACCATGCCCCATGACCTCGATTGGCTGACGATTGACGCCACCATCATCCGCTGGTTTTTCTAGACCATCTCCACCGAGATCTTCCACACCGTCGTCCATGACGGCGACTCCTCGCGCACTTTCTGGACCAAGATCACCGGCCTCTTCACCGACTACAAGACCTAGAGCATCACTTTCCTCCAGTAGGAGTTCTTCGGCACCCACTAGAACGATTTCTTCATCGACAACTTCTACCTGCGCCTCAAGACCCTCTCCGACGAGATTCACGATCTGGAGTTCCCAATATCCAACTCGATCCTTCTCTCCATGCTAACGGCCGGTCTGACGAAGAGATCTCAGCAATGCTGCTGCCAACATCACCCTGCTGACTACGCCCACCTTCGACCAGGCTATGCCCTATCTCCGCCTCAAGGAGCAGTGGCTGAAGCACCTGTGGGCTCGTGCTGCTCACACCGTCTTTGCTGCTAGTCTCGCATGGTGCCCCTGCTCCACCCTCTTCGGTGCCTCCGCCTCGTGCCCAGCTCCAACCCCATTCTTCACGCTCCAGCCGCCTGCCAACCCGGATCCCCTTCTAATGGCGGCAACGGTGGCTACCAATGATATTGCAAGCGCGGCGGCAACGGCCAGCGCAACGGTGGCAATGACGGCTACCAGCCGCGTCCCGCCCAACAACTCGTACCGATGCCGCCTGGATGATGGGACACAACTCCTACACGATGCCGGTTCCCCACTCCACCAACCGAGTATCTTAGGGCCGCGTCTGAACACTCATTAGGTGTTTTTCGCTGCGCCCTAGCACGGCATCCCTTCGGTCTACGCCATGCCTCCAGCCCAGCCCACCATGTTGTAGGGGTTCGTAGCATGGAAAACAAAACATTTCTACCGCATGAACACATACAAGCCAAGATCTATCTACTAGATTGTACTAATGAGTCGATAGATTACTCACCCTCTAAGATTCTAAAGAGGTTAACGAGATCGGATTATCGTGGGTGATGTAGTTGTTCACTTGCTGATCTCAAGAGTGCGTAGACGATCCTTCCGGCGCCGCGTTCCGGCAACGCTCCTGCAGTCGGTCACACATTTGATACTCGATGAAGACCTTCCTCTCCCTTGTTCCAGTAGGCAGTGGAGGTTTTAGATCTCTCCTCGCGATTCCGACAACACGACGGTGTGGTGTCGGAGTTTAGAGGGGAGATCCCACAGGACTTCGCCTAAGCTGGAGCGGGTATGGTGGAGTAGAAGAGAGGCCTTGGCGATCTAGGGTTTAGAGGGACAAGGGGGGTGGTGGCCGGTTGCTAGATCTAGGGCTTTGCCCTAGTCAGCGACTTGGGCGGAGATCCCTAGGTGGCGGCGACTAGAGAGGGAGGTGGCCAAGCTAGGGTTTGTTGTTATGGGTAGGGGGCGCCCTACCCTTCCTTTTATAGGTGGGGAGGCAGAAAGTGGAGGGGAATCCTCCCCCAACTCCACCTTGTGTGGATGTCGGCAAGGAGAGGGAGAAATCCTCCCTTAGGTAGGATTCCTTCCCTTCTCTCCCTCCACTAGGCATTCAATGTTGGCGTTTGACTTTTTCAAACTTGCGTCTGACTTTCAAACTAGAGTTTGATTTCTCTCTTCCAATTGCCCATCCAAGTGACCTAGGACATGATGCAACCATTCCACTTTGTCATGACACATCCATGTACCCTTCCCACTCCGGATCGGTGGACCTTCTAGACCCTTATAGAACATTCCGGTTAAAACACCAAAATCATTCCCAAACTCCGGAATTGGACTTTTCTTATATGAATCTTATTCTCCGGACCATCCCGGATCTCCTCGTGATGTCCCGGATCTAGTCCGAGACTCCGAACAACATTTGGTCTTCTTACTCACATTCCATATCTACTAAACAACATCGAATCCTTAAGTGTGTCTCCCTACGGTTCGTGAATTATGTAGACATGACCGAGACTCTTCTCTAATCAATAACCAATAGAGAAATCTAGAAATTCATATGGCTCCCACATATTTCTACGATTACTTCGTGAATTTAATGAACCATTTACATATGATACTAATTTTCCTTTGTCTCGCGATACTTTACTTATCCGAGGTTTGATCATCAGTATCTTTGCATACCTAGTTCAACCTTGTTACCAATAAGTACTCTTTACTCATTCCTATGATATGTGATCCCTTGTGAGCCATTCACATGCTTGCAAGCTAATTGGATGACATTCCACCAAGAGGGCCTAGAGTATATCTATCCGTCATATGGATGGACAAATCCCACTCTTGATCCATGTGCCTCAACACATACTTTTCAAACACTCAATGCCACCTTTATAGCCACCCAGTTACGAAGTGGTGTTTGATGTCATCAAAGCATCCATCCAGTGATGGTGATTAACAGGATATCATGGTTGAAGGATTTAGGTTACTATGTATCTAAAAGCTTATAACAAACAAACTATTGAAATGACTTGATCTTTATGCTACGCTTAACTATAGGAGTATGTCCATCACATCATTCTCCTAATGATATGATCTGGTTGTCAATAACATCTCAATGTTCATAATCAGGAAACCATGATCATCTATTAACCAACAAGCTAGTATTACAAAGAGGCTTTGCTAGGGATTCTTACAAGTTTACAAACCACACAAGTATTAATGTTTCTGGTTAATACAATTATAGCATGAATGTAAACATTTATCATAAACACGAAGATATAATAATAACTACTTTTATTATTGCATTTTGGGCATATCTCCAAGACATGTCGTCCTGCTACTACCCCGTTCCACCGCCATCCTCGACTTAGTGGGACCTCGCGCTACTGAATGCTATCATGTTCTCCCCCACTGCTGGCTCCTATGGTGGTGGTGGTTGGTTCATGGACACTAGTGCTTCCTTGCACATGGCTTCCAACACTGGTAATCTCTATGTTTCTTTTCCCACAAACACCTCCTCTCGCATTATTGTTGCCAACGGTCATTCTCTTCCCATTACTCACAGCGGTTTCACCACTTTTCCATCCACCTCCAGTCCCCTCTCTCAATAACATTGTCGTTTCTCCTGACTTAATTCAGAATTTAGTTTATGTTCATTCTTTCACTCGTGATAATTCTGTGATTGTGGAGTTTGATGCTTTCGGTTTTTTGTTAAGGACGGTCATACTCGAATGCTCCTCCATCGATGTGATAGCCCTGGTGATTTGTAGCATGTACGGTCTTCTTCCACCGCAGCCTCCACCAGTCGCCTCGCCCTCTCCGCCGGTGTCGACCTCTAGCACGCACGCCTTGGCCATCCTAGCTCTACCGCCCTTGTCAAATAATGCAAAGATTTTCCTTTTATTGTAATAAAACGGATGCTTATTCTTATGAGGCATGTCGTTTAGGAAAACATGTTCGTCTTCCGTTTAGTTCCTCCTCCACAATAGCGCCTTTTCCTTTTAAGATAATTCATAGTGATGTTTGGACCTCGCCTATTCCGAGTAATTCTGGCTTTAATTACTATCTTGTGATTTTGTATGATTATTCGCATTTTGTGTGGAATTTTTCATTACGCCATAAATCCAACGTCCCCGCCACTCTCGCCTCCTTTTTCTCCTACGTATCCACCCAATTCGGTTGCCCTATCCACGCTCTCCAAACTGACAATGGAAAAGAGTTTGACAATATCACCATCCGCACCCTTCTCGCCACCAATGGCATCGTCTTCAGTCTAGATTTCCCTTACACCTCACAACAAAACGATTGCGCTGAACGCATCATCCGCACTCACAACGATTTTGTTCACAACCATCTGTTTCATGCCCATATGCCTCCATGGTTCTGTCCCGATTCCCTCACCACCACTACCCTTCTCGTCAACATACAACATTGACACTCTCGATGGCAATACACGCTGATGGCAATACACGCTGCACCAACTCCTCTTTGGTGCGCCCCCTCCTATGACGATCTTCGCATCTTTGGCTGTCGTTGCTACCCTAGCATATCTACCACTGCCATGCATAAGCTCGCCCCGTGCTCCCTCCCATGCGTGTTCCTTGGCTACCCAACCAACACCAAGGGTTATCGCTGCTATGATCCAATCTCTCATCGTGTAATAACCTCCCGGCATGTTTACTATGATGAGTTGGGTTTTCTGTTTCAGTAGGGACTCTTGGTGACTCCTTTGACGATGCCCGCGACACTCGCTGGACTCCCTGAGGTTAGCCCTGCTCGCTAATGTGTGACCACGGCAGCCCCATCTACGCTCGCCTCGCCTGGTCCCACGGCGCCTGGGTCCACATCGCCACCTGGGTCCAAGTCCGCCACGGCTCTGTCTGCGCCCACGTTAGCGACGTTTTATGTCTCGTCATCCGCCTCGGCGACACCTCCTCGCTCGGCGTCTTCCTCGTTTTCCTTGTCATCACCGCCTTCCTCGAGCTCGGCTGACGATGCCCGTCCTCTCTGCCTGCGCGTGTCCTCACTCACGCGCGTGGGTGTGTGCTGACCGTCCACTTTATACCCTGCCAATTAGTAAGTTTGCACGGCCTCTACGTCCGAGCTCTCACCGGTGCCTACCTTTGCCTAAGCTTCCTTGTGAGACCCACAATGGCATGCCGCCATGCAAGAGGAGTTTGATGCTATGCAGCGCAACCAGACTTGGGAGCTGATCTCGCACCCTCCTCGAGCAAACTTCATCACAGGCAAGTGGGTGTCCAAGCACAAGATGAACCCTGATGGTACACTCGAGTGCTACAAGGCGCGCTGGGTGGTCCGCGGCTTTCGTCAACGCGCCAACGTCGACTTCACGGATATGTTTGCCCCGGTCGTTAAGCCGGGAATGATGCACACTATACTGCACCTGGCCGTCTCTCGTGCTTGGCCGGTGCATCAGATGGACGTCTCTGATGCCTTCCTCCATGGACACCTCTCCGAGCAGGTGTACTGCTAGCAGCCCACCGGCTTCGTGCCAAGCATCTAGACCATGTGTGCCTACTCTCGCGGTCATTGTATGGGCTAAAGCAAGCACCGCGCCCCTGGTACTAGTGCATCGCAGCTTTTCTTCATCAGCTTGGCTTCCGCTCCACGCATTCTGATGCATCGCTGTTTGTCTATCGCCAATTCACCATAGCTGCCTACCTGCTGCTATATGTCGACGACATCATCTTGATGACATGCAACACTACCCTTCTTCGACAGCTCGCTCACCATCTTCGTGCTGAGTTTGCCATCAAGGACCTTGGACCTCTCCACTACTTCCTTGGCATCAAGGTTGTGCGGCGTGCGGATGTGTTCTTTGTTCATCAGTAGAATTATGGTCTTGATCTCCTCGAGTGCGCTAGAATGCTTAATTGCAACCCCGTGACGAATCCTATCGACACAAAGGCCAAGCTCTCTATCAGTGATGGATCGCCGGCCCGTAACGCGTCGTTATACCGCTCCATTGTTGGGGCTCTGCAGTATTTGACGCTCACACGCCTGGAGTTGCAGTATGCCATGCAGCAGGTGTGCCTTCATATGCATGCACCTCAGGATGCTCACTGGACCGCGATTAAGCAGATTCTTCGCTACATCTGCGACACAATGGACCTTGGTCTCTCGCTACACGCCTTGCCCTCCTCGGACATTGTGGATTATTCGGATGCAGACAAGGCTGGCTGACCTGACACACGGCGCTCCACCTTGGGATATTGTGTCTAACTTGGCTCGTCGCACATCTCCTGGTCATCCAAGCGACAGCCCAATGTGTTGCACTCTAATGCCGAGGCTGAGTATCACGCCATGGCCAATATCGTGGAGCCGTGCAATACCTAATCCTTCTACATTCAGGATGTGTCCGTCACCTCAACATCCCGAAGAAGACACTCGAAAAAAGGCTAAACAAAAAATAAAACCCTCTGCTAGCGAGAGTCTATGGTCTGCCACACCTCCAAGGCCCTAGGACCACCGGATGCAGACCGGACCAGCAAAGTCACCGGCAAGGGGGCAGAACCCTAGATGGGTTTTTATCTAGCTCTCTCATTGGTGCCTAGGTACCCCTTCGGTTGTAAATATGAAATGTGTGTACATGTTCCTCGAACCAGGCTTTCGCTCTGCTTTATAAATAAAGCAACTATCCATACAGAGTTAAAGGGTGCAACATCCACGACAAGAAAAGTCTGTTGGGGCCACAACACAACACAACACGACCCAAGGGACAATGAAAAGACACGATAGATAAGGGAGGGAATATGGAATAAGGGGGGAGCCGATGTTTCGCCTCTAGTTGAAGTCGAAGAATCTCATCCAGCCGTGCCTTGTCCCACTATCTACAGAGCAGGTACCATAGCTACAAACATGCTAAGAGTTTGAACACCTAGTCAGTAGCACATTGAGGTAGTACTTTCTCAATCACCATCTTATTAATAATAGTCAAAAGTGACCAAGAAATCACGACAAACACTAGACAGAAAAGGCGGCGGCCATTCCTGACACGGTTGGTCTAGGCCTCTAGAAATTCACCGAGATCATGGGCCCGCTAGTCCGGACCCAACGCATCCCTGGTGAAGTTCCACAAAAACCGGGCATCTGGGCAGGTGAACAATATGTGGATTCCCATCTCTGGGACTCCATGATGGTCACATCCCGTCACCCGTCCCATGTCTCTTGGTCACTTCGACCCTAGAGGGTAGGCGATCGCATAGCAGTTGCCACACAAAGATCTTTGTCTTCAGGGGGAGAGGGTCCTTCTAGAGGGGTTTAGTCCATGGGAGGTTCAGGAATCTAAAAAGGGTATGGTATGCTGAGCTGATCGTAAATGTGCCTGATGGGGTCACCTTCCATTCCATAGAGTCGGGTTCGGCAGACAGCGTGTCTAGCAGAGCCGACCTGAGCTCTCTCCATACCTCGGTTTCTGCCGGGCCGAAGGTTCAACGGAACGAGATGTTCCATGTTCCCTCCTGTGCTGCGGTATCCACCCTAAGTGATGGTTCAGAACATATGGAAAATAAGCATGGGTACACCTCCCACAGTGGGCGTTCTCGCATCCATGAGTCTAGCTAGAACATGGTGCCTTCTCCATTTCCTATGGAGATGGAAAGTCCCAGCCAAATCTCATGTTTGATTTCTTGGATTGAATGCCAAAACTGGGAGCCATCCCGAAGTTCACAATCCAGGAGAGGGCGACCTCGAAGGTACTTGGCCTTGATCAGTTTGAGCCAAAGGCCTCCGTCATCTCTTAGGATGCACCAGTCCCATTTAAGAAATAAGTCCTTATTAAAGTGACGAGAGGCTAGGATACCTATGACCCCAAGCTCCTTGGGGGCACAAGTGTCTTCCCACTTCACCATGTGGTACTTTTGATGCCCCTTGGGGTCCTGCCAGAATAAATGTGAGAGTTCCTTATCGAAAGAACCATGCACGCCTTCATGTAGCAAGTCGAGGCTCCCCGTGTACATGGGAAGACTAGACAAACACGAACCAATGAGGACTGTCTTGCTCCCCTTTGATGTGAATTTACCACACCAGGGCTCATACCTCGAGCGAACTCTGCCCATAAGCGGTTCTAGGTCCCTAATAAGGATCCTGGACTCGCGGATCGGCAACGCCAGGTATGATATGGGGAAAGAGGCAAGCGGGAAGTTGAAGTTGTTGGCTATCCTTTGCTGATCCTCAGAAGAGTACCCGAGAGCGATGATCTCACTCTTGACGAAGTTGATCCTAAGACCCGATGTTTCCTGGAAGCAAAGGAGGAAGAACTTGAGGTTTGCAATATCCATGGTGGATCCTTCAATCATGATCATCATGCCGTCTGCGTATTTGAGGTGAGTGACCCCTCTTCTAGGGATAATATGTCCTACCACTCTAGAGATGTGCCCGACCGACTTAGCCTTTTAGAGCATCTCCGCGATGGCATCCATGACCGCGTTGAAGAGCAAGTGGGACATGGGGTTCCCCTGTCTAACTCCATAGGAGGGACGGAAGTAGGGTTCAATTTCACCGTTGATGTTGATCGCATTACTCCCAGTCATGATGAATTGCATTATCGATGAGATTAGGCCTTCATCGAATCCTCGGCGCTCGAGGACCTGAAGAAGAAAACGCCAGTCCAGACGGTCATAAACCTTCTGAAAATCTAGTTTTAGAAATACTCCTTTTAACCTTCTAGACATGACCTCGAGGATAATCGCATGTAACACGAGGAATCCGTAATGTATTAGTCATCCTTTGAGGAAGGCGAACTGATACTGATGGGTGAGTTGCTCCATTACACGAGCCAGGCGGGAGGCGTAGACTTTCATGAAGATCCATTGGATGATGTTGAGGAACGTGATGTGCCTAAATTGGCAAATATCCGAGGCTCCTACTACTTTGGGAATCAGGTTGATAACCCCAAAGTTCAGGCAACCCATCACGAGGGTCTCAATGTAGAACTCCTGGAACATCGGCATGATTACTGGCAGAAGCTCCTTCCAGAAGGTCTAGAAGAATGCCACCGGGAGGCCATCAGGTCCTGGGGCAGAGTTGACCTTCATGGTCTTCACCGCCCACTCTATCTCTTCTGGCGGGAATGGGAGCGTTAGCTCCGCATTCTCCTTAGATGTGACTCTGACCCTTTCGGACCAAAAGTCCTCAGCCAACGCGACCCCTGTGAAGGGTCCTGCTGTGAAGAGTTCTTTGTAGAACGTGTAAATATGAGAGGAGAGTTTTCCTGCCTCCTCGAGGAGACGTTCGGCATCCCAAAGGCAGGGGATAGAGCACTTCCTGCGGCAACCATTGGCCACCACATGAAAGTAGGCAGTGTTCATATCCCCCTATAGGAGCCAATTTTGGCGACTCTGCTGACTCCAGAATAACTCCCCGCCTTTATAGATCTCAAATAGTGAGGTATTTAATGCATAACGATGGGACCATTCCTCCGCGGATAGTCCCACCGAGTCTGTAGCTAGGTCTAGGACCTGGATTTCCTCTAGCAGCGCTCCTTTTCTGGAGCTTGATCACTGCACCTGGAATAGCCCCCAACCTCTCATGAATTGGCGGGCCAACTTGGCATAGTGATGCCATACATACACTGCATTAAATCTCCTGGGAGGGTCCTAGCTGACGCTATCCACTTTGCTTGAACTGCCTCCACAAAACCGGGCTATTGAAGCCAGGAGTTTTCAAACCGGAACCGATTCGAGCGTGGGGGTGAGCTCCCCCTGTCGATAGAAGCAATGGGACATGGTCCGAGCCCACCTTGGTAATGGCAAGTAGTGTGCACAGGGTGAATGCTACCTCCCACTCAACTGAGATGAAGACACGGTCCAGGACATTCCTGATCGGGTCAACTCGGTTGTTTGTCTAGGTATACCGAGCCCCCACTTGCGTGATATCTCTAAGAGCGAGATCAGAGATGAAATTGTTGAACATCTGCATGTGAGGGTTTGTGGGAGCTCTTATCCTCTGGAGAACGAATGAGGTTGAAATAGCTCGCCACCACCACCGAGAGGGTACAACACTCCACTTTGGACTTTAACTCATCTAGGAACATTTGAGACCGGCTATGGTCCACGGGGCCATAGACAATAATCACCTCACATCAGAAGTTAGATCGTCCGTGGGTGAAGTGACATGTTCACAAAGAATTCCCTGTGGTCCATAGCGTTGACCTCGAAGGTATCCTCCTTGGATCCAAGGAGGACACCTCCTGAGTGTCCCGATGCACGGAGCCAGTTCCATGCAAACTTGTGTTGAGATAAGCCTTGCAGCTCAGAAATGTGTAAGTCTTGTTTGATCGTCTCTTGGAGGCCCACAATATCAGCATCCCCATGTCGCATATACTCCTTAATTTGTCGTTTTCAACAGTCATTACCAAACCCCCTAATGTTCTAGATGAATGATTTGATTGCTGGCCAATTCATTGGATAACATTATTGGGTTTCGTCCCCTTATGAGGACATATCGGGTCTTGCTCGCCGGCGGAGGCCTGGAGCTCGGCCTCAGAGGCTTCCCCTGTGACCCCCCCTAGCTAGAGGGTCACCTGGGTAGCGGCCAAGGGGCACTGCTGAGGAGAACCATCTGTCCTGGGTCTAGGATCATATGTCCTAGTCCCGAGATGTGTCGGGGTTCCCCGTGCTCCTATGCAATACGTGCACGGGCAACGACGAGGGAGCCCTCATAAATATCCTTATCTCTAATCGCCTCAATCTTCTCGAGTCTTGGTCCACGCTCACCACGGAAGTCCACACCACTGTCAACCTCCACTTGCACGAGGTGCTCAATCAGAGAATCATCCAGAACCAAGAATCTAGAGCCAGAGGGAGGGGAGTGGGAGGAAGAGGGGTGAGAGGGCGGGGTTTTCTGAGGTGTACCTGAGTCAAGGTTGTGGGCTACAGTCCACTGTGCCGCCAACTAGGACACCATAGGCTCCACGCCCGACACCCCCGCCATGGCACGAGCCAGACGCACACTATGACATGCCGGGGGCAGGGCGGACAAGACGAATCTGGATCCCCTTGGGGCCAGCAGCAGTGGTGGAGAGGAAGATCGCCGTTGGCTCCTCCGAGTGAAGTGTTGGGGTCGCCGAGATCGTAGCTAGAGATCCCCTAGGCGAGGTCATCGTGGACCCTGGGGATAGAGTGTAGCATAGCACTCCTGAGGAGCAGGGGAGGAGGATGCCGGCACCACCATCCCCACACTCCTAGAATCTCTGTCAGTCTCCCCCTGGTCTGCCACCTGGACCTCCTCAAGGGTCTCCATGGAGGAGGGTTCCATACCCATGTGTCCTATGAACCCAGCAGTCTGCTGATGGATGTGATAATACAACACTTTTTAGCTATATATAAATTGTGCCATTTGCCTATCATATCATGATCCATCTAACTATTAATTGCTATGCCTGATATGCATGATTACTTGTTTTCATTACATTCAATATGAGCTTTGCACATTTAGTATTTTAGGTAGAATTTTATCCCTCTTTCTTGTGTTTGACATGTATGTAGGTGCTGATGATGATTACGGATAAAATAAAGGAAAAATGAACAAAGAGAGTATAGTATGGAGGAACTGCAGGACCAGACTTAGCCATTTGAGGTGTTGGAAAAAGTGAATTTTTCCAACTTATCAAAATAAAGATCCAAGATCATGGGGTTGTTGCCCTCGACAAGACGAATCCAACGAGCCCAAGAACGCCCAAGACGGAGTTCGTATGAAGAAATGGTAACCAAAATACGAAAGGGTCTGCAAGTTCAACGACCAACTATACGGCCCGAGCTAAAATTCTGGCCATATAGCTCCGGCCGTATAGTTGCCAAAAAGGTCGGAAACAATGGGATTTCGCCCCAGAAAAACTCTAGAACCTTCCCAAAGTTATATGATGGTATTGTGGGTACCCTAGGTCACCCCAAGGCCTATATAAAGAGGGGAGGAGCTAAAGGAAACCACAATACACCATATACAAGATATAGATCCCATCTACCACCTCCACGGCGGTGCCGTGCCGCCGTGCCGCCTCCATAGCCTCTCAAGCTTCACCAAGATCAAGATCTCCATCAACACCATCAAGCCATCCAAGCAAGAAGAGGAGGAGAAGGAGAAGGCCGCCATCACCACGCCGACGCCACCATCACCACGCCGTCATCACCATCTTCATCACCGCTACTCCTTCATCCTTCCCCATCATGGTCTCCATGATGGTTTGTAACATGGCTTGAAACCCCCTTTTATTGATGTTATGATGATTTGAATAATTAAAGTGTGGTGTGTTCATGTTAATTAATATGTTTGTGCTTTCTCTTTACATTGTTCTATTCATGAAATTATTCTAGTGATTAGAGACGTCCAATCCATTGTTAAGGAATTTACTAGGGATTCACGGAGTGACACAAAACTTATCATTAGTCTCTACTCTTCCATGGGTCCTGACAAGTCCATGGGTAGAACTAATAGGCTATTTGCTATAAGTGATTTGCGGAGGCAATATCAGCTTAGGATGCACCGCCCAGAGTTCCCCAAGATCACTCATGATTAGATAGGTATAGTGTTGAGAATTGCTTAAACCCAAAGTGACAGATGGGATATCTTGTGACTAGCACACTTGCTTAGGAGTACGGTTGTTCATAGAACTTAATGCCTTTGCTCTGGTTTACCTTGATTGGTCTTGTTACCTTAATACATTATTCTCTGACGAATGACCCATGTCCGATGAGGGTGTGGACAATTGAGTTGTCTAGTTGCCACTTACCAACGGTGAGAGACAATGATATATGAGGGACCGCGACAATTATAGTTAACAGTTATTCCATAAGCACTTATCATGCACACTGGTATACACAACATTACTTGAGGAATCATAGCATTAATATTTCATCTCATTGCATTCACCTCTTTCTATTTTTACTTTTGTTCTAGTTTTCTTCCAGTTGTAGTAGTTGTTGTTACAAATCATCTTAAATTCATTTATCCTAGCAACCTGTAGATTAGACTATTTCCAAACCACGGTTTGGGTGCGAACGTAGCCGCATTAACAACGTGGCTGTGGGGTCGTGTTCGCCGATCTCCCATTGGGACAAACTCTTAAATATTTGCTGCTACAAGTACTGCAATAACCCTGTTTTGGTGCAGGAACCCACTCATCATATGCATGAAGTTGGAAGAATACTGTGAGATCTTGATGTCGAGGGAGCCCTAGGCGTCTGTCGCCGAGGTCAGAGGGCGAGACGCGGAAGGCGCGACAGAAGTCGTACCCTCAGGAGGGGGTACCGCTGGAGAGGTCACCGGGGTCCAGGACTCACTGCCCACCTCGACATCATCAGAGTCCTCTCCCGACGAGCCCCCGCCACCCTCAGACGGAGGGTCCGCGGGTGGGGGTGGGTGGCCACCATTGGCCTGGTCCTCGTCGAGCTCCACCATCAGGATCCTCCCCTCGAGCCCGAAGTAGAAGGGCAGGAGTGGAGCAGGAAGGAGGGACGGGTACGGGTAGAGGACTTGTAGGTGAATCGGGCCGGTCCTCGTGAATGACATCTCGTCCACCTCCACAAGCTTGCCAACCGCCTGGGACACAAGCTCGATGATGGGCAAAGTCAGCACGCTTGCTTCCTCTAGGAAGCCGAGGATCCGGACCCACACCACCGAGAGGGTCAAAGTCGTCGGAGGGTGTGTTGTCGAGGGATCGATGGAGATCTACACCTTGCTGAGCGGAAGCTGAGGGTGGTGCTGCAAACACCGAGGGAGAGAATCTCGGCGGATGGAAAGGTCACCGCGAACTGGAAGGGGGAGATCTCATGAACGATCCATGCATGGACCGACATCATCTGCTGCATCTCCTCAAGGATCAGGTCCACGGAGATCACCACTGAGTCTGGGAGCTCCTGTCCCGGGACAATAGTAGCCACCTCCAAGTTCTTGGGCACCGTCATCGCCACCCCTCCAATGTCTATGTAGTAGAATCCCCCCGTGATGGAGTGGGTGAGGTACTACAACTGATGCGCGGTGCACCGTGGGGGGGGAGGGGGGAGCCGAGCTATGGGTTGCTTGTTCCCGCTTTCATTGGCGCTTTCTTCTTCTTCTCTTTGTTCTTCTTCGCCGGCTCAGCTAGTTCTGGTGCGGAGTCGTGCCGAGGAGGGGATCCCTGTCCCGGTGCTAATACGCGGCTCCTGTCCTGCCCACGTTGTCACGCTGCAGCGACCGCAGCACCAGCGCATCCTAGAGGGTCTGCTCCATACGGCGTCCCTCCGGCGAGGAGGCCCTCCATGCAGTAGTATGGCCAGCAGGAACAGATGGTTCCTGGCGTCTATGCCCCTCGCACGGGGAGTGCCCCTGGCCATGACGGTGTGCTGCGAGGCCACCTTGCCTTGGTGACTGCGTGCGGTAAGGGAAGCGTCACCCCGACGGCCAGTAGGCAGGGGCCTACAAGGATCCTAGCGTAGATGCACGACGCGGGGGTGGGGTAGACTTGGGGGGCCTGCACGCGGGAGGGGGGCTAAGGGCGCCGCCGGGCGAGTCAGGTCTGGTGTCGACGTTGGCAGAGGAGGGACCTCAAGGATGGAGCCCCGGGATTCCTCCCTCTCCATGCTAGCACTAGGTCCCGCGCTCGTCAGCCGCAACCCACTCTCCGACGGGGACCTCTCCATCCATGGCGGTGCCGAGCTTCTCGTCGGCGATGGGGGAGGAGGGTTCCTAACCCTAGCTGCCGCCTTCGGGGCCCACGTAGAGCGCGCTCAAAGGAGGTAGTCCGCCAGCGTGGGCGAGGCCGGGGGTGAGAACCGCCGCGCCTCGTCCTCCTCATCCGCCACGTCAGCCCACCAGCGTCCCCGTAGGTCCGAACGGCCGAAGTCCGAGTCCCGCGAGGAGGGAAGCGAGCCCTGCTCCACCGCTTGGTGAGCGTCGGAAATGCCGTCGGGAAGTTCCCTGCTTTCCTGTACGAGAGGAAAGGGCCTGGCTTTCGCCGCGGCGGGGGTTTCGAACCTAGCTTCGCCTGCCGTCGTCGACTCCGGGAGCGGTGGGGTCGTCATCAGCGGCGAAACGAGGTGGGTACATGTTTAATCTTTGGTTTGTCATATTTTAAATTACTTTATTTTTCTAACGCTAAGGAGGATTTGTGGCCATGGACTTGTAGAAAAATAGATGCGGCTTATATATCAATTTAAGATTGGAGCAGTCCGTTCTCCATAGGAACGCCGAGGGTATAAATCAACCAGACGTTCGACCAAAAAAAAAAAACTACAGTAGAATTTGAGAAAGAAGCGTTCAGTGATACTTGGACGGGCTGGAATCACGCACAAAGAGGCCTGGTGGTGACACGGCCCATCCGTCCCGCACGAGAATCACGTGCTTCTGGCTTAAACCCTACTTCCCTGTCCTTCTTCCCGCTGCTAGCTCTTTCCATATCAGTTCGCACTCGCTCCGTACATATCCTCGCACCCATCCAAACGCAGATTCTTTTGCACCCTCACGCCGCCGGCATAACACCAGTTCTCCCCTCCCTTACCTAATACCCTAGCGCCCGGCGGCCGGCTTCCCTATGGAGAAGAAGGAGATGAACGACGCCATGGGCGGCCGCCGGCTCCTCCCGCCGCTCTACCCCGGCTCGCCCACCAACGTTCCCCGCGCCGGTAACTCCCACCCACAGCACCACTCGCGCCGTAGACCATTACAGCACAACCCAGCCGCCACTGCCTATTTCGCCTCCCAGGGCGGTTCCGGTTCGTCCTGGTACCAGCAACCACCGTCGCCCCTATCTCGTATGACTCACGCGTCGGCCGGCGTGGGAGGCGGCTCGTCCTCATCGACTGGATCCGGATACGCAGGCGGCTCGTCCTTATCGACCGGAACCGGTCTGGCTAGCGTGGTGGGCCTGGCTCCGTTGAGTTGGTCCGTCGACCAGGCCTCATCGGAGTCTGGTCTCCCAACGCCGCTTTTAACCCAGAGCACGGCCGACAACATGGACCTGGGGTTCACGGACGAGTACCTCCTCCCACCTCTGCCCCCTTCCCTCGTCGGTCCACAAGCTTTCCAGGCGGCGACGGTCGTAGATCTTGAAGCCGTACATGATGCTGCTCCGGTATACATCTCACTTGTGGAGGATGACGGTGACTCCGGCAACAAGTCCGTCCAGTATGTGGATCTGAAAGGCCCGGCCGGCGGTCTCAACACCTCGGCCGCCCGCTACAGGGGCAACACCAGCACCAAAGCCCCCTGCCTATCACCACTCGCATCACCCAGCTGGTCACTCCGGCCGGTCCCTGCTCCTGCTGCTGACCCAAGCGTGAAGAAGGAAGTTGAGGACTGGAGCTCATGGGGGACGTCGCAGCTCCGGAACAATAGCATTGCCAATGGAGGCAGCTCATCGGCGTGGATGTCCCAGCAGCCTTACTCCTCCAGCAATACTCGCAATGGCATTACCAAAGGCAAAGCCCCAGTACAACTGACACCATCCAGCTCGATCCCCGCCCCTGCAGCTAATGTTCAAGTGAAAAAGGAAGCTATGGACTGGAGCTGGCACACGTCGACACAGCAGCGGGGGAAGAATACCATCACCAGCGGAGGCAGCTCCTCCGCCAACAATAATGACCTCGTGGTTTTGGGAAGCAAACGGAAGCTGCGGCTGCCTTCTCAGGGTAGCAGCAGCAGCCGTGGGCGCGGTGGCGACAGCAGCAGCAACCAGTGGATGGATGACGCCAACGCTCCTTTTATAGCTGATTTTGCCGATGGGTTATTTACCCAGAATGACATTGACAAGATCATGGCTGACAAGGGCCTCGTTAGCATTGTGCTGACAGATCCTAAGAGTGTCCGGAGGTAATATATAACACGACCTATATATATATATATATATATATATATATATCCGTTAATTTCCTCCTTCAGAACTGATCATCAGAGAAAATGTTTTGGTTTTTGAGTAATGCTTGATCATGTACTAACTAGTTGTAGACTTCGTCTGAAATTTATTGCAGGATCCTTAATAACCGGAGTTGGTCAGAAACGCATAGACAAAAAAAGATAGCTCACGTGTCTGACCTTGAGCGTCAGGCTGAGCGGCTGCAGCAGGAGAATAAGTCACTATCTGCACGAGTGCAGTCACTTCAGGTTTGTGATTCTCAGGATTGATTATTTGAGCATAAGTTTTATGGGAGTATTTACAGCTGAGTTACTTTAGAAATTAATAATAGTAGGACTTATTTCGCGATTGAAATAGAGAGATATCTGATCAACACCTTCTAAACTTTTGTACTTGGCACAAATCTCAATACTTTGAAATTGGATAACAACAACTTAAAAATAGTCATTTTCCGTTGTCTAAAAAAGAGAGAAATCCCGATGTTTTATAGAACAAAGCTGATTTTGTCGTAGCTAGCAACCCGTCATCCTCCTTGACACTGCCCCTTATCTTCTTATACTAGACCATCCCTTCGTCACTGCCCCTCTTCTCTCACCGCATCCTTCCTTATGGTCTACTTTACCTTTATACATATCTTCCTCACCCCCTTGTTACCTTTCTTTCCGTCCAAACCCTCTCGCTCACATGTCCAGGCCGTTGCCTTGCACACCCGATGGACGCGAGAATGCATTCCTTTCTTAAGACTCGGGACTGAATGGTAAGAAAGAACATAATTCAATACTTTTTAGCTAATGGAAGCTTCATTACCCCTGGCCTTTGCATTCAAATGATGCATGCAACCTATACTAATACAAGGTTTATTACAAGTCACCAAAGAATGGCAATGTCAAACGTGAGAAAGGCCAACAAAGATATCATGAAATGGAGTCTAACATGCCATCACATATAACTCTGAATATTAAGAAGCATATCGCCCGTACGACAACCAAACCCCATAAACCACATGAGCTTGTTTGTGCCAGGCCCATATGTTGCACCTTTGGTAACAACGCCCATGACTGCAACCAATTGGTACACGAGAGTAGCACCTGCATAATAGAATGAAATTTCTTTTGTCAAAAAACAACACAATTTCTACGTACATAGCTAAACTGATCAAAACGCAGGTGCCACCCTCACCAAAATAAGTGATCTTGAAGTAAACAAATATGTGGAATACTACTTGGTGGAGTAATATTAAAGGCATATACTATACATCACACCATACCATACATCTGAAAGCAAAATCGTAAAAATAGGTGTTGTCGTTTGGGATAACTAGCATAAGAGCCCTCTCAAATGTCAGGGCATCACTTATAGTTTGTCAAAAGTTTTAATTATTTAATTATGTGTTCCAAAGATATTCCATTCTCCTGTTTACCATTTTAGTCATAAAACAAACACTGTTTGTACATGGATGCTACCTTGAAGGAATTGATCGATTTTCTATCTAGGATTTATATTCTAGAGAAATGATAAAAAAGAGATATGAACTCTTATGTACAAAAATCTATGATATTAACTTTTTAGAGGTATCTTATTTTTATAGTAAGGAAAGATGTTGCGAGGCCACCAAACAAAAATAATATGTAGTAATGGGGCTGTTTTTTGAAGCATGACAAACTCAAAGTAAAACTATAATCTCCCAAACTTTATTTTATATTGAAAGAGTTTGAATATCTTGAAAATAAAATATATTATTTTGCTAAAATGTTGTGCATATTATGATCGGAGTAATCAAGTATTTTGTAACAAAACTGGAAGTTTGGAAACAAGTAAACTTTGTACAAATATTATGGTTTTGTATTTATTTCGAGTTGATCTATTGGTGCATATATCAAATCAAAGTGAAAATCATCAGTTTTGTTACCCTTGATTTCTGAGTGAAATAAGTAGGAGGATTTCTTCTCCCCCTTGAACTGACCTTTCTACTCAGCTAATTTTGCCCTTCTTTTATCATCTGCTCTACATTTTCCCTACTTTATGCCATATCCTCCTCTATTTTCCTATGGTATCTAAAAATGGGCTATGCTTGGGTATGACTTTTCAAACCATGTTCTAGCTTTTCCGAGTCTGGGATAGTGACACATGCAACCAAAGAAAGATGGAGAAGCAAATCAAATCCAATAAAACATAAAGTGTGCCAAATTTTCCACCTAAACCAAATTTGATGCTGACCCAAATAGAGATTTTTTCTCAAACCAACAAAATCATCGGATGTAACCCACCTAGTTAGTTTGGTTCGGAGTCATCATCGGTTAACCATAGTTGTAAAATCTAACTAATTTTTGGTAGGATGCTGTTGTAAAATTTATTTTTCATCATGGAACCAGTGTTTATGGAATAAATGAGATAAATCTAGTCTATTGATTATGAATTAGCGCTCACAAACAGATATGCTCAATATATTTTGGAACATGGTAGTAGTAAGAGAGTCTATGATTTAATATCTATAATCAATATTCAAACTATTTCTTACTCATGGTTAGAAAAATCGACAGATAGTCTTGAATTAGCTAGTGACAAGCTTTTTAATGAAGCAAATGAAACTCTAATGGTTCTAAATAAATGGATGGAAGTCAGCTGGCTCAATTAGTTTATATGCGTTGAATCTTAAACAAATTTGGTGTGGCCTAAAAAATCAATACATCAGTTCAAACGGATGTGCTTCTCAATAACCCATGCATGTCTTTGTGGGGCCAGTCTGAAACGGAAAGTCCAAGTGCACCTATATCATGTGGAATCTTTCGACCTCTTTACAAATGGGCCGTACTAGGCGTCCCTCCGGATCAAAACTTCCGAAATCCTGCTTTTATTATAAATGTCCCGATTTTGCTATAGAATGAAAGTGGTTCGTCTAAAAAATAGAATAAAAAATATTGTTTTGCCAGAGAACTCTGCCGCAGATTTCGCCGAAGACCTTGTAGAAAAAAAGTTGTGCTAATGTAGCAAACCCAATTTCGCCGTCGGTAGACCTCGCCAGAGACCTTGCAACAAAAACTTTGCATTATTATAGCAAAATACCTAACGGGTGGTAGCATAAAAATTATGGTAATGTAGCAAAACTGACTTTGCCATAGACATCATCCGATAGTTCGTAGCAAAATATGCTATTGTAGAAAAATTCCACAACAAATTTAGCAAATATTTTGTATGACTATAGCAAAAATCAACTTCGTCAGACAAGCCGCCAGATTCTGGCCGAAATCATTGTAGCAAACTTTTTATTTAAATTAGCAAAATAGTAAAAAAATTGTAGCAAAAAAATCGTTCTAAAATAACATTGTAGCGAAATCCTGTCTCGCCATGGCTGCATCGAGCCGAAGGCGTCTTCCCCAAGTTGAGCTGATGAAAGGAGCACGGCGGCACGAGCTGCGGCCGACGCGATGCGCGGAGGCGTCTGCCTCGAAGCGAGGCATCGACCCGGCGGCGCGGTGCGGAGTCTCTGCAGCGGCGCGTTGCGGAGTCACTGCGGTGGCACGACACGCGAGAGCCGCAGCGGCCGCGAGTTGTTGCGGTTCCGTGCGGTGCGGGGCGTGGGCAGCTACAAGATCCCCATTTCCCTTTAAAAATCGCACGACCGGGGTGGTTCTAGTCGGTCAATCGTGAGTGTATGTGACATACTGAGAGTCCAAGAAATATTTGATACAAGTTTAGTTTTTAATCTCCACTGTTAATATATACAGTTAATGAAGAATTAAAGGGATCAGATTATTTGGCACATGTGGAAGCATATCGTGGCTTGTTTGCTTTCATATAGTAATAGATCTCTTGTTAAAGAACAAAAGTTTCAACAAGTATCCCCGAGAGGATGACCCTCGGCATATATATAGGAACCGCAGGAACACTTTGATGTCAAGTGGTACTCTGTAGTTTAAGTTATAATTGATGTTTCATTTTAAACCAGCCCCACTAATCTGTTAAAGTTAAAATATGTGAAGCTTATTGGAGAACGCCAAGTAAATCCCACTAAAAATAGATGCTGTTGTTTTGGATAATCAGACAAATATTGGCCTATAAGTGTACGCTGGAAGTACTGATGCTTCTTGTCCTCAATTTAGGGATAGACCTAAAAGGATCGTATTCATCATTCAGTTAGTCGTCGTCCCAAAATCTAACTGATTTCTTATTTCTACAAGAAATGACCCAACTGTATGAAAGTATTCTTAACTTTAGTGAGATAAATGTTCTAGACAATCGTCTTATATTCCTTGTTGCCTTGTCTATTTTCAGAGTACAGTCACTGGTCTTACAGCCGAAAAGAATGAGATGATGATCAAGCTGTATGGATTCCAGCAGGAAATAAAACTAAAGAATGGTACGCAATTTTATTTTCTTGTATATGATTAAATATTTAGTACAACTTTTATATTGAATTAGATGTCACAGATTTGCCTAGATTCGTACGTATATAGACACATTTTAATTAGTATACAAATTCGCATGAATTTGGAAAAATCTCCGACATCTAATTTGATTCGGAGGGCGTAGTTATATTCTTATAGAGGGACAAACAATATAGTAATCATGCGCAATACAATTGTCAACAACATTTATTGATGCACATTACTGCAGGCTGACATGGATCATGCCTATGCTCTACATTTTGTTGAATTAGACATTTGATTATGGTTATAGTCATCCCCATCTTGGATATTTTTATCAAACATGAACAAAAATTCTACCTTGGGTTTTAAAACCAAATTTTCTCATGAACATTGAATTTGTGTGATCGGAACCTAACAAAGAAATTATACATGGGATAGGAGCAACTATATGTTGCATGGCATAACAATAAAATCTAAATTGCACTAATTGTTGTATAGCGGTTATCTATCTAGATAATACATTATTTAACAAATATGTTTTATCTTGTTATAACATTTAATTTTTTTGGCTTTCGTCAACTGATATGGGGGGTGAATAAATCATCTATAGTCACCAACAAGTGCATATCCACATGCTAGCTCTTTTGGGAAGCACATTGGTTTATTAGTTTCTAGTAACATATGTGCGTGCATATGTTGTTCGCGTGTGATTGTGATTTTTCTAGAGTAAGATATATATAAGAACACATAAGAATAGGAAACCTGAAAGCTGGCAATGCAAGAGTTTTCTATATATAGCTAGACTACAATTGATAATATGCAATATATAGAATATAGCATATTATTCGTTGCAAGCTACATTATAGTTGATAATGAGCAATAGTATGCCTTGGTACTTTTCTAGTGTCCCGAATAGCTATGTCCTATGTGTACATGACCAGGAGAGCCATTTGCCGACACTTAGCTACATTTTGTGGCACATATATATATAAGTGATCCCACATGGCCGTGTGATGCTTTGTAGTAAATCTTCAAAGTTAAAAATAGCTTGCTTGTTTGTTGTATTCCATTGAACATTTTCTTTTTTGACAATAAAGTTCGCTTTATCAATCGTTCCCTAGGGATTTACTGCTGATTTAGTATTTCTTAAACTATATTTTAAATACACACCTCAGTTCGTAAATAATTTAACTATTTTTACTCGATTTACTACTTCTCATGCTCATAATGATCAAATAATGTGTTATTTCCATCAATCGCTGCTAGTCATTAACCTTTTATAATAAGTTATTAATTTTTTTTGAGTACTAACTTGAATGTGTGTGCTACTTAGCTTTCTATATTATAGCCATTAGATATATACAAAACCTTTTTTGGGATATATATATATATATATATATATATATAGTTTATATACGTTATGTCAGATACATGGCATCGATATTTTCTACTTATCAGATAGTTTTTTGCTTTTATGTATTAAATTATGATACCAACCTTCTTAGTAGTAGATGAAGTATTTTAGTACTAGGTTACCATTTTCATAATTTTTAAAGAATTACTTTTTTATGCACATTAAAGAATCATTTGCATTCACTTCATCAATCTATATTCAGAAGTGCTTTTGTTTTCTATTGTTATATGTCGCTTCCGTTTTGTAAGAATATGTGTTATTCTTATTCTTGATGTTTACTTTATCAACATGGATTTTCCCAATAAACTTATCGATGTAATAAATCTGTAGTTTTTTCACCAAATAGTGTATAATGTAAAAATTTAATTATGCTGGATAGCTTTTTAAGTTTATGATCTAGACACACTAGCTATTTTCCCCATGTTTACCACATGGTATTGTTTTGATCACATTAAATTCTTTATTAGCTCTTACCTAGTTTAGTCACTAATCCGTAAATTCTAATTTACCCTACAGATATGAATAAAACACTAAATGCTGAAGTCAATCATCTCAAACTTATTCTTGGTGAGAGTATGGGCTCTCATGTGCCAAACAGCTCATTCCAAGAGAGGATCCCCCAAGTAATGCAATCGGAGCATCCAAGAAAACATAATCATCGGCTAGCTCAGATCCAGCAAGAGAAGGAACTACAGGAGCTTGACAATTTTATCAAGAAATAGATATTACAAGGAAAATATGGTCAAGTTGAAAATCCACTTATTATATAATATTATGTAGTAGCACTAGTGGAATAATCCGTCATTTTTGACGTGTCATCGTGCAAAACATATTGTTTCAGATGTTTCTTAATATATTTTACCATACATGGAGGGGAAGTGGATTATGTATGGTTCATGTCTTTACAGTGTAACTTTGTGCTAGAATAATATATGTCAAGATAATTTTCTTATTACCATTTTTATGCTTTTTTATCATTTCTCCTTGTTGAATTGAGGACCAATATGCTATACGAGATCCTCTCTATGCCCACATAGGCATGATGATTAAGAAGATCATTTAAGGACATGCTAGAGAAGCTCATTGATAAGGAAGGATGAAACCAAATAGATGACGTTGTTTAACGGGACGGTTACAAATATACCATGTTGTTTAGTAGGATATAGTTAATGGCATATTCAGGGTGTATGTGTGTGCTTAATTATGACTGATGTACTGACCATAACAGGAAGAATGCTTAACAATACGGTTACAAATATACAATGTTTTTAATGGGATACAATTAACGACATATTCAGGGTGTGTTAGTGCACGCGTAAATAAGACTGATGTAGTAACCACAACAGGAAGAATGCCTTTTTCTCTATCATGAAGCACCATGAGCGGCGACATCGCGGGAAAAAATAGATCAAAGTGGATGGTAGGTTAGGGAGCGGTTTCCATGTCTCGAGTAGTGTGGATAAGTACAACATACAACTACTAACTTAAACCAATGGATCTATTTGGTCAATGTTCGCATGTTTAATTTAACTCTAATAACAATTCAGATCCAAGGGTTCGCTAACTCTTATATCAAAACACTATAAGTACTTAAGAAATTCATAAACCAATGTATTTTCCAGTTTATAACCTGCTCTGAGAGAACCTGATCCATTTTAGACGAGCTGAGACTAAAGATTCCATCACATGTGTTTCTACGACAAGAGAGAACCTGGTCCATTTTAGACTGCCAGGTATTCAACGCCCAACAATGTGTGTTTAGTCTGAAGCATCAAATTACCACATTTTTTTGACATGGTCTACCTTTTTACTACTCAATATTAAATATTTTGGTTGGACGGGCGGTGACTTGAGTGAAATTAATTATATTTCATGAGAAATAGAAAACTCAATGTTCATATAACAAAGCTATCATTGTGGTGCATTTGGCATACTTTCGTGTGGTTCACTTCACCACCCTATCCTCCTTGTTCCATTTTTACTCACCCTCCTGGTCTCCTTCTTCCCTCTCTCCCTCTCTCCCTTGTCCCCATCCCTATGGCCCTCCTTGTTCCCTTTATTGCTAGCTACAACCCTCTCATATGCCCAAACCATTTCCATGCCCTCCTGGATTTTTTTCGAAATGGAGGCATAGTCCCGGCCTCTGCATCAACAGATGCATGTGGCCTTTTTTATTACTTTATTAGCGCTCAGTGCTTACAAAAGATTACATCATGAGTCATACATGGTCGATACATGTATCAACCATCTAAAAAGAGTTATAACATGAAGAGGCTCTGCATCAATATGCTATGCTATAATCAAAACGATAGCTGTACCGACTGTACAAATCTCGTGCAACCATTTCCAATCGGTTGCACCCAATATTCATAGTTTGATGATTGTCTGTTGATTGCAGGTAGTACCACATACGGATCCAGAGGATATCCATGACCTGCATAAAAGAAGATGATTTGGCATTGTTAAATATATAATCATTTCGAATGTTCCAACAACCCCTACTGGATGTGTACTTCGTCATTTTTCCAACAACCCTTAACCAATTTCCAAAAAAAATCGTTATATTACTTGGGGTATTAAGTCGAATGCCATATGAACAATATGCCAAATAATTTTTGCAAGGGGGCATGCGATGAATAATTGTTGAATTGTCTTCTCTTGATCACGAAAACAACATTTTGTGTTACCATGCCAATTCCTTTTGGCCAAATTATCTTTTGTAAGCAACACTTTCGGTAAAGGAACCACATAAAAATCCTGATCTTAAGTGGTAACTTGATTTTCCAAATATATTTGAGTAAAAAGTAGTATTGTCATTCATGTAATATAGATACATGGTTTTAACCATAAAAAATCCGGATATAGTTAGCTTCCAAGCAAAATCATCTGGCTGATAAGATAGGCAAACATCCATTAGCCTTTGGACTAGATGCAACCATCTGGTCTATTTGTTACACGTTAGAGCCCGTATAAATGATATATTCAAAGGGACATGGGACATAACTTGAGCCACTATGGCTTGTTTCTATTGTACAATGTTATATAAAGATGGATATTAAAGAGATAGTGTCATATCTCCAAGCCAAGTGTCTTACCAAAAAACGAGTTTGTTCACCTTTTTCATACGAAAGAACCTTGCACACCTGGATGGATGACACGCGAGCATTCTATCTCTAAGACTAGAATGGATATTAGGATGAAAACAAATTGATGTAGTTTTAATAATGGAAGGGTTTTTATCTCGGCACCTGCAACAAGTAATGGAAGGATTCCAGCAGGAAATAAAACTAAAGAATGGTACGCCTATTTTATTTTCTTGTATATGATCAAATATTTAGTACTCCCTCCATATTGAATTAGATGTCACAAATTTGCCTAGATTCGTACGTATGTAGACGCGTTTTAATTAACGCGTTTTAATTAGTATACAAATTCGCATGAATTTGGAAAAATCTCCGACATCTAATTTGATTCGGAGGGAGTAGTTATATTATTATAGAGGGAAAAATAATATAGTAATCATGCGCAATACAATTGTCAACAACATTTATCGATGCATATTACTGCAGACTGACATGGATCATGCCTATGCTCTATATTTTGTTGAATTAGACATTTGATTATGGTTATAGTCATCCCCATCTTGGGTATTTTTATCAAACATGAAAATTTTATCTACAATGGGTTTTAAAACCAAATTTTCTCATGAACATTGAATTTCATTAATTTTGAGTGACATGAACCTAACAAAGAAATTATACATGGGATAGGAGCAACTATATGTTGCATGGCATAAAAATATAATCTAAATCGCACTAATTATTGTATAACAACAAATATGTTTTATCTTGTTATAACATTTAATTTTTTTGGCTTTCGTCAACTGATATGGAGGTGAATAAATCATCTATAGTCACCAACAAGTGCATATCCACATGCTAGCTCTTTTGGGAAGAACATTGGTTTATTAGTTTTTAGTAACATATGTGCGTGCATATGTTGTTCTCGTGTGATTGTGATTTTTCTAGAGTACGATATATATAGGAACACATAAGAATAGGAAACCTGAAAGCTGACAATACAAGAGTTTTATATATATAGATAGACTACAATTGATAATATTTAATATCTAGAATATAGCATATTATTCGTTGCAAGCTACATTACAGTTGATAACGAGCAATAGTATGCCTTGGTACTTTTCTAGCTAGTGTCCCGAATAGCTATGTCCTATGTGTACACGACCAGGAGAGCCATTTGCCGACACTTAGCTACATTTTGTGGCACATATATATAAGTGATCCCACATGGCATGTGATGCATTGTAGTAAATCTTCAAAGTTAAAAATAGCTTGCTTGTTTGTAGCATTACATTGGACATTTTATTTTTCGACAATAAAGTTCACTTTATCAATCGTTCCCTAGGGATTTATAGTTGTTTTAGTATTTCTTAAACTATATTTTAAATACACATCTCAGTTCATAAATAATTTAACTATTTTAAATACTTCTCATGCTCATAATGATCAAACAATGTGTTATTTCCATCATTCTCTGCTAGTCATTAACCTTTTATAATAAGTTATTAAATATTTTGTGAGTACTAACTTGAATGTGTGCTACCTAGCTTTCAATATTATAGCCATGAGTACTAACTTGAATGTGTACTAACATGGTATTGTTTTGATCACATTAAATTATTTATTAGCTCTTACCTGGTTTAGTCACTAATCCATATATTCTAATTTACCCATACAGATATGAATAAAACACTAAATGTTGAAGTCAATCATCTCAAACTTATTCTTGGTGAGAGTATGGGCTCTCATGTGCCAAACAGCTCATTCCAAGAGAGGAGCCCCCAAGTAATGCAATCGGAGCATCCAAGAAAACATAATCATCAGCTAGCTCAGATCCAGCAAGAGAAGGAACTACAGGAGCTTGACAATTTTATCAAGAAATAGATATTACAAGGAAATTTTGCTTGAGATGGTCGAGTTGAAAATCAACTTATTATATAATATTATGTAGTAGCACTAGTGGAATAATCCATCATTTTTGATGTGTCATCGTGCAAAACATATTGTGTCAGATGTTTCTTAATATATTTTACCATACTTGGAGGGAGAGTGGATTATGTATGGTCATGTATTTACAATATAACTTTGTGCTAGAATAATATATGTCAAGCTAATTTTCTTATTACCATTTTTATGTTTTTTTATCATTTCTCCTTGTTGGATTGAGGACCAATATGCTATACGAGATCCTCTCTATTCCCACATCGGCATGATGATTAAGAAGATCATTTAAGGACATGCTAGAGAAGCTCATTGATAAGGAAGGATGATACTAGATAGATGATGTTGTTTAACAGTATGGTTAAAAATATACGATGTTGTTTAGTGGGATATAGTTAATGGCATATTCAGGGTGTATGTGTGTGCTTAATTATGACTGATGTACTAACCACAACAGGAAGAATTCTTAACAATATGGTTACAAATATACGATGTTTTAATGGGATATGGTTAACGACATATTCAGGGTGTGTGTGTGTGCGCGCGCTTAAATAAGACTAATGTAGTAACCACAACAGGGAGAATGCTTTTTTCTCTATCATGGAGCACCATGAGCGGCGACATCGCGGGAAACAATAGATCAAAGTGGAAGGTAGGTTAGGGAGCGGTTTCCATGTCTCGAGCAGTGTGGATAAGTGCAACATACAACTACTAACTTAAACCAATGTATCTATTTAGTCAATGTTCGCATGTTTAATTTAACTCTAATAACAATTTAGATCCAAGGGTTCGCTAACTCTTATACCAAAACACTATAAGTACTTAAGAAATTCATAAACCAATGTCTTTTCCAGTTTATAACCCGCTCTGAGAGAACCTGATCCATTTTAGACGAGCTGAGACTAAAGATTCCACCACATGTGTTTCTACGACAAGAGAGAACCTGGTCCATTTTAGACCTCCAGGTATTCAACGCCCAACAATGTGTGTTTAGTCCGAAGCATCAAATTACCACATTTTTTGACATGGTCTACATTTTTACTACTCAATATTAAATATTTTGGTTGGACGGGCGGTGACTTAATTCTATTGCATGAGAAATAGAAAACTCAATGTTCATATAACAAAGCTATCATTGTGGTGCATTTGGCAGACTTTCGTGTGGTTCACTTCACCACCCTGTCCTCCTTGTTCCATTTTTACTCACCCTCCTCGTCTCTCCTTCTTCCCTCTCTCCCTCTCTCCCTTGTCCCCATCCCTTGTAGGGGTTCGTAGCATGGAAAACAAAAAAATTCTATTGCATGCAAACAAACAAGCCAAGATCTATCTACTAGATTGTAGCAACGAGTCGATAGGGGAACTCACCCTCGAAGATTCCAAAGCGGTTAACGAGAGCGGATTCTCGTGGGTGATGTAGTCGTACTCTTCCCAATCTCAAGATCGTGTAGACGATCCTTCCGGCGCCGCGTTCCGACGGCGCTCCCGCAGTCGGTCACACGTTCGATACTCGATGAAGACCTTCCTATCCCTTGTTCCAGCAGGTAGCGGAGGTTGTAGCACTCTCCTCGCGATTCCGGCAGCACGACGGCGTGGTACCGGAAGTAGAGGGGAGATCTCGCAGGGCTTCGCCTTAAGCCGGAGAGAGTATGGTGGACTATGAGAGAGGCCTCGGTGATCTAGGGTTTAGACACACCAAGCGGAAGAGGCTAGGCCGGCGGCTAGGTCTTGGGGAAGCCCAAGTCGGAGGCTAGGGTTTGTCCTAGGCGGCGGCGTCAGCAGGAGGTGGCGGCGCCGACCGCTAGGAGCTAGGGTTTGCGGGGTGCAAGTTGTGTGCTTGGAGGGGCAGCCCTGCCCCTCCTTATATAGGTGGAGGGGCGCGCCAAGGGGAGGGGAGTCCCTCCCCAACTCGGTCTCCAAGGGCCGGCGGTGGAGGGAGAGGGACTTCCTCCCCAAGTAGGTTTCCTACTCTCCCTCCACCAAACAAAATAGCCGTTTGACTTTTTCAAATTGGCGTTTGACTTTTCAAACTAGGATTTGATTTATCCCTTTATTTTGTTCAGCGATGACACCTAGTACATGATGCAACCATTCCAACTTGTAATGACACATTCACATACCCTTCCCCTCCGGAGTGCCGGACATTCTGGAACCTTCTAGAACATTCCCGATGAAAACACCAGAACCATTCTCCAACCCCGAAACAGGACTTTCCTTATATGAATCTTATTCTCCGGACCATTCCGGATCTCCTCGTGATATCCCAGATCCCATCCGAGACTCCGAACAACATTCGGTATCTTACTCATCATTCCATAACTACTCAAACAACATCGAATCCTTAAGTGTATCTCCCTACGGTTCGTGAATTATGCGGACATGATCGAGACACTTCTCCGATCAATAACCAATAGAGGAATCTGGAAATTCATATGGCTCCCACATATTTCTATGATTACTTTGCGATCGAATGAACCACTTACATACGATACCAATTTCCCTTTGTCTCACGATAGTTTACTTATCCGAGGTTTTGATCGTCGGTATCTCTGCATACCTAGTTCAACCTCGTTACCGATAAGTACTCTTTTCTCGTTCCCGTGGTATGTGATCCCTTGTGAGCCCGTCACATGCTTGCAAGCTAATTGGATGACATTCCACCGAGAGGGCCCAGAGTATATCTATCCGTCATATGGATGGACAAATCCCACTCTTGATTCATGTGTCTCAACCCATACTTTCCAAACACTCAATGCCACCTTTATAGCCACACCCAGTTACGGTGTGGTGTTTGATGTCATCAAAGCATCCTTCCGGTGATGGTGATAAACATGATCTCATGGTAGAAGGAATTAGGTTACTATGTATCAGAAAGCATATAGCAATTGAACTATTAAAATGACTTGATCTTTATGCTACGCTTATCTATAGGAGTATGTCCATCATACCATTCTCCTAATGGTATGATCTTGTTGTTAATAACATCTCAATGTTCATGATAGGGAAACCACAATCATCTATTAACCAACAAGCTAGTATTATGAAGAGGCTTTACTAGGGACTCTAATTTAGTTTACAAATCACACAATTATTAATGTTTCCTTGTTAATACTGTTATAGCATGAATGTAAACATTTATCATAAACACAAAGATATAATAATAACTACATTTATTATTGCCTCTAGGGCATATCTCCAATAGTCTCCCACTTGCACTAGAGTCAACTAATCTAGATTACATGGTAATATACCGAACACCCATGGCAGTTTGGTGTTGGTCATGTTTTGCCCTCGGGAGAGGTTTAGTCAACGGATCCGCCACATTCAGATCTGTGTGTACTTTGCAAATCTTTATGTCTCCATCTTGGACATGTTCTCGAATAGCGTGAAAACGTAGCTTGATGTGCTTCAGCTTCTTGTGTGACCTTGGTTCTTGCGCATTGGCTATGGCGCCCATGTTATCACAATAGATAGACTTTGGGTCCAGCGCACTTGGAACCACACCGAGCTCTGTAATGAACTCCTTCATACATATCGCTTCTTGTGAAGCCTCCGAAGCAGCTACGTATTCCGATTCGGTTGAAGATCTCGCCACAACGCTTTGCTTTGCACTCCTCCAGCTAACTGCTGCACCATTCAAAACAAATACGTATCCAGATTGTGATTTAGAATCTTCCGGATCAGTGTTCCAACTAGCATCGGTGTAACCATTAACAACGAGCTGTTCATCACCTCCATAAGAAAGAACCATATCCTTAGTTCTTCTCAAGTACTTAAGGATGTTTTTGACCGCTGTCCAATGATCCACTCCTGGATCACTTTGATATCTGCTAGTTAAACTAACAGCAAATGCAATGTCAGGTCTAGTACATAGCATGGCATACATTAGAGATCCTATGGCTGAGGCATAGGGAGTCTTACTCATCCTTTCTCTATCTTCTGCCGTTGCTGGACTCTGAGTTTTACTCAAGGTCGTATTGGGCAACATGGGCAAGAACCCTTTCTTGCTATCTTCCATTCCAAACCTCTTTAGAACTTTGTCCAAATATGTACTTTGTGACAATGATATTAGGCGTCTCGATCTATCTCTATAAATCTTTATGCCTAATATGTAAGCTACTTCGCCAAGATCTTTCATTGAAAAACTATTATTCAAATATTCCTTGACACTATTTAGAAGGTCTACATCATTCCCAATGAACAATATGTCATCTACATATAGTATTAAGAATGCTACAGAGCTCCCACTCACTTTCTTATAAATACAAGCTTCTCCATAAGTTTGTATAAAACCAACACTTTTTATTACCTTATCAAAATGTTGATTCCAACTTCGGGACGCTTGCTTCAATCCATATATGGACCTTTGAAGTTTGCATACCTTGTTAGCATCTTTAGGATCGACAAAACCTTTGGGTTGCATCATATACAACTCTTCATCAATGTCTCCATTGAGGAACGCTGTTTTGACATCCATCTGCCATATTTCATAATCTTAATATGCAGCGAGTGCTAACATAATCCTTACAGACTTTAGCTTCGCTACTAGTGAGAAAGTCTCATCGTAGTCAACTCCTTGAATTTGTCGAAACCCTTTTGCGACAAGTCGAGCTTTATAGACGGTTACATTACCATCAGCATCTGTTTTCTTCTTGAAAATCCATTTATTCTCGACAGCTTTCCGGCCATCTGGTAAGTCCACCAAAGTCCATACTTGGTTTTCGTACATGGATCCAATCTCGGATTTCATGGCTTCTTGCCATTTATTGGAATCTGGGCTCATCATCGCTTCCTCATATGTCTCAGGGTCATCGGTGTTGTCCACCAACATGACACTCATAACGGGATCATACCAATCAGGAGTGGCACGAGTTCTCGTTGACCTGCGAGGCTCTGTAGCAACTTCAACCGAAGTTTCATGATCATCATCATTAGCTTCCTCTCTTATTGGTGCAGGCACCCCAGGAATTTCTTCCGATGCTGCGCTACTCGCAAGTTCGAGAGAAGGTTCAACAACCTCGTCGAGTTCTACTTTCCTTCCAATCACTTCTTTCGAAAGAAATTCCTTCTCTAGAAAGGATCCATTCTTGGCAACGAAGATTTTGCCTTCGGATCTATGATAGAAGGTATACCCAATAGTTTCCTTTGGGTATCCTATGAAGACGCATTTTTCCGCTTTGGGTTCAAGCTTGTCCGGCTGTAACTTCTTTACATAGGCTTCGCAACCCCAAACTTTAAGGAACGACAATTTAGGTTTCTTCCCAAACCATAATTCATACGGTGTCGTTTCAACGGATTTAGATGGTGTCCTATTTAAAGTGAATGCGGCTATTTCTAATGCATAACCCCAAAATGATAGCGGTAAATCTGTAAGTGACATCATAGAACGAACCATATCTAAGAGAGTTCGATTACGACGTTCGGACACACCATTACGCTGTGGTGTTCCCGGCGGTGTCAATTGTGAAAGTATTCCGCACTTCTTCAAATGCTCGCCAAACTCGTAACTCAGATATTCACCTCCACGATCAGAACGTAGAAATTTAATCTTCTTGTTTCGTTGATTCTCTACCTCACTTTGAAACTCCTTAAACTTCTCTAAAGTTTCGGACTTATGTTTCATGAAATAGATATACCCATATATACTCAAGTAATCCGTGAAGGTAAGAACATAACGATAACCACCGCGCGATGCTACACTCATTGGTCCACACACATCGGTATGTATGATTTCCAATAAGTCTGTAGCTCGCTCCATCATACCAGAAAATGGAGTCTTAGTCATTTTACCCATCAGACATGCTTCACATCTTTCAAGTGATTCAAAATCAAGTGATTCAAGAAGTCCATCGGAATGGAGTTTCTTCATACGCTTCACTCCGATATGACCACGACAGTGCCACATATAGGTCGAGTTATCGCTCAATTTCAAACGTTTAGCCTCAATGTTATTAATATGTGTATTTCCACTATCGAGATTCAATAAGAATAGACCATCTATCAAAGGTGCATGTGCATAAAACATATTACTCATATAAATCGAACAACCATTATTCTCAGACTTAAACAAGTAACCGTCTCGCAATAAACAAGATCCCGATATAATGTTCATGCTCAACGCAGGCACCAAATAACAATTATTTAAATATAAAACTAATCCCGATGGTAGATGAAGAGGTAGCGTGCCGACCGCGATCACATCAACCTTTGATCCGTTTCCAACACGCATCGTCACCTCGTTCTTCGCTAGCTTCCGTTTATTCTGCAGCACCTGTTTCGAGTTACTAATATGAGCAACCGAACCAGTATCAAATACCCAGGCACTACTACGAGTACTAGTGAGATACACATCAATAACATGTATATCGGATATACCTTTCTTCTTGATGTTGTCGTTCTTCAAATCCGCCAAGTACTTTGGGCAATTCCGCTTCCAGTGACCCTCTTGCTTGCAGTAAAAACACTCAGTATCAGGCTTAGGTCCAGCCTTGGTCTTCTTTGCCGGTGTGGTAACTTTCTTACCACCCTTCTTGAAGTGTCCCTTTTGCTTAGACTTGCCTTTCTTGAATTTGGTGGTCTTGTTGACCAACAACACTTGGTGCTCTTTCTTGATCTCCACTTCTGCAGATTTCAACATGGAGAAGAGTTCTGGCAACGTCTTGTCCATGTTTTGCATATTGTAGTTCATCACAAAGTTCTTGTAACTTGGTGGTAGTGATTGGAGGACACGATGTATCCCCAAAGAATTAGGAATCACTATACCCAAACTTTGGAGTTTGTTTGCGTGCCCAGACATCTTAAGCACATGCTCACTGACGGAGCCTCCCTCTTCCATCTTGCCGTTAAAGAACTTTTTAGAAGCCTCATAACTCTCAACTGCCGCGTGAGCCTCAAATATCATTTTGAGTTCACGGAAAATATCATGTGGGTCTGAATACTCAAACCTTTTCTGAAGCTCCGATTCCAAACCATACAAGATAGCACACTGAACTGTGGAGTACTGGTTCTTTCGAGCGAGGAAAACATTCTTTACCTCATCGGTAGCATCAGCTGCAGGCGGGTCACCCAGCGGTGCATCCAGCACATAGGTCAAATTACCAGCATTGAGGACAATCCTCAAATTGCGGAACCAATCTGCGAAGTTGCTTCCATTGTTTTTCAACTTTTCTTTCTCTAGGAACGCATTAAAATTGATGGTAGGGGCCGCCATTGATCTACAACATATTTGCAATAGTTTAGACTAAGTTTATGACAAACTGAGTTCTAATTAATAGTTAAATTAATCTAGGTGAACTCCCACTCAAAACAATATCCCTCACATTGTTTTAGTGATCACACGAACCAAATCCACCACATCAAAACCGATCATCACGAGAGTTGATGTAGCTTCAATGGCGAACAATCGACATGTTCATCATATCTACTATATGATTCATGCTTTACCTTTCGGTGATCCGTGTTTCGAGACCATGTCTGTACATGCTAGGCTCGTCAAGATCAAACCTTATCTTCGGCATGAGCAAAACTGGCTTGCTCACGTTGTATACACATGCAGAATCTAACACACCCGATCATCACGTGGTGCTTCGAAACAACAAGCTTTAGCAACGGTGCTAACTAAGGATGAACACTTTAAAACTTGAAATTTGTGTGCTTGAGGGATCATCTTATAATGCTACCGTCGTTAACTAAGCAATACAAGATGCATAAAGGATTAACATCACATGCAATTCATAATATGTGATATGATATGGCCTTTCTTCTTTGTGCTTCCGATCTCCATCTTCAAGCACGAACATGATCTCCATCATCACCGGCATTGCATCAAGGTCAATGACGCTGCTCCATGGTTGTCGTCCACAAGCTTCAACTATTACAACTACTTTGAATAGACACGCGGGTCTTAACAGAAATTAAAGACAACCATATGGCTCCTGCCGGTTGCCAACTTACAATAAGGAACATTGCATACATCAAATATAATCACAATCATGGCCATATCACATCACAGCATACCCCTGCAAAACAAAGTTAGACGCCTCTAATTTTCTTTGCATATTTTACGTGGTTTGGGGCTTTCAATAAGTGTCGCTCTAACAAGAACCACAACGTTGATGCTAGAACTATCAAGTGCCCGTTGTAAATTGGATCTTACTATAATGGGAGAGACAAACACCCGCAAAGCCACTTATTATGCAATACAAGTTGCATGTTTAGCGTGGAGCAAGTCTCATGAACGATGTCATGTAAGGTTAGCCCGGGCCGCTTCATCCCATCATACCGCAAGATGCAAAGTACACAAGAAGCAATTGATAATAAAAGTACCATCGCCCACAATGACCATTGTGTTCTACTCGTGCAACAGATATACATATAGACACGGCTCTGATACCACTGTAGGGGTTCGTAGAATGGAAAACAAAAAATTTCTATCGCATGCAAACAAACAAGCCAAGATCTATCTACTAGATTGTAGCAACGAGTCGATAGGGGAACTCACCCTCGAAGATTCCAAAGTGGTTAACGAGAGCGGATTCTCGTGGGTGATGTAGTCGTACTCTTCCCGATCTCAAGATCGTGTAGACGATCCGTCCGGCGCCGCGTTCCGGCAGCGCTCCCGCAGTCGGTCACACGTTTGGTACTCGATGAATACCTTCCTCTCCCTTGTTTCAGCTGGCAGCGGAGGTTGTAGCACTCTCCTCGCGATTCCGGCAGCATGACGGCGTGGTATCGGAAGTAGAGGGGAGATCTCGCAGGGCTTCGCCTTAAGCCGGAGCGAGTATGGTGGACTATGAGAGAGGCCTCGGTGATCTAGGGTTTAGACACACAAAGGGGAAGAGGCTAGGCCGGTGGCTAGGGCTTGGGGAAGCCCAAGTCGGCGGCTAGGGTTTGCCCTAGGCGGCGGCAGCAGGAGGTGGCGGCGCCGGCGGCTAGGAGCTAGGGTTTGCGGGGTGCAAGTTGTGTGCTTGGAGGGGCAGCCCTGCCCCTCCTTATATAGGTGGAGGGGAGCGCCAAGGGGAGGGGAGTCCCTCCCCAACTCGGTCTCCAAAGGCCGGCGGTGGAGGGAGAGGGGCTTCCTCCGCAAGTAGGTTTCCTACTCTCCCTCCACCAAACAAAATAGCCGTTTGACTTTTTCAAATTGGCGTTTGACTTTTCAAACTAGGATTTGATTTATCCCTTTACTTTGTTCAGCGATGACACCTAGTACATGATGCAAACATTCCAACTTGTAATGACACATTCACGTACCCTTCCCCTCCGGAGTGCCAGACATTCCGGAACCTTTTAGAACATTCCCGATGAAAACACCGGAACCATTATCCAACCCCGAAACAGGACTTTCCTTATATGAATCTTATTCTCCGGACCATTTCGGATCTCCTCGTGATATCCCGGATCCCATCCGAGACTCCGAACAACATTCGGTCTCTTACTCATCATTCCATAACTACTCAAACAACATCGAATCCTTAAGTGTGTCTCCCTACGGTTCGTGAATTATGCGATCAATAACCAATCAATAACCAATAGAGGAATCTGGAAATTCATATGGATCCCACATATTTCTACGATTACTTTGCGATCGAATGAACCACTTACATACGATACCAATTTCCTTTTGGCTCACGATAGTTTACTTATCCGAGGTTTTGATCGTCGGTATCTCTGCATACCTAGTTCAACCTCGTTACCGATAAGTACTCTTTTCTCGTTCCCGTGGTATGTGATCCCTTGTGAGCCAGTCACATGCTTGCAAGCTAATTGGATGACATTCCACCGAGAGGGCCCAGAGTATATCTATCCGTCATATGGATGGACAAATCCCACTCTTGATTCATGTGTCTCAACCCATACTTTCCAAACACTCAATGCCACCTTTATAGCCACCCAGTTACGGTGTGGTGTTTGATGTCATCAAAGCATCCTTCTGGTGATGGTGATAAAAATGATCTCATGGTCGAAGGAATTAGGTTACTATGTATCAGAAAGCATATTGCAATTGAACTATTAAAATGACTTGATCTTTATGCTACGCTTATCTATAGGAGTATGTCCATCATACCATTCTCCTAATGATATGATCTTGTTGTTAATAACATCTCAATGTTCATGATAGGGAAACCACAATCATCTATTAACCAACAAGCTAGTATTATGAATAGGCTTTACTAGGGACTCTAATTTAGTTTACAAATCACACAAGTATTAATGTTTCCTTGTTAATACTGTTATAGCATGAATGTAAACATTTATCATAAACACAAAGATATAATAATAACTACATTTATTATTGCCTCTAGGGCATATCTCCAACATCCCTATGGCCCTCCTTGTTCCCTTTCTTGCTATCTACAACCCTCTCATATGTCCAAACCATTTCCATGCATGCCTGTATTTTTTCCGAAATGGAGGCATAGTTCCAGCCTCTGCATCAACAGATGCATGTGGCCTTTTTTATTACTTTATTAGCTCTCAGTGCTTACAAAAGATTACATCACGGGTCATACATGGTCGATACATGTAGCAACTATTTAAAAAGAGTTATAACATGAAGAGGATCTGCATCAATATGCTATGCTATGATCAAAACGCTAGCTGGACCGACTGTACAAATCTCGTGCAACCATTTCCAATCGGTTGCACCCAATATTCATAGTTTGATGATTGTCTGTTGATTGCACGTAGTACCACATACGGATCCAGAGGATATCCATGACCTGCATAAAAGAAGATGATTTGGTATTGTTAAATATATAATCATTTCGAATGTTCCATATGGCCCAAAGTACAATGCAAACCCCTACTCGGATGTGTACTTCGTCATTTTTTCAACAACCCTTATCCAATTTCCAAAAAAAAATCGTTATATTACTTGAGGTATTAAGTTGAATGCCATATGAACAATATGCCAAGTAATTTTTGCAAGGGGGCATGCGATGAATAATTGTTGAATTGCCTTCTCTTGATCACAAAAACAACATTTTGTGTTACCATGCCAATTCTTTTTGGCCAAATTATCTTTTGTAAGCAACACTTTCGGTAAAGGAACCACATAAAAATCCTGATCTTAAGTGGTACCTTGATTTTCCAAATATATTTGAGTAAAAAGTAGTATTGTAATTCATGTAATATAGATACATGATTTTAACCATAAAAAATCCGGATATAGTTAGCTTCCAAGCAAAATCATCTGGCTGATAAGATAGGCAAACATCCATTAGCCTTTGGACTAGATGCAACCTTCTGGTCTATTTGTTACACGTTAGAGCCCGTATAAATGATATATTCAAAGGGACATGGGACATAACTTGAGCCACTATGGCTTCTTTTCATTGTACAATGTTATATAAAGACGGATATTAAAGAGATAGTGTCATATATCCAAGCCAAGTGTCTTACCAAAAAACGAGTTTGTTCACCCTTTTTTATACGAAAGAACCTTGCACACCTGGATGGATGACACGCGAGCATTCTATCTGTAAGACTAGAATGGATATTAGGATGAAAACAAATTGATGTAGTTTTAATAATGGAAGGGTTTTTATCTCGGCACCTGCAACAAGTAATGGAAGGATTCCAGCAGGAAATAAAACTAAAGAATGGTACGCCTATTTTATTTTCTTGTATATGATCAAATATTTAGTACTCCCTCCATATTGAATTAGATGTCACAAATTTGCCTAGATTCGTACGTATGTAGACACGTTTTAATTACCGCGTTTTAATTAGTATACAAATTCGCATGGATTTGGAAAAATCTCCGACATCTAATTTGATTCGGAGGGAGTAGTTATATTATTATAGAGGGAAAATAATATAGTAATCATGCGCAATACAATTGTCAACAACATTTATCGATGCACATTACTGCAGACTGACATGGATCATGCCTATGCTCTACATTTTGTTGAATTACACATTTGATTATGGTTATAGTCATCCCCATATTTGGGAATTTTTATCAAACATGAAAATTTTATCTACCTTGGGTTTTAAAACCAAATTTTCTCGTGAACATTGAATTTCATTAATTTCTTGTGACATGAACCTAACAAAGAAATTATACATGGGATAGGAGCAACTATATGTTGCATGGCATAACAATATAATCTAAATCGCACTAATTATTGTATAACTGTTATCTATCTAGATAATACATTATTAAACAAATATGTTTTATATTGTTATAACATTTAATTTTTTTGTCTTTCGTCAACTGTTATGGAGGTGGATAAATTATCTATAGTCACCAACAAGTGCATATCCACATGCTAGCTCTTTTGGGAAGAACGTTGGTTTATTAGTTTTTAGTAACATATGTGCGTGCATATGTTGTTCTCATGTGATTGTGATTTTTCTAGAGTAAGATATATATAGGAACACATAAGAATAGGAAACCTGAAAGCTAGCAATACAAGAGTTTTGTATATATAGCTAGACTACAATTGATAATATGTAATATCTAGAATATAACATATTATTCGTTGCAAACTACATTACAGTTGATAACGAGCAACAGTATGCCTTGGTACTTTTCTAGTGTCTCGAATAGCTATGTCCTATGTGTACACGACCAGGAGAGCCATTTGCCGAGACTTAGCTACATTTTGTGGCACATATATATATAAGTGATCCCACATGGCCATGTGATGCATTGTAGTAAATCTTCAAAGTTAAAAATAGCTTGCTTGTTTGTAGCATTCCATTGAACATTTTATTTTTCGACAATAAAGTTCACTTTATCAATCGTTCCCTAGGGATTTATTGTTGATTTTAGTATTTCTTAAACTATATTTTAAATAATTTAACTATTTTTACTCGCTTTACTGCTTCTCATGCTCATAATGATCAAACAATGTGTTATTTCCAACAAACTCTGCTAGTCATTGACCTTTTATAATAAGTTATTAAATATTTTGTGAGTACTAACTTGAATGTGTGCTACTTAGCTTTCAATATTATAGCCATTAGATAAATACAAAACCTTTTTTGGGATATATATATAGTTTATATATGTTATGTCAGAGACATGGCATCGATATTTTCTCCTTATCAGATAGTTTGTTGCTTTTATGTATTAAATTATGATACCAACCTTCTTAGTAATAGATGAAGTAGTTTAGTTCTAGGTTACCATTTTCATAATTTGTAAAGAATTAATTTTTTATGCACATTAAAGAATCATTTGCATTCACTTCATCAATCTATTCAGAAGTGCTTTTGTTTTCTCTTGTTATATGTCGCTTCCATTTTTTAAGAATATGTGTTATTCCTATTCTTGATGTTTTACTTATCAACATGGATTTTCCCAGTAAACTTATCGATGTAATAAAATCTGTAGTTTTGTCACCAAGTAGTGTATTATGTACAAATTTAATTATGCTGGATAGTTTTCTAAGTTTATGATCTAGACACACTAGCTATTTTCCCCATGTTTACCACATGATATTCTTTTGATCACATTAAATTATTTATTATCTCTTACCTAGTTTAGTCACTAATCTGTATATTATAATTTATCCATACAGATATGAATAAAACACTAAATGCTAAAGTCAATCATCTCGAACTTATTCTTGGTGAGAGTATGGGCTCTCATGTGCCAAACAGCTCATTCCAAGAGAGGAGCCCCCAAGTAATGCAATCGGAGCATCCAAGAAAACATAATCATCAGCTAGCTCAGATCCAGCAAGAGAAGGAACTACAGGAGCTTGACAATTTTATCAAGAAATAGATATTACAAGGAAATTTTGCTTGAGATGCTCAAGTTGAAAATCAACTTATTATACAATAGCACTAGTGGAATAATCCATCATTTTTGATGTGTCATCGTGCAAAACATATTGTGTCAAATGTTTCTTAATATATTTTACCATACTTGGAGGGAGATTGGATTATGTATGGTCATGTCTTTACAATATAACTTTGTGCTAGAATAATATATGTCAAGCTAATTTTCTTATTACCATTTTTATGGTTTTTTTTATCATTTCTCCTTGTTGGATTGAGGACCAATATGCTATACGAGATCCTATCTATTCCCACATCAGCATGATGATTAAGAAGATCATTTAAGGACATGCTAGATAAGCTCATTGATAAGGAAGGATGATACTAGATAGATGATGTTGTTTAACAGTACGGTTACAAATGTACGATGTTGTTTAGTGGGATATAGTTAATGGCATATTCAGGGTGTATGCGTGTTCTTAAATAAGACTAAGGTACTGAACACAACATGAAGAATGCTTAACAATATGGTTACAAATATATGATGTTTTAATGGGATATGGTTAACGACATATTCAGGGTGTGTGTGTGCGCGCGCTTAAATAAGACTAATGTAGTAACCACAACAGGGAGAATGATTTTTTCTCTATCATGGAGCACCATGAGCGGCGACATCGCGGGAAACAATAGATCAAAGTGGAAGGTAGGTTAGGAAGCGGTTTCCATGTCTCGAGCAGTGTGGATAAGTGCAGCATACAACTACTAACTTAAACCAATGGATCTATTTAGTAAATGTTCGCTAACTCTTATATCAAAACACTATAAGTACTTAAGAAATTCATAAACCAATGTCTTTTACAGTTTATAACCCGCTCTGAGAGAACATGATCCGTTTTAGACGCGCTAAGACTAAAGATTCCACCACATGTGTTTCTACGATAAGAGAGAACCTGATCCATTTTAGACTGCCTGGTATTCAACGCCCAATGATGACCCACAAGTATAGGGGTGTATCGTAGTACTTTTGATAGATAGGAGTGTCGATCCCAACAAGGAGCAGAACCTGTTGACTAGTGGTTTGGAGCAGGAAATCTCTATAAATACTTAGCAAACGGATTTTTAGGGGTTTTTGATAAATCAAGGTAATAAAGTGCAAGTAAATAAAGACAACAAATAAATGTAGCAAGTGGCCCAATCATTTTTAGTAGTGGATAAGCCGGTGGAAATACTTATGAGGATCAAACGTTCTCGAGGACACATGGGAATACTGTCAAGTGCTTTCGTTTCATATAGTTGATTAATCTTCTCTGGTTTTATAAGTGTTGTGTGGGTGAACCTATGCTAATGTACCGACCTTACTCGGACTAATACATACTTGTGATTAAACCCCTTGCAAGCATCCGCAACTACAAAAAGTAATTAAGATAAAAACCTAACCACATCCTTAAACTCTGAGATCCTACACTCCCTTGTGCAAAAGGTTTCCTAACGGGGGTTCAGGTTTCTGTCACTCCAGAAACCCCACAATTAGTAGCCAAATACACAATACATTCCCCTAGGCCCATAAATGGTGAAGTATCATGTAGTCGATGTTCACATGACACCACTAGAAGAATAGCACCACAACTTAAATATTAAACCATTGAATAATACCTCAACAAAATTCCACTACTAATAACATGACTTCTCCCATGTCCTCAAGAACTAAACAAACTACTCATGAGACATCATATGAATCAAGATCAGAGATGATATGATGATGGATAGCAATCTGAACATAAACAATAATTCAATGGTTCCACTCACAACCATCAACTACAATAGTAATTAACACCGAGAAAGTTCCGCTAAGAACTATGCAAGATTCAACACAATTGTTACAGCGGGATGGAGTGGTGATGATGGTGCTGGTGGAGATGATGGTGTGGATGATGATGATGATCCCGATGAAGCTAGCCTGATGATGGTGTTGATGGCGACGATCTCCCTTCTCCGGGAAGGAATTTCCCTGGCAGAAATCTGTCTACCAGAGAGCTCTTTCTCTCTCGGTTGTTTTCGCCCGCAGAGGCGGCAGAATCTTTCTATGGTCGCTCCCCCCAACTTTAGGGTTTCTAGGAGAAGATATAGGCTAGAGGGCGGAGCCAGAGGTGGGCCAGGGTGGCTACCCCCCTGTAGGCGTGGCCCTGGGTGGACGACGCCTGGGGGTGTGGGCCCCCTGTGGCCTAACTCCACCTCCCCTTCTAGCATACTTCGTCTTTTGGGAAAATATAATTTTCTGTATTTTTTCTGGTATTTTTCTGATCTTCGCGAAATTGCATCAAAACACCGCTTTTTCCGTCAGAATCCTGACTCCGGCAGTTCATCCTCCAAGAATCATCCAACATGCAAAAAATAGATGAAATAACATAAGTAACACCTCTTAATATGAAAATACATCAATGAATATAAGCAATTTATGATATCAAATAGTGATGCAAATTGGACGTATCAACTCCCCCCAAGCTTAGACCGCGCTTGTCCCCAAGCGACAACTGAGCTCAGTAAACATGTCCACAGGTTTATGAAGTGAAGTGTCAATAAAAAGAATACAGACAAGAAGCATCACACTTACCAATACACAACTCATAAAATAAAGCAACTCACCATTATATAACTTAACTTGCAACAAGTATGGGAGCCACAATAAAGATGCATAAAGATAAATCATAATTGGGAATGGCAAACTTTGATCTTGGTCAGAGAACAGTTGGTAAACAGTTTTCAAGAAAATATTTTTGTAAATAAGTTTATAATAGGAGTACTCCTTGCTCAAACATAAAATGTTTTTCACAATGATGGCTTTCAAAGTAATACTCATTTAGATAAGAGTTTTGTGCAAAACAAGGAAGATAAGTAACATGATTGAATAAATCACCATATGAATGATTGAAACACAACAACTCAAATGCTTGCTGGAGATAGAGAGGAATAGGTTTACTGACTCAACTAAGAAGTAAAAGAAAGGACCTTCACAGAGGGAAGCAGGGATTTCAAGTTCATAAAGAGCTTTCAAAATATTATGGTACTTACTAGCTTTGAGCTCTCATTGCCCCTATCATAAGCATCTTGAGGTGATTAAGGTTAAAGTGAACAAATATGGAGTATATGCTTGATGAAATATAAGTTGGCAATCTCATGTCCCTTGAGTACGAGGGCCGCTCCTCATGCTACTCAACTTTAGTTACCGGTAAGTTCTTGTCATAGTAAGTACATATGTATCATAGAGAACAGCCAACGGGGTACCCCTTGCACATGATACAGGAGCTATCCCATATCAAAATGATAAGGCAAGCAGACAATGAGCATCTCAGCAATCTCTTATTTACCATATGACATGCTATAAACTATTAGCAAGCTAGAGCTAATAATAGAAAAGCAAGAACTACTGAGCATCCATAATGACATGCACCTTTGTCACATCCCAAAATTTTCCAAATTTTGAAATGTGAAAAAATAAATAAACAAAAGAAATAATTGTTTAGGGTGAAAAGAAACTTTTTGCTTCTAAATGGAAACATCAAAACCCTTCTTGAACAAAATTTGATGAAAAGGGAATCCAGCAAAATTTCAAACAAGTGAAATGCATTCATCAACGAATGTATCTTGAAATTTAAACATTTGGAAAAGTTAAACCAAAACCCTAAAACCCTAATGAAAGAAATCATTTCCAAGATCTCTCTAAGACTATAGATTTGATCCATATAAAAATTTAGCAACAAACATTTATAAATGATAAAAAATGATAAATAAAAATATTATAAAACCATAGAAATTGGTTTCATTTAATTTGGAGCCATGGATAAAAACTTATGAATTTAATAAGGTTAAAGGAAATAATTTCCAAAGCTAATAAAGCTCCTATATAAAATCCATACCAAATTGTGAGCAAAGTAATCCTAAAAGGATGTAAAAATATAAACAAATATTAAATAAAATTATACAAATTGGAATCACCGATTTTGGATCTATAAATAAAAATATATGGATTTTATAAGATCAAGAAATAAATAAATAAATAAATAAATAAGGGATAGTTAAAAGCCAAATTAAATCTTGGTTAAATCCATAAGCAATTGGAATAAAGATAATCCAAATAAAATAAAGGGATAAAGGTTATTCAATTAAAATTATATGGACCATAACTAAATTCAATTCTATTTGAATGAAGACAAAAATCCCTAATATAAATGATAAAATAAATCATGGGAAAAATAAATGAAATTACCAAAGTGGATTAAAATTTATCCAATTAACTTAAAAAGAATAAAAGAATAATTAAAAAGAATAACATGGATTGGAACCATATTTAAAATCTTATTTAAATAAAGACAAAATGTCTATTTTAAATAAATAATAAACCCTAAGAGAATATAAGAAAATATTCTAAAATGCGTTATTTAAATACAATAATAAACAGTATTAAAAGCATACTGAAAGTTTGGAAAAGTTATAAATTCAAATGGGTGTTTGAATTATTTGAACAAAATGAAAACAGAAAAAGAAAAAGATTCAGAAAGAAAAAAACAAGAAAACAACCAGCCCAGCACCCTTGGCCCAGCAAAGCCCAGCAGGCCCAGCACAGCCACCTCTCTCTATCCCGCGAACCGTTTTTATCACCCGCAGATCTACCCACTCGCCCACTGACAGAGAGACCCCACTATACTCCTCAGCTCGCTGAATCCGCGACCCTACTTCGCCACCTCATCATCGTCTACCCCGAGACCCGTTCCCCCTCTCCCTCACTGCCGTTCTCTGCCGTTAAATCCTCGCGTTAATTCGCGTTAATGGCCGCGTGATTCTCGCCCGTGACCTTGCCCTCTTAAAATCCATCGTCCCCTCTCTCTTTCCCCTAGACGCCATTCCCTCTCCACCTCCAGGCTATTCCAATTCGAGCCTGAAACCACCTCTGCTCCGTCGAGCTGCAGCGCCGATTCCGGCCAACTCCGGTCACCTCTCCGCTCCCAGTACCCACTAGCTTGCTCCCCATATCCTTACGCATCTGCCCATACCTTCAGCTCACCCGCGCGCGCCCCAGAGGTTCGGCAACATCGACGACTGAGCGCCACCGTCACCTGCCCCGACTCCGACGATCTTCCGCGGTAAACCCTGAGCGCCCCTCCTCTCTGGTTGATGCCCCTACAAACTTCTCTATCTCGCGCATCTTCCTGAATTGTTATCTTGCCTTCCCGTGGTTTGTAGCCTCGATTCCGACTAGAACCGAGCGCACCCGACGGCAACAGGAAGTCCAGCGAGCAATCAACGTCACTTCCGTGCTCGCCCTGCCCTACTGCGACCACCCCGAGAATCATCACTCCACGGAGAACCCAGTGAGACCCTTTACCCTCTCTCTTGTTTCCTATTTTGGCTGGAACCACCGCGAGCAGAGCGTCCCGCCGCTCGCCGCTGCCCAGCGCCGCTCATCTTTGGTTGACGTGCTCTGAGCCGTTGGATTTTGATCCAGTGGATGCGATAGATTGCTTAAGCGAACAAGTATGAGCTAATCTACACCGTGCGATCTAAATGAGATCATGCGGTTCACGCAACGTGATCCGCGCGAACCGGTACGCGCTAGTAAGAACACGCCACGTGGCCAGCCTTTTGTTTTAAAAACAGAAACTTTTCTATTAGATGAATGATTTTATAAAATTCATAACTATTGTTCTACTTGGCCAAAGTTTACAAATTTTATATCAATGGAATCACAAAAATGCATAATTTTCAACCATGCCCTTAGTTTAGTATTTTGCTTCTGGAAAATTGGTTGTTTTTACAGAAACATTTCTAGGCTTATTTTGAGTATAAAAATTATTCTAGAAATGATTTTTGAGTAAAATCTTTTGCAAATGTTTTGTTTTGAACCTACTGACCATAAAAACCAAATTTTGGATTTAAAATTATATTTTGTGACAGTAAGGAATTATTCCTTGAATAAAAGCATTTCTAGTAAAATAAAAATGTTACTTTTATTTAAAAAAGGATTTTTAAGTGAAACCTTTTATAAATGGATTTGTTTTAAACACTTTGACCAGAAACACTACCATTTGTGTTTAAAAATATATTTGTCAAACACTAGAGAATTATTCCTTTGACTAAAATCATTTCTATCAAAACAAAAATGATTTAAATGGCCCATTTTCACTAACTTGATTTCAAATGATTTTTTGCCACTTTTATAAATGACCAATAGGTGTTTTAAAATGTTTATAACATTATTATAAACCACTTTTCCAATAAAACAATCTTTTGCATGCTTGCATGCATTGTTTTGTTTTCATTATTTTATGTGGTGAAATTGTTTGAATGCTAGATTGAATTTGTGCCTTGATTGAATTGTAGTGAACTTTGAAGAGTGTGACATTTGCAAGATCAAGGAGTGAACATATATTCTCTACTAAAAAGGAAAGTGGTGCTTCATACATTTTGTACTATTATTTTCACTATGCATTAGTGATATTTTGAGTAGGACTTACATGGAAATTTTCTAAGTATAAGCTATGCCATGGGAAATCCTATATGATGTCTTAGTAGAATTATCCTAAGTTAGGAAACTTGCCATGTTATCATGCTTAGCTTAGCTAATAGAAAACAAGGGTGGATTATACTCATGCTATGAAATATTTCTAAGTCAATGACTTGTGTTTTGTTTAGTAAAACAACTATGTGAATGAATCACCTGTGTGGAATGGTAATTGCTTGGATGGATTTTTGTTGAGTGGTTACCAGGGCCCCATTTTCATGGCCTACCCTGTGTATCTGACTTGTGGAATGCCACCCAGGAACAAAGAGATTTGAGATGTCAAATGTTGAAAAGCTTCAAGTGCAGCCACATGGCATTATGGGCTCTGCCTGGACCATATAAATTGCAATAACTTAGGCAGATGGACAGTTGGTGGTAGGGGTGATAGGATGGAGCTCATCCATTTGGTCTAAGGGAAGGCTTCTGAAAGATCTTGTCTCGATGCATGTTGAGTCTTGTGGGGAAAATGCACCACCTCTCAAGAGAGTAAAATCTAAGTACTTAGCCGTGCCCCCGGAAATGGACAATTTGAGCATCAAGACATGGAAGCTATCAAGGATCTCCTCATCCCAATTTCTAAGTTAAAAATTTGTGGTTCAACAAGGGGAAAGGTTCACCAATGTTCATTGGTGGTTCCTTGGGAGTTTTTGTTAAACAAAAACTTAGTGTTTTCAAATGATAAGGAAAATCTATTTTGAGCAAAGCAAGCCTAAGCTCAACTTAGCCAAATGCATATAGATGATAGATACCACTACTCTACCATAGTATCACTTGCCAATACAATTCAAATGTATTGACCCTTGTGGCTGTAACTTATTATGTTGCATGTTTGTTTGATGTTAGTGAAGTGTGTTGATTAGGATTACAAGTCTAAAACCAACATGATTGCCTGTGGCACTTTGAAGATGAAGGACTCCATGTTACTTAGTTATATTTGCTGCATTGTAATGAGATAGAAAAATGAGCTATGTAAGATGTAATGAATTATTTTATTCCTCGTTATAAAGTTGTATTATGACCTTTGTTTCTTGATATTACATCTTAAACTGTGGATGCTAGCTATTGATCCAGGGACTAGCATTGTAAACACAGGGATCTCTACCTTATCAGGTTGGGACCTCTACAACCTTACATAAAAAGGCTAAGCATGCTCACTATGAAGAGTATATGTACAAGAATGAAACAAATAGAGTTTGTTACCAGCCTCTTACCACACCTCGAGTTGTATTAATCTTCATTATTACCCTTTACTTGTGTGACTTGAATAATTAACATGAAACCAAAATCCACTGAGGACGGCTAAACCCTGCAAAGAACTCACAAAACCAGAGAAGAACAACAAATGTTTTTGGTGTTTTCGATTTTTGTAGAAACAAGAAAACAAAGAAAAACCAAACAAAAAAATCAAACCAAACAAAGGAAAATAAAACCAAAAACAAAAACTAAGACGCTCCAAGAACAACACAATTGTGCATGAAACAAAAAAAAGAAGTGTCTAAAAAGACCTGAGATTTTTATTGATGAAGAAGGGGATGCCTTGGGCACCCCCAAGATTTGACGCTTGTACCTCTTAAATATATCTTGGGGTGACACGGGGTGGCCCCCCAAGCTTGAGCTTTTGTCCATTCTTCATCTCATTACATCATTCTCTCTCTACACCTGAAATTTTTCCTTCATACAAAACTTCACACAATCTTCATTAGCAACAATAGTGTATTCAAAAGATAATAGACCTTCGGGTTTAGCTTTGGAACAGCAAAACTTTCCACTGAAACACAAGCTACTGTAGCAAATCCTTCAAAAAATCTTAATTCCCCAAAAGAGAACTCAAAAAGGAGTCAATAAGAAGCAAATGCAAATAATGGCAGAAATCTGTCAAAACAGACCAGCAGGTAGAAAACGATTTTTTCGAAACTCTTCTGATGCTCAAATAAAAAATTGTTCAACTAACGAAACTTCGCTAACATACTAGGGGATTTATTTGTAAATTTTCAACTCAATCCGACTTACAGAGACCCCTCAAATTTTTTTATGGTGGGGGACAAAAATCTGTTTCGGGACAGCAACTCCCCAAATCTTACTTCCCTCTCATTAGAGGTCAATCTTGGCACAAAAATCAAACAAAAAGGATAAGGAGAGGTCATTACTGAAGTAATAACTTCGAAGACTCAAGGAAACTCTTAGGTTATCTCCCAACAAGTATTTTTCTTTAACGCCTTTAAGTTAGGCACGACGAAGAGCAAATATTGGAAAGGAGAAAAATAAAGGAAAGCAGGTATAACCATAGTGAAAACATTATTTTGTTCATTAAAATCCATTTGTTAATAAGTTTGACCAAGTCTTATTACAAAACAATCTAGTATTAAGCAAAACTTTGTATTCCACAAGGTTATTATGTTACCTCATACTTGATAGCAATGGTCCCAATCATAATAGTTTCAAAATTTTCTTGTGGAATGGGACAATATATTTCTCCCACCTTGATACTCTCAACATTTTCAATGGAATTCAGGCAATAGCTCTTAACAACCTTCTTGGGGAATAAATAGTGTGCTCTTTGTTATTAATATTGAATGTTACTTTTCCTTGATTGCAATTTATGACCGCACCTGCAGTATTAAGAAAAGGTCTCCCAAGAATAATAGACATATTATCATCTTCGGGCATTTCAAGCACAACAAAATCAGTTAGAACCATGCAGTTATGAGCAACTTGAACAGGAACATCCTCGCATATACCAACATAAATAGTAGTTGACTTATCAGCCATTTTCAAAGAAATATCAGTTGGTATCAACTTTTCTAGCCGGAGTCTCTTATAGAGAGAAAAAGTCATAACACTAACTCTAGCTCCCAAGTCACATAAAGCGGTTCTAACATAATTATTCTTAATAGAGCAAGGAATAGTTGGTATGACTGGATCACCAAGTTTCTTTGGAACCTTACCATTGAAGGAATAATTAGCAAGTAGAGTAGAAATCTCCTCATTACGAATCTTCCTTTTATTAGAGACAATATCCTTCATATACTTTGAATAAGGAGGCAACTTAATAGAATCAGTCAAAGGAATTTCCAAGAACAAAGGCTTCATCCACTCACAAAACTTGTTGTAGTGTTCTTCCTCCTTTGACTTATGTTTCTTACGTGGAAAAGGCATAGGTTTCTGCACCCAAGGTTCTCTCTCTTTACCATGTCTATTAGCAATAAAATCTTCCTTTGTGTACCTAGTGTTCTTAGTGTGCTTCTCAGGTTCTTCCTCACCTTCCTCCTTATCAAGAGACTCATTTGTATCATTACCACTCTCAGTTTTAGCATCAGAGACAGATATACTATTAGGATCTACAACAGGTTCAAGTGGTTCCTCAACTATCTTATGTTTCTTTTTCTTTCTCTTACGAGGGCTACCACTATCCTCACCTTGTTGGGAATCCTGCTCAATTCTTTTAGGATGTCCTTCAGGATATAAAGGATCTTGAGTAGCTATACCACTCCTAGTTCTAATTCCATAAGCATGTTTATCTCCTGAAGCATTAACTAGCATATCCTTTTGTACCTTAGCAAGTTGATCAAGTTGGGTTTGAACCATTTGAAAGTTTTTAAAAAGCATTTTAATGTCATTAGAAGTTCTTTCCACAATATCTTTCAATTCATGGATAGCTCTAGAGTTTTCCAATAAATGATCCTAAACTTGTTTATTAAAATGACCTTGTTTAATAATAAAAATGTCAAGTTCCTCTAAGCATTGATCAAGAGGCTTACTATAAGGAATATCACCTTCATCAAAGTGTTGGAGAGAGTGTACCTCAATAGTGGATGAGTGGGGAATTGGCTTACATAATTCTTCTATAGGAGGTAGATTCTTCACATCTTCAGCTCTAATACCTTTCTCCTTTAGACACTTCTTAGCTTCCTTCATCACTTTTTTTTAGGGTAAAACAGTAGGGTAAAAAACCCCACTGCAATTTTTATATATTATAGAGAGTTACAAAAGAATATTTACAAACTCATTCCACCTCAAAGAAGAGGGATAACATTCTAAGCAGCTATCTCCTGTCTAAATTAATTTCAATCCAATCTTTGAGGCCCTGATAATACTTCTTCTTAATTCTATACAGGACCCATCTTAATTCCTGGGCTACAATAGCCTTCCAATCCTCAATCGAAGCATGCAGGTTATTGAAGATTTCATTATTTCTGCAAATCCAAAGGCCCCAAGCTCCAAGTATAAGAATTTCCATTGCAAAAGGGACATTAAGATCTTTTTTAATACTGGCTAAAGCTTCAAAAAGATTTTGATCAGCCACATGGACCTGCGAAATTTCGGCCCAACAAGCTCTTGCAAAAGGGCATTCCCAAAATAAGTGTAGGATGGTTTCTTCACTGATGCAGCCATGGAACACACATTCATAAGATTCCAGAGAAAAACATTTCCTTTTCAGCAGGTTTCTTGTGTTAAGCCTATCAAGCAGTAAGAGCCAGAAGATTCCTTCATCACTTCATCATTTAATGCAATAACTCCCCTCTTTTTGTTGTTGGTGTTGGAACTGGTTCAGGAATAACTGGTTTAGGAGTAATAGGCTTAGGTGTATTCAGCTCAGTTGAAGTCCAATCATCATAATTCTTGCTTATCTTAGTCATTAATTCTTCAGCATCTGTAGGAGTCCTTTTCCTGAAAACACAATCAGCAAAGCTATCTAGGTAGGTCCTAGAATCATCAGTTAGTCCATTATAATAAATATCAAGAAGCTCATTCTTAGGTAATGGACATCCAAGATGTGCATGAATCAAGGCACAGAACCTTGTCCATGACTCTGGCAATTTCTCATCTTCTCCCTGTTTAAAATCAAAAAGTCTCTGCAAAGCAGCATGTCTAGCACTGGGAGGAAAATATTTCTGGAAGAAAGAAGCAATCAAGCAATCAGGGCTATCAATGGAACTTGGAGGTAATCTATTAAACCAAGCCCTTATCTTCTCTTTTTTGTGAAAAAGGGAAGATCTTAGTAACAAAGTACTTGCGCATCTTAAAATCATCAGAGAATAAAGCACTCATAGTATAAAGCTCATTCATATGAGCCACAACACTCTCATTTTCAGTCCCATAAAAAGGTTCTTTCTCAACAATATCTAAATAAGATAAATCAAGAGAGAAATCATAATCTTCATCTTTAATATCTATGGGAGAAGTGGCAAACTTAGGATCAGAGGACATCTTAGGCATAATAGTACGTCTAGCAAGGAGACTCTTAATAGCACTAGTACCATGTGTGTTTCGGCACTCTTCAACGAAATCATCAGTGAACTCAATGTAACCATCATTAATATCATAACTATCACTAGGCTCAGGTGAGCTAACAGGTGTAACAGTGTCTTCACTAGGACTTTTGGTATTTCCTAGACCAGCCATAGTAGCATCTAGAAAAGGACCTAATGAACCACTCGCATCAAGCATAGTAGAAGTAACATCATGTGTATCAAAACTAGTTTCAGACTTAGCAGTAGTAGCAGTGTGTGTAGCATGTGTATGTGGTGGTGGTGTAACAAGCTTGCTTATAACAGATGGTGAATCAAGAGCAGCAGAGGTGTTTAGGACTGTACCTCTTCTTGTAGTGGATGGTAAAATAGGGAACTTTCCATCACGAGACTTCCCCATGATGAAAGGAGTAGCAATGAACAATAATAGATCCAAGTGAACTTACAAATAAAGCTATGCTCCTCGGCAACGGCGCCAGAAAATAGTCTTGATGACCCACAAGTGTAGGGGATCGCAACAGTCTTCGCCGATAGTATTACCCAATTCATTGATTCTACACAAGGGGAGCCAAAGAATACTTGCAAGCCTTAACAACTGAGTTATCAGTTCAGCTGCACCTAGAAATAGTTCTTGCTCACAGAAGTTTATCAGTAGAAACACCAAAGCAACAGTAACAGCAACAACAACAGTGAAACAACAACAATAGTAACAGTAACTATAATAGTAGGATTCGAGTGCGGTAGGCATAGGGATGGATGGACGGGCATTGCATGGACGAGTCTAAACATGCAACTTCAATATCTAGGGCATTGCAGATAAATAATAACAAGCATCCAAGTACTAAACAATCCTAGGCATGTTCTCCAAATATAGTCATACGTGCTCGCAATGAGAACTTGCACAACATGTTCTGTCCAGCCAGCCCGTGGCAGCGGGGCCTCTAGGGAACTACTGGAAATTAAGGTGCTTATTTTAATAGAGCACCGGAGCAAAGCATTAACACTCCATGAACACATGTGATCCTCACACAACAGCCATCCCCTCCGGTTGTCCCAATTATTGTCACTTTGGGGCCTTTGGATCCGGACAATGATATGTGTACACAACTTGCAGATAAGATCACAAATAATACTATCATAATGATTCAATAATAAGTTCAGATCTAAGATCATGGCACTCGGGCCCTAGTGACTAGCATTAAGCACAACAAGTTGCAACAAAGTCAAATAGCACAAGAGAAACTAGGCACTATGCCCTAATAATCTTATTCGATTACATGATAGAACTCATCCAATCCCTACCATCCCCAAGCCTACAGCGAGGGATTATTCACTCATGGATGAGGGAAACATCGGTGGTTGATGGAGATGCGTTGGTGATGACGATGGTGATGATCCTCTCCAAATCCCTCGTCCCGGCAGGGTGCCAGAACGGAGTTTCTGGATCCGAATCTTGGTTTCTGGTGGCGGCGGCGGAGCGGAACTCTTTCTGGAAAACTATTGAAACCCCCCTCCCCCGGTTTTTAGGTCGAAAGGCAACTTATAGGCGCAGAGGGAGGTCGAGGAGCTTCCTGCGGTGGCCACACCCCCACCAGGTGCGGGGTCGGCTGGGCCCATGCCTGGGTTGGGTATGGGCCCCTAGGCCTCCCCTCCGTCTCTTCTTCTGGCTCCGTGGATATTCTGGTGAAATATAATTTTTGGCATATTTTTCGGGATTTTTCCTGATAGTTCATTTTCTGCACAAAAAAAGACACCAAGGTAATTCTGCTGAAAACAGCGTCAGTCCGTGTTAGTTGTATCCAAATCACACAAGTTTAGAGGAGAAACAATAGCAAAGTGTTCGAGAAAGTAGATACGTTTTGGACGTATCATATACTTTAAACCTCTCTAAATTATCACTATTCTAGTAACTTATAGAATAGGCTATTTCCAAACCACAGTTTGGATGTGAAACGTGGCCGCATTGACAATGTGGCTACGGGGTCGTGTTGTTTCTATTTGTCGAGCTCCCATCGGGACAAACTCTTAAATATTTGCTGCTACAAGTACTGCAATAACCCTATTGTTGGTGCAGGAATCCAGTCATCACTTAATAGGTAATTTTTCAGCAATTTTCTTATATTCTTCCTCAAGCTCATGTACCTTTATTGCTACCTAATTAACGAAGTGTTGATACATGGCTTCCTCATCCTTCACTTATCGGAATCTTGACATTGGTCCTTTTTACAAGATCTTCAATTGTGTAGTTCGATGAAGGAGCATTGCTAATAATCTAGTTCTTTAGTCTCCTCCCTTTGGATTCTTATCATCTTGAGGTCTTCTACTGGATTGGGCTCAGCTTTGCCTGCAAATTTAGCTAGAATGAGAGTTTGACTCTCGGTTATCTTACCTATCTGTGCCTCAACAATCCTTGTTCTTTCTTGGAAGGCCTGCAAATCATTCCTCAAACTAACAGCTTGGTTATATAATTTACCAAGCATAGCATCATGTTTCTCCGTAATTTTAACTAGAATATTGTTTTGCTCATTTTGTGTGTCCATAAAAGATTTAAGAGTTTCTTGGAAACTACTATTACTTGATATAATATTATTATTAGAGTTATCTGCAGGACTATAATAATGTTTCTGAAAATTTGGATTATAATTTTTCTTCCAAGTAGGGTTATAATCACCACGAGCTATGAAGTCTATTTCTTCAATAGTTGGTTCGGGAGTAGCTCTTACCTGGGTTTCCTGACCTTTAATGGCTAGTATGAGCTCATCCAACTTAGCATTGAGTTCTTCATTTTCTTGAGGTGTGACGGAGTTCACCTTCTCCGTGTTTGATGTTTCCACATGCCATTGGGCATGGTTGTCTTGCATATTATCTAGCAGCTCCTATGCTCGGTAATTTTCTTACGCATAAATGTTCCTCCAGCTACAGTATTAAGCATAGACTTAGACACAAGGTTAAGATAATTATAAAATAAATGGAGAATTAACCAATGTTCCATCCCATGGCTGGGACAGTTTCTCATGCATTCTTTCATTCTCTCTCATGCAAGCGCTAGTGGCTCACGCTCTTCCTGTCTAAAACCAGTAATATTAGATCTGAGTTGCATAGTCTTTGTAGGTGGAAAGAATTTAGTCATAAATAAAGAAGTACATTCCACCCATGATGCAATAGTATTTCTAGGCAAAGACAACAGCCATTATTTTGCTCTTCCTCTAAAAGAGAAAGGGAATAAAAGCAACTTGACCGTGTCGGGGTCAACATCTTTAATGCGCATCATATTACATATTTTAGTGAAGGTATTTAAGTGCATACCTGCATCTTCAATAGCAGAGCCTCCAAATTGATTCTATTGAACCAAACTTAAAAAATGGGGCTTAATTTCATAATCTTCAGCGGCAATTGCTGGCTAAGTAATAGGAGTACGCGAATAATCATTGTTGGGAGTTGCAAACTCCCCTAGCTTCTTTTCAGCCATACTTCCTATGTTTTTGGATTTTCTTAAACAAGTACTAATGATAATAAAAGCAAGAACTAAAAGACTAACTAATTTTTTTTGGTTTTTAAAATAAATACTGAAAGTAAACTAAAAATTAAAAACAAGAATTAAAACTAGCAAGGTTCCTACTAACCTCACCAGGATAGCTATTGCTTCCCCGTCAACGGCGCCAGAAAAAGGGTTGATACCTTCGATCCGGATTACAGATGTAGTATAACTCTTTTTCCCTAGTAGACCTAGGTTTATCGAATCCTCGGGAAGCAGAAAGAAAAGTGAGATTACTTAAATGGACCTTCGAGAGTTTTAGAATTCCTTTTGTGTTTTCATTGGACCAAGATTTTGCAATCTTTTTGTTGTTGTTGACGATGGATAAAGAGAGGGCCTAGGGTCTTTGGTTTTCACCAGTAGTTGTGCAAAACATCTGATGGGAATAATAGATAATAATAAAGTATGCATGTAATCGTTAGAGCAAGATAATTATATGTGGGCTCTGCATCCATAATTGATATTGCCTCCGCAACCTCTTATAGCAATAACCTACTAGTCTCATCCATAGAAGAAAGAGAACTAATGATATGCATCATGATGTCACCGTTAATACCAAGTAAATTCCTCATATATAGCCGTACTACCCCTTCTGTCACTAGGGTTCCCATCCTGCAGATCAGTCATTACTCACACTCCCTTTACCTGGTTCAATCCTCGGGGTCTTGGGTACCTGACAAGTCCTTATATTGAGGCAAGAGAGGGTACTACAATCATCATGTCATACAAACTAATACATGATCCCATCTATGATAAATAACATGCACAAAAGCTACATGGATAGGCCAAAGCCCTTAGCCCAAGGAGAATTACTCACATATAGAGATGAAATCAGCAATCGTAAACATTGTAATAGAGATTACAAGGTTGATAGCAAATAGTCTTACAATGTCGCCAATTGGAGAAGAGATCTACTATTACAAGTGGTGGAAGATGGCTATGGTGGTGGAGAAGAGTTTAAAGGTTTAGATCGAGATCTATCCCTCCGGAGTGGTGGCTTCTGGTGGTAGGGAGAGTTGAGGTCGAAAAATAAGCGTTGTTTCCCGTCGCCCAAAGCCTCTTTATATAGGGGTCCCTTAACGAATTTTTTCTGTTTGACCTAATGAAGTCGATGGAAACTATACGGCTGGAATAAATTTCCCGCCGTATAGTTGGTCGTTAAGGCTTCTGCCTCCACTTCACGGCTCCTGGTTTCTTTGACGTGTTGGAAATATCGTATCTTTTGCATTTATGTAGTGATTCCCATCATCATACGTCATTATCTGTGCAGGGAAAAATAGCAAGAAAGGATTGCATACCCCTTTGATCATTAGGCATTAGTAGCAGGATTTAGAGAGATATTTCATCAAATATGTGAATAATATCTAGTTTAAATATGGACGTGGATGGTTATATTTCACAGCCATCAATGCGTTGTGCGCTGAGCACGTAGGAAAGAGGAAGGAAAGATGCGGAGAATGTCTAGTGCAAAAGGAAGCATGAGATCTGGAAGTGTAGGTGGCAAGATTGACAAAGGAAGTGTGAGGATAGCAAATGGCAAAGGGTAAAATTACCATAGCCTCTAGAGGTATAAAATGGATGAGGAGGATGATACAGGACCATTGATCTACTAAACCTAACACGTGGCATTCATGGCACTTTACACATGGCGGGTACCGCCCGAACCATCGCGAGCACGTCGTCCACTACACACGGAAATCGAGGCGACGCAGTAACTTTCGCGTAAACTATGCATGACTAGTCAAATCTTAGTCATAAAGTGGGACCCATGATCGTATAGTCCCATCATCCCTGGTGTCATAGACGGTTGAGCTCACCGAGCGTTAGCAATGACGTCAACAACTTGCAAAAGAAAAGGCCAACAATGGATACAATCTTTTGATTCAAGGCAAAAGTACTCACTCGAGTCTGCGACTCGACCAAATACTCAGGAGATAATCCTATCAGGAGCGCTGGCCGCGCACTTGAAAATTTGGCAAGGTCCCTGAGTCAATTCAAGACATCTCAAAACTTCAAGTCCTCCTTCGAGTCTACAACTCCATTACGGACTCGGGGGCTACTCCCATAGGGAGTGCTGGCTGCACATTTGAAAAATATTCACCTTCCGAAGGATTTCTGGATCCTCATATCACACGGCTCATGACTATGAGTCTCTGCTCGAGTCTGTGACTCGAACAGACACTCGGGGGATACTCCCCATAGGGAACGCTAGTCGCGCACCCTCTGATTCAATTGACTAAGATCCTTCGGGCCCCCACGACTACAATAAATATAACCTATAGAACAAATGGTGACTCCGCGCAAAATAATACTAAAAGAGATGACATCTCCTTAGTCACCCTAAACGCCTCCGTGGCGATAAAATTTTGGATCATGTGTCTATGACACCAAGATAAGACATACAAATATGATCTGATGGCCTGGTAACGCACCCGACTGCGCTCTACTAGTAATATCCCGTGTCAACATGCACGATGAAAAATCCCGATGGACGCGTTGAGTACATAACTTAAAATACTGGAATTCGATTCATGTAAGACCTCCGTGGCCTGAGTTGAATTACGCCAGCAATTTTCCGGATTCGATTCCGGGGACTCGAGTCTGAGTAGATAGCTTTGTTTTGCCCAAAGGCAGTTAACTGACCCCCAACGTCAGGAGCGCATATCAACTATCCCTATGAACCAACATATTAATCTGAAACATGTTCGGATGAAAAGCACTCGAAAGAGTTAAGAGTCTTCAGTCAAATCTATGATTCGACTGAACACTTGGGGGCTACTGGCATGGGTATGCCCTACGGGTGCCTGGCGTCAGCCTACCTGGTCTAGCCCATTAGAAGACCATGAAGAAGGCATGCCCACATCATAAAGCCTAGGAGAATTTTGGGTGACCTAGGCCCAGTAAGGATTTGACTCCTTGGAGGATACGTCTTCTTCGGATAGAAACTTGAAGGGAGAAACCCTAAATTTATAACTGACTCATCCTATCCCCGAGAACTGGCTTATCTATAAAAATGCCAAGAGGTCACGACAAGGAGGACCTACCTCATAACCTACTACACATCTCACCAGATCCAATATGTGCATCATGTAACCTTAGGCATCGCCATTAACAAAGAGCAGACAAGCAGGAGTAGGATTTCCCTCCGGGGGCCTCAACCTGGGTAAACATCGTGTCCCCGTATTGCTTGTCTATTAGCTGTTCCGTGATCTCCAGCGTCACCTCCTTCTGCCAAACCCAAGTCCATAACAATGGGCATTGCAAAGTCGAACCCTCGTCACTCTTATTCTATAGGTTCATCAAAGTGTGCTTGAAGGTTTGGCTTGTCCCTCATTCATTTTAGCACTCCATTACTTATTATTCAAGATGTTTATATATAGATATGAAAAAGATACAACTTGATAGTACACTTGCATATTATGTTTCATTGAAAGGATTTGAACCTATAAACTTTACATGATAATGAAAGAAGCAAAAGTAACAAACTCCAAAGTCCATGTTTATTTTTATCACCTTTATGCTCGAGGACGAGCAACGGTTAAGATTGGGGATGTTGATGCATGTAAAATGCATACATGAACTTTGTAGTTTGTTAACATGTTTATCCACATATTTGCATCATATATAATGTTATATCCATGTTTTATATTATATTTTGGGATCTACCAATGATCCCCTTTATTTTGGTTATAACCATGTTTTCAATGTTTTTGATGTTTCAGGACCTATACGGAGCCAAATGGACCTAAGATTTTGGGGATGTCAATAATTATCCATGATAAGAATCTAGAGCGCAAGAACCTCACTTGGAGGGATAGGAGGCCCAAAAGATCCCAGGTGGCGCGGACAGCCTAGGGGGCGCGCCACCTGCCCTCTTTCCCTCCTTGGTTGTCCGATCGCCTTGATTCTTTCAACTACGGAGTTCTCTTGACCTAAAACCTCATATATAAAGATCGCCAGGGATTCCTCGACATAGAGCACACCAGGGACGAAAACACCACCAAACAGAGTCAGGTCCAGTAAAGATTGGAGGGGGAAACTCCGCTAGAGCCGCCTCTGGAGGGATATCCAACCCTATCGAACATCTCCAGCATCATCACCATGATGAAGAGGAAGTAGTCCACCTATGGACTATGGGTTTGCGGCAGTATCTTGATCTATTTGTCTCTTGTTTTTCAAAGATCTAGTACCATATGAGCTGCTCGACATGATTATGGTCATATATGTAATTCCTATGTGGTGTATCTTTATTCTATGATTTGATATATGAGATTGGAACCTATTTTGTGTAAGACGTATCGGTAGATGCATATCATGTACCATGTTCTTAATTGCTTGTTTTGATCCAACTTGTATGCAAAAACTTGTATGGGGATAAGTGTGTATTAGATGGAGTAGCATGGCGGTAGTGATTGAATTGTGACAACAATATTCAAGATCTACTTTGGTTTTTACCTTTATTTTGCTGCCTCACTAGGGATAAAGTGACATCATGTGCTATAATTATCATATGATAGTGATATAATCTTGTTAGATCAAGGTAGCATATTTGTATTTCAAACATCATGTCATATTACTTAAAGTTATACTCTTATTTGTTCTTAGTTGAAGATTGCATGGAGTTTCCCTTTCTTGAGGAGTATAAGAGAGATGTTCAAAGGTCAAACTTTGGTCGACTAGAGGGGGTGAATAGGAGACTACCAATTTTTATCTTGTTAATCAAGTTTAGGCTTTGCAAGAAGTAAAGTTGTCCTTCGCTAAATGGAAGTACATTTTCATACATGATATAAAACTATTGAAACACATGATTAAAGAGAAATACCTAGAGGATTTTGCGAAGTGGATTGATAGCCACCCGTAGCCTTATAAATAGTAGATAGTACCCCTGCTGTTTTTTATTTTCATATTTCTATTTTTGTACAGACTTGGGTTTTGGTTTCTTTAATAAATTTCTTTGGGGATTTTTTCCTCACAGGTTCGGGTCAAAAAAGAAGTAAAGTTATCTAGATATGCAACTAGATGAGAAAACCTATATGCTAGAGAATAAACAACAAGCAATAGAACAGTAAAGGACAAGAAGTAAAGGTGCAGAGCGAGTAAACTGGAGATGAGACACGGAGATGTAATTTCCGTAATTCACTTCCAAGGAAGATATGTCTATGTTGGAGAGTTGTCGGGGCCTCACAAGGTCACCCGAGCGCCACAAAGGCCTCACCTTATTCTCGGGTGAGCACCACCACAAAGGCGGCCTCACAATCCACTAACCGGTGACCTTGAAGGCACCAACCGAAATCTTTACAACAAGGTTGAGGGGGAAGGTCCACAACTCAACTGGAGGCCCTCAACGACACCACGGAGCTTCACAACACATGCCCTTAGCTCCGAGGATGTCCTACGCCATCTAGGGTTCCAAGAAACCAAGAGTAACAAGATTCACAAAGGATGGGTGGGGGGAATCAAATTTCCTTTGCTGGAGTGTAGATCTAGGCCACCTCTCCCACTCCTCAAAAGATCAAGAGGTTTGAGTGGCTAGAGAGAGATATCTAGGGAGATGAAACTCTGGTAGTATTGGAGGAGAGAGAAATTTAAAGAGTTGAGTGGGGAGGAGGAAGAAGGGTGCCTTAAATAGGCCCCCTTCAAACTGAACCATTGCTGCCCACGTGACACCATCAATAGTACTGATGGTGGGCCGATACTTCTGGTGAGCACGCTCCAACGGCTCCAACAAGCCATGGAGCGTATCCCGAACCATCCAGAAGTACCGGTCGCTACAAGCGGAACTACCAGGCTGGTACTCACGGTGGAAGTTCTGACCCGAGTTCCAGAAAAATAGACACTTCTATACTGAAATGAACTAAGGCACTTTAGGAACTTGGATCGTAACTAAAGCCGGAAGAACTGGGTCGCAAGGTCCTGACCGGAACTCAAGGTGGTTGACCAGATAATGTTGGCCGGAAGTTCCTGTCAGGGAAGACTGGAACTTCCGACTGGTACTACCGAGCAACTTTCGGTGTTAGTTGAACGTGAGCGGAACTTTTACCGGATCTTGAGCCGGTACTACTGCTAGGCCAGCCCCTCAGACAACAACCGGCGGTACTACCGATGGTTGAGCGGTACTACCGGTCAGGGCAGAAAAGGCTTAACCAGCTCACAAGGTCACTCTCTCTCCGAACAATTGGATGGCTGTGGCGGTGCAAAAAAGGTTTGTGCATGAAAACATGATTCCCCACAACCATCCGAGGTGGACCCCCTTTTGATAGTACGGCGACCTAAAGCAACAAACAAAAATAAAACATAACTAAGGGCGCCGTCTTCACGAGTCTTCAAGAGAGAAGTCCACACAATCCAAAGCAATAGAATAAACCTCAAACTTAGGCACACAATTAAACCACAAGTGGCACCAAAATACTTAGGGAAAACAATGTCCTTTCAAATGTGTTTCATCTCTATGTTAGGACGTGATTCCCATATGAATGCTTATCTTACACATATAGAAGTTCCATGGATATTTATCATTAATAAATTGTTTTATGATCACCACAACTTAAAAAGTGAGTAGACAAGTGAACCCATGAACCCCTGTCCAATTTTAATCATGAGAAACGCCTTTCCGTTGCAATTATCATCACTTTTATTTTATGCAATTTATTATTTCGAAAATACAAAAATACTTTTCTTGCTTGCAATCATTCATAAAAATCCAAAGCAACTTTACTATCTTCCATATCATCTAGTTTGCATTACTTTACTTTATTTATTTCAGTTATTTATATTTTATTTCATATTACTAATACAAAACCTTATGCTTGACAACCACTTAATGGAGTTGGGGACACAAGACAAATTATTTTGCTTTACATGTTGCTTGACAAGAAGAAGATGAATAAACTTCCATAACCAATTCCCCGAGAGTTCGATATAAACCCTCGAGTCACCCATGTGGGGAAAATAAGCTTGCTACAATACTCTGCAATTGGAGTCACAACAAAAAGTGGCCACGATTGTTGCCATCACCGGCCACCACGAACCAACCATACCGCGAGGGCCCATAGTCTCCAAGTCGATGCCTTCAACAAGGTAACGACGTGTCCATCGCCACCGCCCTCTCCCGATGGAGCTTAAATTTTCACCTGGAGACCTTGGAACCACTCACGTCGGTTGGGATCAATAGCTCTACAATGATGCCAACAAGAAGGAGAACGACACCCGAAGGCGCTGTCGTCGTCGGCACTAACCAAAGTTGGTGCAAGACTTTCGCCCGGAGATCGACCCGCCCACGAAGCGGTAGGAGTAACAGACCGGGCAGCGAGGCCCTTCCGCCGACCACCAAACTCCACCACAAGCCGCAGCCGCATCGAAGTAGCAACCACCTCTCCAGGGTCGCCGCCCTAGTTTCCACTCCCCTAGAGCATTCCAAGACGAGGGAGGAGGAGGAGCAAGAAGTGCCCCCAAGTCCCGACCCAGCAACTCGCCTCCCGTGCACCTTTTCCCCGCATGGCCTCCACGCGCGACACATCTCCGGCATCCACACTCCAGGCCGGCCGATACCGCGCCTCCCCAGTCTCAGCGCCAAACAAGCCAAAGATGACGCCCATCGCACGCAACGTCCCAAGCCGGGCCCTCCTGCCGCCAGCCGCAATGCCCCAGGCTACCGCAGCACTAGTGCAGAGAGGCCCATTGGTCCCGGTTGGTAAGGGGCATTAGTCCCGGTTGCCCAACCGGGACGGGGCAATCGGGACTAAAGCCCTAACCTTTAGTCCCGGTTGCCCCACCAACCGGGACAAATGAGGGTACACGTGGCGGCGTCAAAGCACGAGGGGGGGTGGAGCATTAGTCCCGGTTCGTAGCACGAACCGGGACAAAAAACCTTCTACCGCGGCAGAGATTTGGCCCATTTCTCTGCCGCGGCAGAGAATTCATTTTGGCACATTTTGTTGCCGCGACAGCATTTTCGCCACTTTTTGTGCCGCGGGAGAGAATTCATTTAGGTTGTTTTATTGTTGATTTAGTGTTTTGCACTTATCAATGAAGGAACCGTTATATTACACAAGATCATCATGACAATATTACATTCGATACACGGATCGAGTTCATGCACTACATACAAAAGTTACTCTTTTTACAATCCCTATTGTCTATACACAGCCGAATAATATTCCCCTTTTGGGTCTAGGACTTCTGCATCCAAGAATCCCGCCAATTCCTCCTGAATTGCTCGTAGGCGATCCTTTGGCAGAAGACCGTCCCGTAGACGTTCGATCTGATTTAAAAAAAAGTCAGCCTATCTGAATGAAACTAAACACAATTTGATTGTAATTAAAAACTATGGAAATTGTTTACGTACGTGGAGTTGCTCTAAATTTCTGCCCTTCTCATCGCACGTCTGTCGGATGAACTCGCAAACATAGTATCCACATAGATTGTTACCTGGTCCCTGTGTGAGGCACTTTACGAGAACATAGTTCAATCAAAATAATAATCAAGCATGATAATAACTGTATCAAAACTAGAATCAAAGAGATGCGCGGATATAGCTAGTGGTGCTTACATCTAGTGCTTCAAACATAAGCTCCTCTTTGCAAACACCCCTAGCCTTTTTGGTGAACCTTTTCCAAGCGCTGCCCGGCGAAGAAAACGAATAAAATAAGTTATTAACTACTTGATATCATAAAATTCACGAACGTTGCCGATATAGTATCATAATGATTAGAATTACCGCTGGAGAAGTATCTGCATGTCCTTCCACGTCTCAAGGGGTTTATGTTTCGAGTCCATGACTAGTACACGCCCTTTGTCAAGTTGAATGATTAACAGAATATAGTGGTAGCTGCGAATGCATAACTAATCAATTATATACTTAACATCGAGTAAGTGAAATAGAAAGTGTATACAAGACAATAACACTCACTCGAAGTTGTAAGGAAATAGTATTTCACTTTTGGTTTCTTGAAACCTTAACGCGTGTACTATATTATCCTCCGTATCCTGGGGGTTTGTTTTGAGATTAGCTTGATGAACCCAATATGGGTCAATGAAGCCAATGTCATAGATTTGTCCTCTGCTGCATTCGAGAATCTTCATTCTGCATATTACAGTATGATTATATACATGCAATAAACAAGGTGAGATAGCTGGAGACTAAATAAATTACAGAATTAGTACTTACAGACAATAGGCACTGATGATCGATTTGTCCAAGGCGTCTTGATTGAATAATTGAAATAGTTCATCAAATTCAATGGATATCATGTCATCTATATCTTTCCCATAATGCTTTTTTGTAACCTTCAGCACTATCCAGTTAGCCCCGGCCTTTGTGGCATGCAAGTACCAGTTATGGAATCTTCGCATTTTTGTTGGAAGATTATTTACCTCCTCAGGTTTGACGAGAGGTTTGCTGTACTGGTATTTGTATGCTACTTCACTCACGGGGAAGTACTCTAACTGGGATAAGTACTGGGCAATACTCATACCTTGAGCAGCGGCAGCTTCTTCGTATTGTGCAACTACCTCTGGATCATACTGCTCTTTAGCCCCATATTTGTTCGACCCCACATTGGTTTGGGAAATCACCTTGAGAGGGGCGCAAGACTTTTTTGCTTGTTCTCCGAGCTGGGCAACAGATTTCTCGCTTGCATCAGTACTGATCTTCGAGGCTTTTTGTGCCGCATGTGACTTGAGAATAGAACGCTCATAGTCTGATGACAGCTTTGGCTCGGGTTGATGAAGAGACTTTAGCATTTTCAACACTTTGGCTTTTTCTTCTTTGGTGCTGGGAACTCTGGCTCTTTCGGCCGCCTCAGCTTAGCGAAAAACGCTGTCGTTTCCGCATCAACGATCGCCGCAGTCTCCTCTTCAATACAGTCATAAGCTCTCTTGGGAGGAACCTTTGGTACTTTTGTAAGAGGCTCTTGTTTACGTTTTGGCGATCGCTTACCAAGACGCAGAGTAGCGGTACGCTTACGCTTTTTATCCTGAGGCGCCGGCGATGGCTCCCATGGCGATGGCTGCGCCGGAGATTGGTGAGGCGACGGAGTCGGGTGAGGCGACGAAGACGGTTGTCGTGGCGCCGACGACCTCACTGGAGACGGGTGAGGCGGCGAAGACGGCTGCCGCGGCAGCGACGACCTCGCTGGAGACGGGTGAGGCAGCGGCGAAGATGGCCTTGGCGTGTGATTTCGAAGCACGATACATTCCTTTGTCCATAGGATGGTGACGTTTTTTGCGTCTCCCAGTTCAGTCACATCCCCTTCACCTGCAGGGTAGTCAAGCTTAAAAACTTCAAAGGTGGGCATGATTTCATCCACCCTCTGGAACCGGATGACAGTGGTAAGTTGGTGTGGGTCCAATTGGTAAGGCATAGCCGACCGCCACCTTCATTGATATGTTCACAACTTTGACATGTAGCTCGCAGTGTGTCATCTCTGTGATATCATCCACTGGGTAGCCAACATGAGCCATCGTCGGTGCACCATCGGCATCGCCATTGTCATCACCCGGGACCTCGGTGGAAGCCACACTGCTTTTTCGATTATTCGAGAGGCCAGTAGCATCGAATGCAGTGTGTTGCTGAGATCGGCCGGTAGTACATTGCTCTTTAAGTGCGTTAATTTCATCTTGTTGTTCCTTTATTCGTTCTTCAATTATACACATTCGCTCTTTCTGACTATCTGCTTCAACTTCCGCCCTGTCCTTTCTCCTCAGCCGGCTTCTATCAGGATATTTCTTCCTCTCTTCGGGAAACCCAGTCCTCCATGGTTTGGAGCTGCTTGTGCCTCGTGTTCGTCCATCATGTTCCTTATTTCCAAGGGCGAGTGTGAGATCATCATTCTCTCTATCGGGAATGAAGTCCCCATCTTTAACAGCCTTTACTGCTTTTCTCATCCTCTCGATTGGCAAGGGGTCTTCTTTATGTCGTATGTTATATATACACCTCCCTTCCGAGTCCAACGTGCCCCCATGCCCGTAAAACCAATTCCTTGCACGTTCTACCCAATCGTCTGTCTCTAGCGTGATCTTTTTAGCACGCAGTTCATTCTCAAGATTCTCCCACTTAGGAATGCCAGCCCTGTAGCCACCTTGCCCCATAGTATGGTGATACTTCTTGTTAGCAGCATTCATCTTATTCGTTGCAGACATTTTCTTAGCTTTTTCTGATGTCTTGTAGTCCACAAACTCAGCCTAGAATGGTTTTATCTTCTCAAACTGAATATTCTTGAAATCGGGAGTCTTCTCTTTCACGACATAGTCAAGGTGCAATCTTTTCTTCCAGTTGGTGAAACACTGGGCCATCTTCTTCAAAGCCCACTCCCTGACCTTAGCCTCCATGGCTCTCCCATGTTGTAAGGCGTCCTCAACTGGATCCTCCGCATTTGGATCAAGCTCTATCTTCGGTAGTTTGAAATTAACCATGAGCCTCTTCCACAGTAAATCTTTGGCGTGGTTAGGGACAAATAAACATGTTCCCTCTTCTTCCGCATCAGCAGGCCTATTCCAATTTCGAATGGTGATCGGGATTAAGTCCCTAACGATTACTCTGCATTGTGCCACAAATTTGGTTGTGACAACTTCGGGAGCCATCGGTTTGCCGTCTTCAGCGACATCTTCGATCCTGAACCTCTCATGGTCTTGCAACTTTTTGGTTGGGCCTCGTCTGCTCTTTTCAGTAGATTTGTTCGATCCGGAGGGCTAAAAGAAGAAAGATCATCATTACTATTTCTATATAGATAGCAGATGATTAATTAATGAATTAATTATATTACATGCACCTCGCCGGAGCGGTCGTCTTCCCGATTACACAAGGCATTGCCTTCTCCCTCGCGGAAGGCAACACCTTCAACCTCAAACAAGTTGTCTATTCCGGCAAAAAGAGGATCACCCTCACCGGAGTTGTTCAGAAACGTTGATACATCTAAATTTTCTTCCCCACGGATCACACCTTGGATCAACTCTTCCTTTTCTTCGTCTCTGACGTGTGGGTCCATATTTTCTGCATAGGTGGAAAAACGGATAAGTCAAAGCGGCTAAAGGAGAGTTTTAGGTACGGTGTTGAGAGATATAAACCCTAATTCAGAGAAACCCTAATATATACATACACAATAATAAAAATGAAGAGAAACCCTAAAACCTAAACCTAGCTACAAAAAGGAAACCGTGTAGTAGATAGGTAACTCTAGCTAAAATCAACTAAAATCAATATTCCGGAGTTCCAAGGGGTGTAAAACCTAGTTCGGAGAAACCTCGGATGCATATGAGAGGGGAACATGAGTATAAGGCTACAAAAGGGAAACTATCCAGCAGATAGGTAACACTAGATACTAACAAAATACCATATTGGAATCGATTTAAGAGGGTTCGGAATGCCCTGGCGAAGGCACATCGTCGAACCCACATGCACCTAAGGGGTATTAATGATTCCTTATCTAAGATAGGGTTTTTAAATTGTTTGACAATGTGAATCGGGTCTGGGGCTACCCACAGTGACTGGCCAGTGGGGCCGAAGACTAATAATACCAAACTAATTAATAAACCTAATAATACCAAACACCAAAAATAAAGGGAAACCCTAAAGCATCGATGCAATGATCAAGCAAGTATGATGATATGACAAGTTAAATTGTATTGAAAAGTAACCCTAAAGCACGCCCGACAAATTAAACGGGGTTCCGAGGGGTGCAAACCCTAACTCGGGGAAACTCCGAAATCACCTGTGAGGGGTTACTATGTTCTTCTAATCAAACTTGGTATATTATTTAAGTTGCTTAACAATGCATGATTATACCTTAAATAGGTAGGTTTCATTTTTCTGAATATTTTGGAATATTATACATATTTTTCTGACTTATAAATAATAAGTTATTGATTTTACAATATTAAATCATTTTCCGAAATTTATTTAATCAATTTTAAAACATTGACGGAGGGGTTCGGGGTGGCCGGAATCAGCGGTGGAGGCGGTGGCCGGAGTCGGCGAGGCTTGGAGCGCCGGCGAGGAGCACGTGGAGGCGCGACAGCGGGGCAGCGCGGAGTCCGACGGCAGGGCAGCGCATGGAGGCCGACAGCGGGGCCGAAAAATAGTATGTATAAAATACGATAATATACATATACATATACAAATACATATACATATACAAATACAAAATATGATAATATATAAAAAATATGATAATATACATATACTACTTAAATCATCTAACATTATTTACAACTAAATCATCTAACAACTAAATAATTATCTACACATACACCTAAAATTCATCAAACTAAATCATCTACATCATATACACCTAAATCATATTCTACACATACACCTAAAATTTATCAAACTAAATACAACTAAATCACCTAACAACTAAATCATCTAACAACTAATACACCTAAAATAATCAAACCTAAATCTAACTAAAAAACTAAAGAGCCTCTATCGGGCACGTACGGTACCGGCGGCGGTGGGCGCGGGCGGCGCTGTGGCGGTCGGGGGAGGAGAGGGAGAGGTGGCACGGCAGACGGCACTGGTGGCGGTGGCAGTGGTAGTGGCGGCGCTGGTCGGAGACGGAGGTGGAGGCGCCGGCGGCGCTGGTCGGAGACGTACGGAGGCGACGCGCGCGGCCGGAGACGTACCGAGGCAGCGCGCGGCGATGGACGGAGACGGAGGTGGAGGCGGCGGCGGCGGCGCTCACGGCAACGACAGGCGCGCAAGGACGAGGCAGCGTCTCCCCTGCTGTGTGCGGCGCGTCGGGTGGTTGCAGAGAATGGAGAAGGGGAAGAAGAAGAGGAACGCGTATATAAAGGATGGACCTTTAGTCTCGGTTGGTGACTCCAACCGGGACTAAAGGGTCATACGTCCCGGTTGGAGCCACCAACCGGGACGTATACTCCAATTTTCAGCAGATGAAGGGGCGCGCGCAGGGGGTCTTTAGTCCCGGTTGGTGGCTCCAACCGGGACATATTCCCCTGTTTTCAAAAAATTTCAGGTATTTTCTCTCTGTTCCCGCCTTATTTTTTATTTTGGGGTTTAAATTTGTAATGTTTTTTAAATGATAATTAATTTGGAATTTAGAAAAACTTTAAACATAAAAAGTGTTTGAATTTGAATAACTAATTCGAAACCATTTTCTGTTTTTAAAAATAATTAATGTAACCATTTAAACTATGAACCAATTAAAATTAATAATGAAATAACTTATATTTTTTAAATATTAATTTGGAATTTAGAAAAACTTTAAACATAAAAAGTGTCTGGATTTGAATAAATAATCCAAAAACATTTTTTATTTTTAAAAAATAATTAATTTAACCATTTAAAATTAAAAATGAATTAACTTATATTTTTTGAATATTAATTTGGAATTTAGAAAAACTTTAAACATAAAATGTGTTTGGATTTGAATAAATAATTCAAAACCATTTTCTGTTTTAAAAAATAATTAATATTACCATTTAAAATATGAACCATTTACAATTAAAAATGAATTAACTTATATTTTTTTAATATCAATTTGGAATTTAGAAAAACTTTAAACATAAAAAGTGTTTGGATTTGAATAAGTAATTCAAAACCATTTTCTGTTTTTAATGGGCGGAAAAAAAGGACGGAAAATAATGGGCGGAAAGAAAATTTGATTAGGATAGAACTGGAATTAAAGTACATAACGCAACTAACACAAAGTTACATAGAAGAACTGAAAATTAAGATACATGGCCAGATTAAGCCACAATCGGCCGAACTTGTTTTGCAATGTTGGAATAATTCAGTCATGCTCCTGCCTACACCTGTAATACTCGCCACTGTAGTCGTCGTACTCGCCGCGGCCATCATCGCTATCGTTGTCGGGGTCGCCGTAGTTGAACCTTGAAGGTTGAGTACGAGTGGTCTGGACTTGAGGGTAGCGCAGGCGCGGGCTAGAGTCGGCGGCCGTGTCGTAGGCCATGACGCTCTGGAGAGTCCGACTGCGCCACCACAGCCAACGGCCGGCCTCGTTGAAGTTTGGAGGAGGTGGGCCCTCCTCCTCGTGCCTGGCGAGTGCCCTCTCACGCCGATCCACGAAGAAGGATTCCCAAGTCGGGAAATAGTCGGGATGCCATCTGGGATTCCTCCGCTGCTCCGGCGTGAGCTCGAAGTAGTAGTGGTTCGTGATGGCCATCCGACGCGCCACACCTAGAGGGACAGGAGGAACCGGCACGCCTCCGCGCTCAGCATCCAGCCGATGGGGACACAGTAGCCCGGCGGGAAGGGGTAGTTCGAGGCGCAAAGCGCCTCCACCTCCCTGGGAGTTAGTGCTACGGTGGAAGTCATGGGAAAGAGTGATGAGGTTGCAGATATGAGTCTAGAGATGTGCAATGACAATGGAGGCCAACCCTACATATATATATATAGTGAGAAATGGCAGGAAGATAACTGGAGGGAAGAACCGGCGGAAAGAACCGGCGGGAAAAACTGGCGGGAAGAACTGGCGGGAAAAAATAGCGGGAGGATTTTCATTGTTTGGATTTTTTTGAACTGGCGGGCAGACATTTGTCCTTTTTACCCGGGATGGACGAAAAGGTTTGAGATGTTCCGGTTGGGAGATAGTCCATGTAAGGTGGTCTAGTATTTTAGGAAAATGGGACGGTAGCATTCTGAAACGGCATTTTGGTGGTTACTTCACAAAACGATCCGTTTTTTGCGCTCGGAAAATGGAAAAGGGCTTTTCCGTGCGACAAAAAGGAAAACTTCCGCCTGCAACATTGTTCTCCATACCAATGTCCACACACATGCATAATATGGGCACAACATCACAAACTATGTCGTGATTCAGCACATAACATCGGTCGTTTGGACCGAAAGCCATGAAACCTCGAACATGATAGGTCATTTTGTGAAGGTTTTTTCGAAACATGATCAATATACCAAGTCTGGTATTTTTCCTTTCAACTATATAACATAATATGACACCACGCGAAGGATTTTCATTGTTCGGATTTTTTTTTGAATTTATTATGCCCATTTTGAATTATCTGAATTTCTAACTATGGTCGAACCGGTGTGCATGAAGATAGGGGACGAGCATCGTTAGAACTTGCATTGGATCTCTGAAGAAACCACATATTGCGAGTCTAAAAATGATTTTTTTCAAAAAATCACGGGCGATAGATCATGTACGTGTAGTACAAACCGGACCCACTTCCTGCCGATTCGGCAGACATTTGTCCTTTTTACCCGGGATGGACGAAAATGTTTGAGATCTCCCGGTTGGGAGATAGTCCATGCAAGGTGGTCTAGTATTTTAGGAAAATGGGACGGTTGCATTCTGAAACGGCATTTTAGTGGTTACTTCACAAAACGACCCGTTTTTTGCGCTCGGAAAATAGAAAAGGGTTTTTCCGTGCGACAAAAAGGAAAACTTCCGCCTGCAACATTGTTCTCCATACCAATGTCCACACACATGCATAATATGGGCACAACATCACAAACTATGCCGTGATTCAGCACATAACATCGGTCATTTGGACCGAAAGCCATAAAACCTCGAACATGATAGGTCATTTTGTGAAGGTTTTTTCGAAACATGATCAATATACCAAGTCTGGTATTTTTCCTTTCAACTATGTAACATAATATGACACCACGCGAAGGATTTTCATTGTTCGGATTTTTTTGAATTTATTATGCCCGTTTTGAATTATCTGAATTTCTAACTATGGTCGAACCGGTGTGCATGAAGATAGGGGACGAGCATCGTTAGAACTTGCATTGGATCTCTGAAGAAACCACATATTGCGAGTCTAAAAATGATTTTTTTCAAAAAATCACGGGCGATAGATCATGTACCTGTAGTACAAACCGGACCCACTTCCTGCCGATTCGGCAGACATTTGTCCTTTCTACCCGGGATGGACGATTTCGGCAGGCTGGGCCAGGCAGCACTAATGATAGGGGTGAGTGTTGACATTATGTCGTGCGGCGTGTACCTTGTCCCGGATGGTGTCACCAACCGGGACTAAAGATCAACCTGTAGTCCCGGTTGGAGACACCAACCGGGACAAAACATGAGTCAGCACTAATGATAGGGGTGAGTGTCGATATTATTTCGTAAGTGTCGACACTATGCCGAGCTGCTTGTACTATAAATAGGCATCATTGCGAGTCCAGTCCTCCAGCCAGTTTGAGGCATCTCCAAGATGGTTTTCGAGAGCAGGGACACCACTACGGCCAGTTTCAGGGAGATGCCGACGGAGCCCAGTCCTCCGGCATCTCCGAGAAACTGGTCATAGAGGCACTCCCTAATATGTGAAATTAGTTAGCTCCGAGGCGTATTGATCTAGTTAGAGAAGTTACAAGCTGCAAGATGGTTTTTGAGAGTAGGGACACCACTACGGCCAGTTTCAGGGAGATGCCAACGGAGCCCAGTCCTTTGGCATCTCCGAGAAACTGGTCATAGAGGCACTCCCTAATATGTGAAATTAGTTAGATCCGAGGCGTATTGATCTAGTTAGAGAAGTTACAAGCTACAAGATGGTTTTCGAGAGCAGGGACACCACTACGACCAGTTTCAGGGAGATGCCGCCGGATCCCAGTCCTCCGGCATCTCCAAGAAACTGGTCATAGAGGCACTCCCTAATATGTGACTGCGCGCGTTTGGAGATCAGATCTTAATGGTAAGTACGAATAGGGACAACTTCTTCATAGTCCCGGTCCAGCCACAAAACGGGACTAACACTCAAGACATTTATTAATATTAAAAACTGAGACTACAAAACCGGGACTAAAGGCCACAAACCGCGAAAGATATCCTTCGGTCAAGCCACAAACCGCGAAAGACATGAACTAGAGTTACATAATATGAGCATGAACTTCTTGGCATATGTCCTTCCTTATGATCGCTTCAGACGTAACCATGGAGCATCTTCTTTACTTAACGGAATGCTTGGGTCAGTTTTCACTGTGAACGGCGGAATTTCATCAAACTTATTATAATCTTCTGACATGTCTGTCTTGTCCTCGATTCCCACGATGTTTCTTTTCCCTAAAAGAACTATGTGACGCTTTGGCTCATCATATGATGTATTCGTTTGCATATTTTTTCTTTTTTTCGGTCTGGAGGACATGTCCTTCACATAGAAAACCTGAGACACATCATTGGCTAGGATGAATGGTTCATCTCTATAACCAAGATTGTTGAGATCCACTGTTGTCATTCCATACAACTGGTCTATCTTTACCCCTTCCCCATTCAGGTTGACCCATTTGCAGCGAAACAAAGGGACCTTAAAAGAGACTCCATAGTCTAGTTCCTATATCTCCTCTATGTAACCATAATATGTGTCCTTTTGTCCATTCTCGTCTATTGCATCAAAGCGGACACCACTATTTAGGTTGGTACTATTTTTATCTTGGGCGATCGTGTAGAATGTATTCCCATTTATTTCGTACCCTTGGAAATTCAATACAGTAGAAGATGGTGACGCGGCCAACAAGTATAGCTAATCTCCAACAGTGGTGTCATTCAAGAGATGTGTTCGCATCCAACCACCGAAAGACTTTATGTGTTCATCTGTAATCCATGATTCAGGCTTCCCCGGGTTTTTGGAGTGTACAATATTCTTGTGTTCCTCGATATATAGAGCTGCCAAGGTGGAATTATGTAGAACTGTGTAGTGTGCTTTAGTGAAAGAATCCTCGTCCCTACATATCATTGCTTTCTTTTCCAGCGTGCCTTTTCCACTTAGTCTTCCCTCATGCCGCGAGTCAGAAACACCAATCGGCTTAAGGTCAGGAATAAAGTCAACACAAAACTCAATGACCTCCTCTGTTCCATATCCCTTGGAGATGCTTCCTTCTGGTCTAGCACGGTTATGAATATATTTCTTTAAGACTCCCATGAACCTCTCAAAGGGGAACATATTGTGCAGAAATACCTGACCGAGAATGGCAATCTCTTCCACTAGGTGAACCAGGAGATGCGTCATAATATTAAAAAAGGATGGTGGGAACACCAATTCAAAACTAACAAGACATTGTACCACATCCTTTTGTAACGATGGCAGAATATCTGGATTGATTACCTTCTGAGATATTGCATTGAGGAATGCACACAACTTCACAATGGGTACTCGAACATTTTCCAGTAGAAGCTCCCTCAATGCAATCGGAAGCAACTGCGTCATAATCACGTGACAGTCATGAGACTTCAGGTTTTGGAACTTTTTCTCTACCATATTTATTATCCCCTTTATATTAGATGAGAAGCCCGACGGCACCTTGATACTATAAAGGACTTCAAAAAATATTTCCTTCTCTGCTTTGGTAAGAGCATAGCTGGCACGACTTAAGTGACGCCCTTTATCCGTCTTGTTCTGTGTATGCATGTTCTTTGGGTCTTTCATAATTTGTTGGTCCTCCCGTGCTTCTGGTGTATCTTTTGTCTTCCCATACACGCCTAGGAATCCTAGCAGGTTCACGCAAAGATTCTTTGTCACGTGCATCACGTTGATTGAAGAGCGGACACGCAGGACTTTCCAATATGGCAGCTCCCAAAATATAGATTTCTTCTTCCACATGGGTGCGTGTCCTGTAGCGACGTCGTTCGGAACTGACTGACCGCCGGGACCCTTTCCAAATATTACTTCTATGTCCTTGACCGTACCAAATACATCATCACCAGCAGGGAGTTCAAGCTTCTTCCGGTGATCTGCCTCACCTTTGAAATGCTTGCCTTTCTTTCTTACGGGATGATTGGTCGGAAGAAATCGTCGATTCGCCAGGTACACAACCTTCTTGCATTTATGCAAATATGTACCTTCAGTCTTATCTAAATAGTGTGTGCATGCCTTATATCCCTTGTTTGTCTGTCCTGAAAGGTTACTAAGAGCAGGCCAATCATTGATGGTTACGAATAACAACCCTCGTAGATCAAATGGCTCCTGTTTGTTCTCATCCCACGCACGTACACCTGGTTTGCCCCACAACTGTAAGAGTTCTTCAACTAATGGCCTAAGGTACACATCAATGTCGTTGCCCGGTTGCTTCGGGCCTTGGATGAGCACTGGCATCATAATGAACTTACGCTTCATGCACAACCAAGGAGGCAGGTTGTAGATACACAGAGTCACGGGCCAGGTGCTGTGACTGCAGCTCTGCTCCCCAAAAGGATTCATGCCATCCGTACTTAGACCAAACCATAAGTTCCTTGTGTCACCTGCAAAGTCTGGGAAGTCTCTCTCGATTTTTCTCCACTGTGACCCATCAGCAGGGTGTCTCAACTTCCCGTCTTTCTTACGGTCTTCTTTGTGCCATCGCAACAACCTGGCATGCTCTTTGTTTCTGAACATGCGTTTCAACCTTGGTATTATAGGAGCATACCACATAACCTTAGCAGGAACCCTCTTTCGGAGGGGCTCTCCCTCAACATCACCAGGGTCATCTCGTCTGATCTTATACCGCAACGCATTGCATACCAGGCATTTATCTAAATTCTCATACTCCTTACCGCGGTAGAGGATGCAGTCATTAATGCATGCATGTATCTTTTGCACATCTAATCCTAGAGGACAGAGAGTCTTCTTTGCTTCGTAGGTACTCTCGGGAAGTTCGTTATGTTTTGGAAACTTCGGCTTCATTATTTTTAGCATCTTTTCAAATGAGGAGTCAGTTACACCACACTCTGCCTTCCATCGCAACAATTCCAATGTGGTACCGAGCTTTGTGCTGCCATCTTCACAATTTGGGTACAACAATTTCTTGTGATCTTCTAACATGCCCTCTAACTTCAACTTCTCATTTTCTGTTTCACAGTCTCGCTTTGCATCAGAAATGACCCTACCAAGTTCATCAGCCGGCTCATCTGATGCCCGTTCTTCACCTCTTTCCTCTCCATTGTCTTCCATTGCAGTATCACTGTATTCAGGAAACATATGATGATAGTTCTTATCATCATCTTCTTCTTCACCATCTTCCATCATAACCCCTCTTTTCCCGTGCTTGGTCCAGCAATTATAGTTGGGCATGAAACCTTTTCAGGTGGCCGCGAATGATTTTCGAGGAAGAGTACTCCTTGTTGTTCCGACATTGAACACATGGACAACGTATAAAACCATCCTCTTTGTTTGCCGTAGCCACATCGATAAATTTATCCACGCCTTTCATATACCCGGCTACGCGCCGGTCACCGTACATCCATTCCCGACCGTTCATCTGCATCATATAAGTAAGTTTATCAAAAAACAGGACATCATAAATAGTGAAATGACCAATTCACATCGACACATGCATTGTATCAATGACAGAGAAAAGATAAGATTGCTAACCTCGATCGAGGAAAATAAAGAGGAGAAAGCTCAAGTGCGTCTCGGACACCTTCTATATTTTTGTTCTATGAGAAATTGAACGGAATTATTCACTCAAACATTTCATCAAACACCTTGAATGCATGCACAAGGGAGAAAAAACTAGCACACCCCTCACACCTTCCACCAAGAGAAAAAACAGAGTGGAGGCAGAGGGGGCTGGGGCGTTGCATTTATAGAGGGCGGGAGCATGCGTCCCGGTTGGAGCCACCAACCGGGACTAAAGGTTTGGCACACACCTTTAGTCCCGGTTGGTGGCTCCAACCGGAACGTATGCCCCGTTACCAACCGGGATGCATGCCTCCGGGCCCCGTGCCCGCTCGAACCGGGACGCGTGCCAGCATTAGTCCCGGTTGGTGGCGCAACCGGGACTAATGCTCTGAGGAGGCGCGAACGGATGGCCTGTTTTCTACTAGTGCAGGCTTGTATTAGACCGGTGTTGATGCAATATATGAGGTAGCTCCGATGATCAAATGGGAATACTACCAACAGAAATTGTGCAAAAAGAAAAGACTAAACTACCCATAAATTAAATTTGGAATTGGATAAACGAGTATGATAAATTGGTCCAACGAGTCTATAGAAAGTACTACTACTACTACTTCCTCCGTCCAAGAATAGATGTCTTAGGTTTTTTAAATTTTGGATGAATCTATATACTAAATAGTGTCTAGATTCATTTAAATTTTGACAAATTTGAGACATCTATTTTGGAACGGAGGGAGTACATAAAATGACAAAATTGAAGGGTTACGATCTCCAGATCAGGAATATTACGTCTCAAATGGATTCATAATTTCAAAAAAAGGGAGATTCGTGGAGTATACAAGAATAAAATTTGATCTCGTTAAACCAAAATAATTGATTCAACCTCCAAATGATTTGATTTTAATACCGCTCTAGATGATCTTATATAGACTACATGTCAATGGAGATCAAATTAGCTAGGCAATATGGGACTAATTAGGTACTGGAGCTTGCATGTGTTTGATTCATGTACAGAAACGAGCCGGTTCGGCCGGACGTGCGAAGAAATAAGGCCCAGGAATTAAAACTGAAAAAGAAAAGAAAAAGAAAGATGGGCTAGGGAGCCACGCGGGTCAATAGGGGAAGAGGCAGCGGGGTGCCCTAGCCTGCGGTTTAGTCCGGGTGTTTTTTTTTTCCAAGGATGGTAGTATTAAAGATTAAATTCATTTTATTCCCATTTTCCAACAGAAAGCGGGATTGGCATGTTAGGCCGGGTGGTTTTATTTTTTTTCTTTATTCTTTAATCCTATTGTTTTCATGGTTTCTTTAACAACTTTTGTTTTGAGAGTACCCAAATTGATCCAAAGAAATTTCGACAAAACTATAAAAATCAAAATAATCTTTTAAGACATTATTGAACATATTTAGTATCAAATACAAAAAATATCTTCTACACTTCTGCATATATGACTAGTCCATATTCAAAAATAGGTCCAGGACTTTGTCAATGTCCAAAATTTAATCAACCCAATTCCATAAAATCACCAAAGCATGATCTCAAATTGTAGAACATAGAAGAACCATTTTAATATCCAAATTAAAAAATAACAAATTCATGTTATCTTCTCTCTATCAAAACAAATGGTGAAAAATATTTATAAAATCATCTAATTCAAATAGACTTTAAGAGTCAAATGAAACATATTAGAACCATTCTCCACCATAATTGGAAAATTCATTTTATTCCCTCTCATTAAATTTCAAGGATGGTTGGATAATGGTTTAAATGCCACTCAAATCCGATGATTGGAAACAAATCAAATAAACACAAGTTGAATTTGTATAAAGTTTTATCAACCAAGATTTACAATTTGGATAGTCATATTAATCCACTCATGTTTTTTGATCATGATTGAGAAAAGTTTGAACAAGTCCGGAAATGTTTAAATTTCTTCCAAAATTTCAACAAAGTCAACCTAGTCGATCAACTTATTTAATTAATTTAACATTCCAAAATTCTGAAACTTTTTGGATGTCACATAAAACTAAAACAAGGAATACAATTTAAAACTAAATTGGGAATTTGATTTTTGTTTTTGCAAAATAACATGGGTACCATTGGGAAGGAAAAAGACAAGTTCTGTCACCGAGAAATTGTTTTAGCAAATGGCACTCGGATAGATCACCGGCAAACGACATAACCATATATAGTTTTCACCAACATTTTTATGGTGTTTTCCAAAATGTGAGACATGTTTTAATTTATGGTTGTTCATATTTCTAAATTACTTTATTTTCTAACGCCGAGTTGGATTTGTGGCCGTGGACTTGTATAAAAATAGTCGTGACTCATGAAGTTATGATTGGTGTAGTCCATTTTCTCTATATATAGGAACGCAGAGGCATATTCAAAAACAGACGTCGTCCGACCAAAAAAAAATAGAATTTGTAAAAGAAGATACTTGGACGGGCTGGAAGCGCGCACAAAGAGGGCCTGCTGACACGGCCCATCCGTTCCGCACGAGAATCACGTGCTTCTGGCTTAAACCCTACTTCCCGCTGCTCTTTCCATATCAGTTCGCACTCGCTCGGTACATATCCTCACATTCGTCCGAACGCAGATTCTTTTGCACCCTCACGCCGCCGGCATAACACAGTTCCCCCCTCCCTTAGCTAATACCCTAGCGCACGAGAACGACGCCATGGGCAGCCGCCGGCTCCTCCCGGCGCTCTACCCCGGCTCGCCCACCAACGTTCCCCGCGCCGGTAACTCCCACCCCCTGCACCACTCGCGCCGCAGCCCATTACAGCACAACCCAGCCGCCACTGCTCACTTCGCCTCCCAGGCCGGTTCCGGTTCGTCCTCGTACCAGCAACCACCGTCGCCGCTATCTCGTATGACTCACGCGTCGGCCGGCGTGGGAGGCAGCTCCAGTACCCTCTCACAGGACATCTTCTTCGGATCCGGATACGCAGGCGGCTCGTTCTCCTCGCCCGGAACCGGTCTGGCTAGCGCGGTGGGCCTGGCGCCGCTCACGTGCACACAGCCGCCGTTGAGTTGGTCCGTCGACCAGGCCTCATCGGAGTCTGGTCTCCCAACGCTGCTTTTAACCCAGAGCACGGCCGACAACATCGACCTGGGGTTAAGGGAGGACGAGTACGTCCTCCCACCTCTGCCCCCTTCCCTCGTCGGTCCACAAGCTTTCCAGAAGTCGACGGTCGTAGATCTTGAAGCCGTACATGCTGCTGCTCCGGTATACATCTCGCTTGTGGAAGATGACGGTGACTCCGGCAACAAGTCCGTCCAGTATGTGGATCTGGAAGGCCGGGGCGGCGGTCTCAACACCTCGGCCGCCCGCTACATGGGCAGCACCAGAAACAAAGCCCCCTGCCTACCACTGCCATCACCGAGTTTGTCGCTCCGGGCCCTTGGTCCTGCTCAGGCTTGGGTGAAGAAGGAAGTTGAGGACTGGAGCTCATCGGGGATGTCGCAGCTCGGGAACAATAGCATTGCCAATGGAGGCAGCTCATCGGCCTGGATGCCCCAGCAGCCTTACTCCTCCTCCAGTAATACTGGCAATAATGGCATTACCAAAGGCAAAGCCCCCTGGACACCAGTACAACAACTGACACCATCCAGCTCGATCCCCGCCCCTGCAGCTAACGTTCAAGTGAAAAAGGAAGCTATGGACTGGAGCTGGCACAAGTCGACACAGGAGCAGCGGGGGAAGAATACCATCACCAGCGGAGGAAGCTCCTCCGCCAACAATAATGCCAGCGGAGGCAGCGGGGGAAGCAAACGGAAGCTCCTGCCTTCTCTGGGTAGCAGCAGAAGCCGTGGGCGCGGTGCCGACAGCAGCAGCAACCAGTGGATGGATGACGCCAACGCTCCGTTTATAGTTGATTTTGCCGATGGGTTATTTACCCAGAATGACATTGACAAGATCATGGCTGACAAGGGCCTCGTTAGCATTGTGCTGACAGATCCTAAGAGTGTCCGGAGGTAATATATAACACGACCTATATATATCCGTTAATTTGTCCTTTAATTTCCTCCTTCAGAACTGATCATCAGAGAAAATGTTTTGGTTTTGAGTAATGCTTGATCATGTACTAACTAGCTGTAGACTTCGTCTGAAATTTATTGCAGCGTCCTTAAGAGCCGGAGTTGGTCAGAAACGTATAGACAAAGAAAGATAGCTCATGTGTCTGACCTTGAGCGTCAGGCTGAGCGACTGCAGCAGGAGAATAAGTCACTATCTGCACGAGTGCAGTCACTTCAGGTTTGTGATTCTCAGGATTGATATTATTTTGAGCATAAGTTTTATGGGAGTATTTACAGCTGAGTTTAGAAATAATAGTAGGAGTTATTTCACGATTGAAATAGAGAGACATCTGATCAACACCTTCTATTCTTTTGTACTCAGCACGAATCTCAATACTTTAAAATTGGATAACAACAACTTAAAAATAGTCATTTTCTGTTGTCTAAAAAAAGAGAGAAATCCCGATGTTTTATAGAACAAAGCTGATTTTATCGTAGCTAGCAACCCGTCATCCTCCTTGACCCTGCCCCTTATCTTCTTATACTAGACCCTCCCTTCGTCACCGCCCCTCTTCGCTCACCGCATACTTCCTTATGGTCTACTTTACCTTTATACATATCTTCCTCATCCCCTTTGTTACCTTTCTTTCCGTCCAAACCCCCTCGCTCACATGTCCAGGCGGGCCGTTGCCTTGCACACCCGTTGGACGCGAGAACGCATTCCTTTCTTAAGACTCGGGACTGAATGGTAAGAAAGAACATAATTCAATACTTTTTAGCTAATATAATGGAAGCTTCATTACCCCTGGCCTTTGCAACCTATACTAATACAAGGTTTAGTACAAGTCACCAAACAATGGCAATGTCAAACGTGAGAAAGGCCAACAAAGATATCATGAAATGGAGTCTAACATGCCATCACATATAGCTCTGAATATTAAGAAGCATATCGCGCGTACGACAACCAAACCCCATAAACCACATGAGCTTGTTTGTGCCAGGCCCATATGTTGCACCTTTGGTAACAACGCCCATGACTGCAACCAATTGGTACACGAGAGTAGCACCTGCATAATAGAATGGAATTTCGTTTTGTCAAAAAACAACATAATTTCTGCATAGCTAAACTGATGGGATATGCCTACCGGGGTATACCCAGCAAGACGTTTCCGACTGGCCCAGATGCTGGCGAGTGGGCCTGCGGGACGGCGACTGGATCAAGACCTGGCGTGGACTCAAGCGACTGGAAGCTGAAGGCCCAGAAGCGTGGATAGGCCCAGTCGGGTTAGGTTAAACGATCGCTGAGACCTTAACTGATTCGGTTGAGATCTGTAAACCCTAGGGGGTGAGTCTATATAAACCTCCCTAGAGGGCGCGTAGAGGATACGTTCCATCAGACACCCAAGCGACTCGCTGCCTAGCCACCGAGCTCGCCCCATTGTACTCTCACCATAATACAATCTAGCAGGAGTAGGTCTTTACCCTCCGGGGGGCCGAACCTGGGTAAATCCTTGTGTCTCCGCCCTCATCTCGCACCGCAGATGGCTGGCCGCCCTTGCCCCATGTTCTACTACTCGCTGCCGATTGCAGCATCTGCCGTGGTCATTCCCACGACAGTGGCACCCACCGTGGGGCCTGGCCGGTCTGGCCGGTGTTCTGCGGCGAGATCCAATCTACCCATCAATGAGTCGATCGCCACCGGCCGCATGATAGCGATCGGCGAGATGCTCCAAATCTTGCCGAGCAGCTACGTCCCGGCGGCGCGACCCGTCACGCATAGCATGATCCTGCCGGTCGGCACGATCAGCCTCTTCGTCGGCCTCACCGACGTCATCGTCTCGGAGGACTCGGCTCACATCCGCGAGTCGCCGCCACGCGACCGGCTCTCTGAGAGTCAGGTCGGCACGATCCACCGCCTCGCCTCCGAGTACAACTCAGCCCACAACGACGTGGCTGAAAACACTGCAGCCGTGAAAGACGCGGCCCTCAACGACGACGCCGACTCGGCGACCCCGGCATCACTCGCCGGATCCATTGTCGCTGCGTCGCCCGCGGGCTCCATCACCCAGGTCTCCAACGTCGGAGAGTTCGAGGATCCCTCTATCCTTGGGATCTTCGACTTCGACTCCGGGTCGGAGAACTCCGCCGACCTCCGCGACGGAACCGGCCGCCACGCCGCGACCTTCATGGCGACTGGCGCCGACCCACCGGAGGATCCATTCTCCACTCCGATCCCTCCCAATGTGACAGCAACGGAGGTCGAGGAACTCCGCCTGTAGCTGGCGGAAGCAGTTCGCAAGGAACAAGCCGAGCGCGAAAAATTTCGACTCGAGCAGGTGACGGCGCAGGAGCTGTCGCGCTACCACCAGCTCCGAATAAGGTCGCGCCTGAACCCCATCGTCCAGGGGCGCGCCCTGGACTTCGATGACGAGAGCGACCTGGCCCGCGCGGCTTAGCGCGCGATCTGCGAGAACGCGTCGCCAGGAGGGAGCGCTCGGCCCTCACCAGGGTAGACAGCCAACGGTTCCCCACCACCACCCAACCGCGCACCACCCAAGGACCAGCCGAGGATCGTGGTCTCCTCACGGGAGCGAGACGCGAACGGCCTACCGTTGTTCTCCACCTCGATGGACAACCTCGTCACGGGCCGAGCAGCAGACGACAACATCGCGGCCACCGGTGACGGCGCCTTACAAATCCAGTACGCCAAGGCCTTGCTCGCAAAAGCGGTCGAGCAACAAAACGCAGGCGTCGACTCACAGGGTCGGATGTACTCGCGTTCATCAGGCAGCAGAGCGGCCTCAAGCGGCCGCCCCATGGCGGCAAACACCCTCAACTGCCCGCCACCCGAACCACTCCAGCTCCAACACCGACCCGCGAACGCGGCACTCTCTACCAACGACCCCCGGCCGGCGACCAACTTCGTCGCCGCCAACGGTCAGCCCGTTGACGCCCGCACCCACATCATCAACAACCAGAGCTGGCGTGCACGCCAGCCCGACGACCTGCGCCATACCCTAACCAACCGCCGCGACGGCGAGCCAAGGGGGTCGCTAAGCCGACTCGGGCCCCGGTGCTTCGGACCGATCATCCGAGGCGAAAGATACCCGGCGAACTTCAAAGCGCCGAAGGAAATAGAGAAGTACGACCCCTCGTACGATCCCTCTGTGTGGCTGGATACCTACCTCATGGCGATGGGGATCGCCGGCCACACCGATCTACTAGCCGCCCGCTACCTCCCCCTTATGATGGAGGGGGCGTGCAGGCAGTGGATCAACACTCTCCCGCGGATAGCATCGACTCCTGGGAAGAGATGGGCGATGCCTTCGTCAGGCATTTCGAGGGTTCATACACCCGCGCAACCACCATCGAGGACCTGGAACGATGCGTCCAGGGACATCGCGAGTCGACCCGCAGCTGGGTCCAACGGTGGCAAGAACTGTGGTACAACGCGGTAGGTATCCACCCAGACACCGTAATCCACTGCTTCAAGACCTCGTGCCGCTACGAGCCCCTGGTCGCCAAGCTCAAACGAGCATACCGCACACTCGACAACATACCGGATCTCCTGGAGATCGCCAAAAGATACGTGGAGGAAGACCCAAACCAAGAAACCGACGACGAGTCGGGAGGACAACGCCGCACGAGCGGCAACGACAACGGACGACGGTCCGATCTACGCTACAGCAACACTCCCCTCACCGGCAAGCGCCGCAGTGACGGGCGAGTCGACTTCGTCGCCAATGCTGGATACGCGCAGCGCGAGCCCAAGATCTTCCGCCGCGACAGGGGGCAACGCCGCGACGGCGGAAACTACAAGGCGAAGCCAAGGTTCGACCCCGCAGCCCTTCTTAACCAACCTTGTGTATTTCACAGCAGGGAAGAAAAACCCGCTACGCACACGACCGCCGACTGCCACTCCCTTAAGGAGATCGAGAAGGCACGCCGAACATAGGAAGACCCCGACAACAACCCGCCAAACGGCGGAAAATTCGGCAGCATGGCCGGCTCGCTCCACACCTTCACAGGCTTCAACACGAAGCACGAGAAGAAGGTCATCGCCCGCGTCTTCGCCGTCAACACAGTGGCCCAGGTGGACGTCCCCCAGTTCCTCAACTGGTCTGAGCAACCAATCACTTGGAGCCGCTAGGACCACTCGCCACGAATCGAGTACCCAGGCCGAGTCGCCCTGGTGGTCAAGCCCAAGGTGGGAGATTACTGGCTCCCCAAGACATTGATGGACGGCGGCAGCTCCATCAACATCCTGTACCTGGACACCTTCAGGCGACTGCGGCTCCCGCAGTCAATGGTCGAGACAACCTACACCACGTTCCACGGCATCGTCCCCGGTCAGAAGGCGTACCCGATCGGCAAGGTCACGCTGCCGGTCACCTTTGGCACACCGGCAAACTTCTGCACCGAGCGGATCGTCTTTGAGCTGGTGCCCTTCGACAGCCCCTACCACTGCGTCTTGGGGCGCCAGGCGTTCGCCAAGTTCATGGCGGTGCCCCACTATGCGTACAACGCGATGAAGCTCCCCGGTCCGCGTGGCGTCATCACCATCCACGGCGACCCCGACATGGCCGCCGAGTGTGAGGCCAAAGGAGCCGAACTCGCCGACGCCATCATCGCAGCAGAGGCCAACCACGCCGATGAGCTCGCCAAATACGCGAGCGGGGTCAACAACGACAACCCCACCATACTCAAGAATCCCAACTCGGAGGGCGGCAACACCTCAGCTTCGAGGCAACGACGCATACCCGCACCGTCGAGATGGTCCCAGGCAACTCCAGCCAGACGGTGACAATTGGGACGGGCATGAGCCCAACATAGGAAGACGCGCTCATCGAGTTCCTCCGTGAGAACAGGGACATCTTCGCATGGAAGCCCTCTGATATGCCTGGTGTGCCTAGGGAACTCGCTGAGCACAAACTCAACGCCGACCCCAAAGTGCAACCCGTTAAGCAGTCGTTGTGGCCCTTCAATGAAGAGCGCCATCGAGCAATCGCCGAGGAAGTGCAGTGTCTACTCGCTGCAGGCTTCATCCGGCCAATCAAATACTCCAAGTGGCTGGCAAACCCAGTCCTGGTCGAGAAGAAAAATGGGACCCGGAGGATGTGTATCGATTACACAAACTTAAACAGCGCCTGCCCGAAGGAGCAATTCGTCCTCCCGCGGATCGACCAAATAATCGATTCCACCATGGGCTCGGAGTCGCTATGCTTCCTCGACGCCTACTCTGGGTACATCCAGATCAAAATGGCCGTTGAGGACGAAGAGAAGATGGCATTCATCACGCCATTCGGAGCCTTCTGCTACACTGCCATGACCTTCGGCCTCAAGAACGCCTGGGCGACCTACCAGCGGTGTATGCAGGAGTGCCTTGCGAGCCAAATTGGCCGCAATATCCACGTCTGCATCGACGACGTGGTAGTGAAGTCTGCTCGCCAGAGCGACCTACTCGCTGACCTGGCGGAAACATTCGCCAACCTGCGGAAATACAAGATAAAGCTAAATCCAGGCAAATGCACCTTCGGTGTAACAGTAGGGCAGCTACTAGGATACGTCGTCTCCAAGCGCGGGATCGAGGCGAACCCCACCAAGATCGACACGATCGCTCAACTCGGCAAACCCGAGTGCTTGCGCGATGTCCAGAAGCTGGCCGGGCGAGTAGCGGCTCTCAGTCGCTTCATCCCCCGATTGGGCGAAAAGGCGATGCCCCTATACCGCCTGATGCGCAAGAACTCCACCTTCCAGTGGGACAAGGAGGCGGATGATGCGCTCCGCGACCTCAAGACGGTGCTACTCGCAGCACCGCTACTCGCCGCCCCCATCGACAAGGAACCCATGCTGGTCTACGTCGCGGCTTCCGAGCGCGTCGTCAGCGCCTTCATGGTCGTCGAGCGACCAGAGGAGGGAAATGAGCTCCCAGTGCAGCGACCAGTGTACTATATTAGCGAAGTCCTCACCGAGTCGCGCCAGCGCTACCCGCAATACCATAAACTGGTATACGCGGTCTTCAGAGCACAGCGGCGACTGCCACACTACTTCCAGGATCACCCGATAATGGTCGTCTCCTCAGCACCGTTGCAGGACATCATCCGCAACTGTGAGGCGACCGGGCGAGTCACCAAGTGGGCCGTCGAGATCGGTGTCCACAACATCAAATACGAGCCGCGCAAAGCGATCAAGTCGCAGGCTCTCGCGGACTTCATCGCCGACTGGGAGGAGGCCCAGCAACCAGAAAAGCTGCTATACCTCCATTACTGGAGTTTACACTTCGGCGGCTCCAAGAATGCGGACGGGGCAGGAGAAGGGATCGTACTAACCTCTCCGAAGGGCGACAAGTTACGCTACGTCGTCTGCCTCGACTTCACCCCCTGCACCAACAATATGGCCGAGTACGAGGCACTACTCCACGGCATGCGAGCTGCCAAGGAGATGAATGTCAACCGCCTACGCTGTTACGGAGACTCCGACCTCGTCGCTGGGCAAGTCGCTGGCACCTGCGACGCCGTCTCCCCCACCATGGCGGCATACCGCCAAGCAGTGGACAAGCTGGGCGGACACTTCACAGGCTATTCCGTCGAGTGGATCGACAGGCGGAAAAACGAGGAGGCCGACGCACTCTCTCGTATCGGCTCGGCTCGACTCGCACCACCTGCCGGCGTCTTCCTCGACACCATCACCAAGCCTTCCGTCTCTCCCCCAAGGGAGATCGACATCGGAGTCCCGCTGCAACCAGAGGCAGCCCTGGTCGCACACATCGCCGAGCCAGAGGACTGGACTACGCCGTACATCGCCTACCTGGAGGGAGGCACCTTTCCAGCAGACAAAACAGACGCCCGGATGATAGCACGCCGCTGCAAATACTTTGTCATCATCGACGGCGAGCTCCACAAGCGCAGCGTGACTGGTGTGTTCCAACGATGCGTCCAACCCGCTGAAGGACGCAAAATCCTCCACGACATCCACTCCGGCGACTGCGGCCACCACGCCGGTGCCCGCTCTCTGGTCGCAAAGGCTATGCGACACGGTTTCTACTGGCCCACCGCACATGTAGACGTTGTCGACATTGTCCAGCGGTGCGCCGGGTGCCAGAAATAAGCCAACCAGACCCACGTGCCGAGCTCGACGCTCAAGACAATCCCCATCACCTGGCCGTTTGCCGTGTGGAGTATGGACATGGTAGGCCCTTTCAAGAAGGCCCCCTCCGACTTCACCCACCTCCTGGTCGCAGTCGACAAATTCACAAAATGGGTGGAGGCCAAGCCAGTCCAGAAATGCGACGGGAAGACCGCCACCAAGTTCCAACGCGAGCTCATCTATCGCTATGGATTCCCAAACAGCATCATCACGGACAACTGCACCAACTTCGCCAAAGGAGCCATGGCCGAGTTCTGCGAGGAACATCACATCCAACTCGACCTCGCCTTAGTCGCTCACCCGGAGTCCAACGGCCAGGCGGAACGAGCCAACCAGAGCATCCTCCATGGCCTGAAGCCATGGCTCCAAGTACCACTCGAGCGCACCGCCGGGTGCTGGGTCGAGGAGCTACCCTCCGTCATCTGGGGCATCCGCACCTCCGTCAACAGGTCGACAGGGTTCACCCCTTCTTCATGGTGTATGGCGCCAAGGCAGTCATGCCCACCGACCTAGAGCACGACTCGCCCAGGGTGGTCAACTACACGGAGGCCGCAAACGAACTCGCACGCCAGGATGGAATCGACCAACTCGACGAGGTACGCGACCTAGCTCGCTCCCGCACCGCCATCTACCAGCAAGGGCTCCGCCGCTACCATAGCCATCTTCCAGGAAGGCGATCTGGTGCTACGCCTCATCCAGGACAAGAAGGGCACGCACAAGCTCTCCCCCCTTGGGAGGGACCATTCGCCATCGGGCGAGTCCTTGGCAACGACGCCTACTACCTCACCGACGTCCGAGGAGACGGGAAACTCGACGTCAACCGACCGTGGAATGTAAACCTCCTACGGAAATTCTACTCCTAGAACCCCATACATGTACCCTCCACTGGCTATGAAATAAAACAGATTGGTTACCGCAAATTTCGTCTACTCTCCGTCTCTTGTGCCACTCGCACTCGTAATAACAGCGTCAAGCTAACCGCAGAAGTCAACCTCTGGTACAACGACCGACATGGCCAAGTAGTGCGTTCCGAGGGCACTGGGTTACCCCAGGACTCGTAACGTCCACGAAAAACGCCAACCTGAAGCCCCATTGGAGTCGCCTAGCTCGACTGGCTCAACGAGCCAAGACAACTGCCCTCGCTCCTCACAGCGACCAAGGTCCTCCGCATCCTCGGCAAAGCGACTCGAATGGCCAAGTACCACGCTCAGGGACTGACGACCAGTCGAGCACGAGCGACTAGGGAAAAACGCCAAGTATGAGAGCGTGCCCAGGACTCGCCACGCGAGTGATCCTTCGGGTCAGGCAGGAGTGACGCACTTACTCTAACGCGCTCAGTCCTCACCTACCCTGGAGCTGCGACTAGAACCACTAAGTACCACGCTTGGGGACTCGGCCACCCGACCTCGTTCGTGCAAGGGAAGACGGTCAAGTAAAGAGCACCCACGGGAGTCGCCCTGCGACTGGCTCTCCGAGCCCGGGCGAGTCGACCTCAATAGCAAAACAACTGACAAAACATTCAAAATCACAAACACATAACAAACGAGGTAAACCCCATAAAAAGGGCGAACGCGCTCGGGGACTCGTCCAATCATGAAACAATTCACAAAATAACACGAAGTTTCATTACAGCAGAACAAAGTCGTTCCAAAATACAAGTTGAGTCCAATGGCCAATTGTTACTAACGCCCCAGGGCACAATGTTTCTACTCCGTAGGTTTCGACGGCGACTCGCCGCCACCCCTGCGTTTGCGAATGAAGGGCGTGTACGGGTTCGACGGGTACGTCGTCAACTCACCCGCCATCGCTGCACGGAACGGTTGCTCGACCTTGAAGTCCCGATGCTTCGGCTCAGGATCGTTGGGGGCGACAGTCGTCTCCTGATAGGGGAGGAGGTCGCCCATCGCCTAGACGTGATTGGAGTACACTGCGACCCGGTCCGTCAGCTTCAGCACCTCGGCAATCTCCACAGAGCCCGTCGACGAGGGGTAGCCACTCGTCACATCGTCAAGGTCGAAGTCCTCCGGGAAGTGCGCAAGCCCAAGGCTGAGAGCCGTCGCCGCCCCGCGCCGGAAGGCCGACCGCGTCATGAATTCGACGACTGACGGCGCCTTCTCCAGATAACGCCATACTTCGACGAGGTCGCTGGGAATCACTTCCGTGGGCGATATCTCCTGAAGGTATGCTCGAATGCAAGTCGCGGACAGCGTGGCCGAGTCGACCAGGGTGGTCACACATCACCGCGCGTCGTACGACTGCGCCTCCTCCGAGCTATCAATAATCCGACCTGTGGACAGAGGTCGGCAGTGAGTACAACAACGACTCCACAATGCAGCTGTTACAGGAAGAGTAAAAAGGAAGAAAGGTTTACCAATTAGCGGATGGCAGAGGCCCGTGATGAAGCTTTGAAGCGAGGAGAAGTCGTTCTGCAGCCCAACGACGAGTGTGTCCGACACCTTCCGTTCTTCAGCGGCAACAGTGACAACAGCTTTCGCTCGTCCCTCCGCCGAGCTCGCCTCCGCCTTCGCTTCCTTGAGCTCGCGCTCCAGGTCAGCAATCCGTTTCTCGGCCGCACTCAGCGAAGTTTGAGCCACCGTCAGGTCACCCACCGGGACAAGGCCCCGGCGGACTTCCTCCGCCTCGGCCGCAATGGCTTGCAGCCCCTTGTTCGTCTCCTGGATGGCAACAAGTTCCTTCTCCATGCGACACTTTGCTGCAAGCCGATCGGCCGACTCGCGCCGCAGGCCCTGCGCACAAATTAAACCGTCAACAACATCAAAAATCCTAAGTGCCCACCTGCTGAAATTCAGCGACTAGGCACTCGTGGACTGGAGATCAAAAATCCTAAGTGCCCACCCGCTGAAATTCAGTGACTAGGCACTCGGGGACTGGAGATCAAAAATCCTAAGTGCCCACTCGCTGAAATTCAGCGACTAGGCACTCGGGGACTGGAGATCAAAAATCCTAAGTGCCCACTCGCTGAAATTCAGCGACTAGGCACTCGAGGACTGGAGATCAAAAATCCTAAGTGCCCACCCGCTGAAATTCAGCGACTAGGCACTCAGGGACTGGAGATCAAAAATCCTAAGTGCCCACCCGCTGAAATTCAGCTACTAGGCACTCGGGGACTGGACGCTAGAAAAACACTAAAAGAATCCGACCACTGAAATTCAGTGGCCCGATCCTCGGGGACTGGACATACCTGGATGGCTGCGCCCATCATGCTGTGGAGCTGTAGCGGGTCCACAGACGCAAGCAGGACTGGAGTGTGTCCGTGACGCTACTCGACCTCCGTCTCGGCGACCCCAGGCGCCTGGCTCGTTGGCGCTGCGCCACTAGCCGTGGCCTCTTTCGCCATGAAGCGGGGGAAGGTTGCAGCGGATGCCCCAGTGCCACTAGGAGCTGGCTCGGCCACTCCGGGCGAGGAAAAAACCTCCTCGGTCTTCAAGGCCACTTCCGCCACAGTCGGAGGATCGATTGGAGCAACTACCATGTCGTCGGAGACCGTGACGACATCGTCGCCTTTCGCCCTCTTAGCGCTGTCTGCGGGAACAGCGACTTCGTCAGCCTTCCTCTTCCGCAAGGGGTCCTCCTCGGCGACGACTGGTGGAACCTTGGCCACGGAAGGATGGCTGATCTTCTTAACTCCAGTCCTGTAAAACAACGGTATGAGCAAAACTGTCCGATTACAACGGAAGACAAGCAGATGAACAAGACTTACTTGGCGACTGATATGAACCGCAAACCCGTGCGGATGCTGGCCGGCTTCTCCAGTTCGGGACCCAACTTCCGACTGAGGTCCATCTCAAACACGTCGTGTGCCCAAGACACAGAGGGCCTCTTCGAAGATGAGGCCGCGGCAGGAGCCTCCATGATGACATCTGCGGGAGCTTTCCTGGGAGGCGAAGCTGCTGCGGCTGGAGTAGCCCCCAGCCCAGAGACCAGGGCGAATGGGGGTGGAAGCGATGCCAGAGGTACCTCATCCAGGGGAGCGGCAGCATCCGGTACTACTGTCGTGCGCGCCGCTTCACCCTTAGCCGAGCTGGTGGCATCGGAACTAGTCGCAGAACATGGCGGAGACGCCTGCTTCGCCGGCTTCGTTTTCCTCCTTGGCGGAGCCTTCACCTCCTCCTCCTCCTTCTTCTTCGACGGCGTGGCCTCATGACGCGAGGTGTGCTCGGGGAGCTCGTCGTCGTCATCGTGAGGTTCGAGGCTTCTACTCGCCTCGAGCTCACGCTGATGTTGCCCGCGAGTTTTGCGAGCCATCGGGGCGGCGTCTTCCACGGGCTCGTCTTTGTCATCGTTGTCGTCATCACCCGCGTCGCTCTCGACGTCGCCTTTGGCGGGTGGCGAATCACTCCCGTCCTGGACGGACGAGCTCGAGTTCTCGTCATCTGCGGGTGGAAGCCATCCTTCCAGAACTTGGAACAACTACAATAAAAATGAAACAACGTCAGCATAACCGCAACTGCATCATCTGCGACTACGAATGATGACGAAGATGGCGACTTACCTTCGGATCTGGGTGCCTTGCGGCATAGGGGGCGACCCCGGCCTTCGCGTCCAGGTACGCTGCCTGGGTGATCTTCTTCAGGGCCAGGATGTAGTCTTCGAGTTTCCACTCGGCGAGGCAGGATTTCTTCGGGTCGTCCCTACCAGTGTACTCGTACATATAATGGTCCCGGCGGGCCAAAGGCGCGAGCCGCCGCCCGAGCCAGCAGTTGTAAAGATTGATGGTTTGGAGGCCCTTTTTCTTCAGGCCGCAGATGGTTTGCAACATTTCGTCGACAACCATCCGCTGATCCAGCGGGAGCTTGCCGACCTGGAGCCGACGCGGTTCGGGCCGGTCGGCGGAGTATCTTGGAAGCGCCACCTCACCGTCTGGAGTCGCCTCGGTGACGTAGAACCAGGATTTCTTCCACTCGTTTGCCGCCTTGGCGGGCAACATCAGGTCGAAGAACGACGCCTTCGACTTGAGCTGAAATGTCAGGCCACCCGCAGCCAGCATCGGGCCGCCTGATTCTTCGCGACTAATCCTCCCATGGAATAGATCTTGCCATAGGGGGAAGTAGGGCCTGCAGCCCAAATAGCACTCGCAGAACGCCACGAAAATGGCGAGCTGCTCGATGCTATGCGGGCCCAGGTCCAACGGCTGGATCCCGTAGAAGGCGCAGAAGCGCCGGAAGAAGAGAGAAGTGGGAAACCCCAGCCCCCGCTCTAGGTGGCTGGTGAAGCAAATGAATTCTCCCTCGCGCGGGTCCGGAGTCACCTCTCCGGCCACGGGGATGCACCATCTGCCGGCGCGCAGGATCCCGGCCTCCTCGAAGGACGCCAGTAGCGCCCTGGTACACTTGGATCTGCCCCATGGTTCAGTGGAGGGGGCCATTGGTTGGAAGATTTGTGGAGGTCGGGGCTCTCTGGATTGGTTGGATCGCGATGCAGAGTGGAAACGAAGATGGGCGAGATCGGAGGAAAGATGAAGGAGTGTTTCCCCACTCGCCTGTCATTCTCCTTATATAGCGGTTGTTACCCGCCAATTTCGGGAGACGTTACTACGCGGTGATTACGCCAAAAGTTACCGTTGGATTACCCCAACAGCTAGTTTTGACCCCACTTGACGGTCCAACTTCATCCACTCGACTCGTCGCTCCACGCGACTAGACTATTCGCCGACCCGATCACTACAACAGTGACTGAATATTCACCGACCCGTTCGCCGAGCTGCGACCCGATCGGTCGCCGTTAGTGCGACTAGAATAACTAGTTTTTCCTTTATTCAGGAGTCCACCACCGATTCGACTGGGCATCCGCATTGGACCCGTATAAACCGACTTCCAGCGACCACCTGCAACCAATCAACGACGGCCTCGGGGACTACTGATGGGGATATGCCTACCGGGGTATACCCAGCAGGACGTTTCCGACTGGCCCAGATGCTGGCGAGTGGGCCTATGGGACGGCGACTGGATCAAGACCTGGCGTGGACTCAAGCGACTGGAAGCTGAAGGCCCAGAAGCATGGATAGGCCCAGTCGGATTAGGTTAAACGATCGCTGAGACCTTAACTGATTCGGTTGAGATCTGTAAACCCTAGGGGGGTGAGTCTATATAAACCTCCCTAGATGGCGTGTAGAGGATACATTCTATCAGACACCCAAGCGACTCGCTGCCTAGCCGCCGAGCTCGCCCCATTGTACTCTCACCATAATACAATCTAGCAGGAGTAGGTCTTTACCCTTCGGGGGGCCGAACCTGGGTAAATCCTTGTGTCTCCGCCCTCATCTCGCACCGCAGATGGCTGGCCGCCCTTGCCCCATGTTCTACTACTCGCTGCCGATTGCAGCATCTGCCGTGGTCATTCCCACGACATAAAATGATCAAAACGCGGGTGCCACCCTCACCAAAATAAGTGAACTTGAAGTAAAAAAATATGTGGAATACTACTTGGTGGAGTAATATTAAAGGCATAATATACATCGCACCATACCATACATCTGAAAGCAAAAACGTAAAAATAGGTGTTGTCGTTTGGGATAACTAGCGTAGGGGCCCTCTCAAATGTAAGGGCATCACTTATAGTTTGTCAAAAGTTTCAATTATTTAAGGACACGGCTAGAGAGTCTCCGGAGGCTGGTTAGTCTAATCTGTCCCTCACTCCAAAAATAGAAAGTCTGGTGTACGTGACTATATGGACATTTAATTTTATAAGAGAAAAACTCAGAAAGTCGTATCTCTTAAACCGTGTGTTGAAATTGCGATTTGTTTTCACTATTAGGCTTCTCATGATGAGATTTTTAAAACTAGATCTCATTTGTATATGTTTCAACCAATTTTTTTTTAAAAAACAACTTAGTGTTGCGTAAAAATCAACTTACTATCTTGGAGAAAGCAACTTCATACAAATAATTTCTTACATTACTTTTTTCGAATTTTGGAGCTAATTTAATTTTTTAAATACTCGCTTAGCAACGAATAGTCAGCAACGGATGCGGTACTTGATCCAGTCGATCTAACTGTCATAAAATGGAGTCTGAATTGAGCAAACCAGCATCCAATCACTTCTAGAAATTGGGTAATATCATTGGTAATTTTTTTATGGCAGACGACTTAGTAGCAATGAAAATACAACTTCATATAAAACAGTATTCAACCTTGTAGCATTGTTAGGAAGCTTCATGACAATATTACGCAACTTCACAATAGTGATGCTAGACGACTTAGGACTACTAGTAGGCAACTTAGGCACAACGATAAACAAGTTCACGATACTGATGCTAATTTGCATTTTGTGCAAGTTACTGCAACTTCTTGAAATAAGTTATAGCTACTCTAGTGTAGATATATCTAACTTCACAAATGAGATAAGGTATGCAATTTAACCGCAGGGGTATACAACTTAGCTGTAATGGGTATGCAACTTAGCACATATGTGAAGCTACAATGTATTGTCTACAATACTTAGCGAATGTGTGAGATAAAAATTTATTAAAAATACAACTTAGCTTGTATGTGGAATCAACAATACCACCTAAAAAACAACTTTTCACATGTGTGAAGAAATAATTTGATGTCTTCTTGGCAGCCGCTGCCACAAGTACAACTTCATTGTGATCAACACGGATGTTGCCGGTGCCACGAGCACGACACGAGACGCAACGCGAGATGCAAGAAGCCGAAGAAGATGTCGCTTTAAGACTGGCGATGCTAAGATGGAGGAGGGCCGAAGAAACAATTTACTTAACCCAAGTGGATATGCAATGGTGTTTGTTCTATATACAACTATGATGGATAATGGTGCAACTTAACCCTAGTCAGTATACAACTTAGCAATACTACATCTTAGTATTATTGAAAATACAACTTAGCTCGTATATGGAACCAATAATACCGACAAAAATACAACTTTTCACATGTGTGAAGAAACAATTTGATGTCTTCTTGGTAGCCTCTGCCACAAGTACAACTCCATTGTGATCAACACGGATGTTGTCGGTGCCACGAGCACGAGGCGCAACGCGAGATGCAAGAAGCCGAAGAAGATATCTCTTTAAGACCGGTGATGCTAAGATGGAGGAGGGCCGAAGAAACAATTTACTTAATCCTAGTGGGTATGCAACAATGTTTTTTCTGTATACAACTATGTTGGATAATGGTGTAACTTAACCCTAGTCACTATACAACTTAGCAATATTGGGTATCTAACTTAGCACTAGTCGAAATACATCTTAGCATTATTAAAAATACAACTTAGCTTGTATGTGGAACCAACAATACCATCGACAAAAATACAACTAGTCACATGTGTGAAGAAACAATTTGATGTGTGAAGAAACAAATTGTTAAGCATCTACTAAGACAATGGAATATCCATCCCTCACACAGCATTCACTAGCATATAGGATAACAGGCAACTAAAATATTCATCCTTCAGAAAGTGCACTCCTAACGTGGGTGTTCAATACAAAAAAGATGCAGATAAAAAAGTAAAATGCAGAAAAATAGAGTTTCAAGGAGAACCTTTAGATCACAGAGTTGCATTTGTGTACAGCTACGAGCAGTACGAGCAAATGATGACCGAGGTGTGGTCGTAGTGACATACGGGTACCTAATTCTCCACATCGATAAGCTCAGCTATCCTTGAGTAGTACTCCCTCCGTTTCAAAATATAAGATGTTTTAGCTTTGTGAAGCAAATGTATCTAGACATGTTTTAGTATGTAGGTTCACTCAACATTGGGGTGAATCTACACACTAAAAGAAGTCTAGATTCATTTTCTTCACAAACCTAAAACATCTTATATTTTGAAACGGAGGGAGTAGGATCCAATATCGCTATAGTAGCACGATCAACTCGTTCTTCTCTGTCTCGTCCAGCACATGAACCAAACCCCAGCACATGAACCAAACCAATAGCCAACTACTGAGCTTTGAACAGTCAAAATAAATCCCAAAATTATGGCCCAAGCTAGCCCGAAGCTGCAGCGCGTATGCGACGAGGATGAACTAATGGCCGGTGGTGGTGCTGCTGCTGCTGCTCCACGGGCAACACGTCAGAGTGATCATACTGACTGGGGTCGCCGACGCAGCGGAGGGGATGAGGGGCCGACATAGGGAGTAGGGGAGGAGGTCCGGTGGAGGGGAGGACTTCCGCCGGAGGAAGGTCTGCCCGGCGAGGCTAGGATGGAGGCGCGGGGACGGAGGAGATCGAGGAGAGGATAAAGGGGGATCGGCTGCGGGTGGGAGGGAGGCTTCAGGGAGAGAGCGAGGGGGGTAGGAGGCTGCCTCGTGGGTGGAGGGCTGGAGGTGGGGGGAGACGGGCTGCGGCGACGCAGTGGAGGCCGGCGTCGGATGGGCTGGTGGTCGCGTTTGATTTGGGAGCTCGGGAGAGAAGGGGGCGCAGACGCAACCGCCATCGCTCTGTCCGTCGCTGTCGGAAGAATCGTCAGTTCATCAGGCGCACGGCTCCATCGGACGGACTAGAATCGAGTGCTCCGAAGAGCTAAGGAGCCCTCGAGCACTTTTTAGCATCTGGGATTATTTAATTATGTGTTCCAAAGATATTCCATTCTCCTGTTTACCCTTTTAGTCATAAAACAAACACTGTTTGTACATGGATGCTACCTTGAAGGAATTGATCGATTTTCTATCTAGGAATTATATTCCAGAGATTTGATAAAAAAGAGATATGAACTCTTATGTATAAAAATCTAATGCTATTAACTTTTTAGCGGTATCTTATTTTTATAGTAAGGAAAGAGGTTGCGAGGCCACCAAACAATAATAATATGTAGTAATGGGGCTGTTTTTTGAAGCATAACAAACTCAAAGTAAAACTATAATCTCCCAAACTTTATTTTATATTGAAAGAGTTTGAATATCTTCAAAATAAAATATATTCTTTTGCTAAAATGTTGTGCATATTATGATCGGAGTAAGCAAGTATTTTGTAACAAAACCGGAAGTTTGGAAACACGTAAACTTTGTACAAATATTATGGTTTTGTATTTATTTCTAGTTGATCTATTGGTGCATATATCAAATCAAAGTGAAAATCATCAGTTTTGTTACCCTTGATTTCTGAGTGAAATAAATAGGAGGATTTCTTCTCCCCTTGAACGGACCTTTCTACTCAGCTAATTTTGCCCTTCTTTTATCATCTGCTCTACATTTTCCCTACTTTATGCCATATCCTGCTCTATTTTCCTGTGGTATCTAAAAATGGGCTATGCTTGGGTATGACTTTTCATACCATGTTCTAGCTTTACCCAGTCTGGGATAGTGACACATGCAACCAAAGAAAGATGGAGAAGCAAATCAAATCCAATAAAACATAAAGTGTGCCAAATTTCCCCCCTAAACCAAATTTGATGCTGACCCATATAGAGATTTTTGGTAGGATGCTGTTGTAAGATTTATTTTTCATCACGGAATCAAGACATGTGTTTATGGAATAAATGAGATAAATCTACTCTATTGATTATGAATTAGCGCTCACAAACAGATATGCTCAATATATTTTGGAACAGAGTAGTAGTAAGAGAGTCTATGAGTTAATATATCCTAGCAAAATGCCCGCGCGTTACAGCGGAAGGAAAATAATAAGCTTATATATATTTTCTCCAAATAAACATATATCCGTCGTAGGACAAAGAGATCTAAAAATATGTGGGAGATCGAGCCCGTACTTGGCGTACCTATGTCGCGATGTTAGACTCACGAACACGCACACACACACCCACGCTGGTCACGCGCACGGCCTCGGCCCCAATGCATCTCACACACACACACGAACCACACGGGATACTAATTCTCCTCGTTCGATCTCGGGCCCAGGACTCGCCTTTCCCTGTCGGTCCTCCTCCCGGAGCTCCTATGTGCCCCCCGCTCGCCTGGCCGCCTTCCTCGTCGACGACCTACAGAGCGCTGCCATCGGACGACGCGCCTCCCTGCAGGACATCCCTCCTCTGGAGCTCGTCCCGGTGCCGGCCGCAGGCTCCGACCAAGGACGCCGCCGCCCTGGAGCCTCGATCTCGGCCCCAAGCTCCCAGAGATCTCACTCGCTGCGCGTCCCGCCCCCAGGAAGCCCCCTCCCCTCGCTCGCCACCGTTGCCTCCTCTCCTCCTCGATGGCTCCCCCTGCAGCCGGACATGGAGCCCTCTGGCCCTCCTTCCTTGGTACCCCCTGCCTCGGTCTTGACTCTCCGTTTTGTCCTGCCGCCACCAAGACCAGTCGCCCCCTCCATCCTCTCCCCGTTCGTCTGGAAAGTTTAATTTGTCCTCTCGGGGGTGCTGCTTAATTTTTTCCGATTGGCTTGCTGATTCAAGGCACATGAAAAACCTATATAAATAGGTAGAATTCAGCATAAAGTAGTGATGTGGGACTATTAAATACTGCAATCAATATCGGGTCGCAGTTGGCCCATCCAATTGATGAAAAATCCCACCGTCCGTCCCGGATAGAAACTCTGGTCACCCTCGCCCTCGACCGAAAAAAAGACTATTAATTCACTTATGGCTGGCATAGTGAGTATTATGGGGTTTGGTGGGAGGGTAAATGTGTCCGTGCGCTTGCGACGCGAGAATAAAATGTCATCTTTTTGACGAAAGTAATTATCATTAGCCAAATTTTGCCCCAAAATCGATTGACATGTCTAACCCCAATGATAGTTCAACTTTTTTTTTTCATTTTGTTTCCCAATTGAACGATGCAACACAAAAGAAAATATATTTTAGACATTGATCGATTAGCAAGTTCCCAATATTCATTGACTTCTGCTTTTTAGCAAGCAGCACGTTTACTTACTGTTTTAATCAATTCGAGAATATTTTTAAAAATGATTTTACGAAAGAACACAAATCTTTTCTTGTCTGGCTAGTAAAAACGCCTTGTTCTTATCTTATATAACCCTCACTTGTCTTGCTCGTCTTACCTTTGCGTGTCTCGTTCTTCTCAAACAAGAAGTCTTTTTCACTGTGCACGGCAGGGTTCGGTCTTATTCTCTTATTTCTTAGCTCATGTGGCTCACTCTCCCTTGCATCCAGTTTAGCTCATGTCCCGGCTGGCTCTCCATAATTCCCCTTGGCCTTGTCTTACTTCTTAGCTCACGTCCCGGCTCTCCATAATCCCCCTTGGCATTCTCTTATTTCTTAGCTCACTCTCTTGCATCCAGTTTAGCTCACGTCCCGGCTCTCTATAATCCCCTTTGGCCAAGGCAGCCATCACAACACACTGGAAATTCAATTCCTTTGAGTCGACTTGCTGATACTCCAGTACCTTGCGAAAGGTATATAAACCGGTGTAGATCAATCTAAGGGACCGGGGTGGCACAAAACGTGAGTGCTATTGTGCACCATGGTCGAACTTAATTAACTGGGCCGCCCTACACCTACGGATTGACCTGGCAAGCATATGACCTACAAGCCCAGGCCGAGCGATATAGATATATAGAGGAATCGTAGGTAGACGTTTTTTTTGTGTAAACTTTTTTTTACCGCTGGTACTTGGCTAGCGTTTATGTTGGACCCGGAGAAACACTTCGTACTTTATTATTAGGTATAGATAATCAATATTCAAACTATTTCTTACTCATGGTTAGAAAAATCGACAGGTAGTCTTGAATTAGCTAGTGACAAGCTTTTTAATGAAGCTATGAAGCTCTAATGGTTCTAAATAATGGATGGAAGTCAGCTGGCTCAATTAGTTTATATGCGTTGAACTGAAACAAATTTGGTGTGGTCTAAAAAATCAATACATCAGTTCAAACGGATGTGCTTCTCAATAACCCATGCATGTCTTTGTGGGGCCAGTCTGAAACGGAAAGTCCAAGTGCACCTATATCATGTGGACTCTTTCAACCTCTTTAAAAATAGGCCATACTAGGCGTCCCTCGGAATCAAAACATCTGATCCACGATCTCCGTAGTGACATGTGTCCCACTAAAACAGCTAAAATCCTGCTTTTATTAAATGTCCCGATTTTGCTATAGAATGAAAACGGTTCGTCTAAAAAATAGAATAAAAAAGATTGTCTCGCCAGAGAACTCACCGTAGATTTTGCCGAAGACCTTGTAGCAAAAATGTTGTGCTAATGTAGCAAACCTAACTTCACCGAAGAGTTTTCAGAGACTTTCGTCGGCAGACCTCGCCAGAGACCTTGCAGCAAAAACTTTGCATTATTGTAGCAAAATACATAACGGGTGGTAGCATAAAAATTATGGTAATGTAGCAAAACTGACTTTGCCACAGACATCATCCGATAGTCCGTAGCAAAAATATGCTATTGTAGCAAAGTCCGATAACAAATTTAGCAAATATTTTGTACGACTATAGCAAAAATCAACTTCTCGGACAAGCCACCAGATTCTGGCCGAAATCATTGTAGCAAACTTTTTATTTAAATTAGCAAAATAGTAAAACTTTCGTAGCAAAAAAATCATTCTAAATTAACATTGTAGCGAAATCCTGTCTCGCCATGGCTGCATCGAGCCAAAGGCGTCATCCCCAAGTTGAGCTGATGAGAGGAGCGCGGCAGCACGAGCTGCGTCCGGCGTGGTGCACAGAGGCGTCTGCCTCGAAGCGAGGCATCGACCCGGTGGCGCAGCGGCTGCAGGCGGCGCAAGCTGCGGCAGGCGACCTGGCGGCGCGGTGTGGAGTCTCTGCAGCGGCGTGTTGTGGAGTCAATGTGGCGGCGGTCTAATGGCGCGGTGGCACGACACACGAGAGACGCAGCGGCCACGAGCTGTAGCGGTCCGTGCGGTGCGGGGCGACCCGGGGGATCTAAGGGCATGTACAATGCTAGAGAGAGCATGTCTTCCCTTAGTCCTCCATATCATCTAGAGAAGTCATTAGAGATAAGTCGTATAATACATTATCCCTTAGTGTCATCTCTACCAATTAATAAGAATTATCTATTTTTAGTAAGAAATTGATTTACTAAGGGAAGGCATATGATACAACCAAGAAATTAGCCTTCTCTTATTTTTAAGAGATCATCCCTTAACTAAGGAAAGACAACTTCATCTTTCTTATTTCTCTCTCCTCCAACTAAACAATTATCCAACATGACAGTTATAAGAAAAGGCTAACGTCATTGCATTGTACGTGTCCTAAAACGAATCCATCCCCCGGTGGTACAATATCATTTCCCTTTAAAAATCGCACGACCAGGGTGGTTCTAGTCGGTCAATCGCGAGTGTATGTGACATATGAGAGTCCAAGAAATATTTGATACAAGTTTAGTTTTTAATCTCCAGCGTTAGTATATACAATAACGAAGAATTAAAGGATCAGATTATTTGGCACATGTGGAAGCATATCGTGGTTTGTTTGCTTTCATATAGTAATAGATCTCTCGTTAAAGAAAAAAAGTTTCAACAAGCATCCCCAAGGAGGATGACCCTCGGCATATATAGGAACCACATGAACACTTTGATGTCTAGTGGTACTCTGTAGTTTAAGTTATAGTAGATGTTTCATTCTAAACCAGCCCCACTAATCCGTCAAAGTTAAAATATGTGAAGCTTATTGGAGAAATCCAAGTAAATCCCACTAAAAATAGGTGCTGTCATTTTGGATAATCAGACAAATATTGGCCTATAAGTGTACGCTGGAAGTACTGATGTTGCTTGTCCTTAAGTCAGGGTTAGACCTAAAAGGACGTATTCATCATTCAGTTAGTCGTCGTCCCAAAATCTAACTGATTTCTCATTTCCACAAAAAATGACCCAACTGTATGAAGGTATTCCTAACTTTAGTGAGATAAATGTTTTAGACAATCGTCTTATATTTCTTGTTGCCTTGTCTATTTTTAGAGTACAGTCACTGGTCTTACAGCTGAAAAGAATGAGATGATGATCAAGCTATATGAATTCCAGCAGGAAATAAAACTAAAGAACGGTACGCTATTTTATTTTCTTATATATGATCAAATATTTAGTACTTCCTCCATATTGAATTAGATGTCACAGATTTTCCTAGATTCGTATGTATGTAGACACGTTTTAATTAGTATACAAATTCGGACGAATTTTGAAAAATCTCCGACATCTAATTTGATTCGGAGGGAGTAGTTATATTCTTATAGAGGGCAAAACAATATAGTAATCATCATCATGCAATACAATTGTCAACAACATTTATCGATGCACATTACTGCATACTGACATGGATGATGCCTATGCTCTACATTTTGTTGAATTAGACATTTGATTATGGTTATAATCATCCCCATCTTGGGTATTTTATCAAACATGAAAATTTTGTCTACCTTGGGGTTTAAAACCAAATTTTCTCATGAACATTGAATTTCATTAATTTTGTGTGACATGAACCTAACAAAGAAATTATACATGGGATAGGACCAACTATATGTTGCATGGCATAACAATATAATCTAAATTGCACTAATTGTTGTGTAACGGTTATCTATCCAGATAATACATTATTTAACAAATATGTTTTATCTTGTTATAGCATTTATTTATTTTTGGCTTTCTTCAACTGACATGGAGGTGAATAAATCATCTATAGTCACCAACATGCATCTCCACATGCTAGCTCTTTTGGGAAGCACATTGGTTTATTAGTTTCTAGTAGCATATGTGCGTGCATATGTTGTTCTCGTGTGATTGTGATTTTTCTAGAGTAAGATATATATAGGAACACATAAGAATAGGAAACCTGAAAGCTGGCAATGCAAGAGTTTTCTATATATAGCTAGACTACAATTGATAATATGCAATATCTATATTATAGCATATTATTCGTTGCAAGCTACATTACAGTTAATAACAAGCAATAGTATGCCTTGGTACTTTTCTAGTGTCCCAAATAGCTATCTCCTATGTGTACATGACCAGGAGAGCCATTTGCCGACACTTAGCTACATTTTGTGGCATATATATATATATATATATATATATATATATATATATATATATATATATATATATATATATATATAAGTGATCCCACATGGCCATGTGATGCATTATAGTAAATCTTCAAAGTTAAAAATAGTTTGCTTGTTTGTAGCATTCCATTGAACATTTTATTTTTCGACAATAAATTTCACTTTATCAATCATTCACTAGGTATTTATTGCTGATTTAGTATTTCTTAAACATATTTTAAGTACACACCTAAGTTCGTAAATAATTTAAATATTTTTACTCGCTTTACTACTTCTCATGCTCATAATGATCGAACAATGTGTTATTTCCATCAATCTCTGCTAGTCATTAACCTTTTATAATAGGTTATTAAATATTTTGTGAGTACTAACTTGAATGTGTGCTACTTAGCTTTCTATATTATATCCATTAGATAAATACAAAACCTTTTTTGGGATATATATAGTTTATATATGTTATGTGAGAGACATGGCATCAATAGTTTCTCCTTATCAGATAGTTTGTTGCTTTTATGTATTAAATTATGATACCAACCTTCTTAGTAGTAGATGAAGTAGTTTAGTACTAGGTTACCATTTTCATAATTTCTAAAGAATTAATTTTTTATGCACATTAAAGAATCATGTGCATTGAGTTCATCAATCTATTTAGAAGTGCATTTACTTCATCAACATGGATTTTCCCAATAAACTCATTGATGTAATAAAAACTATAGTTTTGTCACCAAGTAGTGTATTATGTACGAATTTAATTATGCTGGATAGCTTTCTAAGTTTATGATCTAGACACACTAGTTATTTTCCCCATGTTTACCACATGGTATTGTTTTGATCACATTAAATTATTTATTAGCTCTTACCTAGTTTAGTCTCTAATCCGTATATTCTAATTTACCCATACAGATATGAATAAACCACTAAATGCTGAAATCAATCATCTCAAACTTATTCTTGGTGAGAGTATGGGCTCTCATGTGCCAAACAGCTCATTCCAAGAGAGGAGCCCCCAAGTAATGCAATCAGAGCATCCAAGAAAACATAATCGTCAGCTAGCTCAGATCCAGCAAGAGAAGGAACTACAGGAGCTTGATAATTTTATCAAGAAATAGATATTACAAGGAAATTTTTCTTGAGATGGTCAAGTTGAAAATCCACTTATTATATAATATTATGTAGTAGCACTAGTGGAATAATCCATCATTTTTTATGTGCCATCATGCAAAACATATTGTGTCAGATGTTTCTTAATATATTTTCCCATACTTGGAGGGAGAGTGGATTATTTATGGTTCATGTCTTTACGGTATAACTTTGTGCTCAAATAATATATGTCAAGCTAATTTTATTATTACCATTTTTTATGGTTTTTTTAATCATTTCTCCATGTTGGATTGAGGACCAATATGCTATACGAGATCCTCTCTATGCCCACATAGGCATGATGATTAAGCAGATCATTTAAGGACATGCTAGAGAAGCTCATTGATAAGGAAGGATGATACCAGATAGATGACGTTGTTTAACAGTACGGTTATAATATACGATGTTGGTTAATGGGATATAGTTAATGGCATATTCAGGGTATATGTGTGTGCTTAAATAAGACTGATGTACTGACCATAACAGGAAGAATGCTTAACAGTATGGTTACAAATACACGATGTTTTTAATGGAATATGGTTAACAACATATTCAAAATGTGTGTGTACGCTTAAATAAGACTGATGTAGTAACCACAACAGGGAGAATGCTTTTTTCTATGTCATGGAGCACCAGGAGCAGCGACATCGCGGGAAACAATAGATCAAAGTGGAAGGTAGGTTAGGGAGCGTTTTCCATGTCTCGAGCAGTGTGGATAAGTGCATACAACTACTAACTTAAACAAATGGATCTATTTGGTAATTGTTCGCATGTTTAATTTAACACTAATAATAATTCAGATCCAATGGTTCGCTAACTCTTATATCAAAACACTATAAGTACTTAAGAAATTCATAAACCAATGTCTTCTCCGGTTTATAACCCGCTCTGAGAGAACCTGATCCGTTTTACACGAGGTGAGACTAAAGATTCCACCACATGTGTTTCTACGACAAGAGAGAACCTGATCCATTTTAGGCTGCCAGGTATTCAACGCCCAACAAGCGTGCGTTTAGTCTGAAGCATCAAATTACCACATTTTTTCAACATGTTCTACCTTTTTACTGCTCAATATTAAATATTTTGGTTGGACGGGCGGTGACTTGAGTGAAATTAATTCTATTGCATGAGAAATAGAAAAATCAATGTTCATATAACAAATCTATCATTGTGGTGCATTTGGCAGACTTCCTTGTGGTTCACTTCACCACCATGTCCTCCTTGTTCCATTTTTATTCATCCTCCTCGTCTCCTTCTTCCCTCTCTCCCTCTCTCCCTCTCTCCCTTCTCCCCATCCCTATGTACCTCCGTGTTCCCTTTCTTGCCAGCTACAACCCTCTCATATGTCCAAACCCATTTCCATGCACGCCTGCATTTTTTCAGAAATGGATGCATAGTCCCGGCCTCTGCATCGATAGATGCATGTGGACCGTTTTATTACTTTATTAGCGCTTAGTGCTTACAAAAGATTACATCACGGGTCATACATGGTCGATACATGTATCAAGCATCTAAAAAAGAGTTATAACATGAAGAGGCTCTGCATCAATATGATATCCTACGATCACAACACTAGCTGGACCGACAGTACAAATCTCGTGCAACCATTTCCAATCGGTTGCACCCAATATTCATAGCTTGATGATTGTTCGTTGATTGCAGGTAGGGCCACATATAGATCCAGTGGATAGCCATGGCCTGCATAAAATAAGGTGATTTGGCATTGTTAAATATATAATCTTTTTGAATGTTCTATATGGTCCAAAGTACAATGCGAACCCCTACTCATTTGTGTACTTAGTCATTTTTTCAACAATCCTTATCCAATTTCCAAAAAAAATCGTTATATTACTTGTGGTATTAAGTTGAATGCCATATGAACAATATGCCAAATAATTTTTGCAAGGGGCATGAGTGAATGATTGTTGAATTGTCTTCTCTTGATCACAAAAACAACATTTTATGTTACCATGCCAATTCCTTTTGGCCAAATTATCTTTTGTAAGCAACACTTTCGGTATAGGAACCGCATAAAAATCCTGATCTTAAGTGGTACCTTGATTTTTCAAATATATTTGAGTAAAAAAGTAGTATTGTCATTCATGTAATATAGATACATGGTTTTGACCATAAAAAAGGCGTATATAGTTAGCTTCCAAGAAAAATCATCCGGCTGATTAGATAGGCAACACTGGTGGAAAAAGGGCCTGCAGTCCCGGGCCGCAACTGGCTTTAGTCCCGGTTTTGGGCCCAGGACTGCGAAAATGGGATTAGAGCCCCCCTCTAGTCCCGGGTTGCTACGGCCCGCGACTGATAACAGCCACGTGGCTGTTTCAGCGCCACGGGGGTCGGAAACCCTCTAGTCCCGGGCCGTAACATCACCCGGGACTATAAGGTTTCCTGCCGCGGCAGAGAATTGTGTGTTTCTCTGCCGCGACAGATATTGTGTATTTCCTTTTTTGTTATTTCGTTCCTTTTTCGTTTTGTGTTTCACTATAATTCAAACTTATATTTCAGTATACATATTATACGCTACTACATACACACTACACGTCGATTCATTTATATAATTAATCGATCCCTTGCAAGCATACATATAATCAATCATATCAAAAGGAAGAAATGTTTTGAAATTACATGGTCATTGATGAATATATATATCATATAAGCTACATGGAGATGACTAAGGCAAATCGAGTTCCACGTCATCCGCATAATGCTCTCCATGTACATCAAGGACTTCCTTCATCATAAATCCCGCCAGCTCCTCTTGAATTGCTCTTATGTGTTGGTCTGGCTCTAGTTTCTCCCGCAAATCATAAATATAATGTGAGTCAACTTTCCGCTCACTGGTCAACTCGCGGATGTACTCGCAGACGTAGTATCCACATAAATGAGTTGCTGGTGGCTGCTGTAAACTCTTCACCATTTTATAAGTTAACTCCTCTTTGAATGGAGCTGGTATTTTCTGTCTGAACCGTGTCCAACACCTGCTCGGCAAAGAAAATGAACAAAGGAGTTATTAGTTACTTGATATCAGGAAATGAATGAAAGAGGACGATATAATGCGATAATGATTGAAATTACTTATGGAACATTGCTTTCATGTCGCTCCACTGCTCTTGGTCCTAACTTAATGAGTCGTGGACTTCAACTAGGGAGTTGTTAACTTGAATGTTTAGCAAGATCCAGTGAAATCTACGGATGTTTACATAAGCATACATGCATAGCTCATCCAGTAAGTAAAAATAAAATGTATACAAGATATAAACACTCACTTGAAGTTGTAAGGAAATAGTATTTCCTTAACAAAATTATTCTCGGTTAAGAACCTGCACAGGTCTTCCTCCACGTCCTTGGGGTAATTCTTTAACGTATATTCATTAAGGATATATGGGTCAATGAACCCAACGTCGTATCTTCTAGCTCTTTTGCATTCAAGCATCTTCATTCTGTAGAATATAATATCATCATACAAAAGGATATATAGTTAGGATAATATATTAAATGCAATGAACGAGCTGAGCTACAAACTTAATTATAAAAATAATTCACTTACAGACAGTAGCAACCAATGATAGATTTGTCGAGGGCGCGCTGGTTGTATAACTGAAACAGTTCGGTCATTTGAACCTGTATCGAGTATGGTTTGAAGTGATGCTTCTTTCTAACGTCCACCGGAAACCAATCTTTCTGATGCATTTTTTCTGCTTGCGACATGTACCATTCATGCAGATTTCGCATATGTGTGGATAGACGCGCGAGCTTCTCATTACTGACTAGAGGCTCTCCTTGGACATACTGCCATACTATCTAACCCACTGGCATATCTTCATAGCCTAAATATTAACCAAGATACATATTTGCTTTGGTAGCAAGTGCTTTGGCCTGCGATACAGTGATTCCCATAAGTGTAGCATTATTACGGGCTCTGGGGTCCATTATTTGCGTGTCCACCATTTCAGCTCTGAAGGCCTTGTCGAGGTCCAAAATGACCTTGAGCGGGGTGACCGATTGATTCTTCTGTGCTCCGAGCTGGGCAACTTGCTTCCTGCTTTTTGCACTTGTAATTTTTTTCTTCTGTGCTTGCTTAATAATCTCCCGGTCATAGTCTGATTCCAGATTCATCGATATCTAGGATGGTTGCTCAAGAAAGGACTTAGCCCACTTTTTGGTTTTTTCATTATATACCGGCTTTGGCTCAGGCTTTTTGGGTGCACAATGCGCCTTAACTTGGGCAGCCACATCCGCGTTAGTTTCCTCATCGGTCTTGTCATAAGGTCTCTTTGGAAGAGCCGGCGGGATGTCGACTATCTTCGCCGTTTGACCTTTCTTTGATGTGGGGCGCGGGGGACCGTCGAACTTCCGTTTCTTCGATGAGGTAGTAGTATTGCATGGAGGCAGAGGCGAAGATCGAGTATTGCGCGAAGGCGGAGATCGAGTTGATGTACTCCTGCTGCGGCGATCGTCAGCAGAGCGGGGTGGACTTGGAGGTTGGCGATAATCGGGTTGGGGTGGACTTGGAGGTTGACGATATTCGATGCGGGGTGGACTTGGATTCCTCGGAGTCGGTGGCCTTGGTGCCTATCCTGGAAACTTGATGTACTTCTTATTCCATAGAATGATGTTGCGCTTGACATCTCCTAGTTTCGTAAGGCCTTTAGGCGTCGCGATTTCAATCTCTAGGTCCGCAAAATCCTCCACTATGTCATCCACCGTGACATGAGCATAGCCTGGTGGAATCGGAAGTGAATGGTGGGGTGCTCCAGGTAGACAAGGTAAAGCAGTGCCGATCGCCACCTTGAAGGACAGGTTGTTCATTGGCTGATGTAGCTCAAATTGTGCCATCTCTCTGACATCATCCATGGGGTAGTGAGGAGCCGGTGCATCATCCAGTAGTGCTTGATCATCAGCCCGGACCTCCGTGGAAGCCACGCTGCTTCTCCGCTGGCTAAGATCCAATGCAGGATCATCAGCCCGCGGATGAGTTGACGACGGAGGCCTTTGGCTAATTTCATGCATGAGGTTCTTCAGATAAGCTAGGTCCTACTCTACCCTGGAGATCCGGTCTGCCTCTCGGTCCTTCTTTCTCTGACGGCTTCTGTAACTGGCATCGTACTAAGGAAACCCTTTCTTCCACGAGACACCAGCGCCTTTTCCTCGTGTTCGACCTCCCTTTTCAGGATTCCCTAGGGCGCGTGTCAGCTCATCGTTCTCTCTCTCTCGGGACGGAACAATCCCAATTGAGCATCGTTCATTGCTTGAATAAGGTCTTGGGAGGGTTTTAGAATTTTATCATGAAATAATGTCTTCCCTGTTTCTGGGTCCAAGGATCCCCCGTGCCCGTACCACCAGTGCTTTGACCTCTCGGGCCATCCATCTGTACCAGGAGTGACGCCTCTAGCCCTCATGTTCTTCTCCATAGTTTCCCACTTAGGGACGACACTCTTGTAGCCACCTGTCCCCATTTTATGATGGTATTTCTTTTTGGCAGCATTTAACGCGTTCTTTGCCGACTTTGCCTTTGCTTTATCAGATTGCTTGTACTTTACAAAATCGGGCCACTGTTCTCTCAACTTCTCATTTACTCCTTTGAAGTCTGGAGTTTTCTTTTTTCGCGACATATTTCGCGTATAAACTTTTCTTGTGGTTCCGGTACAGTTCAGCCATCTTGCTCAGAGCCCACTCCTTCACTTTCGCTCTATTTTCAAGCCCACCCAGCCTTGGGGTAATACCATCTACCTCAAATTCTTCATACTCTGGAGGTAGCATGAAATGCGCTATGAGCTTCTGCTAAAGGTCATCTTTGGCATCATCGGTGACATAGCTATTAGATTTTTCACCGGGTTTCTTTGACTGATTCCATTCTTGGATGGTGATTGGCAGGTTGTCCCTAACAAGCACCCCGCATTGATTTATAAACATCCTCCGGTGCTTCTCTTGAGCAATCGGTTCACCATCATCATCTATTTCTTCGATGGTGAACCTCTGATTACCATCCAACTTTTTGTTCGGCCCTCGTTTCGTTCGAGCTGTCGATTGCTTCGATCCGGTGGGATAAAAGAAGAAGAGAGAGAGTGATTAATATATATCTAGATCAGTTAATGAATATAGGTAACACGGGGCTTTATATATATATATATATATGTACCTCGCCGGATCCTGTCGAGGGGCCATCAATATTGTTGTTATTTGTTTGCCCTTCGTCCATCTGGTCTTCCCCTTGGTACATTAGGTTTTCCTCTAGTCCATCACCGGATGGATTCAGATATGTGGATATCTCTTCCTCGAGCAAAATATCTTTGGCGGTAGTAATATTAAGAGGAATTTCACCTCTTATCATGCCCTGAAGAAAACCTTCACCGATGCGACCAGGATCTTCGAATGGATCCATGACTTAATTATCTATAACAAAAAGAGAGTTAAACAGGTTAGAAAAAAACAATAACCCTAATAACTAAAACAAAAAAAACAATAACCCTAATATTATTTGCGGTAAAACAATAATCTTAATAACTAAAACAAAAAAAACCCTAATATAAAAAACTATAGAAAAAACTATAACAAAAAACACTAATAATCCTAATTATAATAATCCTAACTATAAAAAAACTATAAAAAAAACTATAGAAAAAACTAAAACAAAAAACCCTAATAATCCTAATTATAATAATCCTAACTAAAAAAAACTATAAAAAAACTATAACAAAAAACCCCTAATAATCCTAATTATAATAATCCTAATTATAATCATATTTATAATAATCCTAACTATAAAAAACTATAGAAAAAACTATAAAAAAATAAATATAATTAATCCTAACACTCTAGCTAATTATAATTAAAATAATTATAATTAATCCTAACTCTAGCTAGAAAAACTATAACAAAATAATTATAATTAATCCTAACCCTAGCTAACAATGTAATCCTAATCCTAATAACAAAAACTATAATTCTAAATAACAAAAACTATAATCCTAACCCTAGCTAACTAATAATTACAAAAAAAACACCCGCCGCCCGTACCCCTCCCTCGAGCACCGATCGACGCCGGCGGCAGCACATGACGGCGTATGGCGGGGCGGCGCATGGCGGCACGAGAGAAGGCTAGCGGCGAGGCAGCGCTCGGTAGAGCGGCGGCACGCCGGAGCACGCACGACGGAGCGACACGGCGGCGGCGGACAACACCTCCCCTGCGTGCTCGTCTTTGTCTGTGCGCGCGTGCTTCGTCTTCGTCGAGGAATGCCAAGTGCTGGGCAGCACCTCATGGTGCGCAGAATATATAGGGACACACCCATTAGTCCCGGGTTAAGCCACCGCCCGGGACTAAAGGGTCTTTAGTCCCGGGCCGTGGCTTAACCCGCGACTAAAGACCCCCCGTTTAGTCACGGGTTAAGCTACGGCCCGGGACTAGTGTGTTTTTTCGGCCGCTTGGTTTTCGCGCGTGCACGCACCCTCTAGTCCCGGGTCCAGCCACGACCCGCGACTAGTTTAATTTTTTTAAATTTCTTTTTTTAATTCAAATCAAATATAAAACTTTGGAAAATCATATCTTTTATTGTAAAAATGCAAATAAAACAAATAATATGTCTATTATTATCAGAAAAATATAAAGAATCTTAATATAATATCCATTTATCTGCTTACATCATCTATAAATTATTTCATTTGTAAATTTCTTTTTTTAATTCAAATCAAATATAAAACTTTGGAAAATCATATCTTTTATTGTAAAAATCCAAATAAAACAAATAATATGTCTATTACTCCCTCTGTTTCAAATTACTTCGCGCGCACGCTTACCTAGGTGGCTTAGTATTCTCTCATTTTTCATCAAAAAATTTCTACGATTTTTGGTATACGTAATATACATTTCATACTATCTATTTAAAAAATCCCAGGATTTTTTTGAATGAAAAATAACGGAGTACTAGTCCACCTACATAAGCGCGCCGACGAAGTAATTTGAAACAGAGGGAGTATTATCAGAAAAATATAAAGAATCTTAATATAATATCCATTTATCTGTTTGCATCATTTATAAATTATTTCGTTTGTAAATTTCTTTTTTAATTCAAATCAAATATAAAACTTTGGAAAATCATATCTTTTATTGTAAAAATCCAAATAAAACAAATAATATGTCTATTATTATCAAAAAATATAAATAATCTTAATATAATATCCATTTAGTCCCGGTTGTGGTCACAAACCGGGACTAAAGATATTTCCCACCATTTCCCACCCCTTCCCTCTAAGTTTTCCCGCCCTTTCCTTTTTACGAGAGCTTTTAGTCCCGGTTGTAGTCACTAACCGGGACTAAAGATATTTCCCGCCATTTTCCAAAGCTTCACGCCAAGTTTTCCCGCCCTTTCCCTCTATATCTAGGGCGATCGCGCCATGGCTATCCACACATCCACACCTTCCTCTCTTAGAACAATGGACAACGCCTACTGGGCCATTCTGACCCTCGAGGAGACCGAGGAGTTGTGCGCCTCCAACTACCCTTGTCTGTCGGGCTATCGGCTGCCCGCCGGCTGGATGTTGAGCGCTGGAGGGGTTCCTGTCCCTCCTGTCCCTCAAGGTTCCGCACGCCAGGCGGCCATCACGAACCACTTCTACCACGAGCTCACGCCGGAGCAGCGGATGGATCCCCAGTGGGATCCCGACAACTACGACACCTGGAATGCCTTCTTCTCTAATAGGCGGGAAAGGGAGCTCGCCAGGTACGAGGGTGATGTCCCGCCCCCGGTGAACCACAACGAAGCTGGTCGTCGTCTGTGGTGGGCGAACTGTACTATCATCAGAGTGATGCGCTACATCGCCTGCGGTGCCCACAAGTCCACCCGCCACAGAGCCACAAGAAGGCCCCACCCTCGCCCGACGGTAGCGGCATCGTCTTCCAGGAGACCCCTCCCTCGCCTGCCGTGAATCCGAGGCCGGAATGGCCCCTGGTATATGCCATGGCTGGGCTGAGGATCCTCAGAGTGGCAGGTGATGATGACGATGACGAAGACGAAGAAGACCCTGGAGCTGCGTACTAAAGGACTAGGCATGATTATGACTAAAGGGGTCGGCTTTAGTCCTGAGTGTTAGCTAGTCCCGGTTTGTCCCGGTTTTTAATATTAATAAATGTCTTGAGTGTTACCTAAATATGAAGATGTTGTATTTAGAGGAAAAGGCCTATAAATAGAGTAGGCTGGATCGAGCAGCCTATAAATAGAGAAACCAACCGCGACTGAAGGGATTGCGGCAGACTAGGCCAGACAGCACTAATAATAGGGGTGAGTGTCGACATTATGTCATGCGGCTTGTACCTTGTACCGGATGGTGTCACCAACCAGGACAAAATGTATACCCATTTATCTCGTACCCTTGGAAAGTCGATATAGTCGAAGATGGTGACCTAGACAACAAGTATAGCTGATCTCCAAGAGTGTTGTTTTTGATGAGATGTTGCAACCAACTGCCAAAACTCTTCATGTGTTCATCTCTAATCCAAGAGTCATGCTTTCCAGGGTTGTTGGAGCGTAAGATTTTCTTGTGTTCCTCGATATATGGGGCTGCCAAGATAGAATTTTGTAGAACGGTGTAATGTGCTTCGGTGTAAGAATGTTCGTCCCTACATATTATTGATTTCCTTCCTAGAGTACCCTTTCCACTCAGTCTCCCCTCATACGGCGATTGAGGAAGACCAATCGGCCTAAGGTCAGGAACAAAGTCAACAAAAAATTCAATGACCTCCTCTATTCCATAGCCCTTGGAGATGCTTCCTTCTGGCCTAGCACGGTTACGAACATATTTCTTTAAGATTCCCATGAACCTATCAAAGGGAAACATATTGTGTAGAAATACAGGACCGAGAATGGAAATCTCTTTGACTAGGTGAACCAGCAGGTGCGTCATAATATTGAAGAAGGATGGTGGGAACACCAACTCAAAACTGACAAGACATTGGACAACATCATTCTGTAACCGTGGTAGATCTTCAGGATTGATTATCTTCTGAGAGATTGCATTGAGAAATGCACATAGCTTCACAATGGGTACTCGAACATTATCTGGTAGAAGCCCCCTCAATGCAATTGGAAGCATTTGCATCATAATCACGTGGCAATCATGAGACTTTAGGTTTTGGAACTTTTTATGCCATATTTATTATTCCCTTTATATTCGACGAGAAGCCAGACGGGACCTTAATACTTCTTAGGCATTCAAAAAATATTTCCTTCTCTTGTTTGGTAAGAGCGTAGCTAGCATGACCTTGAAACCATTCTGGATGCAGGCCATCTGGGTCTTTCATACGTTGATGGTCCTTTCATGCTTCCAGTGTATCTTTTGTCTTCCCATACACGCCCAAGAAGCCTAGAAAGTTCACGCAAAGATTCTTCGCCACATGCATCACATCGATTGCAGAGTGGACCTCTAAGAATTTCCAATATGGTAGCTCCCAAAATATAGATTTCTTCTTCCACATGGGTGTGTGTCCTTCAGCGTCCTTCGGAACAGATTTTCTGCCAGGACCCTTTCCAAAGGTTACCATTTGATCCAAATCTTTGACCATATCAAATATATCAGCACCAGTACGCTCCTTAGGCTTCGTCTGGTGACATGCCAGACCATTGAAATGCTTGCCTTTCTTTCTTAAGGGATGCTTGGACAAAAGAAATAGACGATGCTCATTGTAAACATTCTTCTTACAATGTTCCAAATATATACTTTTAGTCTCATCTAAACAGTGTGTTCATGCATTGTATCCCTTGTTTGACTGTCTTGAAAGGTTACTAAGAGCAGGCCAATCATTGATTGTTACGAAAAGCAATGCTCGGAGGTTAAATTCTTCCTGCTTGTGCTCATCCCACACGCATATCCCGGGTTCGTGCCACAACTGTAAAAGTTCTTCCACTAATGGCCTTAGGTACACATCAATGTCGTTGCCGGGTTGCTTTGGACCTTGGATCTACACTGGCATCATAATGAACTTCCGCTTCATGCGCAACCAAGGAGGAAGGTTATAGATGCATAGATTCACGGGCCAGGTGCTGTGAATGGAGCTCTGCTCCCCAAAGGGATTCATGCCATCTGTACTTAGACCAAACCTTAAACTCCTTGCGTCATCTGCAAAGTCCGGGTACTTTCTATTGATTTTTCTCCATTGCGACCCATCAGCGGGGTGTATCAACATCTCGTCTGACTTACGTTCCTCTTTATGCCATCGCAACAACTTGGCATGCTCTTTGTTTCTGAATAAGCATTTCAACCATGGTATTATAGGAGCATACCACATCACCTTGGCAGGAACCCTCTTCCAGGGGGGGGTGGGGGGGGGGGGTTGCCCTCAACGTCACCAGGGTCATCTCGTCTAATCTTATACCGAAGTGAAGTGCATACCGGGCATGCATCCAAATTCTCATACTCCTCATCGCGGTAGAGGATGCAGTCATTAGGGCATGCATGTATCTTCTAAACCTCTAAACCTAGAGGGCAGACAACCTTCTTTGCTTCGTACGTACTGGCGGGCAATACGTTATCTTTTGGAAGCATATTCTTCATCATTTTCAGTAACTTTTTAAATGAGAAGTCAGGTATAGCACACTCAGCCTTCCATCGCAGCAATTCCCGTGTGTTGCCCAGCTTTTTCAGTCCATTTTCGCAATTCGGGTACAACAACTTTTTGTGATCCTCTAACATGTGATTGAACTTCTCCCTATCCTTTTCAATTTCACAATCTCTTCGTGCATCGGCAATAGTCCGACCAAGATCATTAGCGGGTTCATCATGTGTCTCTTCTTCATCCTCCCCTTCAGCATCCCCCATGGAAGTATCTCCGTACTCAGGGAAACCATGATAGTTATCATCCTCCTCCTCTTCTTCATTGTCTTCCATTATAACACCTCTCTCTCCGTGCTTGGTCCAACAATTATAACTGGGCATGAAGCCGGACTTCAACATGTGGCTGTGAAGGGTTTTTGAGTCAGAGTAATCCTTCTGATTCCTACATCCATTACATGGACAGAATACAAAACCATTGCGCTTGTTTGCATCAGCAACACAGATGAATTGATGCACGCCATTAATAAACTCGCCAGAACGTCAGTCAGTACCGTACATCCATTCCCAGACCATCTGCATTATATTAAAAGTATATCAAAAACCATTACACAACATGATAAAATTATTACAAGTTATGTTGAGAGCTTCTAGAGCATTAATTTTGAATTTTGAAAAATTTACATGCACCAATTTGTGAATTGGAGAAAACAGTCAACATGATAAATGAGGAAGAAGTGGTTGTAGTATCATATTGTGATAATGTATCATAACACACAAAACTAGATTATTTAATATCAAATAAACCTTATATACTAATTTACATTAAGATTCTACATACCATGCATTATGAAGGTAATAGCATATACCAGCAGTATCATACGCGCATGATACTAGAATATGATACTCTCCACTATGACATCCTTATTCCTTGGCATTAAAAAATAGCCTCTCTAGCACTACTGGAAAAACCATCTTTGGTTCGATGTGATCAAGGCCAGCAGTCCTGGCCTGGCACAGCCCGCGACTAGTGGGAGCACTAGTCCCGGGCCGTGAGGCCTCTAATGGCTAGAAACGGCCGTAGTGACTAGTCCCGGGCCGGACCAGGTCATTAGTCCCGGTCCGTAATACGACCCAGGACTAATAACCTGGAGCAGGCCAGCTGGTCCTGTTGTGGACTATTAGTCCCGGGTCGTATCACGTCCCGGGACTAGTTGACTATATATTCTGCCTCCTATCCTGCTTCCCTAAAGCATATGGTGGCCATTTTTCTCAAAGAAGCAAGAGAGTTCATGCCATTTTTTTCTCAAGATTTGTCAAGATTTACTTTGCAACACCTAAATCCAAAGCTTTAAAAGGTTAGAACTTCATTCTTTCATCTCTTATTGCTACTTTAGCTCTATAATGCTCTAGAAGTATAGAGATATGGCTCAAATGCATGCATCCTCTAGAAGTAGCTAGAAGGATTTTGATATATATGTGTAACAAATTTTGATTAGGCACATAGTTACTGAAAATTGAAATGTGTAATTTTAGAGTTTCAGAGCTTAGAATGGAATGAGGTTTTCACTGATAGAACAATAATAAAAAACTCCACATTTATCATGTTGATTGTTTTCTCCAATTCACAAATTGGTGCATGTAAATTTTTCAAAATTCAAAATTAATGCTCTAGAAGCTCTCAATATAACTTGCAATAATTTTATCATGTTGTGAATGGTTTTTGATATACTTTTACTATAATGCAGATGGTCCGGGAATGTATGTACGATACTGACCGACGCTCTAGCGAGTTCATTAATGGCGTGCATGAATTCATCCGTGTTCCTGATGCAAACAAGCGCAATGGTTTTTTGTATTCTTTCCATGTAATGGATGTAGGAATCAGAAGGATTACTCTGACTCAAAAACCCTTCACAGCCACCTATTGAAGTCCGGCTTCATGCCCAGTTATAATTGTTGGACCAAGCACGAAGAGAGAGGGGTTATAATGGAAGACAATGAAGAAGAGGAGGAGGATGACAACTATCATGGTTTCCCTGAGTACGGAGATACTTCACGACATAATGTCTATTTATAGTACAAGCAGCTCGGCATAATGTCGACACTCACGACATAATGTCGACACTCACCCCTATTATTAGTGCTGACTCATGTTTTGTCCCGGTTGGTGTCTCTAACCGGGACTAAAGGTTCATCTTTAGTCCCGGTTGTTGACACCATCTGGGACAAGGTACAAGCCGCACGACATAATGTCGACACTCACCCTATTATTAGTGTTGCCTGGCCCAGTCTGCCGCAATCCCTTCAGTCGTGGCTGGTTTCTCCAACCGGGACTAAAGATGAACCCTCTCTTTACAGGCATTTCCCTCTATTTATTAGGTAACACTCAAGACATTTATTAATATTAAAAATCGGGACAAACCGGGACTAGCTAACACTCAGTACTAAATCCGCCCCCTTTAGTCATAATCATGCCTAGTCCTATAGTACGCAGCTTCAGGGTCTTCTTCGTCATCGCCATCATCATCGTCATCGTCACCTGCCACTCCGGGGATCCTTAGCCCATCCATGGCATATACCAGGGTCCATTCCAGCCTCGGATTCACGGCGAGCGGGGGAGGGGTCTCCTGGAAGACGATGCTGCTACCGCTGGGCCGGTGTGGGGCCTTTTTGTGGCTATGTGGCGGGTGGACTCGTGGGCACCGCAGGCGAGGATGGTCTCCCCCGGCGATGTAGCGCATCACTCTGATGATAGTACGGTTCGCCCACCACAGACGACGGCCGGCTTCGTTGTGGTTCACCGGGGGCGGGCCATCACCCTCGTACCTAGCGAGCTCCCTTTCCCGCCTATTAGTGAAGAAGGCATTCCAGGTGTCGTAGTTGTCGGGATCCCACTAGGGATCCATCCGCTGCTCCGGCGTGAGCTCGTGGTAGAAGTGGTTTGTGATGGCCGCCTGGCATGCGGAACCTTGAGGGACAGGAGGGACAAGAACCCCTCCAGCGCTCAGCATCCAGCCGAAGGGCGGCCGGTAGCCCGGCGGACAAGGGTAGTTGGAGGCGCACAGCGCCTCGGTCTCCTCGAGGGTCAGAATGGCTCAGTAGGCGTTGTCCATTGTTCTAAGAGAGGAAGGTGTGGATGTGTGGATAGCCATGGCGCGATCGCCCTAAATATAGAGGGAAAGAGTGGGAAAACTTGGCGTGATGCTTTGGGAAATGGCAGGAAATATCTTTAGTCCCGGTTAGTGACTACATCCGGGACTAAAAGCTCTCGTAGAAAGGAAAGGGCGGGAAAACTTGGCGGGAAGCGGTGGGAAATATCTTTAGTCCCGGTCTATGACTACAATCGGGACTAAATGGATATTATATTAAGATTCTTTACATTTTTCTAATAATAATAGACATATTATTTGTTTTATTTGGATTTTTACAATAAATATATGATTTTCCAAAGTTTTTATATTTGATTTGAATTAAAAAAAGAAAATTTACAAATGAAATAATTTATAAATGATGCAAACAGATAAATGGATATTATATTAAGATTCTTTATATTTTTCTAATAATAATAGACATATTATTTGTTTTATTTGGATTATTACAATAAAAGATATGATTTTCCAAAGTTTTTATATTCGATTTGAATTAAAAAAGAACATTTACAAATGAAATAATTTATAAATGATGCAAACAGATAAATGGATATTATATTAAGATTATTTATATTTTTCTGATAATAATAGACATATTATTTGTTTTATTTGGATTATTACAATAAAAGATATGATTTTCCAAAAAATTTATATTTGATTTGAATTAAAAAAGAAAATTTACAAATTAAATAATTTATAAATGATTCAAACAGGTAAATGGATATTATATTAAGATTCTTTATATTTTTCTGATAATAATAGACATATTATTTGTTTTATTTGGATTATTACAATAAAAGATATGATTTTCCAAAGTTTTTATATTTGATTTGAATTAAAAAAGAAAATTTACAAATGAAATCATTTATAAATGATGCAAACAGATAAATGGATATTATATTAAGATTCTTTATATTTTTCTGATAATAATAGACATATTATTTGTTTTATTTGGATTATTACAATAAAAGATATGATTTTCCAAAGTTTTTATATTAGTTTTGAATTAAAAAAAGAAAATTTACAACTGAAATAATTTATAAATGATGCAAAAAGATAAATGGATATTATATTAAGATTCTTTATATTTTTCTGATAATAATAGACATATTATTTGTTTTATTTGGATTATTACAATAAAAGATATGATTTTCCAAAGTTTTTATATTAGTTTTGAATTAAAAAAAGAAAATTTCAAAAAAACAATTAGTCGCGGGTCGTGGCTGGACCCGAGACTAAAGGGTGCCTGCGCGCGCAAAATCGAAGCGGCCGAAAAAACCCTTTAGTCCCGGGCCGTGGCTTAACCCGCGACTAAAGGGGGGGGGGGTTTAGTCGCGAGTTAAGCCACGACCCGGGACTAAAGACTCTTTAGTCCCGTCCCGTGGCTTAGCCCGGGACTAAAGGTCTGTCCCTTTATATTCTGGCGCCAGGGGAGGTGCTTCCCCAACACTTCGCATTTCTCGACGAAGACGAAGCACACACAGACGAAGACGAAGCAGGGAAGGTGTTGTCCGATTCCGCCACCGCTCTATCGTGCGTACGTGCTCCGTTGTGCCGCTGCTCCGCCGTGCTACCGCGCGCCGCCTCGCTGCCTAGACGCTCCGGCACCGTGCTCGATCTCTGCCTTGTCTCGTGCCGCCTCTCGCCGCGCGCCTCGCCGCCTAGCCGGGCGCTGCCTCGCTGTGCCTCCGCGCGTCGCCCCGCTGCGTGCCGCCCCGCCGTGCCTCGATCGGTGAGAGCTCGAAGGGAGTACGGGCGGGTGTGGTTTTTTTTGTAATTATTAGTTAGGTAGGGTTATTAATTATTGTAATTGTAATTAGCTAGGATTAGGGTTATATTGTTAGCTAGGGTTATTTTAATTATAATTAGCTAGGGTTATTTTTTAATTATAATTAGCTAGGATTATTTTTTTAATTATTGTTTTAATTATAATTAGCTAGGATTAGGATTATATTGTTAGCTAGGGTTATTTTAATTATAATTAGCTAGGGTTATTTTTAATTATATTTAGCTAGGGTTATTTTAATTATAATTGGCTAGGGTTATTTTAATTATAATTAGCTAGGGTTATTTTTTAATTATATTTAGCTAGGGTTATTTTTTTAATTATAATTAGCTAGGGTTATTTTTTAATTATTGTATTAATTATAATTAGCTAGGGTTATTTTTTTGTTTTAGTTATTAGCTAGGATTATATTTTTTTACCATAATTAATATTAGGATTATTGTTTTACCACAAATAATATTAGGTTTTACCACAATTAATATTAGGAAATGTTATAGTTTTTTTCTATAGTTTTTTTTATATTAGGGTTTTTTGTTTTAGTATTAGGATTATTGTTTTAATTAAAATATTAGAATTAGGATTATTGTTTTTTCTAACCTGTTTAACTCTCCTTTTGTTATAGATAATTAAGTCATGGATCCATCCGAAGATCCTGGTCGCATCGGTGAAGGTTTTCTTCAGGGCATGATAAGAGGTGAAATTCCTCTTAATATTACTACCGGCGAAGATATTTTGCTCGAGGAAGAGATATCCTCATATCTGAATCCATCCGGTGATGGACTAGAGGAAAACCTAATGTACCAAGGGGAAGACCAGATGGACGAAGGGCAAACAAATAACAACAATAATGATGGCCCCTCGACAGGATCCGAAAGGTACATATATTTATATATAAAGCCTCGTGTTACCTATATTCATTAACTGATCTAGATATATATTAATCACTCTCTCTTCTTCTTTTAGCCCACCGGATCGAAGCAATCGACAGCTCGAATGAAACGAGGGTCGAACAAAAAGTTGGATGGTAATCAGAGGTTCACCATCGAAGAAATAGATGATGATGGTGAACCGATTGCTCCAGAGAAGCACCGGAGGATGTTTATAAATCAATGCGGGGTTCTTGTTAGGGACAACCTGCTGATCACCATCCAAGAATGGAATAAGTCAAAGAAACCCGGTGAAGAATCCAATAGCTATATCACCGATGATGCCAAAGATGACCTTTGGCAGAAGCTCATAGCGCATTTCATACTACCTCCAGAGTATGAGGAATTTGAGGTAGATGGTATTACCCCAAGGCCGGGTGGGCTTGAAAATAGAGCGAAATTCAAGGAGTGGTGTCAACACCCGGATTTTTAATCCCAGATGCCTTTTATGCCATACATCGCAATCCCAGGATTACCATTTTTGCGAGACATAACAGAATTGGATACCATAGTACATCATCCATTACAAACGGTACATAAGTTCTTACGCAAATAGGGATCTGATGATCCAGTTCTTAATACAACATCAAGCAGTGGAATACATAATAATAACGGTAGCGTAGGTGAAGCTTCATCTTCGGGGTCACAGGCAATGCTGACGATGGGAGATGATCCTAGTTGTCGTAACCTTCCTGGGGTCCATCTTCTAGGTACTCCTCTTCATAGTCTGGCCATGGGAATAGCCAGGGACAAAGCCATGAGTACTCTTTAAGTACTCGCAAACTAATACTAATAGGTAAAGGTGTTTTTGGATAATAGGACACTAGGCTCTAGGGTTGTTTTGCAAAAGCCAGATTTATCTCTACGAAGTTCCAAAGCTAGTCACAATTTTATAACTCCTAAGTGGGATCTTGTAAATCATGTCACAACCCTGTTGTGGTCAAGTCAAAGTCTCACTTCAATTCACAAGTCATTTTGAAAAGTCTAACGGGGGAACAGTATGGCCACTCCAACTGTCCATAACCGCGGACGCGGCTATTCGAATAGTTTGACACTCTGCAGAGATTGTACACTTTCACCACAACATTCGATACATCCGTCAGGAACAAATCCTGAATTCACCATACTCAGTATGCGGATAATCAATCCTAGCCTTTCAATTACACGCACTAGTATAAGCACCTCTCCTGTGAGTTTGGCCTCCCAACCATGAGCAACTGTCATCTTAGGTACTGCACAGGTGGACAATCTTCACAAGGTAGCCTCAGCTCAGACCTTGGCCGTGAGGGAACTAATACTAAGGTACATAATTTTCCAGTCAAGCCTACCCAATCTTAGGGTATTATGGTTGTACGATAAAATTGGAATGGTATCGCATCCAGACAACCATCAGTTTTATAAAGGGCTAAGGCTCATGCCTCATCATTTTCATCACCAAAATCATCAAGTGTTCGGAAACACATGTTCAAAACATTTCAATAGAATGATCCATCATTCCAAGGTTTTCATAACCATTTTTCCACCAAGTATTAACATCTAAAGTTGATCAAGTTTTATGCTTAGCACTAGCATCTACAGGTGGGGGTAAGTACTAATGAGGGGTGTTAAACTAGTGGAGTTTCAACTAAATACAACCTTATATCTTAGGATGATATCAAGGTTTCTAACTTAGGCCAAATTTTATGCTCTTTATGCAACCTTCACATATCTTTCTAGTATCTACCAATCTCTTAAGTAAACTCTAAGTAAGAGCTTTGATAAAGAAATAAAGTAAGAAGCTTGCAAGGAAAACTATGATTGGTTTATCAAGTGGGTATGATCACATATGCTGAAGGCATATAGTAGGCATAGTAACAAGTAGTGGTTTGTGGCATCAGTAGGGTATCTTGCAAGTGTTAGCTTGCACATTCAGCTGGTATCATTAGGCTTGCATTAGTGTCAGTATAAGCTTGCCTTGTGCAGAGCAGTGGTTGAAGTTCTCCTCGGCTTCTTCTTCGTAGTATCCTCCTTCATCCTCGTATCCTTGGTCAGTACTAGCGTCTATAAATAAATACGATGTACACAATCACCAAACAATACTTAACTACTTGCAATCATCACACACAAGGGTCCTATAGATGATCTAACATCATCTCTAACATTACAAGGTTAAGGCTTGGTTTAATTCTTTTTAATTTTAGAAAAGTAATTTCTACTCATTGAAAAACTACTTAAGATTTAATATTCTCCAAACCAAACATGGGATCATGTTGACACATGTCATCACCACATATTTTAGTCCATGGGAATGTGATTTAAAGTGGTGTCACAATTTAATAAGGTTTTACCCTTTTATTTTAATTAAATAAAGGGACTAGAAATGCCTATGGGGCATTCTTTTATTACTTGAACATTATTTCTGCAAGTAAACCTATATATTTTTATATATTCTGAAAGGTATGGTTAAATGTGATTTTTGAGAGTTGGAATCAATTCAAAAGCTATCATGGTTTAAATTTGAAAAATGTTTGAATGCAGAAAAGCTTCTTCCTTGTTATTTTTACCATGGGTGATCTATAGATCCAAATGACTTGAATCCAACGGGCTTGGATTCAGCATTCCCAGACCTTTCTAACAAAATTGGTTTCATTCAAATTGGTGCGCTGAATCGATCTGGGTTGATTTTTGAAGTTGGGTACAGAAGTGAGTTTGAAATAAAATAGAAAAGGTTTAATTCAAATAACTGGGCTGCGCGGGAAAAGTTAACGGGCCGGCCTACTAAGCGTAGCGCTTCCGCGGGCTGTTTAAGTGGGTGTCCCCACTCGTCAGTGAGACAGGGGGTGCAAAGCGGTACGGGGCAACGTGGGTCGTTCGATCTGATTCTAATCCAACGGCTGGGAGTCATCGTCGATGTTGAGCAACGCCGGCGAGAAAGAAACCTAGCGCGGCCAGTGGGGGTTGCTGGGGGCTCACCGGGGTGCTGGTGAGGGTTAGCAAGGCGGGCGAACGATGAAGTCGACGACGGTGAACTCAGGGGTGGTCGCGGCAGCTCCTGGGGTGGACGAAATCGATGGCGCCCTTCTTCTCTAGAGGCGGCGGGCTCCGGTGAAATTCCGACGAGGTGGTGCTCGCCTTGCTCCAGGAACGGTGTGGCACGATCAGTGACGAGAGGGGAGTAGAATGGTGTGAAGAATTCGAGCGGGGGTGGCCTCTATTTATAGTCGAGCGAGGGGACCAACGGGAGACACGGTGAGCTCGTCGGGGGCTATGGTACAGACGGCTATCGGCATGGGCGACGGTAGGGGACAGTGCGGTGTTCCCTGGCGATGCTCAACGACATGGTTTCGAGGCATGGGGCGGTGCGGCTTGGTCTGGAACACGCGATGCTCTATGCGGCAGAGGCGGCATCTTCGACGGCGAGCGGTGGCTGTGCGTCACGGGGCGGCGAACGAGGATTTCTGGCGGTCTCCTGGGTTGGTGGTGATCGTGTATGCACGCGGCGAGGGCGGCGCGCGTTCTGTGGGCTTCGGTCGAGGGTGGCGCTCTGGCGCATGCTCGGCATGGTCGCTGGCGGTCTGGGCGCGGTCCGTGCGTGTGGTCCAGGGTTTGGCAACGCTTGCGGCTGGGACAGGGAGTGGCGGTAGACGGTGGGCTGCCTCCTAGACAAGGTTGGCACGGCTAAATATTCTCCTAGCTTGCTGTCTCCACTAGGGTGGCATGGTTAGCTTCGGCTGTTCACCATTGATGGTTTTTGCAAGCTCACAGTGGGGCTAGTGCTTTGTTTAACTTGCTAGATGATCTACTGAGATGGTTGTGAGCTAGAGAGGGAACAAGTTAGGCTTCAATCACTGCTCACTATAGTGTTTAGATTTTGTATGATTTGTGTCTGCAAGGTGTTTGATGAAATGGCCGCAAGAATTCAAGTTTTGAATTTTGAAAAGAGTTTTGGTGGGTGTGCTAGGTTGGTGCTGGTGAGTCTGCAGATGCTTGGGTTTTGAAAGTTGAGCTTGTTTGAGTGGTTTTTGAAAAAGTGGGATCTTCTCATATGATAAAGATTCAATTTTGAATTGTCATTTAAACTATGCATTTGAAAGTTTTTGGATGATCACAAAGTGGGCCTTGATACTTTGTTATGAGTACATTCAAGGGGTTCAAAGATCCAGCAAAGTTTCTGTTAGGTTCTAAAATTTTGAGGCAGCCAAAGTAGGCATGGGAGTTAAATTGGTCAAACTGACCATTCCTTTGTTTTATTTGTTTTGATTTATTTGTCTTTAGGAAAAGTTTGGGAAATGTTTAGATGATGTTTATTTCACCTAAGCATCCATTTACAAGCAACGGAACACATAAACAAGGTGGTTCAAAAGAATTCAAAATGAAATGCATACACATAAGCATGCTTTCATAATTTTATTTAACAAAGTTTTTGTTAACCCTAAATTTGATGATTAGAGTTTGATGATCCAAGCTTAGTATTTTTTGGATGTTACAAACCTTCCCCCCTTAAACAAAATCTTGTCCCGAGATTTGAGAAAGGACGAAAAAGATTACCTAGGATTTGAAGAGATCGGGAAACTCCGTCATGATGTTATCTTCGCGCTCCCAGGTAGCTTCCTCTTCTGTGTGGTTGCTCCACCGAATCTTGAGAAACTTGATGCTTCGGGTTCGGGTAGTTCGAAAAGCTTCTTCCAAAATACGGATGGGTACTTCGGGATAGGTCAGTTCATTGTTGATCTCTATGGTCTGATGGTCGATATTCTTGAACACTTCAGTCTTCTCGGGGACTTCGAGACACTTGCAAAGTAATAAGATATGGAACACATTGTGCACAGCTGACATCTCTTCGGGTAGTTCCAATTGATACGACACTTCTCCTTGACGGCTCAGAATCTTGAAAGGTCCGATATATCTGGGGGCTAACTTTCCTTTGAGTTGGAAATGCTGCATTCCCTTCAATGGCGACACTTTCAGATAAACAAAATCTCCTATGTTGAAGGCGAGGTCTCTACATCTCTTGTCGGTGTAACTCTTCTGTCTGGATTGGGCGGTCTTGAGGTGCTCACGAATCTTGTGAACCTTCTCTTCTGCTTCTCGCAGGATGTCGGGTCCGAAGATCTGACTCTCTCCTACTTCCGACCAGTTCAAAGGGGTGCGACACTTTCTTCCGTACATGAATTCAAATGGGGCCATTTGCAAACTGGCTTGATAACTGTTGTTGTATGAAAATTCTGCAAATGGCACACAGTCTTCCCACTTGGATCCATATTCTAACACACATGCTCTCAGCATATCTTCGAGTATTTGATTTACTCGCTCCGTTTGTCCATCGGTCTGAGGGTGATACACGGTGCTGAAATCTAGGCGGGTTCCTAAACCTTCTTGGACTTTCTTCCAGAATCTCGAGGTAAACTGAGTTCCTCGATCTGATACGATGTTCTTAGGGACTCCATGCAAACTAACGATTCTAGCGATGTACAACTACGCTAGCTTCGAACTCTGATACGTGGTTTTGACGGGCAAGAAATGGGCGACTTTGGACAATCTGTCCACTATGACCCAGATAGAGTCATTTCCCCTACTAGAAGTAGGCAGTCCAGTGATAAAGTCCATTCCTACAGAATCCCATTTCCATTCCGGAATCTGCAAGGGTTGCAACAATCCAACGGGTCTTTGATGTCCTGCCTTGACTCGCTAACATATATCACACTTGGCGATATAGCTTCCGATTTCTCTCTTCATCTTATGCCACCAAAATTGCTCTTTCAAATCTTGATACATCTTAGTTCCTCCGGGATGGATAGAATAAAGAGTATCATGAGCTTCCTTCAGAATAACTTCTTTCAACTCAGAATCTGCTGGTACACAAAGGCGTCCTTTGTACCACAGAACTCCTTCTCCGTCTTCGGTGAATCCGGGTACTTTGCCTGTACCGATACAACGCTTGATTCCGTCGATACTAGCATTTCCTTTCTGCGCCTCCTTGATCTGGCTGACCAAAGTGGGCTGAAGTTCTATACTAGACAAAAATCCTCCGCTCACTAATTCCATTCGAAACTCTTCCATCTCTTTGTGCAAACTTGGTTGCTCCTTCAAGATCATGGAGTTCAAGCGGCATGGCAATCTGCTAAGGGCATCTGCCACCACATTGGCTTTACCAGGGTGATAGTGAATGTCCAGGTTGTAATCCTTGATTAGCTCTATCCATCTCCTCTGTCTCATATTCAGCTCCTTCTGAGTGAATATATACTTCAGACTCTTGTGATCCGTATAAATCTTACAACGATTTCCCATCAGGTAATGTCTCCATGTCTTCAGGGCTAGAACTACGGCTGCGATTTCGAGGTCATGGGTTGGGTAATTTTTCTCATGTTGCTTCAATTGTCGAGATAGATAAGATATAACTTTGCCTTCTTGCATTAGCACACATCCAAGACCGATCTTGGATGCGTCACAATATACATCGAAGGGCTTCGAGATATCCGGCATGATCAAGATTGGGGCTGAAATCAATCTCCTCTTGATTTCTTGAAAACTCGCTTCACACTTGGCGGTCCATTCAAACTTCTTGTCCTTCTTCAGCAATTGGGTCATGGGTCTGGCGATACTCGAGAATCCTTCTACGAATTTGCAGTAATATCCCGCCAATCCGAGAAAAGCACGGACATGGGTTTGAGTGGTTGGGGCTTGCCAATCTTCTACATCTTTCACTTTGGCAGGGTCAACGGCTATTCCTCCGGCTGATACAATGTGACCGAGGAATCCTACCTCCTGTAACCATAATTCACATTTGCTAAACTTTGCATACAACTGATGCTCTCTAAGGGTTCCAAGAGTGGTCCTTAGGTGTAGCTCATGTTCTTCTTCCGATTTGGAGTAAATCAGAATGTCATCAATGAAAACGACGACAAACTTATCCAGGAAGTCCATAAAAATCTTATTCATGAGGTTCATGAAATAAGCGGGGGCATTGGTTAGTCCAAAAGACATGACTGTATACTCATACAATCCATATCTGGTGGTAAAGGCAGTCTATGGAATATCCTCTGCACGAATTTTGAGTTGATGATAGCCAGTTCTAAGATCAACCTTAGAAAACACCTTGTCACTGGTCAACTGATCAAACAAATCTTCTATCTTGGGTAAGGGGTACTTGTTCTTGATAGTGACATCATTCAGTTTCCGATAATCCGTACACAAACGGTTACCTCCATCCTTCTTGTCCATAAACAAGACAGGTGATCTCCAAGGTGACGCACTTGGTTGAATCAATCCAATTTCCAGCATGGAATCCAGTTGCTTATTCAGTTCTGCGAGCTCTGACGGGTTCATACTATAGGGTCTCTGGGCTATGGGTCCTGTTCTGGGGATTAGTTCGATGATAAACTCGATATCCCTATCTGGGGGCATACCGGGCAAAACATCTGGAAATACATCGGGGTATTCACAGACTATCCGGACTTGGTCAATGGTAGGTTGGGCTATACTCTTGTTGCACTTGAATTGACGAGGTAAGGTTTCAGATATATGTTCGACTGATATTCCGGCTGTACTGGTCATGGTGATGGCTTTCTTGGCACAGTCAATCAATCCTTTATGTTTGGACATCCAATCCATTCCTAGTACTACTTCCAAACCTTTAGTTCCGAGCACTATCAAATTATCATAAAAATCTATGCCATGGATTCGGATAGGGACGGCTTTGCAAATTTGCCTAGCCTTGGTGGTTGATCCGGGAATTTGAACAATCATTACATGCTTCAATTTGGTTGGTTGAATTTTACTAGTGCATGCAAATTCTTCGGTGACAAATGAATGCGATGCACCAGAATCAAACAACACCCTTGCAAGTACTGAATTAACAGAAAACATACCCAGCACGACGTCTGGCGCTTCCTGAGCTTCTTCAGCATGCATGAGAAAAAGACGGCCATTGCGGTTGAGTGAATTCCCTGGGGCAAATCTTCTTCCTGGCTGAACACAACGCTGCTGCTGAGCTGGGACATTGGCATTGGGGGCTGTAGCATTCTTCTTGTTGGGCCACTAGTTGGAATAGTGTCCTTTATTTCCACAGTCATAACAGGTCACTTGCGACTTGTCCTTGGCTGCGACAGGCACAGCATTGCTTCCATTCCTCGGGGCAGTGTTGGTGTTGGCGGTAGTACTGTTGGTTTTGAACTTGGGTGGGGCACGGTTGAAATTGCTAGCGTTGCCGGGGTTGTTGTGATTTCCTCCGGGTCTAGGGTTTCCACGGTTGGGATAGGTCGGACGGTTCATCGGGGGTCTGTTGGTTCTTGGGGCAAATCCTGGAGATGGGTTGGGGCGATACTTTGGGGTCGGATGGGTTCCTGGCTGGTGCTGTAGGGTTCGCAGCACAGAAAACAAAAAATTTCCTACGATGGGAACAACTATGTACCAAGATCTATCTACTAGATATAAACAACGGGCGGATGTACATCCGTAAAGAACATACCCTTGAAGACCGACAAAGCTTAACGAGTCCAAACTCGTGGTTGATGTAGACGAACTCTTGCCGATCTCAAGATCGAGAGGAAGTCCTAGCGCCGCAAAACAGCAGCGCATCCGTGGTCGCACACACGTTGGAGGCACCGAGCAACCTCCGCCTCCTCGCTCCAGCGATGCAGCGGAAGCACAACTCTTTCTTGCCGAATAGCCACCGGGAACATGTATCTCGCTAGTCCGAGACCATGGGGGATAAATACTAGAGGGGGAGAGAGATCCTTCACGAGGAGGTGTGCTTTGAGAGGAGGAGAGGGGGGCCTTTTAAAGGGGAGAGGGGGGCACCCAAGGGGCATGGCGCCCAGCCATGGGGCTGCCCCCACCTCTTCCACACTCATGTGGGTGGAGCTTCCACTCAAAATGAAAAGCCTCCACTCCCATTAAAAAGCCTCCACTCAAAAATCCACTCACATGCATTAAATTTCCACCAAATTTAATGCAAGCTCTCATTTAAATAAAACTCTTTTATTTATTTATTCAGAATTTTGTTAATTACTTTAATTAACAAACATTCACATAAAACCCCTTACAACATTTCAATTTCACATGCAGAACCAGTTTCAGCAATTTCAACCGAAAAAGTTTCGGTGTCTAGTGAAATAAATTCCTGCGCTTTCCTTTTCTTTTTCTGGCATATCATTTGCTCTGAATGGTGTCGGTATCCCTTAAGTGTGTCACCCTATGGTTCGCGAATAATGCAGACATGATCGAGACCCCTCTCCGATCAATAATCAGCAACGGGACCTGGAGATCCGTACTGACTCCCACACATTCAACGATGACTTCTGTGATCGTGTGAACCTTTTACGCTAGTATCTTAATCCCTTTGTTTCACGATATATTACATGTCCGAGATTCGATCATCGGTATCTCCATACCTAGTTTGATCTCGTTACTGACATGCACTCTTTTCTCGTTCCCGTGATATAACATTCTAGTGATCAAATCACTTGCTTGCAAGCTAATCAATGTGATATCACCGAGAGGGCCCAGAGTATATCTATCCGTCATCAGGATGAACAAATTCCACTCTTGATCCATGAGTCTCAACATAACACTTTAGTAGTTTTGAAGCCATCTTTATAATCACCCAATTACGGTGTGACGTTTGATGTCAAGAAGAAACTCTTCCGGTGTTAGTGATTGACATGATCTCATGGTCTAAGGATTAGGATCACTTCGTAAGTTGTTATAGCAATATAAACTCAATGACTTTGATCATAATGCTATACTTTGGATGAATGTTCATCACATCATTACACTAATGTTGAGACCTCGTTATTAACAACATCCAATGTCCATGATCAGGAAACTTTGATCATCTTGTTAATCAACGAGCTAGTTTATAAGAGAGGCATAACTAGGAACTTCCTTTTTGTTTATTAAACACACATGTATTAACGTTTCCGTATTAAGACAATTATAGCATGTAAAATAAACATTTATCATAAATAAGGAATACGATAATAACCACTTTATTATTGCCTCTCGAGCATATTCCCTTCAGTCTCCCACTTGCACTAGAGACAATAATCTAGTTTGAAAACTTTGCATATTAAACACTTATGGCTTTCTGGTGTTCCATATATGCAATTGCAAGTGGTTAACATAATCTACGGATCTGACGCTTCAGGTCTGTGTGTATTTGCATGTCTTTGCGTCTTCACGCATCACTCATTCTCCAATGAGATGGCATTGTATAAATTTGATCTTCTGGTGAGACCTTTAGTTCCTTGGGGTTAAAACACGTCGATACTATTGTCATACAATATATCTTTAGTGTTAGCCCGTTGCGAACCACACCTTAGTTTGATAACAAACTACTTGACACAAATTCCCTCCTTTGCTGCTACTATAGCAGTCATATACTTAGCCTTTTGTTGTAGTATTCGTCACAATGTCTTAACTTTGGAACTCTTCCAAATCCATAATGGAAACACCTTTCCATTACATTGTGCCACCCATAGTTTAAATTGAGATAAACTTAATTTGTATCTTGTGACAAAACTAGTATCAATGTAACGCTTTACAATGAACTATTTGTAATTGTTTGTCACCTCTACACAAATATATTCTTAGTTCTTTCAAAAAGATCATAAGAATACCCTCACTATCGTCCAATGATCATTTTATGATTCATTCTGGTATATGCTCATAACACTTAGAGCATAGGACATATCTGGATGTGTACATATCATGGTATGATTGATCAAAACATTCTCATGATTTCACTCATCAAGTGTCAAAGCACTTGAATCTTGTTTCACTTATCAAGTGTCGATACACTTGAATCTTGATTCATTTCCTTTCCATGCGACAAGAACCGTTTCTTGTTGTTTCTATATTGAACTCCTTCAATATCTCATATATGTATGTTTGGCACAACCATATTAGCGTCACAGTCTATCGACTATAGACATTCATGCTAAATATTCGGGTTTTGCCTATGTTTTTCATCGAAATGAAATTCTTAACCTTTGTCAATAAAAGATACATCATTTCCAATCAACAAGATGTCCTCCACACAATGTATTAGAAATATGTCTTAGCGCTCCCACTTAATTTCTTGCAAATGCAAGCAACTTCATCGTCTCCTGATGAAAACTTCTTTTCATCACGGTGAAGATTCCAACTCCGCGATGCTTACTTCAACTATTGAAGTTTGCATGCCCTTTTTAGCATCATTTGAATTAACAAAACCCTTTGGATCGTGTCATGTACACGTCCTAGGTAACCATTCTATTAGAAGAACTTTGTTTTGTTTATTCATTTACCATATAACAAATTATATGTAGTGGTTTCTACTTTAATCCGTACAGACTAAATATCGCTATGAAAGATCAAATCTTGTCATAGTCAACTCCTTGAACATTGTCGTAAAATACTTTACGACATGTCGACTATTTCATAGATGTGAAACATCCATGTCTGTTTCTTTTTAGATCCAAATACGACTGTTAGGTTTTTACACCTTTCCGGAGGGTCTTCCAAGTTCAAAACTTGATTTCTCATGTATGGAACTATCACGGATTTTATGGCTTCAAGCCATTTGACGGAGTCAGGGCCCATCATCGCTTCTTTGCATATAGTCGGTTCATCATTGTCAAATAATAATGATTTACTCTCAAATCTTAGTATTTGATTGTTTATTCGACCGACTTGGTTCAATAAGAACTTAGATCTCCGTGACCACAACCTTTGAGGCACATAAGCTATGAACATTATGGCAGCCTCCAGAACGATTTCCGGCGCTGTGCAACTCAGCACATTTAGCTAAGGTTCGTTAACCTTATCAAAGTTCTATTGTCCTCCCACTTAACTTTTACAAAAAAATTCCTTTTTCAAGAAACTTCACGTTTCAAGCGACAAACCCCTTTGTCCTTGGTGTTATGGAGGAATAACCAATTGTTATTCGAAATAACCTACAAAGACATGCTCATCCGACTTTGGTTGTAAACATCTTACTTATGTTTAGCATACCAAAATTTAAGAAATGAAACTTGGGTTTTACCCCAAACCATAACTCATATGGTGTCATTTCAACGGATCAAGATGGAGCTCTTTTCAGTGTAAAAGCGGTAGTCTCTAAAGCTTTTAATCTTTTAAAACATAATGGCAGTTTTATAAATAACACCTTCGATCCAACCATGTCAAACAAGGTTTCATTAAAAATCTCAAACACTCCATATTCCTATGGTGTTTCGGGATATGTAAATCTAGGTGTTTTGCTAAACTTGCAACTCAAATAAATCCCTTTATGATAAAATCATAATTCATTTATTTTCTTGTTACACTTGTAACTCAAACAAATCCCTTATGATAAAATCATAAACCATTTATTTTCTTGTTACAATGATTTTCCATTTCATCTTGAAAGTCTTTGAAACGTTTTTCAAATATTTCATACTTCTTTCTCATTAAGTGAATATTCACTCAAATTTCCGTAGAAAGCATATGAAGTTGAAACCCATCACTTACGACTACACATAATGGACTACATACATCCATATGTATAAATTCCAATAATTTAGTCGTTCGTTCTTCTTTGGCCTTTGAACGAAGTTTTAATTATCCCGAGGAAAGTTTCACAAGCGTCACTTGATCAAATCAAAGACTCCAAAAATCCATGTATATGGAGTTTCTTCATGTTTTCTTTCCAATATAATTTAAACGGCAATGTCACTTCGTAAGTGATCTTTCAATCATTTGTCTTGCGACATTTTAGCATTAGGCTTTATGGATGTGATTTCTCCAACTAGATTTGTAAATCATCCATCTTATATGGAATACGGTAATTATTTGAACAACCTTTGTTCTCATAATACCTGATTCAAATAACAATTATTAAAACAAATCTTGAAGTCAAGCTTTGATGTCAACGAGAAATACAAACAACGGTTTGTTTTTTTTCGATGAACATCATCACATATTCTCTTGCTAGTTACTTAGGCCATTGTGGTTCATGAATTGCGTTGTTCCGTATGAAATTTCATACCAACCAATTCGGTATCCAATACCCAAAAACCACATTGTTTAACAAGCAAAGAATACAACCATAACATGTATATCATCCATATACCTAAATTGGATATTTCCAATCTTTTCTTTTCTGCCAAATATATTTTATAGATTCTCTTTTATCATTTCCTTTTTCTTTTTAAAAGAATCTATCAACATCAAAAGTGGTGCCGTATGCATGACACATAGTCCAAAGCGTGTATATTCAAATAATAATACCTTTGGACTTGCACTTTGAAGTAGATCACCATCATCAAAATGATCTATTCTTTCAAAATCCATTCTTTAGTAATCTTTTAGTGTAGTAAACACTTTACATACATATTCTATTCATCCTTATCATGACGACTTTCATGATCAAGCTACTGTAGCTTATAAAGGCGAATCGTGAGTATAACGTTACTTTCCAAAACCCTTTTGGATGATTAGGATGTCTAGCATCTCCAACCTTCATAAATTCTCATCCAATATGAGAACATATATTATACTCTATCATATTGCAACTAAAACATTGTTTTATATATCGTTATATCTGCCACACATGATGATTTCTGAAATAATTCTTTCAGCTCCTCGATAAACTTGATATTAAAATAATCAAGAATCATGGAGACAAACATGATACTTAAGATACTAACACTTGAATTGTTACTCTCGATTTAATACCAATTATTAAATTTTACGGAGTAAATAGAGTTTGCTGAAAGTTTGCAATAGGACTTTAAACTTTAGATTGACACTCAACACAATACGATACCAGTTCGTAAAGTATATATCCAGAATTCTATAGTTCTATTATCTCAATTACAACTATGCATAAGGTGGTGAACGAATGCCAATGACTACAACAAATTATGCAAATTCACTTTGATTTAATTTGTTATAAATTGAGTTCTACTAATCCAAATTAGAAATGAACTCCCACTCAAAAACGACATCCCTCGTGTCTTTTTGGTGATTACATGAACGAAATCCACTACACCAAGTCCGATCATCACGTGAGTCGGTATAGCTTCAAAGGTGAGCATCCATATGGTCATCATATCAAAACATATGACTCATGCTTAACCTTTCGGTCCGTGTTCCGAGGCCATGTTTGTACATGCTAGGCTCGTCAAGTAAGAACCTTAGTATTCGCGTGTGTAACTGTCTTACACCCGAGATATGCTCGTGGATTCAAGTACACTCGATCATCACGTGATGTCTTGAAGCGACGAAACATTGTCGGTGCATACTTAAGGAAGAACACATTATTATCTTGATATCTAAATAAGGGATCATCTTATTATGCTAATAAAACGACAAACAAGCAATATAAGATGCTATCAAACATCACATGTTTATTAGTGGAATGATATGGTTCCCGCATATGATCTCTATCATGTGCACCGTGGTATGATCACTGTCATACCTATATGTGTAAGGCCAAGGTCTATGGAACTTACACGCCATGTGTGTTGTAAGAGTATCATCTCATACTTCTACTTACAACATCACCATATCATAACACTAGCCCAGCAACAATCTAAACTAGACGCCTCTAATTTATCCATTGCAAGTTTTACGTGGCTTAGGGCTTTCGAAGATAGAACCGTTCTTACCTACGAACATGAACCACAACGAGGATAACCAAATTGTTGACAACTCGTTGCAAATTAGATATTGACTATAGTAGGAGAGACAGACGCCCGCTAGCCACTTATGCAAAACTAGTTGCATGTCAAGCGTGGAACAGGTCTCATGTGCGAGGACATGTAAAGTTTGTCCGGGCCGCTTCATCCCACTATGCCACCAATATCAAAAGTACAACAAAGAAGCAATAAAATGATCATCATCACCCACATACTCATATGCGTACTACCCGTGCAAAGCTTCTACGCATAGATCCGGCTCTGATACCACTGTAGGGTTCCCAGCACAGAAAACAAAAAATTTCCTACGATGGGAACAACTATGTACCAAGATCTATCTACTAGATACAAACAACGGGCGGATTTACATCCGTAGAGAACATACCCTTGAAGACCGACAAAGCTTAACGAGTCCAAACTCGTGGTTGATGTAGACGAACTCTTGCCGATCTCAAGATCGAGAGGAAGTCCTAGCGGCGCAAAACAGCAGCGCATCCGTGCTCGCACACACGTTCGAGGCACCGAGCAACCTCCGCCTCCTCGCTCCAGCGATGCAGCGGAAGCACAACTCTTTCTTGCTGAATAGCCACCGGGAACATGTATCTCGCTAGTCCGAGACCATGGGGGATAAATACTAGAGGGGAAGAGAGATCCTTCACGAGGAGGTGTGCTTTGAGAGGAGGAGAGGGGGGCCTTTTATAGGGGAGATGGGGGCACCCAAGGGGCATGGCGCCCAGCCATGGGGCTGCCCCCACCTCTTCCACATTCATGTGGGTGGAGCTCCCACTCAAAATGAAAAGCCTCCACTCCCATTAAAAAGCCTCCACTCAAAAATCCACTCACATGCATTAAATTTCCACCAAATTTAATGCAAGCTCTCATTTAAATAAAACTCTTTTATTTATTTATTCAGAATTTTGTTAATTACTTTAATTAACAAACATTCACATAAAACCCCTTACAACATTTCAATTTCACATGCAGAACCAGTTTCAGCAATTTCAACCGAAACAGTTTCGGTGTCTAGTGAAATAAATTCCTGCGCTTTCCTTTTATTTTTCTAGCATATCATTTGCTCCGAATGGTGTCGGTATCCCTTAACTGTGTCACCCTATGGTTCACGAATAATGCAGACATGATCGAGACCCCTCTCCGATCAATAATCAGCAGCGGGACCTAGAGATCCGTACTGACTCCCACACATTCAACGATGACTTTTGTGATCGTGTGAACCTTTTACGCTAGTATCTTAATCCCTTTGTTTCAAGATATGTTACATGTCCGAGATTCGATCATCGGTATCTCCATACCTAGTTTGATCTCGTTACTGACATGCACTCTTTTCTCGTTCCCGTGATATAACATTCTAGTGATCAAATCACTTGCTTGCAAGCTAATCAATGTGATATCACCGAGAGGGCCCAGAGTATATCTATCCATCATCGGGATGAACAAATTCCACTCTTGATCCATGAGTCTCAACATAACACTTTAGTAGTTTTGAATCCATCTTTATAATCACCCAATTACGGTGTGACGTTTGATGTCAAGAAGAAACTCTTCCGGTGTTAGTGATTGACATGATCTCATGGTCTAAGGATTAGGATCACTTCGTAAGTTGTTATAGCAATATAAACTCAATGACTTTGATCGTAATGCTATACTTTGGATGAATGTTCATCACATCATTACACTAATGTTGTGACCTTGTTATTAACAACATCCAATGTCCATGATCAGGAAACTTTGATCATCTTGTTAATCAACGAGCTAGTTTATAAGAGAGGCATAACTAGGAACTTCCTTTTTGTTTATTAAACACACATGTATTAACGTTTCCATATTAATACAATTATAGCATGTAAAATAAACATTTATCATAAATAAGGAATACGATAATAACCACTTTATTATTGCCTCTCGAGCATATTCCCTTCAGGTGCATCATACGACGCTTGCGGTTCTCATTGGCTTGGTTGATCTTTCCTTCCATCTGGATAGCAGAGTCGACAAGGGCTTCAATATCCGCAAAGGGGATATTGACTAACACTGTCTGCATCTCATCATGCAGACCATTTAGGAATCTCTCTTTCTTCTTGGATTCGGTGTCGATCTCATCTGGGGCATACCTAGCTAATGACAAAAATTTGTCACGGTATTACACTACGGTCATCCTTCCTTGCTTCAGCTCTCTGAACTCGTCTCTCATTCTCTTGATCAAACCCGGTGGCACATGGGTTCTGCTAAACTTGACCTTGAATTCCTCCCAGGTCATCATCTGGCCTCCGGTCATTGCACGAACACTGTTCCACCAGGCCCTGGCATCTCCGGCTAGATAGTGGGTGGCGAACATGACTTTCTCGTTGGCTTCTACTCCGGCGACTTCTAGGTTATTTTCCATGGTTTGCAGCCAATCATCGGCGTCTAGGGGCTCTTCTGACTTAGTGAAAACAGGTGGGTTGGTATTCTGGAAATTCTTAAGCTTAGATCCATGGTTGTCCTGATTTCCGTGGCCTTGGTTGTTGTGGGCCAGCTGGGCTATCTGCTGAAGGGTGGCTAGGTTGGCTTGACGTTCCGCTATTTCAGCTTCACGGTCAGAAGTCAACATTTGCAGTATCGGCAACATCGGGTCCGGGGCTGAACCACTTCCTCTGCGTGGCATCGGAAAATTAAGGTAGATCATGAGAAAAGAGGGAAATTTCTAGGGTTTCGGGGACTTTGAAAAGTTTTTAAAGTTTGACTCAGATTTTCTAGCAACTTGCTTTTTCATTCATTCCTTCACACGATACAACACACACCACAAAACAAGAAAAACAGATGGTTTTAAGAACCATTCTGAAAACTACGATACAGTGGGACCGAGTACTACTCACTACGCTAGTGCTCAAGTGCTACTACTACTCGGAATCCGTGGCTTCATCATCTTCATCATCATCAATGAAGGCGAAATCATCCTCATCGGTGAAGAAGTCCATGGCCTGATCCTCTAGAAAACCATCGTCATCGCGGAGATAGGAGTAAGGGTCTCCACGAAGATCCTCTCCGGCATTCTCCCTTTCCTCCAACTGCATGTCTCTCTCGTGGATGGTCTCCTCCAAAGATGAGATGCGGTGGCGAAGACGGGCAATAATGCGCTCCTTCTTGTCGAGCTGACGGCGGCGAGACTTGCGATCCTTTGCCAGCATGGTGATGGTTTGATCATTCATCTTGATGATGGCGGACTTGTGGTTGCAGTAGTCACGGCAGTTGTCCAACTCCTGCTGACGATCGTACATCATGAAGCTAAGGTGGTCCAATTGAGTCTTCAGCTCGGGGTGGTATGGGGCTTCTAGTGGTTGTCCATTTGCATCACGCCTTGGGCAAAACTCAAAGCGAGTACCCTTGATCTGATTGATGCTCTGCCCACACAGACGTGAAAGAGCTTCCTGCATGGCCCTGGCAAGTCCATCAAGCCAGTTGTTCTCTCTTAAGGTAAACTGAATTCCTTCCGCAGTGGGAGGTTCAATCTTTCCTCGGAGACTTGCAACAATCATCCACTGCAGATCTTCTCCTCCTTGATCATTGAGCTGAGCTCCGAAGAACTCGGGGTGCGGACGCTCCAGAAGTTCCGAAATCTGGTCCAAATCCCTCTCAAAGATAAGGTCTCCTCCATTCTCCAACTGATAAAACTTGTTGTACTTCACGTCCATCTATAAGAATAGAGGATGAGTAGGTTAGCAGAGTGATCAAGTGTGTCAAAATTTTATGTATTCATAAGAGTTTTTGAGGAATATGAATTTTCATGAAAGAATCAAAGGGATAAGAATGAGAATAAGTTTTTGTAAATATTTGTTTTCATTGGTTTTGGAAACTAATTTTTTGATTCAAACGTCCAATCTAACTAGGGTCTTCTATGGTCAGGATGGCTCTGATACCAACTTGTCAACACCCGGATTTTTAATCCCAGATGCCTGTTATGCCATACATCGCAATCCCAGGATTACCATTTTTGCGAGACATAACATAATTGGATACCATAGTACATCATCCATTACAAACGGTACATAAGTTCTTACACAAATAGGGATCCCATGATCCAATTCTTAATACAACATCAAGGAGCGGAATACGTAATAATAACGGTAGCGTAGGCGAAGCTCCATCTCCGGGGTCACAGGCAATGCTGACGATGGGAGATGATCCTAGTTGTCGTAACCTTCCTGGGGTCCATCTTCCAGGCACTCCTCTTCATTGTCTGACCATGGGAATAGCCAGGGACAAAGCCATGAGTACTCTTTAAGTACTCGCAAACTAATACTAATAGGTAAAGGGGTTTTTGGATAATAGGACACTAGGCTCTAGGGTTGTTTTGCAAAAGCCAGATTTATCTCTACGAAGTTCCAAAGCTAGTCACAATTTTATAACTCCTAAGTGGGATCTTGTAAATCATGTCACAACCCTGTTGTGGTCAAGTCAAAGTATCACTTCAATTCACAAGTCATTTTGAAAAGTCTGACGGGGGAATAGTATGGCCACTCCAACTGTCCATAACCGCGGACGCGGCTATTCGAATAGTTTGACACTCTGCAGAGATTGTACACTTTCACCACAACATTCGATACATCCGTCAGGAACAAATCCTGAATTCACCATACTCAGTATGCGTATAATCAATCCTAACCTTTCAATTACACGCCCTAGTATAAGCACCTCTCCTGTGAGTTTGGCCTCCCAACCATGACCAACTGTCATCTTGGGTACTGCACAGGTGGACAATCTTCACAAGGTAGCCTCAGCTCAGACCTTGGCCGTGAGGGAACTAATACTAAGGTACATAAGTTTCCAGTCAAGCCCTACCCAATCTTCGGGTACTGTGGTTTTACGATAAAATTGGAATGGTATCGCATCCAGACAACCATCAGTTTTATAAATGGCTAAGGCTCATGCCTCATCATTTTCATCACCAAAATCATCAAGTGTTCGGAAACACATGTCCAAAACATTTCAATAGAAGGATCCATCATTCCAAGGTTTTCATAACCATTTTTCCACCAAGTATTCCCATCCAAAGTTGATCAAGTTTTATGCTTATCACTAGCATCTACAGGTGGGGGTAAGTACTAATGAGGGGTGGTAAACTAGTGGAGTTTCAACTAAGTACAACCTGATATCTTAGGATGATATCAAGGTTTCTAACTTAGGCCAAATTTTATGCTCTTTATGCAACCTTCACATATCTTTCTAGTATCTACCAATCTCTTAAGTAAACTCTAAGTAAGAGCTTTGATAAAGAAATAAAGTAAGAAGCTTGCAAGGAAAACTAGGATTGGTTTATCAAGTGGGTATGATCACATATGCTGAAGGAATATAGTAGGCATAGTAACAAGTAGTGGTTTGTGGCATCAGTAGGGTATCTTGCAAGTGTTAGCTTGCACATTCAACTGGTATCATTAGGCTTGCATTAGTGTCAGTATAAGCTTGCCTTGTGCAGAGCAGTGGTTGAAATTCTCCTCGGCTTCTTCTTCGTAGTATCCTCCTTCCTCCTCGTATCCTTGGTTGGTACTAGCGTCTATAAATAAATACGATGTACACAATCACCAAACAATACTTAACTACTTGCAATCATCACACACAAGGGTCCTATAGATGATCTAACATCATCTCTAACATTACAAGGTTAAGGCTTGGTTTAATTCTTTTTAATTTTAGAAAAGTAATTTCTACTCATTGAAAAACTACTTAAGATTTAATATTCTCCAAACCAAACATGGGATCATGTTGACACATGTAATCACCACATATTTTAGTCCATGGGAATGTGATTTAAAGTGGTGTCACAATTTAATAAGGTTTTACCCTTTTATTTTAATTAAATAAAGGGACTAGAAATGCCTATGGGGCATTCTTTTATTACTTGAACATTATTTCTGCAAGTAAACCTATATATTTTTATATATTCTGAAAGGTATGGTTAAATGTGATTTTTGAGAGTTGGAATCAATTCAAAAGCTATCATGGTTTAAATTGAAAAATGTTTGAATGCAGAAAAGATTTTGCCTTGTTATTTTTACCATTGGTGATCTATAGATCCAAATGACTTGAATCCAACGGGCTTGGATTCAGGATTCCCAGACCTTTCTAACAAAATTGGTTTCATTCAAATTGGTGCACTGAATCGATCTGGGTTGATTTTTTAAGTTGGATACAGAAGTGAGTTTGAAATAAAATAGAAAAGGTTTAATTCAAATAACTGGGCTACGCGGGAAAAGTTAACGGGCCGGCCTGCTAAGCGTAGCGCTTCCGCGGGCTGTTTAAGTGGGTGTCCCCACTCGTCAGTGAAACAGGGGGTGCAAAGCGGTACGGGGCAACGTGGGTCGTTCCATCTGATTCTAATCCAACGGCTGGGAGTCATCGTCGACGTTGAGCAACGCCGGCGAGAAAGAAACCTAGCGCGGCCAGTGGGGGTTGCTGGGGGCTCACCGGGGTGCTGGCGAGGGTCAGCGAGGCGGGCGAACGACGAAGTCGACAACGGCGAACTCAGGGGTGGTCGCGGAAGCTCCTGGGGTGGACGAAATCGATGGCGCCCTTCTTCTCCAGAGGCGGCGGGCTCCGGTGAAATTCCGACGAGGTGGTGCTCGCCTTGCTCCGGGAACGGTGTGGCACGATCAGTGATGAGAGGGGAGTATAATGGTGTGAAGAATTCAAGCGGGGGTGGCCTCTATTTATAGTCGAGCGAGGGGACCGACGGGGCGCACCGTGAGCTCGTCGGGGGCGATGGTACAGACGGCTATCGACATGGGCGACGGTAGGGGACGGTGCGGTGTTCCCTGGTGTTGCTCAACGACATGGTTTCGAGGCATGGGGCGGTGCGGCTTGGTCTGGAACACGCGACGCTCTGCGCGGCAGAGGCGGCGTCTTCGACGGCGAGCGGTGGCTGTGCGTCACGGGGCGGCGAACGGGGATGTCTGGCGGTCTCCTGGGTCGGTGGTGATCGTGTATGCACGCGGCGAGGGCGGCGCGCGGTCTGTGGGCTTCGGTCTAGGGTGGAGCTCTGGCGCATGCTCGGCATGGTCGCTGGCGGTCTGGGCGCGGTCCGTGCGTGTGGTCCAGGGTTTGGCAACGCTCGCGGCTGGGACAGGGAGTGGCGGTGGACGGTGAGCTGCCTCCTAGACAAGGTTGGCACGGCTAAATCTTCTCCTAGCTTGCTGTCTCCACTGGGGTGGCATGGTTAGCTTCGGTTGTTCACCATTGATGGTTTTGGCAAGCTCACAGTGGGGCTAGTGCTTGGTTTAACTTGCTAGATGATCTACTGAGATGGTTGTGAGCTAGAGAGGGAACAAGTTAGGCTTTAATCTCTGCTCACTATAGTGTTTAGATTTTGTATGATTTGTGTCTGCAAGGTGTTTGATGAAATGGCCGCAAGAATTCAAGTTTTGAATTTTGAAAAGATTCTTGGTGGGTGTGCTAGGTTGGTGCTAGTGAGTCTGCAGATGCTTGAGTTTTGAAAGTTGAGCTTGTTTGAGTGGTTTTTGAAAAAGTGGGATCTTCTCATATGATAAAGATTCAATTTTGAATTGTCATTTAAACTATGCATTTGAAAGTTTCTGGATGACCACAAAGTGGGCCTTGATACTTTGTTATGAGTACATTCAAGGGGTGCAAAGATCCAGAAAAGTTTCTGTTAGGTTCTGAAAGTTTGAGGCAGCCAAAGTAGGCATGGGAGTTAAATTGGTCAAAGTGACCATTCCTTTGTTTTATTTGTTTTGATTTATTGGTCTTTAGGAAAAGTTTGGGAAATGTTTAGATGATGTTTATTTCACCTAAGCATCCATTTACAAGCAATGGAACGCATAAACAAGGTGGTTCAAAAGAATTCAAAATGAAATGCATACACATAGGCATGCTTTCATAATTTTATTTAACAAAGTTTTTGTTAACCCTAAATTTGATGATTAGAGTTTGATGATCCAAGCTTAGTATTTTTGGGATGTTACAAGTGGGCACTGATCAAGATGGCTGAACTGTACCGGAACCACAAGATAAGTTTATACGCGAAATATGTCGCGAAAAAGAAAACTCCAGACTTCAAAGGATTAAACGAGAAGTTGAGAGAACAGTGGTCCGATTTTGTACAGTACAAGCAATCTGATAAAGCAAAGGCAAAGTCGGCAAAGAACGCGTTAAATGCTGCCAACAAGAAATACCATCATAAAATTGGGATAGGTGTCTACAAGAGTGTCGTCCCTAAGTGGGAAACTATGGAGAAGGAAATGAGGGCTAGAGGCATCACTCCTGGTACAGATGGATGGACCGAGAGGTCAAAGCACTGGTGGTACGCGCACGGGGGATCCTTGGACCCAGAAATAGGGAAGAATTATTTTATGAGAAAATTCTAAAACCCTCCCAAGACCTTAGTAAAGAAATGAACGATGCTCAATTGGGATTGTTCCGTCCCGAGAGAGAGAACGATGAGCTGACACGCGCCCGAGGGAATCCTGAAAAGGGAGGACGAACACGAGGCAAAGGCGCCGATGTCTCGTGGAAGAAAGGGTTTCCTCAATACGATGCCAGTTATAGAAGCCGTCAGAGAAAGAAGGACCGGGAGGCAGACCAGATCTCCAGGGTAGAGCAGGACCTAGCTGATCTGAAGAACCTCATGCATGAAATTAGCCAAAGGCCACCGTCATCAACTCACCTGCGGTCTGATGATCCTGCATTGGATCTTAGCCAACGGAGAAGCAGCGTGGCTTCCACGGAGGTCCGTGCTGATGATCAAGCACTTCTAGATGATGCACCGGCTCCTCACTACCCCGTGGATGATGTCAGAGAGATGGCACAATGTGAGCTACATCATCCAATGAACAACCTGTCCTTCAAGGTGGCGATCGGCACTGCTTTACCTTGTCTACCTGGAGCACACCACCATTCACTTCCGATTCCACCAGGCTATGCTCGTGTCACAGTGGATGACATAGTGGAGGATTTTGCGGACCTAGAGATTGAAATCGCTAAGCCTGAAGGCCTTACGAAACAAGGAGATGTCAAGCGCAACATAATTCTATGGAATAAGAAGTACATCAAGTTTCCAGGGTCGGCGCCAAGGCCACCGAATCCAAGGAATCCAAGTCCACCCCGCATCGAATATCGTCAACCTCCAAGTCCACCCCAACCCGATTATTGCCAACCTCCAAGTCCACCACGCCCCGCTGACGATCGCCGCAGCAGGAGTACATCAAATCGATCTGCGCCTCCGCCTCCGTGCAATACTACTACCTCGTAGAAGAAACGGAAGTTCGACGGTCCCCCGCGCCCCACATCGAAGAAAGGTCAAACGCTGAAGATAGTCGATATCCCGCCGGCTCTTCCAAAGAGACCTTATGACAAGACCGATGAGGAAACTAATGCAGATGTGGTTGCCCAAGTTAAGGCGCATTTTGCACCCAAAAAGCGTGAGCCAAAGCCGGTATATCACGAAAAAACCAAAAAGTGGGCTAAGTCCTTTCTTGAGCAACCATCCCAGATATCGATGAATCTGGAATCAGACTATGACTGGGAGATTATTAAGCAGGCATAGAAGAAAAAATCACAAGTGCAAAAAGCGGGAAGCAAGTTGCCCAGCTCGGAGCACAGAAGAATCAATCGGTCGCCCCGCTCAAAGTCATTTCAGACCTCGACAAGGCCTTCAGAGCTGAAATGGATATGGACATGCAAATAATGGACCCTAGATCCCGTAATAATGCTGCACTGATGGGAATCACTGTATCGCAGGCCAAAGCACTTGCTAACGAAGCAAATATGTCTCTTGGTCAATATTTAGGCTATGAAGATACGCCAGTGGGTCAGATAGTACGGCAGTATGTCCAAGAGGAGCCTCTAGTCAGTAATGAGGAGCTCACGCGTCTATCCACACATATGCGAAATCTGCACGAATGGTACATGTCGCAAGCAGAAAAAAAAGCATCAGAAAGATTGGTTTCCGGTGGACGTTAGAATGGAGCATCACTTCAAACCTTACTCGATACAGGTTCAAATGACCGAACTGTTTCAGTTATACAACCAGCGCGCCCTCGACAAATCTATCATTGGTTGCTACTGTCTATAAGTTATTTATTTCTATAATTAAGTTTGTAGCTTTAGCTCGTTCATTGCATTTAATATATTATCCTAACTATATATCTTTTTGTATGATGATATTATATTCTGCAGAATGAAGATGCTTGAATGCAAAAGAGCTAGAAGATACGACGTTGGGTTCATTGACCCATATATCATTAATGAATATACGTTAAAGAATCACCCCAAGGACATGGAGGCAGACCTGTGCAGGATCTTAACCGAGAATAATTTTTTTAAGGAAATACTATTTCCTTACAACTTCAAGTGAGTGTTTATATCTTGTATACATTTTATTTTTGCTTACTAGATGAGCTATGCATGTATGCTTATGTAAATGTCCGCAGATTCCACTGGATCTTGCTAAACATTCAAGTTGACAAGTCCCTAGTTGAAGTCCACGACTCATTAAGTTGGGACCAAGAGCAGTGGAGCGACATGAAAACAATGCTCCATAACTAATTTCAATCATTATCGCATTATATCGTCCTCTTTCATTCATTTCCTGATATCAAGTAACTAATAACTCCTTTGTTCATTTTCTTTGCCGAGTAGGTGTTGGACACGGTTCAGACAGACAATACCAGGTCCATTCAAAGAGAAGCTAACTTATAAAATGGCGAAGAGTTTACAGCAGCCACCGGGAACTCATTTATGTGGATACTATGTCTGCGAGTACATCCGCGAGTTGGCCAGTGAGCGGAAAGTTGACTCACATTATATTTATGATTTGCGGGAGAAACTAGAGCCAGACCAATGCATAAGAGCAATTCAAGAGGAGCTGGCGGGATTTATGATGAAGGAAGTCCTTGATGTACATGGAGAGCATTATGCGGATGATGTGGAACTCGATTTGCCTTAGTCATCTCCATGTAGCTCATATGATATATATATTCATCAATGACCATGTAATTTCAAAACATTTCTTCCTTTTGATATGATTGATTATATGTATGCTTGCAAGGGATCGATTAATTATATAAATGCATCGACGTGTAGTGTATATGTAGTAGCGTATAATATGTATACTGAAATATATGTTTGAATTATAGTGAAACACAAAACGAAAAAGGAATAAAATGGCAAAAAAAAGGAAATACACAATCTCTGCCGCGGCAGAGAAACACACAATTCTCTGCCGCGGCAGGAAACCTTATAGTCCCGGCTGGTGTTACGGCCCGGGACTAGAGGATTTCCGCCCTCGCGGCGCTGAAACAGCCACGTGGATGTTATCAGTCACGAGCGTAGCGATCCGGGACTAGAGGAGGGGCGTCTAGTCCGGTTTTCGCAGTCCCGGGCCCAAAATCGGGACTAGAGCCAGTTGCGGCCTGGGACTGGAGGCCCTTTTTCCACCAGTGTAGGCAACACTAAAAAATGGAAAGTTTATTTTTGCTACATCATTTATGGGAGATAATCTTATTATTATGCATATAGGTGCAATGTGTGTGTGCCTAGACATGTAATTTGTGAACCAAGAGAAATTTCTCCTTTCTAGGTACTGCTAGGCCAAACACCTCGGTCATATCGACGTATTTTTGTTCCAACCCTTGAAGAAGCTCCAAATCAAAATGGTACATAAGCGTCGCCATCATGATCTCTATGCTGTCAATTGCAAAGTTTATTCCAGGGCATATCCTTCGTCCTGCCCCAAAAGGCAAGAACCAGAAATCATTTCCCTTGAAATTGACACCTGCAACACTACTGTCGTCGAGAAACCTTTCGGGTATGAATTCACCTGCGTTCTCCCAGGAGATCGGGTCCCTTGAAGTGGCCATGGGGCGTCACCGGCAATGAATCCTAGCTAGGGGTTGAGGAAGATCTTCTGCGATATCCCGATGACCTAGGGGAAGAAGACGCATGGGATCTCACAACACTCAAGTCAGAGCCATAGATATTCACGGCATCACTCTACCGCCGCTTGGCTTCTTCGACGATAGTCGAAGCTTCCAGCGTGCTCGCATCGAATGCCCATGAACGGTTAGCCGAGCTCCAGATTGACGAATCTCGGAATCCCTCCCATCTTCACGTGTCTATCGCCATGACTATAAGGAAGGGGACAAGATCCCAGAGACCCGACAGCTTCATAACTGGCAGATAAAACCTTCTTCTTCGTGATGTCAAGGATGACGCCCAAATACACTTCTCTTCCTTGCCACCATGTCCGGCCAAGATAAGAACCACCACACGCCTAACCACACTGCATCGCCTCTCCTCTCCGCTACCATATAGCTGGCCAGGAGAATGCTTGCAGTGCAGAGCCCATGCTCCACAAGAAGAACGATAACCTGTTTATTTGTGGAGACAGCGACTCTAGCCTTGCTGCCCTGCTATGACCAGAGGAGCAAGAGCAACAAGAATAGGAGTTCTACACTCAAGATCTGACTGCACCGATCCAAATGTATGCTCCAAAACTCCCCCAAGGAGCTACATATACAACTAGAAGACCTAATCCTACAACCCCCCCCCCCCCTTCTCCATCCATCGCTGATGGCGCTGGTGGGAGAGGTGCCGGTTCAGCCCAAGGCACGACAAGACGGTCTCAACTACTGTATCAACATGAGAGGGGAAGGGATCGAGGAGTGGCATCATTGGGAGTCCTAATCACCATCTCCAAAATAAGGACTGAGGGTGTCAACCGAATTTTAACAGGACAAACAGTTCGAGTTACATTATAAGGCGTGAATTCCTATATTTATATTTCCTATTAATTAACAACTTAACCATTTAAAAGAGTTACTTTTGCATTTGTTTGAATCATTCAGAAAATCTGTCCATATATTTCGTTAGAAACAAAATATAGACACAAGCCATTGTTGTCAACACTTATTAAATTGTTTGCATGATTAGTTTTTGAGGATAAAAATTAAATGTAACAAGGACATTGACCAGCTTGTTGGTACGTTAATTCTTCTTAAGCATATAAAATTACAAGATTCTACTTTAGAAATCATTACTAGGAACACATATTTTAGATAGATGAAGATAAAAACATTTTATATGGCACAGGGAGAAAGAAGGAGCCCCATGCCGTCCTCCTCCTGGCGACACGAGGGAAACTATAAAATCGTTGCAACCACCATCCTCCCCCTACCTCCCGTCCCGATCTCGCCACCACCGAAGGAGGATGTCGGGCTACGCTTGTGTATCGGACGTCGGTGGGGCTGTCTTGGCAGAACTTGATGAGCTGGATCAGGGGTGGTGATCCTTCTTCTTGGCCATGGTGGTCTTCATGGTTTCTAGGGTGCCTGATGGTGTCCTAACCATCACTCAACGACGCATGGAGACGTGAAGGGCGTGGAATGGGTCTTGAAACTGACAGGACGATGCACCCATAGACCTTCGGCCAAGATGGGCGATGCAGGTGACCTACGGTAGAGTGACAACTTGTTGTTGGTAGCGGTCAGATCTGGTAGGGAGTGTATGATCTTGGCCTTTTAGTGTGGTCGGTGCGTGGCTATTCATGTGGTCTCGGCGCGGCACATATGACATGGGGTGGAGGCGTTGATCGCTGCCTACAGGTCTAGTTTGAATAAAGGAGGTAGGGCGGAGGCCCCAGTGGTATTCTTTTGCCCAATTTGACGCTTTGCGTGGTGTTGGTCATCCTTGATCTATCTACAAATGAATTCCGGATTTCTATAATGGCGGTCTTCACGGATTGGCGCTTAGCTCTCATGGACCTCTGAAGGGGTTTGACATGAAGGAGTTTTTCTATAGGAGACTCAAAATTTAAAACTTTTGTAGGAAGGAAATTTATAAGAAACGTGGCTGTTAGGAAGGTATCATCCCAGAATTTCAGTGGCATAGAGGCATTGGCAAGTAAGGCAAAACCAACTTCAAATATATGACGGTGTTTGCGTTTAGCAGAGCCATTCTATTGGTGTGCATGAGGACATGAAACATGATGAACAATGCCTACACGTTGGAAGAAGCCATTTCATTTTTCATATTCACCTCACCAATCAGTTTCCATGGTGATAATTTTCCTATCAAATTGGCGTTCAACATATTGTTGAAAATCAAGAAACACTTGGTACATATCGGAACATTTCTTAAGAAAATAGATCCAAGTAAAATTGCTAAAATCATCAATGAAGCTTACATAATATGCATGTTTGCCTACAAAGAGAGGAGCTGGACCACAGACATCAGAAAATATCTGTTCCAAAGGAACTATGGAAACACTAGTAGAGATAGGATAGGATAACTGGTGAATCTTGGCCTGTTGGCATGGATCACATATGTAAGAATTTATTTCTGAGGAATATGAAAGATTATTCTTCCTAAGTATCTGCTAAACAATAAAAGATGATGGATGTCCTAGTTGATGATTCCACGTGGAAGATGTATGCTTAACTGTTGCAAGGGCATGCTTGGATGTGCTCATGGCAACAGGTACAAGAGGATACAGGCCGCCATGACAAGGACCTTTAAACATGATTTGCCCCATTGCCCGATCCTTAATCAAGAAAAACAATGGATGAATCTCAATAAATGCATTATTGTCTAGAGCAATTTTATGACCAGAAAGTAAGTTCATGAATGCACTAGGAACATGTAAAATATCTCTAATTTCTAGAGAGCTACTAGGGGTGTGCAAAACTGAATGACCAATATGCGCAATATTTGTACCTTGTCCACTAGCACTATGAAGTTGATCACGCCCTTGATAATTTTCATGGACTTAAAGTTTGTTGAGTTGTCCCGTGACATGAGTGGTAGCGCCGGTGTCAAGGTACAAATTGGTGTCTATGCCATACTCACCCTTTTGGTCCTTCGGTGGTGTGTCATCATCAGTATCATCTCCATAGCGCCACCAGCAATCATTGGCGGAGTGTCCCTCCTACATGCAAATCTGACAGTACACCCCTTCTTGAAACTGTGTGGCAACACGGCCACGGTCCTTGCGGCCCCCTTTTTGAAGACGCCCCTGAGGTGGTGGTCGCACCTGATCCTGGTGCTGGTGGGGAGACTGCTGTGGGGGACGATAGGGTGCTGGCGCTGGAGCATATTGAGGAAACGGCATCAGCGGGGCCTGGTACGGTGGGGGAACAGGGGCATACGGAGGCGGCTGATATGGCAGCTGTTGTGGGTATAGAGGAGCATATGGGGGCATCGGCTGCTGGTACCCGTATGGCATCGGGGGCGGTGGCACACAGACAGGCCCTCCCCCATAGCCAGGGTTTGGGTGTCGAGCGGCCACATTAACCGATGACGTGAAGAAGGAACCAGGAGCCTGTCCATAAGATTGTAGCATCTTTTCACGGTTTTAACATGCCAAGATCTGGGAGCACATGTCATTGAGGGTGCTAGATGGAACAGCGTTGATGGTAGCAACAAGGGGATTGAAGGAACAATCTAGGACATTCAAGATGTAGTCCTTGAGTTCATCGTCATCAACCGTCTTCTCAGCAGCAGCAAGTTCAGAAACAAAGCCCTTCATCTTGGAGATGTATTCCTGAGCAGTCAAATCCAGCTTCTTTGTATTGGCAAGAGCACCTCGAATAGTGGATGCCCTCGATTTGGATTGAGAGGAGTAAAGATCCTTGAGGGCACGCCGCACGTCGGCAGCATGAGGTAGCCCAAAGACATGGGGAAGCACATCCTCGGAGAGGGAATTGACGAGGAAACTGACCACCTGCTGATCTCGCGTGATCCACACATCATACACTGAAATATGGATGGTGACCTTCTTCTTGTTTCCATCTTCAGCCTCTAGAAACTTGGGGGGGCGGATCGGATCCCTCAAGGAGACGCATGACCCGTGCTCCACGAAGGGTAGGCAACACTTGGGCATGCCAGTAGAGGAAGTTCTCGCGGGTCAGCTTTGTGGCCGGCTAAGACCCAATTGTAGGCGCAACAGAGGAGGAGTAAGGCTTCGTCATGGTCCTAGCGATCGAAGGGAGAGGAGATCTATCAAAGTAGATGGGATTGTGGGTAGTAGGGTACTTGGGATAAAAATTGTGGGTTTTTTGTGGAGGTTGTAGGATCAAGAAATCTAGGGGAATTGAGAGAGGAGAGGAAGATCTACGTCCTGGTGATCATGATCTGGCGATCAGAGTTGTGAAGGCGTGGTGGCGGCAAGGAGAATTTCACCAGCGGCGGCAGCTAGAAGGGAGGAAGGGAGGGGCCTGATACCATGTTGAACGTACAAATAAGAGAGAACGATCGTTGCCCTTGGGGTCGATCGTGTACGTGTTTATATAGGTGAGGAAAAAACCCTCACGTGGCATTATACAAGATTGGATACATATATAATTGGAGTACTACACTATATTGTATATGTATCATATTACACATCTAATAATTCAAACTTATGAACTGAAAGTACAAAACCATCTAACCTTGGATTCCCATATCCTCTTGCTCAATGCTAATGTCGAGGTAGGATCAGTGAAGCCCCATGTTTGAAGAGGCCTGAATAGAAAGCAGCTATTTATGTCACTGACGGTTCAATTAGTTATGTTATTTCTGTGACCGAAGCTGCAAAATTAGGAGATGCCAATGCCACAAGCCAAGTAGAAAAAGTTGCAATTATGATCTTCTTATTATATAATGATACTGCTGAGATTATGTAGTAACAATTATTAGCATCCATGAGTCGAATACAGGCAGCAAGGCAGCTGGGAGGTGGGGGTCTAGGAGAAAGCGACGGGCTAGGACGGATAGGATCGGGATTAACTGATTGTTACCAGTTCATGCAGGCTGATTAGCGGCAGTTTACCATACGAGATTAGCGTTGTGGGGTCATGATGTGGAAGTTTTCAAACGGTGTTGAGTTGAGCTCAACATTGGACCAATATGGATCATTTGATCATCATCATTGGGTGCCTGTGATTAGTTGTGTCCCAGCAAGTTCTTGCTTTTATAAGTAGTAGAGATAGGATAGAGATTAGAATAATATTCGGATCATATTCCAGATTGGGAAAAGTGTTTGACCCATATCTTCTTCAATTGAACTAAACAAAAAACTAAAACAAGGCATACAATTTGAAACCAAATAGGGAATTCGATTTTTTTTTCAAAATAACATGGGCACGATTGGAAAGAAGCAGGCAAGTACTTTCAGTGAAAAATTATTTTTAGCAATTTTCAGGGATATACAGTACTTTGATAGCAGATCGTCAAGCAACATAACCATAATTTTCGTCAACTTTTTATGGTGTTTTCCAAAATGTGTCATGGACATGTTTAATTTATGGTTTTTCATATTTCTGAATTTACTTTATTTAAAGCAACCTTAGGAACCAGAGTTGGTCAGAAACGTATAGACAAAGAAGGATAGCTCACTTGTCTGACCTTGAGGTCAGGTTGAGCGACTGCAGCAAGAGAATAAGTCACTATATGCACGAGTGCAGTCATTGCAGGTTTGTGATTCTCAGGATTGATTATTTCAACATAAGTTTTATGGGAGTATTTACAGCCGAGTGACTTTAGAAATAATAGTTGGACCTATTTCGCGATTGATATAGAGATACATCTGATCAACACCTTCTAATCTTTTGTACTTAGCAAGAATCTCAATACTTTGAAATTGGATAGTAATTACAGAATGCATTCCTTCCTTAAGACCCGGAAGTGAATGGGAAGTAAGTACATAATTTAAGAATAGAAGTTTCAACAAGTATCCCGCATGAGGATGACCCTCAGTGTTATAATTGCGACAAGAGATAATGAAAAATGAAAACAAAATCGCAGCAAGGAGACAGAAATTTAACGTGGAAAAACCTCACCAACAAAGAGAGGAAAAAACCACGGGCGCCAGCCAGCAAAACTTCACTATATCGGGAAGTGTTTAAAAACGCCGGAAATTTCATAGATGCAACTCATCCCAACCGGCGGATTACAAGGGGTTTATATATCGCCCCACTCGGCCCAAGCCTTAGGCGATGGGTCTCGCTTCACTCGTCAGAAGTTGGCCTATACTTTGTAGAATTTGGATCAATATATAACACAAGGTATATAGGAACCAAAGGAACACTTTGATGTCTAGTGGTACTCTGTAGTTTAAGTTAGAGTAGATGTTTCGAACCGAACCAGCCCCACTAATCCGTTAAAGTTGAAATACGTGAAGCTTATTCGAGAAAGTCAAGTAAATCCCACTAAAAATAGGTGTTTGGATAACCAGACAAATATTGTCCTATAAGTGTACGCTAGAAGTAGTGATGCTACTTGTCCTCAAGTCAGTGATATACCTAAAAGGACATATTCATCATTCAGTCAGTCATCGTCCCAAAATCTAACTGATTTCTCATTTCCACAGGAAATGACCCAACTGTATGAAGGTATTCCTAACTTTAATGAGATAAATGTTTTAGACAATCCTCTTATATTCCATGTTGCCTTGTCTATTCTCAGAGTATAGTAGTCACGGGTCTTACAACTAAAAAGAATGAGATGATGATCAAGCTGTATGGATTCCAACAGGAAATCCAACAGGAAATGAAACTAAAGAACGGTACGCTATTTTATTTTATTATATATGATCAAATATTTAGTACTCCCTTCATCTCGAATTAGATGTCACAGATTTTCCTAGATTCATATGTATGTTGACGTGTTTTAGTATACAAATACATACGAAATTAGACAAATCTCCGACATCTAATTCGAGTCGGAGGGAGTAGTTTATCTTATATATTCTTACAGAGGGCAAAAAAGATAGTAAACATCGCCACTCAATATAATTGCCAACAACATTTATCGTTACTATAGACTCACATGGATGATGCCTAAGCTCTACATTTTGTTTAATTAAATATGTGATTATGGTTATTATCATCCCCATCTTGGGACTTTTTATCAAACATGAAAATTTAGTCTACCCTGGTTTTACGACCAAATTTTCTCACGAACATTGCATTTCATTAATTTGTGTGACATGAACCTAATGAAGAAATTGTACATGGGATAGGACCAACTATATGTTGCATGGCATAACAATAATCTAAAGTGCACTAATTGTTGTGTAATGGTTACCTATCAAGATAATAAATTATTTAACAAATATGTTTTATCTTGTTATAACATTTAATTTTTGTGGCTTTCATGAACTGATATGGAGGTGAATAAATCATCTATAGTCACTAACAAGTGCATCTCCACATGCTAAATTTTTGGGAAACACATTCATTTATTAGTTTCTAGTAACATATGTGCGTGCATATGTTGTTCTCGTGTGATTGTGATTTTTTAAAGTAAGATATATATAGGAACACATAAGAATAGGAAACTTGAAAGCTAGAAATGCAAGAGTTTTCTATATATACAATATCTAGATTGCATATTATTCATTACAAGCTATATTATATTTTTTTTTTTGGGAAAGCTACATTATTACAGTTGATAACGCGCAATAGTATGCCTTGGTACTTTTGTAGTGTCCTGAATGGCTATGTTCTATATGTACACGACCAGGAGAGCCATTTGCTGACATTAGCTACATTTCGTGGAATATATATAAGTAATCCCACATGGCCATGTGATGCATTGTAGTAAATCTTCAAAGTTAAAAATAGATTGCTTGTTTGTAGCATTCTGTTGAACATTTTATTTTCCGACAACAAAGTTCACTTTATCAAGCGTTCCTTAGGGATTTATTGCTGATTTAGTATTTCTTAAACTATATTTAAAATTCACACATCAGTTCATAAATAATTTAACTATTTTTTACTCGCTTTACTACTTCTCATGCTTATAATAACCGAACAATGTGATATTTCCATCAATATCTGCTACTCATTAACCTTTTCTAATAAGTTATTAAATATTTTGTGAGTACTAACTTGAATGTGTGTTGCTTAGCTTCCTATATTACAGCCATTAGTTAAATAAAAAATCTTTTTTCGAGATATATGTAGTTTATATATGTTATGTCAGAGACACATCATCATTATTTCTCCTTATCGGATAGTTTGTTGCTTTTATGTATTAAGTTATGATGCCAACCTTCTGAGTAGTAGATGAAGTAGTTTAGTACTAGGTTACCATTTTCATAATTTTTAAAGAATTAATGTTTTATGCACATTAAAGAATCGTGTGTATTCACTTCATCAATCTATTCGAAACTGCTTTTGTTTTCTCTTGTTATAGGTCGCTTCCATTTTATAAGAATATGTGTTATTCCTATTTTTTGATGTCTTACTTTCTCAACATGGATTTTCCAAATAAACTTGTCGGTGTAATAAAATCAGTAGTTTTGTCACCGAGTAGTGTATTACATACAAATTTAATTATGCTAGATAGCTTTCTATGTTTAAGAGAAAACACTAGCTATTTTCCCCATGTTTACCACGTGATTTTGTTTTGATCAAATTAAATTATTTATTAGCTTTTACCTAGTTCAGTCACTAATCCGTATGTTCTAATTTGCTTATACAGATATGAATAAAACACTAAATGCTGAAGTCAATCATCTCAAACTTATTCTTGAAGAGAGTATGGGCTCTCATGTGCCAAACAGCTTATTTCAAAAGAGGACTCCCCAAATGATGCAACAGGAGCATCCAAGAAAACATAATCATCAGCTAGCTTAGATCCAGCAAGGGCAGGAACTACAGGAGCTTAATAATTTTATCAAGCAATAGATATTACAAGGAAATTTCGGTTGAGATGGTCAAGTTGAAAATCCACTTACTAAATAATATTATGTAGTAGAACTAGTGGAGTAATCCATCATTTTTTGTTGTGTCATCGTGCAAAACATACTATGTGAGATGTTTTTAATATATTTTCCCATACTTGGAGGGAGATTGGATTATGTATGGTTCATGTCTTTACGGTATAACTTTGTGCTAGAATAATTTAAGTCAAGCTAATTTTCTTTTAACCATTTTTTATGTTTTTTTATCATTTCTCCTTGAGGATTGAGGACCAATATGCTATACGAGATCCTCTCTATGCCCACAGAGGCATGTCGATTAAGCAGATTATTTAAGGACATGCTAGATAAGCTCATTGATAACGAAGGATGATACTAGATAGATGACGTTGTTTAACAGTATGGTTACAAATATATGATGTTATTTAATGGGATATGGTTAACGATATATTCAGGCTGTGTGTGGTTAAATATGACCGATGTACTGGTAGGGTTGAAAATGGAACAGAAACATATATTATCGTTTTCGTTTCCTCTTGTGTTGCCGAAATCGGAAACAAAACAGAAAACTCCGGAAATGAGCACAAAATCGAAAATCATCGGAAATAAATATGGAGCGGATACAGGACGAATACAATATGAAATCGAACATTTGAATATAATAGTGATGTAATATCATGGTGTGTACGTTAAAACTAACATATAATAGACAAAGAATATCTCACAACTTTGAAACACAACAATTGAATATAAAATAACATAGATAATTCAACACTTAGACAAGTACATAAGTTTACATAAATAGTTTCACATAAATGTTAAGAAACTCACTTGGTTAGTATGTCATCTGGGCCCGGTTGCATGTATTACGTAGACCCTTCATATATTCTATGTCTCAACAAGAGCAAGAGAAATCACTGACGAAAAGTACTATTTAGTACATACGCCTGATTGATTATATTTGTGCAAAGTTGTTGTATTTGTTTATCCATAATTTTCTTACCGTTTCCGTTTCCGCTGGCCATCATTTCTATTTTTGTTTAAAATATTTCGTTTCCGTTCCTTTTATGCAAAATGTCATTTCCATTTTCTTTTTAATTATCCATTTCTTTTTCTTTAGAAACGGACAGAAAATTTCCTTACCATTTTTAACCCTATGTACTGGCCACAATAGGAAGAAAGTTTTTTTCTTTGTCATGGAGCGCCATGAGCGGTGACATCGTGGGAAACAATAGATCAGACCGGAAGGTAGGTCAGTTTCCATGTCTCGAGCAGTGTGGGTAAGTGCAACATAAAACTACTAACTTAAACCAATAGATCTATTTGGTCAATGTTTGCATGTTTAATTTAACAATAATAACCAATCAGATCCAAGGGATCACTAACTCTTATATCAAATCACTCTAAGTAATATGAAATTCATAAACCAACGCCTTTTCCAGTTTATAACCTGCTCCAATGCGGTTTGTATTGACAAGGTGAGACTAAAGATTCCAGCACATGTGTTTCTATGATAATAAAGAGCCTAATCCGTTTTATACTGCCAGGTAATCAACACCCAAAAACTTGTGTTTAGTCCGAAGCATCAACTTACCACATTTTATCACTAGTGAGCTTCCATATTTTTCTCTTTCATCGCATGTTTATTTTCCCCCTTTCCTGACATTTTTCTTCTTTTCTGTTTTGTTGTTACTGGGTTTTCACTATGTTTGGCCGACCGGCGCTCTCATTTCATTCATCTTTCACTTATTTGTACATGCTATGATCCAATAACTAGGGTTCCACCCCGCCCAAAGTTGCAATCGGGTGAGATCTTTGACACTGTATGACAAACACTATTGTACGATGTACGGACACAACATTGGATAGCCCTGACCTCTACATCGACATATGCATCCAACCTTTTTTCTTATTTTATTAGTGTTTAGTGCTTACAAAAGATTCAATCACGGGTCATACATGGTCGATACATGTATGACCCATCTAAAAAAGAGTTATAACATGAAGTAGCTCTACATCAACATGTTATCCTATGATCAAAACGTCAGCTGAACCGACTGTACAAATCCCATGCAACCATTTTCAATCAGTTGCACCCAATATTCGGAGCTTGACGCTTGTCCGTTGATTGTAGGTAGGACCACATACGTATCCCGTGGATAGCCATGGGGATAACATGCATCACATAATATGATTTGGCATTGTTAAAGATATAATCATTTTGAATGTTCTATATGGCCCAAAGTTGTCACAACCCAAGTTTTTAGAAAATGGGACTAGAAAAAATTGCATTTGCATTGATTTGGCATGGCATCAATTGCATTCATGAAAAATTGGATTGCAAACACTAATTTCAAACCCAAAATTGAATTACTAAACTTCATCTACAAATGAATATACATGGTTCTATGAAATCACTATTTATAAATAGTCAAATTATTGACAAAAAGGATCCTATGTTGATCCTCTGGTTTTTAGAAAAATTTAGAGAAAAAACACTCAATTTGGAGTTTATATGAAAAAGATACAATAGAAATACAAAACAGAAAATGGAAAATAAACAGAACAACAAAAATAAACTAAGCCTACCCCGGCCACCCCAGTCCGACCGGCCCGGCCCGCCAGCTCCCCCTACCTGTCGCCTACCGCGCGCGAGCAGCGCGCAAGCCAGCTAAGGCCCATGGGGCAACAGCAGCAGCGCCACCCGCAGTCGCCTCCTCTCTATGCGCCCGACAAGTGGGACCCACCTGTCAGCCGTCATCAACCTCCGACGGAGGAACTGCATCACGCACGGCTCGTTTTGGAACCGAATTCTGACGGTTTCGCGCGATTTAGTTCGATCTCTGCCCCGTCCACCTCGCCTTGCTCTTTTTTTCCAAAATTCCGAACCCTAGCCGCCTCCACGGAGCTCCTCTGAATCTCACCGTCGCCGCCGCTTCGGAACAACCTCAAGATCGAAGTTCTGGACCAGACCATGCCCCTATTTTGCTCCATCGTGTTCCTCTCGTTGCGACTCATCATCTCACATTTTCCCCCTATATACCGAAGCATACCACCGTCGATTCCTCGTCGTCGCTCTCGCCGGAGTCGGGAACGAGAACCACTGCAGTGAGCCCAGGAACAAGGAGCTTGGGTCCTCGAAGCCACGAGGAGGACCGTCGCGCCCTACGCGTCTTGTCGACCGCATCACCGCCTCCATAGATAGCTGGGAGTCGCTGCCACTATCGATGCTAGCACGACGGCTCCAATTCCATCCTCCAAGGACACCTCTTCGATCAGGTGTACTACCAGCAGCCCACCTGCTTCGTGCCAAATATCCAGACCATGTGTGCCTGCTCTCGCGGTCCTTGTATGGGATGAAGCAAGCACCGCGCGCCTGGTACCAGCGCATCACAATGTTTCTTCATCAGCTTGTCTTCCGCTCCACACGTTCTGATGCATCGCTGTTTGTCTATCGCCAAGTCACCATAGCTGCCTACCTGCTGCTATATGTCGACGAAATCATCTTGACGGCATGCAACACTGCCCTTCTTCGATAGCTCGCTAATCATCTTCGTGTTGAGTTCGCCATCAAGGACCTCAGACCACTCCACTACTTCCTTGGCATCGAGGTTGTGTGATGCGCGGATGTGTTCTTTCTTCATCAACGGAATTATGCTCTTGAGCTCCTCGATTGCGCTGGAATGCTTAATTCCAACCCCGCGATGAATCCTATCGACACAAAGGCCAAGATCTCTATTAGTGATGGATCGTCGGCCCCTAACGTGTCGTTATACCGCTCCATTGTTGGGTCTCTGCATTATTTGACGCTCACATGCCCGGAGTTGCAGTATGCCATGCAGCAGGTGTGCCTTCATATGCATGCACCTCGGGATGCTCACTGGACCGTTATTACGCAGATTCTTTGCTACATCTGCGGCACGATGGACCTCGGTCTCTCACTACATGCCTTGCCCTCCTCGGACATTGTGGCTTATTCGGATGCAGACTGGGCTGGCTGCCCTGACATGCGGCGCTCCCCGTCGGGATATTGTGTCTACCTTGACTCGTCACACATCTCTTGGTCATCCCAGCGTCATCCCACTTTGTTGCGCTCCAGTGCCGAGGCTGAGTATCACGCCGTGGACAATGTCATGGCCGAGTACACCTTGCTTCCTTATCTTCTCTCTGAGCTTTCTTGTCATGTAGACAAGGCCACGGTTGTGTACTATGACAATGTCTCGGCTATCTACCTCTCTTCCAACCCCGTTCATCATCAACACACCAAGCACATCGAGCTGGATATCCACTTTGTTTGCGAGTAGGTTGCTCTCGGTCACGTTTGAGTTCTTCATGTGCCGACCTCTCAGCAGTTTGCGAATATCATGACGAAGGGCTTGCTGACGTCAACCTTCTATGAGTCCCGCTCTAGTCTATGTGTCGGTACCGAACCTTCGCCCGTGTGTTGGGATATGTATTGTAGTCTGTTTGATCTCCTTGTAACCTAAGGATTGTACCCTATAATAGTCTATATATATACATGACAACTGGCCCTATTGGAGCCATGCAATACCTAATCCTTCTACATTCAGGACGTAGCCGTCTCCTCAACATCCCGAAGAAGACACTCAGAAAAAGTCTAAACAAAAAACAAAACCCTCCCGCCGGCGAGAGGCGGTGGTCTGCCACACCTCCAAGGCCCTAGGACCACCGAAGGCAGAGAGGATCGGTGAAGTTGCTATCAAGGGGGATAGAACCCTAGATGGGTTTTTAGCTAGCTCTCTCCCTGGTGGCTACGTATCCCTTTGTTTGTAAATATGAAAGGTGTGTACATGTTCCTCGAACCAGGATTTTGCCCCGCTTTATGAATAAAGCAACCATCTATACAGAATTATAGGGCGCAACATCCACGACAAGAAAAGTGTGATGGGGCCAAAGCACGACACGACCCAAGGGACAATGAAAAGACATGCTCGCCAAGCTGGAGAACATAGAAAGAAGCACCCTAATATGGACTAAGGGGGGAGCCGCTATGCCGCCTCTAGTTGAAGTCGAAGAATATCATCCAGCCGCGCCTTGTCCCACTGTCTACATAGCGGGTACCAGAGCTGCAAACATGACAAGAGCTTGAACACAAAGTCAGTAGCACATCGAGGTAGTACTTTCTCAATCACCATCTTATTACGAATAGTACAAAGTGACCAAGACAGCACCGCAAACACTATCCAGAAGAGCTGGCGGACATTCCTGACATGATTGGTCTGGGACTCTAGAAATTCACCGAGATCATGGGCCTGCCAGTACGGACCCAACGCATCCCCGGTGAAGTTCCACAGAAACCAGGAAACTGGGAAGGTGAACAATATGTGGATTCCCGTCTCTGGGACTCCACATAATGGGCACAACCCGTTGCCCGGTCCATGTCTCTTGGTCACTTCGACCCCGGAGGGTAGGCGATCATGCAGTAGTGTCTTGGTATTGCACGGCAGATGCTACTGGGGGTAGCTTACGTAGAGGGAGCAAGGCGACGTAGGAGAATCCGGGAGCGAGATTGGCACACGATGTACCCAGGTTCACGTCCCCTCGGTGGAGGATCGCTACGTCCTGCTATCAATCCAGTATATGATCATAGATTGGTTTACAATAGAGCCGCCGGAGGCGGAGGGAGAGACTGGATCTAATCTATTGTGGGAGAGGAAGAAGCTGCAATATGATGTCCCCGTGGGGGTGCCCCTGGTGGCTTTATATATGCAGCCAGTTAGGGTTTACAAGTGCTTTGGCGGGCTTTCTATTGGAGTCACCGTCTTGGGCCTCCAGTCGGCGCCACTCGTCTGGGTCCAGCACGCCAGTCGCCGAGTTGGGCGAGTCGACCCGCTCCGGGCTAGACTTCAGTCGGCTCGATCCAGATGGCGAATCCGCTTCGTGGGTATACCCCGATTGGTATTCCCCCATCAGTAGTCCCCGAGCGCATTGTTGATTCGACGCGGGCTTGAGGCAGGGCGCGGAGAGTCTTGACGATGGGTCGTGGCGAATCGGCGACGAGCTCCTGAACAGAGAAAAGAACCGTGAAGCGGGAGGCGGTAGGCGTGAGCCAGTAGGTGATGGCCAATTGGCGAAAGACACGGGGCTTCGGAGAAGCCGCCAGTGCCGGCGAGTCCCCGAACGTGGAGCGTGCCGAGTCCCCCGAGCGCGCCGAGTGGCGAAGTTGGGCGACCAGCGAGTGGCGAGGTTGGGCGACCGGCGAGTGGCGCTGTCTGTAGCGCCGAGTCCCCAAGCGCGTTGAGTACGCGAGGGCGAGTCCGTGGTGGCGAGTACCCGAGTGCGCTGAGTACGCGAAGGCGAGTCCGCGGTGGCGAGTCCCCGAGCGTGTTGAATACGCGAGGACGAGTCCGCGGTGGCGAGTCCCCGATCATGGAGAGTACGCGAGGGCGAGTCCGCCATGACGAGTCAACGAGGGCGAGTGTCCGCGGCAGCGAGTCCCCGAGCATGGAGAGTCCGCGGTGGCGAGTCGACGAGGGCGAGCCGCGGTCGTGGAACCACGCGTACATGCAACATGCCTAGGAGTAGTCCCCGAGGCTGGAGTTGGCTTGTAGAGGCGACTTGAGGCTCTTTAGAGATGCATATTCTGAAAATAGTAGTGGTTGCTGCCGACCATGGCGAGTGGCGAGCGCCGAGCCCCCGAGCGCGGCGAGTGGCGAGTTCGAGCGACCGACGAGCGCCGAGTCCCCGAGCGCGGAGAGTGGCGAGGTTGAGTGACGAGTTCCCGAGCATGGTGAGTGGCGAGGTCGAGCGACTAGCGAGCGCCGAGCCCCCGAGCGCGGCGAGTGGCGAGGTCGAGCGACCGGTGAGCGTCGAGCCTCGAGCGTGGCGAGGTCGAGCGACCGGCGAGCGCCCAGTCCCCGAGAGCGGCGAGCGGCGAAGCCGAGCGACCGGCGTGCGCCGAGTCCCCGAGCGCGACGAATGGCGAGGTCGGGCGACCGGCGAGTGGCACTGTCTATAGCGTGCCGGGTGGCGAGGTCGGGCGACCGGCGGGTGGCGCTGTCTGTAGCGTGCCGAGTGGCGAGGTCGGGCGACCGGCGAGTGGCGCTGTCTGTAGCGTGCCGAGTGGCGAGTCCCCAAGCGTGTTGAGTACGCGAGGGCGAATGTGGCGAGTCCGTGATGATTGCGAGTCCGCGAGGGGAGAGTCCCGAGTGTGGCGAGTCCGCGATGATTGCGAGTCTGCGATGATGTTGATTACACTGTTTTGTTAGCGGGTATCTCGTCTTGGCCCGGGGGGCCAGTCGCATGGCGACTCCAAAGATGGCTCTCGACTTGGCGTTCTTCCTGGACGATCCGAGGCTCGGTTTGCGAGTCCTCGTCCGCAGTACTTGGCCGTGCGAGTCGCACTATCTAAGGTTGACGAGGACATGGTGCTGTTTGTGTAGCACTGCCATTTGTCTTGGCCCGGAAGGCCAGTCGAGCAAGGCGACTCCAATGATGGCTCTCGGTTAGCGTTTTTCGTGGACGAACTGAGGCTCGGTTTGCGAGTCCTCGTCCGCACTACTTGGCCATTGCGATTCGCTCTTTCAAAGGTTGACAAAGGCGAATTGATTCTTCCCGAGGGGAAGAGACGCCCAGTGGTGAGTCCATGCAGCGTGGCATGCGACCCTCTCTGGCGACTCGGACGATGAAGGTCCCTTAGCAGGCACGGCATACGCATTTGTCGTATCGGACAGGGTCGCACGGCGTCTAGCCGGAAAAAGTCGACGTGGCGGACACGGAGTCGACGCGGCGGACGGAGGTCGCGCTATGGCGAAGTCGACGCGGCGGACACGGGGTCGACGCAGCGTACGAATGTCGCGCTATGGCGAAGTCTACGCGGCGGACACGGGGTCGACGCGGCGGACGGAGGTCGCGCTATGGAGAAGTCGATACGGCGGACACGGGGTCGACGCGGCGGACGGAGGTCGCGCTAGGGCGATGTCGACGATGGTGGGGCCGCGAGGGCGAGGTCACAACGGCGATCCCTCGGCAGGCGAGTCCGCGCTGGCGAGTCCCCGAGCGCGGCGAGTGGCGAGGTCGAGCGACCGGCGAGCGCCGAGTCCCCGAGCGCGGCGAGTGACGAGGTCGAGCGACCGACGAGCGTCGAGGCCGAGCGACCGACGGGCGTCGAGTCCCCGAGCACGGAGAATGAGGAGGTCGAGCGACCGGCGGGTGCCGAGTCCCCGAGCGCGGCGAGCGGCAAGGTCGAGCGACCGGTGAGTGCCGAGTCCCCGAGCGTGGCGAGCGGCAAGGCCGAGCGACCGACGGGCGCCAAGTCCCCGAACGCTGCGAGCGACGAGGTCGGGCGACCGGTGAGTGCCGAGTCCCCGAGCGCGGAGAGTGGCGAGAAAGACACTGTTTTGCTCAGAAGGAGAAAAGAAACAATTGCATTAAGGTATACTTGCATAATATATTGAATAATTGTAAGACGTACGAATTGTAGACGTTGAAATAAAATGCACGTTTGTTATGTGGATCGATAGACAGTATGTAAGGTTTATGCGTGTCTTTTCATGAGTAGGCAGACCTCCAGCATCAAACGCTTGCTGGGTAACGGGACGCGATGCCAGACTGTTGAACCCGGAGACAAGGTCGGCCTTTTGGTACCCAGCCTCACTACTTCGACAGACGTAAATAAACAGCAGACAAAACTGAAACCGATCCCAAGTATAATTTTGGTCCCTGAAAGGGTCATATGCGATTGCATAGTCGGATTTGGAGAATGAATGGAGATCCATATATGTTTTAGACTCATAGTATATACGAGTGTATAAAAAACTTAGCTGTTAGTATGGAGAGTCCACGACAGCGAGGCCGCAACCATGGTGAGTTTGCGGCGCCAGACAACCCTGACAGGTGAGTCTTCGAGGACTGATGCTTGATGCGCATGTGATCCAGGAACAGCCGGTCGATCAGAATTTGAGGCTTCCTTGGAGAGCGGCGTTGTGCCACGGTGATCGCGGCGCCGCCTATCAGATTGCACCTGAGTATAGAGCTGCGGCCGATTAAGCTGATTGTCCCCCGCATGTCTCCATGAACAAGTTCACGTTGTATGGCACATATGTTTCAAAGAGAAGTATACAAAGGATTAGATCCAAATATAATACTGTACTAATTCATTTATATAATAATCATTACGAGATAGAAATTGAATTGAGTAGAAATCTCATAGACGCATGCAATCAAGCGTGCATGTGCCGGGGGACAACACCATGTGATTGTCATAACTGGTTTCGAACTCAATTCTCAATCGAAGCCTTGGGTGAGCACCGCAACCATGAACGTGTGGGCTACCAGGTGCCGTGCTGGCTGCATGACCATCTTGACCAATCTGCCGATGCGTCAGCATCGATCAATAGATGGGCTACTGATTTGTTTGCGCGAGCGCCGTCGAGGTCGGATGATTTCTGCATACATAGATTGATTCTCCCAATAATACGTATCAGTCGTTAATTAGATAGAATAATGAATTGAATAAATAATCAATTAGAAGGAGAAGAGATTAGATCAAATAGAAACACATCAGACGTATAGCCTGGAATTTTCCGAGTCGGACGCATGGGGCGGCAGCCGTATCTAGCCGATCGGCCTTTTTCAAACGGCGCGCCAGATGCAATCTAGCCGCCGGTGACGGTGAGGGATCCCCCGGATTATCACCCTCCAAGCACCGCTTGTCCCACGGTGGGCGCCAACTGTCGTGGTATTGCACGGCAGATGCTACTGGGGGTAGCTTACGTAGAGGGAGCAAAGCGATGTAGGAGAATCCGGGAGCGAGATTGGCACACGATGTACCCAGGTTCACATCCCCTCGGTGGAGGATCGCTACGTCCTGCTATCAATCCAGTATATGATCATAGATTGGTTTACAATAGAGCCGCCGGAGGCGGAGGGAGAGACTGGATCTAATCTATTGTGGGAGAGGAAAAAGCTGCAATATGATGTCCCTGTGGGGGTGCCCATGGTGGCTTTATATATGCAGCCAGTTAGGGTTTACAAGTGCTTTGGCGGGCTTTCTATTGGCGTCACCGTCTTGGGCCTCCAGTCGGCGCCACTCGTCTGGGTCCAGCACGCCAGTCGCCGAGTTGGGCGAGTCGACCCGCTCCGGGCTAGACTTCAGTCGGCTCGATCCAGCTGGCGAATCCGCTTCGTGGGTATACCCCGATTGGTATTCCCCCATCAAGTAGTTGCCACACGAAGATCTTTGTCTTCAGGGGGAGAGGGGCCTTCCAGAGGGGTTTAGTCTATGGGAGGTTCGGGCATCTAAAAAAGGCATGGTAGGGTGATCTAATCGTAAATTTGCCTGATGGGATCACCTTCCATGCCATAGAGTCGGTTTCGGCAGACAACGTGTCCGACAGAGCCGACCTGAGCTCTCTCCATGCCTCGGTTTCTGCCGGGCCGGAGGTTCAACGGAACAAGATGTTCCATGTGTTGAAAAAAGAGCAATTTCCCAAGCAAATTAACCATAATAAATGCTAGATAAAAAATGAATAGAATAATAGAAATTATACTAATCATGTGAAATAGCGAATACAGATTAAGGCAGATAACCAAACGGATTGCAAGGCATAGAACTTGAGACATGATTAGAACAAAGTTGAGAAAGAGGATGTACATCATAGCAGGAGCAGAGGAACCGCTAGCGTTCGCGTTGGCACCATCGTCCGCCATGTCGTGGAGGAAGAGGTTGTTGATGTCGGGGAAGAATTCCTTGTTGGGGAAGATGTCGGCGCAATCGCTATCCGTGAAGAAGTCCGTGATGAAGCCATAGTCGCGCCAATAGCGCTCCCCAAAAAACTTATCACCCTTCTCTCGTACAGGACTCGAAGCAGCGGGGTCTCGGAGGCCTAATGTCACGGCTCGTGGTGCACGCTGCAAGACGGGATGGGGAAGACTAGATAGCGCAGTGCTCTATAACTGGAGACACAAAGGGATGTGGAACTGTGTGTCTGAGAGGAGGCGCAACCTCTCTCTTATAGGCACAGAGGGCAGGCAGACAGGCTATGCAGGAGATGAAATGAATGGACAGAAGTTGAAGAGAACATACGGCAGCCAACCAGACAGCCTCCACTCATTTTGTATTCATTTCAACTTACCTCGTATTAAAAGTCCACTCAAGAAAAACGGTTTAGCTTCTATACAACTACATTCATGCGTGGCAAAATAAAGCTCGGCTCGGCGAGATTCCCGCAACCCGCGGTGCGTGTCATGTTGTGGCGTGGCGTGGCGAGCGAGGAGGAGGAGTGCGCATGTATATGTCTTCTCTTCTCAAACTCGTACAAATGGTGGAAGAGCTATCCTTATAAGCTGGTCCAACTTCCACTCAACTAGCAATGTGGAACTAAACATTTGTCCCAACTCTTACCTTGCATGAATGGGCCAAATGGGCCTCTAGGATTTCAGGAATTTATTGTCATAATAAATGGGATAGGCCTATTTAGGAAAAATTCCAACAATCCCCCACCAGATCCTAGGGGCACATGAAGTTTTCCTTTGGTTCCAAAACATTGTTTATATATCGGTACTGTAGTGGAAACTGTTAAGTTGAGCTTCCACCTAGAGCTTTATGTTATACTAGGCTGCAACTTGTATAGTGGACTATGCCTTGAACTGCAAGTTTGCTGTGAACCTAGCTTCACAAAAAGTCTTGACCGATACTAGACTACCGTGGGACTTTCCCGTGGGTGGAGCTTATGCATCATACTCCATGACCTTTCATGATTTTATAGAGAGCACCCTACTCTCATAGACTGCGACGTTTTAATAGTCAGACTCATATAGGTGTGTTCTTCAAATGATGTTCTGTAGGACAACATCTTTGCTTAAGATAAGCCACTTAGAACACATTAATATAATAAATCAACCTGCCGTGGAGAATAGAAAAGTATTGCATCTTTATGGAGTGGTGTTTATTAAATTAGGGATACTTTCCTCTTAGCTAACCAACAACTTGTCACCCAATTCTAATTCTTGGGATCTCCGATTACATAGAGTGGTATACCGTTGTGGAAAGCTCAAATTGTGGGTCTCATACCCATCTCCTTCGATGCATTTTCTATCATGTTGCGTGATAGAACCTTTGTGAAGGGATCTGCCAAGTTATTAGATGTTCGGATATAATCCAATGCAATAACTCCGGAGTTTCTCATTTTCCTGACAGATTTTAGTCTCCTCTTCACATGTCTTGATGACTTCATATTATCCTTAGAACTACTTACCTTGAAAATCTCAGTTTGATTATCACAGTTCATAAGGATTGCGGGTATTTGTTTTTCAACCACAGGTAAGTTCATCAAGAGTCCATGAAGCCACTCTGCTTCAATAGTGGCTGTGTCTAATGCTGTGAGTTCTGCTTCCATAGTTGACCTCGTTAAGATGGTCTACTTGCAAGGCTTCCAAGAAACAGCGCCACCAGCAAGTGTGAATACATATCCACTCGTGGCATTTATCTCTTCAGCATCAGATATCCAATTCGAATCACTATAACCCTCTAGTACCATCGGATACCCGGTATAGTGAATGCCATAGATCGCAGTGCCTTTTATACAGCGCATAACTCTCTCAAGAGCATGCCAGTGATCATCTCCTGGATTTGAAACAAATCGACTGAGTTTGCTTACAGCAAAGGCGATGTCAGGCAACGTGGTACTAGCTAAACACATAAGCGAGCCAATAATTTGAGAGTATCTCAGTTAGTATCTAGCATTTCCTCGATTCTTTTGAAGCAACACACTAGGATCATACGGTGTAGGACAGGACTTGTAGTCGCTATACCCGAAACGACTCAAGACTTTTTCCACAGAGTGAGACTAAATAAATGTAATCCCACCGTCATCATCTCTCAATAGCTTGATGTTCAGGATAACATCAGCTACTCCCAGATCTTTCATCTCAAAGGAACGGGATAAGAAATCTTTGACCTCCTTAATTGCATTAAGGTTGGTTCCAAAAATCAGTATGTCATCAACATACAAACAAAGGATGAGTCCCTCACCCCCACCATGGCGATGGTACACGCATTTATTAGCTTCATTTACAACAAAGCCTGCAGCAGTTAAAGTTCTTTCAAACTTCTCATGCCACTTCTTAGGGCGAATAGTGATCTCCCATTTTCCATTAGCTAAGATGGAATCCATCTCACTATGGACGGATTCCTTCTAGTAGTCAGCATCAGGAGATGCATATGCTTCTGAAATGGAAGTGGGAGTGTCATCCACAAGGTACACAATTAAATCATCACCAAAGGACTTTGCAGTCTTTTGTCTCTTGCACCTTTTAGGAATTTCATTATCATCCTCCTTAGACTTTCAGAGTGTTCAATTGGAATGGTAGGTTCAGAAAATGTAGCAAATTCCTGATTAGATGAACTGGGTATCTCCGGATTTGATGAGTTAGGTTTATCCTTCATAGGAAAGATATCCTCAAATAAAGTCGCATCAGTTGACTCCATGATTGTGCCGACATGAATGTCAGGTACCTCATATTTTACTATCAAGAATCTATAACCAATGCTATGGAAAGCATAGCCCAGAAAAACACAATCAATGGTTTTTGGTGCAAGCTTGCGCTTCTTGGGGATTGGTACATTAACCTTTGCCAAACAACCCCAAGTATGTAAGTAAGAGAGTTTTAATCTTTTCTTCTACCATTCTTCGAATGGATTAATTTCTTTGTTCTTTGTGGGAACTCAGTTTAGGACATGACACACAGTCAATAGTGCCTCCCCCCACCATTCCTTGGAGAGACCCGATGTGTCTAACATGGCGTTAACCAAATCTGTTAGAGTACGGTTCTTTATTTTGGCTACTCCATTTGACTGGGGTGAGTAGGGAGGCGTCCTCTCATGAATTATGCCATGTTCCACACAAAAGGAATCAAACTCATTGGAAAAATACTATCCACCATGATCAGACCTAAGCCTCTTAATCTTTCGATCAAGTTGATTTTATGCTTCAGCTTTATAGATTTTGAAGATTGATCAAAGTCATGAAATATTTATTTCCACCTTTTTTCAACACACCATTCATCTCACAAACATCAAAATGTATGATCTCTAGTGGTGTTAAATTTCTCACTTATGCAGTCGTATGTGACTTGCCAGGTTGTTTAGCTTGCACGCAGACTTGGCACTTAGATCCCTTAATAGTTGTGCAATCAGGGATTAAATTCATTTTGGCTAGCCACGTCATACAACCAAAATTAATATGACAAAGACGAGAGTGCTAGACATTTGATTCAAAATTCGAGTAAATATGATTAACAACTTTATTACAAATGTCTAACAAAGATAAGCGGAACAAGCCTCCGCACTCATATCCTTTACCAACAAAGGTTCCATACTTAGAAATTAGAAATTTTCTGAACTCGAATACAATCTTGTAGCCATCTAAACATGGAAGAGATCCGCTAACAATATTTTTATTTATTGAGGGAACATGATGTATGTTCTTCAGGCGCACGGTCTTTCCCGACGTGAACTTTAGATCGACCGTAACAACACCATGAACAGAAGCATGCGAGTCGTTCCCCATCAGTACTGTTTGAGTCCCTCTGACCGGATATGAAGAAAACATGGAAATACCAGAACAGACATGTACATTATCACCCGTGTCATTCCACCAATCAGGAGAATGACATAATGAAAGAATAGTAGGTAATATACCATACCCAACATCTTTCATCTCAATGTTGCTCATGACAACATTAGCAATCTTGCTGCCCTACCCATGCTGGCGCTTGTCAAAGCGGTTGGGACAAGCAGGAGCCCAATGATCAGGATCACCGCACACATGACAAGCACCTTTCTTCTTATCAGTCTTCTACTTGAAGTTGGTAGACTGTGAGGCCTTGTTCTTTCCATCGAACTTTACTTTGCTGTCAAACTTGCCTTTTTCTTGAACTTGTGGGGCTGGAAGTTCCTTTTCTGTACCAGATTAGCATTACAAACTCCCTCGGTACCTCGAGCACGTGTGTCTTTTGCTCTCACCTTCTCTTCCACATCAAGAGTCCCAATGAGATCTGTCGCGAAGAACTCTTTTCTCTTGTGCTTCATATAAGTAGCAAAATTCCTCCATGACTGGGGAAGCTTGGCAATAATGCCTCCGGCAACAAACTTGTCCGGTAACACACAAGTGAAGTGCTCAAGCTCCCTGGCAAGTGATTGTATTTCATTAGCCTGCTCCACAATGGGGCGGTCATCAAGCATCTTATAGTCATAGAATTGGTCCATGACATACAGTTCACTGCCAACATCGGAGACTCCAAATTTTCTCTCGAGCACATCCCACATATCCTTGCCATTGCTAAATGACAGATATGAATCAACAATATTGTCGCCAAGAATGCTGACCAAGGCAGCCTTGGAAGTGGTATCAAGTTTTTGGAACGCCTCTTCCTGAGCAGGATTAAGATCTCCCTCAGGTGCACCATAGATGGCGTTATAGAAGCTCATGGTCTGAAACCAGAGCACTGCTCTCGCACGCCATCGTTTGTAATTGACACCTTCAGACATAGGTGGCTTCATAGAAGCAACAAAGCCACTTGGGGCAAATTTCCTAAAAAAGGGTTTTGGAATGTTGAAAAAAAGAGAAATTTACCAAGAAAATTAACCATAATAAACGCTAGATAAAATATGAATAGAATAATAGAAATTATACTAATCATGTGAAATAGCGAATACAGATTAAGGCAGATAACCAAACAGATTGCAACGCATAAAACTTGAGATACGATCAGAACAAAGTTGAGAAAGAGGATGTACATCACAGCAGGAGTAGAGGAACCGCCAGCGTTCGTGTTGGCACCATCGTCAGCCATGTCATGGAGGAAGAGGTTGCTGATGTCGGGCAAGAAGTCCTCGTTGGGGAAAATGTCGGTGCAATCGCTATCCGTGAAGGAGTCCATGATGAAGCTAGTAGTCGTGCCAATAGCGCTCCCCAAAAACCTTATCGCTCTTCTCCCGTACAGGACTCGAAGCAGCGAGGTCTCGGAGGCCTACTCTTCCGGCTCGCGGTGCACGCCGCGAGACGGAATGGGAAGACTAGGTAGCGCAGTTCTCTGTAACTGGAGACGCAAAGGGATGTGGAACTATGTGTCTGAGAGGAGGAGCGGCCTCTCTCTTATAGGCATAGAGGGAAGGAAGATAGGCTACGCAGGAGATGAAATGAATGGATGGAAGTTGAAGTGAACATGCGGCAGCCAACCGGACAGCCTCCACATAGTTCGTATTCATTTCCACTTAGATCGTATTAAAAGTCCACTCAAGCAAACCGTTTTAGCTTCTGTACAACTATTCATATACCATTCATGCATGACAAAATAAAGCTCGGCTCGGCGAGATTCCCGCAACCCGCGGTGCGCGCGTGTCGTGACGTCGTGTGGCGAGGTGTGGCATGGTGTGGCAAGGCGAGCGAGGAGGAGGAGCGCTTGTATATATGTCTTCTCTTCTCAAGCTCGTACAAGTTGTGAAAGAGCTCTCCTTATAAGCTGGTCCAACTTCCACTCAACTAGCAATGTGGGTGTAAACATTTGTCCCAGCTCTTGCCTTGCATGAATGAGCCAAATGGGCCTCTAGGATTTCAGGAATTTATTGGCATATAATAAATGGGTTTGGCCTATTTAGGCAAAATTCCAAGACCATGTTCCCTCCCGTGTCGCGACAGACACCCTAAGCGATGGTTCAGAGCATATGGAAAATAAGCATGGGTACACCTCCCGAAGGGGGGCGTTCCTGCATCCATGAGTCTAGCCAGAACATGGTGCCTTCTCCATTTCCTATGGAGATGGAAAGTCCCAACACCATGTTCCCTTTTTAAGCATATAATAAATGGGTTGGGCCTATTTAGGCAAAAAATCCAACACTATGTTCCCTCCTGTGCCGCGACAGCCACCCTAAGCGATGGTTCAGAGCATATGAAAAATAAGCATGGGTACACCTCCCGAAGGGGGGCGTTCCTGCATCCATGAGTCTAGCCAGAACATGGTACCTTCTCCATTTCCTATGGAGATGGAAAGTCTCAGCCGGATCTCATGTTTGTTTGCCCGGATGGAATGCCAGAACTGGGAGTCGTCCCTGCATTCACAATTCAGGAGAGGGCAACCTCGAAGGTACTTGGCCTTGATCAGTTTGAGCCAAAGGCCTCTGTCGTCTCTTAGGATTCACCAGACCCATTTGAGCAATAAAGTCTTATTAAAGTGACGAGAGGCTAGGATCCCTATGACCCTAAGCTCCTTGGGGGCGCAAATGTCTGCCCACTTGACCATGTTGTACTTTTGATACACCTTGGGGTCCTGCCAGACGAAATGTGAGAGTTCCTTATCGAAATAACCACGCACGCCTTCCTGTAGCAAGTAGAGGCTCATCGTGTACATGGGAAGACTAGATAGACACGAATCAATGAGAACTGTCTTGCTCCCCTTTGATGTGAATTTACCACACCAGGGCTCATACCTCGAGCATTCTCTACCCATATGCGGTTCTAGGTCCCTAATAAGGATCCTGGACTCACAGATCGACAACCCCAGGTATGAGATAGGGAAAGAGGAAAGTCGACAGTTAAAGTTGTTGGCTATCCTTTGCTGATCCTGTTGGAGATATGCCCAAGAGGCAATAATAAAAGTAGTTATTATTATATCTTTTTTGTTTATGATAAATTTTTACATACCATGCTATAATTGTATTAACCGGAAACATTAATACTTGTGTGGCTTGTAAACATGTAAGAGTCCCTAGTAAGCCTCTTGTAATACTAACTTGTTGATTGATTGATGATTATGGTTTCTTGATCATGAACATTGGATGTTATTAATAACAACTTCATATCATTAGGAGCATGATGTGATGGACACACTCCTATAGTTAAGCGTAGCATAAGATCAAGTCATTCAATAGTTCATTTGCTATAAGATTTCAAATACATAGTAACCTAAATCCTTCAACCATGAGATCATGTTAATCACCATCACCAGATGGATTCTTTGATGACATCAAACACCACTTCGTAACTGGGTGGTTATAAAGATGGCATTGAGTATTCTGAAAGTATGTGTTGAGGCACATGGATCAAGAGTGGGATTTGTCGATCCATATGACAGATAGATATACTCTAGGACCTCTCGGTGGAATGTCATCCAATTGGCTTGCAAGCATGTGATTGGAGCACAAGGGATCACATATCACGGAACGAGTAAAGTGTACTTATCAGTAACAAGATTGAACTAGGATGTGCAGATATGGACGATCAAACCTTGAATAAGTAAAGTATCGTGAGTCAAAAGGAAATTGGTATCGTATGTAAATGGTTCATTCTATCACGAAGTCATCATAGAAATATGTGGGAGGCATATGGATTTCTAGATTCCTCTATTGTTTATTGATCGGAGAAGTGTCTCGATCATGTTTGCATAATTCACAAACCGTAGGGAGACAGACTTAAGGATCCGATATTGTTTAGTAGATATGTAATGTATGTTGGAGAACGAATGTTGTTCGGACTCTAGGATTGGATCCAGTACATCACGATGAGATCCCGAATGGTCCGAAGAATAAGATTCATATAAGTAAAGTCGATTTTCGGGCTTCAGAAATGTTTTCGGTATTTTGATTGAAAGCTTCTAGAATGATCTAGAAGGTCCACTGCTTCAGAGGGAAGGGGTACATGGAATGTACTAACCCCTAATGGGATGAATGGTTCATACCCTAGGTCACTTGATTGGACAATGGAAAGAGAGTATTCAAACTATAGTTTGAATAGTCAAAAACCAGTTTGAAAAGGTGAAATCCCAACATGAAAGTCAAATCCTAGTGGAGGGAGGAGAGGAAACCTCCTCTCCCTCCACCGCCAGCCAAGGAGAGGGATTTGGAGGAGGACTTGGCCTCACCCTCCCCAAACCGCCTCTCCCTCTAATAAAAGGAGGGGAGGGGGCAGCCCCGCTCCCCTCAACCCAAACCCTAGCCCGAAGCCGCCGCCGGCCACCTCCATCCCTCATCATCTAAACCCTAGTTGTCGAGATCTCTCCACTCCACCATAACTCTCTCCGGCTTAGGCGAAGCCCTGCGGGATCTACTCCTCCGTTTCACCTCCACTCCATCGTGTTGCTGAAATCGAGAAGAGATCTACAACCTTCGTTGTCTGCTGGAACAAGGGAGAGGAAGGTCTGCATCGAGTACCGAACGTGTGACCCATTATGGAAGTGCTGCCCAATCACAGCGCTGGAAGGATCATCTTCGTGATCTTGAGATTGGTAAGTGTACGACTACATCAACCATGAGAATCCGATCTTGTTAAACGCTTTGGATCTACGAGGGTTAGTACTCTATCAACTTGTTGCACCGATATCGTAGATTAGATCTTAGCTTGTGTATGTTCATGCAATATAATTTTTTTGTTTTCCATGCTACGAACCCCTACAGTGGTATCAGATCCGTGTCTATGCGTAGATCTGTTGCACGAGTAGAACACAATGGTTATTGTGGGCGTTGATGTTTTCGTTGTCGATTGCTTTTGTGTACTTTGCATCTTGCGGGATGGTGGGATGAAGCGGCCCGGGCTAACCTTACATGACATCGTTCATGAGACTTGCTCCACGCTCAACATGAAACTTGCATTGCATAAGTGGCTTTGCGGGTGTCTGTCTCTCCCACCGAAGTGAAGATTCAATTTACAATGGGCATTGGACAATACTTGTATCAACTGTGTGGTTCTTGTTCATAAGTTAGAACAGTTCTTATTCGAAAGCCCCAAACCATGTAAAACATGAAAAGAAAATTAGAGGCGTATAACTTTGTTTTGAAGGGATGTGATGTGATGTGATATGGCCATGATTGTGATTATATATGATGTATGCAATGATCCTTATTGTAAGTTGGCAACCGGCAAGAGCCTTATGCTTGTATTTAATTTCATTTTAGACTCACGTGTCTATTATTAAATTTAGTTGTACTAGTTGATGTTGGTGGAAGACAACCATGGAGCGGCATGATTGACCTTGACATCACGCTGGTGATGATGGAGATCATGTTCGTGCTTTGGAGATGGAGATCAAAGGCACAAGAAGAAAGGCCATATCATATCACATATTATGAATTGCATGTGATGTTAATCCTTTTATGCATATTGTATTGCTTAGATCACGACGGTAGCATTATAAGATGGTCCCTCTCACTAAATATCAAGTAATAAAATGTTCGTCCTTAGTAGGCACCGTTGCTAAGACTCATCGTGTTGAAGCACCACGTGATGATCAGGTGTGATAGATTCTATGTTTGCATACAACGGGAGAAAGTCATATTTGCTCATGCAGATACTAAGGTTAACCTTGACGAGCCTAGCATGTATAGACATGGTCTTGGAACACGAAATACCCAAAGGTAAAGCATGAGTCATATAGATGATATGATGAACATGTTGATTGTTCTCCTTTGAAACTACATCATCTCTCGTCATGATCGGACTTGATGTAGTGGATTTGGTTTGTGTGATCACTAAAACAATGTAAGGTATATTGTTTTGAGTGGGAGTTCACTTAGTTAATTTAAGTATTTAATATGAACTCAATTTTTCATAAACTTAGTCTAAACTTTTGTAAATATGTTGTAGATTATGGCAGCCCCTACCATCAATTTTAATGAGTTCCTAGAGAAAGTAAAGTTGAAAAACAATGGAAGCAACTTCGCAGATTGGTTCCGCAATTTGAGGATTGTCCTCAATGCTGGTCAGTTGACCTATGTGCTGGATGCACCGCTGGGTGACCCACCTGCAGCTGATGCTACCGATGAGGTGAAGAATATTTTCCTCACTTGGAAGAATCAATACTCCATAGTTCAGTGTGCTACCTTGTATGGTTTGGAATTGGAGCTTCAGAAAAGGTTTGAGAACTTTGACCCACATGATATTGTCCGTGAACTCAAAATGATATTTGAGGCTCACGCGGCAGTTGAGAGTTATGAAGCTTCTGAAAAGTTCTTTAACTACAAGATGGAAGAGGGAAACTCCGTTAGTGAGCATATACTCAAAATGTATAGGCATGCCAATAAACTTCAAAGCTTGGGAATAGTGATTCCTAATGCATTGGGGATTCATCGTGTCCTCCAATCACAACCACCTAGTTACAAAAACTTTGTGATGAACTACAACATGCAGCGCATGGATAAGTCATTACCAGAACTCTTCTCTATGTTGAAGTCTGCGGAAGTGGAGATCAAGAAAGAGAACCAAGTGTTGATGGTCAATAAGACCACCAATTTCAAGAAGCAGGGAAAACCAAATAAAAAGGGTAATTTCAATAAGGGCGGCAAGAAAGCTATTGCTCCTACAAAGAAGACCAAGGCTGGTCCTAAGCCTGATACTGAGTGATTTTACTGCAAGGGAGAAGGTCACTGGATGCGAAATTGCCCCAAGTACCTGGCAGATTTGAAGAACGACAACATCAGGAAGAAAGGTATATTCGATATACATGTTATTGATGTGTATCTTACTAGTAATCATAGTAGTTCCTGGATATTTGATACTGGTTCAGTTACGCATATTTGTATCTTAAAACAAGTGCTGCAGAATAAACAGAGACTAGCGAGAGACGAGGTGATAATGCGCGTTGGAAATGGCTCCAAGGTTGATGTGATCGTTGTCGGCACGCTCCCTCTTCATCTAGCATCGGGATTAGTTCTATAATTAAATAATTCTTATTTGGTGCCTGCGTTAAGCATGAACATTATATCTGGATCTTGTTTATTGCGAGATGGTTACTTGTTTAAGTCTGAGAATAATGGTTGTTCGATTTATATAAGTAATATCTTTTATGGTCATGCGCTTATGATATATGGTTTGTTCTTATTGAATCTCGATAGTAGTGATACACATGTTCATAATATAGATGCTAAACGTTTGAAATTGAATGATAATTCTACATACATGTGGCACTTTCGTCTTGGTCACATTGGAGTGAAGCGTATGAAGAACCTCCATTCCGATGGACTTCTTGAATCACTTGAAAGATGCGAAGCATGTCTAATGGGAAAAATGACTAAGACTCCATTCTCAGGTATAATGGAGCGAGCTACAGACTTATTGGAAATCATACATATCGATGTGTGTGTCCCGATGAGTGTGGCATTGCGTGCAGGTTATCGTTATGTTCTTACCTTCACGGATTACTTGAGTAGATATGGGTATATCTATTTCATGAAACATAAGTCCGAAACTTTTGAGAAGTTTAAGTAATTTCAAAGTGAAGTAGAGAATCAACGTAACAAGAAGATTAAATTTCTATGATTCGATCATGGAGGTGAATATCTAAGTGACGAGTTTGGCGAGCATTTGAAGAAATGCGTAATACTTTCACAATTGACACCGTCGGGAACGCCACAACATAATGGTGTGTCCGAACATCATAATAGAACTCTCTTAGATATGGTTCGGTCTATGATGTCACTTATATATTTACCGTTATCATTTTGGGGTTATGCATTAGAAACAGCCGCATTCAATTTAAATAGGGCACCAACTAAATCAATTGAAATGACACCATATTAATTGTGGTTTGGGAAGAAACCTAAATTGTCGTTCCTTAAAGTTTGGGGTTGCGAAGTTTTGTAAAGAAGTTACAGCCCGACAAGCTTGAACCCAAAGTGGAAAAATGTGTCTTCATAGGATACCCGAAGGAAACTATTGGGTATACCTTCTATCATAGATCCGAGAGAAAAATCTTTGTTGCTAAGAATGGATCCCTTCTCGAGAAGGAGTTTCTCTCGAAAAAAGTGACTGGAAGGAAAGTAGAATTCGACGAGGTTGTCGAACCTTCTCTCGGATTTGAGAGTAGCACAACACCGGAAGTTGTTCCTGTGGCGCCTGTACCAATAAGAGAGGAAGCTAATGATAATGGTTATGAAACTTTGGAAGGAGTTACTAATGAACCTCGCAGGTCAATGAAGACTCGTACCACTCCGGATTGGTATGATCCTGTTATGAGTGTCATGTTGGTGGATAACACCGATGACCCTGCGACATATGAGGAAGAAATGATGAGCCCAAATTCCAATAAATGGCTAGAAGCCATGAAATCCGAGATTGGATCTATGTATGAAAACCAAGTATGGACCTTGGTGGACTTACCGGATGGCCGCAAGGCTGTCTAGAACAAATGGATTTTCAAGAAGAAAACAGATGCTGATGGTAATGTTACCGTCTATAAAGCTCTACTTGTCGCAAAAGGGTTCCACAAATTCAAGGAGTTGACTACGATGAGACTTTTTCACTGGTAGCGAAGATAAAGTCTATGAGGATTTTGTTAGCAGTCGCTGCATATTACGATTATGAGATATGGTAGATGGATGTCAAAACGACGTTCCTCAATGGAGACATTGATAAAGAGTTGTATATGGTACAACCCAAAGGTTTTGTCGATCCTAAAGATCCTAACAAAGTATGCAAACTTCAACGATCTATTTATGGATTGAAGCGGGCATCTCGAAGTTGGAATCAACGTTTTGATAAGGTAATCAAAAGCTTTGGATTTATACAAACTTATGGAGAAGGTTGTATTTACAAGAAAGTGAGTGGGAGCTCTGTAGAATTCCTAGTACTATACGTAGATGACATATTGTCAATTGAGAATGATATAGAACTTCTTAAAAGTGTCAAAGAATACTTGAATAATATTTTTCAATGAAGGATCTTGACGAAGCTACATACATATTAGGCATCAAGATTTGTAGAGATAGATCAAGACGCTTCATAGCACTTTCACAAATTACATATTTGGACAAAGTTCTAAAGAAGTTTGGAATGGAAGATAGCAAGAAAGGGTTCTTGCCCATGTTGCCCAATACGACCTTGAGTAAGACTCAAAGTCCCGCTACAGAAGAAGATAGAGAGAGGATGAGTAAGACTCCCTGTGCCTCAGCCATAGGATTTATCATGTATGACATACTGTGTACAAGACCGGATATTGCATATGATGTTAGTTTGACTAGTAGATATCAAAGTGATCCATAAGTAGATCATTGGATAGCAGTAAAAAATATCCTAAAGTACTTGAGAAGAACTAAGGATATGGTTCTTTCTTATGGAGGTGAAGAACAGCTCGTTGTAAATGGGTACACCGATGCTAGCTGGAACACCGATCCGGATGATTCTAAATCACAATCTGGATATGTATTTAGTTTGAATGGTGGAGCAATGAGCTGTAGGAGTGCTAAGCAAATCATTGTGGCAAAATTTGCAACTGATTCGGAATATATAGCTTCTTCGGAGGCTTCGCAAGAGGCGATATGGATGAAGGAGTTCATTATGGAGCTTGGTGTGGTTCCTAATGCGTTGGACCCATTGGCTATCTAATGTGATAACAAGGGTTCCATAGCCAATGCACAGGAGACAAGGTCACACAAGAAGCTAAAGCATATCAAGCTACGTTTTCATGCTATTCGCAAGCATGTCCAAGATGGTGACATAAAGATTTGCAAAGTACACACGGATATAAATGTGGCAGATCCGTCGATAAACCTCTCCCTAGGGAAAAACATGACCAACACCAGAACGCCATGGGTGTTAGGTATATTACCATGTAATCTTGATTATTGACTCTAGTGCAAGTGGGAGACTGTTGGAGATATGCCCAAGAGGCAATAATAAAAGTAGTTATTATTATATCTTTGTGTTTATGATAAATGTTTACATACCATGCTATAATTGTATTAACCGGAAACATTAATACTTGTGTGATTTGTAAACATGTAAGAGTCCCTCGTAAGCCTCTTGTAATACTATCTTGTTGATTGATTGATGATTATGGTTTCCTGATCATGAACATTGGATGTTATTGATACGTCCATAGGGGGGCCACACCACCCCCTGGCGCGACCCCCCTGGACCGCGCCACCAGGTGGTGTGGCCACCCTGGCCCACCTCCTGCGTCGCCCCTTCGCCTATATCTTCTCCTCGAAACCCTAATAAGAGGAGGGGTGACCATAGAAAGATTTCGCCGCCTCTGCGAGGCGGAAACTACAGAGTGAGAAAGAGCTCTCCGATAGGCAGATTTCTGCCGGGGAAATTCCTACTTGGAGAGGGGATATCGTCGCCATCAACACCATCATAAAGCTAGACTTCATCAAGATCATCATCACCATCCTCAACACCATCTCCACCAGCACCATCATCACCACTCCATCCCGCTGTAACAATTGGGTTGAATCTTGCATAGTTCTTAGGGGAAACTTTCTCGGTGTTGATTACTTTTGTAGTTGATGCTTTTGAGTGGAACCATTGAATTATTGTTTATGTTCAGATTGTTATTCATCATTATATCATCTCTGATATTGATCCATATGATGTCTCTTGAGTAGTTCGTTTAGTTATTGAGGACATGGGAGAAGTCATGTTGTTAGTAGTGGAATTGTGTTGAAGTAATATTCAATGGTTTGATATTTAAGTTGTGGTGCTATTCTTCTAGTGGTGTCATGTGAACATCGACTACATGATACTTCACCATTTATGGGCCTAGGGGAATGCATTGTATATTTGGCTACTAATTGTGGGGTTGCCGGAGTGATAGAAACCTGAACCCCCGTTAGGAAACCTTTGCACAAGGGAGTGTAGGATCTCAGAGTTTAATGTTGTGGTTAGGTTTTTATCTTAATTACTTTCTTGTAGTTGCGGATGCTTGCAAGGGGTATAATCACAAGTATGTATTAGTCCAAGTAAGGTCGGTACATTAGCATAGGTTCACCCACACAACACTTATCCAACCAAAGAAGATTAATCAACTATGTGAAGCGAAAGCACTTGACAGAATTCCCATGTTTCCTCGAGAACATTTGGTCCTCATAAGTAATACAACTGGCTTGTCCTTTGATGAAGAAAGGATTGGGCCACTTGCTGCAATTATTATTGTTGTCTTTATTTACTTGCACTTTATTTCCTTGCATTATCAAAAAAACCTAAAAATCCGTTTGCTAAGTATTTACAGAGAATTCCTAATCCAAACCACTAGTCAACACCTTCTGCTCCCCGTTGGGATCGACACTCCTATTTATTGAAAGTACTATGATACACCCCCTATACTTGTGGGTCATCATTTATTAATAACAAGGTCATATCATTAGGAGAATGATATGATGGACACACTCCTATAGTTAAGCGTAGCATAAGATCAAGTCATTCAATAGTTCGTTTGCTATAAGCTTTCAAATACATAGTAACCTAAATCCTTCGACCATTAAATCATGTTAATCACCATCACCGGATGGATGCTTTGATGGCATCAAACACCACTTCATAACAGGGTGGTTATAAAGGTGGCATTGAGTATTCTGAAAGTATGTGTTGAGGCACATGGATCAAGAGTGGGATTTGTCCATCCATATGACGGATAGATATAATCTGGGCCCTCTCGGTGGAATGTCATCTAATTGGCTTGCAAGCATATCACGGAACGAGTAAAGAGTACTTATCGGTAACGAGGTTGAACTAGGTATGTGGAGATACCGACGATCAAACCTCGGATAAGTAAAGTATCGCGAGACAAAAGGAAATTGGTATCGTATGTAAATGGTTCATTCGATCATGAAGTAATCGTAGAAATATGTGGGAACCATATGAATTTCCAGATTCCTCTATTGCTTATTGATCGGAGAAGTGTCTCGATCATATCTGTATAATTCACGAACCGTAAGGAGACACACTTAAGGATTCAATGTTGTTTAGTAGATATGTAATGTATGTTGGAGACCAAATGTTGTTCGGAGTCTCGGATTGGATCCAGGACATCACGAGGAGATATGGAATGGTCCGGAGAATAAGATTCATATAAGGAAAGTCGTTTTCCAGGGTTTGGAAATGTTTTCGGTATTTTGACCCGAAGTTTCTAGAATGATCTAGAAGGTCCACTACTTCAGAGTGAAGCGGTACATGGAATGTACTAAACCCTAATAGGATGAATGGTTCATACCCTAGGTCACTTGGTTGGACTATGGGAAGAGAGAATTCAAACTATAGTTTGAATAGTCAAACACCAGTTTGAAAAAGTCAAATCCCAACATGAAAGTCAAATCCTAGTGGTGGTAGCAGAGGAAACCTCCTCTCCCTCCACAACCGGCCAAGGAGAGGGAGTTGGGGGAGGAATCGGCCTCCCCCTCCCCAAACCGCCTCTCCCTCTCATAAAAGGAGGGGAGGGGAAGCCCCTCTCCCCTCAACCCAAACCCAAAACCTAGTCCTAGTGCCGCCGCCTTACACTGCCGCCGCCCTAGCCGCTGCTGGCCACCTCCATCCCTTGGCCTCTAAACCGTAGTTGTCGAGGTTTCTCCACTCCACCATAACTCTCTCTATCTTAGGCGAAGCCCTACGATAACTACTCCTTCGTTTCACCTCCATGCCTTCGTGCTGCTGAAATCGAGAGGAGATCTACAACCTCCGCTTCCTGCTGGAGTAAGGGAGAGGAAGGTCTTCATCAAGTACCAAACGTGTGACCGACTGTGGAAGCTCTGCCGGATCACGGGACAGGAAGTATCGTCTTCGCGATCTTGAGATCGGCAAGTGTACGACTACATCAACCACAAGAATCCGATCTCGTTAAACGCTTTGGATCTACGAGGGTTAGTACTCTATCAACTCGTTGCACCGATGTCATATATTAGATCTTGGCTTGTGTATGTTCATGCGATAGAATTTTTTTGTTTTCCATGCTACGAACCCCTAAAGATCCTCAGGCGAGTACCGAGAGCGATGATCTCGCTCTTGTCAAAGTTGATCCTAAGACCCGACGCTTCCTAGAAGCAAAGTAGGAGGAACTTGAGGTTTGCAATATCCATGGTGGAGCCTTCAATCATGATCATCGTGTCGTCTGCGTATTGGAGGTGAGTGACCCCTTATCCAGGGATAATATGTCCTACCTCTCTAAAGATGTGGCCGACTGACTTAGCCTTCTAGAGAATCTCCATGATGGCATCCACGATCGCGTTGAAGGGAAAGTGGCACACGGTGTTCCCCTGTCTAACTCCGCATGAGGGACGGAAGTAGGGTCCAATTTCACTGTTGATGTTGATCGCATTACTCCCAGTCATGATGAATTGCATTATTGATGAGATCAGGCATTCATCAAATCTTCGGCGCTAGAGGACCTGACGAAGGAAACGCCAGTCCAGACGATCATAGACCTTCTAAAAATCTAGTTTCAGAAATACGCCTTTTAATCTTCTGGACATGACCTCGTGGATAATCTCATGTAACACGAGGAATCCATAATGTATTAGTCGGCCTTTGAGGAAGGTGAACTGATACTGATGGGTGTGTCGCTCCATTACAGGAGCTAGGCAGGAGGCGCAGACTTTCACGAAGATCCGTTGGATGACTTTGAGGACCGTGATGGGCCTGAATTGGCAAATATCCAAGGCTCCTACTACTTTGGTAATCAGGGTGATAACCCCAAAGTTCAGGCGACCCATCACGAGGGTCTCAATGTAGAACTCCTGGAACATCAGCATGATTACCGGTTGAAGATCCTTCTAGAAGGTCTAGAAGAATGCCACCGGGAGGCCATCAGGTCCTGGGGCAGAGTTGACCTTCATGGTCTTCATCGCCCACTCTATCTCTTCCGGCAAGAATGGGAGGGTTATCTCCGCATTCTCCTCAGATGTGACTCTGACCCTTTCGGACTAGAAGTCCTTAGCCAACACGACCCCTCTGAAGGGTCCTGCTGTGAAGAGTTCTTTGTAGAACGTGTAAATATGAGAGGAGAGTTCTCCTGCCTCCTTGAGGAGACGTTCGACATCCCAATGGCAGGGGATAGAGCACTTCCTGTGGAAACCATTGGCCACCGCATGAAAGTAGGCAGTGTTCATATCCCCCTGCAGGAGCCAATTTTGGCGACTCCGTTGATGCCAGAATAGCTCCCGCCTTTATAGATCTCAAATAGTGAGGACTCGAATGCATAACGATGGGACCATTCCGCCGCGGATAGTCCCACCGAGTCTGCAACTAGGTCTAGGGCCTGGATTTCCTCTAGCAGCGCTCCTTTTCTGGAGCCTGATCGCTGCACCTAGAATATCCCCCAACCTCTCATGAATTGGGGGGGCAACTTGGCATAGTAATGCCATACATCCACTGCATTAAATCTCTTAGGGGGTCCTAGTTGCCACTGTCCACTTTTCTTGAACCGCCTCCATAAAACTAGGCTATTGAAGCCAGAAGTTTTCACAGTGGAAGCGATTCGAGCGCGAGGGGAGCTCACCCTGTCGATATAAGCAATGGGACATGGTCCGAGCACACCCTGGTAATGGCAAGTAGTGAGCACAGGGGGAATGATACATCCCACGCAAATGAGACGAAGACACGGTACAGGACACTCCTGACCGGGGCAACTCGGTTGTTTGTCCAGGTATACTGAGCCCCCACTCGCGTGATCTCTCTAAGAGCGAGATCAGAGAATGCAATCGTTGGACATCCGTATGAGTGGGATATCCACGTTGTGGAAGCTCTTATCCTCCCAAGAACGAATGTGGTTGAAATCGCCCGCCACCACCATCGGGAGCGTGCAGCGCTCCACTTTGGCCTTCAACTCATCTACGAACGTTTGAGACCGGCTATGGTCTATGGGGCCATAGACAATAATCACCTCACATCAGAGGTTAGATCATCCATGGGTGAATTGAAATGCTCACAAAGAATTCCCCGCGGTTCATATCATTGACCTTGAAGGTATCCTCCTTGCCTCCAAGGAGGACACCTCCTGAGTGTCCCGACGCAGGGAGCCAGTTCCATGCAAACTTGTGTTGAGATAATCCTTGCATCTCGGAAATGTAGAAGTCTTGCCTCCAAGGAGGAAATCTCCTGAGTGTCCCGACGCAGGGAGGCAGTTCCATGCAAACTTGTGTTGAGATAAGCCTTGCAGCTCAGAAATGTGGAAGTCTTGTTTGATCGTCTCTTGGAGGCCCACAATATCAACATCCTCCTATCACATATACTCCTTAATTAGGCATTTTCTACCATCACTACCAAACCCCCTAATGTTCCAGATGAATGATTTGATTGCTGGCCAATTCATTGGATAACATTATTGGGTTTGGTACCCTTATGGGGGACAGATCGGGTCTTTCTCGCCGGCGGAGGCCTGGAGCTCAGCCTCGACGGCTTCCCCTGCGACCACCCCAGCTAGGGGGAACCTGGGTAGCGGCCAAGGGGCACTGCTGGGGAGAACCATCTGTTCTGGGTCTAGGATCAGATGTCCTAGTCCCCGGACATGTCAGGGTTCCCCTCGCTCCTATGCAATACGTGCATGGGAAACGGCGAGGGAGTCCTCGTAAATATCCTTAGCTCTAATTGCCTCAATCTGCTCGAGTCTCGGGCCATGCTCACCGTGAAAGACCAGACCACTATCAGCTGCCACTTGCGCGAGGTGCTCAATCGAAGAATCATCCATAACCGAGAATCTAGAGCCAGAGGGATGGAGTGGGAGGAAGAGGGGTGAGAGGGCGGGGTTTTTTGAGGTGTACTTGAGTCAAGGTTGCGGGCTACTATCCACTGTGCCGCCAACTAGGACACCATAGGCTCCACGCCCGACACCCCCGCCCTGGCACGAGTCAGACACACACTCTGACATGACGGGCCTGGGTGGGGCAGGGCGGGCAGGACTAATCTGGCGCCCCTTGGGGCCAGCAGCAGGGGTGGCGAGGAAGATCGCCGCTGGATCCTCTGAGTGTAGTGCTGGGGTCGCCAGGATCATAGATGGGAGATCCCCTAGGTGAGATTGTCATGGAGCCCGAGGATAGTGTGTAGCGTAGCACTCCCGAGGAGCAGGGGAGGAGGATGCCGTCACCACCATCCCCACACTCCTAAAGTCTCTGTCAGCTTCCCCCTGGCCTGCCACCTGGACCTCCTCAAGGGTCTCCATGGAGGAGGGGTCCATACCCATGTGGCCTATGAACCTAGCAGTCTGCCTGAAGTTGGAAGCATACTGTGAGATCTGGATGTTGAGGGAGCCCTGGGCGTCCGTCGCCGAGGTCAGAGGGCGAGACACGGAAGGCACGGAAGAAGTCGTACCCTCAGGAGGGGGTACCACTAGAGAGGTCACCGGGGTCTAGGACTCTCCGCCCACCTCGTCATCATCGGAGTCCTCTCTTGATGGGCCCCCACCACCCTCAGTCGAGATGTCAGACGAAGGGTCAGCGGGTGGGGGCGGGTGGCCACTGTCAGCCTGGTCCTTGTCGAGCTCCACCATCAGGATCCTCCCCTCGAGCCCGAAGTAGAAGGGCAGGAGTGGACCGGAAGGAGGGTTGGGTATGAGCAGAGGACCTTCATGCGAATCGGGCTAGTCCTTGTGCGCGACATCTCGTCCACCTCCACAAGCTTGCCAACCGCCTGGGACACGAGCTCGATGATGGGAAAAGTTCACACCTTCGTTTACTCTAGGAATCCTAGGATCCGGACCCACACCGCCGAGAGGGTCGAAGTCATCGTAGGGTGTGCTATTGAGGGCTCGATGGATATATGCACCTTGCTAAGCGGAAGCGTGAGGGTGGTGCTACAAACGCTAAGGGAGAGAATCTCCGCGGACGGGAAGGTCACTGCGAACTGGAAGGTGGGGATCTCATGAACTCTCCATGCATGGACCGGCATCATCTGCCACAGCTCCTCAAGGATGAGGCCCGTGGAGATCACCATCGAGTATGGGAGCTCCTGTCCCGGGACAACAGTAGCCACCGCCATGTTCTTGGGCACCGTCATCTCCACCCCTCCAATGTCTATGTAGTAGAATCCCCCCATGATGGAGTGGGTGAGGTGATCCAACTGATGCGCGGCGCACCATGGGAGGGGGAGCCAAGGTGCGGGTTGCTTGTTTCTGCTTTCATTGGCACTTTCTTCTTCTTTTCTTTGTTCTTCTTCTTTTTCTTCTTTGCCGGCTCGGCCGGTTCCGGTGCGGAGTCGCGACGAGGAGGGGCATCCTTGTCCCGGTGCCAATACGCGGTTCCTGTCCCAGCCCGCGTTGTCACGCTACAGCGGCAGCTGCACCAGCGCATCCTGGAGGGTCTGCTCCGTGCGACGTCCATTTGGCGAGGAGGCCCTCCACGCAGCAGTATTGCCAGCAGGAACAGATGGTTCCCGGCGTCTCTGCCCCTCGTGAGCGGAGCGCCCCTGGCCATGGCGGTGTGCTGCGGGGCCACCTTGCCTTGGTGACCGCAGACAGGAAGGGTAGCGTCGCCCCAGCAGCCGGTAGGCAGGGTCTTACGAGGAGCCTAGCGTAGATGCACGTGGGGGCAGGGGAGACTTGGGGGGCCTGCACGCGCTGGGGGAGCTCGGGGCGCCTCCGGGCGAGTTAGGTCTGACGCCGGCGTTGGCAGAGGAGGGACCTCAAGGTTGGAGCCCCATGATTCCTCCCTCGCCATTCTAGTACCCGATCCCGCACTCGTCAGCCGCAAACCGCTCTCCGGCCGGGACCTCTCCATCCATGGCGATGCTGAGCATCTCGTCGGCGATGGTGGAGGAGGGTTCCTAACCCTAGCTGCCGCATTCGGGGCCCACATAGGGCGCGCCCAAAGGAGGTAGTCCGCCAGCATGGGCGAGGCCAGAGGTGAGCACCGCAGCGCCTCCTCCGCCGACGCCGCTTCCGCCTTGTCCTCCTCATCCGCCACGTCAGCCCACCAGCGTCCCCGTAGGTCCGAACGGCCGAAGTCCGAGTCCCGCGAGGAGGGAAGCGAGCCCTGCTCCACCGCTTGGTGAGCGTCGGAAATGCCGTCGGGAAGTTCCCTGCTTTCCTGTACGAGAGGAAAGGGCCTGGCTTTCGCCGCGGCGGGGGTTTCGAACCTAGCTTCGCCTGCCGTCGTCGACTCCGGGAGCGGTGGGGTCGTCATCAGCGGCGAAACGAGGTGGGTACATGTTTAATCTTTGGTTTGTCATATTTTAAATTACTTTATTTTTCTAACGCTAAGGAGGATTTGTGGCCATGGACTTGTAGAAAAATAGATGCGGCTTATATATCAATTTAAGATTGGAGCAGTCCGTTCTCCATAGGAACGCCGAGGGTATAAATCAACCAGACGTTCGACCAAAAAAAAAAAACTACAGTAGAATTTGAGAAAGAAGCGTTCAGTGATACTTGGACGGGCTGGAATCACGCACAAAGAGGCCTGGTGGTGACACGGCCCATCCGTCCCGCACGAGAATCACGTGCTTCTGGCTTAAACCCTACTTCCCTGTCCTTCTTCCCGCTGCTAGCTCTTTCCATATCAGTTCGCACTCGCTCCGTACATATCCTCGCACCCATCCAAACGCAGATTCTTTTGCACCCTCACGCCGCCGGCATAACACCAGTTCTCCCCTCCCTTACCTAATACCCTAGCGCCCGGCGGCCGGCTTCCCTATGGAGAAGAAGGAGATGAACGACGCCATGGGCGGCCGCCGGCTCCTCCCGCCGCTCTACCCCGGCTCGCCCACCAACGTTCCCCGCGCCGGTAACTCCCACCCACAGCACCACTCGCGCCGTAGACCATTACAGCACAACCCAGCCGCCACTGCCTATTTCGCCTCCCAGGGCGGTTCCGGTTCGTCCTGGTACCAGCAACCACCGTCGCCCCTATCTCGTATGACTCACGCGTCGGCCGGCGTGGGAGGCGGCTCGTCCTCATCGACTGGATCCGGATACGCAGGCGGCTCGTCCTTATCGACCGGAACCGGTCTGGCTAGCGTGGTGGGCCTGGCTCCGTTGAGTTGGTCCGTCGACCAGGCCTCATCGGAGTCTGGTCTCCCAACGCCGCTTTTAACCCAGAGCACGGCCGACAACATGGACCTGGGGTTCACGGACGAGTACCTCCTCCCACCTCTGCCCCCTTCCCTCGTCGGTCCACAAGCTTTCCAGGCGGCGACGGTCGTAGATCTTGAAGCCGTACATGATGCTGCTCCGGTATACATCTCACTTGTGGAGGATGACGGTGACTCCGGCAACAAGTCCGTCCAGTATGTGGATCTGAAAGGCCCGGCCGGCGGTCTCAACACCTCGGCCGCCCGCTACAGGGGCAACACCAGCACCAAAGCCCCCTGCCTATCACCACTCGCATCACCCAGCTGGTCACTCCGGCCGGTCCCTGCTCCTGCTGCTGACCCAAGCGTGAAGAAGGAAGTTGAGGACTGGAGCTCATGGGGGACGTCGCAGCTCCGGAACAATAGCATTGCCAATGGAGGCAGCTCATCGGCGTGGATGTCCCAGCAGCCTTACTCCTCCAGCAATACTCGCAATGGCATTACCAAAGGCAAAGCCCCAGTACAACTGACACCATCCAGCTCGATCCCCGCCCCTGCAGCTAATGTTCAAGTGAAAAAGGAAGCTATGGACTGGAGCTGGCACACGTCGACACAGCAGCGGGGGAAGAATACCATCACCAGCGGAGGCAGCTCCTCCGCCAACAATAATGACCTCGTGGTTTTGGGAAGCAAACGGAAGCTGCGGCTGCCTTCTCAGGGTAGCAGCAGCAGCCGTGGGCGCGGTGGCGACAGCAGCAGCAACCAGTGGATGGATGACGCCAACGCTCCTTTTATAGCTGATTTTGCCGATGGGTTATTTACCCAGAATGACATTGACAAGATCATGGCTGACAAGGGCCTCGTTAGCATTGTGCTGACAGATCCTAAGAGTGTCCGGAGGTAATATATAACACGACCTATATATATATATATATATATATATATATATATATATATATATCCGTTAATTTCCTCCTTCAGAACTGATCATCAGAGAAAATGTTTTGGTTTTTGAGTAATGCTTGATCATGTACTAACTAGTTGTAGACTTCGTCTGAAATTTATTGCAGGATCCTTAATAACCGGAGTTGGTCAGAAACGCATAGACAAAAAAAGATAGCTCACGTGTCTGACCTTGAGCGTCAGGCTGAGCGGCTGCAGCAGGAGAATAAGTCACTATCTGCACGAGTGCAGTCACTTCAGGTTTGTGATTCTCAGGATTGATTATTTGAGCATAAGTTTTATGGGAGTATTTACAGCTGAGTTACTTTAGAAATTAATAATAGTAGGACTTATTTCGCGATTGAAATAGAGAGACATCTGATCAACACCTTCTAAACTTTTGTACTTGGCACAAATCTCAATACTTTGAAATTGGATAACAACAACTTAAAAATAGTCATTTTCCGTTGTCTAAAAAAGAGAGAAATCCCGATGTTTTATAGAACAAAGCTGATTTTGTCGTAGCTAGCAACCCGTCATCCTCCTTGACCCTGCCCCTTATCTTCTTATACTAGACCATCCCTTCGTCACTGCCCCTCTTCTCTCACCGCATCCTTCCTTATGGTCTACTTTACCTTTATACATATCTTTCTCACCCCCTTGTTACCTTTCTTTCCGTCCAAACCCTCTCGCTCACATGTCCAGGCCGTTGCCTTGCACACCCGATGGACGCGAGAATGCATTCCTTTCTTAAGACTCGGGACTGAATGGTAAGAAAGAACATAATTCAATACTTTTTAGCTAATGGAAGCTTCATTACCCCTGGCCTTTGCATTCAAATGATGCATGCAACCTATACTAATACAAGGTTTATTACAAGTCACCAAAGAATGGCAATGTCAAACGTGAGAAAGGCCAACAAAGATATCATGAAATGGAGTCTAACATGCCATCACATATAACTCTGAATATTAAGAAGCATATCCCCGTACGACAACCAAACCCCATAGACCACATGAGCTTGTTTGTGCCAGGCCCATATGTTGCACCTTTGGTAACAACGCCCATGACTGCAACCAATTGGTACACGAGAGTAGCACCTGCATAATAGAATGAAATTTCTTTTGTCAAAAAACAACACAATTTCTACGTACATAGCTAAACTGATCAAAACGCAGGTGCCACCCTCACCAAAATAAGTGATCTTGAAGTAAACAAATATGTGGAATACTACTTGGTGGAGTAATATTAAAGGCATAATATACATCGCACCATACCATACATCTGAAAGAAAAAACGTAAAAATAGGTGTTGTCGTTTGGGATAACTAGCATAGGGGCCCTCTCAAATGTCAGGGCAGCATTTATAGTTTGTCAAAAGTTTCAATTATTTAATTATGTGTTCCAAAGATATTCCATTCTCCTGTTTACCCTTTTAGTCATAAAACAAACACTGTTTGTACATGGATGCTACCTTGAAGGAATTGATCGATTTTCTATCTAGGATTTATATTCCTGAGAAATGATAAAAAAGAGATATGAACTCTTATGTATAAAAATCTAATGATATTAACTTTTTAGCGGTATCTTATTTTTATAGTAAGGAAAGAGGTTGCGAGGCCACCAAACAAAAATAATATGTAGTAATGGGGCTGTTTTTTGAAGCATAACAAACTCAAAGTAAAACTATAATCTCCCAAACTTTATTTTATATTTAAAGAGTTTGAATATCTTCAAAATAAAATATATTCTTTTGCTAAAATGTTGTGCATATTATGATCGGAGTAAGCAAGTATTTTGTAACAAAACCGGAAGTTTGGAAACACGTAAACTTTGTACAAATATTATGGTTTTGTATTTATTTCGAGTTGATCTATTGGTGCATATATCAAATCAAAGTGAAAATCATCAGATTTGTTACCCTTGATTTCTGAGTGAAATAAATAGGAGGATTTCTTCTCCCCCTTGAACGGACCTTTCTACTCAGCTAATTTTGCCCTTCTTTTATCATCTGCTCTACATTTTCCCTACTTTATGCCATATCCTGCTCTATTTTCCTATGGTATCTAAAAATGGGCTATGCTTGGGTATGACTTTTCAAACCATGTTCTAGCTTTACCGAGTCTAGGATAGTGACACATGCAACCAAAGAAAGATGGAGAAGCAAATCAAATCCAACAAAAAAAAGTGTGCCAGAATTTCCCCCTAAACCAAATTTGATGCTGACCCAAATAGAGATTTTTTTTCTCAAACCAACAAAATCATCGGATGTAACCCACCTAGTTAGTTTGGTTCGGAGTCATCATTTGTTAACCGTAGTTGTAAAATCTAACTAATTTTTGGTAGGATGCTGTTGTAAAATTTATTTTTCATCACGGAACCAAGACATGCATGTGTTTATGGAATAAATGAGATAAATCTAGTCTATTGATTATGAATTAGCGCTCACAAACAGATATGCTCAATATATTTTGGAACAGAGTAGTAGTAAGAGAGTCTATGAGTTAATATCTATAATCAATATTCAAACTATTTCTTACTCATGGTTAGAAAAATCGACAGATAGTCTTGAATTAGCTAGTGACAAGCTTTTTAATGAAGCTATGAAACTCTAATGGTTCTAAATAAATGGATGGAAGTCAGCTGGCTCAATTAGTTTATATGGTTGAACTGAAACAAATTTGGTGTGGCCTAAAAAATCAATACATCAGTTCAAACGGATGTGCTTCTCAATAACCCATGCATGTCTTTGTGGGGGCAGTCTGAAATGGAAAATCCAAATGCACCTATATCATGTGGACTCTTAGTCTTGAATTAGCTAGTGTCAAGCTTTTTAATGAAGCTATGAAACTCTAATGGTTCTAAATAAATGGACGGAAGTCAGCTGGCTCAATTAGTTTATATGCGTTGAACTGAAACAAATTTGGTGTGGCCTAAAAAATCAACACATCAGTTCAAACGGATGTGCTTCTCAATAACCCATGCATGTCTTTGTGGGGGCAGTCTGAAATGGAAAATCCAAGTGCACCTATATCATGTGGACTCTTTCAACCTCTTTAAAAATGGGCCGTATTAGGCGTCCCTCGGGATCAAAACTTCCGATCCACCAGTCTCCGTAGTGACACATGTCCCACTAAAACAGCTAAAATCCTGCTTTTATTATAAATGTCTTGATTTTGCTCCAGAATGAAAACGGTTCGTCTAAAAAATAGAATAAAAAAGATTGTCTCACCAGAGAACTCGTCGCAGATTTCGCCGAAGACCTTGTAGCAAAAAAGTTATGCTAATGTAGCAAACCCAACTTCGCCTGAGAGTTGCCGGAGACTTTCGTCGGCAGACCTCGCCAGAGACCTTGCAGCAAAAACTTTGTATTATTGTAGCAAAATACATAACGGGTGGTAGCATAAACATTATGGTAATGTAGCAAAACTGATATTGCCCCACACATCGTCTGGTAGCTCGTAGCAAAAATATGCTATTGTAGCAAAAATATACTATTGTAGCAAAATCCGACAACAAATTTAGCAAATATTTTGTACGAACTATAGCAAAAATCAACTTTGACGGACAAGCCGCCAGATTCTGGCCGAAATTACTGTACCAAACTTTTTATTTAAATTAGCAAAATAGTAAAACTTCTGCAGCAAAAAAATCGTTCTAAAATAACATTGTAGCGAAATCCTGTCTCGCCATGGCTGCATCGAGCCGAAGGCGTCTTCCCCAAGTTGAGCTGATGAGTGGAGCGCGGCGGCACGAGCTGCGGCCGGCGCGGTGCGCGAAGGCGTCTGCCTCAAAGCGAGGCATCCACCCGGCAGCGCAGCGGCTGCAGGCGGCGCGAGCTGCGGCAGGCGACCCGGCGGCGCGTTGTGGAGTCACTGCGGCGGCGCGCTCTGAGCTGCAGCGGCGGCATGAGGGCACCGTGGCACGACACGCGAGAGACTCAGCGGCCGCGAGCTGTAGCGGTTCCGTGCGGTCTGGGTCATGGGCAGCTACAAGCAGCGAGCAACCTGGGGGATCTCGTGGGTACAATATCATTTCCCTTTAAAAATCGCACGACCGGGATGGTTCTAGTCGGTCAATCGCGAGTGTATGTGACATACTGAGAATCCAAGAAATATTCGATACAAGTTTAGTTTTTAATCTCCACCGTTAGTATATACAGTTAATGAAGAATTAAAGGATCAGATTATTTGGCACATGTGGAAGCATATCGTGGTTTGTTTGCTTTCATATAGTAATAGATCTCTCGTTAAAGAGCAAAAGTTTCAACAATTATCCCCCAGGAAGATGACCCTCGGCATATATAGGAACCGCACGAACACTTTGATGTCTAGTGGTACTCTGTAGTTTAAGTTATAGTAGATGTTTCATTCTAAACCAGCCCCACTAATCCGTTAAAGTTAAAATATGTAAAGCTTATTGGAGAAAGCCAAGTAAATCCCACTAAAAATAGGTGCTGTCGTTTTGGATAATCAGACAAATATTGGCCTATAAGTGTACGCTAGAAGTATTGATGCTGCTTGTCCTCAAGTCAGGGATATAGACCTAAAAGGATGTATTCATCATTATTCAGTAGTCGTCGTCCCAAAATCTAACTGATTTCTTATCTCCACAAAAAATGACCCAACTGTATGAAGGTATTCCTAACTTTAGTAAGATAAATGTTTTAGACAATCGTCTTATATTCCTTGTTGCCTTGTCTATTTTCAGAGTACAGTCACTGGTCTTACAGCTGAAAAGAATGAGATGATGATCAAGCTGTATGGATTCCAGCAGAAAATAAAACTAAAGAACGGTACGCTATTTTATTTTCTTATATATGATCAAATATTTAGTACTCACTCCATATTGAATTAGATCTCACAGATTTGTCTAGATTCGTACGTATGTAGACGCGTTTTAATTAGTATACAAATTCGCTCGAATTTGAAAAAATCTCCAACATCTAATTTGATTCGGAGGGAGTAGTTATATTTTTATAGAGGGCAAAACAATATAGTAATCATCGTCGCGCAATACAAGTGTCAACAACATTTAATGCCTCTGACATGGATGATGCCTATGTTGGAGATATGCCCTAGAGGCAATAATAAATATAGTTATTATTATATCTTTGTGTTTATGATAAATGTTTATATTCATGCTATAATAGTATTAACAAGGAAACATTAATACTTGTGTGAATTGTAAACTTAAATTGAAGTCCCTAGTATAGCCTCTATACTTCACTAGCTTGTTGGTTAATAGATGATTGTGGTTTCCCTATCATGAACATTGAGATGTTATTAACAACAAGATCATATCGTTAGGAGAATGATATGGTGGACATACTCCTATAGATAAGCGTAGCATAAAGATCAAGTCATTTCAATAGTTCAATTGCTATATGCTTTCTGATACATAGTAACCTAATTCCTTCGACCATGAGATCATGCATATCACCTTTACCGGATGGATGCTTTGATGTCATCAAACACCACACCGTAACAGGGTGGCTATAAAGGTGGTATTGAGTGTTCGGAAAGTATTGGTTGAAACACATGGATCAAGAGTGGGATTTGTCCATCCATATGACGGATAGATATTCTCTGGGCCCTCTCGGTGGAATGTCATCCAATTAGCTTGCAAGCATGTGACTGGCTCACAAGGGATCACATATCACGGGAACGAGAAAAGAGTACTTATCAGTAACGAGGTTGAACTAGGTATGCAGAGATACCGACGATCATAACCTCGGATAAGTAACATATCGTGAGACAAAGGGAAATTGGTATCGTATGTAAATGGTTCATTCGATCGCAAAGTAATCGTAGAAATATGTGGGAGCCATATGAATTTCCAGATTCCTCTATTGGTTATTGTTCGGAGAAGTGTCTCGATCATGTCCGCATAATTCACGAACCGTAGGGAGACACACTTAAGGATTCGACGTTGTTTGAGTAGTTATGGTATTATGAGAAAGAGACCGAATGTTGTTCGGAGTCTCGGATGGGATCCGGGATATCACGAGGAGATCCGGAATGGTCCGGAGAATAAGATTCATATAAGGAAAGTCCCGTTTCGGAGTTGGGGAATGGTTCCGGTGTTTTCATCGGGAACATTCTAGAAGGTTCCGGAATGTCCGGCACTCCGGGAAGGGGAAGGGTACATGAATGTGTCATTGCATATTGGAATGATTGCATCATGTACTAGGTGTTCTTGCTGTCCAAAATAAAGGGTTTATTTAAATCCTAAATTGAAAAGTCAAACGGCTAGTTTGAAAGTCAAACGGCAAGTTTTTTGGAAAGTGGAAAGAGGAGGAAAAGAGGAGGCCGAGTTGGGGAGGGATTCCTCCTCCCCAAGCCGGCGCCCCACTCCAAGGCCGAGTTGGGGAGGGACTCCACTCCCTCCCCTTGGCCGGCCAGCCCCTCCCACCTATATAAGGAGAGGCAGGGCTCCCTCCTAGCACACACAAGTTTCCACCTCTAATCTCCGGTTTAGAGCCGTTTTGGTTTAGAGCTTCTAATTGCTTTAGCCAGCGGTTTAGAGCCTTCTAATTGGTTTAGAGCCTTCTAATTGGTGTGTCTAATTACTAGACCACTAATAGCCTCTCTCATAAGCTCCACCATACTCGCACCGGCTTAAGGCGAAGCCCTGCGGGATTTCCCCTCTACTTCCGGTACCACGCCGTTGTGCTGCCGGAATCACGAGGAGAGTGCTACAACCTCCGCTGCCTGCTGGAACAAGGGAGAGGAAGGTCTTCATCGAGTACCGAACGTGTGACCGACTGCGGGAGCGCTGCGGGAACGCGGCGCTGGAAGGATCGTCTACGCGATCTTGAGATCGGAAAGAGTACGACTACATCACCCACGAGAATCTGCTCTCGTTAACCGCTTTGGAATCTTCGAGGGTAAGTTATTCCATCGACTCGTTGCTACAATCTAGTAGATAGATCTTGGCTTGTTTGTTTGTATGCGGTAGAAAATTTTGTTTTCCATGCTACGAACCCCTTCAGCCTATGCTCTATATTTTGTTGAATTAGACATTTGATTATGGTTATAATCATCCCCATCTTGGGTATTTTTATCAAACATGAAAATTTTGTCAGCCTTGGGTTTTAAAACCAAATTTTCTCATGAGCAGGGCCTAGCGTGGCCCTTGGAAGGTGATGTCCCAGTCACGCTCCGACTCGAACACGAGCAGGGTGGTTGGGGACTTGGGTACAACCATACATCGGACATGGTGGAAGATAAATCTCTGATTTGTGGTCGTGGAGACAGGAAACGATATGCTAGAATTCTTCACTGGCAGCAGGAGACGAAGACGATGGAGATTCTATGGAGACTATTAATAGCCAAAAGGAAGTCTAGAAGTGGTACTGCGTAGTGAAGGACATGAAAAGGCCCATAAATGAAGGAGAGGGAGAGGAAATACGGAGGAGACAAAAGGTGCAGCTCAGGATTGTTCTTATGTGAGAATCCACATTTCGTCTGAATGCACGGGATGGGATGATATGGACACCAGATGGCAGGTTGTGGTGGGTCTACTGAGGTGGCATAGCTGCATGTTGAGAGAAATAGGTTAGTGGGGTTGATCTTTTTAGTTATATAGGATATAGGATGCATATAGGTGCAATGTGTGTGCCTAGACATGTAATTTGTGAACCAAGAGAAACTTCTCCTTTCTACGTACTGTTAGGCCAAACACCTCAGTCATATCGAAGTATTTTTGTTCCAACCCTTGAGGAAGCTCCAAATCAAAATGGTAAATAAGCGTCGCCAGCATGATCTCCATGCTCGAAATTGCAAAATTTATTCCAGGGCATATCCTTCATCCTGCCCCAAATCATTTCCCTTGAAATTGATACATGCAGCACTACTATTGTCGAGAAACCTGTCGGGCATGAATTCACCTGCGTTCTCCCAGGAGCTCGGGTCCCTTGAAATGGCCATGGGGCATCACCTGCAATGAATCCTAGCTAGGGGTTGAGGAAGATCCTCTGTGATGTCTCGATGACCTAGATGAAGAAGACGCATGGGAGCTCACACCACTCAAGTCAGAGCCATAGATATCCACGGCATCACTCTACCACCGCTTGGCTTCTTCGACGATAGTCGAAGCTTACAGCGTGCTCGCATCGCATGCCCATGAATGGTTGGCCGAGCTCTAGATTGACAGATCCCGGAATTCCTCCCAGCTTCCCGTGTCTAGCACCATGACTATAAGGAAGGGGACAAGATCCCAGAGACCCAACAGCTTCATAACTGGTAGATAACACCTTCTTCTTCGTGATGTCAAGGATGATGCCCGAAAACACTTCTCTTCCTCGCCACCATGTCTGGCCAAGATAAAAACCACCACACGCCTAACCACACCCCATCGCCTCTCCTCTCCGCTACCATAGCTGGCCAGGAGAATGCTTGCAGTGCAGAGCCCACGCTCCACAAGAAGAACGATAACCTGTTTATTTGTGGAGACGGCAACGCTAGCATTGATGCCCTGCTATGACCAGAGGAGCAAGAGCAACAAGAATAGGAGTTCTACACTGAAGATCTGACTGCACCGAACCAAAGCGCTGCTCCAAAACTCCCCTAAGGAGCTACATATACAACTAGAAGACGTAATCCTACAACCGGCGCCCCCCTTCGCCATCCCTCGCTAATGGCGCTGGTGGGAGAGGCGCCGGTTCATCCTGATGCACCACGAGACTGCCTCAACTACTGTAGCAACATGAGAGGGGAAGGGATCGAGGAGTGGCACCATCAGGAGTCCTAATCACCATCTCCAAAATAAGGACCGAGGGTGTCAACCGGATTTTAACGGGACAAACAGTTCGAGTTACATTATAAGGCGTTAAGTCCTATATTTATATTTCCTATTAATTAACAACTTAATCATTTAAAGAGTTACTTTTGCATTTGTTTGAATCAGTCAGAAAATATGTCCATATATTTCGTTAGAAACAAAATATAGACACAAGCCATTGTTGTCAACACTTATTAAATTGTTTGCATGATTAGTTTTTGAGGATAAAAATTAAATGTAACAAGGAAATTCACCAGCTTGTTGGTACGTTAATGTCAACACCCGGATTTTTAATCCCATATGCCTGTTATGCCATACATCGCAATCCCAAGATTACCATTTTTGCGAGACATAACAGAATTGGATACCACAGTACATCATCCATTACAAACCATACATAAGGTCTTACACAAATAAGGATCTCATGATCCAGTTCTTAATACAACTCAAGCAGCGGAATACATAATAATAACGATAGCATAGGCGAAGCTCCATCTTCGGGGTCACAGGAAATGCTGACGATGGGAGATGATCCTAGTTGTCGTAACCTTCCTGGGGTCCATCCTACAGGTACTCCTCTTCATAGTCTGGCCACGGGAATAGCCAGGGACAAAGCAATGAGTACTCTTTAAGTACTCGCAAACTAATACTAACAAGTGAAGGGGGTTTTTGTAGTAGGACACTAAGCTCTAGGGTTGGTTTGCAAAAAGCCAGATTTACTTCTACTAAGTGCTGAAACAAGAATGCTAGTTGCAGATTTTATATCACCTAAGTGGGGTCTTGCATTTCATATCACAACCCTGTTGTGGTCAAGTCAAAGTCTCAATTCATTTCACAAGTCATTCTGAAAACATCTGACGGAGGAAACAGTATGGCCACTCCAACTGTCCATAACCGCGGACGCGGCTATTCGAATAGTTTGACACTCTGCAGAGATTGTACACTTTCACCACAACATTCGATACATCCGTCAGGAACAAATCCTGAATTCACCATACTCAGTATGTGGATAATCAATCCTAACATTTTAATTACACGCCCTAGTATAAGCACCTCTCCTGTGAGTTTGGCCTCCCAACCATGACCAATTGTCATCTTGGGTACTGCACATGTGGACAATCTTCACAAGGTAGCCTCAGCTCAGACCTTGGCCGTGAGGGAACTAATACTAAGGTATATAAGTTTCCAGTCAAGCCCTACCCAATATTCGGGTATTGTGGTTGTACGGTAAAATTTGAATGGTATCGCATCCAGACAACAATCAGTTTTATAAAGGGGCTAAGGCTCATGCCTCAACATTTTCATCACCAAACTCATCTGGTGTTTGGAAACACATGTCAAAACATCTCAATAGAATGATCCAACATTCTAAGGTTTTCATAACCATTTTCACCAAGTATTCCCATCTAAAGTTGATCAAGTTTTATGCTTAGCACTAGAATCTACAAGTGGGGGTAAGCACTAATGAGGGGTGGTAAACAAGTGAAGTTTCAACTAAGTACTACCTCATACCTTAGGATGACATCAAGATTATCTAGCTTAGGACAAATTTTATGCTCTTTATGCAACCTTCAGTTATCTTTCTAGTATCTACAAGTTAATTCAGTATATTCTAAGGAAGTAGCTTTGATAAAGAAAATAAAGTAGAAAGCTTGCAAATAAAACTAGGATTGGGTTATCAAGTGGGTATTCTCACATATGCTTAAGGCATATGGTTGGCATGGTAACAAGCAGCATTAGCTTGCATAGTATCAGTATAATCTTGCTAAATTGCAAGTGTTAGCTTGCCTTATGCAGAGAAGTGGTTGAAGTTTTCCTCGGCTTCTTCTTCGTAGTATCCTCCTTCCTCCTTATATCCTTGGTCGGTACTAGCGTCTATAAATACGAGGTACACAATCACCAAACAATACTTAACTACTTGCAATCATCACACAAAAGGGTCCTATAGATGATCTAGCATCATCACTAGCATTACAAGATTAAAGCTTGGTTTAATTCCTTTTATTTTTAGAAAAGTAATTTCTACTCATTAAAAAACTACTTAAGATTTAATATTCTCCAAACCAAACATGGGATCATGTTGACACATGTCATCACCATATATTTTAGTCCATGGGAATGTGATTTAAAGTGGTGTCACGATTTAATAAGGTTTTACCCTTTTATTTTAATTAAATAAAGTGACTAGAAATGCCTATGTGGCATTCTTTTATTACTTGGTCATTATTTCTGTAAGTAAACCTATATATTTTTATATATTCTGAAAGGTATGGTTAAATGTGATATTTGAGAGTTGGAATCAGCTCAAAAGCTATCATGGTTTAAATTGAAAAAAAATTGAATGCAAAAAGCTTCTGCCATGTTATTTTTACCAAGGATGATCTACAGATCCAAATGATTTAAATCCAACGGGCTTGGATTAAGCATTTCAAGATCTTTCTAACAAAATTGGTTTCATTCAATTTGGTTCAGTGAATCGATGTAGGTGCAGAAGTGTGTTTGAAAGAAAATAGAAAAGGTTAAATTCAAACGACTGGGTTGCGCGGGAAACGATACTGGGCCGGCCTGCTAAGCACAGCGCTAATGCGGGCTGGTTAAGTTGCTGTCCCCACGCGTCAGTGAGACGAGGGGGTGCGAAGCGGTACAGGGCAATGTGAGCCGTGGGATCTTGTTCTAATCAAACGACTGAGGTTCGTCGTGCACGTCGGGCAACGCCGGCGAGACTGAAACCTAACGCGGCAGGAGGGGGTCGTCGGGGGCTCGCCGGGGCTCAGGCGAGGGTCGGCGAGGCGGGCAACGAGAAGTCGATGACGGCGAACCTCCTGGTACCGGCAGCTTCTCCTGGGGCGGCTCCAATCGCTGGCCCCCTTCTTCTCCAGCAGCGGCAGGATCCGGTGAAATTCTGGCGAAGTGCTGCTCGCCTTGCTTCGGGACTGAGACGGGGTGGTTCTGGGTGAGAGGGGAGTGAGATGGTGTGCTCAATTCGGCTGGGGGTGGCCTCTATTTATAGTGGCGAGAGGGAACCGACGGGCGCAAGCTGGGCTCGTCGTGGTCGACGGCACAGAAGGCTATCGGCGTGGGCGACGGTAGGGGGCGGTGCGGTGCTCCCTAGCGATGCTTAACGACATGTTGGCGAGACGTGGGGCGGTGCGGTCTGGTCGGAACGCGGCGGTGCTCTGCGCGTGCCCGACGGAAGTTTTCATGGTGCACAGCGTGCGTGGTCCGCGAGGCGGCGAAAGAGCGTGTCTGCAGGGTTGCTGGGACGGTGGTGATCACGTATGCACGCGGCGAGGGCGGCGCGCGGTCTGTGGGCACCGGTCGAGCGTGGCGCACGGGGCGCTCTCTCGGCATGGTTGCTGGCGAGCTGGGCATGGTCTGGGCGTGTGGTCCAGGGGCTGGCAACGTTCGAGCGCTGGACAAGGAGTGGCGGTGGGGTGTTGGCTTGCTCCCAGACATGTTGGTTAGGCTTGTTTCCTCTCCTAGCTCGCTATCGACATGTGGGTGGCAAGGGTGCACTCGGCCTGCTCACCATTGATGGTATTGCCAAGCTTATAGTGATGCTAGATGTTTGCAAATGAGCTAGATGATCTACTAAAGCCTAGTTGCAACCAGAGAGGGAACAAGTTAGGCTCCAATCACTGCACACAATAGTGTTTGGATTTTGGAAGATTTGTATCTGCAAGGTGTTTGATGAAATGGCCACAAGAATTCAAGTTTTGAATTTTGAAAAGATTTTTGGTGGATGTGCTAGGTTGGTGCTGGTGAGTCTGCAGATGCTTAGGTTTTGAAAGTTGAGCTTGTTTGAGTGGTTTTTGAAAAAGTGGGATCTTCCCATATGAAAATGATTCAATTTTGAACTGTCCTTTAAACTATGCATTTGAAAGTTTCTGGATGATCACAAAGTGGGTCTTGATACTTTGTTATGAGTACAATCAAGGGGTGCAAAGATCCAAACAAGTTTCTGTTAAGTTCTGAAAGTTTGGGACAGCCAAAGTAGGCATGGGAGTTAAATTGGTCAAAATGACCATTCACTCATTTTGTTTGTTTTTGATTTATTTGTCTTTGGGAAAAGTTTGGGAATTGTTTAGATGATGTTTATTTCTCCTAAGAATCCTTTTGCAAGCCAAGAAACACATAAACAAGGCAATTCAAAAGAATGCAAAATGAAATGCATACTCACATGCATGCTTTCATATTTTTATTTAGAAAAGTTTTTGTTAACCCTAATTTTGATGATTAGAGTTTGATGATCCAAGTTTAGTATTTTTGGGATGTTACAAACCTTCCCCCCTTAAAAAAAATCTCGTCCCGAGATTTGAAAAAGGACGAAAAAGGTTACCTAGGATTTGAAGAGATCGGCAAACTCCGTCCTGATGTGATCTTCGCGCTCCCAGGTAGCTTCCTCTTCTGTGTGGTTGCTCCACTAAATCTTGAGAAACTTGATGCTTCGGGTTCGGGTAGTTCTGAAAGCTTCTTCCAAAATACGGATGGGTACTTCGGGATATGTTAGGTCATCGTTGATCTCTATGGTCCGGTGATCGATATTCTTGAACACTTCGGTCTTCTCTGGAACTTCGAGACACTTGCGAAGTAATGAGATATGGAACACGTTGTGCACGGCCGACATCTCTTCGGGTAGTTCCAATTGATACGACACTTCTCCTCGGCGGTTCAGAATCTTGAAAGGTCCGATATATCTGGGGGCTAACTTTCCATTTAGTTGGAAACACTGCATTCCCTTCAATGGCGACACTTTTAGATAAACAAAATCTTCTATGGTGAAGGCGAGGTCTCGACGTCTCTTGTCGGCGTAACTCTTCTGTCTGGACTGGGCTGTCTTGAGGTGCTCACGAATCTTGTGAACCTTCTCTTCTGCTTCTCGTAGGATGTCGGGTCCGAAAATCTGACTCTCTCCTACTTCCGACCAGTTCAAAGGGCTGCGACACTTCCTTCCATACATGAATTCAAATGGGGCCATTTGCAAACTAGCCTGATAACTGTTGTTGTATGAAAATTCTGCAAACGGCAGATAGTCTTCCCACTTGGATCCATATTCCAACACACAGGCTCTCAGCATATCTTCGAGTATTTGATTTACTCGCTCCGTTTGTCATCGGTCTGAGGGTGATAAGCGGTGCTGAAATCTAGGAGGGTTCCTAAACCTTCTTGGACTTTCTTCCAGAATCTCGAGGTAAACTGAGTTCCTCGATCCGATATGATGTTCTTGGGGACTCCATGCAAACTAACATTTCTAGCGATGTACAACTCCGCTAGCTTCGAACTCCGATATGTGGTCATGACGGGTAAGAAATGGGCGACTTTGGACAATCTGTCCACTATGACCCAGATAGAGTCATTTCCCCTACTAGAAGTAGGCAATCCGGTGATAAAGTCCATTCCAACGGAATCCCATTTCCATTCTAGAACCTGCAATGGTTGCAACAATCCAGCGGGACTTTGATGTCCTTCCTTGACTCGCTGACATATATCACACTTGGCAATATAGCTTCCGATTTCTCTCTTCATCTTATGCCACCAAAATTGCTCTTTCAAATCTTGATACATCTTAGTTCCTCCGGGATGGATAGAATAAAGAGTATCATGAGCTTCCTTCAGAATCACTTCTTTCAACTCAGAATCTGCTGGTACACAAAGGCGTCCTTTGTACCACAGAACTCCTTCTTCGTCTTCGATGAATCTGGGTACTTTGCCTGTACCAATACGACGCTTGATTCCGTCGATACTAGCATTTCCCTTCTGCGCCTCTTTGATCTGACTGATCAAAGTGGGCTGGAGTTCTATGCTAGCCAAAAATCCTTCACTTACTAATTCTATTCGAAAGTCTTCCATCTCTTTGTGCAAGCTTGGTTGCTCCTTCAAAATCATAGAGTTCAAGCGGCACGGCAATCTGCTAAGGGCATCTGCTACCACATTGGCTTTACCAGGGTGATAGTGAATGTCCAGATCGTAATCCTTGATTAGCTCAATCCATCTTCTCTGCCTCATATTCGCTCCTTCTGAGTGAATATATACTTCAGGCTATTGTGATCCGAATAAATCTCACAATGGTTTCCCATCAGGTAATGCCTCCATGTCTTCAGGGCTAGAACTACGGCTGCGAGTTCGAGGTCATGGGTTGGGTAATTTTGCTCATGTTGCTTCAGTTGTCGAGATAGATAAGATATAACTTTGCCTTCTTGCATTAGCACACATCCGAGGCCGATCTTGGATGCGTCACAATACACGTCGAAGGGCTTCGTGATATCCGGCATGATCAAGATTGGGGCTGAAATCAATCTCCTTTTGAGTTCTTGAAAACTCGCTTCACATTTGTCCGTCCATTCAAACTTCTTGTCTTTCTTCAGGAATTGGGTCATGGGTCTGGCGATACTCGAGAATACTTCTACGAACTTGCGGTAGTATCCCGCCAATCCGAGAAATGCATGAACTTGGGTTTGAGTGGTTGGGGCTTGCCAATCTTCTACGTCTTTCACCTTTACGGGGTCAACGGCAATTCCTCCGGCTGATACAATGTGACCGAGGAATCCTACGTCCTGTAACCAGAATTCACATTTGCTAAACTTGGCATACAACTGATGCTCTCTAAGGGTTCCAAGAATGGTCCTTAGGTGTAGCTCATGTTCTTCTTCTGATTTGGAATAAATCAGAATGTCATCGATGAAAACAACGACAAACTTATCCAGGAAGTACATAAAAATCTTATTCATGAGATTCATGAAATAAGCGGGGGCATTGGTTAATCCAAAAGACATGACAGTATACTCGTATAATCCATATCTGGTGGTAAAGGCAGTCTTTGGAATATCCTCTGCGTGAATCTTGAGTTGATGATAGCCAGTCCTAAGATCAATCTTAGAAAACACTTTGGCACCGGTGAACTGATCAAACAAATCTTCTATTTTGGGCAAGGGGTATATGTTCTTGATGGTGACATCATTCAATTTCCGATAATCCGTACACAAACGGTTACCTCCATCCTTCTTGTCTACAAACAAGACAGGTGACCTCCATGGTGACGCACTTGGTTGAATCAATCCAATTTCTAGCATGGCCTTTAGTTGCTTCTTCAGTTCTTCTAGCTCCGATGGGTTCATACTATATGGTCTCTGGGCTATGGGTCCTGTTCTGAGGATTAGTTCGATGATAAACTCGATATCCCGATCTGGGGGCATACCGGGCAAAACATCTGGAAATACATCGGGGTATTCACGGACTATCCGGACTTGGTCAATGGTAGGTTGGGCTATACTCTTGTTGCACTTGAATTGACGAGGTAAGGTTTCAGATATATGCTCTACTGATATTCCGGTGGTACTGGTCATGGTGATGGCTTTCTTGGCACAGTCAATCAATCCTTTATGTTTGGACATCCAATCCATTCCTAGTACTACTTCCAAACCTTTAGTTCCGAGTACTATCAGATTAGCATAAAAATCTATGCCATGGATTCGGATGGGGAGGGCTTTGCAAATTTGCCTAGCCTTGGTGGTTGATCCGGGAATTTGAACAATCATCACATGCTTTAGTTTGGTTGGTTGAATTTTACTAGTGCAGGCAAATTCTTCGGTGACAAATGAGTGTGATGCACCAGAATCAAACAACACTCTAGCAAGTACTGAATTAACAGAAAACATACCCAGCACGACGTCTGGCGCTTCCTGAGCTTCTTCAGCATGCATGAGAAAAAGACGGTCGTTGCGGTTGAGCGAATTCCCTGGGGCAAACTTTCTTCCGGGCTGAACACGACGCTGCTATTGAGCTGGGGCATTGGCATTGGGTGCTGCGGCATTCTTCTTGCTGGGGCACTCTTTGGAGTAGTGACCCTTATTTCCACAGTCATAACAAGTTACCTGCGACTTGTCCTTTGCTGCTACAGGCACATCATTGCTTCCATTCCTCGGGGCAGTGTTGGTGTTGGCGGTAGCATTATTGTTGAACTTGGGTGGGGCACGGTTGAAATTGTTAGAGTTTCTGGGGTTGTTGTGATTGCCTCCAGGCCTAGGGTTTCCACGGTTGGGATAGGTCGGACGGTTCATTGGGGGTCTGTTTGTTCTTGGGGCAAATCTGGGAGATGGGTTAGGGCGATACTTTGGGGTCTGATGGGTTCCTGGCTGATGCATCATGCGAAGCTTGCGGTTCTCCTTGGCTTGGTTGGTCTTTCCTTCCATCTGGATAGCAGAGTTGACAAGGTCTTCAATATCAGCAAAGGGGATATTGACTAACACAGTCTGCATCTCATCATGCAAACCATTCAGGAATCTTTCTTTCTTCTTGGCTTCGGTGTCAATCTCATCCGGGGCATACCTAGATAATGACAAAAATTTGTCATGGTATTCCACTACAGTCATCCTTCCTTGCTTCAGTTCTATGAACTTGTCTCTCATCCTCTTGATCAAACCCGGTGGCACATGGGTTCTGCTGAACTTGACCTTAAATTCCTCCCAGGTCATCATCTGGCCTCCGGTCATTGCGCGAACACTGTTCCACCATGCACTGGCATCTCCAGCTAGATAGTGGGTGGCGAATAGAACTTTCTCGTTCGCTTCCACTCCGGCAACTTCCAGGTTATTTTCCATGGTTTGCAACCAATCATCAGCGTCTAGGGGTTCTTCTGACTTAGTGAAAATAGGTGGGCTGGTATTCTGGAAATTCTTGAGCTTAGATCCATGGTTGTCTTGATTTCCGTGGCCTTGATTGTTGTGGGAAAGTTGATCTATCTGTTGCAGGGTGGCTAGGTTGGCTTGACGTTCCGCTCTTTCAGCTTCGCGGTCTGAAACCAACATTTGCAGGATCTGCAACATAGGGTCCGGGGATGAACCACTTCCTCCGCGTGGCATCTGAAGATTGAGATAGATCATGAGAAAAGAGGGAAATTTCTAAGGTTTTGGGACTTTGAAAAGTTTTTAAAGTTTGACTCAGATTTTCTAGCAACTTTCTTTTCGTTCATTCATAGCACACGATACAAACACACACCACAACAAAGGAAAACAGATGGTTTTAAGAACCATTCTGGAAACTACGATACAGTGGAACCGAATACTACTCACTACGCTAGTGCTCAAGTGCTACTACTCCTCAGAATCGGTGGCTTCATCATCTTCGTCATCATCGATGAAGGCGAAATCATCCTCATCGGTGAAGAAATCCATAGCCTGATCCTCCAGAAAATCATCATCATCGCTGAGATAGGAGTAGGGGTCTCCACGAAGATCCTCTCCGGCATTCTCCCTTTCTTCCAACTGCATGTCCCTCTCGTGGATGGTCTCCTCCAAAGATGAGATACGGTGGCAAAGACGGGCAATGATGCGCTCCTTCTTGTCGAGCTGACGACGGCGAGACTTACGATCCTTTGCTAGCATGGCGATGGTTTGGTCCTTCGTCTTGATGATGGCAGACTTGTGGTTGGAGTAGTCACGACAGTTATCCAACTCCTGCTAACGATCGTACATCATGAAGCTAAGGTGGTACAATTGAGTCTTCAGCTCAGGGTGGTATGGGGCTTCCAGTGGTTGTCCATTTGCATCATGCCTTGGGCAAAACTCAAAGCGGGTACCCTTGATCTGATTGATACTCTTCCCACACAGACGGGCAAGAGCTTCCTGCATGGCCCTGGCAAGTCCATCGAGCGAGTTGTTCTCTCTTAAGGTAAACTGATTCCCTCAACAGTGGGAGGTTCAATCTTTTCTGGGAGACTCGCAACAATTAGCCACTATAGATCTTCTCCTCCTTGATCATTGAGCTGAGCTCTGAAGAACTCGGGGTGCGGACGCTCCAGATGTTCCGAAAGCTGGTCCAAATCCCTCTCAAAGATAAGTTCTCCTCCATTCCCCAATTAGTAAAACTTGATGTACTTCACGTCCATCTAAAATAATATAAGATGAGTAAGTTAGTAGAGTGATCAAGTGTGTCAAATTTTTATGTATTTTGCAAGAGTTTTTGAGGAACATGAATTTTCATGAAAGAATCAAAGTGATAAGAATGGGAATAAGTTTTTGTAAATATTTGCTTTCTTTGGTTTTGAAACTAAGTTTTGATTCAAACGTCCAGTCTAACTAGGGTCTCCTATGGTCAGGATGGCTCTGATACCAACTTGTCAACACCCGGATTTTTAATCCCAGATGCCTGTTATGCCATACATCGCAATCCCAGGATTACCATTTTTGCGAGACATAACAGAATTGGATACCACAGTACATCATCCATTACAAACCTTACATAAGGTCTTACACAAATAAGGATCTCATGATCCAGTTCTTAATACAACTCAAGTAGCGGAATACGTAATAATAACAGTAGCGTAGGCGAAGCTCCATCTTCGGGGTCACAGGCAATGCTGACGATGGGAGATGATCCTAGTTGTCGTAACCTTCCTGGGGTCCATCCTCCAGGTACTCCTCTTCATAGTCTGGCCACGAGAATAGCCAGGGACAAAGCCATGAGTACTCTTTATGTACTCGCAAACTAATACTAACAAGTGAAGGGGGGTTTTGTAGTAGGACACTAAGCTCTAGGGTTGGTTTGCAAAAAGCCAGATTTACTTCTACTAAGTGCTGAAACAAGAATGCTAGTTGCAGATTTTATATCACCTAAGTGGGGTCTTGCATTTCATATCACAACCCTGTTGTGGTCAAGTCAAAGTCTCAATTCATTTCACAAGTCATTTTGAAAACATCTGACGGGGGAAACAGTATGGCTACTCCAACTGTCCATAACCGCGGACGCGGCTATTCGAATAGTTTGACACTCTGCAGATATTGTACACTTTCACCACAACATTCGATACATCCGTCAGGAACAAATCCTGAATTCACCATACTCAGTATGCGGATAATCAATCCTAACCTTTCAATTACACGCCCTAGTATAAGCACCTCTCCTGTGAGTTTGGCCTCCCAACCATGACCAACTGTCATCTTGGGTACTCCACAGGTGGACAATCTTCACAAGGTAGCCTCAGCTCAGACTTTGGCCGTGAGGGAACTAATACTAAGGTATATAAGTTTCCAGACAAGCCCTACCCAATCTTCGGGTATTGTGGTTGTACGGTAAAATTTGAATGGTATCGCATCCAGACAACCATCAGTTTTATAAAGGGGCTAAGGCTCATGCCTCAACATTTTCATCACCAAACTCATCTGGTGTTTGGAAACACATGTCAAAACAGCTCAATAGAATGATCCATCATTCTAAGGTTTTCATAACCATTTTCACCAAGTATTCCCATCTAAAGTTGATCAAGTTTTATGCTTAGCACTAGCATCTACAAGTGGGCGTAAGCACTAATGAGGGGTGGTAAACAAGTGAAGTTTCAACTAAGTACTACCTCATACCTTAGGATGACATCAAGATTATCTAGCTTAGGCCAAATTTTATGGTCTTTATGCAACCTTCAGTTATCTTTCTAGTATCTACAAGTTACTTCAGTACATTCTAAGGAAGTAGCTTTGATAAAGAAAATAAAGTAGAAAGCTTGCAAATAAAACTAGGATTGGGTTATCAAGTGGGTATGCTCACATATGCTTAAGGAATATGGTTGGCATGGTAAGAAGCAACATTAGCTTGCACTGTATCAGTATAAGCTTGCTAAATTGCAAGTGTTAGCTTGCCTTGTGCAGAGCAGTGGTTGAAGTTCTCCTCGGCTTCTTCTTCGTAGTATCCTCCTTCCTCCTCGTATCCTTGGTCAGTACTAGCGTCTATAAATAAATACGAGGTACACAATCACAAAACAATACTTAACTACTTGCAATCATCACACAAAAGGGTCCTATAGATGAACTAGCATCATCACTAACATTACAAGATTAAAGCTTGGTTTAATTCCTTTTATTTTTAGAAAAGTAATTTCTACTCATTAAAAAACTACTTAAGATTTAATATTCTCCAAACCAAACATGGGATCATGTTGACACATGTCATCACCACATATTTTAGTCCATGGGAATGTGATTTAAAGTGGTGTCACAATTTAATAAGGTTTTACCCTTTCATTTTAATTAAATAAAGTGACTAGAAATGCCTATGTGGCATTCTTTTATTACTTGGTCATTATTTATGTAAGTAAACCTATATATTTTTATATATTCTGAAAGGTATGGTTAAATGTGATTTTTGAGAGTTGGAATCAGCTCAAAAGCTATCATGGTTTAAATTTGAAAAATGTTTGAATGCAGAAAAGCTTCTGCCTTGTTATTTTTACCAAATGATTTAAATCCAACGGGCTTGGATTCAGCATTTCAAGACCTTTCTAACAAAATTGGTTTCATTCAATTTGGTTGACTTAATCGATCTGGGTTGATTTTTGAATCTAGGTGCAGAAGTGTGTTTGAAATAAAATAAAAAAGGTTAAATTCAAACGACTGGGCTGCGTGGGAAACGATACTGGGCCGGCCTGCTAAGCACAGCGCTAATGCGGGCTGGTTAAGTTGTTGTCCCCACGCGTCAGTGAGACGAGGGGGTGCGAAGCGGTATGGGGCAATGTGAGCCGTGGGATCTTGTTCTAATCTAACGGTTGAGGGTCGTCGTCCACGCCGGGCAACGCCGGCGAGACTGAAACCTAACGCGGCAGGTGGGGCTCAGGCGAGGGTCGGCGAGGCAGGCGAACGACGAAGTCGACAACGGCGAACCTCCTGGTACCGGCAGCTTCTCCTGGGGCGGCTCCAATCGCTGGCCCCCTTCTTCTCTAGCAGCGGCAGGCTCCGGTGAAATTTCGGCGAAGTGCTGCTCGCCTTGCTTTGGGACTGAGGCGGGATGGTTCTGGGTGAGAGGGGAGTGAGATGGTGTGCTCAATTCGGCTGGGGGTGGCTTCTATTTATAGCGGCGAGAGGGAACCGACGGGCGCAAGCTGGGCTCGTCATGGTCGACGGCACAGAAGGCTATCGGCGTGGGCGACGGTAGGGGGCGGTGCGGTGCTCCCTGGCGATGCTTAACGACATGGTGGCGAGACGTGGGGCGGTGCGGTTTGGTCGGAACGCGCGGTGCTCTGCGCGTGCCCGACGGAAGTTTTCATGGTGCACAACATGCGTAGTCCGTGCCGCGGCGAACGAGCATGTCTGCAGGGTTGCTGGGACGGTGGTGATCACGTATGCACGCGGCAAGGGCGGCGCGCGGTCTATGGGCGTCGGTCGAACGTGGCGCACGGGGCGTGCTCTCGGCATGGTTGCTGGCGAGCTGGGCACGGTCTGGGCGTGTGGTCCAGGGGCTGACAACGTTCGAGCGCTGGACAGGGAGTGGCGGTGGGGTGTTGGCTTGCTCCCAGACATGTTGGCTAGGCTTGTTTCCTCTCCTAGCTCGCTGTCGACATGTGGGTGGCAAGGGTGCACTCGGCCTGCTCACCATTGATGGTATTGCCAAGCTTACAGTGATGCTAGATGTTTGCAAATGAGCTAGATGATCTACTAAAGCCTAGTTGCAACCATAGAGGGAACAAGTTAGGCTCCAATCACTGTTCACAATAGTGTTTGGATTTTGGAAGATTTGTATCTGCAAGGTGTTTGATGAAATGGCCGCAAGAATTCAAGTTTTGAATTTTGAAAAGATTTTTGGTGGGTGTGCTAGGTTGGTGCTGGTGAGTCTGCAGATGCTTGGGTTTTGAAAGTTGAGCTTGTTTGAGTGGTTTTTGAAAAAGTGGGATCTTCCCATATGATAAAGATTCAATTTTGAACTGTCCTTTAAACTATGCATTTGAAAGTTTCTGGATGATCACAAAGTGGGCCTTGATACTTTGTTATGAGTACAATCAAGGGGTGCAAAGATCCAAACAAGTTTCTGTTAAGTTCTAAAAGTTTGGGACAGCCAAAGTAGGCATGGGAGTTAAATTGGTCAAAATGACCATTCACTCATTTTGTTTGTTTTTGATTTATTTGTCTTTGGGAAAAGTTTGGGAATTGTTTAGATGATGTTTATTTCTCCTAAGAATCCTTTTGCAAGCCAAGAAACACATAAACAAGGCAATTCAAAAGAATGCAAAATGAAATGCATACTCACATGCATGCTTTCATATTTCTATTTAGAAAAGTTTTTGTTAACCCTAATTTTGATGATTAGAGTTTAATGATCCAATTTTAGTATTTTTGGGATGTTACAGTTAATTCTTCTTAAGCAGATAAAATTACTAGAGTCTACTTTAGAAATCATTACTAGAAACACATATTTTAGATAGATGAAGATAAAAACATTTTATATGGCACATAGAGAAAAAAGGAGCCTGTAACATCCCAAAAATATTGATCATGCTTATCAAATTCTAATAACTAAAATTAGGGTTAACAAAAAATTTGATTAAATAAAAACCAAATGAATGCATGTGTGTATGTGATGATTGAATGAATGCATGTTTGGACTTGAGTGATTAACCTAAATAGCAAGGGATGGATTAAACATGAAAATAACATCATCTAAAACTTTTCCAAGCAGAAACAAATCAAGGGAAAATCAAAAACAAATCAAATAAGGCAAATGGTCATTTTGCCAATCTTGCTCACTAGGCCACTTTGAGTGTTTCTAGTCCAAGATTTCAAACAGAAACTTTTCCATTTCTTTTCACCCCTTGCTAGACCAAGTAAAAGTGAATCAAAGCCCACCTTTCAAACTTACAGAAACATTTGGCAACCCCATTCAAATGACTTTTTAAAATTGAATCTTTAACATATGTGAAGATCACACCTTTTCAAAACCCAACTAAACCAGTGCCCCTTGACCAATCCAACTAACCAGAGACTCCCTAGTAAGTTCCTAGCAAGCCCACCAAGTTTGAATCCAAAATTCAAATTTGATTTCTTTCGGCCATTTCATCAAACACCTTGTGATCAGCAAACAACAAAACATCAAACACTATTAGTAGCAGTAATTTTGGCCAACCTTCTCCCCTCTCTAGCTCACTCTACACTCTCAGTAGATGATTAAACTAATCTAACTAGACTTAGCACCACTGTGAGCAAGCATAGCCATCAATTGTGACCATGCCGAGAGCACCATTGCCACCCCCATGTCGCCAGCAAGATTGAGGAAGCACTAGCCTCGCCAACCTTGTCTGGGACACTCTCCACCGTCCACCGCCACCCCCTTTCCCAGCCTCGAGCACTGCCAGCCCCTGGTACACACGGCAAGCTCATGCCAAACTTCTCTACGTGCGAGCCGAGAGCGCGCCAGTGCGCCGCACGTGACACCAGCCCACAGACCGCGCGCCGCCCTCACCGCTTGCGTACGTGATCGCCAGCACCCCAGCACCCCTCCAGGCAACCCCGTTCGCCGTCGCGTGGACCATGGACGCTGTGCACCATTAAACTTGCCGTCGGACCCGCCCAGAGCGCCGTGACGTTCCAACCGTTCCTCACCGCCCCACGCCGCACCATCAAGCCGTTGAGCTTCGCCAGGAGGCAACGCACTGCCCCGTATCGTCGCCCATGCCATTAGCACGCTGTGCCGACGACCACGAAGAGCTCACCCCGCGCCATTCGGTCCCCTCATCGCACTATAAAAGGATGCCACCCCCGTTCGATTTGAACACACCATCTCACTGCCCACCTCTCACTGATCACACCAACTCACCCCCGGAGCAAGGCGAGCACCAGATGGCCGGAATTTCACCGGAGTTCGCCGCTGCAGAGGAGGAGAGGCGCCATTGATTGGAGCTGCCCCAGGAGGAGCCACCGGTACCAGGAGAATCGCCATCGTCGACTTTGTCGTTTTCCCCCGTCGCCGACCATCGCCGGAGCCCCGGTGAGCCCCCACTGACCCCCACTAGTTGCGCTAGGGTTCTGCCTCGCCGCGTCCTGTTCAGGCATGGACGATGAACCACAGTCGTAGGATTAGAACTAGATCGCACGACCTAGATCGCCCCGTACCCCTTTGCCACTCGCTGTCTCACTAACGAGTGGGGTCGCTCACTTAACCAGCCCGCGCGCGTTGTGCATAGTGGGTCGACCCAGTTAAACCTCCCGCGCAACCCATTAATTCAAATTTAGATTTATTCTTTTAAGTTTCAAACCCAGTTCTGTAAATAGATTCAAAATCAACCCAGCTTTATTCACTAAACCAAAATGCATGAAACCAATTTTGTTAGAAAGGTACTGGAGTTCTTAATCCAAGCCCGTTGGATTCAAACCATTTAGATTTGTAGATCACCCATAGTAAAAATAACAAGGCAGAAGCTTTTCTGCATTCAAGTATTTTTCAAAATTCAACCATGAAAGCTTTTGTGTTGATTCCAACTCTCAAAAATCACATTTAGCCATACCTTTCATAATATATAAAAATATATAGGTTTACTTACATAAATGATGATCAAGTAATAAAAGAATGCCTCATAGGCCCTTCTAGTCACTTTAATTAATTAATATAATAATGTCAAACCTTGTTAAATTGTGACACCACTTTAAATCACATTCCCATGTACTGAAATATGTGGTGATGACATGTGTCAACATGATCCCATGTTTGAGTTGGAGAATATTAAATCTTCAGTAGTTTTTAAATGAGTAGAAATTACTTTTCTAAATTGAAATAAATAAGACAAGTGCTTTCATCTTTGTGATAATAGTGATGATGCTAGATCATCTAGTGTGAACCTTGGTGTGTTAAATATAGTAGTTAAGAATTGTGTGGTGATTGTGTACCTCGTATTTATTAATAGACGATAGTACCGACCAAGGATACGAGGAGGAAGGAGGATACTACGAGGAATAAGCCGAGGCGAACTATTGACTTGGCAAGCTATTGACTGAGCAAGCTTATTCTTGCAATTATGCAAGCTAACCCTTGCAAGCTTACACCACTTGATACACAATTCTAGTTTTACATGCAAGTTTAAGTATGTTTTTTCTTCATCAAAGCTTTTTCTTAGAGTTTACTTAGTGATTTGTAGATTTTAGAAGGATATTTGAAGGTAGCATAAAGAGCATAAAACTTGGCCTAAGTTAGATAACCTTGATGTCACCCTAAGGCATGAGACTGAATTTAGCTAGTTCACACTTGTTTACCACCCCTCATTAGTATTTACCCCCACTTGTAGGTGCTAGTGCTAAGCATGATCAGCTTTAGATGGGAATACTTGGTGAAAATGGTTATGAAAACCTTAGAATGATGAGTCATTCTACTGAAATGTTTTGACCCGTGTTATTGAACACCAAATGATTTTGATGATGAAAATGTTAAGGCATGAGACTTAGCCCGTTACAAAACTGATGGTTGTCTGGATGCGATACCATTCCAATTTTACCGTACAACCACAATACCCGCAATTTGGGTAGGGCTTGACTAGAAATTTATACACCTTAGTATGGGTTCCCTTGCGGCCAAGGTTTGAGCTGAGGCTACCTTGTGAAGATTGTCCACCTGTGTAGTACCCAAGATGACAGTTGGTCATGGTTGGGAGGCCAAACTCACAGGAGAGGTGCCTATACTAGGGTGTTTAATGGAAAGGTTAGGATTGATTATCCGCATACTGAGTATGGTGAATTCAGGATTGTTCCTGACGGATGTATCGAATGTTGTGGTGAAAGTGTACAATCTCTGCAAAGTGTCAAACTATTCGAATAGCCGTGTCCGCGGTTATGGACAGTTGGAGTGGCCATACTGTTTCATCGTCAGATGTTTTCAAAATGACTTGTGAAATGAATTATGACTTTGACTTGACCACAACAGAGTGTGAAATGAAATTCAAGTTTTCCCCTTAGGCATTATAAAACTTTCAACTAGCTTTCTTTGCTTCTGAACTTAGTTAAGGTAAACCTCGTTTTTTGAAAAATAACCCTAGAGCTTAGTACTTCCTATTCCAAAACCACTTCACTTGTTAGTATTAGTTTGCGAGTACCTAAAGAGTACTCATGGCTTTGTCCCAGGCTATTCCCGTGGCTAGACTATGAAGAGGAGTATAAGGAAGATGGACCGCAGGAAGGTTACGACAACTAGGATCATCTCCCATCGTCAGCATTGCCTGTGACCATAAATATGGAGCTTCACCCATGCTATTGTTATCTTTACGTTATTCCGCTGCTTGAATTGTATTAAGACTGGATCATGAGATCCTTATTTGTGTAAGACCTTATGTATGGTTTGTAATGGATGATGTACTGTGATATCCAATCTGTTATGTCTCGCAAAAATGGTAATCCTAGGATTGCGATGTATGGCATAACAGGCATCTGGGATTAAAAATCCGGGTGTTGACAAGTTGGTATCAGAGCCATCCTGACCATAGGAGACCCTAGTTTAGAATGGACGTTCGAATGAAAAACTTAGTTTCAAAATCAAGGAAGTGAGTATTTACGAAAACTTATTCTCATTCTTATCACTTAGACTCTTTCATGAAAATTCATGTTCCTCAAAGATTCTTGCAAAATTACATAAAATTTGACACACTTGATCACTCTACTAATTTACTCATCCTATATTCTTATAGATGGACGTGAAGTACAACAAGTTTTATCAGTTAGGAAATGGAGGAGACCTCATCTTTGAGCGTGACTTGGACCAGCTAGCAGAAATGTTGGAGCGTCCGCACCCCGAGTTCTTCAGAGCTCAGCTCAATGATCAGGAAGGAGAGGATTTGTAGTGGTTAGTTGTTGCAAGTCTTCGAGGAAAGATTGAACCCCCCACCACAGAGGGAATGCAGTTCACCTTGAGAGAGAACAACTAGCTCGATGGACTTGCCAGAGCCATGCAGGAATCGCTTGCCCGTCTGTGTGGGGAGAGTATCAATCAGATCAAGGGTACCCGTTTTGAGTTATACCCAAGGCGTGATGTTATGGGACAGCCATTGGAGGCCCCATATCACCATGAGATAAAGACTCAATTGGACCACCTAAGCTTCATGATGTATGACCGTCAGAAAGAGTTGGACAATGCCCGCTCCTACGACAACCACAAGTACGCCATCACCGCCAAGAAGGATCAGACTATTGCCATGCTAGCAAAGGATCGCTAGTCTCTTTGCCGTCAGCTCGACAATAAGAAGCGCATCATTGACCTTCTTCACCACCGGATCACGGATTTGGAGGAGACCATCCACGAGAGAGACATGAGTTGGAGGAGAGGGAGAATAAAGGGGAAAACCTGTGGGCCCCCATGTGTGGTTTTGGTAATTAATTACAATCTTTATGGACTAATGTGTGTATTAAGTTATACTTGTAGGATTTGTCCATTGACATCGCCTGGAGAATGTGTTGGCTTCAAGGTCGATGAAATGAGAAGAAGATGTGATGTGCAAGCTCAAAATGCGCCATCTATAGAAGATATCATGTTTGATGCTTGCCATCCCCGGCGATCATGGATCGATGATGAGAAATCAAGAAAGGCGTTCCATCTTGAGAAGGTCAAGTTCGAGTACATCGAGCTCAAGTGGAACGCTCAAGGCAAAGGTATAGTCTTGATAGGTTTTCCCTTTTGCCGGTCTCATGTTGTGTGTGGGATACCGGGTTTAGGATAGATAACCGTACTATCAAGAGGGGCTCTCGAATGAGTAACTCAGTCGCATCGTTCGGAGAGAGCTCAATCCTTTGCATATTTGCATCATCATATTTGGTTGTTATTTGGTATTATCCATGTGAGGATATAGAGCTTGTGGTAATCTCCATAACAAGCTCTTGTTCATCAAAATGGGATCGTCCGTTTGTATCTTGTTGCGATTTTGATCTTGGCGGCTTTTCGGTTTCTCACCAAGTGAGGTATCTCACATTATTATACATGATACATTCTCACTTGGTGATAACCAATATTTTCACCTCTTATAGGGTAGCTCATGTCGTCCTCTTTCCAACGCAATTGGAATCGGGTCGATCGGAGTTACCAATCAAAAGTTATAGCGGTTTGAATTTTCCTAGGTACCAAAATGCGGCAGTACCGCATTTTAGTACCTAGCGTGGCAGTAGGTTTTTACAAGTTGCCAAAAGCCACTGTCGGGCTAGGTACCAAAAAGCGGTAGTATCACATTTTAGTACCTAGCGCGGCAGAAGGTTTTTGACTTTGTCATTTGGATCTATCCTTCCTTTCTAGACTATGATGTTTCTTTGCATGATCTTGAAGAGGTTGTTGTCCTCTTCGAAACGAGCCCAAGATCATCGAAATCAGAGTCCGAATGCAAAAGTTATGGTTGTTTTCGTTCTATGTTAACCGGTAGTACCGGACCAGGATCCGGTAGTACCGGGGTCCGGTAGTATCGCATTTTGGTACCGGGGAGCACAGAGAAAAATGCGTCTGGCGCCCCAGGAATCCTAGGGAATGTCCGGTAGTGCCGGGAAAGTCCGGTAGTACCGGGAAAAAGTCCGGTAGTACCGGGAAAAAGTCCGGTAGTACCGGGAATCGCGTTTTTGGGCTGCAACGGTTGAATTTTGGAGGGACCTATATAAGGGGCCTTCTTCCCCAATGGTTCCAAAACCATTCTTGTAAGTTTTCCCCTCCATTGTTGACCTTCTTAAGGTTGCCTTCTCTCAATCCCTCCTATGATTCTTGCATATTCTTGAGGGATTTGAAAGAGGAGATCTAGATCTACAATCCCACCAATCAACTCTCCTCTAAGTGAGGGGAACATATTGGGATCTAGATCTTGGAGTCTTTTGTGGATTTCCTCCATTGTTCTTCCTCTCTTATTCCCCCATAAGCTTTTGTAGCTTTGGTGGAATTTTGGAGAGAAGGATTTGAACACCTTTGTGGTGTTCTTCCCATTTGCATTCGGTGCATCGGTTTGAGTTCTCTCCGGAGGATTTGGTGAGTGAAAGTTGAGAAGCTTTTTACTCTTGGGTTCTTGGAACCCTAGACGGTTTGTTGTGTTGCAGGTTGAGGCCTTGGTGGCATTTGTTGGGAGCTTCCAATTAAGTTGTGGAGAAGTGCCCCAACCTTGTGGCCTTTGTGGCGTTTGTTGGGAGCCTCCAATTAAGTTGTGGAGAAGTGCGCCAACCTTGTGAGAGGTTCCAGTTGCCACCGACAAGTGCACCGATAGTGGAAGCGTGGATCGATCCCGTTAGGGTGAGATTCACTAGAGAATAAGGGGGGCCTTTTGTGGCTTAGGTGGTTAGATGCCACCCCCTCTCCAAACGAGACGTACTCCATGTTGGGAGGAACTCGGTAAAATATTGTCGTCCCCGCGTGCCTCTGTTATCTCTATACCCAAGCTCTTACTTATGCACTTTACTTTGTGATAGCCTTCGTGCTTGAAGTATATATCTTGCTATCACATAGTTGTTTGTCTTGCTTAGCATAAGTTGTTGGTGCACATAGGTGAACCTTAGTTGTTCTAGGTTGTGCTTAACAAAGTAAACACTAGTTTTATTCCGCCTTTGTTGAGCCACTCTAGGAAAAGTTTTAATCGCCTATTCACCCCCCTCTAGGCGACATCTGTATCCTCTCAACCTTTGTGGAGACCCCTACTCCTATCTCAGTGACGATGATGACTTTCTAGAGTATCAGGCCATGGACTTCTTCACCGATGAGGATGACTTCGCCTTCATTGACGATGATGATGATGAGGATGATGAGGACACTGACTCCGAGGAGTAGTAGCACTTGAGCACTAGCGTTAGTGAGTTGTATTCGGTCCCACTGTATCGTAGTTTCTCAGAATGGTTCTTAAAACCATTTGTTTTTCCTTGTTGTGGTGTGTGTTTGTATCGTGTGCTATGAATGAATGAATGAAAAGCAAGTTGCTAGAAAAATCTTAGTCAAGCTTCAAAAACGTTTCCAAATCAAAACCCTGAACCTTAGAAATTTCCCTCTTTTCTCATGATCTACCTCAATCTTCAGATGCCTCGTGGAGGAAGCAGTTCATCCCTGTACCCGACGTTGCAAATCTAGCAAATGTTGCTTTCTGACCACGAAGCTAAAAGAGCAGGACGTCAAGCCAAATTAGCCACCCTTCAACACATCACTCAGATGGCCAACAACAATCAAGGCCATGGAAATCAGGACAACCATGGATCTAAGCTCAAGAATTTCCAGAACACCAATCCACTTGTTTTCACTAAGTCAGAAGAGCCCCTAGATGTAGATGATTGGTTGCAAACCATGGTAAACAACCTGAAAGTTGCAGGAGTGGAAGCTAAAGAGAAAGTATTGTTTGCCACCCACTACCTAGCCGGAGATGCAAGAGCATGGTGGAACAGCGTTCGCGCAATGACAGGAGGTCAGATGGTAACTTGGGAGGAATTCAAAGTCAAGTTCAGTAGAATCCATGTGCCACCGAGTTTGATCAAGAGGATGAGAGATGAATTCAGGGAAGTAAAGCAAGGAAGGATGACCGTAGTGGAATACCGTGACAAATTCTTGTCATTGGCTAGGTATGCACCGGATGAGATAGACACTGAAGCTAAGAAGAAAGAGAGATTCCTGAATGGTCTGCACGATGAAATGCAGACAGTGCTAGTCAATATCCCCTTTGTTGATATTGAAGCCTTAGTGGATTCCGCCATTTAGATGGAAGGAAATATCAACCAAGATAATGAGAACCGTAAGCATCACATGATGCATCAACCAGGAACCCATCATACCCCAAAGTATCGCCCCAACCCATCTCCAGATTTTCCCCAAGAACCAACAGACCCCCGATGAACCGTCCAACCTATCCCAACCGTGGAAACCCAAGGCCCGGAGGAAATCAGAACAACCCTGGCAACCCAAGAAGTTTCAACCATGCACCGCCCAAGTTCAACAACAACAATGCCGCCACCAACCCCAACACTGCCCCAAGGACTGGAAGAAATGATGTGCCTGTTGCAGTAAAGGACAAGTCTCAGGTGACTTGTTATGAATGTGGAACCAAAGGTCACTATTCCAATCAGTGCCCCAAGAAGATTGCCTCAGCCCCCAATGCAAATGCCCTAGCCCAGCAACAGCGTCGTGTTCATCCCGGAAGAAGGTTTGCCCCAGGGAACTCGCTCAACCACAACAGCCGTCTCTTTCTCATGCATGCTGAAAAAGCCCAAGAAGCGCCAGATGTCGTGTTGGGTATGTTTTCTGTTAACTCAGTACTTGCAAGAGTGTTGTTTGATTCTGGAGCATCGCACTCATTTGTTACTGAAGAATTTGCATGTACTAGTAAGATTCAACCAACCAAATTGAAGCATGTTATGATAGTTCAAATACCTGGTTCAACCACCAAAGCTAGACAAATTTGCAAAGTCATACCGATCCGAATCCATGGCATAGATTTTATGCTAATTTAATAGTACTTGGAACTAAAGGTTTGGAAGTAGTACTAGGAATGGATTGGATGTCCAAACATAAAGGATTAATCGACTGTGCCAAGAAAGCCATAACAATAAGCAGTACATCCGGAATATCAGTCGAGCATGTATCTGAAACCTTGCCCCGTCAATTCAAGTGCAACAAGAGTATAGCCCAACCAACCATTGACCAAGTTTGGATAGTCTATGAATACCCCGATGTATTTCCAGATGTTTTGCCCGGTATGCCCCCAGATCGGGATATCAAGTTTATCATTGAAATAATCCCTGGAACCGGACTCATAGTCCAGATACCATATAGTATGAACCCATCGGAACTAGTGGAACTGAAGAAGCAACTGGATGCTATGCTGGAAATTGGATTGATTCAACCAAGTGCGTCGCCATGGAGAACACCTATTTTGTTTAAGGACAAGAAAGATGGAGGTAACCGTTTATGTACGGATTATCGGAAGTTGAATGATGTCACCGTCAAGAACAAGTACCCGTTGCCAAAGATAGAAGACCTATTTGACCAGTTGACTGGTGCCAAAGTGTTTTCTAAGGTTGATCTTAGAACTGGCTATCATCAACTCAAGGTTCGCGCAGAGGATATTCCAAAGAATGCCTTTACCACCAGATATGGATTATATGAGTATATTGTCATGTCTTTTGGATTAACCAATGCCCCCGCTTATTTCATGAACCTCATGAATAAGATTTTTATGGACTTCCTGGATAAGTTTGTCGTTGTTTTCATCGATGACATTCTAATTTATTCCAAATCAGAAGAAGAACATGAGCTACACCTAAGAACCATCCTTGGAACTCTTAGGGAGCATCAGTTGTATGCGAAGTTTAACAAATGTGAATTCTGGTTACAGGAGGTAGGATTCCTCGGACACATTGTATCCGCTGGAGGAATTGCTATTGACCCTGCAAAAGTGAAGGATGTAGAAGATTGGCAAGCCCCAACCACCCAAACTCAAGTTCGTGCATTTCTCGGATTAGCGGGATACTACCGCAAGTTTGTAGAAGGATTCTCGAGTATCGCAAGACCCATGACCCAATTGCTGAAGAAGGACAATAAGTTTGAATGGACATACAAATGTGAAGCGAGTTTTCAAGAACTCAAGAGGAGATTGATTTCAGCCCCCATCTTGATCATGTCGGATATCACGAAGCCCTTTGATGTGTATTGTGATGCATCCAAGATCGGTCTCGGATGTGTGCTGATGCAAGAGGGCAAAGTAATATCTTATCTATCCCGACAACTGAAGAAGCATGAACAGAACTATCCCACCCATGACCTTGAACTAGCAGCCGTAGTTCTAGCCCTGAAGGCATGGAGGCATTATCTTATGGGAAACTGTTTTGAGATTTATTCGGATCACAAGAGCCTGAAGTATATATTCACTCAGAAGGAGCTGAATATGAGGCAGAGAAGATGGATTGAGCTAATCAAGGACTATGATATGGACATTCACTACCACCCTGGTAAAGCCAATGTGGTAGCAGATTGCCGTGCCGCTTGAACTCCATGATTCTAAAGGAGCAACCAAGTTTGCAGAAAGAGATGGAAGATTTTAGAATGGAATTAGTAAGTGAAGGATTTTTGTCTAGCATAGAACTTCAACCCACTTTGATCAGTCAGATCAAGGAGGCTCAGAAAGGAAATGCTAGTATCGACGGAATCAAACGTCGTATCGATACAGGCAAAGTACCCGGATTCACCGAGGATGAAGAAGGAGTTCTGTCGTACAAATGATGTCTCTGTGTACTAGCAGATTTGGAGTTGAAAGAAGTTATTTTGAAGGAGGCCCATGATACTCTTTATTCTATCCACCCCGGAGGAACAAAGATGTATCAGGATCTCAAGGAGAAATTTTTGTGGCATAAGATGAAGAGAGAAATCGGAAGCTATATCGCCAAGTGTGATGTTTGTCAGAGAGTTAAGGTGGGACATCAAAGACCCGCAGGATTTTTGCAACCATTGCAGATTACGGAATGGAAATGGGATTCAGTTGGAATGGACTTTATCACCGGATTGCCTACTTCTAGTAGGGGAAATGACTCTATTTGGGTCATAGTTGACAGGTTGTCCAAAGTAGCCCATTTCTTACCAGTCAAGACCACTTGCCAGAGTTCGAAGCTAGCAGAGTTGTACATCGCTAGAATCGTCAGTTTGCACGGAGTCCCCAAGAACATCGTATTAGATCGAGGAACTCAGTTTACCTCGAGATTCTGGAGGAAAGTCCAAGAAGGTTTAGGAACCCGACTAGATTTCAGCACAGCATATCACCCTTAGACTGATGGACAAACGAATCGAGTAAATCAAATACTCGAAGATATGTTGAGAGCATGTGTGCTATAGTATGGATCTAAATGGGAAGACTGTCTACCATTCGCAGAATTTTCTTACAACAACAGTTATCAAGCTAGTTTGCAAATGGCCCCATATGAGTTCATGTATGGAAGGAAGTGTCGTACCCCTTTGAAATGGTCGGAAGTAGGAGAGAGTCAGATTTTTGGACCCGACATCCTACGAGAAGCAGAAGAGAAAGTTCACAAGATTCGTGAGCACCTCAAGACCACCCAATCCAGACAGAAGAGTTATGCCGACAAGAGACGTCGAGACCTCGCTTTCAATATCAGAGATTTTGTGTATCTCAAAGTGTCGCCTTTGAAGGGAATGCATCATTTCCAACTCAAAGGAAAGTTAGCCCCTAGATATATCGGACCCTTCAAGATTCTGAATCATCGAGGAGAAGTATCATATCAATTGGAACTGCCGAAAGAAATGTCAGCAATGCACAATGTGTTTCATATATTGTTACTTCGCAAATGCCTTGAAGTTCCGGAGAAGACTGAAGTTTTCAAAAACATTGATCACCACACCATAGAGATCAACGATGACCTGACGTATCCCGAAGTACTCATTCGTATTTTGGAGGAAGATATTAGGACCACCAGAACCCAAAGCATCAAGTTTCTCAAGATTCAGTGGAGCAACCACACTGAAGAAGAAGCTACCTGGGAGCGAGAAGATCACATCAAGACGGAGTTTCCCGATCTCTTTAAATCCTAGGTAATCTTTTTTCTTGTTTCTCAAATCTGGGGACGAGATTTTTTTTAAGGAGGGAAGGTTTGTAACATCCCAAAAATATTGATCATGCTTATCAAATTCTAATCACTAAAATTAGGGTTACCAAAAACTTTGATTAAATAAAAACCAAATGAATGCATGTGTGTATGTGATGATTGAATTAATGCATGTTTGCACTTGAGTGATTAACCTAAATAGAAAGGGATGGATTAAACATGAAAATAAGATCATCTAAAACTTTTCCAAGCAGAAACAAAATCAAGAGAAAATCAAAAACAAATCAAATAAGGCAAATGGTCATTTTTGCCAATCTTGCTCACGAGGCCACTTTGAGTGTTTCTAGTCCAAGATTTCAAACAGAAACTTTTCCATTTCTTTTCACCCCTTGCTAGACCAAGTAAAAGTGAATCAAAGCCCACCTTTCAAACTTATAGAAACATTTGGCAACCCCATTCAAATGACATTTTAAAATTTAATCTTTAACATATGTGAAGATCACACCTTTTCAAAACCCAACTAAACCAGTGCCCCTTGACCAATCCAACTAACCAGAGACTCCCTAGTATGTGCCTATCAAGCCCACCAAGTTTGAATCCAAAATTTAAATTTGAATTTCTTTCGGCCATTTCATCAAACACCTTGTGACCAGCAAACAACAAAACATCAAACACTATTAGTAGCAGTAATTTTGGCCAACCTTGTACCCTCTCTAGCTCACTCTACACTCTCAGTAGATGATCAAACTAATCTAACTAGCCTTAGCACCACTGTGAGCAAGCATAGCCATCAATGGTGACCATGCCGAGAGCACCATTGTCACCCCCATATCGCCAGCAAGCTAGAGGAAGCACTAGCCTCGCCAACCTTGTCTGGGACACTCTCCACCGTCCACCGCCACCCCCTGTCCCACACGGCAACCTCGAGCACTGCCAGCCCCTGGACCACACGACAATCTCATGACAAACTTCTCTACGTGCGAGCCAAGAGCGCGCTAGTGTGCTGCACGCGACAGCAGCCCACAGACCATCCGCCGCCCTTGCCGCTTGCGTACGTGATCGCCACCACCCCAGCACCCCGCCAGACAACCCTGTTCGCTGCCGCGCAGACCATGGACGATGTGCGCCATTAAACTTGCCGTCAGACCCGCCCAGGATGCCGTGACGTTCCGACCGTTCCTCACCGCCCCACGCCACGCCATCAAGCCGTTGAGCTTCGCCAGGAGGCAATGCAATGCCCCCTATCGTCGCCCATGCCATTAGCACATTGTGCCAACGACCACGACAAGCTCAGCTCGCGGCATTCGGTCCCCTCGTCGCACTATAAAAGGAGGCCACCACCGTTCGATTTGAACACACCATCTCACTCCCCACCTCTCACTGATCACACCAACTCACCCCCGGAGAAAGGTGAGCACCAGGTGGCCTGAATTTCACCGGAGTTCGCCGCTGCAGAGGAGGAGAGGCATCGTCGATTGGAGCCGCCCCAGGAGGAGCCACCGGTACCAGGAGAATCACCATCGTTCGCCCCCGTCGTCGACCATCGCCAGAGCCCCAGTGAGCCCCCACTGACCCCCACTGGCCGCGCTAGGGTTCTGCCTCTCCGCGTCCTATTCAGGTGTGGACGATGAACCACAGCCATAGGATTATAACTAGATCGCACGGCCTAGATCGCCCCGTACCCCTTCTCCACTTGCTGTCTCACTGACGAGTGGGGTCGCTCACTTAACCAGCCCGCGCACGCTGTGCATAGTGGGCCGGCCCATTTAAACCTCCCGCGCGACCCATTAATTCAAATTTAGATTTATTCTTTTAAGTTTAAAACCTAGTTCTGTACCTAGATTCAAAAATCAACCCAGTTCGATTCACTAAACCAAAATGCATGAAACCAATTTTGTTAGAAAGGTACTGGAGTGCTTAATCCAAGCCCGTTGGAGTCAAACCATTTAGATTTGTAGATCACCCATAGTAAAAATAACAAGGCAGAAGCTTTTCTGTATTCAAACATTTTTCAAAATTCAATCATGAAAGCTTTTGAGTTGATTCCAACTCAAAAAAATCACATTTAATTAAAATAATAATGATAAAGTAATAAAAGAATGCCTCATGGGCTATTCTAGTCACTTTAATTAATTAAAATAATAATATTAAATCTTATTAAATTGTGACACCACTTTAAATCACATTCTCATGTACTGAAATATGTGGTGATGACATGTGTCAACATGATCCCATGATTGAGTTGGAGAACATTAAATCTTAAGTAGTTTTTCAATGAGTAGAAATTAATTTTCTAAAATGAAATAAATAAAACAAGTGCTTTAATCTTTGTGATAATATTGATGATGCTAGATCATCTAGTGTGAACCTTGGTGTGTTAAATAGAGTAGTTAAGAATTGTGTGGTTATTGTGTACCTCGTATTTATTTATAGACGATAGTACCGACCAAGGATACGAGGAGGAAGGAGGATACTACGAAGAAGAAGCCGAGGAGAACTTCAACCACTACTCTACACAAGGCAAGCCTAATACCACAAGTTGACTTGGCAAGCTATTGACTGAGCAAGCTTATACTTGCAATTATGCAAGCTAACCCTTGCAAGCTTACACCACTTGATACCTAATCCTAGTTTTACTTGCAATTTTAAGTATGTTATTTCTTCATCAAAGCTTTTTCTTTGAGTTTACTTAGTGATTTGTAGATTTTATAAGGATATTTGAAGGTAGCATAAAGAGCATAAAACTTGTCCTAAGTTAGATAAAGTTGATGTCACCCTAAGGCATGAGATTGAACTTAGCTAATTCACACTTGTTTACCACCCCTCATTAGTATTTACACCCACTTGTAGATATGCTAGTGCTAAGCATAAAATTTGATCAACTTTAGATGGGAATACTTGGTGAAAATGGTTATGAAAACCTTAGAATGATGAGTCATTCTACTAATTTTTTTTGACCTATGCTCTTGAACACCAAATGATTTTGATGATAAAATGTTAAGGCATGAGCCTTAGCCCGTTACAAAACTGATGGTTGTCTGGATGCGATACCATTCCAATTTTACCATACAATCATAATACCCGAAATTTGGGTAGGGCTTGACTAAAAATTTATATACCTTAGTATGGGTTCCCTTGCGGCCAAGGTTTGAGCTGAGGCTACCTTGTGAAGATTGTCCACCTGTGTAGTACCCAAGATGACAGTTGGTCATGGTTGGGAGGCCAAACTCATAGGAGAGGTGCCTATACTAGGGCGTGTAATGGAAAGATTAGGATTGATTATCCGCATACTGAGTATGGTGAATTCAGGATTGTTCCTGATGGATGTATCGAATGTTATGGTGAAAGTGTACAGTCTCTACAGAGTGTAAAACTATTCGAATAGTCGCGTCCGCGGTTATGGACAGTTGGAGTGGCCATACTGTTCCGTCGTCAGATGTTTTCAAAATGACTTGTGAAATGAATTATGACTTTGACTTGACCACAACAGAGTGTGACATGAAATTCAAGTTTTCCCCTTAGGCGTTATAAAACTTTCAACTAGATTTCTTTGCTTCTGAACTTAGTTAAGGTAAACCTGGCTTTTTGCAAAATAACCCTAGAGCTTAGTACTTCCTATTCCAAAACCACTTCACTTGTTAGTATTAGTTTACGAGTACTTAAAGAGTACTCATGGATTTGTCCCAGGCTATTCCCGTGGCTAGACTATGAAGAGGAGTATCAGGAAGATGGACCGCAGGAAGGTTACGACAACTAGGATCATCTCCCATCGTCAGCATTGCCTATGACCATGAAGATGGAGCTTTGCCCACGCTATTGTTATCTTTACATTATTCCGCTGCTTGAATTGTATTAAGACTGGATCATGAGATCCTTATTTGTGTATGACCTTATGTATGGTTTGTAATGGATTATGTACTGTGATATACAATGTGTTATGTCTCGCAAAAATGGTAATCCTGGGATTGCGATGTATGGCATAACAGGCATCTGGGATTAAAAATCTAGGTGTTGACAGAGCCCCACGCCGTCCTCCTCCTGGCGACACGGGGGAAACCATAAAATCGTTGCAACCACCATCCCCCCTCTCCCCCACCTCCCGTCCCGATCTCGCCACCACCGGAGGAGGATGTCGGGCTATGCTTGTGTATCAGACGTCGGTGGGGCTGTCTTGGCAAAACTTGTTGAGTTGGATCAGGGGTGGTGATCCTTCTTCTTGGCCATGGTGTCCTTCACGGATTCTAGGGTGCCCGATGGTGCCCTAACCATCACTCAACGACGCATGGAGACGCGAAGGGCGTGGAGAGGGTCTTGAAACTGACAGGGCGGTGCACCCATGGACCTTTGGCCAAGATGGGCAATGTAGGTGACCTACGGTAGAGTGACAACTGGTTGTTGGTAGCAGTCAGATCTGGTAGGGAGTGTATGATCTTGGCTTTTTGTGTGGTTGGTCTGTGGCTATGCATGTGGTCTCGGCGCGGCATGGATGACATGGGGTGGAGGCGCTGACCACTGCCTATAGGTCTGGTTTGAATAAAGAAGGTAGGGTGGAGGCCCTAGTGGTATTCTTTTGCCCAGTTTACCGCTCTGCGTGCTATTAGTTGTCCTTTATCTATCTACAAATGAATTCCGGATTTCTACAATGGCGGTCTTCACGGTTTGGCGCTTAGCTCTCGTGGACCTCTGAATTGGATGAGATCCGGTCGTGTGTGTCCACAACTATCAGCCCATGGGGCTTCAAGAGGGCATGCCACAAAGCTCCTCTTTCTGTTGACATCATGGGACATGTGGACACCTATGATTTCTATGGTGTTGGTAGAGGCGAGGAATGTTAATATTTCTACTATTGGAAGACTAGAAGGTCTCAATGGCTCATTTTGATTTAGATACTGATAAGTGATGGTGGAGGCGGGGACTTGGATGGGATGAAGATGTTTCTTCACATCCTGCTATGCAGGCATGGCCACGAGATGATTTATGTTCGAACCACACAATTGATGCTTGTGAGCCTTGTGACTGGTGTTTTGCAGCTGCGACCTTGACAAGTGGGGCTCAAAGCACTGGAAAATTTTATTTTGGTGGTGCTCTGAATGTACCAAGTCTCGATATATAGGTTGAAACTTAGGTCTGGCCTTCAATGGTTGTACCTAGCAATGATGGAAGCCTCCTTACTTAAGGAATTATCTCGAGATCTCAGATTTTCTCCTAGGTGAAAAGATGATGATGATGCTTGTGCACTTTTACCTCATTGGATGCATTGCTTTTGCAGACCTTCCTTTATAGTCATGTGTTGTATTTGGTGTTTGTCTGAGTTCAGCTCCTGCAAGTGGTTGGTCATTTTTTTGTGGTCCTTTTTTCTTCTTTCTTTTTTGGTCTTGTGAATCCTTAACGTCTCAACTAGTTCTTCACATTATTTTTATGCAGAAACTGAGTGTAATTCGTATCTCATAGATATTAATATATTCCCTTTACAGAAAAACATTTTTTGTGAACTCTAGAAAAATGGGGCAATTTATTATCGTACGAACTCCTTCTAAGGCCCATAAATGACTAAATACGAAACTTGCTATATCATATTAGTATAACTAGTAAGTGTGTACTACAACGCACGCATAATTCTAGAATTTTGTGAAAAGATAGGCACCAAAATTACATGTTAAATATAATATAAACTGAAATTTCTAGGAATATAAACTAAAAAAATTGGTGCAGGCGAAAGCCCTGCAAAAACCGTGTTTATGTAAATACTACCACCATTGATAATGCTACCATCATCGATCAGACATGAAACAAGTGATCAACAGTTTCTCAGAAAAGACATGTTTCTTGTTCACCTGCACGTGTCTTTTTTCTTCCTTTTCAGAAGACAAAAGTTGTGTGGATTGTATTAATGAAGAAAAGAGAGGTATTTACATGGAGAACAAACCGGAAAAATCCACCAACGGGGAACAACCTGCCAATAATCAAGACCGGAAATCTTTGCCCGTAGTGATTTAGACGGTCAACTCAAATCTTAATCCTCGATGAGATGGTCGTGTCTCTAAACATAATATTCGAACCTAAATTAGATCCGTAGCACTCTCCATTTGATTTGAGAGTAGAAAGAAAGACATGAGCAACAGACAATAACAGATTGGTTTACAAAGTCTAAGACAGAAAGATCAATATACCACAACTTCTTTTTTCTCTCTTATTTGGTAGAGTGACTTGAATGAGCAATGGAGCATGCACACATTTTTCATGGAAAGAAACATCATTACAGATGAATCAAGGGAACCTTAACCATATAAAAAAAGTTGCCTCAAAATAAGAAGTTATACTTCAATATCCAGATGGTGATATTGATTCCTGTTGAACGTACAAATAGGAAAGAATGATCATTGCCCTTGGGATCGGTCGTCTACGTGTTTATATATGTGAGGAAAAACTCCTCACGTGGTATTATATAAGATTGGATACGTGTACAATTGGAGTACTACACCATATTGTATACGTATTATATTACACATCTAATACCCTCTTTTAATCTAGACATGAGGAAGGTTTAGATTACGCTTAAACTCATCTAGTTTTTTCTAACATAAAGTTTTTGTAAACGCATCAGCAATTTAATCCTTGCTAGATATAAACCTCACATCAAGTTGCTTACTAGCAACCCTTCCCCGAACAAAAAAGAAATTAATTTCAATATGCTTGGTTCTGGCATGAAATACTGGATTAGCAGACAGGTATGTGACACCAAAATTATCACACCAAATACATGGTTTTTTCCTAAGAGTAACACCAAGTTCTCATATAAGAGCCTCGACCCAAATCAATTCAGTAGTGGCATTGGCTAGTGCTTTATACTCAGCCTCTGTATTGTAGCGTGAAACCGTAGGTTGTTTTCTAGCAGCCCAAGATATAATATTAGGGTCAAAGAAAATGGCAAATCCACCTGTAGAGCGTTACAACAGTACGTGTGCCATGAACATATCTCAATATCCTCTTAACGGTTGTCCAATGAGATATAGTGGGAGCATGTAAGAATTGACATATCTTATTGACTAAAAAGGATATATTAGGGCGAGTTAGTGTCAAATACTGTAAAGCACCAACAACACTCCTGTACCGAGTACTATCCTCTAAAGCAAGTGGGGAGCCATCAGTCAACGAAAGTGAGTCTATACTGGACAAAGGCGTGGGACATGATGTGCAGCTTGTCATCCCAACTTTGGATAGTAAATCATTAGCATATTTATCTTTATGTAAGATAAAATGATTTGTATGTTTTTGAACCTCAAGCCCCAAAAAATAATGAAAATCGCCTAGATCCTTAAGAGCAAAGTATGTACTCAAATTCTTGAGCAAAGCAGTGATGGCTCAATCTGAGGAGCTAGTAACAATAATATCATCAACATATATAAGAGGAAACATCTGAATACCTGCCTTGTCAAACATAAACAAGGAGGTATCGGCCTTGGATGGAACAAAACCAAGAACATGAAGTTTAGAGCTGAGCCGAGAGTACCAAGCTCAAGGAGCCTATTTTAGACCATAAAGATCTTTGTCAAGTTTGCAAATATAATATGGATTAGCGGAAGACTGAAAACCAGATGGCTGTTTCATGTAAACCTCCTCTTCCAGAACACCATGTAAAAACGCATTCTTCACATCTAGCTGCCGGAGACTCCAACCTCGGGAGACAGAGATAGATAAAACAAGCCTAATTGTAGAAATCTTGACAAGAGTGATGGTGCGTGGAAGCTTCGTTGGGACACCCCAAGAGGAAGGTGTGATGAGCACAGTAGCAAGTTTTCCCTCAGTAAGAAACCAAGGTTATCGAACCAGTAGGAGGAAGGAAATGACTGAAAGGTGTTGCTAGCAACTTGGAAACCTGCACAACATAAACTCAAGACTTTGCCCCAACGAACAGTGAGGTTGTCAATCTCACCAGTTTGCTAAAATCAAAGGGTTAACTGTATGGTGTGGAAGGTAATAGTAGTTTGCAGAAAGGTAAATAGTAACATTGGAAGATATCAATGGTAAAGATTGGACCGGGGTCCATAGTTCACGAGAGGTGTTCTCCTTAAGATAAACAAACATGGCATGCTGGGTAAACAAATTACAGCTGGGCAATTGACATGACTGAGCAAGACATAACAATGCAATACTAGACATTCATGATCCTATGAGATTCGATTGGGCAATACAACAAGATACATAGATCGCCATCCAACTGCATCTATGACTAGTAATCCACCTTCAGGTTATCATCCGAACCCCCTCCAGTATTAAGTTGCAAGAAATGGATAACTGCTTTAAGCAAAGTGTGTAAGGTAAACAATCCACTTGTTCCATGAACAAGAGACCGTTGTTTTCTCCCTAGTGGCAACAACACATCTACAACCTTATAGATTTCTGTCACTTCCCTTAGATTAAATAGAGGCATGAATGCACTATCAAGCATAAATACCCCCTCTTGGAGTCACTAGCATCTACTTGGCCAAGATAGCTACTATAAACGGAGAGCATGCAAGATCACAAACAACACAAACATGATAGAATCAATAAGACAAAACCATTAGTCAATCTGACATAGTAATCTCAATATCTATCGGATCCCTGCAAACACAACATGCATGATTACAAATAGATGATATTGATCATGAATGGAGCTCACAAGATCTAAACATGTTAGCACAAAGGAGGAGATACAACCATCTAGCTACTACATTGACCCGTCGTCCAAGGTGGAACTACTCACACTTTATACCGGAGGCTGGCATGATGAAGAAGAAGGCCTCTGGGATGATCTCCCCTCAGGCAGGGTGCCGGGAAGAGCTTCAGATCCCCCCGATCTAGGGACGATGGTGGCGGAGGGTACAGACAGTTTCATGAAATATTGATCGAGTACTTAGGGTTTCTGTATCGGGGGGTCTTTATAGGCGAATAGGTGAGGTAGGGGGCAGCCAGGGTGGCCGCACCCTCCTCCCTAGGCGCGGGACCAGCCTGGCCGCGCGGCCAGGGGTGTGGCCCCCTGGTGGATCCCCTCCGTCTCGTACTCTGGCTCCGTGTTCCCCACCGTAAAATATTGACTTTAGCTTTTGTCCCATCCAATTCCGAGAATATTGATTTTCTGCCTTTTCTGGAACCAAAAACAGAAGAAAACAGACAACTGGCACTGTGGCATCTTGTTAATAGGTTAGTCTAGAAAAACATATAAAAACACCTCAAAGTGTATACAAAACAAAGCAAAGTAGATACTAAACAAGCATGGAAGATCAAAAAATATAGATACGTTTCCGACATATCAAGCATCCCCAAGCTTAACTCCTGCTCGTCCTTGAGTAGGTAAGTGATAAAAACAATAATTTTTTAGGTGACATGCACCATAAAAATCAAGATCAAAACATTTGCAAGCATTGAAAGATGGGATCAAAGAACTCTAAACATGAGCATGGAAGATGGGGTTCTAACCGTAAGACAATGTAACTACGCATGCAACATGAAAAGGTTACAAACAAAGATCATGAATAACATACATTCAAAAACGTTTGTTTATTTCACATACAGAAAACATAGCATGATGGCATTTAGCTTGTCCCTCATGGAGTAGAAAATAGATGCATAGGATACCTTCAAAGTTCATAAGAGTGACTAGATACAAATAGCACAAGAACAAGTAATATCAACAATATGCATCAATCAATAAGTTTTGGAACAATGCACATAGAACCAAGAATGGCAACTATGCTCTCCTAATTAGTGCCTAAGGATAGAAGGTGGAGACTCAATATAATAGTGGAAGAAAGGCCCTTCATAAAGGGTAGCAGGGATTTCAAGTCTCAAAAAGAGCTTCCAAAAATTATGGTACTTGTTAGCTTTGAGCCATCCCCTATCATAAGAATCTTGAAGTGATTAAGGTTAAAGTGAATAAACTATGGAGTATATGCTGACAAAGTATAAGTTGGCAATCTCATGTCCCTTGAATAGGAGGGCCGCTCCTCATGCTACTCAACTTTAGTCACCTTTAAGTTTTTGTCATAGTAAGTACATGCGTATCATAGAGAACCGCCAACGGGGTACCCCTTGCACATGATACAAGAGCTATCCCATGATCAAAATGACAAGGCAAGCAGACAATGAGCATATCAGCAATCTTCTTATTTACCATGGGAAAATGGTGCTTTTTTCTCTGTTTCCTCTTTTCAATATGGCTCTTTTTTTATAAGAAGAAAGCTTCATAGATTGCTCACTATGGTGATGCTGCAAGTTTCCACCATGATTAGGCATGGCTTAGGCTAGCGGCCCAGGCGTTTCTCTAACACACATACATAACTCCATGGACTTACAAGCTCCCCTTCCATTTAACACCGACGACATCCATAGATAAAAGAGCATGATATCAACTGTGTACAAATTACAAGTGCAATTTTGAAAGCGTTCCCCGTGACAGTACGGTTCTGCTAATTCCAACGTATAAGTGCAAGCATATATAACATAGATGACACAATGGTTCAAGTTTATTAGGGGCAAGAAAAATAGTGTGTCATCAAGTTCGTGAGAGATTTAATCACTAAGTTTTCACATAAAAAAATACTTTTAATTAGAAGATAGATGAAAACAAGAATATACTTGGAATGGTGTAACACACCATGCATAGGAATTTATAGTGGACACTTTGGAATAACTTGGTTTCTTGGGAGTTGGATGCATGAGTAGATCTTACTCATACAAGTGTAGGCTAGCAAAATACTGGGAGTGACCAATAAGAGAGCAATAATGGCCATAATCATGGAGAGCGACAAAACATTACTAATCAAAGCATAAATTGGTACTACAAGTCAGGGACTAAATGATGATAGAGGCTATGGTGACTTGTTCATAGTCATAACATGGTGTGATCATGTGCCAAGTCAACCGAAACAAAGCATCAAAGGAAAATACCACAATACTATGATTTTGTATGCTAAAACAACGCATGATTCCTTCAAGGCACATTAAGAAATCCCAATTGTTTGGAACAAATCATGCTACAGCAAAAATCGCTAAGCATAAGGTCAAAACATCTAGCATGACATGATAAAGTCTAAGTCACAGTCAAAGCAAGCTCCTCTTGCACTATTCAAGCAAGAAATTTCTACTCCTCTCCAACACCAACCAACTTATTTGAAACAACACAGCGAGAACGGGGGTCCAAATTACTTTATTAAAGCAAACTAAGCAAACCAAACAAAAACTAAGATGCTCCAAAAACAACACAACACTGCATGAAACAATAAAAACGAAGTGTCTAGAAAGACCTGAGATTTTTATTGATGAAGAAGGGGATGCCTTGAGAATCTCCAAGCTTTGACGCTTGTACCTATTGAATATTTCTTGGGGTGACACAGGGTGGCATCCCCAAGCTTGAGATTTTGTCCATTCTTAATCTCATTACATCATTCTTCCTCTACACCTGAAAATTTTCCTTCATACAAAACTTCAAACAATCTTCATTAGCAACATTAGTGTATTAAAAAGATAAAAGACCTTTGGGTTTAGCTTTAGAACAGAAAAAATTTCACTAAAAACACAAGCTACTGTAGCAATTCCCTCAAAAAGCTCAATTTCCCAAAAAGAACCCAAAAAGGAATCAATAAGAAGCAAATGCAAATAATGGCAGAAATCTGTCAAAACAGACCAGTAGGTAGAAACAGATTTTTTAAAAGACCTTATGTTGCTCAAATAAAAAAGTTTTGAACTAATTAAAGTTAGCTAACATATTGGGGTATTTATTAAGAAAATATCAGCTCAATCCGACTTACAGAGATTTTACACGAATTTTTATGGTGGAGCATAAAAATCTGTTTCGGGACAGCGACTCCCCAAATCTTACTTCCCTCTCATTAGAGGTTATTCTTGGCTCAAAAAGCAAACAAAAAGATAAGAAGAGGTCATTACTGAAGTAATAACTTCCAAGACTCAAGAAAACTTTTGGGTTGTCTTCCAATAAGTACTTTTCTTTAAAGCTTTTAAGTTAGGCATGATAGTTTGAAAAGATGCTTACATAAGAAATATGAATTGAAGTAAAAGAGAGCATGAAGAAGAAAATTCAAAACACATTTAATTCTAACCCACTTCCTATGCATAGGAATCTTGTAAAGAAACAAGTCATGAAAGCATAAAGCAACAAGCATAGGAAAGCAAAACAAGTGCAACTTCAAAAAATTTAACATAAAGAGAGGAAACTTAATATTATTGAGAGGCATAAAACCATGTTTCCCTCTCTCATAATAACTTTCAGTATCATCATGAATAAAATTAACAATATAACTATTACATAAAACATTCTTATCATGATCCACATGCATAAAATGATTATTACTCTCCACATAAGCATAATCATTCTTATTAATTGTAGTGGGAGCAAATTCAACAAAATAGCTATCATTATTATTCTCATCACCATAATGATCAAATATAGGAGGCATATTTTAATAACAATTAATTTTCTCCTCAATAGTAGGTGGAATTAAAATATCATATCCATCATTGTAATCAAAATAAATTGGAGGTAAAGTATCATCGTAGGCAATAGAATTTTCAGAATTGATACCAACGAGATTTTCAATATCAAAAGTAGTGTGCTTTTCCCAATCATGATCACTACTATAGGTAACAGGCATAGGAACATCATCACAAGTTTTACCCATAGTAGATATTTCAAAACAATCCACAGGAGCATAACATTCATCCTCCTCTTTTGCATCTAATGAGCTTCCTGTTTCAGCAATTTATTCTTCCATAGGCTCCTCCAAGGCATTAGTCTCTTCTGTTTGTGGAAAGCACCTATTAAAATATTCAAGAATATAGCCATTTTCTTCCTTGCAATTATCAAAGCAAAATTTAAGTACCTCATAAACCTCATATTCATAAGGTGCATCATCAGTATTTTCAATCAAACTGGCAAGTTCAAATGTACCCTTGAAAGCAATAAATTCTTCAATTTGTTCCACATCATAAAGGTCATAATTTCCTTTAGCATAAGAGGATATGGTAACATTATCATTATACTCACATTGAAAGGGAGATGTTTATACCTCCTACAGCAACAAGCTTTATCAAAGCAATAAGTAACATTATAAGTAGAGCACACCTCTCTAGCAATAGTATTCAATTTATCAATTTGTGCCCATAAGTGTTTCCCTTTTTGTGACAAACGGTGTTCCTTATAACAGTGCTTTTGTTCTTCCGTGAACCCACCTTGCCAATAAGAACTAGTTACAAAGTAAGCATTCATTGATAGGAAGCATGACCAAGCAAGGCAATAACAGACTAGCAACTAGAGTAGGAACTGATTTTTTTGTGTTTTTCATAAAAGAAAGCAAACCAAACGAAAGTAATATTTTTTTAGTTTTTGATAAAAAGAGGCAAACAAAACCAAGCAAAAGAAACAAAGCAAAACAAAAATAAAGTAAATAGAAAGGTTATGAAGGGCTCCCCTTATGAAGCCGTCCTTAGCCTCCCCAGCAACGGCGCCAGAAAACTTGATGGTGCGTGGAAGCTTCGTTGGGAGACCCTAATAGGAAGGTGTGATGAGCACAGAAGCAAATTTTCCCTTAGGAAGAAACCAAGGTTATTGAACCAGTAGGAGGAAGGAAACGACTGAAAGGTGTTTCTAGCAACTTGGAAACCTGCACAACACAAACTCAAGACTTTGCCCCAACAAACAGTGAGGTTGTTGATCTCACCGGTTTGCTGAATACAAAGGGTTAACTGTATGGTGTGGAAGGTAATAGTGGTTTGCAGAAAGGTAAACAGTAACACTGGAAGATATATCAATTGTAAAGATTGGACCGGTGTCCATAGTTTACTAGAGGTGTTCTCCTTAAGATAAACAAACATGACATGCTGGGTAAATAAATTACAGCAGGGCAATTGACTGGACTGAGCAAGGCATAACAATACAATACTAGACATTCATGATCCTATGAGATTCGATTGGGCAATACAACAAGATACATAGACCACCATCCAACTGCATCTATGACTAGTAATCCACCTTCAGGTTATCATCCAAACCCCCTCCAGTATTAAGTTGCAAGCAACGGATAACTGCTTTAAGCAAAGTGTGTAAGGTAAACAATCCACTTGTTCCATGAACAAGATACCGTTGTTTTCTCCCTAGTTGCAACAACACATCTACAACCTTAGAGATTTCTGTCACTTCCCTTAGATTAAATAGAGGCATGAACACACTATCGAGCATAAATACCCCTCTTGGAGTCACTAGCATCTACTTGGCCAAGATAGATACTAGAAACGGAGAGCATGCAAGATCACAAACAACACAAACATGATAGAATCAATAAGACAAAACCATTAGTCAATCTGACATAGTAATCTCAATATCTATCGAATCCCCGCAAAAACAACATGCATGATTACAAATAGATGATCTTGATCATGAACGGAGCTCACAAGTTCTAAACATGGTAGCACAAAGGAGGAGATACAACCATCTAGCTAGTACATTGATCCGTAGTCCAAGGTGGAACTACTCACACTTCATACCGGAGGCTGGCATGATGAAGAAGAAGGCCTCCGGGATGATCTCCCCCCCGGCAGGGTGTCGGGAAGAGCTTTATACCCTTCCTCCCCCGATCTAGGGATGGTGGTGGCGGCGGCTACAGACGGTTTTGTGGAATATTGATCAGGTACTTAGGGTTTCTGTATCGGGGGTTCTTTATAGAAGAAGAGGCGAGGCAGGGGCAGCGAGGGCGGCCGCACCCCCCAGGCGCGGGCTTAGCCTGGCCGCACGGCCAGGGGTGTGGCCCCCTGGTGGCTCCCTCTATCTCGTACTCTGGCTCCGTGTTCCCCATGGTAAAATATTGACTTTGGCTTTTGTCCAGTTCAATTCCGAGAATACTGATTTCAGCCTTTTCTAGAACCAAAAATAGAACAAAACATGCAACTGGCACTGTGGCATCTTGTTAATAGGTTATTCCAGAAAAACATATAAAAACACCTCAAAGTGTAGACAAAGCAAAGAAAAGTAGATACTAAACAAGCATGGAACATCAAAAATTATAGATATGTTTCCGACGTATCAAACATGACTAAAAATATCTTCATAGTCTATGCCATACCTTTGCTTGAATCCTTTTGCAACAAGACGAGATTTGTATCTGTCAATGGTACCATTAGCATTTTTTTTGATGCGATAAACCCACTTGCAATCAACTACATTTTTCTTTGCACTAGGCAGCACAAGGCGCCAAGTATGATTAGCAAGAAGTGTATCAAATTCATCTTGCATGACACTTTTCCAATTTGGCTCATGAAGGGCCTCTTTTAAATTTTGCGGTTCTCCTGTAGAGGTGAAAAAACACCATCGTATTGTGCCATCTGTACGTGTTTTGGATTGCTTTATACCTATTTTTAGTCTAGTCCTTGGTTCAGCCACAGAAGGAGCTACTGGATCCGGAGGCATAGAGGATCCTGGCTCGTGAAGGACCCTGGCCGTCCCTAATCAGCTCGTACCATCGAATCTAAAGAGGTCGGTTAATTAGGTCTTCAACCCTAGGCAGCTCTCCACGCACATCGGTTGCCGCCAGACCGCCGCCGTCTTTTCCGACTACCTGGAGCCCGCCCCCTCAGGCGAAGCCGACAAGGAGATCCTGAAGCTCGCGATGCATACATGAACCAGGAGCTCGATTGGCGCATGGCGTTTTGCAATTGACCATGGCGTGGAGCGGCCTCGAGAGAGAGGCGTTCGTGGAGAGTTCCAGGAACAAGGCCATGTGAGTAAGACGACTGCACCGTTGAGGGCGGCAGACAACATGGTGCGATAGGAGCAGTACGTATTCTATTTAGTAACCCAACAATGGAAGGCCGCCGACGTCGGAGAGAGGTCGACGCAGTGATCATCAATAGCAAAAGCAGGCGGCCGGCTGATCCATGTTGCTATACAAAAGTGTAATCCTTTATAAACACTAAGTTAACAGTTAAAAGCACTATGTGAGAAAGCTAAACAAATTTTGATGGAGGAAAGCACGTCCAGGTATGATGTCGCGCTTTCTACATTCTTTTTAAACTGGAACTCCACTTTCTACATTAATACCACCGTATCTTCCGAATCATTCTACGCCTTTTTTGTTAGATAAATACAGATGATGTTTTTTGTTCTAATTACATTAACTTGTCGTTCTTAGACGTTATCTATAATTAATCTTGTTAGTGAATTTTTCTTCCGCCACAACGCGTGGACATGTTTCCTAGTATTTTAAAAAATGACACTGATTTTTATTTTTTAAAATAAATAAGGATGCTAGAATTAATATATTTCCATATGTACAACAATATTAACCAATGTCGTGCCTTTAAAAAAAAATAGGGTTTTAGGGAACGCGCGGACATGTTTCCTAGTATTTTAAAAAATGACACTGAATTTCATTTTTTAAAATAAATAAGGATGCTAGAATTAATATATTTTCGTATGTACAACAATATTAACCAATGTCGCAGCCTTTAAAAAATAAAAATAAAAAATAGGGTTTTAGGGAGTTGACACTGGTTTTCATTTTTTAAAATAAATAAGGATGCTAGAATTAATATATTTCCATATGTACAACAATATTAACCAATGTCGCAGCCTTTAAAAAATAAAAATAAAAAATAGGGTTTTAGGGAGTTGAACTCACGACCTACTAGTTGGCAACAAACACTTCAACCAACTCAGCTACCACACCTCTTTGTCAACTAAATACAGATATTATATATATAGACTAGTGTAGCGCCTTACACATAGGAGCTATGCTATGCACAGTGACGTCTCAGGCAAAGACGCTACTAGAACGTCTCGTGGGGCCCGCGTGCCACGCTGGCAAAGAGTGTAGCGCCTTTCGGAAAGGCGCTACACCGTTGAGCATAGCGCCTTTGTGTTAGGCGCTACCAAAAGGGTTAATTCTGTGAAATTCTTTCCTGAAGAGTTTAGTTTGTGAAATTCTTTCAAACGTGGGTTATTTTTGTCCATTCTGCCGTCTATCGTTGTCGTGGGTGGTGGCAGGGGTTGTGGCAGGAGAAAACCAGGCAGGAGGGGACCCGGGGGGATACCGGGCTGACGTGGTGGCATCCGGATGGTGCGGTCGCGCGCATGCATAGGATAACGCAGCAGCACGATCACTAGGTGGAGGGGACCGTTCCTGGGCTCGCGCTAGAGGCGATGTCGCAGTAGACCGGGACAGAAACGACGGGCCACGCTGCAACATGGAAGGATCCGATTGGTGCGGTGGTGACTGCACGGAACCAGGCATGGCAGGGTGCTGCAGTTCGTGATCCGAGGGAGATTTGTTGGCGGAATCAAACTCGGTTTCAGCAGATTCTTGTCATGTAGTTTCCGATTGCTCTAGATCATTATTTGATGTGCTGTTTTGACTGGTATCTTCAGAATTTGTGCTAGTTTCCTCAGACGAACTGGCTGTCCCTTCATACATAACATGGGGAGAATCAACAATAGGAACAACTTGCAAGTATTGGTCATTAGTTTGTGCACCCCTATCATGCAATTCCGAGGAGGAGGGTGTAGGAAGGAGAATAATTTCTTCTCGAAGACAACAACCGGCATTAGGATTGAGGGATGCAAAAGGAAAAATGTCTTCATGATACGTTGTAAACGTATCTATAATTTTTTATGCTCCATACTTGTTTTGCACCGATTATCTTATGTTTTGTCTATACATTGTGGCATTTTTATGAATTTTATGGAACTAACATATTAACAAGTGCCACAGAGCCAGTTTCATGTTTTCTGTTGTTTTTGGTTTCAGAAAAACTAGTAAAGAAATATTCTCGGAATTGGACAAAACAAAAGCCGAAGTTCCTATTTTTTCCGACACAACACGGAGCCCGAAGAAGAGGGGGAGACGCACCCCAGGGCGACCACACCTAGGCCAGGCGCGACTTGGGTGTGGCCCCCCTGGCGCTCCACCGAACTTGCCCCTTCGCCTATATAAACCTCCCGAAACAAAAAACCTAAAAACCAGATTAGAATTCCACGAAAAAGTCCATAGCCGCCACCGTCGCCCCATGATCGAGAGGGATCTGAAGCTCTTCCCGGCACCCTGCCGGAGAGGGGAGATAATCCCGGAGGCCTTCTTCATCACCATGCCCGCCTCCGGAGTGATGTGTGGGTAGTTCATCCTTGGACTATGGGTCCATAGCAGTAGCTAGATGGTTGTTTCTCCTATTTGTGCCACCATGTTTAGATCTTGTGAGCTGCCTATCATGATCAATATTATCTTATTGTAATGCTACATGTTGTGTTTGCGGGGATCCGATGAATATTGAGTATTATTTCAGATTGATTATTGTTCTATCATGTCTATGTTATTTGTGATCTTGCATGCTCTCTGTTGCTAGTAGTTACTCTGGCCAAGTATTTGTTTGTGACTCCAAGAGGGGGTATTTATGATCGATAGTAGGTTCATGCCTCTAGTAATCCGGGAGAGTGACAGAAACTTCTAAGATTGTAGATGTGTTGTTGCTACTAGGGATAAAACAACAATCCTTTGTCCAAGGGCAATTGTATTGTTTACATTACACACTTTGCTTAATGCGATAATTTGTTGTTTGCAACTTAATACCCGAGGGTTGTTCGGATGATACCCCGGAGGTGGGTTATTAGTCATAGATGCAATTGGATTACGGTATATGTATCATGTTGTAATGCCCAAGTAAATCTCATAGTGATCATCATGTCATGTACATGCATTGTTATGCATTCTCTATTTGTCAATTTTCCCGCTGTAATTTGTTCACCCAGCATGTTATTTATCTTATGGAGAAAACACCTCTAGTGAACTGTGGACCCTGATCCATTCCTTCCCATTGATATTCCATCTACTGTTTACTGTTTACTTTCTGCAATTACTACAAGCAATTACCTTCTTCCACACTATATGTTTAATCATTATTTTCAGCAAAACCAGTGAGCTTGACAACCTCGCTGATAAGTTGGGGCAAAGTATTTTGGTTGTGTTGTGTGTGCAGGTTCCATGTTGCTAGCAACACCTTCGGAAGTGTCTTATTTCTCCTACTGGTTCGATAACCTTGGTTCTATAGTTGAGGGAAACTTGCTGATGTGCTCATCATACCTTACTCTTGGGGTTCCCAACAGGCTCTACATCAACTGATCCATCATCACTTCATCAAACACAACATCACGAGAAATATAGACACGTCCAGAGTCCACATCAAGGCATTTGACCCCTTTATGGTGAGGACTATAGCCAAGAAAAACACACCTTTTGGAACAAAAATAAAGTTTTTGTTTATAGTAAGGGCGAAGATTAGGCCAACAAGCACAACCAAACACCCGTAGAGACTCATAGTTGGGTTTGACATGAAGGAGTTTTTCTGTGGGAGACTCAAAATTTAAAACTTTTGTAGGAAGCAAATTTATACCAAATGTGGCTGTTATGAAGGTATCATCCTAGAATTTAAGTGGCATAGAGGCATTAGCAAGTAAGGAAAAACCAACTTCAACTATATGATGGTGTTTGCATTCATCAGAGCCATTATGTTGGTGTGCATGAGGACATGAAACATGATGAACAATGCCTACACGTTGGAAGAAGCCATTTAATTTTTCATATTCACCTCCCCAATCAGTTTGCATGGTGATAATTTTCCTATCAAATTGGCATTCAACATATTGTTGAAAATCAAGAAACACTTGGTACACATCGGAACATTTCTTAAGAAAATAGATCCAAGTAAACTTGCTAAAATCATCAATGAAGATTACATAATATGCATGTTTGTCTACAGAGAGAGGAGCTGGACCCTATACATCAGAAAATATCAGTTCCAAAGGAACTGTGGAAACACTAGTAGAGACAGGATAGGGTATCTAGTGACTCTTGGCCTGTAGGCATGGATCACATATGCAAGAATTTATTTCTAGGAAATATGAAAGATTATTCTTCCAAAGAATGTACTGAACAATAAAAGATGATGGATGTCCTAGGCGACGATGCCACCTGGAAGATGTAGGCTTGACTGTTGCAAGGGCATTCTTGGATGTGCTCATGGCGACAAGTAGAAGAGGATACATGCCACCATGACAAGTACCTTTAAACATGATTTGCCTCATTGCCTGATCCTTAATCAATAAAAACAATGGGTGAATATCAATAAAAGCATTATTGTCTAGAGCAATTTTATGACCAGAAAGAAAGTTCATGGATGCACTAGGAACATGTAAAATATCTATATGTTCTAGAGAGCTACTAGGGGTGTGCAAAACTGAATGACCAATATGCGCAATATTCGTATCTTTTCCACTAGCACTGTGAACTTGATCGCGCCCTTGATAATTCTCATGGACTTGAAGTTTGTTGAGTTGTCCCGTGACATGAGTGGTAGCGCCAGTGTCAAGGTACCAATTGGTGTCTACGCCATACGCACCCTTTTGGTCCTTCGGTGGTGTGTCATCATCAGTATCATCTCCATAGCATCTGTCGTGGTATTGCCGACGAGTACGCCAAGGAGGGGTCCTCATAGTGCGTGTTTAGAGACGTGGGGGAAGGCGGACGGTTGACGGATGCGAGGTAACACAGCTTACCCAGATTTAGATCCCACGACGGTGGCGGAATCCTACTCCTGTTATAAATCACTATAATGGTAATACGTCGAGTTACAGAGATAGGTTCGCTGTGCGAGGTTATGTGAAGTTGTGTCCTAAAGGCTCTCATAGGCCCGACTTATATAGTCGCCAGGTCCTAGGGTTACAGGGAAAAGTCCTAGACGGAAGGATACAGAGTCCTACACTTACTATAACTAGTCTAGCTTGTCTTGTACTCCAAGGCTCCGGGTACACTGGTGACTCCACCGTAGCCTTCCTTTATCCGGCATAGGCCTCCCTTCTGGATCCATCTAACTGGGCCGCCCAGCAGGCCATGGGCTATGCTACCAACTGTGGGCCACCCGGGTTATCCGGATAGGAGAAATGCTATGAGGATACCCATATAGCATATCCCCAACAGTATCCCCCGAAGAACTCCGAGATCTTGCGTCGTCTTGCCTCTTCACGTTGAATGCTCCGTCTAGATGGATGTGGGAAAATCGTCAAGCAATATCTTATAGTCCTCCCAAAGAACCCTACAAGGTTTTCTCCGTCTTCAACATGTAAGTCGGAGAATTGCTGAATCTTCTATCGTACTCTTCCATAGACGGACTGGATCCGTCCATGTCAGAATCTTCCGATGTGATGGTTCATCTGCCTATGATAGCTAGGGTGACGTAGACATAGGTCAGCGACGCCTCGTAACTCACACATGCAGAGAACGCAATCATGTCCGTTTTCCCCGCGCGAGAGATACGAACCGTTGGCGGCGACGGTTGGTATGTGGCAAAATTTCCGTGCACGCCTCCACACACGTTGCCTACGCGGCAACCGTTCGATCACGCTGCACGAATCTTGATGCCGGAGACCATAAATAGTAATTGCGGTGGAAAATTCACTTTTTCACATCATTCTCCTTTGCATCTTCTTCTTCCTTAGGCAAGCGACTCCTCGAGCTCTCCGCGCCTCTCACGAAAAACCCTAGATCCCAATCTCACTAGTCACCTCCGAACGCACCCAATGGCCAGCAGCAGCTTCTCCCCTTCCATGGCGGCGTCAGGCGATGTCGCGGCGAAGCTGGCGAGCGCCATCATCGTGCCCCCAGAGGGGCTGGTCACCCCCAAGTCCGCGGTGTTGGAGACCACCGGCGGCGACCATAATCCAGCGGCGCTGGAGCTGCTGGAGGAGGAATACGATTCCCACTAGGGAGATTGGCGCGGTTCGTATATCACTGATCGTGATATCAAGGAACTGGTCAATGAGGGATACCTCCCCGCGACGGAGGGGATCGCCTGGCGGGCGGCGCCGACCGGCGAGGTCACACCTTCTCCCCAAGTTCGAGAAAGGGTGTACCTCAAAGCACAACTGGTACGCGGCGTCTCCCTGCCCATCTCCAACTTCTTCCTTGCTGTCCTCAATCATTACCGAGTACAGCCTCAGAACCTCTCCCCCAATAGCATCCTAGCGCTTAGAAACTACGCGGAGCTTTGCGAGGGTTACCTAGGGATTAGGCCTTGGCTAGATCTCTTCATATATTTCTTCACCGTCAAGCACGAAGCCGGAGCCAGCAAGGATGAAATTAGAAGTTGTGGCACCATTAGCTTCAAGATCCGGCCTGGCCGGCGGTTCCCCGACATCGTCAGCCACGAGTCCTGCAAGAACTGGCAGCGTACTTTTATGACCTGGATATCCCTCTGGCCGGCCGAGAAGTAACGTATCCGGACTTTGTCGATGGAGCTGCCACCGAAGCTTTGACATGGAGATCCCAGGCCTCCCTTCCCTCCAACATCAACGCTTCCCGCGCTATAAGGCGGATAGAGTGGTTCGTAGATACAGGTTTAACCGGATTGGACCTAGCCATGTGCTGGTTCGTCGGGCGGATCCAGCCTCTGCAGCACCGCTTGAAGTTGATGGACGAGTATTCCAACAATAGAAGGGATAGCCTCCGCATCTCTATGGATAAATTCTGGAGCGACTCCGTCAAGCTCCGTCTCAAGGACATCATCAAGATGAAGGATAGGAAGCATGGCTTCACCATCACCTACGACATGTTCGTAGAGAGCAAGTGCCCAAAGGTACCTGTTTATTTTCCGTGTATGACATATACTCCAGTTCTTCCATCTAGCCATTATCATCGCATCTAACACTTTGGACTTTCACTTAACAGCTTAGCGATCTAGAGGAGGATAGCATGGCTGTCCAAATCTATGATCCAAAGATGAAGGAAGTCACGGTCGTGTCCGACGACGATGTTCCGTTGTCGTGAAAGCAGAAGAGCTCCACCTCTGATGCTGACGACGGAGGCAAGAAGAAGAAGGCGGAGGGTGGAGCCTCCAAAAAGACTACCTCCGCCCTGGAGGCGGAGAAAAGAAAGGTTACTGGGATCCCCTTTGCCAAAGCACCCCCTCTTGTGTAAGTTTCTTTCTCTCCGACATTGTCCGTTGTCTGTTTTATTCCCGCACTTATGCATTTTGCACGTTTTAGGAAGAAAGCCACAACCAGCTTGAAGAAGACCTCCAAAACTTTGGGGGCTTCTAGAACCATAAAGGATATGCTGCATCGTGACGCATCTCCCGCCATCGCCCCTGCCATGGAAGTGGACTCACGCGCCTCTACAGAGCTCTCAAGCTAAGGAAGCCTCTGGCCCTTCCGCCATGGAAGTGGACTCAGGCGCCTCTACAGAGCTTGCTGTTGTCGGCGAACAGGCGACGCAGGAGAGTGCCGCAAACCAACTGGCTGAAGCTTCGGCTAAGGATGCCATGGGTAGCGGTAAGGCGGTGGTGGAAGGTGGTACATCTGCCGAACACGGTGCCCTCGCCCCCAAGAAGACCATAGAGTTTCCGAAGATAGTCTATCCGGTGCTTACGCCGGTAGCACTTCTCTGGTTCCTGGTGCGGCACCGACATCTCCGACGTGCGGTCTCAAGGGGCTTCTCCGGCAAGCAAAAATCTTGCAAGGAAACAGTGTATCCTTCGGCAAGTTTCTAGCTGAGAGTGCTACCAACCTCAAGATCATTGCACTTGTAAGTTTTATTTGCCTTTTGCATTTCATATGAGTATCCCACTGTAGCCCCCGAGGATTTAGACGGAAAACCATAGGGTTTTGCATCTGAATGCTCTAAGAGTGACTAAGCTAGAAAACTTCTCACTGTAGCCCCCAAGCATGTAGTTTGAATGAATTATTCCGACTAGATGCTTTAAGAGTAGCATACGCAGTGTTGATAAATTTCGATACTGTAGCCCCCAAGCTTCTACTTGTAACTGAATTAGTGCCGCCTAGATGCTTAAAGAAAAGCTAACATACGTCTGAGTTAAAAAACTTTATACTGTAGCCCCCAAGATTCTAATCGAGAACTGAATTAGTTCTGACTAGATGCTTAAAGAAAGACTAAGCATATTGCTAAGTTAAAAACTCTCGCTATAGCCCCCGAGCGTCTAGGTGGAAATTTTTCGGCTAGATGCTCCAAGTAGACTAAACAACATTTTGACTTTCTTCTTTCCACATAATGAGAATGCTCGAAGGGGCATGGCTAACGACAAGTACCAGAAGATGCGCACGGACTTGCAAGATGAAAAGGGTAAAACCGCCTTCTTGAAGGAACAGATCACCAAGAGCAAGCGTCTGTTTTCCTTTCTTTTAGCATTCCGACTTGGTTTTGCGCCCACATTGTCCAACTACTCATTGTGTACTGTTATTTCTCCGACTTGCAGAAACCATTGCCAAGGCGAAGGATATTGTTGAGAAATCCAGGAATATTCAGCAGCTAGACAGCGAAAACAAGATCCTTAAGCAGGAGAGAAAGGACATGATTAAGATGCATGAAGACTCAATGAAAGCTATGCAGGATTCCGCCAACGAGGAGATGAACCGCTTGAAGGAGGAAATGGCTGTCTTGAAAGAGCAGAAGAAAGCTGCTGATGAGCAAAATCAACGCCATCATGAAGCGTACAAGCTCCTCCAATAAGAACGGGACTCCATGGAGGAGACTCTTCGGCAAGCTGAGATCAGCATCTTCAGTAAGTGATTCTCCGTCTTGGATTTCTGTGTACAGATACTCTGAATTTGTTGTATTTTTGAACTCATGCATTTCTTTGTCGGAAATTTGCAGCTCCTATGGGTTTAACCCGGTCACCTCCTCCGCCAAAGGACTGCATGATCCTTGCCGGCAACTTTATCAACACCGCCATAGCATAGACCAAGGAGATTGCCAATCCCCTCCAGATTAACATCAAGGCAGTGGACTATGTGACGAAGTTCTCGGAGATCCTGTGTCGAGCCCCCGAGCATATCTCAAGCTGGAAAGCTTCATGTGCACGGGTCGGCGCCAAGATGGCATTGTCAATGGTAAAGGCACACTACGAGAATGCCGACATCGACACGGTAACCTCCGGTATCCCCGACGTCGACGACGAAGGCCAAAAGATAAACCATGAATCTATCTTGGCGTTGCTCGCGGGTTATGATACCAGAGTTGCTGAGTTGGTCGACGTTAACGTCTTTGTGCCCATGAAGACCATTGAAGACAAAGGCCAAAGCTCCTCCGAGTCCCTCAATACTGCCGACTTTGAGGAAGGTGACTCTCCAGCTGCCGATGATGATGCTTCCAAGTCGCCTGCGCCAGAGGAATAAAAAAAAACTTGTAATATTTGTTTCCTCTGGGATGTGTTATGGGGAAAAACAATGTATTAACTTAAGACAGAAAACAATGATGTATGTCCTGCTACTTAATAACCAATTCTAGCATGTATATATTTTTAAGCAAGTGTTGGCTTATCCATTACTTTGGTTTTTATGCTTGACCTTTCATGAGTCGGAAGACTCGTTGTCGGAACCATGCGCTCAGGTGATGATGCCCAATGGCACCATCAATAACCTAAGCACAAAATCGCCGACAATAAGTGCCAAAAGTCACTACTCCAGAATCCACATAGAAACAACAAAGAACGTGTAAACCAGAAAACTTAAGCTAATGCCCGTAGGCGAAATTTTCACAAGTGCAATCGCAAAGCTTGTGCATAAAGGTTTTATACGATCCAAAAATGAACACTAAAGGAGGTAAAAGACTCAGAAATATGAGTGAACCAAAGAGCTTTACTTCATTGATCATATAAGATGTACACGATAGATAAAAAATGCCAAGTGTAGAAAGGACGTAACTGTGCTATGTTCCATGGCCAATCAAGCTCCGGGTAGTCATCATCCGGGTCACATCGCTTACGCTTATGTTCCTCGTTGGGTCTATCCTTCAGTTCACGATTGTCAACGAGGTAGTAAGACCCATTAGGTAGCGCCTTGCTTATGATGAACGGTCCTTCCCATGGCGGGGATAATTTGTGTGACTTCTTCTGCTTAAGTCGGAGCACCAGATCCCCCTCTTTAAACGAGCGATGATGAACGAGGCGACTATGGTAGCTGTGTAGCTTCTGCTGGTAGATGGCGGATCTTTGGCATGCCAAAACGCGCTCCTCCTCGAGAAGGTCTACATCTAGGCGTTTGGATTCTTCAGCATCATCTTCTTCGTAGGCGGCAACCCTTGGTGCATCGTGAAGTATGTCGGAAGGTAGGATGGCTTCTGCTCCATATACCATGAAGTAAGGGGTGTAGCCGGTGGATCTGTTGGGTGTAGTTCGTAAACTCCACAGCACAGATGACAATTATTCTGCCCAGGCTCCAGCTGCTCTATGTAGCGGTGCCTCAAGACGTGGCTTGATTCCCTGCAGAATTAATCCATTGGGTCGCTCAACCTGACCATTGGATTGTGGATGTGCCACAGATGCAAGGTCAAGTCGGATGCCCTTCTCCCAACAATACGCCTCCACTTCTCCGAGTGACAAGTTGCTGCCGTTGTCGGTGATAATGCTATGTGGGAGACCAAATCTCACCACTAGATCTCAGAAAAACCTAAGGGCAGTTGCCCCATCAAGCTTTCTAATGGGTTTAGCTTCTATCCATTTAGTGATTTTATCAACTTCTACTAACAGATGCGTAAATCCACATGGTGTCGTTTGTAACGGTCCCACCATGTCTAGCCCCTAGACTGCAAATGGCCAAGTTATTGGTATTGTTCTCAATTCTTCAGCAGGAACATGTGGTTGTCGGGCATAATACTGGCATCCATGCATGTCTCAACGAGCTTGTCGGCGTCTGCCTTCGCGGTCAGCTAGTAGAATCCTTGCCGGAAGGCTTTCGCAACCAAAGATCGGGGAGCGGCATGATGCCCGCAATCTCCGAGATGGATTTCGCGTAGGATTTCAATACCTTCTTGCTGGGAAACACACTTAAGGTATACACCATTAGTGCTTCTTTTGTAGAGTTGTCCATTGATTATGGTATAGCCCTTTGCTCGACGTACTATTTGTCGTCTTTTGACTTTGTCGTCGGGCAAAGTTCCGTGTTCGAGAAACTCCATGAAGGGTTTTATCCAAGCCAGAGGGACCTTTGCCACCATGTGGATGAAAGAGTCTACTCTGTCCGGGTTGTCGATGTCTGCTCCCTTCACGGATGGTGTCCGTAGATGCTCTAGGAAAACTCCAGGCATAATTTGTTTGCGCCGTGATCCAAGCTTAGACAGCAGATCAGCCACCTCGTTTTGCTCCCTAGGTACATACTTGGCTTCGTAGCCCAAGAAGCACTTGGCTATCTCGTCCACTTCATCTCGATATGTCGCCATCATAGGGTTCCGCGCATTCCAGGTGCTAGCCACCTGCTGGGCAACCAAGTCGGAATCTCCACAGCAAACTATGCGCTTGATGACAATATCCTTGGCTACGCGTAATCTGTGAATGGGTGCTTCATTCTCTGCCATGTTGCTCGTAGCCTCGAAGTGGATTTGCAGAATGTAGTGTAGCTTGTCGCTAGTTGGTGACTGTACTAATACACCAGCCCCCGAGCCGTTGAGTAGCTTTGATCCGTCAAAGTGCATCACCCAGTATTCTTGCTCCGGCAATGGGGTAGCATCTGGCATCTCCGTCCAATCTACAATAAAATCTGCCAAGGCTTGTGACTTGATAGCGTCGCGTCTCTTGTAGGTGATCTCAAAGGCGGCAAGTTCAATGCCCCACTTTACGACCCTTCCTGTAGCGTCGCTGTTGTTTATGATGTCGGACAGTGGAGTCTTGCTCACCACTGTGATTGGGTGCTCCTGTAAGTAGTGCCTCAGCTGCCGAGAAGCAAGGAATACTCCATAAGCTATCTTTTGGTAGTGCGGGTAACGCTTCTTGGACTCCGTTAAGACCTCGCTTACATAGTAAACTGATCATTGAACTCCATGCTCATAGCCTGGTTCCTTCCGCTCAACCACGATGACGACGCTGATTACCCTGTTGGTGGCCGTTATGTAAATTAACATGGGCTCTCCAGGCTCGGGTGCTGCAAGGATAGGCACTGAGGAAAGTGTCTCCTTGAGATGCTTTAATGATGCATCTGCTTCGTCCGTCCACGTGAATTTGTCCGCCTTCTCCAGCAACTTGTACAGCGGCAGAGCCTTCTCTCCAAGTCGGCTGACAAACCGACTAACTGCTGCAACACAACCTGTTAGTCGTTGTATGTCTTTTAGACATGTTAGACGGTTTATGTTTAAGATGGCCTTGATTTTCTCTGGGTTGACCTCGATTCCACGATGGGAAACGATGAATCCCAACAATTTGCCAGCTGGAACCCCGAATACGCACTTCTTAGGGTTAAGCATCATGTTGTATTTCCGGAGATTATCAAAGGTTTCTTTTAAGTCGGAGATTAAATCATTTGATTTTTTAGACATCACTGCTATTTCGTCCACATAGGCATGAACGTTCCGACCAATTTGATCATGTAGGCAACGCTGCATTGTCCGCTGGTACGTAGCACCTGCGTTTTTCAGCCCAAAGGGCATCGTGACATAGCAAAACGTGCCTTAGGGTGTAGTGAATGAAGTGGCCAATTGGTCCGACTTCCTCATCTTGATCTGGTGGTATCCTGAGTATGCATCGAGAAAACACAAAAGTTCCGAGCCAGCCGTCGAGTCAATGACTTGGTCAATGCGAGGCAAAGCAAACGGATCTTTGGGACATGCTTTGTTCAAGCCGGTGTAATCAACGCACATCCTTAATTCTTTGGTTCCCTTTTTGGGGACAAGTATAGGATTGGCCACCCATTGGGTGTGAAGGACTTCTCGGATAAAACTAGCCTTAAGTAACCTAGCTATCTCCTTGCCTATGGCGCGTCTCTTCTCATCTCCAAAGCTATCTTCACTGGTTTGCATTTTGGATCAATATTCAAGCTGTGCTCGGCAAGTTCCCTAGATACACCTTTCATGTCGGCAGGTTGCCAGACAAAGATGTCCCTATTCTCACGGAGGAACTCGATGAGCGCGCTTTCCTATTTGGGATCCAGGTTCTTCCCAATGGCGGTGGTCTTGGAGGCATCGCCTACCACAAGTTCCACCGGCTTGGTTTCGATGGCGGCCTTGAATGCTGGGGCGGATTAAGAAATTTGTTTCTTCGACCTGGGCATCTATGAGGCATCGACCTTTCTCTGGATCTTCTTGAATTCTTCGCTGTAGAGGACAGCTTCCGCATAGGCTGCTTATCCAATTTCGCAGTCCCTAGCTTTTGTAAAGCTTCCGGTTACGGTGATGACACTGTTTGGTCCGGGTATCGTGAGTTTGTTGTAGACGAAGCATGGCTTGGCCATGAAGGTGTGGAATATGTCGTGGCCAAATATGATGTGGTACACGCTCTTGAAGGGGACAACCTCAAAGGTCATGCGCTCTTGGCGGTAATTATTAACATCGCCAAAGTAAACCTGAAGTGTGATGCATCCAAGGGACCGAGCCTCCCGACCAGGAACTATGCTGTGGAAGATGGTGTTGGTCCGCCTTAGATTTGCCTCCGTCAAGTTCATCTTCTGCAGTGTATCCAGGTACATGATGTTGATACTGCTTCCACTATCCACCATACACTTGGTGAACTCATTGCCGTCAATTAGGGGGTTGATGACCATGGCGTATTGGTTCTCTGTAGGGATGAGGTCTGGGTGATCCTTCCTGTCCCAAGTAATTGGAATCTCCGACCAACGCAGGTACTGGGGAACTGGGGGTAAAGTAGCCATCATGATCCTCATAGAGGTCTTCTGTTGTCGGACGGTGGGGGTGCCAAGGAAAGTATGGAAAACTACCGCCTTCTTCTCGAAGGGGTTCTTTACATTGCCATCGCTCTTGGCGGCGTGCTTGGGTTCAATGTCCTCGTCCATCTCACTTGAATCCTTGGACTCCTCCTCCTTCTTCTTCCCCTTGCCCTTGCATCGCGGTCTGTTCTTCCGACTTTGCTTGTAGCCGGACTCCGGGTCCTCCTTGAGGTCGTAGACGAACTTGAAGTGGCGATTGGTGTGGGTGGCCTTGCCATTGGCATCGAGGTGTACGAGGGACGGCATATCGCGGTACTCTTCGTAGGTTTGGGGAACGCGGAGCGCTACCGAGGTAGTTTCACTTCCTCGCTGCTGCCCACGACCAGCTCCCCGTCCTCGGCCACGTTGTCCGTCATCACCTCGTCCTGCGGAAGTCATGGCTACCATGTCGGGATTTTGCTTCTCTTCTGGTGCGGTTTTCCGCTTGGTGCTGCTATTCCTCCGAGCTTGAGTTGGAACGGTCGTTGCCGGCAGGGAGCCGCGAGCATCGTCGTCGGTAGCTGCGAACTCACTAGCCAACTGAATCATCTAGTTCAAGTCAAGCTTGTGATTGTCCTGCAAGCGCTTCAGCTTATGTCGGAGCAACGTACCCCTTCCTAACCCATCGATGAAGGCGGCCATGGAGGTCTGAGCGTGCACTCCTGCGCAGGAATTCTTCATATCTAGCCAGCAGGAGAGGTAGGCGCGAGATGTCTCGTCTTTCTCCTGCATGCACCACTGTAGATCGCCAACAGTGCAGGGACTCTTATACGTACCCTCGAAGTTCTTGGTGAACGCTTCTTGCATTTCCAACCAATTGCAGATGGATTTATCTGGCAAGTCATCAATCCATTGACGGGCCGTGCCCGCCAACATCAGTGGGAGGTACTTGACGGCGACGTTGGGGTTACCCCTGGCGATCTCCACCGTGTTGCCGTAATCCTGGAACCATGTAGCTGGCTTGGCGGTGCCATCATAGGGATTGATGGTCTTGTCAATCTGGAAACCATTGGGGTAAGGTGCGGACCATATCATAGGTCCAAAGCAACATGGTCCCAGGTATGGTCCTTCCCGGGCCTCGTAGATCTTGTCAATCCGCGAACGTGCGTCGTATGGTTCCGGGCTTCTTTTCTTCTTGTCAACAGGGGATGGGCTGCGTGAGTGACGCGGGCCCCGTCCGCCATGGTGACTGCTAGGTGGCGATGGAGGTGGAGGTGGCGGTGGGTTAGCCTTCTTGCTGTTACCCTCCTGTGATGCCTCACACGTGTCGCGGTTGCTTGTCGGACGCGGAGGGTTATGGCGTGACCTGCTCTTGTGTCCTTGGTTGCGCTCTCCGTCATGACGAGTCTGCTCCGCGTTGTCGCGGATGATGATGCCACTCTGCCTTGGCGGGGGCATATCCGTACGACGGTGAGCCTTGGGGTCTTCGCGATGTCAGGGGGAACGAGGCGGTGGCGCTGGGCGATGAGGTTGGGCTTTGCCTCCATTGTCAGAGGATATGGGGATAGCATCCTTCCTGTTGCGCGCATCCCTCCGTCTTTGTTCTAACGAACCCGTCTGAGACCTGACATCAAGAGGAGATCTGTCCCTTGGCGGCTTGTGCTGGCTAGACTAGCAAAATGATGGGTCGGACTCAAGCCTCTGAGAGGTGGCCTTTTCCTGTTGTTTCACCGCCTTGGCCACGAGGTCATAGACCTGTTCCACCGCCTCAGATGATCGATCCTGCTCCAGAAGGGTCTTGGCGACAGCAAGGTTTAGGAGAGGAGTGGGCATCACATGCCTGCCTTCACTGTCAATGTATGGCTTGGCCTGTGCCGGCTTCGGGGGATCGTTGATGACGCGAGCCGGAGATTTCTTGGGCTTCTACTGCTGTAGTAGAGTCTTGTACTCGACCTCCATTGCTCTGGATTTCTCTATGGGCTTCTGCGCGTTGACCAGATCTCGATCTAGTTTAGCGCCTTGCTCCGCGATGGCCTGCGCTTCCTCCAGTAGCTGCTGGCGCTTCTCGTTAAGCTGGGTCACATTCCGGATATGAGTTACTGTCAGTGGCTCGATAAGGAGATTGTCGTACATTACTCTATCAGCTGGAGTGACTTGGGCAGCAGCAGATGTAGATGCTGTAGGCGGCAAGTTTGCGATGTTGTTGTTGCTCGGGATGGTGCCGAGTTCCTGCGGCTGTTGCACTGGGTTAGGCGGAGGGGGCATGTCCCTCGCGCGATCATTGTCGGCAGCAAGAGGTGGTCCCTTCCTCTTGTCCAGTGTTGTAGGCGGAGCTCTTCCGGCTTGATCTTCATCCATCGCCGTCCCAAATGGTGACGAACACTTCTCATGACGCGACGACGTTGTTGGTTTTCTTATCGCGCTGGTGATCCTCCTCCATCTCCTTCATGGCAGAGTCTAGCTCCTCCGGGCTGAAATCTATCTCCTCTGAATCTGCACTGAAGTCGGCGTAAAGCGCGTCAATCACAGAGTCGGAGGGTGTCGGGGCTTCCTCGATGACGGGAGGTGGAGGTGCAACGGGTGCGACGATGATTAGAGGTGGTGGCACTGCTGCGGTGATGGCGGCCGGAGGTGGTGGTGGCTGAGCCGGTGGTGCTCCTTCATTGAGCGCCTGGGCCGTTCCCTCAGCCTCCGCGTAGATGTTGACGGTGTTCACCATGCTTTCAAAGGTGAGGCGTCCTGAAGCCTGCTGCCGCCTTAGAGAATGCCGGAGAAGCGTTCCCTGGTCCAGTCCTTCCACAAAGTGATACATAGCATCGTCATTGGGGTAGTGTGCCAGATCGGCTCGTATACGGAGCCACCTAGCAAGGTAATCGTGGGGGTTTTTGCCCTCTCTCTGAACGCAACGCGCTAGATCGAAGATGGTAACCACGCCGACGAACTTGGATCTCTGCTGTCCAGACGCACGGGCGAAGCCGGCGGACTTGCAGCGATCTTCCAGCGTTATATCCTGCACAGGGGCGGTTTCGGTGGGCCTTGAATTTTTCCGATCTTTGCCGGCAAACTCCGAGGAGAGATCCAACATCGATCCTTCCGCGAACGTATCCTGCCCGTAGGCGGTCCGTGCAGGTCTTGTTGCTCCTCCGACTCCTAAGGAACTAGTGCCCGAGTCGGTTTCGCCGATGAAGCGGTGAATGTCTCCGATGGGGACGATCGAGCATCGTGTAGGGTTCGTCTTCGCCGGGATCCAGAACTCGTTGGGAGGGACGATCGGAACATTGCCGGAGAAGAGAACGCGACCGATGGCTACGGTTTCGCCGATTCCTGCGAAGACCTTGGTCCTCGCCCGTTGAAGAGCCTGAAGCGCCTCTTGCCCCACGGTGGGCGCCAACTGTCGTGGTATTGCCGACGAGTACGCCATGGAGGGGTCCTCATAATGCGTGTTTAGAGACGTGGGGGAAGGCGAACGGTTGACGGGTACGAGGTAACACAACTTACCCAGGTTCAGATCCCACGACGGTGGCGGAATCCTACTCCTGCTATAAATCACTATAATGGTAATACGCCGAGTTACAGAGATCGGTTCGCTGTGCGAGGTTATGTGAAGTTGTGTCCTAAAGGCTCCCATAGGCCCGACTTATATAGTCGCCAGGTCCTAGGGTTACAGGGAAAATTCCTAGCTGGACAGGATACAGAGTCCTACACTGACTATAACTAGTCTTGCTTGTCTTGTACTCCAAGGCTCCGGGTACGCTGGTGACTCCACCGTAGCCTTCCTTTATCCGGCATGGGCCTCCCTTATGGATCCATCTAACTGGGCCGGCCAGCAGGTCATGGGCCATGCTACCAACTGTGGGCCACCCGGGTTATCTGGATAGGAGACATGCTATGAGGATACCCATATAGCATATCCCCAACAGCGCCACCAGCAATCATTGGCGGAGTGGCTCACCTTCTTGCAAATCTGATAGTACACCCCTTCTTGAAACTGTGTGGCAACACGACCACGGTCATTGCGCCCCCCTTTTTGGCGATGCCCCTGAGGTGGTGGTCGCACCTGATCCTGGCGCTGGTGGGGAGGGTGTTGTGGGGGACGATAGGGTGCTGGCGCTAGAGCATATTGAGGAAACGGCGGCAGCGGGGCCTGGTACGACGGGGGAACAGGGGCATACAGAGGCGGCTGATATGGCGGCTGCTGTGGGTATAGAGGAGCATATGGGGCATTGGCTCCTGGTACTAGTGTGGCATCGGGGGCGGTGGCACACAGACATGCCCTCCCCCATAGCTAGGGTTTGGGTGTCGGGCAACCACATTAACCGATGACATGAAGGAGGAACCAGGAGCCTGTCCATAAGATTATAGCATCTTTTCACGATTTTCACATGCCAAGATCTAGGAGCACATGTCATTGAGGGTGGTAGATGGAACAACGTTGATGGCAGCAACAAGGGGATTGAAGGAACAATCTAGGACATTCAAGATGTAGTCCTTGCCGTCTTTCCAGCAGTAGAAAGATTAGAAACAAAGCCCTTCATCTTGGAGATGTATTACTGAGCAGTCAAATCCAGCTTCTTTGTATTGGCAAGAGCACCTCGAATAGTGGATACCCTCGATTTGGATTGAGAGCAGTAAAGAACCTTGAGGTCATGCCACACGTCGGCAACATGAAGTAGCCCAAAGACATGGGGAAGCACATCCTCGGAGAGGGAATTAATGAGGAAACTGACCACCTGCTGATCCCGCGTGATCCACACATCATACACAGAATTTGGGATGGTGACCTTCTTGTTGTTTTCATCTTCAGCTTCCAGAAACTCGGGGGGAGCCAGATCAGATCCCTCAAGGAGACCCATGACCCGTGCTCCACGAAGGGTAGGTAGCACTTGGGCATGCTAGTAGAGGAATTTCTCGCGGGTCGGCTTTGTGGCCAGCGGAGCACCAATTGCAGGCGCAACAGAGGAGGAAGGCGTTGTCATGGTCCTGGCGATATAAGGGAGAGGCTATCGATCAAAGTAGATGGGATCGTGGGTAGTAGGGTTCTTGGGAGAAAAATCGTGAGATTTTTTGTGGAGGTTGTATGATCAATAAATCTAGGGGAATTGAGAGAGGAGAGGAAGATCTACATCCCGCTGATCACGATCTGGCGATCGGAGTTGTGGAGGCGTGGTGGCGGCAAGGAGAAGTTCACCGGCAGCGGCAGCTAGAAGGAAGGAAGGAAGGGGCACGATACCATGTTGAACATATTAGATAGGGGAGAACGATCGTTACCCTTGGGGTCGATCGTGTACGTGTTTATATAGGTGAGGAAAAACCCCTCACGTGGCATTATACAAGATTGGATACATATACAATTGGAGTATTACACCATATTATATATGTATCATATTACACATCTAATAATTCCAACTTATGAACTGGAAGTACAAAACCATCTAACCTTGGATTCCCATATCCTCTTGCTCAATGCTAATGTCGAGGTAGGATCAGTGAAGACCCATGTCTGAAGAGGCCTAAATAGAGAGCAGTATTTATGTCACCGACGCTTCAATTAGTTATGTTATTTCTATGACTGAAGCTGCAAAATTGGGAGATGTCAATGCCACAAGCCAAGTAGAAAAAGTTGCAATTATGATCTGCTGATTATATAATGATACTGCTGTGATTACGTAGTAACAATTATTAGCATCCATGAGTCGAAGACATATTTTTAGACTGCTCTTGAAATCATTGAAGTCGTCATCCACTCTTCCAGCTCCACCTCTGCGGATAGGAGGATGGAGATACCTCACCTGTGTCAGAGGCGTTGTACTCGATGGAGGCGGGAATGGATCCCAGTTGGCATCATAGGCAATGGGGGTTCCTCCTCGGCAGGTCGTGTAAGGCGAGCGGGCGGGTTGCAACGGCTCTAGGACAGACAAGCAGCAAGGCGGCTGGGAGGTGGGAGCCTGGGAGAAAGCGACGGGCTAGGACGGATAGGATCGGGATTAACTGATTGTTACCAGTTCATGCAGGCTGCTTAGCGGCAGTTTACCATGCGAGATTAGCGCTGTGGGGTCATGATGTGGAACTTTTCAAACGGTGTTGAGTTGAGCTCAACATTGGACCAATATGGATCATTTGATCATCAGCCACATTAGTTGTATCCCAGTAAGTTCTTGCTTTTATAAATAGTAGAGATAGAAGTAGAGATTAGAATAATATTCGGGTCATATTCTAGATTGGATACCGAATAGGGAAAGTGTTTGACCCATATCTTCTTCAATTGAACTAAAAAAACAAGGAAAAATAGGGAATTTGATTTTTTTTTTTCAAAATAACATGGGCACGATTGGAAAGAAGCAGGCAAGTACTTTCAGTGAGGAATTATTTTTAGCAATTTTCAGGGATATACAGTACTTTGATAGGGGATCGTCAAGCAACATAACCATAATTTTCACCAACTTTTTATGGTGTTTTCCAAAATGTGTCACAGACATGTTTAATTTATGGTTTTTCATATTTCTGAATTTACTTTATTTGCAGCATCCTTAGGAACCGGAGTTGGTCAGAACGTATAGACAAAGAAGGATAGCTCACTTGTCTGACCTTGAGGTCAGGTTGAGCGACTCCAGCATGAGAATAAGTCACTATCTACACGAGTGCGGTCACTGCAGGTTTGTGATTCTCAGGATTGATTATTTCAACATAAGTTTTATGGGAGTATTTACAGCCGATTGACTTTAGAAATAATAGTTGGACCTATTTCACGATTGACATAGAGAGACATCTGATCAACACCTTCTAATCTTTTGTACATAGCAAGAATCTCAATACTTTGAAATTGGATAGTAAGTACAGAATGCATTCCTTCCTTAAGACCCAGAAGTGAATGGGAAGTAAGTACAGAATTCAAGAACAGAAGTTTCAACAAGTATCCCGCATAAGGATGAACCTCGGCATATAGGAACCAAAGAAACACTTTGATGTCTAGTGGTACTTTGTAGTTTAAGTTACAGTAGATGTTTCGACTGAACCAGCCCACTAATCCGTTAAAGTTGAAATACGTGAAGCTTATTGGAGAAAGCCAAGTAAATCCCACTAAAAATAGGTGTTATCGTTTTGGATAACCAGACAAATATTGGCCTATAAGTGTATGCTAGAAGTAGTGATGTTGCTTGTCCTCAAGTCAGTGATATACCTAAAACAGTCGTCGTCCCAAAATCTAACTGATTTCTCATTTCCACAAGAAATGACCCAACTGATTCCTAACTTTAGTGAGATAAATGTTTTAGACAATCGTCTTGTATTCCTTGTTGCCTTGTCTATTTTGAGAGTACAGGCCGGCTCTATATTTTGGGGGGCCCTAGGCAAAGTTGATGACATGGACCCTTAGGGCTGGTTTATATTTTTTCTAAAATGGGGAGCTTACTCCTGTGATGATGCACACAGCCCCGGCTAATTTAGATTTTGTTCTATGTACTTTCTACAAGTCTAATTACACGTATTTAAATGTACAAATTCAATCTAATAATGGGATATATACTAATAAAGACGAAAAAGATATAAAATAATAATAATAATACAGACATATATTACTCCCTCTATGTTCAACTAGATATAAATTTAGTATATAATTACATATGAATCTAGACAAAATTAAGACAAATAATTTGGATCAAGTAGAGTAGAAAAACAAACTCAAGAACGAAAGCAAACTGATCCTTCTTCACTACCGTAGCTAGCCGTGCGCGGCTGGACGACCGCATAGTTTTTTTTAGATCAACAGGGACTCCCCGTCCCCGGTTCCATTGATAACATCAACGAAACCTGAAGAGAATTCTTAGGTCCAAAACAACAAAGCGAGCTACAAATTTTTAGAGGTCCAAACTGCTAAAGCAGAACAACTAGAACAGCAGAAGTTCATACATGAAGAAAGCACCGGCTAGATGTAAACTACAAGGGGGAGGGGAAGACAGTAGCTGCCAGAGTGGAAGTTGGTGTTGTCCAGGTCCCCTGCACCGCAACCCTTTTGCTCGCCGGCGACGACAGGTCTTGAGGGGCATTCCTTTCAGCTTTTGCATCCCTATTCAGCCACTCATCAGTGCAAAGGGCGAGACCAAAATTTGGAAGAGGTAGGTGCAGAACCTCTCCACCTCCTCCAGCATCTCCTCCTTGAAAATTAGTCTCGACAAGATCTTCCTCAGAATCTGATGCAAGTTAATCCAAGGGATACCATTAAATATCATATCATTCCTAAATTCCAGAGACACCATAGGGCAGCAGAACAAACTGGGTTCAGAACTGCATGTTTCTTATTTACAACCAGTTTTTCGCTATAGACAGGTAATCATTTCCAACAGATATATAAAAAAACTAGAAATGATACTCCAAACCTGTTTGGAAACTAAGCACTAAAAAAATAGGTGGTTAATAGACTCATCCTCAGTACAAAAAATGCAGTCCTCAGGCTTATTCAGGTGTCTTTTTTGAAGGTTATCTCTAGCCATTATTTTGTTATGAGCTAGAAGCCAAAGAAACATATGGACTCTAGGAGGAATATGCAACTGCCACACAGCAGGGATATAAATGGGAGTGACACCCCCAAAATTTATGATAGCATATAGGTAAGTAGTGGAATGAACCCCTTTGCTTTCATACTGCTAAATCAATGCATCAGTATTAGAGTTAAAAGAGATCCCATAAACAATTGCCTCAAGTTCATATCATTGAGCTAATAGGGCACTATTAAAGTTTCTACTGGAAGTAAGTCTAAGGGAAGAACCATCCCAAATTTGTTGAACAGTTTTATTATGCTTATTGCAGATAACATAAATTTTAAAAAATTGAACAGACAAGGGAGATGTCCCAAACCAGGTGTCCTCCCAAAACCTGACTTGAGCCCCATCCCCAATTTGCCATCTATATCCAAATTTGATACTATTAACAGCCCAAAGGACCCCTTTAATTGGTAGCTGCAAAGGTGAAGTGTCAAAATGGCCTAAAAACCTAGACCATGGCGGCAGCAAAATGAAACAATCTACCATATACACGCCTGCTAAGCTTTTTTTATAGGAGAGGTAAAAAATGGGCTGCACGGTTAGAGAGGACAAATTAGTAATTAACACCTTGTTACATGGGCCCTTAATCACTAGTATTAGCAATGGAGAGATTGTCATGGTGTATAGTCGTATAGAGAATGAGCCCCCGCAGGCATGGGCCCTAGGACGTCGCATAAGGTTGCAATGGGTTAGAGCCGGTCCTCGCTGGTCTTATGGCTGAAAAGAATGAGACGATGATCAAGCTGTATGGATTTCAGCAGGAAATAAAACTAAAGAACCATACGCTATTTTATTTTCTTATATATTATCAAATATTTAGTACTCCCTTCACATTAAATTAGATTTCACGGATTTATCTAGATTCGTACGTATGTAGACGCGTTTTAATTAGTATATAAATTTGCACGAATTTGGAAAAATCTCCGACATCTAAATTAATTCGGAGGGAGTAGTTATATTCTTATAGAGGGCAAAACAATATAGTAATCATCGTCGCACAATACAATTGTCAACAACTTTTATCGATGCACATTACTGTAGACTCACATGGATGATGCCTATGCTCTACATTTTGTTGAATTAGACATTTGATTATGGTTATAATCATCCCCATCTTGGGTATTTTTATCAAACATGAAAAAAAATTCTACCTTGGGTTTTAAAACCAAATTTTCTCATGAACATTGAATTTCATTAATTTTGTGTGACATGAACCTAACAAAGAAATTATACATGGGATAGGACCAACTATATGTTGCATGGCATAACAATATAATCTAAATTGCACTAATTGTTGTGTAACGGTTATCTATCTAGATAATACATTATTTAACAAATGTGTTTTATCTTGTTATAAAATTTAATTTTTTTGGCTTTCGTCAACTGATATGGAGGTGAATAAATCATCTATAGTCACCAACAAGTGCATCTCCACATGCTAGCTCTTTTGGGAAGCACATTGGTTTATTAGTTTCTAGTAATATATGTGTGTGCATATGTTGTTCTCGTGTGATTGTGATTTTTCTAGAGTAAGATATATATATAGGACACATAAGAATAGGAAACCTGAAAGCTGGCAATGCAAGGGTTTTCTATATATAGCTAGACTACAATTGATAATATGCAATATCTAGATTATAGCATATTATTCGTTGCAAGCTACATTACAGTTGATAAGGAGCAATAGTATGCCTTGGTACTTTTCTAGTGTCCCGAATAACTATGTCCTATGTGTACACGACCAGGAGAGGCATTTGCCGACACTTAGCTACATTTTGTGGCACATATATATAAGTGATCCCACATGGCCATGTGATGCATTGTAGTAAATCTTCAAAGTTAAAAATAGCTTGCTTGTTTGTAGCATTCCATTGAACATTTTATTTTTTGACAATGAAGTTCACTTTATCAATCGTTCCCTAGGAATTTATTGCTGATTTATTATTTCTTAAACTATATTTTAAATACACACCTCAGTTCATAAACAATTTAACTATTTTTAGTCGCTTTACTACCTCTCATGCTGATAATGATCGAACAATGTGTTATTTCCATCAATCTCTGATAGTCATTAACCTTTTATAATAAGTTATTAAATATTTTGTGAGTACTAACTTGAATGTGTGCTACTTAGCTTTCTATATTATAGCCATTAGATAAATAAAAAACCTTTTTTGGGATATATATATAGTTTATATATGTTATGTCAGAGACATGGCATCGATATTTTCTCCTTACCAGATAGTTTGTTGCTTTTATGTATTAAATTATGATACCAACCTTCTTAGTTGTAGATGAAGTAGTTTAGTAATAGGTTACCATTTTCATAAATTCTAAGAATTAATTTTTTATGCACATTAAAGAATCATGTGCATTCACTTCATCAATCTATTCAGAAGTGCTTTTGTTTTCTCTTGTTATATGTCGCTTCCATTTTGTAAGAATATGTGTTATTCCTATTCTTGATGGTTTACTTTATCAACACGGATTTTCCCAATAAACTTATCGATGTAATAAAATATGTAGTTTGTCACCAAGTAGTGTATTATGTACGAATTTAATTATGATGGATAGTTTTCTAAGTTTATGATCTAGACACACTAGCTATTTTCCCCATGTTTACCACATGATATTATTTTGATCACATTAAATTATTTATTAGCTCTTACCTAGTTTGGTCACTAATCTGTATATTCTAATTTACCCATACAGATATGAATAAAACACTAAATGCTAAAGTCAATCATCTCAAACTTATTCTTGGTGAGAGTATGGGCTCTCATGTGCCAAACAACTCATTCCAAGAGAGGATCCCCCAAGTAATGCAATCGGAGCATCCAAGAAAACATAATCATCAGCTAGCTCAGATCCAGCAAGAGAAGGAACTAAAGGAGCTTGATAATTTTATCAAGAAATAGATATTACAAGGAAATTTTCCTTGAGATGGTCAAGTTGAAAATCCACTTATTATATAATATTATGTAGTAGCACTAGTGGAATAATCCATCATTTTTTATGTGTCATCGTGCAAAACATATTGTGCAGATGTTTCTTAATATATTTTCCCATACTTAGAGGAAGAGTGGATTATGTATGGTTCATGTCTTTACAGTATAACTTTGTGCTAGAATAATATATGTCAAGCTAATTTTCTTATTACCATTTTTTATGGTTTTTTATTATTTCTCCTTGTTGGATTGAGGACCAATATGCTATACGAGATCCTCTCTATGCCCACATAGGCATAATGATTAAGCAGATCATTTAAGGACATGCTAGAGAAGCTCATTGATAAGGAAGGATGATACCAGATAGATGATTTTGTTTAACAGTATGGTTACAAATATACAATGTTGTTTAGTGGGATATAGTTAACGGCATATTCATGGTGTATGTGTGTGCTTAAATAAGACTGATGTACTGACCACAACAGGAAGAATGCTTAACAGTACGGTTACAAATATACGATGTTTTTAATGAGATATGGTTAACGATATATTCAGGATGTGTGTGTGCGCTTAAATAACACTGATGTAGTAACCACAACAGGGAGAATGCTTTTTTCTCTGTCATGGAGCACCAGGAGCAGCGATATTGCGGCAAACAATAGATCAGAGTGGAAGGTAGGTTAGGCAGCGGTTTCCATGTCTCGAGCAGTGTGGATAAGTATAGCATACAACTACTAACTTAAACCAATAGATCTATTTGGTCAATGTTCGCATGTTTAATTTAACACTAATAACAATACAGATCCAAGGGTTCGCTAACTCTTATATCAAAACACTATAAGTGTAGGGGTTCGTAGTATGGAAAAACAAAATTTTCTACCGCGTGAACACACAATTAAGATCTAATCTATGATCAAGCCAAGATCTATCTACTAGATTGTAGCAACGAGTCGATGGAATACTAACCCTCGAAGATCCAAAGAGGTTAACGAGAGCAGATTCTCGTGGGTGATGTAGTCGTACACTTCCGATCTCAAGATCGCGTAGACGATCCTTCCGGCGTTGCGTTCCGGTAGTGCTCCCGCAGTCGGTCACACGTTCGGTACTCGATGAAGACCTTCCTCTCCCTTGTTCCAGCAGGCAGCGGAGGTTGTAGCACTCTCCTCGCGATTCCGGCAGCACGACGGCGTGGTACCGAAAGTAGAGGGGAGATCTCGCAGGGCTTCGCCTTAAGCCGGAGCGAGTATGGTGGAGCATGAGAGAGACCTTGGTGATCTAGGGTTTAGAGGACACCAAGGGGAGGGCTTGGCCGGCGGCTAGGGTTTGGGGAAACCCTAACTCGCCAAGCTAGAGGAGGCCCTAGGCTGCAGCGACTTGGAGGAGGCCGGCGGCTAGGAGATTAGGGTTTGGGTGTAGAGAGGTGTAGGGAAGAGGGGCACCCTTGCCCCTTATTTTATAGGTGGGAGGGAGGCGCGGTTGGGAGGAGGGAGTCCTCCTCCAACTCCTCCTCCTTGGCCGGCGGTGGAGGGAAGAGGACTTCCTCCCCAAGTAGGTTTCCTACTCTCCCTCCACTAAGCAAACTTGTCGTTTGACTTTTCAAATTGGCGTTTGACTATTCAAACTAGGATTTGATTTATCCCTTTATTTTGCTCAGCGATGACACCTAGTACATGATGCAACTATTCCAACTTGTTATGACACATTCATGTACCCTTTCCCCTCCGGAGTGCCGGACCTTCCGGACCCTTCTAAAACATTCCCGATGAAAACACCGGAATCATTCCCTAACTCCGAAACAGGACTTTCTTTATATGAATCTTATTCTCTGGACCATTCCGGATCTCCTCGTGATATACCGGATCCCATCCGAGACTCCAATCCTTAAGTGTGTCTCCCTACGGTTCGTGAATTATGCGGACATGATCGAGATACTTCTCTGATCAATAACCAATAGAGGAATCTGGAAATTCATATGGCTCCCACATATTTCTACGATTACTTCGCGATTGAATAAACCACTTACATACGATACCAATTTCCCTTTGTCTCACGATAGTTTACTTATCCGAGGTTTTGATCATCGGTATCTCTACATACCTAGTTCAACCTCGTTACCGATAAGTACTCTTTTCTCGTTCCCGTGATATGTGATCCCTTGTGAGCCAGTCACATGCTTGCAAGCTAATTGGATGACATTCCACCGAGAGGGCCTAGAGTATATCTATCCGTCATATGGATGGACAAATCCCACCCTTGATCCATGTGTCTCAACCCATACTTTCCGAACACTCAATGCCATCTTTATAGCCACCCAGTTACAGTGTGGTGTTTGATGTCATCAAAGCATCCTTCCGGTGATGGTGATAAGCATGATCTCATGGTTGAAGGAATTAGGTTACTATGTATCAGAAAGCTTATAGCAAATGAACTATATTAAATGACTTGATCTTTATGCTATGCTTAACTATAGGAGTATGTCCATCATATCATTCTCCTAATGATATGACCCTATTGTTAATAACATCTCTATGTTCATGATCAGGAAACCATGATCATATATTAACCAACAAGCTAGTTTAACAAGAGGCTTTACTAGGGACTCTTTTGTTTACAAATCACACAAGTATTAATGTTTCCTGTTAATACAATTATAGCATGGTATGTAAACATTTATCATAAGTATGAAGATATGATAATAACCACTTTATTATTGCCTCTTGGGCATATCTCCAACAATAAGTACTTAAGAAATTCATAAACCAATGTCTTTTCCGGTTTATAACCCGCTCTGAGAGAACCTGGTCCGTTTTAGAGAGGTGAGACAAAAGATTCCACCACATGTGTTTCTACGGCAAGAGAGAACCTAATCCATTTTAGATTGTCAGGTATTCAACGCCCAACAACGTGCGTTTAGTCTGAAGCATCAAATTACCACATTTTTTCAACATGTTCTACCTTTTTACTGCTCAATATTAAATATTTTGGTTGGACGGGTTGTGACTTGAGTGAAATTAATTCTATTGCATGAGAAATAGAAAACTCAATGTTCATATAACAAAGCTATCATTTTGGTGCATTTGGCGGACTTCCTTGTGGTTCACTTCACCACCCTGTCATCATTGTCCCATTTTTATTCACCCTCCTCGTCTCCGTCTTCCCTCTCTCCCTCTCTCCTTTGTCCCCATCCCTATGTCCTTCCTTGTTCCCTTTCTTGTCAGCTAGAACCCTCTCATATGTCCAAAACATTTCCATGCACGCCTGGATTTTTTTCCGAAATGGACGCATAGTCCCGGCCTCTGCATCGACAGATGCATGTGGCCTTTTTTATTACTTTATTAGCGCTCAGTGCTTACAAAAGATTACATCACGAGTCATACATGGTCGATACATGTATCAACCATCCAAAAAAGAGTTATAACATGAAGAGGCTCTGCATCAATATGCTATCCTATGATCAAAACGCTAGCTAGACCGACTGTACAAATCTTGTGCAACCATTTCCAATCGGTTGCACCAAATATTCTTAGCTTGATGATTGTCCGTTGATTGCAAGTAGAACCACATACGGATCCAGTGGATATCCATGACCTGCATAAAAGAAGATGATTTGGAATTATTAAATACATAATCATTTTGAATGTTCCATATGGCCCAAAGTACAATGCAAACCCCTACTCGGATGTGTACTTCGTCATTTTTTCAACAACCCTTATCCAATTTCCAAAAAAAATCGTTATATTACTTGGGGGTATTAAGTTGAATGCCATATGAACAATATGCCAAATAATTTTTGCAAGGGGGCATGAGATGAATGATTACTTCATTGTCTTCTCTTGATCACAAAAACAACATTTTGTGTTACCATGCCAATTCCTTTTGGCCAAATTACCTTTTGTAAGCAAAACTTTCGGTAAAGGAACCACATAAAAATCCTGATCTTATGTGGTACCTTGATTTTCCAAATATATTTGAGTAAAAAGTAATATTGTCATTCATGTAATATAGATACATGGTTTTGACCATAAAAAAGCCGGATATAGTTAGCTTCCAAGCAAAAGCATATGGCTGATTAGATAGGCAAACATCCATTAGCCTTTGCACTAGATGCAGCCATCTGGTCTATTTGTTACACGTTAGAGCCCGTATAAATGATATATTCAAAGGTACATGGGACATAACTTGATCCACTATGGATTTTTTGCATTGTACAATGTTATATAAAGAGGGATATTAAAGAGATAGTGTCATATCTCCAAGCCAAGTGTCTTATGAAAAACGACTTTGTTCACCGTTTCTGATACGAAAGAACCTTGCACACCTAGATGGATGACAAGCGAGCATTCTATCTCTAAGACTGGAATGGATATTAGGATGAATACAAATTGCTGTAGTTTTAGTAATGGAAGGGTTTTTATCCCGGCACCTGCATCGAGATGATGGATGCTGCGAATTTATGAAAATTTTATTTCAGCTCACCAAATAATGTCCTAACCAAAACTGGGATGCACCAAGTATATCACAAAAGGGTATCTCGCGTTTTCTTTGCTGGCTTGCTGGACTAGTTCATGTGGCACGGAGTCAGAGAGATGCCTAATTGCGAGTGGGCACCCTCTTCATTTACTAATGTTTTTGCCATTCTCCAAGAATATTTGGGGAAATCTAGGAAGCTGCTTTGGATCTTTTTCACTGACCAATGTTGGTCTTTGTCAACTATTGATGGAGTTTTCTCTGGATAACCCGCTGAGTGCATTTTCAAAATCATCTTATAGTTGCAGCAATGGCGGTCAATCCTAAAGCTCAAGGTTCATGCGCTCATGGATAAATTGCTAGCTCTGGCCAGACACCTCTACAACGACATCCATGTGCCAATCACTAGAAACACCACTTTATCGACTAGATGCTCTCATCTACATATATTTTTGTTATACGTTTTAGCTTGCCTATCTAGTATGATGGCAGTGGTTTGAACTTTGAAGTTTGAACTGCCTTATCCTTTCCTGTAAGTTTATTTTTCCATTGACACCTTCTCTCTAAATAGCATTATTGTACTCTAGGGTCAACATTAGGGGTAATGAATAACAATATAAATATTGGGAAACAAAAATTGAGAGAGTGGAGATCATAGAAGAGTGCATAGAAGAGTGCATGTTAATAAATAATGCATTGAATAGGAGGCGTGATCATTGGGAAATGGTGCAAATCGGAGCCCTGGTGGTTGATAGCATCTTATTAGGCTGGCCATAATGCTAGTATCATGAGTAGTATTATCCATGTTAAGTTGGAAAAAGGTTGACATGATGAATTAATAAAGGGAGAAGTGGTTGTAGTATCATATTATGATAATGTATAATAACACACAAAACTAGATTATTTAATATCAAATAAACCTTATATATTAATTTACATTGAGATTCTACATACCATGCATTATGAAGGTAATATCATATACCAGCAGTATCATGTGCGCATGATACTAGCATATGATAATCTTCACTATGACATCCTTATTCCTCGGCATTAAAAAATAGCCTCTCTAGGAAACATTAAAAAATGGAAAAGTTTATTTTTTGCTACAACATTCATGGGAGAGGATCTTATTATTATGCATATAGGTGCAATATGCGTGCCTAGACATGTAATTTGTGAACCAAGAGAAACTTCTCCTTTCTACGTACTGTTAGGCCAAACACCTCGGTCATATCGACGTATTTTTGTTCCAACCCTTGAGGAAGCTCCAAATCAAAATGATACATAAGCGTCGCCAGCATGATCTCTATGCTGGAAATTGCAAAGTTTATTCCAGGGCATATCCTTCGTCCTGCCCCAAAAGGCAAGAACCGGAAATCATTTCCCTTGAAATTGACACTTGCAGCACTACTATCGTCGAGAAACCTTTTGAGCATGAATTCACCTACATTCTCCCAGGAGCTCGGGTACCTTGAAATGGCCATGAGGCGTCTCCGGCAATGAATCCTAGCTAGGGGTTGAGGAAGATCCTCTGCGTTGTCCCGATGACCTAGAGGAAGAAACGCATGGGAGCTCACAACACTCAAGTCAGAGCCATCACTACTGAAAAAACCATCTTTGGTTCGATGTGATCAAGGCCAGCAGTCTCGGCCTGGCACAGCCCGCGACTAGTGGGAACACTAGTCCCGGGCCGTGAGGCCTCTAACGGCTAGAAACGGCCATAGTGACTAGTCCCGGACCGTACCAGGTCATTAGTCCCGGTCCGTAATACGGCCCGGGACTAATAACCTGGAGCAGGCCAGCTGGTCCTGTCGTGGACTATTAGTCCCGGGTCGTATCACGGCCCGGGACTAGTTGTCCACGACTATATATTCTGCCTCCTATCCTTCTGCCCTAAAGCATATGGTGGCCATTTTTCTCAAAGAAGCAAGAGAGTTCATGCCATTTTTTTCTCAAGATTTGTCAAGATTTAGTTTGCAACAACTAAATCCAAAGCTTTAAAAGGTTAGAACTTCATTCTTTCATCTCTTATTGCTACTTTAGCTCTATAATGCTCTAGAAGTATAGAGATATGGATCAAATGCATGCATGCTCTAGAAGTAGCTAGAAGGATTTTGATATATATGTGTAACAAATTTTGATTAGGCACATAGTTACTGACAATTGAAATGTGTAATTTTAGAGTTTTAGAGCTTAGAATGGAATGAGGTTTTCACTGATAGAACAATAATAAAAAAAATCCACATTTATCATGTTGATTGTTTTCTCCAATTCACAAATTGGTGCATGTAAATTTTTCAAAATTCATAATTAATGCTCTAGAAGCTCTCAATATAACTTGTAATAATTTTATCATGTTGTGTAATAGTTTTTGATATACTTTTACTATAATGCAGATGGTCCGGGAATGTATGTACGGTACTGACCGACGCTCTGACGAGTTCATTAATGGCGTGCATGAATTCATCCGTGTTGCTGATGCAAACAAGCGCAATTGTTTTGTATTCTGTCCATGTAATGGATGTAGGAATCAGAAGGATTACTCTGACTCAAAAACCCTTCACAGCCACCTGTTGAAGTCCGGCTTCATGCCCAGTTATAATTGTTGGACCAAGCACGGAGAGAGAGGGATTATAATGGAAGACAATGAAGAAGAGGAGGATGATAACTATCATGGTTTCCCTGAGTACGAAGATACTTCCATGGGGGATGCTGAAGGGGAGGATGAAGAAGAGACACATGATGAACCCGCTGATGATCTTGGTCGGACCATTGCCGATGCACGAAGAGATTGTGAAACTGAAAAGGATAGGGAGAAGTTCAATCACATGCTATAGGATCACAAAAAGTTGTTGTACCCAAATTGCGAAAATGGTCTGAAAAAGCTGGGCAGCACACTGGAATTGCTGCGATGGAAGGCTGAGTGTGCCATACCTGACTGCTCATTTGAAAAGTTGCTGAAAATGATGAAGAATATGCTTCCAAAATATAACGTATTGCCCTCCAGTACGTACGAAGCAAAGAAGGTTGTCTGCCCTCTAGGTTTAGAGGTTCAGAAGATACATGCATGCCCTAATGACTGCATCCTCTACCGCGGTGAGGAGTATGAGAATTTGGATGCATGCCCGGTATGCACTTCACTTCGGTATAAGATTAGACGAGATGACCCTGTTGACGTTGAGGGCGAGCCCCCCCGGAAGAGGGTTCCTGCGAAGGTGATGTGGTATGCTCCTATAATACCACGGTTTAAACGCTTATTCAGAAACAAAGAGCACGCCAAGTTGTTCTAATGGCATAAAGAGGAAAGTAAGTCAGACGGGATGTTGAGACACCCCGCTGATGGGCCGCAATGGAGAAAAATCGATAGAAATTACCCGGACTTTGCAGATGATGCAAGGAGTTTAAGGTTTGGTCTAAGTTCAGATGGCATGAATCCCTTTGGGGAGCAGAGCTCCAGTCACAACACCTGGCCCGTGACTATATGCATCTATAACCTTCCTCCTTGGTTGTGGATGAAGCGGAAGTTCATTATGATGCCAGTGCTGATCCAAGGTCCGAAGCAACCCGACAACGACATTGATGTGTACCTAAGGCCATTAGTGGAAGAAATTTTACAGTTGTGGCACGAACCCGGGATACGCGTGTGGGATGAGCACAAGCAAGAAGAATTTAACCTCCGAGCATTGCTTTTCGTAACAATCAATGATTGGCCTTCTCTTAGTAACCTTTCAGGACAGTCAAACAAGGGATACAATGCATGCACACACTGTTTAGATGAGACTGAAAGTATATATTTGGAACATTGTAAGAAGAATGTATACAATGAGCATCGTCGATTTCTTTTGGCCAAGCATCCCTTAAGAAAGAAAGGCAAGCATTTCAACGGTCTGGCATGTCACCAGACGAAGCCTAAGGAGCGTACTGGTGCTGATATATTTGATATGGTCAAAGATTTGGATCAACTGGTAACCTTTGGAAACGGTCCTGGAGGAAAATCTGTTCCGAAGGACGCTGAAGGACACGCACCGATGTGGAAGAAGAAATCTATATTTTGGGAGCTACCATATTGGAAATTCTTAGAGGTCCGCTCTGCAATATATGTGATGCATGTGACGAAGAATCTTTGTGTGAACCTGCTAGGCTTCTTGGGCGTGTATGGTAAGACAAAAGATACACCGGAAGCACGAAAGGACCATCAACGTATGAAAGACCTAGATGGCCTGCATCCAGAATGGTTTCAAGGTCATGCCAGCTACGCTCTTACCAAACAAGAGAAGGAAATATTTTTTGAATGCCTAAGCAGTATTAAGGTTCCGTCTGGCTTCTCGTCGAATATAAAGGGAATAATAAATATGGCAGAAAAAAGTTCCAAAACCAAAAGTCTCATGAATGCCACGTGATTATGATGCAAATGCTTCCGATTGCATTGAGGGGGCTTCTACCAGATAATGTTCGAGTACCCATTGTGAAGCTATGTGCATTTCTCAATGCAATCTCTCAGAAGATAATCAATCCTGAAGATCTACCACAGTTATAGAATGATGTGGTCCAATGTCTTGTCAGTTTTGATTTGGTGTTCCCACCATCCTTCTTCAATATTATGACGCACCAGCTGGTTCACCTAGTCGAAGAGATTTCCATTCTCGGTCCTGTATTTCTACACAATATGTTTCCCTTTGAGAGGTTCATGGGAATCTTAAAGAAATATGTTCGTAACCATGCTAGGCCAGAAGGAAGCATCTCCAAGGGCTATGGAACAGAGGAGGTCATTGAATTTTGTGTTGACTTTGTTCCTGACCTTAAGCCGATTGGTCTTCCTCAATCGCGGTATGAGGGGAGACTGAGTGGAAAGGGTACTCTAGGAAGGAAATCAATAATATGTAGGGACGGACATTCTTACACCGAAGCACATTACATCGTTCTACAGATTCTATCTTGGCAGCCCCATATATCAAGGAACACAAGAAAATCTTACTCTCCAACAACCCTGGAAAGCATGACTCTTGGATTTGAGATGAACACATGAAGAGTTTCGGCGGTTGGTTGCAACATCTCATAAAAAACAACACTCTTGGAGATTAGCTATACTTGTTGTCTAGGTCACCATCTTCGACTATATCGACTTTCCAAGGGTACGAGATAAATGGGTATACATTTTACACGATAGCCCAAGATAAAAAGAGCACCAACCAAAACAGTGGTGTCCGCTTTGATGCAACAGACAACAATGGGTCAAAGACCACATATTATGGTTACATAGAGGAGATATGGGAACTTGAATATGGACCTACTTTTAAGGTCCCCTTGTTTCGGTGCAAATGGGTCAAGCTGACAGGAGGAGGGGTTGAGGTAGACAAGAAATACGGAATGACATCGTTGGATCTCAACAGTCTTGGGTACTTAGACGAACCATTCGTCCTAGCCAATGATGTGGCTCAGGTTTTCTATGTGAAGGACATGTCTACCAAACCTAGAAAAAGAAAAAATAAGAAAAAGAATACATCAGACGATGAGCCAAAGCGCCACATAGTTCTTTCAGGAAAAAGAAACATCGTGGGAGTGGAGGACAAGACAGACATGTCATAAGATTGTGATAAGTTTCATGAAATTCCGCCCTTCGCGGTGAAGGATGACCCAAGCATCATGTTAATGAATGAAGATGCTCCATGGACACGACAGGATCAGAAAAGAACACACGCGAAGAAATGATATGTAATAATTGTAACATTTTATGAGTGAAGATGCTCCATGTGTCCATTTTTATAGTGTTGTCTGCAAACAATATTGAGTGTGTTAGTCCCGTTTTGTGGCTGGACCGGGACTAAAGGAGGGCCTTTAGTACCGATTCATACTTGCCATTAAGATCTGATCTCCAAATGCGTGAGGTCACATATTAGGGAGTGCCTCTATGACCAGTTTCTCGGAGATGCTGGAGGACTGGGATCCGGCGGCATCTCCCTGAAACTGGCCGTAGTGGTGTCCCTGCTCTCGAAAATGATCTTGCAGCTTGTAACTTCTCTAACTAGATCAATACACCTGGGAGCTAACTAATTTCACATATTAGGGAGTACCTCTATGACCAGTTTCTCGGAGATGCCGGAGGACTGGGCTCCGGCGGCATCTCCCTGAAACTGGCCGTAGTGGTGTCCCTGCTCTCGAAAACCATCTTGGAGATGCCCCAAACTGGCTGGAGGACTGGACTCACAAGGATGCCTATTTATAGTACAAGCAGCTCAGCATAATATCGACACTCACCCCTATTATTAGTGTTGCCTGGCCCAGTCTGCCGCAATCCCTTCAGTCGCGGTTGGTTTCTCCAACCGGGACTAAAGATGAACCCTCTCTTTATAGGCATTTCCCTCTATTTATTAGGTAACACTCAACACATTTATTAATATTAAAAACCGGGACAAATCGGGACTATTAACACTCAGGACTAAAGACGCCCCTTTAGTCATAATCATGCCTAGTCCTATAGTACGCAGCTGCATGGTCTTCTTCGTCATCGTCATCATCATCATCGTCATCGTCACCTGCCACTCCGGTGATCCTCAGCCCATCCATGGCATATACCAGGGGCCATTCCAGCCTCAGATTCACGGCGGGCGGGGGAGGAGTCTCCTAGAAGACGATGCCGCTACCGCCGGGCCGGTGTGGGGCCTTTTTGTGGCTCTGTGGCAGGTGGACTCGTGGGCACCGCAGGCGAGGATGGTCTCCCCCGGCGATGTAGCGCATCACTCCGATGATAGTACGGTTCGCCCACCACAGAATACAGCCGGCTTCGTTCTGGTTCACCGGGGGCGGGCCATCACCCTCGTACCTGGCGAGCTCCCTTTCCCGCCTATTAGCGAAGAAGGCATTCCAGGTGTCGTAGTTGTCGGGATCCCACTGGGGATCCATCCGCTGCAACGGCGTGAGCTCGTGGTAGAAGTATTTTGTGATGGCTGCCTGGCGTGCGGAACCTTGAGGGACAGGAGGGACAGGAACCCCTCCAGCGCTCAGCATCCAGCCGGCGGGCGGCCAATAGCCCGGCGGACAAGGGTAGTTGGAGGCGCACAACGCCTCGGTCTCCTTGAGGGTCAGAATGGCCCAGTAGGCGTTGTCCATTGTTCTAAGAGAGGAAGGTGTGGATGTGTGGATATCCATGGCGTGATCGCCCTAAATATAGAGGGAAAGGGCGGGAAAACTTGGCGTGAAGCTTTGGTAAATAGCGGGAAATATCTTTAGTCCCAGTTAGTGACTACATCCGGGACTAAAAGCTCTCGTAGAAAGGAAAGGGCGGGAAAACTTGGCGGGAAGCGGTGGGAAATATGTTTAGTCCCGGTTGTGACTACAATCGGGACTAAATGGATATTATATTAAGATTCTTTATATTTTTCTGATAATAATAGACATATTATTTGTTTTATTTGGATTATTACAATAAAAGATATGATTTTCCAAAGTTTTTATATTTGATTTGAATTAAAAAAGAAAATTTACAAATGAAATAATTTATAAATGATGCAAACAGATAAATGGATATTCTATTAAGATTCTTTATATTTTTCTGATAATAATAGACATATTATTTGTTTTATTTGGATTATTACAATAAAAGATATGATTTTCCAAAGTATTTATATTTGATTTGAATTAAAAAAATAAAATTTACAAATCAAATAATTTATAAATGATGCAAACAGATAAATGGATATTATATTAAGATTCTTTATATTTTTCTGATAATAATAGACATATTATTTGTTTTATTTGGATTATTACAATAAAAGATATGATTTTCCAAAAAGTTTATATTTGATTTGAATTAAAAAAAGAAAATTTACAAATGAAATAATTTATAAATGATGCAAACAGATAAATGGATATTATATTAAGATTCTTTATATTTTTCTGATAATAATAGACATATTATTTGTTTTATTTGGATTATTACAATAAAAGGTATGATTTTCCAAAGTTTTTATATTTGATTTGAAAAAAAAAATTTACAAATGAAATAATTTATAAATGATGCAAACAGATAAATGGATATTATATTAAGATTCTTTATATTTTCTGATAATAATAGACATATTATTTGTTTTATTTGGATTATTACAATAAAAGATATGATTTTCCAAAGTTTTTATATTAGTTTTGAATTAAAAAAGAAAATTTACAAAAAAAACAATTAGTCGCAGGTCGTGGCTGGACCCGAGACTAAAGTGTGCCTGCGCGCGCGAAAACGAAGCGGCCGAAAAAACCCTTTAGTCCCGGGCCGTGGCATAACCCGTGACTAAAGGTGGGGTCTTTAGTCGCGGGTTAAGCCATGGCCCGGGACTAAAGACTCTTTAGTCCCGTCCCGTGGCTTAGCCCGGGACTAAAGGGTTGACCCTTTATATTCTGCGCGGCAGGGCAGGTGCTGCCTAGCATTTGGCATTCCTCGACGCAGCGAAGACGAAGCACACAGACGCGCGCATTGAAGACGACGCAGGGGAGGTGCGGTCTGCCGCCGCCGTGCCACTCCGCTCCGCCGCCGCCGTGCCGCTCCGCCACCGCCGCTCCGCCTTCGCCGCTTCGCCGTGCCGTGACGTGCCGTCGCTCCGTGCCGACGCATTTTACTGCCTCGCCACCGCGTGACGCCGGTCGCCTCTCCGCGCGCGTGCCGCCTCGCCGTCGCGCACCGCCGCCGCGCCTCCCCTCGTCGGTGAGCTCGATCGAGAGGCCGCGCGTGCGGGTGGTTTTTTTATAGTTTTTTGTTATAGTTTTTTGTATAGTTTTTATAGTTAGGTTTATTATAATTAGGATTATAATTAAGATTATTAGGATTTTTATAATTAGGATTATAATTAGGATTATTAGGATTATTATAATTAGAATTATTAGGGTTTTTGTTATAGTTTTTTCTATAGTTTTTAATAGTTAGGTTATTATAATTAGGATTATAGTTAGGATTATTATAATTAAGATTTAGTTATTAGGATTAGTATTAGGATTAGTATTAGGATTATTATAATTAGGTTTATTAGGGTTTTTTGTTATAGTTTGTTTCTATAGTTTTTTTTATATTATGGTTTTTTGTTTTAGTATTAGGATTATTGTTTTAATTAAAATATTAGAATTAGGATTATTGTTTTAGTTATTTTTTGTTTTATTTATTAGGATTATATTGTTTTATTTATTGTTTTATTAGGATATTTTTTTGTTTTAGTTATTATGATTATTGTTTTAGCACAAATAATATTAGGATTATATTGTTTTAGTTATTAGGATTATTGTTTTTTCTAACCTATTTAACTCTCGTTTTGTTATAGATAATTAAGTCATGGATCCATCCGAAGATCCTGGTCGCATCGGTGAAGGTTTTCTTCACGGCATGATAAGAGGTGAAATTCCTCTTAATATTACTACCGGCGCCGAAGATATTTTGCTCGAGGAAGAGATATCCTCATATCTGAATCCATCCGGTGATGGACTAGAGGAAAACCTAATGTACCAAGGGGAAGACCATATGGACGAAGGGCAAACAAATAACAACAATAATGATGGCCCCTCGACAGGATCCGGCGAGGTACATATATATATATAAAGTCTCGTGTTACCTCTATTCATTAACTGATCTAGGTATATATTAATCACTCTCTCTTCTTCTTTTAGCCCACCGGATCGAAGCAATCGACAGCTCGAACGAAACTAGTGCCGAACAAAAAGTTGGATGGTAATCAGAGGTTCACCATCGAAGAAATAGATGATGATGGTGAACCGGTTGCTCCAGAGAAGCACCGGAGGATGTTTATAAATCAATGCGGGGTGCTTGTTAGGGACAACCTGCCGATCACCATCCATGAATGGAATAAGTCAAAGAAACCCGGTGAAGAATCCAATAGCTATGTCACCGATGATGCCAAAGATGACCTTTGGCAGAAGCTCATAGCACATTTCATACTACCTCCAGAGTATGAGGAATTTGAGGTAGATGGTATTACCCCAAGGCCGGGTGGGCTTGAAAATAGAGAGAAAGTCAAGGAGTGGGCACTGAGCAAGATGGCTGAACTATACCGTAACCACAAGAAAAGTTTATACGTGAAACATGTCGCGAAAAAGAAAACTCCAGACTTCAAAGGAGTAAACAAGAAGCTGAGAGAACAGTGGCCTGATTTTGTATAGTACAAGCAATCTGATAAATCAAAGGCAAAGTCGGCAAAGAAGGCGTTAAATGCTGCGAACAAGAAATACCATCATAAAATGGGGACAGGTGGCTACAAGACTGCCGTCCCTAAGTGGGAAACTATGGAGAAGGAAATGAGGGCTAGAGGCGTCACTCCTGGTACAGATGGATGTCCCGAGAGGTCAAAGCACTGGTGGTACGGGCACGGGGGATCCTTGGACCCAGAAACAGGGAAGACATTATTTCATGAGAAAATTCTAAAACCCTCACAAGACCTTATTAAAGCAATGAACGATGCTCAATTGGGATTGTTCTATCCCAAGAGAGAGAACGACGAGCTGACACGCGCCCTAGGGAATCCTGAAAAGGGAGGACGAACACGAGGCAAAGGCGCCGGTGTCTCGTGGAAGAAAGGGTTTCCTCAGTACGATGCCAGTTACAGAAGCCGTCAGAGAATGAAGGACCGGGAGGCAGACCGGATCTCCAGGGTAGAGCAAGACCTAGCTGATCTGAAGAACCTCATGCATGAAATTAGACAAAGGCCGCCGTCGTCAACTCACCCGCGGTCTGATGATCCTGCATTGGATCTTAGCCAACGGAGAAGCAGCGTGGCTTCCACGGTGGTCCGTGCTGATGATCAAGCACTGCTGGATGATGCACCGCCTCCTCACTACCCTGTGGATGATGTCAGAGAGATGGCACAATGTGAGCTACATCAGCCAATGAACAACCTGTCCTTCAAGGTGGCGATCAGCACTGCTTTACCTTGTCTACCTGGAGCACTCCACCATTCACTTCCGATTCCACCAGGCTATGCTCGTGTCATGGTGATGACATAGTGGAGGATTTTGCGGACCTATAGATTGAAATCGCTACTCTTGAAGGCCTTATGAAACTAGGATATGTCAAGCGCAATATCATTCTATGGAATAAGAAGTACATCAAGTTTCCAGGCTCAGCTCCAAGGCCACCGACTCCAAGGAATCCAAGTCCACCCTGCATCGAATATCGTCAACCTCCAAGTCCACCCCAACCCGATTATCGCCAACCTCCAAGTCCACCCCAACTCGATTATCGCCAACCTCCAAGTCCACCCGCCCCGCTGACGATCGCTGCAGTAGGAGTACATCAACTCGATCTCCGCCTCCGCCTCCGTGCAATTCTACTACCTCGTTGAAGAAACGGAAGTTCGACGGTCCCCAGCGCCCCACATCGAAGAAATGTCAAACGCCGAAGATAGTCGATATCCTGCCGGCTCTTCCAAAGAGACCTTATGACAAGACCGATGAGGAAACTAACGCGGATGTGGCTGCCCAAGTTAAGGCGCATTTTGCACCCAAAAAACCCGAGCCAAAGCCGGTATATAACGAAAAAACCAAAAAGTGGGCGAAGTCCTTTCTTGAGCAACCATCCCAGATATCGATGAATCTGGAATCAGACTATGACCGGAAGATTATTAAGCAAGCACAGAAGAAAAAAATCACAAGTGCAAAAAGCGGGAAGCAAGTTGCCTAGCTCGGAGCATAGAAGAATCAATCGGTCGCCCCGCTCAAAGTCATTTCAGACCTCGACAAGGCCTTCAGAGCTGAAATGGATATGGACATGTAAATAATGGACCCTAGAGCCCGTAATAATGCTGCACTTATGGAAGTCACTATATCGCAGGCCAAAGCACTTGCTAACGAAGCAAATATGTCTCTTGGTCAATATTTAGGCTACGAAGATACGCCAGTGGATCAGATAGTATGGCAGTATGTCCAAGGGGAGCCTCTAGTCAGTAATGAGGAGCTCACGCGTCTATCCACACATATGCGAAATCTGCACGAATGGTACATGTCGCAAGCAGAAAAAAGCATCAGAAAGATTGGTTTCCGGTGGACGTTAGAATGGAGCATCACTTCAAACCATACTTGATACAGGTTCAAATGACCGAACTATTTCAGTTATACAACCAGCGCGCCCTCGACAAATCTATCATTGGTTGCTACTGTCTGTAAGTTATTTATTTCTATAATAAAGTTTGTAGCTTTAGCTCGTTCATTGCATTTAATATATTATCCTAACTATATATCCTTTTGTATGATGATATTATATTCTGCAGAATGAAGATGCTTGAATGCAAAAGAGCTATAAGATATGACATTGGGTTCATTGACCCATATATCATTAATGAATATACGTTAAAGAATCACCCCAAGGACGTGGAGGAAGACCTGTGCAGGTTCTTAACCGAGAATAATTTTGTTAAGGAAATACTATTTCCTTACAACTTCAAGTGAGTGTTTATATCTTGTACACATTTTATTTTTGCTTACTAGATGAGCTATGCATGTATGCTTATGTAAATGTCCGCAGATTCCACTGGATCTTGCTAAACATTCAAGTTGACAAGTCCCTAGTTGAAGTCCACGACTCATTAAGTTGGGACCAAGAGCAGTGGAGCAACATGAAAACAATACTCCATAAGTAATTTCAATCATTATCGCATTATATCATCCTCTTTCATTCATTTCCTGATATCAAGTAACTAATAACTCCTTTGTTCATTTTCTTTGCCGAGCAGGTGTTCGACACGGTTCAGACAGAAAATACCAGGTCCATTCAAAGAGGAGCTAACTTATAAAATGGCAAAGAGTTTACAGCAGCCACCGGGAACTTATTTATGTGGATACTACGTCTGCGAGTACATCCGCGAGTTCACCAGTAAGCGGAAAGTTGACTCACATTATATTTATGATTTACAGGAGAAACTAGAGCCAGACCAACGCATAAGAGCAATTCAAGAGTAGCTGGCGGGATTTATGATGAAGGAAGTCCTTGATGTACATGGAGAGCATTATGATGATGACGTGGAACTCGATTTGCCTTAGTCATCTCCATATAGCTCATATGATATATATATATTCATCAATGACCATGTAATTTCAAAACATTTCTTCCTTTTGATATGATTGATTATATGTATGCTTGCAAGGGATCGATTAATTATATAAATGCATCAACATGTAGTGTGTATGTAGTAGTGTATAATATGTATACTGAAATATATGTTTGAATTATAGTGAAACACAAAACAAAAAAGGAACGAAATGGCAAAAAAAAAGGAAATACATAATCTCTGTCGCGGCAGAGAAACACAGAATTCTCTGCGGCGGCAGGAAACGATATAGTCCCGGGTGGTGTTACGGCCCGGGACTAGAGGGTCCCCCCCCCCCCCCCCGCGGCGCTGAAACAGCCACGAGGTTGTTATCAGTCACGGGCCGTAGCGAGCCGGGACTAGAGGGGGGCCTCTAGTCCCGTTTTCGCAGTCCTGGGCCCAAAACCGGGACTAGAGCCAGTTGCGGCCCGGGACTGGAGGCCCCTTTTCCACTAGTGCATAGATAGCCACAGCATCACTCTACCGCCTCTTGGCTTCTTCGATGATAGTCGAAGCTACCAGCGTGCTCGCATCGCATGCCCATGAACGGTTGGCCGAGCTCTATATTGACGGATCCCGAAATTCCTCCTAGCTTCCCGTGTCTATCACCATGACTATAAGGAAGGGGACAAGATCGTCGAGACCCGACAGCTTCATAACTGGCAGATAACACCTTCTTGTTCGTGATGTCAAGGATGACGCCTGAAAACACTTCTCTTCCTCGCCACCATGTCCGGCCAAGATAAGAACTAGCACACGCCTAACCACACCATGTCGCCTCTCCTCTCCGCTACCATAGCTGGCCAGGAGAATGCTTGCAGTGAAGAGCCCATGCTCCACAAGAAGAACGATAACCTGTTTCTTTGTGGAGACGGTGACGCTAGCCTTGATGCCCTTCTATGACCAGAGGAGCAAGAGCAACAAGAATAGGAGTTCTACACTGAAGATCTGACTGCACCGATCCAAAACTCTGCTCCAAAACTTCCCTAAGGAGCTACATATACAACTAGAAAACCTAATCCTACAACCGGCGCCCCCCTTTTCGCCATCCCTCGATGATGGCGCTGGTGGGAGAGGTGTCGGTTCAGCCCGAGGCACCATCAGACTGTCTCAACTACTATAGCAACAAGAGAGGGGAAGGGATCGAGGAGTGGTACCATCGGGAGTCCTAATCACCATCTCCAAAATAAGGACTGAGAGTGTCAACCGGATTTTAACAGGACAAACAGTTCGAGATACATTATAAGGTGTGAATTCCTATATTTATATTTCCTATTAATTAACAACTTAACCATTTAAAAGGGTAACTTTTGCATTTGTTTGAATCATTCAGAAAATCTGTCCATATATTTGTAGGGGTTCGCAGCATGGAAAACAAAAATTTTCTATCGCATACAAACAAACAAGCCAAGATCTATCTACTAGATTGTAGCAACGAGTCGATGGAATAACTCACCCTCGAAGATTCCAAAGTGTTTAACGAGAGCAGATTCTCGTGGGTGATGTAGTCGTACTCTTTCCGATCTCAAGATCGCGTAGACGATCCTTCCAGCGCCACGTTCCAGCAGCGCTCCCGCAGTCGGTCACACGTTCGGTACTCGACGAAGACCTTCCTCTCCCTTGTTCCAGCAGGCAGCGGAGGTTGTAGCACTCTCCTCGCGATTCCGGCAGCACAACGGCGTGGTACCGGAGGTAGAGGGGAGATCCCGCAGGGCTTCGCCTTAAGCCGGTGCGAGTATGGTGGAGCTTATGAGAGAGGCTATTAGTGGTCTAGTAATTAGACACACCAATTAGAGGGCTCTAAACCAATTAGAAGGCTCTAAACCGAATAGCTCTAAACCGGGGTCTAGATCTAGGGTTTAGTTTAGAGGATAGGAAACTTGTGTTGTTGTGTCTAGAGGAGGAGGCCCTGCCCCTCCTCTTATAGGTGGGAGGGCCGGCGGCAAGGGGAGGGAGTGGAGTCCCTCCCCAACTCGGCCTTGAGGTGGGGCGCCGGCTTGGGGAGGAGGAATCCCTCCCCAACTCGGCCTCCTTTTCTCCTCCTTCCAAAACTGGCAGTTTGACTTTCAAACTTGCTGTTTGACTTTCCAAATTGGGATTTGATTTAATCCTTTATTTAGAACAGCGATGACACTAAGTACATGATGCAACCATTCCAACATGTAATGACACATTCATGTACCCCTTCCCCCTCCGGAGTGCCGGACATTCCGGGACCTTCTAGAATGTTCCCGATGAAAACACCGGAACCATTCCCCAACTCCGAAACGGGACTTTCCTTATATGAATCTTATTCTCCGGACCATTCCGGATCACCTCGTGATATCCCGAATCCCATCCGAGACTCCGAACAACATTCGGTCTCTTTCTCATAATACCATAACTACTCAAACAACGTCGAATCCTTAAGTGTGTCTCCCTACGGTTCGTGAATTATGCGGACATGATCGAGACACTTCTCCGATCAATAACCAATAGAGGAATCTGGAAATTCATATGGCTCCCACATATTTCTACGATTACTTTGCGATCGAATGAACCACTTACATACGATACCAATTTCCCTTTGTCTCACGATATGTTACTTATCCGAGGTTATGATCGTCGGTATCTCTGCATACCTAGTTCAACCTCGTTACTGATAAGTACTCTTTTCTCGTTCCCGTGATATGTGATCCCTTGTGAGCCAGTCACATGCTTGCAAGCTAATTGGATGACATTTCACCGAGAGGGCCCAGAGAATATCTATCCGTCATATGGATGGACAAATCCCACTCTTGATCCATGTGTTTCAACCAATACTTTCCGAACACTCAATACCACCTTTATAGCCACCCTGTTACGGTGTGGTGTTTGATGACATCAAAGCATCCATCCGGTAAAGGTGATATGCATGATCTCATGGTCGAAGGAATTAGGTTACTATGTATCAGAAAGCATATAGCAATTGAACTATTGAAATGACTTGATCTTTATGCTACGCTTATCTATAGGAGTATGTCCACCATATCATTCTCCTAACGATATGATCTTGTTGTTAATAACATCTCAATATTCATGATAGGGAAACCACAATCATCTATTAACCAACAAGCTAGTTTAACAAGAGGCTTTACTAGGGACTCTTATTTTAAGTTTACAATTCACACAAGTATTAATGTTTCCTTGTTAATACTATTATAGCATGAATATAAACATTTATCATAAACACAAAGATATAATAATAACTATATTTATTATTGCCTCTAGGGCATATCTCCAACAGTCTCCCACTTGCACTAGAGTCAAAAATCTAGTTTCAAACCTTTGTGTATTCAACACCTATGGCTTTCTGGTGTTGTATGTACACGATTGCTAGTGGTCAACTGATCTCCGGATCTGACACTTCCAGGTCCGTGTGTAATTGCATGTCTTTGCGTCTCTACGCATCACTCATTCTCTAATGAGATGGCTTTGTATAATTTGGTCTTTCGGTGTGACCTTTAGTTCTTTGGGGTTAAAACATGTTGATAATATTGTCGCACAATATATCTTCATAGTATTATCCCGCTGTGAACTACACCTAGTTTGATAACAAACTACTTGACACAAATGCCCTCTTTTGCTGCTATAATAGCAGTCATATACTTAGCCTTTTGTTGAAGTATCTGTCACAATGTCTTAACTTTGGAACTCATCCAAATCCATTATGGAACTTACTCTCCATTATATTGTGCCACCCTTAATTTAAATTGAGATAAACTTAATTTGTACTCTGTGACAAAACTAGTATCAATGTAGTACTTTTACAATGAACTAATCATCTATTTGTCACTTCTACAAATAATATACTCTTAGTTCTTCCAAAAGATCATAAGAATATCCTTACTATCGTCCAATGATCATCTTATGAATCATTCTGGTATATGCTCATAACTTTTAGAGCATAGGACATATCTGGATTTGTACATACCACAGTATGATTGATATAAACACTCTTTGCGATTTCATATATCAAGTATCAATCTATACTTGAATCTTTGTTTCACTTACCAAATGTCAATACACTTGAATATATCATCAATATTGAACTCTTTCAATCCTTTCTGTGCGACAAGAACCTTTTCTTGTAGTTTCTATATTGAACTCATTCAATATCTCGTTTATGTACTTCTGGCACAACCATATTAGCATCTATTGATGCCAAATATTTGGGTTTTGCCTAAGTCTTTCATCAGGATGAAATTCTTAATATGTGTTAATAAAAGATACATCATTTCTAATCAACAATATGTCCTCCACATAATGTATTAGAAATATGTCTTAGCGCTCCCACTTAATTTCTTGCAAATGCAAGTATCTTCATTGTCTTTGATGAAATTAAACTCTTTTAACAGTTTCATCATAGTGAAGATTCCAACTCCGCTATGCTTACTTCATCCATTGAAGTTTGCATATGCTTTTAGCATCCTTTGAATTAACAAAACCCTTTGGACCGTGTCATGCACACGTCCTAGGTAACAATTCTATTAGAAGAACTTGTTTTGTTTATTCAACTACCACATAACAAAATTATATGTAGTGGTTGCTACATTAATCCGTCTAGACTAAATATCGCTATGAAAGATCAAATCTTGTCATAGTCAATCTTTGAACATTGTTGTGAACTCTTTCCCAACATGTCGACTTATAGATGTGAAACATCCATGTCTATTTTTTTATAGATCCAAACACAACTGTAAGGTCTTACACCTTTCTCGAGGGTCCTTCAAGTTCAAACCTTGATTTCTCGTGTATGGAATTATCACGGATTTTATGGCTTCAAGCCATTTGACGGAGTCAGGGCCCATCATTGCTTCTTTGCATGTAGTCCGTTCATTATTCTCAAATAATGATTCAACCCTCAAATCTTAGTATTTGATTGTTTACTTGACCTACTTGTTTCAATAGAAACTTAGACCTCCGTGACCACAACTTTTGAGGCACGTGAGCCATGAGCATTATTGCTGCCTCCGGAACACTTTTCGGTGCTGCGCAACTCTGCACATATAGCTAAGGTTCTTTTAACCTTATCAAAGTTCTATTGTCCTCCCACTTTAACTTATCACGAAAAATTCCTTCTCAAAGAAACTTGACGTTCTAAGCGACAAACACTTTTGTCTCCGGTGTTATGGAGGAATACTTAACAGTAATACAAAGACAGGTTTATCCGACTTTGGTTGCAAACATCTTTCTTATGCATAGCATACCAATGTTTAAGAAAGGACTACTTGGGTTTTATCCCAAACCATAACTTTATATGGTGTCATTTCAACGGATTATGATGGAGCTCTTTTTAGTGGAAAAGCGGTAGTCTCTAAAGCTTTTAATCTTTAAAATATAATGGCAGTTCTATATTTTACACCTTTGATCTTACCATGTCAAACAAGGTTTTAATTACATATCTCGAACGCTCCATACTCTTATGGTGTTTCGGGAAATGCAAATCCACGGAACGATTCCTTAAATCTTAGGTATTATGCTAAACTTGTAACTCAAATATCTTCCTTTATGATCTTATCATAAACCATTTATATTCTTGTTACAATGATTTTGCACTTCATCTTGAAAGACTTTGAACTTTTCAAATGTTTCATACTTCATCCTTATTAAGTAAATATTCATATATTCACTCAAATTTTCGGAGAAAGCATATGAAGTTGAAATCCATCGCTCTTGACTACATATAATGGATTTCATACAACAATATGTACAAGTTCCAATAAGCTAGCCATTCGTTCCCTTTTGGCCTATGAACGAAGTTTTAATTATCTCTAGGAAAGTTTCACAAGCATCATTTGATCAAAATCAAAAGACTCCAAAATTCCATCTACATGGAGTTTCTTCATGTTTTCTTTCCAATATAATTTAAACGGCGATGTCACTTCCTAAGTGATCTTTCAATCAATCTGTCTTTCGACATTTTTAGCACTATTTTTATGGATGTGATTTCTCCAACGAGATTTGTAAATTATCCATCTTTTATGGATTACGGTAATTATTTGAGCAACCCTTTTGTTCTCATAACACCTGATAAAACAAATCTTGAAGGCAAGCTTTGATGTTTTAACGAGCAACACAATAACCCTTTATTTGTTCTCGATGAACATCATCACATATTCTTTTGCTAGTTACTTAGGCCATTGTAGTTCATGAATTGTGTTGTTTCGTATGACGATTCACACCAACAAATTCAGTATCAAAATACTTAAGAACCACATCGTTTAACAATCAAAGAATATAGCCATAACATGTATATCATCTATATACTTAAACTGAACAATTCCAGTCTTTTCTTTTCTGCCATATATTTATGAGATTCTCTTTCAGTATTTCCTTTTCTGTTTGAAAGAATCTATCAACATCAATAGTGGAGTCATACATATGACACATAATCCAAAGCGTGTATAATTAAATACAAATGTCTTTGGACTTGCACTTTGAAGTAGATCACCATCATCAAATGTTTGGTGTTCTTCCAAATTCCTTTCTTTAGTAATCTATTGGTGTAGTAAACATTTTACCTACATCAAATATTCACCTTCATCATGGAATCGTCCATGACCAAGCTACTTTTAGCTTATAACGGTGAATCGCGAGTATAATGTTGCTCTCCAAAACCTTTTGGAAGATTAGGACAACTAGTGTCTCCAACCTTTTGCAAATTCTCATCAAATATGAGAACATGACTTTTGCCATATTATACTCTATCATGTTGTAACCAAAACTTTGTTTCAGATATCACAATATCTTCCACATATCATGGTTTCTGAAACAACTCTTTCAGATCCTAGATAACCTTGATATTAAGACAATCCTTTGAATATCAAGAATCATGGAGACAAACATGATACTTTATATACTAACACTTGGAATTGTTACTCTTGATTTAATACCAATTATTAAACTTCATGGAGTAACCGGAACTTACTGAAAGTTTGCAATAGGACTTTTAAACTTTAGATTAACACTTCAAAACAATACGATACCAGTTCGTAAAGTAACTAACCAGAATTCTATAGTTCTATCATCTCAATTATAACTAAGCGCAAGGTGGTAAACGGATGCCAATGACTACAACAACTATGCAAATTCACTTTGATTTAGTTTATGATAAATTGAGTTCTAATTAATAATTAAATTAATCTAGGTGAACTCCCACTCAAAACAATATCCCTCACATTGTTTTAGTGATCACACGAACCAAAACTACTATATCAACACCGATCATCACGAGAGCCGATATAGTTTTAGTGGCGAACAATCATCATGTTCATCATATCTACTATATGATTCATGCTTTGCCTTTCGGCGATCCGTGTTCCTGAGGCCATGTCTGTACATGCTAGGCTCGTCAAGATCAAACCTTAGCTACCGCATAAGCAAATCTGGCTTGCTTACGTTGTATTCACCCGCGGAATCAAAGACACCCGATCATCACGTGGTGCTTCGAAGCAACAAGCTTTGGCAACGGTGCATACTAAGGGTGAACACTTTAGAACTTGAAATTTATGTGCATGAGGGATCATCTTATAATGCTACCGTCGTCTACTAAGCAATACAAGATGCATAAAGGATTAACATCACATGCAATTCATAATATGTGATATGATATGGCCTTTCTTCTTTGTGCTTCCGATCTCCATCTTCAAGCACGAACATGATCTCCATCATCACCGGCATAGCATCAAGGTCAATGACGCTTCTTCATGGTTGTCGTCCACCAGCTTCAACTATTACAACTATTTTGAATAGACACGCAGGTCTTAACAGAAATTAAAGACAACCATATGGCTCCTGCCGGTTGCCAACTTACAATAAGGAACATTGCATACATCAAATATAATCACAATCATGGCCATATCACATCACTGCACACCCCTGCAAAACAAAGTTAGACGCTTCTACTTTCTTTGCATATTTTACGTGGTTTGGGGCTTTCCATAAGTGTCGTTCTAACCTACGAACAAGAACCACAACATTGATACTAGCATTGTTGATTACCCGTTGTAAATTGGATCTTTACTATGCTAGGAGAAACAGGCACCCGCAAAGCCACTTATGCAATACAAGTTGCATGTTAAGCGTGGAGCAAGTCTCATGAACGATGTCATGTAAGGTTAGCCCGGGCCGCTTCATCCCAACATACCGCAAGATGCAAAGTACACGCAAAGCAATCTACAATAAAAGCATCAACGCCCACAATGACCATTGTGTTCTACTCGTGCAACAGATCTACATATAGACACGGCTCTGATACCACTGTAGGGGTTCGCAGCATGGAAAACAAAAATTTTCTATCGCATACAAACAAACAAGCCAAGATCTATCTACTAGATTGTAGCAACGAGTCGATGGAATAACTCACCCTCGAAGATTCCAAAGTGTTTAACGAGAGCAGATTCTCGTGGGTGATGTAGTCGTACTCTTTCCGATCTCAAGATCGCGTAGACGATCCTTCCAGCGCCACGTTCCAGCAGCGCTCCCGCAGTCGGTCACACGTTCGGTACTCGACGAAGACCTTCCTCTCCCTTGTTCCAGCAGGCAGCGGAGGTTGTAGCACTCTCCTCGCGATTCCGGCAGCACAACGGCGTGGTACCGGAGGTAGAGGGGAGATCCCGCAGGGCTTCGCCTTAAGCCGGTGCGAGTATGGTGGAGCTTATGAGAGAGGCTATTAGTGGTCTAGTAATTAGACACACCAATTAGAGGGCTCTAAACCAATTAGAAGGCTCTAAACCGAATAGCTCTAAACCGGGGTCTAGATCTAGGGTTTAGTTTAGAGGATAGGAAACTTGTGTTGTTGTGTCTAGAGGAGGAGGCCCTGCCCCTCCTCTTATAGGTGGGAGGGCCGGCGGCAAGGGGAGGGAGTGGAGTCCCTCCCCAACTCGGCCTTGAGGTGGGGCGCCGGCTTGGGGAGGAGGAATCCCTCCCCAACTCGGCCTCCTTTTCTCCTCCTTCCAAAACTGGCAGTTTGACTTTCAAACTTGCTGTTTGACTTTCCAAATTGGGATTTGATTTAATCCTTTATTTAGAACAGCGATGACACTAAGTACATGATGCAACCATTCCAACATGTAATGACACATTCATGTACCCCTTCCCCCTCCGGAGTGCCGGACATTCCGGGACCTTCTAGAATGTTCCCGATGAAAACACCGGAACCATTCCCCAACTCCGAAACGGGACTTTCCTTATATGAATCTTATTCTCCGGACCATTCCGGATCACCTCGTGATATCCCGAATCCCATCCGAGACTCCGAACAACATTCGGTCTCTTTCTCATAATACCATAACTACTCAAACAACGTCGAATCCTTAAGTGTGTCTCCCTACGGTTCGTGAATTATGCGGACATGATCGAGACACTTCTCCGATCAATAACCAATAGAGGAATCTGGAAATTCATATGGCTCCCACATATTTCTACGATTACTTTGCGATCGAATGAACCACTTACATACGATACCAATTTCCCTTTGTCTCACGATATGTTACTTATCCGAGGTTATGATCGTCGGTATCTCTGCATACCTAGTTCAACCTCGTTACTGATAAGTACTCTTTTCTCGTTCCCGTGATATGTGATCCCTTGTGAGCCAGTCACATGCTTGCAAGCTAATTGGATGACATTTCACCGAGAGGGCCCAGAGAATATCTATCCGTCATATGGATGGACAAATCCCACTCTTGATCCATGTGTTTCAACCAATACTTTCCGAACACTCAATACCACCTTTATAGCCACCCTGTTACGGTGTGGTGTTTGATGACATCAAAGCATCCATCCGGTAAAGGTGATATGCATGATCTCATGGTCGAAGGAATTAGGTTACTATGTATCAGAAAGCATATAGCAATTGAACTATTGAAATGACTTGATCTTTATGCTACGCTTATCTATAGGAGTATGTCCACCATATCATTCTCCTAACGATATGATCTTGTTGTTAATAACATCTCAATATTCATGATAGGGAAACCACAATCATCTATTAACCAACAAGCTAGTTTAACAAGAGGCTTTACTAGGGACTCTTATTTTAAGTTTACAATTCACACAAGTATTAATGTTTCCTTGTTAATACTATTATAGCATGAATATAAACATTTATCATAAACACAAAGATATAATAATAACTATATTTATTATTGCCTCTAGGGCATATCTCCAACAATATTTTGTTAGAAACAAAATATAGACACAAGCCATTGTTGTCAACACTTATTAAATTGTTTGCATGATTAGTTTTTGAGGATAAAAATTAAATGTAACAAGGAAATTCCCAGCTTGTTGGTACGTTAATTCTTCTTAAGACGATAAAATTACAATATTCTACTTTAGAAATCATTACTAGGAACGCATATTTTAGATAGATGAAGATAAAAACATTTTATATGGCACAGAGAGAAAAAAGGAGCCCCACGTCGTCCTCCTCCTGGCGACACGGGGGAAACCGTAAAATCGTTGCAACCACCATCCTTCCCCCTCTCCCCCACCTCCCGTCCCGATCTCGCCACCACCGTAGGAGGATGTCGGGCTACGCTTGTATATCGGACATCGGTGGGGATGTCTTGGCAGAACCTGATGAGTTGGATCAGGGGTGGTGATCCTTCTTCTTAGCCATGGTGGCCTTCACAGTTTCTGGGGTGCCCGATGGTGTCCTAACCATCACTCAACGACACATGGAGATACGAAGGGATTGGAGGGGGTCTTGAAACTGACAGGGTGGTGCACCCACAGACCTTTGGCCAAGATGGGCGATGCAGGTGACCTAAGGTAGAGTGACAGCTGGTTGTTGGTAGCGGTCAGATCTGGTACGGAGTGTATGATCTTGGCCTTTTAGTGTGGTCAGTGCGTGGCTATGCATGTGGTCTTGGCGCGACACAGATGACACGGGGTGGAGGCGTTGACCGCTACCTGCAGGTCTGGTTCGAATAAAGGAAGTAGGGCGGAGGCCCCAGTGGTATTCTTTTGCCCAATTTTCCGCTCTGCATCACTAGTAGAAAACAGGCTATCCGTTCGTGCCCCCTAAGAGCATTAGTCCCGGTTACGCCACGAATCGGGACTAATGCTGGCACGCGTCCCGCTTCGAGCGGGCACGGTGGCCGGAGGCATGCGTCCCGGTTGGTAAGGGGTCATACGTTCTGGTTTGTAACACAAACCGGGACTAAAGGTTGGGCGTCAGCCACGTGGCATGGCACACACCTTTAGTCCCGGTTTGTGTTACAAACCGGGACGTAGATCCCACCCTCTATAAATGCGACGCCCCAGCCCTCCGCCTCCCCTCTGTTTTTTCTTGGTGGAAGGTGTGAGAGGTGTCCCGGTTACGCCCTCTATAAATGCTTGATTATTACTTTGATTGAACTATGTTTTCATAATGTGCCAGACGCAGGGACCAGGGAACAATTTATGTGGATACTATGTTTGCGGGTTCATCCGTCAGACGTGCTGTGAGAAAGGGAGAAATTTAGAGCAACTTGATGTACGTAAACAATTTCTATAGTTTTTAATTACCATCAAATTTTGTTTAGTTTCATTCATATAGATTGACTCCTTTTTTAAATCAGATCGAACGTCTACGGGACGGTCTTCTGTCAAAGGATCGCGTACGAGCAATTCAGGAGGAATTGGTGGGATTCTTGGATGCATAAGTCCTAAACCTAAAAGGGAAATACTATTCGGGTGTGTATAAACAATAAGGATTGTATAAAGAGCTTATTTTGTATGTAGTGCATGAACTCGATCCGTGTATCGAATGTAATATGTTTGACACTTGGATCTATATTTTCATGATGATCTTGTGTAATGTAACGAGTGCAAAACACTAAATAAACAATAAAACAACATAAATGAATTCTCTGCCGCGGCACAAAAAGTGGCCAAAATGCTGCTGCGGCAACAAAAGTTGCCAAAATGAATTCTCTGCCGCGGCAGAGAAATGTTTCAAATCTCTGCCGCGGTAGAGGGTTATTTGTCCTGGTTCGTGTTACGAACCGGGACGGTTACTCCTCCCCCCTCGCCCTCTGCCACGGCCACGTGTACGCCCTTTTGTCCCGGTTGGTGGGGCAACCGGGACTAAAGGTTGGGGCTTTAGTCCCGATTGCCCCGTCCCGGTTGGGGAACCGGGACTAAAGCCCCTTACCAACCGGGACACATGGGGCTGTTTCCACTAGTGCGTGCTGTTGATCGTCCTTGATCTAGCTACAAATGAATTCTGGATTTCTACAATGGTGGTCTTCACAGATTGGCGCTTAGCTCTCGTGGACCTCTGAATTGGATGAGATTCGGTCGTGTGTGTCCACAACTATCAGCCCATGGGGCTTCAAGAGGGCATGCCACAAAGCTCCTCTTTATGTTGACATCATGGGACATGTGGACACCTACGATTTCTATGGTGTTGGTAGAGGCGAGGAATGTTAATATGGCTAAGATTGGAAGACTAGAATGTCTCGATGGCTAATTTTGATATAGATACCGATAAGTGATGGTGGAGGCGGGGACTTGGATGGGATGAAGATGTTTCTTCACATCCTGCTGTGCAGGCATGGCCAGGGGATGATTTATGTTCGAACCACACAATTGATGCTTGTGAGCCTTGTGACTGGTGCTTTCCAGCTGTGACCTTGACAAGTGGGGCTCAAAGCACCGGCAAATTTCATTTTGGTGGTGCTCTTAATGTACCAAGTCTCGATATCTAGGGTGAAACTTAGGTCTGGCCTTCATTAGTTGTACCTAGCAATAATGAAAGCCTCCTTACTTAAGGCATTATCTCGAGATCTCGGATTTTCTCCTAGGTGAAAACCTGACGATGCTTGTGCACTACTTTTACCTCATTGGATGCATTGCTTTTGCGGACATTCTTTTGTAGTCATGTGTTGTATTTGGCATTTGTCTGAGTTCAGCTGCTGCAAGTGGCTGGTCATTTTGGTGTGGTCCTTTTTTCATCTTTCTTTTTTGGTTTTGTGAATCCTTAACGTCTTAACTAGTTCTTCACATTATTTTTATGCAGAAACTAAGTGTAATTAGTATCTCATAGATATTAATATATTTCTTTTATAGAAAAACATTTTAATTCTAGAAAAATGGGGCAATTTATTCTCGTATGAACTCCTTCTAAAGCCCATAAATGACTAAATCACTGGTGGAGAACGTGCCATGCATCCCGGTTGGTAAGGGGCATTAGTCCTGGTTGCCCAACCGGGACGGGGCAATCGGGACTAATGCCCTAACCTTTAGTCCCGGTTGCCCCACCAACCGGGAAAAATGGGTGTACACGTGGCAGCGGTAGAGGGCGAGGGGGGGTGGAGCAACCGTCCCGGTTCATAACACGAACCGGGACAAATAACCTTCTGCCGCGGCAGAGATTTGGCACATTTCTCTGCCACGGCAGAGAATTCATTATGGCAACTTCTGTTGCCGCGGCAGCATTTTGGCCACTTTTTGTGCCACGGCAGAGAATTCATTCCGGTTGATTTATTGTTTATTTAGTGTTTTGCACTCATCAATGAAGGAACCATTATATTACACAAGATCATCATGACAATATTATATTCGATACACGGATCGAGTTCATGCACTACATACAAAAGTTGCTCTTTGTACAATCCCTATTGTCTATACACAGCCGAATAGTATTCCCCTTTTGGGTCTAGGACTTCTGCATCCAAGAATCCCGCCAATTCCTCCTGAATTGCTCGTACGCGATCCTTTGGCAGAAGACCGTCCCGTAGACGTTTGATCTGATTTAAAAAAGGGGTCAGCCTATATGAATGAAACTAAACACAATTTGATTGTAATTAAAAACTATGGAAATTGTTTACGTATGTGGAGTTGCTCTAAATTTCTGCCCTTCTCATCGCACGTCTGCCGGATGAACTCGCAAACATAGTATCCACATAGATTGTTACCTGGTCCCTGCGTCAGGCACTTTACGAGAACATAGTTCAATCAAAATAATAATCAAGCATGATAATAACTGTATCAAAACTAGAATCAAAGAGATGCGCAGATATAGCTAGTGGTGCTTACATCTAGTGCTTCAAATGTAAGCTCCGCTTTCCAAACACCCCTAGCCTTGTTGGTGAACCGTTTCCAAGCGCTGCCCGGCGAAGAAAACGAATAAAATAAGTTATTAATTACTCGATATCATAAAATTCACGAACGTTGACGATATAGTGTCGTAATGATTAGAATTACCGCTGGAGAAGTATCTTCATGTCCTTCCACTGCTCAAGGGGTTTATGTTTCGATTCCATGACTAGTACACACCCTTTGTCAAGTTGAATGATTAACAGAATATAGTGGAAGCTGCGAATGCATAACTAATCAATTATATACTTAACATCGAGTAAGCGAAATAGAAAGTGTATACAAGACAATAACACTCACTCGAAGTTGTAAGGAAAAAGTATTTCCCTTCTGGTTTCTTGAAACCTTAACGCGTGTACTATATTATCCTCCGTATCCTGGGTTTTTTTTTGAGATTAGCTTGATGAACCCAATATGGGTCAATGAAGCCAATGTCATAGATTTGTCCTCTGCTGCATTCGAGAATCTTCATTCTGCATACTCCAGTATGATTGTATACATGCAATAAACAAGGTGAGATAGTTGGAGACTAAATTAATTACAGAATTAGTACTTATAGACAATAGGCACTCATGATCGATTTTTCCAAGGCGTCTTGATTGAATAATTGAAATAGTTCATCAAATTCAATGGATATCATGTCATCTATATCTTTCCCATAATGCTTTTTTGTAACCTTCAACACTATCCAGTTAGCCCCGGCCTTTGTGGCATGCAAGTACCAGTTATGCAATCTTCGCATTTTTGTTGGAAGATTATTTACCTCCTCAGGTTTGACGAGAGGTTTGCCGTACTGGTATTTGTATGCTACTTCACTCACGGGGAAGTACTCTAACTGGGATAAGTACTGGGCAATACTCATACCTTGAGCAGCGGCAGCTTCTCCGTATTGTGCAACTACCTCTGGATCATACTGCTCTTCGGCCCCATATTTGCTCGACCCCACATTGGTTTGGGAAATCACCTTGAGAGGGGCGCAAGACTGTTTTGCTTGTTCTCCGAGCTGGGCAACAGATTTATCGCTTGCATCAGTACTGCTCTTCGAGACTTTTTGTGCCGCATGTGACTTGAGAATAGAACGCTCATAGTCTGATGACAGCTTTGGCTTGGGTTGATGAAGAGACTTTAGCATTTTCAACACTTTGGCTTTTTCTTCTTTGGTGCTGGGGAACTCTGGCTCTTTCGGACGCCTCAGCTTAGCGAAAAACGCTGTCGTTTCCGCATCAATGATCGCCGCAGTCTCCTCTTCAGTACCAAGACGATCGCATACCAAGACGCATAGTAGTGCTATGCTTACGCTTTTTATCCTGAGGGGCCGGCGATGGCTCCCGCGGCGATGGCTGCGCTGGAGATTGGTGAGACGACGGAGCCGGGTGAGGCGACGAAGACGGCTGCCGTGGCGGCGACGACCTCGCTGGAGACGGGTGAGGCGGCGACGAAGATGGCCTTGGCATGTGATTTCGAAGCACGATACATACCTTTGGCCATAGAATGGTGACGTTTTTTGCGTCTCCCAGTTCAGTCACATCCCCTTCACCTGTAGGGTAGTCAAGCTTCAAAACTTCAAAGGTGGGCATGATTTCATCCACCCCGACAACAGCGTAGCCCTCTGGAACCAGACGACAGTGGTAAGTTGGTGTGGGTCCAATTGGTAAGGCATAGCCGACCGCCACCTTCATTGATATGTTCACAACTTTGACATGTAGCTCGCAGTGTGTCATCTCTGTGATATCATCCACTGGGTAGCCAACAGGAGCCATCGTTGGTGCACCATCGGCATCGCCATTGTCATCACCCGGGACCTCGGTGGAAGCCACACTGCTTTTTCGATTATTCGATAGGCCGGTAGCATCGAATGCAGTGTGCTGCTGAGATGGGCCGGTAGTACTTTGCTCTTTAAGTGCGTTAATTTCATCTTGTTGTTGCTTTATTCGTTCTTCAATTATACGCATTCGCTCTTTCTGAATATCTGCTTCAACTTACGCCCTGTCCTTTCTCCTCTGACGGCTTCTATCAGGATATTTCTTCCTCTCTTCGGGAAACCCAGTCCTCCATGGTTTGGAGCAGCGTGTGCCTCGTGTTCGTCCATCATGTTCCTTACTTCCAAGGGCGAGTGTGAGCTCATCATTCTCTCTATCGGGAATGAAGTCCCCATCTTTAACAGCCTTTACTGCTTTTCTCATCTTCTCGATTGGCAAGGGGTCTTCTTTATGTCGTATGTTATATATACACTTCCCTTCCGAGTCCAACGTGCCCCCATGCCCGTAAAACCAATTCCTTGCACGTTCTACCCAATCGTCTGTCTCTGGGATGATCTTTTTAGCACACAGTTCATTCTCAAGTTTCTCCCACTTAGGAATGCCGGCCCTGTAGCCACCTTGCCCCATAGTATGGAGATACTTCTTGTTAGCAGCATTCAGCTTATTCGTTGCAGACATTTTCTTAGCTTTTTCTGATGTCTTGTAATTCACAAACTCAGCCTAGAATGGTTTTATCTTCTCAAACTGAATATTCTTGAAATCAGGAGTCTTCTCTTTCACGACATAGTCAAGGTGCAATCTTTTCTTGCAGTTGGTGAAACACTGGGCCATCTTCTTCAAAGCCCACTCCCTGACCTTAGCCTCCATGGCTCTCCCATGTTCTAAGGAGTCCTCAACTGGATCCTCCGCATTTGGATCTAGCTCTATCTTCGGTAGTTTGAAATTAACCATGAGCCTCTTCCACAGTAAATCTTTGGCGTGGTTAGGGACAAATAAAAATGTTCCCTCTTCTTCCGCATCAGCAGGCCTATTCCGATTTCGAATGGTGATCGGGATTAAGTCCCTAACGATTACTCCGCATTGTGCCACAAATTTGTTTGCGACAACTTCGGGAGCCGTCGGTTTGCCGTCTTCAGCGACATCTTCGATCCTGAACTCATGGTCTTGCAACTTTTTGGTTGGGCCTCGTCTGCTCTTTTCAGTAGATTTGTTCGATCCGAAGGGCTAAAAGAAGAAAGATCGTCGTTACTATTTCTATATAGATAGCAGATGATTAATTAATGAATTAATTATATTACATGCACCTCGCCGGAGCGGTCGTCTTCTCGATCACACAAGGCATTGCCTTCTCCCTCGCGGAAGGCATCACCTTCAACCTCAAACAAGTCGTCTCTTCCGGCAAAAACAGGATCACCCTCACCGGAGTTGTTCAGAAACGTCGATACATCTAAATTTTCTTCCCCGCAGATCACACCTTGGATCAACTCTTCCTTTTCTTCGTCTCTGACGTGTGGGTCCATATTTTCTGCATAGGTGGAAAAACGGATAAGTCAAAGCGGCTAAGGGAGAATGTTAGGTAGGGTGTTGAGAGATATAAACCCTAATTCGGAGAAACCCTAATATATACATACACAATAATAAAAATGAAGAGAAACCCTAAACCCTAAACCTAGCTACAAAAAGGAAACTATGTAGTAGATAGGTAACTCTAGCTAAAATCAACTAAAATCAATATTCCGGAGTTCCGAGGGGTGTAAAACCTAGTTCGAAGAAACCTCGGATGCATATGAGAGGGGAACATGAGTATAAGGCTACAAAAGGGAAACTATCCAGCAGATAGGTAACACTAGATACTAACAAAATACCATATTGGAATCGATTTAAGAGGGTTCGGAATGCCCTGGCGAAGGCACATCGTCGAACCCACATGCACATAAGGGGTATTAATGATTACTTATCTAAGATAGGGTTTTTAAGTTGCTTGACAATGTGAATCGGGTCTGGGGCTACCCACAGTGACTGACCAGTGGGGCCGAAGACTAATAATACCTAACTAATTAATAAACCTAATAATACCTAACTAATAATAAACCTAATATGCTATGAGCAGTGTATCAGGTAATATAAGCTCAAAGGGAGTAATGCAACATATAGGACACTCTATCTATCGATAAAAGACCGCAGTAGAATTGTATGCATCATGGCAAGAATTGAAATGCTTTCAAAATCATAGGATTATATTATGGTAGGGCTATTCTTGCCTTTGCCTGTTGATAGCCGAAAGCAGAGCTTCAGGATCCTTGTACTTGACTTGATTACAGTTGGTCAAGTATTTGTCTTCGAGCTTCAACGATGTTGATCTCTGGCTTCGATCTCGATCTCGATATCGTATTCTACCGGGAAGAACCAAACACTAGAAAGAAAGGGAAACAATCAACACATGGCATCGATGCAATGCTCAAGCAAGTATGATGATATGACAAGTTGAATTGCATTGAAATGTAACCCTAAAGCATGCTCTACAATTAATCGGGGTTCTGACCGGTGAAAACCCTAACTCGGAGAAACTCCGGAATCACCTATGAGGGGTTACTATATTCTTCTAATTAAACTTGTTATGAAAGTTGTTGAACAATGCATGATTATAGCTTAAATAGATAGTTCTCACTTTTCTGAACATTTTGATATATTGAACATATTTTTCTAAGTTATAATGAATTAATTATTGAATTTACAAGATTATTACATTTTCTGTAATTGTTTAATCAATTTAAATAGAATTATTGCATCACTGTGACACCAGCACAGGGGTGAGGTCATTTTTCACCGGGGAAGAAGCTACCCCCAACCACTGGCGACTGGGCCAGATGTTATATTGCCTCATGCTGATGTCAGCATGACATCAGCAATGGGGATCCTCGGGTGGGCGACGCTAGTGCCGATTGCGGGCACGCGAGCGAGCGAGACTGGGCTCGTTCGATGCGGCTCATCGAGGGGGACCACAAATTGGCGGCGATGGACCATTTGGTCGAGGGACTCGCCGGCAGCGAGCACAACTGCGGCGTCGGGGTGAGGCGTACGACGCGGGCTCGATACAGAGAGCAAGGAGGAGAAAGGAGGGATGCCTGAGCACCAGCAGCGGGTTGGGAAGGCTCGGCGTGGTCCGAGGGCAGCCGAATCTACGCCGACGAGCATGAACTGTGGCGGCGAAGTGCGACGCTCGATGCGGGCTCAAAAAAGAGCGAGAGGGCGGATGGGAGAGGGTCCAGGAGGAAGGAGAGCTCACCACAGGACAGGACGAAGGCGACCGGGGCAGCACCGAGCTCGGGCAGCCTGCCAACGTCGGGGGTGGTTCCTGTGCGAGCGTCGGTGAGAAGCAGAGAAGTGAGATGGGGAAGAAGAAGAGGAGACGAGCCAGTTATAACCAAAGGACCTTTTGTCCCGGTTGGTGGCTCCATCCGGGACTAAAGGGTCATACGTCCCGGTTGGAGCCACCAACCGGGACGTATACTCCAATTTATCCAGCAGACCAAGGGGCGCGCGTGCAGGGGGTCTTTAGTCCCGGTTGGTGGCTCCAACCGGGACATATGAACCTGTTTTCAATTTTTTTCAGGAATTTTCTCTCTATTCCCGCCTTATTTTTATTTTGGGGTTTAAATTTGTAATGTTTTTTAAATGATAATTACTTTGGAATTTAGAAAAACTTTAAACATAAAAGGTTTTTGAATTTGAATAACTAATTCGAAACCATTTTCTGTTTTTAATAATAATTAATGTAACCATTTAAACTATGAACCATTTAAAATTAAAAATGAATTAACTTATATTTTTTGAATATTAATTTGGAATTTAGAAAAACTTTAAACATAAAAAGTGTTTGAATTTGAATAACTAATTCAAAACCATTTTCTATTTTAAAAAAAATAATTAATGTAACCATTTAAAATATGAACCATTTAAAATTAAAAATGAATTAACTTATATTTTTTGAATATTAATTTGGAATTTATAAAAACTTTAAACATAAAAAGTGTTTGAATTTGAATAACTAATTCAAAACCATTTTCTGTTTTTAAAAATAATTAATGTAACCATTTAAACTATGAACCATTGAAAATTAATAATGAAATAACTTATATTTTTTGAATATTAATTTGCAATTTAGAAAAACTTTAAACATAAAAGTGTTTGGATTTGAATAAATAATTCAAAACCATTTTCTATTTTAAAAGAATAATTAGTGTAACCATTTAAACTATGAACCATTTAAAATTAAAAATTAATTAACTTATATTTTTTGAATATTAATTTGGAATTAAAAAAACTTTAAACATAAAAAGTGTCTCGATTTGAATAAATAATTCAAAACCATTTTCTATTTTTAAATAATTCAAAAACATTTTCTGTGTTTTAATTTGGATTTGAATTAACTTATATTTTTTATATATTAATGGGCGGGAAAAAAAGGACGGGAAATAATGGGTGGAAAGAAAATTTTATTAGGATAGAACTGGAATTAAAGTACATAACGCAACTAACACAAAGTTACATAGAAGAACTGAAAATTAAGATACTTGGCCATATTAAGCCACAATCGGCCGAACTTGTTTTGCAATGTTGGAGTGATTCAGTCATGCTCCTGCCTACACCTGTAATACTCGCCACTGTAGTCGTCGTACTCGCCGCGGCCATCGTCGCTGTCGTCGTCGGGGTCGCCGTAGTTAAACCTTGAAGGCTGAGTATGAGTGGGCTGGACTTGAGGGTAGCACAGGCGGGGGCTAGAGTCGGCTGCCATGTCGTAGGCCATGACGCTCTGGAGAGTCCGACCGCGCCACCACAACCGATGGTCGGCCTCGTTGAAGTTCGGAGGAGGTGGGCCATCCTCCTCGTGCCTGGAGAGCACCCTCTCACGCCGATCCACGAAGAAGGCTTCCCAAGTCGGGGAATAGTCGGGATGCCATCTGGGATTCCTCTGCTGCTCCGGAGTGAGCTCGAAGTAGTAGTGGTTCATGATGGCCATCCGACGCGCCACACCTAGAGGGACAGGAGGAACCGGCACGCCTCCGGCACTCAGCATCCAGCCGACGGGGACACAATACCCCGGCGGGCAGGGGTAGTTCGTGGCGCAAAGCGCCTCCGCCTCCCTTGGAGTTAGTGCTACGGTGGAAGTCATGGGAAAGAGTGATGAGGTTGCAGATATGAGTTTAGAGATGTGCAATGACAATGAGGCCAACCTGAAGGGAATATGCCCGAGAGGCAATGATAAAGTGGTTATTATCGTATTCCTTATTTATGATAAATGTTTATTTTACATGCTATAATTGTATTAATACGGAAACGTTAATACATGTGTGTTTAATAAACAAAAAGGAAGTTCCTAGTTATGTCTCTCTTATAAACTAGCTCGTTGATTAACATGATGATCAAAGTTTCCTGATCATGGACATTGGATGTTGTTAATAACGAGGTCACAACATTAGTGTAATGATGTGATGAACATTCATCCGAAGTATAGCATTACGATCAAAGTCATTGAGTTGATATTGCTATAACAACTTACGAAGTGATCCTAATCCTTAGACCATGAGATCATGTCAATCACTAACACCGGAAGAGTTTCTTGATAACATCAAACGTCACACCGTAACAGGGTGATTATAAAGATGGATTCAGAACTAATAAAGTGTTATGTTGAGGCTCATGGATCGAGAGTGGAATTTCTTCATCCCGATGACGGATAGATATACTCTGGGCCCTCTCGGTGATATCACATTGATTAGCTTGCAAGAAAGTGATTTGATCACTAGAATGTTATATCACGGGAATAAGAAAAGAGTGCATGTTGGTAACGAGATCAAACTAGGTATGGAGATACCGATGATCGAATCTCGGACATGTAATATATCGTGAAACAAAGGGATTAAGATACTAGCGTAAAAGGTTCCGTCGATCACAAGAAAGTCATCGTTGAATGTGTGGGAGTCAGTATGGGTCTCCAGATCCCGCTTCTGATTATTGATCCGAGAGGGGTCTCGATCATGTCCGCATTATTCACGAACCGTAGGGTGACACACTTAAGAGACACCGACATCCATTTGGAGCAAAAGTTTCATGCCGAAAAGAATAAGAAGCACAGGAATTTATTTCACTAGATACCGAAACGGGTTTTCGGGTGAAATTGCAGAAAGTGTTTCTGCATGTGAAATGAAATACTATCAAGGGGTTATATGTGAATGTTTGTCATTAAAGTAATTGACAAAATTCTGAATAAATAAAAGGAGTTTTATTTAATGAGAGCTTGCATTAAATTTGGTGGAAATTTAATGGGAATTTGAGTGGGTTTTTGAGTGGAGGGAATTGAAAGGCAATTGAGTGAGTGGAGTGTCCACCCACATGAATGTGGAAGAGGTGGGGGCAGCCCCATGGCTGGGCGCATGGCCCCTTGGGTGCCCCCCCTCTCCCTATAAAAGGAGCCCCCTCCCTCTCTCACACTGACACCTCCTCGTGAAGGATCTCTCTCCCCCTCTAGAATTTATTCCCCATGGTCTCGGACTAGCGAGATACATGTTCCCGGTGGCTATTCGGCAATAAATAGTTGTGCTTCCGCTGCATCGCTGGAGCGAGAAGGCGGAGGTTGCTCGGTGCCTTGAACGTGTGTGCGAACACGGATGCGCTGCTGATTTGCGGCGCTAGGACTTCCTCTCGATCTTTAGATCGGCAAGAGATCGTCTACATCAACCACGAGTTGAACTTGTTAAGCTTTGTCGGTCTTCAAGGGTATGTTCTCTACGGATATACATCCGCCCGTTGTTTGTATCTAATAGATAGATCTTGGTACATAGTTCACATCGTAGGAAATTTTTTGTTTTCTATGCTGCGAACCCTACAGTGGTATCAGAGCCGGATCTATGCGTAGATACTTTGCACGGGTAGTACACATATGAGTATGTGGGCGATGATGATCATTTTATTGCTTCTTAGTTGTACTTTGGATATTGGTGGCATAGTGGGATGAAGCGGCCCGGACAAACTTTACATGTCCTCGCACATGAGACCTCTTCCACGCTTGACATGCAACTAGTTTTGCATAAGTGGCTAGCGGGTGTCTGTCTCTCCTACTATAGTCAATATCTAATTTGCAACGAGTTGTTAACAATTTGTTTATCCTCATTGTGGTTCATGTTCGTAGGTAAGAACGGTTCTATCTCGAAAGCCCCAAGCCACGTAAATTTGCAATGGATAAATTAGAGGCGTCTAGTTTAGATTGTTGCTGGGCTAGTGTTATGATATGGTGATGTTGTAAGTAGAAGTATGAGATGATACTCTTACAACATACATAACGTGTAAACTCCATAGACCTTGGATTTACACATAAAGGTATGATAGTGATCATACCACGATGCACATGATAGAGATCATATGCGGGAACCGTATCATTCCACTAATAAACATGTGATGTTTGATAGCATCTTATATTGCTTGTTTGACGTTTTATTAGCATAATAAGATGATCCCTCATTTAGATATCAAGATAAAAATGTGTTCTTCCTTAAGTATGCACCGACAATGTTTCGTCGCTTCAAGGCATCACGTGATGATCGGGTGTACTTGAATCCACGAGCACATCTCGGGTGTAAGACAGTTACACACGCGAATACTAAGGTTCTTACTTGGAGAGCCTAGCATGTACAGACATGGCCTCGGAACACGGACCGAAAGGTTAAGCATGAGTCATATAGTAGATATGATGCCCATTTGATGCTCGCCTTTGAAGCTACACCGACTCACGTGATGATCGGACTTGGTGTAGTGGATTTGGTTCATGTAATCACCAAAAAGACACGAGGGATGTAGTTTTTGAGTGGGAGTTCATTTCTAATTTGGATTAGTAGAACTCAATTTATCATAAATTAAATCAGAGTGAATTTGCATAATTTGTTGTAGTCATTGGCATTCGTTCACCACCTTATGCATAGTTGTAATTGAGATAATAGAACTATAGAATTCTGGATATATACTTTACGAACTAGTATCGTATTGTGTTGAGTGTCAATCTAAATTTTAAAGTCCTATTGCAAACTTTCAGCAAACTTTATTTACTCCATGAGATTTAATAATTGGTATTAAATCAAGAGTAACAATTCCAGTGTTAGTATCTTAAGTATCATGTTTGCCTCCATGATTCTTGATTTAAATATCGAGTTTATCTAGGAGCTGAAAGAATTGTTTCAGAAACGATCATGTGTGACAGATATAACGATATCTGAAACAATTTCTTGGTTGCAATATGATAGAGTATAATATGTGTTCTCATATAGGATGAGAATTTACGAAGGTTGGAGATGCTAGACATCCTAATCATCCAAAAGGGTTTTGGAAAGTAGCGTTATACTCACGATTCGTCTTTATAAGCTACATTAGCTTGATCATGAAAGTCGTCATGATAAGGATGAATAGAAGATGTATGTAAAGTGTTTACAACACTAAAAAGATTACTAAAGAATGGATTTTGAAAGAATACCGATCATTTGATGATGGTGATCTACTTCAAAGTGCAAGTCCAAAGGTATTATTATTTGAATATACACGCTTTGGACTATGTGCCATGTATATGGCGCCACTTTTGATGTTGATTGATTCTTTTAAAAAGGAAAAGAAAATGCTGAAAGAGAATCTATAAAATATATTTGGCAGAAAAGAAAAGATTGGAAATATCCAATTTAGGTATATATATGATATACATGTTATGGTTGTATTCTTTGCTTGTTAAACAATGTGGTTCTTGGGTATTGGATACCGAATTGGTTGGTATGAAATTTCATACGGAACAACGCAATTCATGAACCACAATGGCCTAAGTAACTAGCAAGAGAATATGTGATGATGTTCATCGAAAACAAACAAACCGTTGTTTGTATTTCTCGTTGACATCAAAGCTTGACTTCAAGATTTGTTTTAATAATAGTTATTTGAATCAGGTATTGTGAGAACAAAGGTTGTTCAAATAATTACCGTATTCCATATAAGATGGATGATTTACAAATCTAGTTGAAGAAATCACATCCATAAAGCCTAATGCTAAAATGTCACAAGACAAATGATTGAAAGATCACTTACGAAGTGACATCGCTGTTTAAATTTTATTAGAAAGAAAACATGAAGAATCTCCATATTCATGGATTTTTGGAGTCTTTGATTTGATCAAGTGACGCTTGTGAGACTTTCCTCGGGATAATTAAAACTTCGTTCAAAGGCCAAAGAAGAACGAACGACTAAAATATTGGAATTTATACATATTGATGTATGTAGTCCATTATGTGTAGTCATAAGCGATGGGTTTCAACTTCATATACTTTCTCCGGAAATTTGAGTGAATATTCACTTAATGAGAAAGAAGTGTGAAATATTTGAAAATGTTCAAAAGACTTTCAAGATGAAGTGAAAATCATTGTGACAAGAAAATAAATGGTTTATGATTTTATCATAAGGGATTTATTTGAGTTACAAGTGTAACAAGAAAAATAAATGAATTATGATTTTATCATAAAGGGATTTATTTGAGTTGCAAGTTTAGCAAAACACCTAGATTTACATCTCCCAAAACACCATAGGTGTATGGACTGTTTGAGATTTGTAATGAAACCTTGTTTAACATGGTTGGATCAAAGGTGTTATTGATAAAATTGCCATTATGTTTTAAAAGATTAAAGCTTTAGAGACTTCCGCTTTTACACTGAAAAGAGCTCCATCTTGATCCGTTGAAATGACACCATGGAAGTTATGGTTTGGAGTAAAACCCAAGTTGTCATTTCTTAAATTTTGGTATGCTAAACATAATTAAGATGTTTACAACCGAAGTCGGATGAGCATGTCTTTGTAGGTTATTTCGAATAACAATTGGTTATTCCTCCATAACATCAAGGACAAAAGGGTTTGTCGCTTGAAACGTGAAGTTTCTTGAAGAAGGAATTTTTCATAAAAGTTAAGTGGGAGGACAATAGAACTTTGATAAGGTTAACGAACCTTAGCTATATGTGCCAAGTTGCGCAGCGCCGGAAAATGTTCCGGAGGCAGCCAGAATGCTCATGGCTCACGTGCCTCCAATTTTGTGGTCACGGAGGTCTAAGTTCTTATTGAACCAAGTCGGTCGAATAAACAATCAAATACTAAGATTTGAGTGTAAATCATTATTGTTTGACAATGATGAACCGACTACATGCAAAGAAGCGATGATGGGCCCTGACTCCGTCAAATGGCTTGAAGCCATAAAATCCGTGATACTTCCATACACGAGAAATCAAGTTTTGAACTTGGAAGACCCTCCGGAAATGTGTAAAAACCTATCGGTCGTATTTGGATCTATAAAGAAACAGACATAGATGTTTCACATCTATGAAATAGTCGACATGTCGTGAAATATTTTATGACAATGTTCAAGGAGTTGACTATGACAAGATTTGATCTTTCATAGCGATATTTAGTCTGGACGGATTAAAGTAGCAACTACTACATATAATTTGGTATATGGTAGATGAATAAACAAAACAAAGTTCTTCTAATAGAATGGTTACCTAGGACGTGTACATGACACGATCCAAAGGGTTTTGTTAATTCAAAGGATGCTAAAAGGGGCATGCAAACTTCAATGGTTGAAGTAAGCATCGCGGAGTTGGAATCTTCACCATGATGAAAAAGGAGTTTTTCATCAGGAGACGATGAAGATGCTTGCATTTGCAAGAAATTAAGTGGGAGCGCTAAGACATATTTCTAATACATTATGTGGAGGACATTTTCTTGATTAGAAATGATGTATATTTTACTGACAAAGGTTAAGAATTTCATTTCGATGAAATACTTAGGCAAAACCCGAATATTTATTGTGAATGTCTATAGTGGATAGACTGTGACGCCAATATGGTTGTGCCAAACGTACAAATGTACATATATGAGATATTGAAGGAGTTCAATATAGAAACAACAAGAAACGGTTCTTGTCGCATGGAAAGGAATTGAATCAAGATTCAAGTGTATCGACACTTGATAAGTGAAACAAGATTCAAGTTCTTTGACACTTGATGAGTGAAATCACGAGAATGTTTTGATCAATCATACCATGATATGTACACATCCAGATATGTCCTATGTTCTAAGTGTTATGAGCATATACCAGAATGAATCATAAAATGATCATTGGACGATAGTGAGGATATTCTTATGATGATATTTTGGAAGAACTAAGAATATATTTGTGTAGAGGTGACAAACAATTACAAATAGTTCATTGTAAAGCGTTACATTGGTACTAGTTTTGTCGCAAGATACAAATTAAGTTTATCTCAATTTAAACTATGGGTGGCACAATGTAATGGAAAGAAGATTCCATGATGGATTTGGATGAAATCCATAGTTAAGACATTGTGACGAATACTACAACAAAAGGGCTAAGTATATGACTGCTATAGTAGCAGCAAAGGAGGGAATTTGTGTCAAGTAGTTTGTTATCAAACTAAGGTGTGGTTCACAATGGGCTAACACTAAAGATATATTGTATGACAATAGTATCGACATGTTTTAACCCCAAGGAACTAAAGGTCTCACCAAAAGACCAAATTTGTACAATGCCATCTCATTGGAGAATGAGTGATGCGTGGAGACGCAAAGACATGCAAATACACACGGACCTGAAAGCATCAGATCCGTAGATTATGTTAACCACTTGCAATTGCGTATATGGAACACCGGAAAGCCATAAGTGTTCAATACGCAAAGTTTTCAAACTAGATTATTGTCTCTAGTGCAAGTGGGAGACTGAAGGGAACATGCCCGAGAGGCAATAATAAAGTGGTTATTATCGTATTCCTTATTTATGATAAATGTTTATTTTACATGCTATAATTGTATTAATACGGAAATGTTAATACATGTGTGTTAATAAACAAAAAGGAAGTTCCTCGTTATGCCTCTCTTATAAACTATCTCGTTGATTAACATGATGATCAAAGTTTCCTGATCGTGGACATTGGATGTTGTTAATAACGAGGTCACAATATTAGTGTAATGATGTGATGAACATTCATCCGAAGTATAGCATTACGATCAAAGTCATTGAGTTTATATTGCTATAACAACTTACGAAGTGATCCTAATCCTTAGACCATGAGATCATGTCAATCACTAACACCGGAAGAGTTTCTTGATAACATCAAACGTCACTCCGTAACAGGATGATTATAAAGATGGATTCAGAACTAATCAAGTGTTATGTTGAGGCTCATGGATCGAGAGTGGAATTTTTTCATCCCGATGACGGATAGATATACTCTGGGACCTCTCGGTGATATCACATTGATTAGCTTGCAAGCAAGTGATTTGATCACTAGAATGTTATATCACGGGAACGAGAAAAGAGTGCATGTCGGTAACGAGATCAAACTAGGTATGGAGATACCGATGATCGAATCTCGGACATGTAATATATCGTGAAACAAAGGGATTAAGATACTAGCGTAAAAGGTTCCGACGATCACAAGAAAGTCATCGTTGAATGTGTGGGAGTCAGTATGGGTCTCTAGATCCCGCTTCTGATTATTGATCCGAGAGGGGTCTCGATCATGTCCGCATTATTCACGAACCGTAGGGTGACACACTTAAGAGACACCGACATCCATTTGGAGCAAAAGTTTCATGCCGAAAAGAATAAGAAGCGCAAGAATTTATTTCACTAGATACCGAAACGGGTTTTCGGGTGAAATTGCAGAAAGTATTTCTGCATGTGAAATGAAATACTAGCAAGGGGTTATATGTGAATGTTTGTCATTAAAGTAATTGACAAAATTCTGAATAAATAAAAGGAGTTTTATTTAATGAGAGCTTGCATTAAATTTGGTGGAAATTTAATGGGAATTTGAGTGGGTTTTTGAGTGGAGGGAATTGAAAGGCAATTGAGTGAGTGGAGTGTCCACCCACATGAATGTGGAAGAGGTGGGGGCATCCCCATGGCTGGGCGCATGGCCCCTTGGGTGCCCCCCCTCTCCCTATAAAAGGAGCCCCTCCCTCTCTCACACTGACACCTCCTCGTGAAGGATCTCTCTCCCCCTCTAGAATTTATTCCCCATGGTCTCGGACTAGTGAGATACATGTTCCCGGTGGCTATTCGGCAAGAAATAGTTGTGCTTCCGCTGCATCGCTGGAGCGAGGAGGCGGAGGTTGCTCGGTGCCTTGAACGTGTGTGCGAACACGGATGCGCTGCTGATTTGCGGCGCTAGGACTTCCTCTCGATCTTTAGATCGGCAAGAGATCGTCTACATCAACCACGAGTTGAACTTGTTAAGCTTTGTCGGTCTTCAAGGGTATGTTCTCTACGGATATACATCCGCCCGTTGTTTGTATCTAATAGATAGATCTTGGTACATAGTTCACATCGTAGGAAAATTTTTGTTTTCTATGCTGCGAACCCTACACAACCCTACATATATATATAGTGATAAATGGCAGGAAGATAACTGGAGGGAAGAACTGGCGGGAAAAACTGGCGGGAGAAATGCCGGGAAAAAATAGCGGGAAGAAATGGCGGAAAAAAATGGCTCATTTAGAACTTGCATTGGATCTCTGAAGAAACCACATATTGCGAGTCTAAAAATGATTTTTTCAAAAAATCACGGGCGATAGATCATGTACCTCTAGTACAAACCGGACCCACTTCCTACCGATTCGGCAAACGTTTGTCCTTTTTATCCGGGATGGACGAAAAGGTTTGAGATGTCCTGGTTGGGAGATAGTCCATGTAAGGTGGTATAGTATTTTAGGAAAATGGGACGGTAGCATTCTGAAACGGCATTTTGGTGGTTACTTCACAAAACGACCCGTTTTTTGCGCTCGAAAAATGGAAAAGGGCTTTTCCGTGCGACAAAAAGGAAAACTTCCTCCTACAACATTGTTCTCCATACCAATGTCCACACGCATGCATAATATGGGCACAACATCACAAACTATGCCGTGATTCAGCATATAACATTGGTCATTTGGACCGAAAGCCATGAAACCTCGAACATGATAGGTCATTTTGTGAAGATTTTTTCGAAACATGATCAATATACCAAGTTTGGTATTTTTCCTTTCAACTATGTAACATAATATGACACCACGCGAAGGATTTTCATTGTTCGGTTTTTTTTGAATTTATTATGCCCATTTTGAATTATCTGAATTTCTAACTATGGTCGAACCGGTGTGCATGAAGATAGGGTACGAGCATCGTTAGAACTTGCATTGGATCTCTGAAGAAACCACATATTGCGAGTCTAAAAATGATTTTTTTCAAAAAATCACGGGCGATAGATCATGTACCTGTAGTACAAACCGGACCCACTTCATGCCGATTCGGCAGACATTTGTCCTTTTTACCCGGGATGGACGAAAAGGTTTGAGATGTCCCGGTTGGGAGATAGTCCATGTAAGGTGGTATAGTATTTTAAGATCATGCCACATAACCTTAGCAGGAACCCTCTTCCGGAGGGGCTCTCCCTCAACATCACCAGGGTCATCTCGTCTGATTTTATACCGCAACGCACTGCATATACCGGGCATTTATCTAAATTCTCATACTCCTTACCGCGGTAGAGGATGCAGTCATTAATGCATGCATGTATCTTTTGCACATCTAATACTAGAGGACAGAGAGTCTTCTTTGCTTCGTAGGTACTCTCGGGAAGTTCGTTATGTTTTGGAAACTTCGGCTTCATTATTTTCAGCATCTTTTCAAATGAGGAGTCAGTTAGACCACACTCTTCCTTCTATCGCAACAATTCCAATGTGGTACCTAGCTTTGTGCTGCCATCCTCACAATTTGGGTACAACAATTTCTTGTGATCTTCTAACATGCCCTCTAACTTGAACTTCTCATTTTCTGTTTCACAGTCTCGCTTTGCATCAGAAATGACCCTACCAAGTTCATCAGCCGGCTCATCTGATGCCCGTTCTTCACCTCCTTCCTCTTTATTGTCTTCCATTGCAGTATCACTGTATTCAGGAAACATATGATGATAGTTGTTATCATCATCTTCTTCTTCACCATCTTCCATCATAACCCCTCTTTCCCCGTGCTTGGTACAACAATTATAGTTGGGCATGAAACCTTTTATAATCAGGTGGCCGCGAATGATTTTCGAGGAAGAGTACTCCTTGTTGTTCCGACATTGAACATATGGACAACGTATAAAACCATTCTCTTTTTTGCCGTAGCCACATCGATAAATTTATCCATGCCTTTCATATACCCGGCTACGCGTCGGTCACCGTACATCCATTCCCGACCGTTCATCTACATCATATAAGTAAGTTTATCAAAAAAACAGGACATCATAAATAGTAAAATGACCAATTCACATCAACACATGCATTGTATCAATGACGGAGAAAATATAAGATTGCTAACCTCGATCGAGGGAAATAAAGAGGAGAAAGCTCAAGTGCGTCTCGGACACCTTCTATATTTTGGTCTATGAGAAATTGAACGGGATTATTCACTCAAACATTTCATCAAACACCTTGAATACATGCATAGGGGAGAAAAAACTAGCACACCCCTCACACCTTCCACCAAGAGAAAAAACAGAGTGGAGGCAAAGGGGGCTGGGGCGTTGCATTTATAAAGGGCGCGAGCATACGTCCCGGTTGGAGCCACCAACCGGGACTAAAGGTGTGTGCCACATCACGTGGCTGTGGCCAAACCTTTAGTCCCGGTTGGTGTTATAAACCGGGACGTATGTCCCCTTACCAACCGGGATGCATGCCTCCGGTCCCCGTGCCCGCTCGAACCGGAACGCGTGCCAGCATTAGTCCCGGTTGGTGGCGCAACCGGGACTAATGCTCTGAGGGGGCGCGAACGGATGGCCTGTTTTCTACTAGTGAATATGGAACTTGCTATGTCATATTAGTATAACTAGTAAGCGTGTGCGTTGCAACACATGCATAATTCTAGAATTTTGTGAAAATATAGGCACCAAAATTACATGTTAAATATAATATAAACTGAAATTTCTAGGAATACAAACTAAAAAATTTGGTGCATGTGAAAGCCCTGCAAAAACCGTGTTTATGTAAATACTACCACCATCGATAATGCTACCATTATCGATCAGACATGAAACAAGTGATCAACAGTTTTTCAGAAAAGACATGTTTCTTGTTCACCTGCACGTGTCTTTTTTCTTCCTTTTCAGAAGACAAAAGTTGTGTGGATTGTATTAATAAAGAAAAGAGAGGTATTTACATGGAGAACAAACCGGAAAAATCCACCACCGGGGAACAACCTGCCAATATTCAAGACCGGAAATCTTTGCCCGTAGTGATTTAGACGGTCAACTCAAATCGAGATGCTCGTGTCTATAAACATAATATTCGAACCTAAATTGGATCCGTAGCACTCTCAGTTGATTTGAGAGTAGAAAGAGAGACATGAGCAACAGACAATAATAGATTGGTTTACAAATTAAAGTATAAGACAGAAAGATCAGTATACCACAACTTTTTTCTCTCTTATTTGGTAGAGTGACTTGAATGAGCAATTGATCATGCACTCATTTTTTATGGAAAGAAACATCAATACAGATGAATCAAGGGAACCTTAACCATAGAAAAAGAGTTGCCTCAAAATAAGAAGTTATACTTCAATATCCAGATGGTGATATTGATTCCCGCTGAATGTATAGACAGGAAAGAACTATTGTTGCCCTTGGGATCGGTCGTCTACGTGTTTATACATGTGAGGAAAAACTCCTTACGTGGCATTATATAAGATTGAATACATATATAATTGGAGTACTACACCATATTGTATACGTATCATATTACAGATCTAATACCATCTCTTAATCTAGACATGAGGGAGGTTTAGATTACGCTTAAACTCATCTAGTTTTTTCTGACATAATGTTTTTGTAAACACATCAGCAATCTGATCCTTGCTAGATATAAACCTCACATCAAGTTGCTTGCTAGCAACCCTTTCCCGAACAAAAAATAAATCAATTTCAATATGCTTGGTTCTGGCATGAAATACTGGATTAGCAGATAGGTATGTGACACCAAGATTATCACACCATACATGGTTTTTCCCTAAGAGTAACACCTAGTTCTCGTATAAGAGCCTCGACCCAAATCAATTCAATAGTAGCATTGGCTAGTACTTTATACTCAGCCTCTATATTTGAGCGTGAAACAGTAGGTTGTTTTCTAGCACTTCAAGATAAAATATTAGGGCCAAAGAAAATGGCAAATCCACCTGTAGAGCGTCTATCATTGAGATCTCCAGCCCAATCTGCATCTGAAAACGCACTAAGCAAAGTGGATGAGGACTTCTGAAAGGTGAGTACAACAGTACGTGTGCCATGAACATATCTCAATATCCTCTTAACAGATGTCCAATGAGATGTAGTGGGAGCATGTAAGAATTGACATACCATATTGACTGAAATGGATATATCAGGGCGAGTAAGTGCCAAATACTGTAAAACATCAACAACACTCTTGTACCGAGTACTATCCTCTGAACCAAGTGGGGAGCCATTAGTCAATGAAAGTGAGTTTGTAGTGGACAAAGGTGTGGGACATGATGTGCAGCTTGTCATCCCAACTTTGGCTAGTAAATCAGTACCATATTTATCTTGATGTAAGAGAAAACAATTTATATGTTTGTGAACCTCAAGCCCCAAAAAATAATGAAGATCACCTACAACCTTAAGAGCAAAGTCTGTACTCAAATTCTAGAGAAAGGCAGTGATGGCTGAATCTGAGGAGCTAGTAGCAATAATATCATCAACATATATAACAAGAAATATCTGAATACATGCCTTGTCAAACAGAAACAAGGAGGTATCGGCCTTGTATGGAACAAAACCAAGAAAATGAAGTTTAGAGCTGAGCCGAGAGTACCATGCTCGAGGAGCCTGTTTTAGACCAGAAAGTGCTTTGTGAAGTTTGCAAATATAATCTGAATTAGCGGAAGACTGAAAACCAGGTGGTTGTTTCATGTAAACCTCCTCTTCCAGAACACCATGTAAGAACGCGTTCTTCACATCTAGCTGTCGGAGACTCCAACCTCTATGTCGACGCTGATTGATCCGCTGATCCCTCTGGGCAGGTGTTGGCAGGGGTTGCGGCAGGAGAAAACCTGGGCGGGGACCAATCGGAGTCCTGGTATGTCGAGGCAGGAGGGGACCCGAGGGGAGACCGGGCTGACATGGTGGCATCCAGATCGTGCAGCCGCGCGCATGCATAGGATGACACAGCGACACGATCACCGGGTGGAGGGGACCATTCCTGGGCCCGCAACTGAGGCGATGTCACAGTAGATCGGGATAGAGACGACGGGCCACGCTGCAACGTGGCACGATCTGATTGGTGCGGTGGTGACTGCACGGAGCCAGGCGTGGCAGGACGCTGCAGTTCATGATCTGAGGGAGATTTGTTGGTGGAATCAACCTCAGTGTTAGCAGATTCTTGTCCTGTAGTTTCTGATTGCTCTAGATCATTATTTGATGTGCTATTTTGACTGATTTCTTCAGAATTTGTGCTAGTTTCCTCAGACGAACTGCATGTTCCTTCATTCATAACCTAGGGAGAATCAACAATAGGAACAACTTGCAAGTAATGGTCATTAGTTTGTGCACCCCTATCATGCAATGCCGAGGAGGAGGGTGTAGGAAGGAGAAGAATTTCTTCTCGAAGACGACGACCGGCATTAGGATTGAGGGATGCAAAAGGAAAAATGTGTTCATCAAACACAACATCACGAGAAATATAGACACGTCCAGAGTCAACATCAAGGCATTTGAACCCTTTATGGCGAGGACTATAGCCAAAAAAACACACCGTTTGGAACAAAAATAAAGTTTTTGTTTATTGTAAGGGTGAAGATTAGGCCAACAAGCACAACCAAACACCCGCAGAGACTCATAGTTGGGGTTGACATGAAGGAGTTTTTCTGTGGGAGACTCAAAATTTAAAAAATTTGTAGGAAGAATTTTTTTAAGAAACGTGGCTGTTAGGAAGGTATCATCCCAGAATTTAAGTGGCATAGAGGCATTTGCAAGTAAGACAAAACCAACTTCAACTATATGACGGTGTTTGCGTTCAGCAGAGCCATTCTGTTGGTGTGCATGAGGACATAAAACATGATGAATAATGCCTACACGTTGGAAGAAGCCATTAAATTTTTCGTATTCGCCTCCCCAATCAGTTTGCATGGTGAGAATTTTCCTACCAAATTGGTGTTCAACATATTGTTGAAAATCAAGAAACACTTGGTACACATCGGAATGTGTCTTAAGAAAATAGATCCAAGTAAACTTGCTAAAATCATCAATGAAGCTTACATAATATGCATGTTTGCCTACAGAGAGAGGAGCTGGATCCCATACATCAGAAAATATTTGTTCCAAAGGAATTGTGGAAACACTAGTAGAGACATGATAGGGTAGCTGGTGACTCTTGGACTGTTGGCATGGATCACATACATAAGAATTTATTTCTAGGGAATATGAAAGATTATTCTTCCTAAGTATCTGCTGAAAAATAAAAGATGATGGATGTCCTAGGCGACGATGCCACGTGGAATATGCAGGCTTCACTGTTGCAAGGGCATGCTTGGATGTGTTCATTGATACAGGTACAAGAGGATACAGACCACCATGACAAGGACTGTTAAACATGATTTGCCCCATTGCCTGATCCTTAATCAAGAAAAACAATGGGTGAATCTCAATAAAAGCATTTTTGTCTAGAGCAATTTTATGACTAGAAAGTAAGTTCATGGATGCACTAGGAACATGTAAAATATCTATAAGTTCTAGAGAGCTACTAGGGGTGTGCAAAACTGAATGACCAATATGCACAATATTCGGAATTGGACGGGACAAAAGCCAAAGTCAATATTTTACCGGAGATAACACAGAGTCCAAGGGCAGCCGAAGAGGGGCCATGAGGTGGCCACACCTGGTGGCAGTGCGTCCTAGGGGGGCGCCAGCCCTAGGTGTGGGCCCCCCGGGCACCCTCCGACCTTCCCCCTTCGCCTATTAAGTAACCCCGATGCAGAAACCCTAAGCACCCGATCAAATCTCCACGAAACAGTCTATAGCCACCGCCACCATCGTTCCTAGATCAGGGGGATCTGAAGCTCTTCCCGGCACCCTGCCGGAGGGGAGATATCATCCCAGAGGCCTTCTTCATCACCATGCCACCCTCCGGTATGATGCGTGAGTAGTTCACCCTTAGACTATGGGTCCATACAGTAGCTAGATGGTTGTTTATCCTCCTTTGTGCTATCATGTTTAGATCTTGTGAGCTCCATTCATGATCAAGATCATCTATTTGTAATCATACATGGATACTATGTCAGATTTATTATTGATTCTATCATGTCTGTGTTATTTATGATCTTGCATGCTCTCCGTTGCTAGTAGCTATCTTGGCCACGTAGATGCTTGTGACTCCAAGAGGGAGTATTTATGCTCAATAGTAGGTTCATTCCTCTAGTAATCTAGGGAAGTGACAGAAATCTCTAAGGTTATAGATGTGTTGTTGCTAGTAGGGAGAAAACAACAATCTTTTGTTCATGGAACAATTTTATTGTTTACTTTACACACATTGCTTAATGCAATTATTTGTTGCTTGCAACTTAATACTAGAAGGGGTTCGGATGATAACCTGAAGGTGCATTATTAGTCATAGATGCAGTTGGATTACGGTCTATGTATATTGTTGTAATGCCCAATCAAATCTCATAGGAGTCATGATGTCTAGTATATGCATTGTTATGCTTTCTCAATCTGTCAATTGCCCTACTGTAATTTGTTCACCCAGCATGTCATCTATCTTAAGGAGAACACCTCTAGTGAACTGTGGACCCCAGTCCAATTTTTATCATTGATACATCATCTACTGTTACCGTTTACTTTCTACAAGAAACTACTATCTTTCACACTATACGTTTATTACTTTGTTTTCAGCAAACTGGCGAGATTGACTACCTCACTATACGTTGGGGCAAATTTTTGAGTTTGTGTTATGCAGGTTCCAAGTTGTTAGCAACACCTTAGAGTTGTTTCCTTCCTCCTACTGGTTTGATAACCTTGGTTTCATAATTGAGGGAAAACTTATTGCTGTGCTCTTCACACCTTCCTTTTGGGGTGTCCCAACGAATTTTTATAGTGAACTGAGCTGCATCAAGACGTTTTCTGGCGCCGTTGCCGACGACTGTCTACGCACAGCCTGTTGGGAACCCCAAGAGCAAGGTGTGAAGCAGCAAGCAGCAAGTTTTCCCTCAGTTGAGACCGAGGTTATCGAACCAGAAGGAGGAAGGAAACGTCACACAGGTGTTGCAAGCAACGCGGAGACCTGCACAACACAAACTCAAGACTTTGCCCCAACGAACAGTGAGGTTGTCAAGATCACCGATTTGCTGTAACAAAGGATTAAACGTATGGTCTAGAAGGTAATGGTTTTCAGCAAGTAAACAAGTAACAGTGGAAGATGTATCAATGGTAAAGATTGGACCGGGGTCCATAGTTCACTAGAGGTGCTCTCCTTAGATAAACAACATGGCATGAAGGGTAAACAAATTACAGCGGGACAATTGACAGGAACTGAGAAAGGCATAACAATGCAATTACTAGTCAGAAAGATCCTATGAGATTCGATTGGGAAGTACAACAAGATACATAGACCGCCATCCAACTGCATCTATGACTAGAAGTCCACCTTCAGGTTATCATCCGAACCCCCTCCAGTATTAAGTTGCAAGCAACAGACAACTGCTTTAAGCAAAGTGTGTAAGGTAAACAGTCCACATGTTACATAAACAAGAGACCGTTGTTTTCTCCCTAGTAGCAACACCACATCTACAACCGAAGAGATTTCGGTCACTTCCCTTGGAAACTAGAGGCATGAACCCACTATCGAGCATAAATACCCCCTCTTGGAGTCACTAGCAACTACTTGGCCAAGATAGCTACTAACAATGGAGAGTCTGCAAGATCACAAACAACATAGACATGATAGAATCATAAAGACAAAATCATTAATCAAACCAACATAATAATCTCAATATCCATCGGATCCCCGCAAACACAACATGCATAATTACAAATAGATTAGATCTTGATCATGAACGGAGCTCACAAGATCTATACATGAAAGTACAAAGAAGGAGATACAACCATCTAGCTACTACATGGACCCATAGTCCAAGGTGGAACTACTCACGCATCATACCGGAGAGAAGGCCTCCGGGATGATCTCCCCTCCGGCAGGGTGCCGGGAAGAACTTCAGATCCCCCCCGATCTAGGGACGATGGTGACGGCGACTACATTTGGTTTCATGGATATTTGATCGGGTACTCAGGGTTTCTACATCGGGGGCTTCTTATAGGAGAAGGGGGAGCCCGAGGCGGCGGCCAGGGTTGGCAAACCCTAGCCAGGCGCGGGGCTGGGCCCATCCGTTCCTGGGGTGGGTCTGGCCCCCCTGGCTGGCCCCTGCAGCTCTCCTCTCCACTTCGTGTTCCCAACGGAAACTAATTGGCCTTGACATTTGTCCCGTCCAATTCTGAGAATATTTCTTTACTAACTTTTCTGAAACCAAAAACAGTAGAAAACAGGCATCTGGCACTATTGCAACTTGTTAATACGTTAGTACCAGAAAACATGTAAAAGGCACCTCAAAGTGTGGACAAGTAAAGCAAAGTAGATACAAAACAAGCATGGAGCATCAAAAATTATAGATACGTTTCCAACGTATCAACATACCCAAGATTAAATCCTGATCGTCCTCGAGTAGGTAAGTGATAAAAGAATAATTTTTGAGGTGACATGCACCCTCACAATAAAGATCCAACCGTTTGCAGGCATTGAAAGCTGGGATCAAAGAACTCTAAACATGTGCATGAAAGATGGATTTCTAACAATAGGACATAGTAACTATGCATGCAATATGGCAAGCTACAAACAAAGATCATGAATAACATGCATTGAAAAAAATTTGTTTGTTTCACATGCAGAAAACATAGCATAGTGGCAATCAGCTTGTCCCTCATAGAGTAGAAATATAGATGCATAGGACACCAGCAAAGTTCACAAGGGTGACTAGAAACAAGTAGCACAAAAACAAGTAATAACACAATATGCATCAAATAATAAGCTTTGGAAGACTGCATACAGAATGACAACTATGCTCTCTTAATGGTGCTTAAAGTTAGAAGGTGGAGACTCAATAATGGTGGAAGAAAAGCCTTTTTTGTAAAGGAAGCAGGGAATATAAGTTTGAAAAAGATCTTCCAAAAATTATGGTACTGTTAACTTTCAACCCCAATTGCCCCTATAATAAGCATCTTGAAGTGGTTAAGGTTAAAGTGGCAAAGCTGGAGTATGTGATTGACGAAGTATAAGTTGGCAATCTCATGTCCCTTGAATACGAGGGCCACACCTCATGCATACTCAACTTTGGGTCCAGGTAAGTTCTTGTCACTGTAAGTATTTGCATATCATTGAGAACCGCCAACGGGATACCCCTTGCACATGGTACAGGAGCTTTCCCATAACCAAAATGAGGATGCTTCATAGATAGCTCCAGCAAGGCAAGCAGACAATGAGCATCTCAACAATCTTTTTATTTACCATATGCATAGCTTTTTATTGAGGATGCTTCATAGATAGCTCACTATGGTGATGCTGCAAGTTTCCACCATGATCAGGCATGGCTTAGGCTAGCGGCCCAGGCGTTTCTCTAACACAGGATACAAACTCCATGGACTTACAAGTTCCCTCTTTATTTCACACCGGTGACATCCATAGAAAAAATAACATTATATCAACTTAGTACAAAGTACAAGTGCAACGTTGAAAACGTTCCTCGTGACAACACGGTTCTGCCCCTAACAAAGTTGTCACAATGGTTCAACTTTATTAGGGGCAAAGAATAAAGTGTGCCATCAAGTTCGTGAGGGCTTTAATCACTAAGTTTTCACATAACAAAATAGTTTTTAATTGGAAGATAGTTGAAAACAAGAATATACTTGGAATGGTGTAACACACCATGCATAAGATTTTATAGTGGACACTTTGGAATAACTTGGTTTCTTGGGAGTTGGAGGCATGAGTAGAACTTACTCACACAACTGGAGACTAGCAAAAGATTGGGAGCAACCAATTAAGAGAACAATAATGGCCATAATCATGCAGTGCAACAAAGCATACTAATCAAAGCAAAGAGTGGTACTACAAGTCAAGGACTAAATGATCATAGAGGCTAGTGGTGACTTGTCATAGTCATAACATGGTGTGATCATGCGCCAAGTCAACCCAAGCAAAGCATCAAAGGAGAATACCAGAATACTATGCTTTTGCATGCTAAAACAACGCATAATTTCTTCAAGGCACACTAAGCAATCCAAATTGTTTGGAACAAGACATGCTACAGCAATAATCACTAAGCATGAGGTCAAAACAACACCTAGCATGTCATACTAAAGTCTAAGTCACAGTCAATGCAAGCTCCTCTTGCACTTCAAGCAAGAACTTACTACTCCTTTCCAACACCAAGCAACTTATTTGCAAAACAACACAGCGAGAATGGGGGTCCAAACTACTTTATTCAAGAAAACTAAACAACCTAAGCAAAGAAAACAAAACTAAGACGCTCCAAGAACAACACAACTGTGCATGAAACAATAAAAACGAAGTGTCTAGACTGACCTGAGCTTTTTATTGATGAAGAAGGGGATGCCTTGGGCATCCCCAAACTTTGACGCTTGTACCTCTTGGATATTTCTTGGGGTGACACCATGGTGGCATCCTCAATCTTGATCTTTTGTCCATCCTTCATCTCATTGCATCATTTTCTCTCTACACCTGAAATTTTTCCTTCATACAAAACTTCACACAATCTTCATTAGCAACATTAGTGTATTCAAAAGATATTAGACCTCTGACAAAGCTTTGTAACAGCAAGGCTTTTCACTAAAAACACAATCTACTGTAGTAAATCCTTCAAAAATCTCAATTCACTAAAGAGAACTCAAAAAGGAATCAATAAGAAGCAAATGCAAATAATGGCAGAAATCTGTCAAAACAGAACAGTAGGTAGAAACCGATTTTTTCGAACATCTTCTGTTGCTTAAATCAAACCATGTTGAACTAACGAAAGTTAGCTAACATACTGGGGGATTCATTCGTATATTCTGAGCTCAATCTGAGTTATAGAGCCTCCTCACGATTTTTTTGGTGGAGGACAGAAATCTGTTTCGGGACAGCAACTCCCCAAATCTTACTTCCCTCTCATTAGAGGTCATTCTTGGCACAAAAAGAAAACAAAAAGGATAAGGATAGGTCATTAATGAAGTAATAACTTCCAAGACTCAAGGAAACTCTTGGGTTATGTCCCAACAAGTACTTTTCTTTAACGCCTTTAAGTTAGGCACAAGAAGCAAGAAGAATCAAGTATTTTCAAATGAAGAATTGCCCCTCTTGTTCCTTATTTTCTTACCTTTCTTTTTCTCTTTAGGGAAGATATGATAGCTTACCGGAGGAGCAAAGTGTATAATGCCTTTTTTCCCACATCTATTACTGCCCCAAGGTGTTTCAGTATAGATCTTCCAAGTATGATATGTCCTTTGCCTACACATTCAATAACAAGATAATCAATAGACACCATTTTCCTGAGATTTTTGTAATCACACCTTCAACTATTCCAATGGGTAATATAGTGGCATTTTTGGTAAGAGAGATTTCCTCTCCTCCTTCAGTAAGCCCCCAAAGACTCAAGGAATCATAAATATCTTTAGGCATGAGGCAAAATTCAGACATGATATCACAGCGAGCATCAAAAAGTGTAGCATGTATAGAGACATTGATTGTGGGAAACCACTTTGAAGGCTCGGAATTTATGGAAACATAATCATGGTAAGCCCTAAGAGTGTGATAGCAACTATTCATAGCAGAAATGCTAGTCTCAAGAGTGTTCAACCTGGCAAAAATATTTGTGAAAGAGGAACCAGACTTGCCAGGTGTACCATAGATCATGATTAATTTCTTTATGGCATCAAAAGCTTCGTCCTCATTACATAGCAAAAAATCGTTCTCAGCCACAACATCTAAAGCATATCTATAACGAAGAGCAATACCGCGGTAGAAACTAACCAAGATGAGACTCACCTCAGGCTCAGTTTCCCTCTGGAAAGCAGAGATTCTTGACCAAGCTTCTTTAAAACTTTCTTCACTTTTTTGCTTAAAAGTGGAGATTTCTACCATAGGTGAAATAAAGATTGGTCCAAAACCAGACATGGCAGCAACTAGAACAAGAACTAATTTTTTTGTGTTTTTGAATAAAGCAAGCAAACCAAACTAGAATAATTTTTTGGGGTTTTTTTAAAAGAGGCAAACAAAACCAAGCAAAAGAAACAAATCAAACTAAAAACAAAGTAAAGATAAAGGAAGTGAAGGACTCCCCTTGTGAAGACGTCCTTAGCCTCCTCGGCAACGGCGCCAGAAAAGCTTGATGACTGTCTACGCACAGCCTGTTGGGAACCCCAAGAGCAAGGTGTGAAGCAGCAAGCAGCAAGTTTTCCCTTAGTTGAGACCGAGGTTATCGAACCAGAAGGAGGAAGGAAACGTCACACAAGTGTTGCAAGCAACGCGGAGACCTGCACAACACAAACTCAAGACTTTGCCCCAACAAATAGTGAGGTTGTCAAGCTCACCGGTTTGCTGTAACAAAGGATTAAACGTATGGTGTGGAAGGTAATGGTTTGCAGCAAGTAAACAAGTAACAGTGGAAGATGTATCAATGATAAAGATTGGACCGGGGTCCATAGTTCACTAGAGGTGCTCTCCTTAGATAAACAACATGGCATGAAGGGTAAACAAATTACAGCGGGGAAATTAACAGGAATTGAGCAAGGCATAAGAATGCAATTACTAGTCAGAAAGATCCTATGAGATTCGATTGGGCAATACAGCAAGATACATAGACCGCCATCCAACTGCATCTATGGCTAGAATTCCACCTTCAGGTTATCATCCGAACCCCCTCCAGTATTAAGTTGCAAGCAACAGACAACAGCTTTAAGCAAAGTGTGTAAGGTAAAAAGTCCACATGTTCCATGAACAAGAGACTATTGTTTTCTCCCTAGTAGAAATAGCACATTTACAACCAAAGAGATTTCTGTCACTTCCATTGAAAACTAGAGGCATGAACCCACTATCGAGCATAAATACCCCCTCTTGGAGTCACTAGCAACTACTTGGCCAAGATAGCTACTAACAACGGAGAGCATGCAAGATCACAAACAACACAGACATGATAGAATCATAAAGACAAAACCATTAATCAAACCAACACAATAATCTCAATATCCATTAGATCTTCGCGAACACAACATGCATGATTACAAATAGATTAGATCTTGATCATGAACGGAGCTCACAGGATCTATACATGAAAGCACAATGGAGGAGATACAACCATCTATCTACTACATGGACCCATAGTCCAAGGTGGAACTACTCACGCATCATACCGGAGAGAAGGCCTCTGGATGATCTCCCCTCTGGCAGGGTGCCGGGAAGAACTTCAGATCCCCCCTGATCTAGGGACGATGGTGACGGCGGCTACAGAAGGTTTCGTGGATATCTGATCGGGTACTCAGGGTTTCTGCATCAGGGGCTTCTTATAGGCGAAGGGGGAGACCGAGGCGCGGTCACGGTTGGCAAACCCTAGCCAGGCGCGGGGCTGGGCCCACCCACTGTCACATCCCAAAATTTTCCAAATTTTGTAATGTGAAAAATAAATAAACAAAATAAATAATTGTTGAAATTTAAGGTGAAAAGAAACTTTTTGTTTCTAAATGGAAACTTAAAATCCCATATGGAACAAATTTTGGTTAATGTTTGAATCCAACTAAATTCAAATCAAGTAGAGTGCATTCTTCATAAATGCATCTGGAAATTTAAACACTTGGAAATAAACCCAAACCCTAAAAACCCTAATGGAAGAAAAACATTTCCAGGTTATCTCTAAGCCTATGGTTTTGATCCACATAAAAATTGGTCAACAAACTTTCCAAAATGATCCAAAATGACAAATAGAAATATCATAAAACCATATGAATTGGTTTCACTTAATTTGGAGCCATAGATAAAATCTTATGAATTTAATAAGATAAGGAAATTGAATTTCCAAAGCTAGTGAAGCACCTATCTAAAAATACATACCAAATGGTGAGTAAATAATCCTAAAGATAATTAAAAGGATAAACAAATATTAAATAAGATTATACAAATTGGAAACACCAAGTTTGGATCTATAAATAAAAAATATGGATTTTATAAGATAAAGAAAGAAATATTAAATGAGGAATATTTAAAGACCAAATTAAATCTTGGCCTAAACCATAAGAAAATGGAATGAATATAATCCAAATCCAAATAAAATAAAAGGATAAAGAATTTTCCAAATAAAATAAAATGGCATTAACCAAATTCTATTCCATTGGATTAAGACAAATTCCCTAATAAGATTAATTAATTAAATCATGGGAAAATAGTATTTGGAATTTACCCAAGTGGGATAAAAGTTATTTAATTAACTTAAATGGAATCAAGGAAATCAGCTAAATAAAATTTATGGAATTAAAACTATAATTGATTTCATTGGAATAAAGACAAATACCCAATTTAAAATGATTATTGAATCATAATAAAAATATTCCAAATAATTCAAGGTGAATTATTTGACACCCTAATAAATAAATAAAACCTATTGAAAAGGTTTTGTGGAAAATTGAAATTTAAATAGGGGTTAAAAATATATTTGATCTTATTTGAATTTAAAGCAAGGGCTTATTTTAAATAATTAATATACCCTAAAAAGAATAAAAGAAATATTCTAAATTTGACTTTAAAATGTATTAATAAACAGTATTTGAATATACACAAAGTTTGGTAGAAAATTGACTTCAAATGGGTGTTTGAAATGATTAAACAAAATCATAACAGAATAAAAGAAATGGAAAAACAAAAATTAAACAGGAGAAGGAAAAAAATAAAACAAAGCAGCCAGCCCAGCAAGCCCAGCCCACTGGCCCAGCATCAGCCCACTCCCCCTCTCTCTATGCGCGAAACGTTTTCCACCAACAGACGAACCCACTCAGACGCTGACTGCCTGGACCCACTCTTCCTCTCTCTCTCGCTGTTAGGCAGACCCCACCTGCCAGGCTTCTCTTCCTCACCCGCCGCGGCGACCACGCCCTCCTCCCGGCCGTTTCAGTCGCCGTTTCTTTAATTAATTCTCGGTAACGACGCCATTTAACCGCCCCCTTACCACGCCCTCTTAAGCGCCTCTCCCTCCTCTCCGTTTCCCCCTCAACCTCTCATCCCCGAGCGCCCCCAGGCTGCCTGAATTTTGTGCTATGCTCCACTGTCTCCGACGAGGTCCCGCTCGAATTCCGGCAAACCCAGGCCGCACCTTGCCCCCTCGACCACCCGAGCCTTCTATCCTCTCCCGTGCGCACCTGCCAGGACCCTCAGCTCGCCCGCACGCGTTCCACATCGTCGGCAACGACCAAGATCGAGCGTCACTGACGACCGCATCCACTCCAGCGACGTTTCCCCGGAAGCCCCGTCCTCCCCTCTCTCTCCCGATGATGCTCCCATGCTCTCGACTCTCTTACGCAACTAACGGCATCTTCGGTTTGTCCTAGCACACCCTAGATCATCGCCTCCATCGTCGAGCAGACGAACCCGATGCCGCCGCTAGCTCCGGTGAGCAATCCACGTCAAACCAGAGCGCCCCTTCACCAAGCAAGGTCACGTTGAGCATCAGCGAAGCAAGGCGAACATGGTAATTCCCTCCTCCATCGCCCTTTCTTCCTAAATCGCCGGCTCTACCGCCATCAGACTGCGCCACCACTCACCGTCGCCGCGCGCCGCCAGTGGATGGTCACCTGATTGTCAGCCGTAGGATCTGGATCTAGTGCACACGATAGAACTAACCCGAAGAGTATGTTTTGATCAGAGCCGTGCGATGCGCATTAGATCTAACGGCTAGCATCTGAAAATCCAACTGAACCGGTATCGCCTAGTAAAATCACGCCACGTGGCCAGTCTGTTTTAATAAAAACCAGAAATGATCTATTAGATGTTCAAGTTTGAAAAATTCATAACTTTTGATCCACACGTCCAAATTTTGCAAATTTTATATCACTGGAATCACAAGACAAGTACTTTGCAACCATGCACTTTGTTTAATGTTTTGCTTCTGGAAAATTGGTTGAATTTGCAGAAACTTGTGTAGGCATATTTTGAATATAAAATTCATTCTAAAATTATTTTTGTGATAAAATCTTTGGGCAAATGGATTGTTTTGAACCTACTGACCATATAAACCAACTTGTGGATTAAAAAACATATTTTGTGGGGTAAAAGAATAAATCTTTGAGTTAGAACACTTCTAGTCAAATAAAAAATGTTGTTTATATGTTAAAAATACTTTTTGGAGAAAAACCTTTGGGAAATGATTTGGATTAAACTCTCTGACCCCAAACACCAAGTTTTAGAATTAAAAATGTACTTGGTGAACCCTATAAAGATTATTACTTTGCTAAAGGCATTTTCTACCACATAAAATATTGATTTGGTTTAAAAATGGTTTATAGGTAAAATCTTTTGCAAATGGTTTTGCCACTTTTATAAAATGATGAATAGGTGTTTTAGAATGTTTATAACCTATTAGAAACCACTTTTGTAAATAAAACAATCTTTGGCATGCTTGCATGCATTGCTTTGTTTCAATTATTTTATGTGATGTTTGCTTGAATGGTAGATTGAATTCTTGCTTGCTTGATTGAATTGTAGTGGAATTTGAAGAGTGTGATCATTGCAAGATCAAGGAGTGAACTTATATTCTCTAACAAAAAGGCAAGTGATGCTTCATACTTTTGTCCCATTATTTTCACTATGCATTAGTGATATTTCTAAGTAGGACTTGCATGGAATTTCTGCTAAGTATAAACTATGCCATGGGAAATCCTAGTGGATGAAACCTTAGTATAAATTTCCTAAGTTAAGATTCCTACTACTATCATGCTTAGCTTAGCTAGTAGAAAACAAGGGTGGATTATATTCATGCTATGGAATATTTCTAAGTCAAGGACTTGTGTTTTTGTTTAATAAAACAACTAAGTGAATGAATCACCTGGGTGGAATGGAAAGAATGGTTTGTGTTGAGTGGTTATGCAAGTCCAGTATGCTGGGGAAAACTTGGGCATCACCAAGTCCAGTATACTGGGGAAAACTTGGTATCTCACTTGTGGAATGCCAGCCAGGAACAAAGAGATTTGAGATGTCAAATGTTGAGAAGCTTCAAGTGCAGCCACTTGGCATTATGGGCTCTGCATGGATCATATAGGTTACAATAACTTAGCCAAATGGACAGTTGGTGGTAGGGGATGATAGGTTGGAACGCGTCCATTCTGGTCTAAGGGAAGGCTTCTGAAAGATCTTGTCTTGGTGAAACCAAGTCTTGTGGGGAAAGTGCACCACCTCTGCAGAGTGTAAAATCTAAGTACTTAGCCATGTCCCTGGTAAAGGACAATTTGAGCATCAAGACATGGAAGCTATCAAGAATATCCTCATCATAATTTCTAAGTTAAAATTTTATGGTTGAACAAGGGTTGAAGGATCACCAATTTCTATTGGGAGATGCCTTGGGTGATTTTTGACAAACAAAAACTTAGTGTTTTTCAAAAGATAAGGAAAATCTATTTTGAGCAAAGCAAGCCTAATCTCCACTTAGCCAAATCACCTCAAAGTGTGTACAAGTAAATAAAAGTAGATACAAAACAAGCATGGAGCATAAAAAATTATAGATACATTTCCAACGTATTAGTTGTCGAGGAGTTAAGGACAACTTCAATCTCTTCCTCCTTGTCAGTCACCTTTCAGGGAGAAAGAAGATTCTCGCAAGGGGAGTCTCTCACAACCATTCTCTTTACTTTTGTTTTTGTTTTTCTTAGTTTCTTTTGCTTTGTTTTGCTTGTTTATCTTTTTCAAAAATACAAAAAAATAGTTTTATTTGGTTTGATTTTTCTTATCAAAAACACAAAAAAATAGTTCCTACTTCAGTTGCTTCCATGTCTAGTGTTGCTCAAATCACTATGTCACCTGTGGAAATGATCTTTACTTTCAATCAAGGAAGTGAAGAGAGTTTCGAAGAATCTTGGTCTAGAATTTCTGATTCACATGAAAAAACTAAGCCTAAAATGACTCTAGGCTTGGTTCTTAGCAGTTTCTACTATGGTCTTGCTCTTTGTTATAGACATGCTTTGGATGCTGTAGTAGGAGGATATTTTCTCCAGTGTAATGAGGATGAAGCTTTGAATGCTATAAAAAATTGATTATAATATATAATTTGCCTAGCAAATCTGATTCTTCCTTTATAAACATCTATGCTAGGTTAAACACTCTTTAAACCAATACAACTAGTTTAAAAGATTGCTATAACATGCTTAGAGAGCATCATGATTATGTTCCAATAAATTCTAAACCTTCAAAGTTGTTATAAATAATGAAACTCTTGATGCTCGTTGTGATATCATGTCTGAATTTTGTCTTATGCCTAAAGATATCTATGAATCTTTGAATCTTTGAGGACTTTCTGAAGGAGGAGAAGAAATATCTCTTACCAATAATGCAACTATATTACCCATTGGAATAGCTGAAGGAGTGTTTACAAAGATCTTAGGGAAAGTGGTGTCTACTGATTACCTTGTCATTGAATGTGTAGGAAAAGGACAAATTACACTTGGAAGATCCCTACTGAAACTCCTTAGAGCAATAATAGATGTGGGAAAAGGCATTATGCATTTTTCTTCTCCAACAAGCAATCATACATTCCCTAAAGATAAGAGTAAAGGTAAGAAAGGTAGGGGCAAGAACTTTGATGTTAATGCTTTTTCATTTGAAAATACTTGATTCTTGCTTCTTATGCCTAACTTAAAGGCATTAAAGAAAAGTACTTCTTGGGAGATAAACCAATAGTTTTAGTTGAGTCTTGGAAGTTATTACTTCTGTAATAACCTCTCCTTATCCTTTTTATGTGGTTTGTGTTCCAAGAATAACCTCTAATGAGAGAGAAGTAAGATTTGGGGAAGTTGTTGTCCCGAAACAGATTTTTGTGCTTCACTATAAAAATTCATGAAAAATACCTGTATGTCGGATTGAGCTGTAATTTTCTGAGTATATGCCTCAGGTTTTTATAAAAAATTTGTTAGTTCAACACTTTTCGATTTGAGCAATAAAAGGTCTTCAAAAAATCGATTTTTACCTGCTGGTCTATTTTGACAGATTGCTGCCATTATTTGCATTTGCCTCTTTATCGGTTTCTTTTTGAGTTCTCCTTGATCACTTGAGCTCTTTAAAGGAATTTCTACAGTAGTTTGTGTTCAATGAAAGTTTTACTTGTGTTGAAACTAAACCCAAAGGCTTATTATCTTGAATACAGTAATGTTGCTAATGAAGATTGTATGAAGTTTTGTATGAAGGAAATTTTCAATTGTAGGAGAAGAATGATATAATGATATGAAGAATGGACAAAAGCTTAAGCTTGGCGATTCCACCCTGTGTCACCCCAATAAATATTCAAGAGGTACAAGCGTCAAAGCATGGGGATGCCTAAGGAATCCCCTTCTTCATCATTAAAAATCTCAGGTCTCTTTCTAGACACTTTGTTTTTATTGTGTTATGCACTGTTGTGTTGTTCTTGGAGCGTCTTAGTTTTCCTTTTTGGTTTTATTTTGTTTGGTTTGCTTGAATAAAGTAGTTGGACCCCTGCATTCGCTCTTTTGTTTCAAATAAGTTGATTGGTGTTGGAAAAGAGTAGAAATTTTCATACTCATAGTGGTACAAAAGGGAGCTTGTTTTGACTATGACTTAGACTTTATCATGTCATTCTAGATGTTGCTTTTACCTATGCTTAGTTATTATTGTTGTAGCATGACTTGTTCCAAACAACTGAGATTGCTTAATGTGCCTTGAAAGAATCATGTGTTGTTTTAGCATACAAAAGCATAATATTGTGGTATTCTCCTTTGATGCTTTGTTTGGGTTGATGGTGACCCACAAGTATAGGGGGTGTATCGTAGTACTTTCGATAAATCGGAGTGTCGATACCAACGAGGAGCAGAAGGTGTTGACTAGTGGTATGGATCAGGAAATCTTTGTAAATACTTAGCAAACGGATTTTTAGGGGTTTTTGATAAAGCAAGGAAATAAAGTGCAAGTAAATAAAGACAACAAATAATTACAGCAAGTGGCCCAATCCTTTCTTAGCAAAGGACAATCCAGTGGGAATACTTATGAGGACCAAATGTTCTCGAGGACACATGGGATTACTGTCAAGTGCTTTCATTTCATATAGTTGATTAATCTTATTTGGTTTTATAAGTGTTGTGTGGGTGAACCTGTGCTAATGTACCAACCTTATTTGGACTAATACATACTTGTGATTAAACCCCTTGCAAGCATCCACAACTACAAGAAAGTAATTAAGATAAAAACCTAACCACAGCCTTAAACTCTGAGATCCTACACTCTCTAGTGCAAAGGTTTCCTAACAGGGTTCAGGTTTCTGTCACTCCGGCCACCCCACAATTAGTAGCCAAATACACAATACATTCCCCTAGGCCCATAAATGGTGAGTATCATGCATTTGACATTCACATGACACCACTAGAAGAATAGCACCACAACTTAAATATTAAACCATTGAATAATACCTCAACACAATTCCACTACTAACAACATGACTTCTCCCATGTCCTCAAGAACTAAATAAACTACTCACGAGACATCATATGGATCAAGATCTGAGATGATATAACCATGAATAACAATCTGAACATAAACAATAATTCAATGGTTCCACTCACAAGCATCAGCTACAATAGTAATTAACACCAGGAAAGTTTCCCCTAAGAACTATGCAAGATTCAACACAATTGTTACAGCGGGATGGAGTGGAGATGATGGTGTGGATGATGATGATGATCCTGATGAAGTATAGCTTGATGATGGTTGTAGGGGTCCCAACCTGATAAGGTAGAGATCCCTGTGTTTACAATGCTAGTCTCTGGATCAATAGCTAGCATCACAGTTTAAGATGTAATATCAAGAAACAAAGGTCATAATACAACTTTATAACTAGGAATAAAATAATTCATTACATCTTACATAGCTCATTTGGCTATCTCATTACAATGCAGCAGGAATAACTATATAGCATGGAGTCCTTCATCTTCAATGTGCCATAGGCAATCATGTTGGTTGTAGACTTGTAATCCTATTCAACACACTTCACTAACATCAAACAAACCTGCAACATAATAACTTACAGCCACAAGGTTCAATACATTTGAATTCTATTGGCAAGTGACACTATGGTAGAATAGTGGTATCTATCATATATATATGCATTTGGCTAAGTGGAGCTTAGGCTTGCTTTGCTCAAAATAAGGTTTTCCTTATTAGTTGAAAACACTAAGTTTTTGTCTGTCAAATCACCCAAGGAATCTACCAATTGAAAATTGGAATCCTTTAACCCTTGTTCAACCACAAGTTTTTAACTTAGAAATCGGGATGAGGAGATCATTTGCGGTGACCCAGCATACCACTGCATGTGTAATACACTATAGTCGTTGACATGACATCCACAGAACACCGCTCCATAAATATCACATCCCTCAGAGTGGTACAACAGAAACATTGCGGGTCCATATTACAAACATACACACGTTATTATTATTACAATACCGAAAGTTCAAGACTTCCAAAAGATACAACTTACAAACCAAAATATAAGTGTTTCAGCGGAAGTTTCAAAGTAGCAACTCCAACTAGGAGTTTACCTCAGTAGGTTATTCTATAGAGTTCATGATGCTCGGCTCCGTCGGTTACTACTAACTAGGATGCTTAGTTGGACTCGTTATCATCAACATCATAGGGGATTTCGTAATCCACTCCTTCAACACCTCCTGATAGGTCAGGCTCCTCGTAGAACACATCTTCTTGGCATTCGGCTACATGCATTGGCACGTCTTCGGGATCCTCAGAGTCTAAGCAAGGGATCAAAGGAAAGGATGAGTAACAGCGTTACCCAACAAGTTCATTATATGCAAGTTGGGAAGTTTGATGCTCTAACTACCACCTCGGACTATAAGTCCTTGGCACTATGCAGTTTTTTGGTAAATCTTTCTTCAAAGATTGATTTTATTATAAAAATCTATGACCATCAGCCTTCACAGGTTGACCAGAACTTTCATGGAGTTCCTTTCCTGCCACATTCGTAGTTCATTCCCGGAACAGGGAGTAACAAGTTACAATTCTTACACTCTGCAGAGGTGTGTTACTTTACCCATGAGAGATCAACTCCTTGTTGCACAACCGGGCGTACTTTCCCGTCCGCAATTCCATGATGTGGGGCCTAGTAATTGGTCCAAGCCATTCATAGCCCCCTTCGTGACCTCACATGCATCCTTGGTGTAAACCATGCCCACATATTGAATTACGGCAATGGTTTGTACATACCGTTAGATGCCAGAACTATCATGGGACGTTGAGGGTTCCCACCCATATGCTGCATATCCTCTACAAATTACCAATTAATATGCACGCTACAAGGATAACAGCCACGACCCGCACATCCGGCTTCATGGGAGAGGAAGAAGACACAGCTGACTTCTCTGTCCCATTCCAAATCTCATGGCTAACGCATAATATACGGCGCTAGAATCACTGATGCCAGGGGTTATTAAGTCCCTAATTGATCTTCATTATTGCAAATAGAACCTTAAGTTCTATTGCTCCATTATATCATCACTTAGGATGATATCCCTGATTTCTTTATTTGTGAAAATATCATTTTCTTTCTTTGGAGTATATATGATAACACACAATTTGCAAATACATTGATAAGACTCTTCAAAGGATATGAGGAAGTGATGAACTTGCCTTGTGATGGCAAGGTAGTGAAGTCTGATCCTTACACTGGACCTTGAGCTTGTATGTCTACAAAAACATCATTGTTGCCCGGTAAGGACAATATTTAAAGAAGCAAAATGATTATGCAAAGTAATGTAATGCATCATTTAGCTTTATATGTAGTCTTCCCCATTTATTAAATGATAAAAGTTGTTTTCATAGTAAAGAATTTTATAAATATTAATTTTTAATATTTATTGAATATTGTATTCTTTTATTTATTTCAATTTATTTGCATTTCATTGAATTAATAATTCCTTTAAGAATTATCATTAAATACCAAAATTGATATTAAATATTTGTTTAGTATTTTTCTAAAATACTACAATACTAATATATAATGAAGTGATTTTTATTTATTTTTATCATCTTTCAATAATTTTGTAAAATTCCATAAGGAATATATATATTACAAAATTTCTTAATAACATTTATATGTCTAAAATTTTGTTTCTTAATTTCTTTGGATAATTTGGATTATTATGAATCCAAGAATATTTTATTTATAATTTTTGTATTTTTATTTTAATTTTTAGAATTTATTTAAGTTCAGGGGAAATTTGGTCTTTTCCTATTTATTAAAACAGGATTTAAGTGATTTGGGCTGACAGTTTGGGTCTATTGGGCCCTTGTGGCCTGGTAGGGCGAAGTCAAAACCAAAACCCCGAAGGGTTTTGGCCCAACCAGCCCAACTCCCCCTCGGTCTCACCCTCGATCTCACATCTCTTCTTCTCCTCTCCCGACCACGTGGTCAGCGATGCTGCCGCTAGCGATTCGCGCTGCCGTGGACCTTCCTGGCCGTTGTCGTGGTGCAGGGCGAGCTTGTCGACTATGCTCGTCCATCTGGTCCAGTTCGGTTTGATCATGGGCCCTTCTATGGCCTGGCTAGCCCCCTTCCCGAACCCTAGGGTTTGGGGATGGTGCTTCTACCGCCTCCGCGGATCCTCCCGTGGTGAGGTGCGGTGCTCGTGTGTTGTTGTGGCCGCCGCCGTGGCTGGTGCGGGTTGCAGCGCCCTCTGGGGTGCGCTCCGTGCCGTCATGAGCTTGTCGGCCATTCTGCTTCCTCTTCAATTCGTCAGCGAGGACCCTGGTGAGTTGTGCCACTATGGATTCTAGTTCATCTTATCACCTTGAATTCCTTTGTGTGTATCTAGTGGTTAGTCTTAGTTTGTGCTTGTATTGCTACTAGGGTTCATCTCCGATGCTTGTAAGATGCTCCTATGGTCTGGTTATGATATTTAGTGGGAATTTAGGTGCTCTGCACCCTAGTGCTTGTGGTCACCCCTTTAATTGTGTGGTGTTGTTGTTGGTTTGAGACTAAGGTTGGATTAAATGCTAGGGTTGCATAATATTGCCTCTCGTTGGTACTCTGGTGAATTGATGTGTTTATCTGTTGTCAATATCTTGATACTGATAGTGATCTAGTTAGTGATGATTCACTGACCTAGTTATTGTTGGCTTGTTAGATTATGCTTGGTCTAGATTTAATTCCATAGACTTCAATGATTCTCTGAACATCAATAAATAATTAGGATATGATCCCTGTATCTAGTCTCAGGGAGATGATTTGATAGATGATTTGTGTAGATTGGACTATTTGATTGTCTTTGATAAGGTCAGTGCTTATGAAACCTTCTTAGCATGGTACATCAGTAGATATTGTTGCTGACTATACTTATGGTCATTTCTGGGACTTGATGGATGTTGATAGATAAGTTGGGAAACTTATTGTTTGATCAAGCCAATGATGCTAGTCTGAGGCTCTAGGAACTAAGTTCCTATGTTGTTGTCATTTTCAAAATTGATTAAGGTATTAGCTGCTTACTAGATCTTGGATCCTAGTTGGTTAAGTGTATGGTTTTGTTTGTGGCTTATAAAATCTGAGGTGCTACTCCTTCTTGGAGATGTGCCCAGATTTTGTAAGAACAAATGATAGAATATGGAAGTTGCCTTTGGTATCACCAATTCTGTGAGGTTGGTCTGAGAATTTGGTGTTCTTATTAGAGTTTGATTCTGATCTTTATATTTAAACCTCTATGATAGATTCACCCCACTTGGGTGATTATTGAGAGGTTGTTTTATGCATCTACATATATTCTGCTTCGATAAGATAAACAGATTATGTGATTATTTATGATACTCACCACAAAATCTATGATTGGGATGGCTTGATGTGCTGGTGGTGTTGCTGGTCTGATCTAGTCCTTCTCCTCTAGATGTTGTCCTTGTGTTCCCCTGATGCTTGTGCTTGGCCTTGATCAACTCTGCTCTGCCTAGCTCCTGTGAGCTTGGCCTTGCTATACACCTGATCCTACCCCTCCTTATGTCACCATCAGGTGATGTGTGGCCTGATCTAGTGTGAGATTGTGTTGTTGGTTTATTTGGCTCTGGATAAACTAGTTGTGCTTGTGTGGTGTGAGCACTGGAGAGATGCACTAGTGCTTCCCCACGACTGTACTGATGGTCTTGTGTACGTGGAGTTGTTGATGTGGTGCTGACAGCACACACCATGCAGTTTGGTGTGTGTGCTGCCTGTGTGCCTGCTGCACAACTTGTGGATATGTTCTGAATTTGAGAGTTACTTTTATCAGGTTACCTTTTACTTGGATGGTGAAACTTGCCCCTCCTTGCTGTTTATTTGACTTATGGTTTAAAATTATGAAAGATATATTCTTTCATATTGGTGAAACTTGCCCCTTTAAAAGATTACTCAATGATGAAATCTTGAACAATGCACTTCACTATCAATTCTAAGAGTAATATAATTTTAACCTTAACTTTCTTTCTTTTTGTTTATGTTTGTTTGCAGGTACCAGACTTGGGAATTCAAGAATTTAGTTTAGGTTTTCTTTTCTTTATAGTATAGTCACTTGTAGTATTCTTTATTCTTTTGTAATTTTATTTTTATTCTTTTGAATAAAGATTGTACTATTATTCAATAAATAAATATTCTTATTTTGTTTTATTTACTATTGTAAAGATTCCTAATAAGTTACACTTTGTAACTCATTGATTGATTAAAGTTTTGGAATAAATATTCATTCTATTGGTTAATTTATTTCATTTAAAGTTTGAGTCATTAATTGTTAACTCTTGATTAAATCAAATCACTCAAACATGATTCTAAATCCTTTTTAATTATAATTCCAACACTCCAGTTTTAAATTCAAATTTTATTTCCCAAAACACTCTAATCCTCAAAGATCATATCAAAGTCCATAATAATCATCCTTCAAGACTATACCTAATCTCAAAGCATGAAGGAAACTTTGATCACTTTAGAGTTTTTATTGGGCGAAAAATTTACCCACATTTTTTTACAGATGAATGCATGCAATATCATAATTTCCTAAATCTATCCTTCGTTGATTCCTAAATGCTGTGATGCTACAGACTTTCCCCCTTAAATTAAACATTGCCCCGAAGTTTGTTGAGATGTACCTGAATAGTTCGGGATAGGCTTTTCTTAAATCCTATTATTTCTCCCAAGTGGCTTCTCTTTCAGGGTGATGTTCCCACTGTACCTTGCAATATTTGATTGCCCTATTCCTCAACCTTTTCCAGTTTTCTTCCAAAATTTTACAGGGCTTTTCAACATAGGTCAAGTCTACTTGTAGTTCTATCTCCTGATGTGTGATTGCATCATCCGGAACTTTCAAACATTTACGAAGTTGTGACACATGGAAAACATTATGCACTTGAGCCAATCTTGATGGTAACTCTAAAGCATAAGCTATATTCCTGTTCTGACTCAATATCTTGAATGGCCCAATATATCTTGGACTCAACTTTCCTTTAACTCTGAATCTTTTAACCCCTTTCATTGGACTTACTTTCAAATATACCATGTCTCCCACTTCTGGATGCCATGATCTTCGACTTTGATCAGCATAACTTTTCTGCCTACTTTGAGCTATTTTTAGTCTATCCCTAATCTTATCAATGATATCTTGTTTTTCTTTGATATAGTCTGGCGCAAATTCCTTGCTGCTTCCAGGCTCATACCAACGTATTGGTGATCTACACTTCCTTCCATACAGAACCTGATATGGAGCTGCCTTCAGACTACTCTTATAGCTATTATTGTAGGAAAATTCTGCCAAGGGTAGATGATCTTCCCATGTACCTCCAAAATCTAATGCACAAGCTCTTAACATGTCATGTAATATCTGATTTGTTCTTTCTGTTTGATCTGCTGTCTCTGTATGATAAGTTGTGCTCAAATCTAATTTGGAACCAAGTGCTTCATGTAATTGCTTCCAAAATGCTGAAGTAAACACTGATCCCCTATCAGTTACGATCTTTTTGGGTACTCCATGCTTACTTACTATCTCTTTGATGTACACTTCTACTAACTTCTCGGCATTATCTTTCTGATTTATCGGAATAAAATGTGCACTTTTAGTGAGTCTGTCCACAATTACCCATATCATATCCTTTCGTTTAGGTGTCATTGGCAATCCTGTGATGAAGTCCGTACCTATTTCCTCCCACTTCCATTCGGGAATTTCCAAAGGTTGTAATGGTCCTGCTGGACTTTGATGTTCATCCTTCACCCTTTGGCAAGTATGGCATTCTGGTACATATTTCGCAATGTCCCTTTTCATGTTATTCCACCAGAATAATTCTTTCAAGTCCATATACATCTTAGTACTTCCTGGATGTATAGAATATGGTGTTTCATGTGCTTCCCTGAGTATGACATCACGAATCTCAGCCACATCTGGAACACAAAGATGGTCTTGAAACCATAAAGACTCATAATCTCCAAGGCGAAAAACTGATTTTTGCCCTTGAGATATCCTCCGAATTTCCTCAGCAATAAAAGGATCTTCTGCTTGATGTCTAAAAATTTCTTGTTTAAGATCACTGTCCTGCTCTGCAACTACCTGCATAGAAGCTAATCCTCCAAGAACCTCTGTTCTAATGAATTGAAGCTCTAATTTTTCCAAGTCCATTTGTAACTCTTTTGGTAACTCCCGATTGCTAGGCTGAATGTCTGCACTCTTTCTGCTTAAAGCATCAGCTACAACATTTGCTTTCCCTGGAGTATAGTTGATTGTTAAATCATAATCTTTGATTAGTTCCAACCAACGCTTTTGTCTCATATTCAACTCTTTTTGAGTGAAGAAATATTTAAGACTTTTATGGTTAGTGTATAGCTCACATCTGGCTCCATAAAGAAAATGCATCCATCCTTTTAGCGCAAAGACTACTGCTGCTAACTCTAAATCATGAGTTGGATAATTGACTTCATGTGGTTTCAGTTGTCTTGAACCATAAGCAATCACTTTCCGATCTTGCATTAACACACAACCCAAGCCTTCTTTAGATGCATCACAATATACTGTAAAGTCTTTCCCTGTTTCTGGAACTGCTAAGATTGGAGTTGTGGTTAACCTGGTCTTCAATTCCTGAAAACTCGCTTCACATTTCTCATCCCAATTGAATGGTGTATTCTTCCTTAACAATTTGGTCATTGGTCCATCTATTTTGGAGAAACCTTCAATGAATCTCTGATAATAACCAGCCATTCCTAAGAATCCTCGAATTTGTTTCACATTGGTTGGTGCAGTCCACTCTAGTACCGACTGAACTTTAGATGGATTTACAGCAATTTCATCTTTACTGATCACATGGCCAAGGAATTCTACCTCATCTAGCCAAAATTCACACTTACTGAACTTCGCATAAAATTTATGTTCCCTTAGTGTCTGCAATGCTATTCTCAAATGATCAGCATGCTCTTCCTTATCCTTGGAATATATCAGAATATCATCAATAAAGACTATGACGAACTTATCTAAATATGGCATGAAGATTTTGTTCATGAGATTCATGAATATTGCTGGTGCATTGTTCAAACCAAATGGTACTACCAGATACTCATGGTGTCCATATCTCGAGACAAATGCTGTCTTTGGAACATCTTCTGGTTTGATTTTTAATTTGATGGTATCCAGATCTTAAGTCGATCTTTGAAAATACTCCGGCTCCTTTCACTTCATCAAACAAATCTTGAATCCTTGGTAAAGGATACTTATTTTTGATAGTAACATTGTTCAGATTTCTATAATCTCCACACATCCTTCTTCCACCATCCCTCTTATCCACAAAGATTACGGGTGTTCCCCATGGGGATACACTTTCCTTGATAAATCCTTTTTTGACTAACTCATCAATTTGCTCTTTGAGTTCTTTTAATTATTTGGGTCCCATCTTATAGGGTGCTTGAGCTATTGGTGTTGTACCAGGAATTAGATCAATAGTGAATTCTATCTCCCGATCTGGTGGCATTCCCGGTAGCTCTGCTGGAAAATCATCTTGAAATTCATTTACTATAGGAATATCTTCCAATTTGACCTCTTTCACTGAGTTCAACTACAGATCCACCATGATATGACTGTGCTTATCTACTTGGTAAACTATTCTTGCTCCACTTGGAGTTTTGATTGAGACAATTTTCTCCTCACAATTTATCTGAGCCCCATGCTCCATCATCCAGTCCATACCCAGCACTACTGCAATTCACTTCAAAGTAATCACATAAAGGTCTGCAAAGTATGTAAAACCATAGAACGAGATAACCTGATCTTGTTTAATGTGGCGTACAATCACATTTGCCCATGCCGTAACTACGGTCATAGGGTTCTCTAACGTTGCCCTTCTAATCCTGAACTTATCACAGAATTCTTTAGATATGAATGAAGTAGTTGCACCAGTATCAAATAGAACTTTGCCAGCATTGGTAAGGATATTGAGCGTACCTATCACTGTATGCTCCGAATTATCCATGTTGGGGAGATAACCTCGGGTAGGGTAAAGACGGGGAAAGACGAAAGGAAGTTGCCCGTCTAGTTTCCGAGTTACTGTTTGAGTCGACCGAATCCTGTAGAGGTCGGCCAAGACAAGGAAGGGCAGGACCTTTATGATAAAGGCAAGGCATTACCCGACCGGGATACTACGTGAGTCGGCCGGGTTAGCCCGAGTAATCTTGATGCGGGTGAAGGACAAGCCGAGTTACACGAGGTAAGGCCGAATGATACGAAGCTTGCAGGAGAAGGAAGAACCTAAAGTCAAACTCTAGCTGCAGGCTAGAAGGAATCTGAGCGGAGCCAAACACAAGAGACAAAGGCGCAAAGCGTCAGAGGGGCAGAAGGAGGTCACGGAGGTGACAGTCCTGAAGCCCGAGGCACGCAGGAGGGGCCCTCTGGAGCCTTGTCGTCGTTAGAAGGGCGACAGGGAAAGGAGGCCGCCGAACTACTATTTTGGGACAAGCATATTCCTCGAATATGCTTGCCCCGTCAACCCTAAAGGCACCCAAGGCTCTCCTTTATAAGGGGAGGCTTGGGCCCTGAGGAAGGGATTGGCTCATTTGTAGTACCGTTAGGCTGGTAAAGTTCTTCCCTTCTCCTTACATACAGCTCGAGGAGCACTTGTAGCCAAAAGAAGGAGAAATAAAGATCTTTGCCTTAGTCTTCTGTGTGTAGAATTAACTGCATCTTCCCTCCCCAGATCCCACTAGCATCCATTGGCCCCTTACTTTAGCCTACCCATGGCATCTGCCGTGTCACCACCGCGACAGTTGGCGCCCACCGTGGGGCCAGCAGCGGTGCTAGCTGGAGTCATGATCCGGACGGGAAACTTCATCAACACTGGCGAGCGCGTTGTTTCTGGCTTGGTCCGGAGATTTGATCTCTGTGACTACGTCAGCGACAATGCAGGCAGTTTCAGGGGAAAAACTCCCCCGTGCAACGGCGTCTTCATCAGCTTGGGCATGCACCAGGTCTACGTCGGCGTCGACATCTCCGGCATTTATCCTCACCAGGTTGTTGTTGCAGGAGAGCCACCCCTTAGTGCAGCGAGCCGTCCGCGCGGAGCGCATGCTGTCATCAGCGTCGAGGTGATGGTCGCAGCCGGGGTGCAGGCGGGGGTGGCAGGTGCCGGATCAACCAGAGACCCTGCCACGGGCGTGCAGGTCACGCCCAAGCAGACGGCACCACCACCCACCGAGGTAATCCCTCCAGTGACCAACCAGGCCGAAGTGCAGGACACTACCCCGAAGGCACCAAGAATAAGAGGGCCACCCCTGGAAAGACCAGAAAACATTCTTCAGGCAACCATAGATAATCTGACTACACCTGTAGCGCCGATACTTGATCCGGCAAATGCTCAGGTAGAGTTAGAAGAAACCAGGCAAAAGGTGCTGGTAGAGGAAAAAAGGCGTCGGCCTTGCGGGAGTCCTTAAACAGGATCCTGCAAGAGTATGCCAAAGCTAACAAGCTTGACATCGCTCCCGAACGGGTTGACGAGTTGAGATTAAGAGGGAAGAACCTCATAGATGATATCAACAAGGAGCATGATGCTCATAAGGCAGAATCAGTTGATTTGGGCTTGCCGAGGTACAGTACCCCGGCAAAGAACCTGAGAGCGGCAAATGCCTCAGCATTAGAGTTAGAGGGATTGACCGGCGAAGCCCGGGAGAAACAGCAAGAAAGAGTGAATGAGCTGGTATGCATCGCGAAGCAGCAAAACGAAGAGATGCTCAGGGCGGATCCGGCGAGGCCAGGGGCTTCGCGGATGGTTCACTCGGCAGGAGCAGCCCCTGCCTTGTCTGTGGCGGCGGCCTCTTCACCCGGAAACAATGCATGAAGGGACAGAGCAGTAACTTCGGGAAATAGAAACAAGCAAATTGTTCCATATGATCCGGCGATAGCCGAGAAAGCAAATGAGAACAGAGGCAATGGAAGCCGAGGTAACAGTGGAGAGAGGAACCCCGGCCGTGCTGAGAAAGGCGGAGGAAGCCGAGGCAATGGAGACCTCGGCAGAGCAGAACTCGGAAGAGGAAATCGCGAGAACAACACCCCGGTCGAAGGAAGGAGAGAACCGCCGAACAACCCACAGCCGAGACATGAACCTCGGCAAGAAAGGGAAGCGAGACCAGCTCACCACAATCAGGTGAATGAAAGGTACAATGATGGTTATTCCGAAATGGAATATGCGATCCATGGAGGAAACAATCACTATGGAATACAGGACCGAGTTCTGTACAGAGACTTGCCTTCAAATGATGCCAGAGTGAAGCTAGACCGGTTATACCGATCCAAATTACTGGAAGAACAAGGTCCACCGGGTCCGGCATGTTTCGGACCACGGATCATGGGCGAACCACCTGTGCCGAACTTTCAGCTGGCGAGAGGTACAAAAACATATAATGGGAGCACCAAACCACAAGACTGGTTGATTGATTATGCCACTTCAGTGAAAATAGCAGGTGGGAATTTACGATGGGCCGTGCGTTATGTCCCGCAAATGTTGGAAGGACCAGCTAGGGTATGGTCGAATAATCTGCCAGCAGGCAGCATTAACTGTTGGTTGGACTTCGAAGAAATGTTCGTTAGCAACTTTACCAGTACTTACAAGAGGCCAAACAGGCCGCAGCAATTAGCCATGTGCAAGCAAAGACCGAATGAGACGGACAGAGAGTTTTTAACTCGGTGGTGCAACCTAAGAAACTCATGTGAAGGAGTTATAGAATCACAAGCAATAGCTTGGTTCGCACAGGGATGCCGCTACGCCAGTGTGTTATGGCAGCGATTGCAAAGAGATATGCCAACCACATTGGCAGAAACCATCAGAATAGCAGATTCTTATGCGTTGGGAGATCCGACGCAACCCGAGTTAATGTCGGCAGATCCTCGGGAGCATCAAGATCAATATGCGAGAGATATGGCCGGGTCATCCAGGCGCAATGACTTCAGAGGAAGAAGAAGAGAAGAGAGACCGGATTATAGATATAATTCAGCCCAGGTGGCAGCGGTAGCGCAAGATCAGCCGAGTAACGGAACGACCCAACGGCAAAAGAATGGTCCTCAACAGTGGACACCAAGGAATGAAGGAAAAAGACAGTGGACACCAGAACAAAAGAAGCAATGGCAGGAGAGGCCGAAGTACAGATTCGAATCTATGTTAGATCAGCCGTGTAAATTTCACACGTCAAACCCAGCCAGGCCGGCCAACCATACGACCCGCCAATGTGCATGGATGAAAAGTGCGATGGGAAACCCAGCAGGCATGCAGGCAACGCCTCTCCAAGCACATCCGCAGCATCAGCCGCAGTTGACTGGAGCAAATGCACAGCAACTAATGTTACCACCTCCTCCCCCGAGGTACGACAACTCGGACCGGAGGGATGCGGTACATCAAGTGATGAATCAGGGTCTGGATGGAAGAATAAATCCAGGAAATAATGGACGCAATGACTACAGAGAACATCATCATTCGTATTGCATGTTCACAACAGAACAGCAAGACAAGCAGAGTGTACAGCGCCGGCATATGGAAGTAAATGCAGTAATGCCGACAGTAACAAGATATGTGCCTTGGTCAGATCAAGAAGTAACCTGGAGCATAAAGGATCACCCCAAGATAATGCCGAGCCCGGGGTCATATGCACTTGTGTTAGATCCGACATTTGTCGGACCGAGCATTAATGTGAAATTTTCAAAGGTACTCATTGACAATAGGAGCAGTATCAATATCATGTACAAAGATACAATGCACAAACTCGGAATAACACAGAACATGCTGCAGTCCACGAGGACCACTTTCCATGGGATAGTACCAGGGCTTTCATGCGAACCCATTTGTAAGGTCCGAGTGGACGTATTATTTGGCACCAGAGATAACTGCAGAGCAGAAAACTTGGAGTTTGAGGTGGTGGATCTAGAAAGTTGTTATCATGCTTTACTCGGGCGGCCAGCATTGGCCAAATTCATGGACAGCTGCCATGTGAGTTATCTAAAGATGAAGTTACCCGGACCACAAGGGGTGATAACGGTAGCAGGGGATTACAGGAAGTCAATTGAATGTTCTTCAGCCGGATCAAATTTGGCCGAATCATTGGTAATAGCAAGGGAAAAAAGAAGGATTCAGGAGGTAGCAGCCCTCGCTCAGTCAGCACAGCTGAATATGCCGGCATTAGCCAACCCACATGGAAGTGTCTCCTTTCAGCCGACTAAAGAAACAAAAAAGTTCCAGATAGATGAACAATTCCCGGAGCGCACCGTCACTATTGGTGCCGGCCTAGATGCTAAATAGGAAAGCGAGCTCACCAACTTCCTCCGTGAGAATCGGGATATCTTTGCATGGTCAACCCAGGATCTGCAAGGTGTGCCGAGGGAGTTGGCTGAGCACTCTCTAAATGTAAGGCCAGGAGCAAGGCCGGTGCTCTCCGCCGCTTCGCCGAAGACAGGAGAAAAATAATAGGGGATGAAATAGCTCGGCTCCTTGCGGCCGGGTTCATCATGGAGGTACTGTATCCGGATTGGCTGTCAAACCCGGTGCTAGTAGAAAAGAAGAAGGATGATCCGAATGTAGCCATTATATGGCGAATGTGTATCGATTACACGAACTTGAACAAGGTGTGTCCAAAAGATCCTTTTCCCTTACCTAGAATAGACCAAGTCATTGATTCGACCGCTGGTTGTGAACTATTGTCATTTGTAGACGCGTATTCTGGTTTTCACCAGATACCGTTAAATCCGGCCGATCAAATAAAGACTGCGTTTATTACCCCGTACGGGGCTTATTGCTATCACACAATGCCATTCGGCCTGCGCAACGCAGGAGTGACGTATCATAGATGCATGCAAAAATGTCTACATGACCAGATAGGAAAAAATGTACAAGTATATGTGGATGATGTGGTTATCAAAACCAAAGAAAGCAAAACACTACTGGATGATATACGGCAGACTTTCGCAAACCTGAGAAGGTTCCGAATGAAGCTTAACCCGGAAAAATGCACATTTGGCGTGCCAGCGGGAAAATTACTCGGTTTTCTCGTATCTAGCCGAGGTATAGAGGCCAACCCAACCAAGATAAAGGCAGTAGAAAGGATGGAGTTGCCAAGGTGTCTAAATGACGTACAAAAGTTCACAGGTTGTTTAGCCTCGCTCAGCCGATTTGTATGTCGGCTGGGAGAGAAGGCATTACCACTCTATCAACTGATGAAGAAATCAGATAAGTTCATTTGGACTCCATAAGCAGACAGTGCATTTCATGAATTGAAAAGGATGTTGGTCACAGCGCCCATCTTAGCTTCTCCATTATCAAAAGAGCCTATGTTACTCTACATAGCGGCCACCAACAGAGTAGTGAGTGCTGTAATCGTCGTAGAACGAGTCGAAAATGATAAGTCAGTACAGAGGCCGGTGTATTACTTGAGCGAGGTGTTATCAGCCTCAAAGCAAAATTACCCACATTATCAGAAGATGGCTTATGGAGTGTACATGTCGGCAAAGAAACTTAAACATTACTTCGAAGAGCACCCCATCAAAGTGATTTGTGAAGCACCCATAGCCGACATATTGAGTAACAAAGATGCAAGTGGCCGAATAGCAAAATGGGTAATTGAATTGTCACCTTATGCTCCGCAATTCGATAGGACAGATGCGATCAAATCTCAGGCCGTGGCCGACTTCTTCGTGGATTGGGCCGAGGTGCAATATGAGCCACCATTGCCAGACCCGAATTATTGGACGATGCACTTTGACGGTTCCAAACTGAGAAATGGTTCGGGGGCAGGAATAGTGTTAACCGCGCCAAAAAGAGATCAACTGAAATATGTGATGCAGATACATTTTGCCGCGTCAAACAACGTAGCCGAATATGAAGAACTTGTCCATGGATTGAAGGTGGCAAAAGAGATTGGCATACGCCGAATCTTATGCTATGGAGATTCAGATCTAGTAGTACAGCAAGTCTCAGGCAACTGGGATGCATTGGATGATAATATGGCTCTGTATAGATTTCATGTGCAAAAAATCAGTGGGTACTTCGAAGGATGTGAATTTCACCATATACCTCGGGCAGAAAACGACGCCGCAGACACGTTGTCAAAACTAGGATCAACTAGGCAGTCAATTGCCCCAGGTATCGCCCTAGAGCACCTAAGGAAACCATCAATAACACCGTCACCAGAGTCCGAATCTATCTTTATTCCGGCAAAGTCAGGAGAAGATAGTGTGCCGATGGAAATTGACAAGCAATATAACCCGGAATTCCCAAAGAGAAAGACAGCTGATGCAAGCATGACTATGAAGAAATTCGAGGTCGTTATGTCGGCAGAAAACATGGAAATAGAAAGTGAGACCACACCAGAGAAAATCACACCTGTATGGGCGCAACCCATATTCTCTTTCCTTAGAGATGCGACTGTGCCGAATAATGAGGTGTTAGCAAGACAAACAGTGAGAAGAGCTAAAGCTTATACGATCATAAATAATGAGCTATACAAAAGAAGTGTCACAAGTGTATTGCAAAGATGTGTGAGTTCGGAAGAAGGCCAGGAGATCCTCCTAGATATACATCAAGGAGAATGTGGACATCATGCCTCATCTCGAGCCTTAGTGGCCAAAGCATTCAGGCATGGGTTTTATTGGCCAACAACGTTGAAAGAAGCCACGGAGCTGGTTGAAAAATGTAATGGTTGTCAGAGATATGCAACCAAGATACACATGCCATCATCCGAGTTAAAAATGATACCCATTACTTGGCCATTTTCTGTGTGGTGCTTAGATATGGTGGGACCATTTAAGCCGGCCCGAGGTGGGATGACCCACATATTGGTCATGGTGGACAAATTCACAAAATGGATTAAAGTGAAACCAATAAAAAAATGTGATGGGTCCACAGCAGTGAAATTCCTCAAAGATATTATCTTAAGATATGGATACCCGCACAGTGTTATTACCGACAACGGCACAAACTTTGCAGAAGGAGCTTTCTCTAGATTTTGCCAACAAAAGCACATAAGATTAGATGTTGCCTCGGTGGATCACCCAGCATCCAATGGGCAAGTGGAAAGGTCTAATGGACTAGTATTGCCCGGAATAAAACCACGACTCGTTGAACCGCTGCAAAGGTTGGCAGGATGTTGGATTGAGGAACTACCAACAGTACTATGGAGCCTCAGGACTACTCCAAACAGATCAACAGGATATACACCATTCTTTCTGGTATATGGGGCAGAAGCCGTGCTTCCAGCCGACATAATACATGACTCGCCAAGAGTTACCCAATATACAACCTCAGAAGTAAATGAAGTAGCTCGGCAAGATTCTGTTGATTTGCTAGAAGAAGCCAGAGAGCTGGCGCTATCAAGATCAGCTATTTATCAGCAGAACCTGCGATGATATCACAGTAAGAAGGTGATCCAAGAGTATTCAAAGAAGGAGATTTGGTTCTCCGACTGGTGCAACGCACGGCCGGCATGCACAAGCTATCGCCTCCATGGGAAGGACCATTCATCGTGAGCAAAGCATTGCACAATGATTCCTATTACCTAATCGATGCTCAATCCCCAGGAAAGAACAAGGCAGACAAAGCCGGCGAAGAAACGAAAAGACCATGGAACGTAGCTTTACTTCGTCCATTTTACTCATAGCAGTTATCAATGACATATTGTAAAGTAATGTCTCAGGATAGAGCACCAATTATGTTTTGAACCTCGGCGTCCAGAGCAGTGACTCGGGGACTGCCATATGTTATTTCAATTTCATGTTATGTATTAAACCTCGGCATTTGAGCAGTGGCTCGAAGACTGACATATATCGTTTTTGAGTTTGTGTTACATGTTAAAACCAAGCACCTTGAGCAGTGACTCAGGGACTGTCTTACATTCTTTCTAGATTTGAGCGGTATATTAAACCTCGGCACCTTGAGCAGTGACTCGGGGACTGTCTTACATTCTTTCTAGATTTGAGCGGTATATTAAACCTCGGCACCTTGAGCAGTGACTCGGGGACAGTCTTATATTCTTTCTAGATTTGAGTGGTATATTAAACCTCGGCACCTTGAGCAGTGACTCGGCGACCGTCTTACATTATTTATGAAATTTGGTTTATATACTAAACTTCGGCGCCATAGGCAGTAACTCGGGGACTATCCTATATTGTTTCGAAGTAGGGGTTATCCTTTGTTACAAGGGGATATCAAACTTCGACACCCAGAGTAAGAACAACTCAATCTCGCATGATATTCGAAGTCCACACCCAGATTAACAAGTCTAAACCACAGTGGTGTAAAGGCAAGAATATACACCAAACTCAAAAGGTCGAAGGCCGCCAAAGCAAGAATTTGGGCAAACAGCACCAGTTAAACAAAGTAATAACGATTACAACCATATATATGTCTCAGCGGCACTCGTCAAGAGAAATTCATACCATACAAAAGACGGACAAATATTCCACGTACATCATACGCCCGGCATACCAGGGGTCGGAAATGACTTAGAGGATTTTTGTTGGAGAGGCAATAACTTGGTCCAGGGCTGGGCACTCCGAGGTAGGTGGAACTTCGGCCGAGGTTGCCTCGCCCTCCACAGACCCAGGAACGACTTCGGAGGAAGCCCGAGGCTGCTGAGGAGCATCATCTTGCGCAGTAGAATGCCCAGTACCTTTGGAGGAGGAACGCGCGTCGCCATTACCATCTGAGCTCGAACTGGAATCACCAGAAGTATTCGAGTCACCCTCATCTTCTCCTTGTTCAGCCGAGTTGTTTTCCGAGGCATCCTCAACTACGACCTCGTCCTCGGGGTTAGGAAGGAAACTCGGACCTTCGTTCCAAGTATGCACGTTGGCATACTCAACAAGCTGGAAGGCTCGATCTTGCCGAAGAGCGACAAAGGCTGGGTCCTCTACCCAACGGGAACCAGTGCGTAAATTTCTCAAAATGTCAAGAGAAATGTCTTCATACCATGACATGATGACAGTAAGAGCCATATCGGCACCGGCTCGTCCGACCGATTCCCTCCAAAGACTTAGCTGCCTTTCAGATGCCATTAACCTGTCCACCAACAATTGGACCTCGTCAATATTAGGAGTCCTAGAAGTATTCGGCCAGAGAACATGGTAGGCTCGGATAGCCGCCTGCACCAAATCTCTGCCCATAATCTTCATCGGACCAACTGCAGTGCCAACAGCAACCAGGAAATCTTCTAGCGAGTACTCCGAGTCCGCATCAACAGGAACACCTCGGTTCACTCGGGCACTAATGACCGCTTTCGAGCTCACGGGTTTAGCTTCTGGAAAATGGTCTGCACAAAACATGACCGCATTAGTCAGCAATAAGAAAAGGGAAAAGATAACCCAGCCGCGGTCAGAAGCTTACAATGAATATAACTCAGCATTATCTGAAGGTCTTCAGCCCAGGCAATCTTGCTCTTCTCAAAGCGAGTGATCTCCTCGCTCATCCCACGCGTCTTCAGTTCGGCAGCCTCGAGGAGCTCTTTATTTTTCTGCAGCTACAGAGCTAGCCGATTTTTCTCCTCGGAGAACTCCTGGTCGACCTCTTCCAACTCAGACTTCTGAGAGAGCTTAAGAGCCTCCACCTCGGCACGCAAGCGAGCTATCTCGTCATCTTTATCCTTCAGCTTCGCCGAGTGAGTAGCACTTTGTTCTAAAAAATGCAGCATCACATCAGGCATGGACGTACAATCTTGGTGAGATGCTGCAAAGGTTTGTAACTCGGCTTTACCAAATCCAAAAGAAATAAGAGAAACTTAGCACACATTTTAAAGGGGAATATATAAAGTAAAAAAGCAACCAACCTTCTAGAACTTTGACTCTCTTCTCAAGACGGATGTTAAGATTGTTGATATTACATGTTTACCAGCACAGTGAGCCAACATCTAGTGTACAAAACAATAAGAGTGTCGGAGATGATGAAAAGGTTTGTCGACTTACCAGCTTTTTTCACCACAGGAATAACTTTCTCATACTTTTCTTCCAATTTTCTATGCGCAAAAAGCAACCTTTGAAATTCGGCGGTCCGCCGGTCATGTGCAACCTAAGCAATAGAGAAAATGGTGAATGGATATTCTAAGCTAAAACAGATCCGAGTCAAGCAAAACTTAACCCGGATCTAGGTGGCTGGATATTCAGAGCTAAAACAGATCCGAGTCAAGCAAAACTTAACCCGGATCTAGGTGGCTGGATATTCGAAGCTAAAACAGATCCGAGTCAAGCAAAACTTAACCCGGATCTAGGTGGCTGGATATTCGAAGCTAAAACAGATCCGAGTCAAGCAAAACTTAACCCGGATCTAGGTGGCTGGATATTTGAAGCTAAAACAGATCCAAGTCAAGCAAAACTTAACCCGGATCTAGGTGGCTGGATATTCGAAGCTAAAACAGATCCGAGTTAAGCAAAACTTAAATCGGACCTAGGTGGCTGGATATTCGAAGTTCAGATAGACACAAATCAAGCAAAATTTAAGGTAGATCTAGCTGGATGGAGGTTCGGATTCTAAGATAAAACTCAACTGAGTAGAGTATCATAAAACTTCCAAACGAATAACAAGTTATTCGCTTGCAAGCTTCGGGGACTAGAATATATATAATAGCATCTGGAGAACTAATCAAAACTCCATAAAAAGCAATTACCCCATTCATGTTATCACTCTCAAGAACGATCTTGGCGGCTTGATGCAGGCGGCTGCTGATGTCGGAAAGCTGAAACGGCTGGCTGCTTGGATTACCCTCGAACTAATCGGCAGCATTCCAGTTATTGGCATATTCAACCAGCGAGCCGAGACTGTTCCCACTCGTCGTGCGAGTTAGGACTTTACCTCGGACATGCTGAGTAACTACCGCTGCTGTAGGGCTTGTATGAAGAGCGAGCTGGGTACTGGCGGCCGGAGTAACGGAGGCTTTGGCAGAGGCAGCTCCTTTGCGCAACACATCGGCAATACTTGGCTGAGAGGAGCCGGCAAGACCTTTCTGGGAGGAGGAAGCTTTAATGACGACAACTTTTCTTTGTTTTAGAAGAGGCATCGGTAGGAGCTGATACGTCGGCAATGGGAACGGCGTCTTTAGGAGTCGGAGGAGTCACGGTCGCAGAGGGCGCCGAGATATGAACGTCCTCGGCCGGGGAGGGAGTCACTGTGGAAACCGCGGCGGCAGAAAGAGGCTCATTAGAGACATTAGGGTTCACAGAGAAGGCAGCAGGTTCGGTAGAAATATCTGTGGGCCGAGTGGAATCAACATCAATGGGAGGAATCTCAGGTGCATCGTGGTGAGGTGGCGTCCGATTCGGAGCTGGAGGAGATGCAGCGCGAGCAGGACTGGGAATCCTGGTATCTTCAGTAGGCGGAGGGGACGGCTGCCGAGTCATACGACTCGTCATGCTGGGACCGCCGGGCTTAACAGAAAGTGGAGCACTGTGAAAATAAAAAAGGTCAAGTTAAAAAGCAGAAAGAGAGAAACAAGAAATACGAGAAAAAGAAACTCACCCAGTGACTCCAGGCATGGTCTTGCGCCTGTGAGGATTCGGAGCGGACTTCTTCATTCGCTTCTCGGGAGCCATCCGAGGCACCAGCAGGAGCCCCACGTTTCCCCGAGGTAACAGGGGGCCGCGAAGCAAGAGGCTCGGTGTCGTGAACCTGACCGGCCGGATTAGCTGAGAAAGTAGAAGCCAGAAATGCATAAGAAATTGGCATTGCGTCAACTACCTCTAGAACTTGGACCTCATCCGAATCACCTTCCTCTTCGTGGGCCGGGGTCTTGCCACGAGCATGAGCTGGAGTGAGATCTGACTTGGGGACGAACTCTTCTGAGTCCGGCTCCCCACTGTCCGGAGTATTCCGATCCGCAGGCCACGGGAGTGATTAAACCTCGGCGTCCTCATCCTTCTGCTCCGCAAACCTCTGTAAGACAAGAAATAGGAAGATTAGCAAAGACAGTTGCGAAAGCAATTGGAAAGCAAAGCACTAATGATTAAGCTTACTTCGGGTGGGGGATGTTCGCGGGTGAACGGCTTCAATCCCCAAGCCCAATCCTCAGGCATCTCCGTCTTAAAGATAGCTCGGACATGCTTGAAGATGAGGTAGTTGTCCAGCTCCACGGTCGAGACTCGGTTGGGGTCAAGAGGACCGCTCATGTAGCAGAGTTTGTGTGTGCGTTTCTGGAATGGGCAGATTCGGCTGCTGACGAAGGTAGTCATCAGATCCTCGCCGCGTAGCCCGGCGCGGATCAGTTCCTTAAGCCGAATCTCAAAAGCCTCGGCCAAAGCGTGACTCTTCCTTGGATTATAGGTCCAGTTCTTCTTGGAAGGTGTGCCAATGGAGAAGGCAGGGAGCCGAATCTTATCCTCTTTTCCCGTGTTCTTGACATAGAAGAAGGACCTGTGCCACTTCTTGCACGACTCTAGCCCCGCGACACGAGGAAATTCGGATTTCCTCCGAGGTGTAATGGACGCTGCACCACATTGGGTAAGCAACTTCTTGGAGGGGTGCAGAGACTTGTCTGGGACAACGTTAGAACGAATCTGGAAAAACTTCGACCAGACATGCACGGATGGCCATAGGCCAAAATATCCCTCCGAGGCGGAGATGAAGGTAGAGAGAGAAGCGATGGCGTTGGCGGGAAGATGATGCGGCTGAAGGCCGAAGTAATTAAGAAACTCCCTAGCAAAGTCGCTGAGAGGGAGACCAAAGCCACGTGCGAAATGCGACATGAAAACTACATACTCTCCCTCCCTAAGGTCGGGAGAGGACTCGCTGTCGGGTAAGCGACAAGCTACCTCGGCGGGAATCCTCCGAGTCCGGATAAGCCACTCGATCTCGCGGCGAGTGACGGAGGAGCCCTGCCACGAGCCTCGCTCGGGCCCAGAGCCAGCATCATCATCCTCTATCAGGGCACCACTGACGGAGCTAGACATGGGCTCGCCGGAGAAATCCGCGGAGGAAGAACTAGCGGCGGAGGAAAATCTAGAACTACAAGGCCCCGTCGTGGTTCTATCAAAAAAATGGCGGCGGAGCGGAGACAGAACTGCCACGCGATAACAGAAGAGAAGTTGAGATCTCTAGAGGAAAAGACAGGCGATGGGACCGGAGAAACTCACCGGCGATGGTGCCAAAGCGAGCGAGCAGCAACGAAGACGACGGAGCGGTGCGGCCGGATTCCTGCTACCAAGAACGCAGACGAGCGCGCGGAGGCGGAAGCGCGAGCGGGCGCAGGGGCGAGAGGAAGAAGAAGGGCACGGGCGAGCGAAAAGGGGAAAGTGAATCCCCCAGCGTCGCGCCCCTCTTTATAACCGCGCTACCTGTAAGGTAGTGGGATCGTGCGTGAGGCAGTTGACCGCGTAGATCGTGTATGTAGCGCCAATGCACGATGATGAGTGGAACCGCACCAGCGGCCACACAGTGGGAAAGAAAGCCACGATCCCCGATGGAAACGGCACACGAGGCGTCGCAGAGCCGACGCGACAGGCGCGGCAGTAACTGTAGACTGACAATAAATACTGTAGAGGAACAAAATACTAGAAAAACAATGATGAGTAAGACACGTAGGACGAGGCGTAGGCGAGAAGATAGGATGATACCTCGAGCTAGTTAACTCGGAAACGAGGCAAAAGAAATCTCTTGAAACTGATATGGCCCGGCCGGAGTTATTGGCAGGGCCATACCAGCTTCGGGGACTAACGTTGGGGAGATGACCTCGGGTAGGGTAAAGACGGGGAAAGACGAAAGGAAGTTGCCCGTCTAGTTTCTGAGTTACTGTTTGAGTCAGCCGAATCCTGTAGAGGCTGGCCAAGACAAGGTAGGGCAGGACCTTTATGATAAAGGCAAGGCATTACCCGGCCGGGATACTACGTGAGTCGGTCGGGTTAACCCGAGTAATCTTGGTGCGGGTGAAGGACAAGCCGAGTTACGCGAGGTAAGGCCGAATGATACGAAGCTTGCAGGAGAAGGAAGAACCTAAAGTCAAACTCTAGCTGTAGGCTAGAAGGAATCTAAGCGGAGCCAAACACAAGAGACAAAGGCGTAGAGCGTCAGAGGGGCAGAAGGAGGTCATGGAGGTGACAGTCCTGAAGCCCGAGGCACGCAGGAGGGGCCCTCTGGAGCCTTGCCATCGTTAGAAGGGCGACAGGGAAAGGAGGCCGCCGAACTACTATTTTGGGACAAGCATATTCCTCGAATATGCTTGCCCCGTCAGCCCTAAAGGCACCCAAGGCTCTCCTTTATAAGGGGAGGCTTGGGCCCTGAGGACGGGATCGGCTCATTTGTAGTACCGTTAGGTTGGTAAAGTTCTTCCCTTCTCCTTACATACAGCTCGAGGAGCACTTGTAGCCAAATGAAGGAGAAATAAAGATCTTTGCCTTAGTCTTCTGTGTGTAGAATTAACTGCATCTTCCCTCCCCAGATCCCACTAGCATCCATTGGCCCCTTACTTTAGCCTACCCATGGCATCTGCCGTGTCACCACCACGACAATCCACCTCCTCTAGGGTTGCGCAATTCAGCTTCCCAATAGGTCTTTTCCTCTTGCCATTGTTATTCTTGACATTATATCCTCCTCGATTGGGCTGTACATTTCCTCCACTATCTTGCCCTCCTCCTTTGGTAGTCCAACCTCCTGGTGGTTTGCTCGGACAATCAGGCTTGATATGCCCCTTCTGACCACAACCGTAATAGATAACTACTTGCTTTTTTCATTCCCTCTGGAAATTCCCTGGAATTCCACAATTGTTACAGATAACATTCCTTCTAGGATTGGATTGATTTCCACCATTGCCTTTATTATTGTTATTGTTATTGTTACCATAGGCCTTGTTCCGGGGTTTGAACTCTAGATTGGGTTTAGGTTTACTTGCCTGAATTCTCTTGGTTTCGTTCTTAGATCTCTTCCTTCTATCCTCTTAAACATTCTTGTAATCATCTTCAAAAGTAATAGCTGCATCCAGAAACTGCTGATAATTTTGCTTATTAGCCAACCTTAACTGCATTCTCACAAATGGATTTAACCCATGCAGAAAATGCTTCTTCTGCTTCTCTTTGGTGTTAACATCCTCCTCAGCATAGCGAGACAGTTGACTAAACTCTCGGATATACTTCATAACACTAGTATATCCCTGCTGCAGCTCCTCTAATTCTCTCTGCTTCAACTCCATAACAATCTCCGGAACATGATATTCACGGAATCTATGTTTAAACTCCTCCCAGGTGTACTCCCTTCCTAGTTGTTGCATGATCAACTGATTTTCCCACCATGATGCTGCAGGTCCGGTCAGAAGATGAGTTGCATACCTCAATTTCTCCTCATCATTGCAACCTACAATCTTCAGCTTTCTTGTATCTGCTAGCCAGTCTTCTACATCCATTGGTTCAGGGGCTGATGCAAAAGGTAACGGGCTTGCATTCTGGAAGTCAGATAGACTCACTCCTCCACCTTCAGGTGCCCTCTAATTTGCTCGTCCCGGCAATTGCTCCATGAACTTGTTCTGGGTCTCTTGCATCATTTGCATGCACTGCATAAAGTTCTGCTCCATTAATGGCCTCATTGGTGGTGGTAATGCTCCCTGATTTGCTGCATCTACATCGGCCTTCTCTTTGGCCTCACGTTCTATCCGCTCCTGTTCGGATTCGGTCTCTACACCCGTATTCATGACCCTCTAGTCCTGCACATAAAGCGAATACTCATAATTACATCATGCACATGTGTTCTGAGCTCGACTTTACGCACAGAACTAGTAACACAATGAGATCCAAATAAAATCCAAATATGCATTTCACATATGATACATTAAAATATCATAATAATACAAAGTCATTATAACATATACCATATAGGTATAATCACAACACTACCTTATTTATCAAACTAACTTATTTCTTGGAGTATAATACACAATACCCGATACTTCATACTAAGCCGCCTGCTTTTAGTAATAACTACGCTCATCATACATGCCTGATGTCCAACCGTGATGACGTGACGTTTGTCGCATAGTTTGTGGAACAAATGGCCTTCCAGAAGGAACATACTCAGTATCTGAAGTGTCAGGACTTGAGTCATTACTCAACCCGAGCGCATTGACTCCCTCCAGCTCAGCTGAAAAGTCTTCAGAAATATATTCAACATTATCTCGCACTTGCATCTCCGGAGCTTCATTCCTTGAGTCATCAACAGAATACACAGATTCTGCTGCTCCCCATGTACTCCTTTGGGAAAGATAGTTAAACACCGGATAATGTATATTCCCTGGGTTTTGAGAAGATGTTGACGATTCAAACACTCTCTCCTCAGGATCTTCTTCTTCATCCTGATTATCTATCGACATAGCATTTCTACTACTTTTACTAAGGTTAATTCTTGCAACCATCCAGCTAGATTGTCCAACATTTTTTTTAGAACCATCTGTGGACATCTGGTGTTCATGACATCCTTCATATGATCCCCTTCTCCAACCATCAGAATTCTCAATAGGAAGTTCTGAATCAGAACCATCCTCTAAACCCTGTGGTACTGCATACATCATATCCATAGTAGGATCATGTATAGGTTTAGGACTTGGTGAATAAGGATATGGTGTAAAAGATTCAGGATCTATAGGTATATCCTTAAAGATAGGTGTTGCACTACTACTTGCTTCCTTCTCTGACTGGAATGCTAACTGCTTCCTCCTTTCCAGATCAGTTAGATCCTCTAACATGTCATTTTTATCTTCAACAATAACTTGATGTGTCTTATAAAAAGATGCAACGAGTGTTCAGTATCTATCCATAAACTTGGAAGCTAACTTAGGATTCTTATTAACTAAAGTAAGATGATCCGGTATAGGCTCCGAGTCTATAGAATCATGAGGTATCACAGAGAATGTGCTACCTTCTAACTCCTTGGTTTTATACTCCCGGATATTAGCTATCGCCTCCACAACGGCAACATGATATGATGCTAAGTGACTCCTACCTTCACCTATAGATAAATCGTGATATAATCCAAGATCCCCTGGAAGTTGGATACTCACACGATACTTGGATAACATCCGGCCATCATAGTAGGTTATAGTGTTCACTGGAATTCTAGTTGGACAACTAAAAATCTTTAAAAGTTGACGAAGTTGGTCTGTGAATGATTCATGATAATCATCCAGAGTCTCCTCTTTCCTTACCAAAGTCTGTTTTTGAAACTTTGGTGACATAGCTCTGTATATCAGGAAAAATAATTTTTTATTAGTAACCAATAATATATTGCATCATAACAAAGAATTATCGCACTAAAACATATAACAGAATATTCTCATTTGAATACCGATTATATTTCTTTTAGAGAATTCTTTATCGTTGCTACGCTCTCCTACATGTAATACCCTTACTAGGTTTCCAACCTAAGGTCAAAGAAATTTGCTCTGATACCAACTGCGGTGACCCAACATACCACTGCATGTGTAGTACACTATAGTCGTTGACATGACATCCACAGAACACCGCTCCGTAAATATCACATCCCTCAGAGTGGTACAACAGAAACATTGCGGGTCCATATTACAAACATACACACGTTATTATTATTACAATACCGGAAGTTCAAGACTTCCAAAAGATTCAACTTACAAACCAAAATATAAGTGTTTCAGCGGAAGTTTCAAAGTAGCAACTCCAACTAGGAGTTGACCTCAGGAGCTTATTCTATAGAGTTCATGATGCTCGGCTCCGTCGGTTACTACTAACTAGGATGCTTTGTTGGACTCGTTATCATGGACACCATAGCGGATTTCATAATCCACTCCTTCAACACCTCCTGATAGGTCAGGCTCCTCGTAGAACACATCTTCTTGGCATTCAGTTGCATACATTGGCACATCTTCAGGATCCTTAGAGTCTAAGCAAGAGATCAAAGGAAAGGATGAGTAACAACTTTACCCAACAAGTTCATTATATGCAAGGTGGGAAGTTTGATGCTCTAACTACCACCTCAGACTATAAGTCCTTGGCACTATGCAGTATTTTGGTAAATCTTTCTTCAAAGATTGATTTTATTATAAAAATCTATGATCATCATCCTTCACAGTTTGACCAGAACTTTCATGGAGTTCCTTTCTTGCCGCGTTCGTAGTTCCTTCCTGGAACAGGGAGTAACAAGTTACAATTCTTACACTCTACAGGGGTGCGTTACTTTACCCATGAGAGATCAACTCCTTGTTGCACAACCGGGCGTACTTTCCCGTCCACAATTCCATGATGTGGGGCCCAGTAGTTGGTCAAGGCCATTCACGGCCCCCTTCGCGACCTCGCATGCATCCTTGGTGTACACCATGCCCACATATTGAATTACGGCAATGGTTTGTACATATCGTTAGATGCCAGAACTATCGTGGGACGTTGAGGGTTCCCACCCATATGCTGCATATCCTCTATGAATTACCAATTAATATGCACGCTACGTGGATAACATCCACGACCTGCACATCCGGCTACATGCGAGAGGAAGAAGATACAGTTGACTTCTATGTCCCATTCCAAATCTCATGGCTAACGCGTAATATACGGTGCTAGAATCACTGATACCATGGGTTATTAAGTCCCTAATTGATCATCATTGTTGCAAGTAGAACCTTAAGTTCTATTGCTCCATTATATCGTCACTTAGGATGATATCCCTGATTTCTTTCTTTGTGAAAATATCATTTTATTTCTTTGGAGTATATATGATAACACACAATTTGCAAATACATTGATAAAGACTCTTCAAAGGATATGAGCAAGTGATGAACTTGCCTTGTGATGGCAAGGTAGTGAAGTCTCATGCTTGCACAGGACCTTGAGCTTCTATGTCTATAAAAACATCATTATTGCCCGGTAAGGACAATATTTAAAGAAGCAAAATGATTATGCAAAATAATGTAATGCATCATTTAGCTTTATATGTAGTCTTCCCCATTTATTAAATGATAAATGTTCTTTTGATAATAAAGAATTTTATAAATATTAATTTTTAATATTTATTGAATATTGTATTCTTTTATTTTATTTCAATTTAGTTGCATTTTATTTAATTAATAATTCCTTTAATAATTATCATTAAATACCAAAATTGATATTAAATATTTGTTTAGTATTTTTCTAAAATACTACAATATTAATATATAATGAAAGTGATTTTTATTTATTTTTATCATCTTTCAGTAATTTTCTAAAATTCCATAAGGAATATATATATATTACAAAATTTCTTAATAACCTTTATATGTCTAAAATTTTGTTTCTTAATTTCTTTGGATAATTTGGATTATTGTGAATCCAAGAATATTATATTTATAATTTTTGGATTTTTATTTTATTTTTTAGGATTTATTTAAGTTCAGGGGCAATTTGGTCTTTTCCTATTTATTAAAACAGGATTTAAGTGATTTGGGCTGACAGTTTGGGTCTATTGGGCCCTTTTGGCCCAGTAGGGCGAAGTTAAAACCAACACCCCGAAGGGTCTTGGCCCAACCAGCCCAATCCCCCTTTGTCTCACCCTCGATCTCACCTCTCTTCTTCTCTCCCGACCCCGTAGTCAGCAATGCTGCCGCCAGCGATTCGCGCCGCCGTGGACCTTCCTGGACACTGCCGTGGTGCAGGGCGAGGTTGTCGACTATGCTTGTCCATCTGGTCCAGTTCGATTTGATCCTGGGGCCCTTCTATGGCCTGGCTAGCCCCCTTCCCAAACCCTAGGGTTTGGGGATGGTGCTTCTACCGCCGCCGCGGATCCTCCCGTGGTGAGGTGCAGTGCTCGTGTGCTGTTGTGGCCTCCGCCGTGGCTGGTGCGGGTTGCAGCGCCCTCTGGGGTGCTCCCCGTGCCGCCGCGAGCTAGTCGGCCATTCTGCTTCCTCGTCAATTTGTCAGGGAGGACCCTAGTGAGTTGTGCCTCTATGGATTCTAGTTCATCTTATAACCTTGAATTCCTTTGTGTGTATATAGTGGTCAGTCTTAGTTTGTGCTTGTATTGCTACTAGGGTTCATCTCTGATGCTTGTAAGATGCTCCTATGGTCTGGTTAGGATGTTTAGTGGGAATTTGGGTGCTCTGCACCCCAGTGCTTGTGGTCACCCCTTTGATTGTGTGGTGTTGTTGTTGGTTTAAGACTAAGGTTGGATTAAATGCTAGGGTTGCATAATATTGCCTCTGGTTGGTACTCTAGAGAATTGATGTGTTTATCTGTTGTCAATATATTGATACTGACAATGATCTAGTCAGTGATGATTCACTAACCTAGTTATTGTTGGCTTTTCAGATTATGCTTGGTCTGGATTAAATTCCATAGACTTCAATGATTCTCTGAACTTTAATAAATAATTAGAATATGATCCCTGTATCTAGTCTGAAGGAGATGATTTGATCGATGATTTGTGTAGATTGGACTATTTGATTGTCTTTGATAAGGTCAGTGCTTATGAAACCTTCTTAGAGTGGTACATAAGTAGATCTTGTTGTTGACTATACTTATGGTCATTTCTAGGACTTGATGGATGTTGATAGATAAGTTGGGAAACTTATTGTTTGATAAAGCCAATGATGTTGGTCTGAGGCTCTAGGAACTAAGTTCCTATGTTGCTGTAATTTTCAAAATTGATTAAGGTATCAACTACTTACTAGATCTTGAATCCTAGTTGGTTAAGTGTATGGTTTAGTTTGTGGCTTATAAAATCTGAGGTGCTACTCCTTCTTGGAGATGTGCCCAGATTTTGTAAGAACAAATGATGGAATATGGAAGTTGCCTTTGGTATCACCAATTCTGTGAGGCTGGTCTGAGAATTTGGCGTTCTTATTAGAGTTTGATTCTGATCTTTATATTTAAACCTCTATGATAGATTCACCCTACTTGGGTGATTATTGAGAGGTTATTTTATGCATCTACATATATTCTGCTTGGATAAGATAAATAGATTATGTGATTATTTATGATACTCACCACAAAATCTATGATTGGGATGGCTTGATGTGCTGGTGGTGTTGCTGGTCTGATCTATTCCTTCTCCTCTAGATGCTGTCCTTGTGTTCCCCTGATGCTTGTGCTTGGCCTTGATCAACTCTGCTCCTCCTAGCTCCTGTGAGCTTGGCCTTGCTATACAACTGATCCTCTCCCTCCTTATGTCACCATTAGGTGATGTGTGGCTTGATCTAGTGTGAGACTGTGATGCTGGTTTATTTGGCTCTGGATAAACTAGCTATGCTTGTGTGGTGTGAGCAGTGGATAGATGCACTAGTGCTTCCCCACGGCTGTACTGATGGTCTTGTGTATGTGGAGTTGTTGATGTGGTACTGATAGCACACACCATGTAGTTTGGTGTGTGTGCTGCCTATGTGCCTGCTGCACAACTTGTGGATATGTTCTAAATTTGAGAGTTACTTTTATCAGGTTACCTTTTACTTGGCTGGTGAAACTTTCCCCTCCTTGCTGTTTATTTGACTTATGGCTTAAAATTATGAAAGATATATTCTTTCATATTGGTGAAACTTGCCCCTTTAAAAGATTACTCAATGATGAAATCTTGAACAATGCACTTCACTATCAATTCTGAGAGTAATATAATTTTAACCTCAACTTTCTTTCTTTTTGTTTGTGTTTGTTTTGCAGGTACCAGACTTGGGAATTCAAGAATTTAGTTTAGGTTTTCTTTTCTTTATATAACAGTCACTTGTAGTATTCTTTATTCTTTTGTAATTTTATTTTTATTCATTTGTAATTTTATTTTTATTCTTTTGAATAAAGATTGTACTATTATTCAATAAATAAAGATTCTTCTTTTGGTTTATTTACTATTGTAAAGATCAGTAATTAGTTACACTTTGTAACTCATTGATTGATTAAAGTTTTGGAATAAATATTCATTCTATTGGTTAATTTATTTCATTTAAAGTTTGAGTCATTAATTGTTAACTATTGATTAAATCAAATCACTCAAACATGATTATAAATCCTTTTGAATTATAATTCCAACACTCCAGTTTTAAATTAAAATTTCATTTCCCAAAACACTCTAATCCTCAAAGATCATATCAAAGTCCATAACAATCATCCTTCAAGACTATACCTAATCTCAAAGAGGAAACTTTGATCACTTTAGAGTTTTTATTTGGCAAAAAATCTACCCACATTTTTTATAGATGAATGCAACAATATCATAATTTCCTAAATCTACCCTTCGTTGGATAGATGCCATTCTTAGTAAAAATTCAACGCAAGTCCTACTCAAAATATCACTAATGCATAGTTAAAATAATAGGACAGAATGTATGAAGCACCACTTGCCTTTTTGGTAGAGAAACTAGATTCACTCCTTGATCGTGCAATTTTCACACTCTTCAAAGTTCACTACAATTCAATCAAGGCACAAATTCAAACTAGCATTCAAACAATTCACCACATAAAATAATAAAAACAAGGAAATGCATGCAAGCATGCAAAATATTGTTTTATTTGGAAATGTAGTTTCTAATAGGCTATAAACATTTTAAAACACCTACTGGTCATTTATAAAAGTGGCAAAACCATTTAAAATCAAGTTAGTGAAAATGGGCCATTTAAATCAGTTTTGTTTTCCTAGAAATGATTTTAATCAAAGGAATAATTTCTAGTGTTTGACAAATCTATTTTTAAACACAAATGTTAGTGTTTATGGTCAAAGTGTTTAAAACAAATCCATTTGCAAAAGGTTTTACTCGAAAACCATTTTAGAGTAATTTTTATATCCAAAATAGCCCTAATAATGTTTCTGCAAAAACACCTAATTTTCCAGAAGCAAAATACTAAACTAAGGACATAGTTGCAAAGTTATAAATTTTTCAAAATCAAACCACTAATAGAAATGTTTTTGTCTTTAAAACAAAAGTTGGGCTACGTGTCACAATCACATTGGCACATGCCGATTCATGTGAATCGATCGATACATACTGTTGGATCTAAAGGGCAACGCATGGATCAGATCGAGCATACCTCTTCGATTATTCATATATTCCTAGCCATGCGATCAAGATATAATGGCTGTTGTGCACTGACCAAAGTCTGGCGGTGCTGGCTCGACGGCGAGTGGCAGCGGCGCTCTGCTCGCGGTGTTCTAGCTATTCCAGGAAGCGAGGGAGAGCAGTGATTCTTGCCTAACTTGTTCCCTAGTTAGCTCACACACAACTCAGTAGATCATCTAGAAAGATTAGCCCAACACTAGCACCCCTGTGAGCTTAACATTGTCATCAATGGTGAACAGCCGAGCACCCCAATGTCACCCCATTGTGGACAGCAGGCTAGAGGAAGAACTAGCCGTGCCAACCTTGTCTGGGAGGCAGCCCACCGTCCATCGCCACTCCCTGTCCCAGCCACGAGCGTTGCCAAGCCCTGGACCACGCGCACAAGCCGCGCCCAGACCATGCCGAGCGTGCGCCAGAGCGCCACACTCGACCAGCATCCACAGACCGCGCGCCGTCCTCACCGCGTGCACACACGATCACCACCGACCCAGGAGACCGCCAGACATCCCCGTTTGCCGCCCCGTGCCATACAGCCACCACCCGCCGTCGAAGACGCCGCCTCTGCCGTGCAGAGCACCGGCCGTTCCAGACCAAACCACACCTCCCCATGCCTCGCGACAAGGCGACACAGCACCGTCCCCTACCCTTGCTCGTGCCATTAGCCGCCTGTAACGTCGCCCCCGACGAGCTCACCGTGCGCCCCGACGGTCCCCTCGCTCGACTATAAATAGAGGCCACCCCCGCATGATTTCTTCACACCATCTCACTCCCCTCTCCTCACTGACCATGCCACACCGTTCTCAGAGCAAGGCGAGCACCACCTCGCCGGAATTTCACCGGAGCCCGCCGCCTCTGGAGAAGAAGGGAGCCAGCGATTAGAGCCACCCTAGGAGAAGCCACCGGCACCAGGAGGTTCGCCGTCGTCGACTTCGTCGTTCGCCCGCCTCGCCGACCCTCGCCCGTACCCCGGTGAGCCCCCAGCACCCCTCACTGGCCGCGCTAGGTTTTGTTCTCCCCGAAGTTGTCTCGCGTCGACGATGACTCCCAGCCGTTAGATTAGAACTAGATTGAACGATCCACGTTGCCCCATACCGCTTCGCCCAGCCCCGTGTCACTGACGAGTGGGGACACCCACTTAAGCAGCCCGCGGGAGCACTGCGCTTAGCAGGCCGGCCCGTTAGAATTTCCCGCGCAGCCCAGCGATTCAAATTAAATCTTTTTCTATTTCAATTCAAACACACTTCTGTACCCAACTTCAAAAATCAACCTAGATCGATTCAGTGCACCAATTTGAATGAAACCAATTTTATGGGAAAGGTCTGTGAATGCTTAATCCAAGCCCGTTGGATTTAAGTCATTTGGATCTCTAGATCACCCATAGTAAAAATAACAAGGCAGAAGCTTTTCTGCATTCAAACATTTTTCAAATTTAAACCATAAAAGCTTTTGAGTTGATTCCAACTCTCAAAAATCACATTTACCCATACCTTTCAGAATATATATATAAATATATAGGTTTACTTGCAGAAATAAGGTTCAAGTAATAAAAGAATGCTACATAAGCATTTCTAGCCACTTTAATTAATTAAAATAAAAGGGTAAAACCTTATTAAATTGTGACACCACTTTAAATCACATTCCCATGGACTACAATATGTGGTGATGACATGTGTCAACATGATCCCATGTTTAGTTTGGAGAATATTAAATCTTAAGTAATTTTTCAATGAGTAGAAATTACTTTTCTAAAAATAAAAAGATTTAAACCAAGCCTTAACCTTGTAATGTTAGAGATGATGCTAGATCATCTATAGGACCCTTGTGTGTGATGATTGCAAGTAGTTAAGTATTATTTGGTGATTGTGTACCTTGTATTTATCTACAGACGCTAGTACCGACCAAGGATACGAGGAGGAAGGAGGATACTACGAAGAAGAAGCCGAGGAGAACTTCAACCACTGCTCTGCACAAGGCAAGCTTATATTGACACTGATGCAAGCCTAATACTACTAGTGAATGTGCAAGCTAACACTTGCAAGATATTATACCTATGCTAGCTTATACTCATATGGATGCAAGCTAACCCTTGCCAGATACCCTATTGATGCCACAAACCCATATTTGTGATATGACTACTATATGCCTTAAGCATATGTGATCATAACCACTTGATAAACCAAATCCTAGTTTTTGTGCAAGCTTCTTACTTTATTTCTTTATCAAAGCTTACTTAGAGTTTACTTAAGTGACTGGTAGATTTTGGAAAGATGCTGAAGGTTGCATAAAGAGCATAAAATTTGGCCTAAGCTAGAAGCCTTGATATCAGCCTAAGATATAAGGTTGGACTTAGTGAAACTCCACTAATTACCACCCCTCATTAGTACTACCCCCACCTGTAGATGCTAGTGCTAAGCATAAAACTTGATCAACTTTAGATGGGAATACTTGGTGGAAAAATGGTTATGAAAACCTTGGAATGATGGATCATTCTATTGAAATGTTTTGGACATGTGTTTCCAAGCACTTGATGATTTTGGTGATGAAAATGTTGAGGCATGAGCCTTAGCCCTTTATAAAACTGATGGTTGTCTGGATGCGATACCATTCCAATTTTATCGTACAACCACAATACCCGAATATTGGGTAGGGCTTGACTGGAAACTTATATTCCTTAGTATTAGTCCCTCACGGCCAAGGTCTGAGCTGAGGCTACCTTGTGAAGATTGTCCACCTGTGCAGTACCCAAGATGACAGCTGGTCATGGTTGGGAGGCCAAACTCACAGGAGAGGTGCTTATACTAGGGCGTGTAATTGAAAGGTTAGGATTGATTATCCGCATACTGAGTATGGTGAATTCATGATTTGTTCCTGACGGATGTATCGAATGTTGTGGTGAAAGTGTACAATCTCTGTAGAGTGTCAAACTATTCGAATAGCCGCGTCCGCGGTTATGGACAGTTGGAGTGGCCATACTGTTCCCCCGTCAGACTTTTCAAAATGACTTGTGAAATGAATTGAGACTTTGACTTGACCACAACAGAGTTGTGACCTGAATTACAAGATCCCACTTAGGAGTTATAAAATTTTGACTAGCTTTGGAACTTAGTAGAGATAAATCTGGCTTTTGCAAAACAACCCTAGAGCCTAGTGTCCTATTATCCAAAAACCCCCCTTTACCTATTAGTATTAGTTTGCGAGTACTTAAAGAGTACTCATGGCTTTGTCCCTGGCTATTCCCATGGCCAGACTATGAAGAGGACTACCTGGAAGATGGACCCCCGGAAGGTTACGACAACTAGGATCATCTCCCATCGTCAGCATTGCCTGTGACCCCGAAGATGGAGCTTCGCCTACGCTACCGTTATTATTACGTATTCCGCTACTTGATGTTGTATTAAGACCTGGATCATGAGATCCCCATTTGTGTAAGAACTTATGTATCGTTTGTAATGGATGAAGTACTATGGTATCCAATTCTGTTATGTCTCGCAAAAATGGTAATCCTAGGATTGCTATGTATGGCATAACAGGCATCTAGGATTGAAAAATCCGGGTGTTGACAGAAAGAGAGAGGGGAGAGGGGTGCTTATGAGGGCAAGGTCGCTGGCGAGGATTAATCGGTCATTAACGCGAATTAAAACCGCGAAAATTTAGCAGGAAACGGCCGGGAGTGGGGTAAGAACAGGTCGCGGTGAGGACGATGACGAGCTGGCGGTGTGGGGTCGCGCGGTCAGTGGCGAGTGGGTGGGTTCGCGGGTGGAGAAGATCAGCAGGGAGAGGGGATGTCGGGTGGGCTGGCTGGGCCTAAGTTGGTCCAGGTGGGTTGGGTAGGTTAGCTGGGCTGTTTTCTTTTCTATTTTTTCTTCTTTTTTCTTTTTCCTTTCCTATTTTATGTTTTGATTTTATTCAAATGTTTTTAACCATTTGTTTGTATTCAAATTTTCCAGAACTTCTTCAGTAGGTTTGCACTTATTTATTAGTGTGTTTTGAAAGTCCATTTTTGAATAATTCAAAATATTTTAATGTGATTCAATATTCATTTAAAAGGGGCTTTTGTCTTTATTCAAGTATTATTTAATATGATTCATAAACTCACTTTGAATTCAGATTTTTATCAAATCTTTTCTAAACCTTTTCAGTAGGTTTTACCTGTTTGTTAATGTGTTTAAATAATCGATTTTAGAATAATTCTTATATTCTTTTATGGTTTATTATTTATTTAAAAATAGACATTTGTCTTTATTTAAATAAGATTTAAATATGTTTCCAATCCATATTATTTTATTCAAATGATTTAAACATCTGTTTTAAATTCAAATGTTTCTCAAACCTTTTCAGTAGGTTTTATTTATTCATTAGTGTGTTTAAATAATTCACTTTGAATTATTTCAAATATTTTAATATGATTTAATATTTATTTAAATCGGGCATTTGACTTTATTTTAAATAAAATTTGAATATGGTTCCAAACCATATAATCTTATTTAATTATTCTTTTTAAGTTAATTAGATAAATTTTAATCCACTTTGCCTAATTCCAATTTATTATTCTCATGATTTAGTTAGTCATTTATTTTAGGAATTTTGTCTTTATTCAAAACAAATATGGCTCAAGTCCATATAAGTTTTTATTCAAATAATATTTATTCCTTTATTTTATTTGGATTATCTTTATTCCATTTGCTTATGGATTTAATTCACGTTTTAAATTGTCTTATAAATAATTTTCTTGGGATTTATTATTTAGTTTAGGCAATTTTTCTTTATTTAAATAAAATTGAATATGGTTCAATTCATAAAATTTTATTTAAATAACCTTTTATTCCTTTTTATTATTCAGTAGACTTTCATTTGTTTATGGATTTGGCCAAGATTTAATTTGGCTTTTAAATATTCCTTATTTATTTATTTCTTTTTTTGTCTTATAAAATCCATATCTTTTTATTTATAGATCCAAAATTGGTGATTCCAATTTGTATAATTTTATTTAATATTTTTTCATCTTTTTAAATCCTTTTAGGATTACTTTGTTCATAATTTGGCATGGATTTTAGTTAGGAGATTTATTATCTTTGGAAATTATTTCCTTTTATCTTATTAAATTCATAAGTTTTTGTCCATGGCTCCAAATTAAACGAAACCAATTTCTATGGTTTTATAATTTTTTTTGTTTATCATTTTTGATCATTTATAAATGTTTGTTGCTAAATTTTTATATGGATCAAATACATAGTCTTAGAGAGATCTTGGAAATGGTTTATTCCATTAGGGTTTTGGTTTAACTTTTCCAAGTGTTTAAATTTCAAGATACGTTCATTGATGAATGCATTTCACTTGGTTGAAATTTTTTTGGATGTCCTTTTCATTCAAATGTTTTTCAAGAAGGGTTTTCATGTTTCCATTAGAAGCAAAAAGTTTCTTTTCACCCTAAATTTCAACAATTGTTTCTTTTGTTTATTTATTTTTCACATTTCAAAATTTGGAAAATTTTGGGATGTGACAATGGTGTTGATAGCGACGATCTCCCCTCTCCGGGAAGGAATTTCCCCGGCAGAAATCTGTCTGCCGGAGATCTCTTTCTCTCTCTGTAGTTTCCGTCCCGCAGATGCGGCGGAATCTTTCTATGGTCGCCCTCTCCCCCCGACTTTAGGGTTTAGAGGAGAATATATAGGAGAGAGGGTGGAGCCAGAGATGGGCCAGGGTGGCCACACCCCCTGTAGGCGCGGCCCAGGGTCGCTCGCGCCTAGGGGTGTGGGCCCCCTGTGGCCCAACTCCGCCTCCCCTTCTGGCATCCTTCGTCATCTGGGAAAAATTAATTTCTGTATTTTTTCTGGTATTTTTGTGATCTTCACGAAAATTGCATCTAGACACCGCTTTTCCATCAGAATCCTGACTCCGGCAGTTCATCCTCCAAGAATCATCCAACATGCAAAAATAGATGAAAAGACATAAGTATCACCTCTTAATATGAAATATATCAATGAATATAAGCAATTTATGATATAGAATGGTGATGCAAAATGGATGTATCAACTCCCCCCAAGCATAGACCTCGCTTGTCCCCGAGCGAAAACTGAGCTCAGTAAACATGTCCACTGGTTTATGGAGTGAAGTGTCGATAAAAAGAATACAGATAAGAAGCATCACACTTACCAATACATAACTCATAGTAGAAATCAACTCACCATTATATAAATTATCTTGCAACAAGTATGGGAGCCACAAATAAATATGCATAAAGATAAATCATAATTGGGAATGGCAAACTTTGTTCTTGGTCAGAGAACAATTGGCAAATTAATTTTCATGCAAAGCTTTTTGTAAAGAAGTTTGTAACAGGAGTACTCTTTGCTCAAACATAAAAGGCTTTTCAAAATGATGGATTTCAAATAATACTCATTCAGATAAGAGTTTTGTGCAAAACAAGGAAGATAAAGAACATGACTGAATAAATCATCATATGAATAATTGAAACATAACAAATCAAATGCTTGCTGGAGGTAGAGAGGAAAAGGGGTTTACTGACTCAACTAAGAAGTAAAAGAAAGGCCCTTCAAAGAGGGAAGAGGGATTTCAAGTTCATAAAGAGCTTTCAAAATATTATGGTACTTACTAGCTTTGAGCTCTCATTGCCCCTATCATAAGAATCTTGAGGTGATTAAGCTTAAAGTGAACAAATATGGAGTATATGCTTGACGAAATATAAGTTGGCAATCTCATGTCCCTTGAGTACGAGGGTCGCTCCTCATGCTACTCAACTTTAGTTACCGGTAAGTTCTTGTCATAGTAAGTACATGCATATCATAGAGAACCGCCAACAGGGCACCCCTTGCACATGATACAGGAGCTATCCCATGATCAAAATGACAAGGCAAGTAGACAATGAGAATCTCAGCAATCTTCTTAGTTACCATAGGAAAATGGTGTTTTTTTCTCTGTTTCCTCTTTTCAATATGTCTATTTTTTTATAAGAAGAAAGCTTCATAGATTGCTCATTATGGTGATGCTGCAAGTTTCCACCATGATTAGGCATGGCTTAGGCTACCGGCCCAGGCGTTTCTCTAACAAACCTACATAACTCCATGGACGTACAAGCTCCCCTTTTATTTCACACTGACGACATCCGCAAACAAAAGATCATGATATCAAATGGGTAGATATTTACAAGTGTTGAAAATGTTCCCCGTGACAGCACGGTTCTGCCAATCCCAACATATAGATGCAAGCATATACAACTTCGATGACACAATGGTTCAAGTTTATTAGGGGCAAGAAAATAAGGTGTCCCATCAAGTTTGAGAGAGCTTTACTAACTAGTTTTCACATAACAAAAGAATTTTTTAATTTGAAAGGTAGATGAAGCTTGAGAATTTACTTGGAATAGCAATAATGCTAATAGGTAGATATGGTGGACACAAATAGCATAGGTTTTGGTTTAAAGTATTGGATGCACGAGAAGTATTCTCTCTCAGTACAGGTTTTTGGCTAGCAAGCAAAAGAGTTGAAGGAAACAAGCAAACATACAAGTGATAAAGCCAAACATACGACTTTCCTTGAAGACACAAAAGATCTTAAATAAAGAATACTAAGCTTATGAGCCAATCAAGAAAGAAAATAAATGAAAAAAATACCTGTAAGTGATTTTCTCTTTTCCTTTCAAACCTCAAAAAGTTTTGCTACTGACCAGAGCTCGGTTTGCCAAAACCAATTTAGATTTACTTGGTGCTCCCAAAGTGATACCAATAATAATCAACAAGATCAATCATATAATAGAGATTGAAAACTAAAATGAGAAGTGCAAAAAGTAAAAGATGAAACTTCTCATTAATAAAATATATAGATAACCAACTAAAGGAGAGATACTTCCACAATGAAAACCAACCTATATGATATCTTCTCTATCCAAGATATGAATCTACTAAAAAGGTAAAAAGGATAAAAGATAACCAAGGGATAACCAATTAAAGGAGAGATACTTCCACAATGAAAACCGACCTATATGATATCTTCTCTATTCGAGTAATGAATCTACTAAAAAGGTAAAAAGGATAAAAGATAATGATGTGATACCGTGGCACTCCCCCAAGCTTGGAACAAGCCAAGGGGATGCCAAAACCTGATGACGAATTACTCCTTCGGTGGTGGTGGTGTTCCCTTGATGAGATTTTCAACCAGCTTCCTCAAGTCCTCAATCTCAAAGGTTAGATTACGAATCAACTCCAAATTATGCTCAATGCAGTTCATGATCATGTTGGACCGAGAATCACAGTCCTTGTTATTCTTTACCCACTCTTTCTCCTTAGATTGTTCCTTCCCTGCATGGTTAGAACGAGGCATATCCCAACTAGAGGGCAACTTCACTTTGGGCACCTTTTGGAATTGTCGTTCATATATAAGAGTATGGAAGGGGTTCTTGGTACGTGGATGAAGTGACCATGGAGCGAGGCAATGACGCGGAGGTTTCCCTCCTATAGACATCCGTGTTGTACTCCTAAGCTTGATAGGGTTTGTCACCACTCCAATGCTTGCCACAGTAATATCCCACAAGTATAGGGGATCGTGTGTAGCCACTACAAGGAATCAGGCTATATATGACCCTCCATTTTCGTCACAGAATCGTCATAGTAGTCCGTTTATGACGATTCTATGACGATTTTGAGATTGTCGAAAGCTGGACGTCACAAATAAACTATAACGACGTTTTTGTAAAAATTGTCATAGTACTCTATGAAGATAATGGATCGTCATAAGCGTTATGACGATCCAAAATCGTCATGAGCAAACTGGCCTGGCCAGGTCAGATCCCACGTGGCCGATCCAACGTGGCAAAGAATCAGCCCGGTCCATTTCAAAATTTATATGGGCCAAGCCCAACAATTCAGCCCATTAATATTTTCCTATCAATTCTCGTTGCTGCATGGGCCAAGCCTAACATTTTGGCCTTTTATTTTTAGGGCCATGGCCTTTTTACTATCCAGCTCTTTTTTATTTTGAACCATTTTTTCCAGAAATTGTAAACTTCTCCAGACCAATATTTTTTAGGCCGTGGCATTTTAACAGCCCAAGAGTAGTATTTGGATGAACATAGAATCATTACACAAATAATATTTCACTAAGAATAGCTCAAATCACATTCAATAATGGTAACCAAAATTGTAACATATATTACAATCAGAGACATAATTCACATAACATATATTACAATCAGAGACATATTCACATATTACAAACATTCCATAGTCCAATCACCCACGGCCACAAAAATATGAATATCAAATCTTGGCTAAGTATGAAGCCTTCAGTTCTTCCATCTTCATCCTGGAGCTCATGTAAAAGAGAGGAAATGCTGGTTATGCCTATGGCTATCGGTCAACTTTCTTTACCTATTCATGGAAAGGGAGGGATGTCAGTGCAGTTCATATCTGACTTCCAGAATATGATAATAGGAGTATCGGAACGGATATAAATAGAACAAGAGGACATGGCACAATATCAGTACATCTTCCAACAGCCACTAAATCTCTATATCCTGAAGTGCATGTTTGATATCAACAACTCATAGGTGTTCTGGAGAAGACAATTCAATGGAAACGTATTTTTCTTACACTATATTGAGAAATGAAAAAAAATTACCTCTCTAATCTGGCTAACAAACAATAGAGTAAGAAAAAATAATGATGGGCAATGCACCTAGATAATCAGGCTAGCCATGGATAAACTTGAATGTGTACAATAGGAGAGCTACCACACACAGATTCAAGCTTATTGTTGACTCTTTTACAACGTACTTGTTGCAAACCTAACTACTCTTTGTCAACAACATAATGATAATTGACATGATGCAGTAAACTATGAATGTGTTTCATGCACAAACAACACCCAGCAAGAAAGCACTATTGGATAAAAATACATTAATATATGGACTATATATGGTCTTCAATTGTATTTTAGCACAGAAAAGTTCAACAGAGATCAATACATATAGTAAGCTTATATTTCAACAATTTCATCAAGAGAGATCATGCTAAATATAGGTTCTGATCTAGCAGCAAATTAGTACTCCTCAAAATTAATTTACCAAGATGGGAGCTTACCACACATACCAAGTTTGTAGATCATATTCCTCAAGATTCCCAGCCCTGGGAGAATGTTGTCCCGAGCCTCCAATTCCAGTGGTGAAAACATGGATGGATAGCTCCTGCAGGCTACAAGCAAATAGCTAGATGAAATTTTATAGAGATTTACATGCAACAACACATTCTTGGATTCTGTCAGGTCAGAGTTCTTGGACAATCCTAAGCAGGTCAGCGTGAACATCTATCTAGAATCACAAAGGGAACGCAACAGAATAAAAATAATGCATGCAACATAACATAGATAATGTTCCTTGCTCTTGTCACTACAACACAACAGGTCAGCGATGCTTCTTACTATGATCCTTCTGGGATTGTTGGCGCTGCTACCGGTCCTGTACAGGGAGGTTGGTGCAGCATTGGGCGCCTCCCCAGCCGCTCTAGGCTTCCTCAAGCTGTGTCGCGCGCTAGTGCAGCCTAGGCGAGGGAGGACGGAAGACGATCTCAGGAGGAGCAGTGTTGGTGGACGGCAGCCTATGCAACAAGGATCTCGAGCAGGTCGGAGAGGAGGCGAGGGAGGACGGGGGCGGCCTACGCAACAAGGATCTCGAGCAGGTCGGAGAGGAGGCGTGCGACGGCAGCCCTATCGGGTGACGGGGCTTCAACGGATGACGGGGAGAGGCGGGTTGACCTGGGATCCTGGCGACGGACAAATAAATCCTCCTCGTGGTACTTGCAAAATAAATCATATACTACCATCAGAATTTGGGAGTGACATAGTCACATAACACATAACCATGCAAAATTTTAAGCACCATCAAACAAGTCATAACAAAAGCTAAGTATAAGAAGGGTCAATTTAGAATAGGCAAGTGCTAAATGACAGTGCTACTAGTTATTGATTGTGTAGGATTGAAACATTGCAAACCATAAACACAACGGCCAAAACTAAACAAGGTTCATGAAGAAAAGTAACCAGAATCATACATGATAGCTACTCTATATAAGAGGGCCAATGGTCTAGACTTAGAGCAGATCACCTAATAAACCAAAATGCTACACTAGCCTAAACACACGAACATCAACTCCAGAAATGGTTGTTTGTGTGAGATTCTTCAAGACTTAATTCTAGTTCATCTCACCTTTGCTAACCCTAGTTCTATTGTTCTACTATGAATGGAAGGAAGACCAACTTCATTTTACCAAGTTACTAACATTCGCTAACCCTAGATTGATTGATGTCAATATAGTTCACAAATATAAATATCCTATAGTTGTTTGTAGATAAACATGAAAAATATAAATATATGTCTGCATCCACTACTGATGGTAATAGTCACAAAAATGAATATAAATCACATGCACATGAAGCAACTCAGGACTAATAACCATTCACGATCACAACAAATGGTGTTTTTCACGAACATGAATAAAAATCACATGCATAGAAGCAACTCGGGACTAAAAACTGAATGACAAGTAGTCATTGTCACGGGCGCTGGAGTTGGTGACGAACAGCAGGTGGGAGAACCAAGGAGAGATATCGACGGAGAGGGAAAGGATACGAGGGAGGATACTGGGATCTATCCGTATCCATGACAAACAGGTCTAGGGCACGAAAAGGGGGCTTACCTTCCGCTCGAGTTCATGGAATGAGTTGACCAAGACGTCGTCTGCGTCCTCCAACCCACTGAACTGCCCCACCATGATGAGCACCTCCAGGCAGTCTACGACGAGCACCTCGCTCCCACGGATGTCCAGCTACCGGTTCACCGCCTGCAAGCACATCCAGGCAATAAGAGCTCCAAGAGTACACCAATTTCTTGGACTATTATGGGTACTGAATTTTGTAGCTGACACGCTCAAATGCCCAATACCTGCCACCAACTTCACAATATTTTTTCTAATTAATGTCATTTTCAGTTATACTTACTAGATTGCATCGAATATCATCAAACCAAATCTATGATAGTATATGATGCATCACAGAAGTAGTCTCTCGAAGTCAAGAAGCGTAGGAGGACAATGTAATCAGCATCCAACACTCCAGAGATGTACTACTATTACTACTAGTTCAGAGGTGCGGTAACAGTAGCATGTAACAGAGAAGACACATCTCTCTGCTAAAATATTCTATCCTACTATCTATGAATCTTGCACCACACTCAAATATTTCACCTCCATTTTGAGTAGAAAACCCGTAGTATTTGTCTGAACATTCTCAAATTTTACGTTGCTATTCTCGTACGCAGTATACTTTGTGTTTATAATGATGGGAGCTTATCATACTTTTGCTGGCAGGAGTTCTACACTGCTTACGGGTCGGTTACGAGATTGGCCTGGTGGTGGTATACCTCCTTAGCCTCTGTCGACGGCTGATCCCCGTCAAACACCTTGCGGATGTCCTTGATGGCGTCACCGAATTTCTCCTTGAGACTACGGTAAATTGGTAATGACGGTCAGATTTGACGTCCCGGTGGATTAGCCACGAATTTGTGTATATGTGCAAGGCGAGAAATCCAATTTACCTTCAAGCCTGAGGGATACACGCCGTCCTTGACAGATACGACGGCGACATCGCCATCGTCACCGACACGCCTAGCTCCGAACCCCTCACCTCCACGGATCTGGAGTAGTCTGGCGCAGCCTTGGTGTATGCGAGCAGGCCCTCCTCAAGAGGGATCTGGGACGGAAACTCTACGGTTGCGGGAGAAGGGAGGGATATGGAGTGGCTACGAGGGAGCCCGCGGCGAGCGCCACGATGCGAGAGCCCGCGGTGGATGAGAAGAGAGAGAGCCTGCAGCCCAAACAATGATGTCGACGATGCCGTGGGTAGGAGAGGCGGCCCCTTGAACTGGTCCATCCCAAAACATGCGCCGCTGCCAACGCCGACGACCTACAACTCGGCATATTGGGTCATGAGGGAGAGGCGGTAGTAGGAGAAGGTTTGAGGATCTAGCTAGGGATGGCTCACATCGATGCGGGATCGAGAGAGTCAGGGTGGCTTGGAATAAGGATCTAACGCCGGAGGAAGAGAGTCGGGAAGAGAGCGTTGGCAGCCTCGATTAAGCTTACCGCGTTGAGATCTAGGGAACAAGGAAGCAGGTCGGGGTGGAGAAGGGGGTGAGCGAAGATGGGCGCAGTGTGGCGGCGGGGGAGAGATAAGGGTTAGGGTTAGAGAAGGATGCCAGGTGTGCACGCAATGGATGCCAGGTCATCGATCCATAAAAGATTTCTGCAAATCATCATCACATCCGTTCATTATGTTTACATCCAACGGTTGCTATTGTCCTTGTCTTATATCTCGATCTGCCTAACGGTTATGACGATTTCATCCATAGAAATTACGACGTTTTTGAGTGATATCGTCATAGGTTAATAAGGTTTTGGCCCTTCCAAATGGCTTGCGACGATTTGGTGCGAAATCGTCATAACTCTATGACGATTTTGTCCACAGTCACTATCAAAAGGTCATAGGTTGACACATTTCTTGTAGTGATCCTTTTCAATAAGTAAGAGTGTCGAACCAAACGAGAAGCTAAAGGTAGGATAAATGTTCTCTCGAGTTCTATCAACCATTGATACAACTCTACGCACACTATACGTTTGCATTATCTAGGAAATAAAACTAGAGCAACGGTATGAGTACTAGAGAAAGCTTTGCAAGGTAATAAATAACAAGAAAGTAAAGCTAGTTGCTGCAGCAATAAAATACACTAAACTAACATAACCATGAGTGTGGAATAGTGGTGGTACTTGTGATGGCTTTTTCCAAGTTTAATTGGCGAATACATCGGGTTCATTATCTTTAATGCAGTTTTCTATGTGGGAGAGGCTAAATATACATGCGCTTCACTACTTGGAATTACATGTACTATATGATTGGATTGTTAGCAAACATATGTAACTACTAACAAAGCATTAAGGTTTCCCCAACCATAGCCTTAAGTTAATGGTCCTCTTACTCCCATACGTGCAACGTTCCGGTTCGCGCCCTTAGGTTTCGGTCACTCCGGTAGAACTTCCCCCTTCCTCTTACACATACTACAAAGCTTAAGATGTTTAATCCATGCACGTACAAATATAATGGACATCAAAGTACTGTACCATATCAACATACAACTCTAATGAACTAAAGATGTTCAACCATTCAATCTATGAACAAAGAAACTACACAAACATGACATAGATCATAGGATTATAACTTATAGCATCAAACACCATGTTTACATAGGACGGTACAGAGGTGTGTGGGAGGATGAACCACTGCATACTAGGAGGATTAGGTGATGGATATGGCGGTGAAGAGGGCGGCGGTGGCGCGGGGGACTCCTTCCCCGCCGCCGGTATCGTGGGGGAGCACCGCCCCTTACCCCCCTTCCTTCATGGCTTCTTGGGAGCCCTCCCCCATGGAGATGTGATCCATGGGGAGGCAAAAACGTGGCTTTGGTGGCTGCAAATTCTTGGGTGGAGGTCCCTCCCACGAATTAGGTTTCCTCCCTTTATATAGCTTCTCGGATTCCCGTCATCCCATCTTGGGCTGCAGTAAATCAGGCCTAGCGGGCCCGTCCGGACTCGGAATCAGCTAAATTTTATGTCTAGAATGATTATCGTGAAATTTCCTACAACTTTGTAGTAGAAGAGTTTTTCATTTGACACCGTCTTCGACCCGAAACATGACCATCTTCAAAAAGAGTTCTGAGATAGATTTCTGGAAAATTCCAATTTGTCTCCAACAAGGGTTCCACTTGTATTCTTGATAATTCCTACACATCAAAGTGTAAAACAAGAACATTGTGTACTTCTGCAACTATTAGTAGGTTAGGACAAATAACTCATGAAGTTTATATAAAAAGAAGTGTCAAAAGCATAATAATAGCATGAAACCATAAAAAATTATAGATACGTTATGAACGTATCACATAGTAGCGGGGGTGTCTAGATGCTCATCCTCCTTCACGTCCTCTTCATACCCAACCAAGATCTCCTACTCCTTGGGGTTTTTAGGATCATCTTCCACGGGCTTCTTGCCTTTGTCGTTGGTGGAGACCATGGTGCCTCTAACCTTGAGAAAATTTCCTGACAGAAACAGATTGAAACGAAAACACGATGAGAACACGATATATGAACCTCGGGAGATCCCGGGGGTTATATATTATGAAGTTTTACTATATAAGGAAGGTACTTTGCGAAAACGGGGCGGAGACGGACTCCAGGGGGCTCACACCCCCTGGTTGCGCGGCCAGCTGGGGCCCGTGCCACTAGTGGGTGTGGGCCACCCGGGCTCCGTTTCCTTATCTGTTTTGTCTTGTAACCTTCCATATGTAATAAAAACATCAAAAATATAAAGAGATAAGGTTTTCGCAAACCTTTGATTTCCGACTCTTTTACCTATTCAAAGACAGACTCTAGAGATTCCTTCTTTCTGACACTTGAAAGTTCCTTTCATACATAGCCTCACACAATCTTTATTAGCAACATTAGTGTATGCAAAAACAATAAACCTTTAGGTTCAAATTTCAACTTAAATCCATCAAAACAAAAGCTACTGTAGCAACTCCTTTCAAAATCCCCTAAAGAATCGGAAAGAGAAACAATATAAGAGGCAAATGCGAATAATGGCAGAAATCTTGTCAAAATAGACCATCAGGTAAAGATTGATTTTTTTGAAAAACTTTTGTAGCTCAAATAAAAAAGTGCAAAACTAATGAAAGTTGGATAACAACTGGGGGTACAAGCACATAAAATTACAGCTCCATCCGAAATACTGAGCTCCTTCACGAATTTTTACAATGCAGCACAAAAATCTGTCCCAGTACAGTAACTCTCCTAACTCCTCTACTTCTCAAAAGTGGTTGATCTTGACACAAAAACCAAACAAAAAGGATAAGGAGAGGTTATTACAAGTAATAACTTCCAAGACTCAATTAAACTATTGGGTTATCTCCCAAGAAGTACTTTTCTTTAACACCTTTAAGTTAAGATTGACAATTGCAAAGATACTCACATAGGAGATATGGATTTGAAGTGAAAGAGAGCATCAAGAAGCAAATATCCAACACAGTTGAGTCTAACCCACTTCCTATGCAAGGGAGTTTCATGAGAAAACAAATTATTGAAACAAAAGTCCATTAGCATAGGAAGAAAAAACAAATGCAACTTCAAAGCTTTCAACATAAAGCGGGAAATTTAATACTATTGAGATGCATGAAACCATGTTTCCCTCTGTCATAATAACTTTCAGTAGCACTTCGAATAAATTTGACAATATATCTGTCATAAGAAACAACTTTATCATCAGAATAAGCATACTTACAATCATCAAAAGGAGGTCTAAGGTCATAAACTGGATCAATAGAAGCAAGTTGTTCCACCCTAAAATCCTCATTAGGCAATTCATTTTCATAAGGAGCACAAAGAACTTCCACATCTCTTACAATACCAATAGGGCAAATGGTTTCCTTATTAGCATGGTGAATAACCACATCAATGTCTTCAAGTTCACAAGGACCAATTCCATGCATAATTTCTCTGTAAAGCTCATAAGGAATAGAACTAGAACTAGCACCAATATCACATAAACCATAATAGCAATGATCACCAATTCTAACAGAAAGCACAGGGACACTAGCTTTCCTAGCTTTACTAGGATGAGAGACAATATTAGAAGCGTCTTCACAGAAGACAATGTGCTCATCTTCTATATTTTTAGTGACAAGATCTTTCACAATGGCTACTACAAGTTCAATGTTTATTTGCTCATCAGGTTCCACAGTTTTGTTTGTACTTTGCTAACCACATTAGCTATAATAGAATGTTCCTTTACCTTGGCAGTAAAAGGGATTTTCTCAATATAAGGTTCAGGCAAAATATGATCAACAGTACATACTTCAGTTCTTCTAACAGGAACATGATTAACAATATCTTTATAAGGTGATGGTACTTGTTTCACTTCTTTTTTAGGAATTTCAATATAAGAGGCAAAGGCCTTAAAAAATTGGCAATACTTTGAGAATCAAGACCATACTCAGTACTAATATCATGAAAGTCATCAGTTCCCATAAAAGATTTAATGCATTAATAATCATAATGTATACCTGACTTCCTTCCTTTGTCATTCTACCATGCTTCAGTGTTCTCTTGAATACGGTCTAGAAGATCCCATTTAGCTTCTTCTTTCATACGTGTGAATGATCTAGCACAAGAAGCATCTAATAAATCTTTATCATGAAGAGAAAGCCTTGCATAAAAGTTATTAATAATAATATTGTTAGGGAGTTCATGAATAGGACATTTAAGCATCAGTAACTTCAATATCCCCCAATGTTGGGCTGTACTCTCTCCATTACGAGGCTAAAAGTTATATATTTGATTCCTATCCTTATGAATCTCACTGGGAGGATAGAATTTAGAGTAAAAGAGAGGTACTATTTCCTCCCATTCCATGGATTGTCCATTCTTCAGCTCTTCCTTTCAATGATATAGAGAGTAACTTCTTAACCTATTCAATTGTGATACCTCCACACCTAAACAACCCGCATAATTCATGGATAAAAATCAAGTGATCACCAGGATAGACAGTTCCATCCCCAAAATAATAATTATCCATAACACGATCAAAAATTCTTGTAGGTATCTTAAAAGGATCTATCTTAATAGGTGATGGTTCATCTACTACCCTAACAGTGGTAGTAGCTCTCCCAAATAGGAAACCAAGCGGGTTATCCATATTGGAAACAAAGTAACAAACAGAAATAAAAATAAATACGCACAGTAGAAGTTTCCTTTACCAGTTCCACTCTTCAATAGCGCTTCACTTCCCGACAATGGCGCCAGAAAATAGTCTTGATGACCCACAAGTATAGGTGGTGTATCGTAGTACTTTCTATAAATAGGAGTGTCGATCCCAATGAGGAGCAGAAGGTGTTGACTAGTGGTATGGAGCAGGAAATCTCTGTAAATAATTAGCAAACAGATTTTTAGGGCGTTTTGATAAAGCAAGGAAATAAAGTACAAGTAAATAAAGACAGCAAATAATTGCAGCAAGTGGCCCAATCCTTTCTTAGCAAAGTACAAGCCGGTTGGAATACTTATGAGAACCAAACGTTCTCAAGGACACATGGGAATTCTGTCAAGTGCTTTCGCTTCAAATAGCTGAGTACCCTTCTTTGGTGAAGTAGAAGTGTTGTGTGGATGAACCTGTGCTAATGTACCGACCTTACTTGGACTAATACATACTTGTGATTAAACCCCTTGCAAGCATCTGCAACTACAAGAAAGTAATTAAGATAAAAACCTAATCATAGCCTTAAACTTTGAGATCCTACACTCCCTTGTGCAAAGGTTTCCTAACGGGGGTTCAGGTTTCTGTCACTCCGGCAACGCCACAATTAGTAGCCAAATACACAATGCATTCTCCTAGGCCCATAAATGGTGAAGTATCATGTAGTCGATGTTCACATGACACCACTAGAAGAATAGCACCATAACATAAATATTAAACCATTGAATAATACCTCAACACAATTCCACTACTAACAACATGACTTCTCCCATGTCCTCAAGAACTAAACGAACTACTCATGAGACATCATATGGATCAAGATCAGAGATGATATAATGATGAATAACAATCTGAACATAAACAATAATTCAATGGTTCCACTCACAAGCATCAACTACAATAGTAATTAACACCAGGAAAGTTTCCCCTAAGAACTATGCAAGATTCAACACAATTGTTACAGCGGGATGGAGTGGAGATGATGGTGCTAGTGGAGATGATGGTGTGGACGATGATGATGATCATCCCGATGAAAACTAGCTTGATGACGGTGTTGATGGCGACGATCTCCCCTCTCTGGGAAGAAATTTCCCCGGCAGAAATTTGTCTGTCGGAGAGCTCTTTCTCTCTCTATAGTTTCCGCCCCACAGAGGCGGCGAAATCTTTCTGTGGTTGCCCCCCCCCCCGACTTTAGGGTTTTGAGGAGAAGATATAGGCGAGAGGGCGGAGCCAGAGGTGGGCCAGGGTGGCCACACCCCCTGTAGGCGCGGCCCAGGGTGGCCCGTGCCTAGGGGTGGGCCCCCTATGGGCCAACTCCGCCTCCCCTTCTGGCATCCTTCGTCTTTTGGGAAAATATAATTTTCTTTATTTTTTCTGGTATTTTTTATCTTCGCGAAAATTGCATCTAAACACCGCTTTTTCCATCAGAATCCTCACTCTGGCAGTTCATCCTCCAAGAATCATCCAACATGCAAAAACATATGAAATAACATAAGTATCACCTCTTAATATGAAATATATCAATGAATAGAAGAAATTTATGATATAGAATGGTGATGAAAAATGGACGTATTAGTTGACTTGGCACATGCTCACACCATGTTATGACTATGAACTAGTCACCTTAGCCTCTATGATCATTTAGTTTTTGACTTGTGATATCACTTTATGCTTTGATTGATAATGTTTTGTCGCTCTGCATGATTATGGCCATTATTGCTCTCTTAGTTGGTCGCTCCCAGTCTTTTGCTAGCCTCCACTTGTACTGAGTAAGTTCTACTCATGCATCCAACTCCCAAGAAACCAAGTTATTCCAAAGATTCCACTATAAATTCCTATGCATGGTGTATTATACCATTCCAAGTATATTCTTGTTTTATCTATCTTCCCAATTAAACTTGTTATGAGAAAATTAGTGATTAAAGCTCTCACAAACTTGATGGCACACTTTACTTTCTTTCTCCTAATAAACCTGAACCATTGTGTCCTCTATGTTGTATATGCTTGCACTTATAAGTTGGGAATTAGAACAACCATGTTGTCATGGGGAACGCTTTCAGCACCTGTACATATTACCTAGTTGATATCATGATCTTTTGTTTGCAGATGCCGGTGGTGTGAAATAAAAGGGGAGCTTGTAAGTTCATGGAATATTATATGTGTTAGAGAAACGCCTGGGCGTCTAGCCTAAGCCATGCCTAACCATGGTGTAAACTTGCAGCATCACCATAGTGAGCAATCTATGAAGCATCCTCAGAAAAAATATAGAAAAAAAGAGAAGAGGGAAAAAATATATGCACCATGCTCATGGTAAATAAAAGGATCGCTGAGATGCTCACTGTCTATTGCCATGTCATTTTGATATGGGATAGCTCCTGTGACATGGGGCAAGGGGTACCCGTTGGCGGTTCTCTATGATACACATATACTTACAATGACAAGAACTTGCTTGTGACTAAAGTTGAGCAGCATGAGGAACGGACCTCGTACTCAAGTGACATGAGATTTCCAACTTATGATTTGTCAAGCATATACTCCATATTTGTTTCACTTTAACCTTAATCACTTCAAGATGCTTATGATAGGGGCAATGAGAGCTGAAAGGTAATAAGTACCATAATTTTTGGAAGGTCTTTGTGAAACTTGAAATCCCTGCTTCCCTTGATGAAGGGACTTTCTTCCTAATTTTATATTGAGTCTCCATATTCTATATTTATGCACCAATTAAGAGAGCATAGTTGTCATTCTTAGTTTTATGTGCATTGTCCCAAAACTTATTGATTGATTCATAATGTTTATATTGCTTGTTCTTGAAATATCTGTATCTAGTCACCCTTATGAACTTAGAAGGTGTGCTATGCATTTATGTTTTGCTAATATATGAGGGACAAGCTGAATACCACTCTTGCTATGTTTTATCTATGTGAAACAAACAAACGTCTCTCAATGCATTGTTATTCATGATCTTTGTTCGTATCTTTTCATGTTACAACATAGTTACTTTGTCTTATTGTTAGAACTTCATCTTTCATGCTCATGTTTAGAGTACTTTGATCCCAGCTTTCAATCCTTTACAAATGGTTTGATCAAGATTGTGATGGTGCATGTCACCTCAAAAATTATTCTTTTTATCGCTTACCTACTCGAGGACGAGCAGGAGTTAAGCTTGGGATGCTTGATACTTCATAAACGTATCTATAATTTTTGATGTTCCATGTTTGTTGAATATCAACTTTGCTATGTTTTGTCTACACTTTCAGGTATTTTTATACATTTTCTGGGACTAACCTATTAACAAGAAGCCGCAGTGCCAGATGCATGTTTTCTGCTGTTTTTGGTTTCAAAAAAGCTAGTAAGGAAATATTCTCGGAATTGGACGGGACAAAAGCCAAAGTCAATATTTTATTGGAGAGAACATAGAGTCCTAAGGGCAGCCGAAGGGGGCACGAGGTGGCCACACCTGATGGCGGCGCGACCTAGGGGGAGCCAGCCCTAGGTGTGGGCCCCTCGGGCGCCCTCCGACCTTGCCCCTTCGCCTATAAAGTCACCCGATGCAGAAACCCCAAGCACCCGATCAAATCTCTACGAAACAATCTGTAGCCGCCATCGTCTCTAGATCGGGGGGATCTGAAGCTCTTCCCAGCACCCTGACGGAGGGGAGAGATCATCTCAGAGGCCTTCTTCATCACCATGCCAGCCTCCGGTATGATGCGTGAGTAGTTCACCCTTGGACTATGGGTCCATACAGTAGCTAGATGGTTGTTTCTCCTTCTTTGTACTATCATTTTTAGATCTTGTGAGCTCCATTCATGATCAAGATCATCTATTTGTAATCATACATGTTGTGTTAATGGGGATCCGATGGATATTGAGATACTATGTCAGATTGATTATTGAATCTATCATGTCTGTGTTATTTGTGATCTTGCATGCTCTCCGTTACTAGTATCTATCTTGGACAAGTAGATGCTTGTCACTCCAAGAGGGAGTATTTATGCTTGATAGTAGGTTCATGCCTCTAGTAATCTGGGGAAGTGACAGAAATCTCTAAGGTTGTAGATGTGCTATTGCTACTAGGGAGAAAAGAGCAATCTTTTGTTCATGGAACAATTGCATTGTTTACTTTACACACATTGCTTAATGCAATTATCCGTTGCTTGCAACTTAATACTGGAAGGGGTTTGGATGATAACCTGAAGGTGGATTATTATTCATAGATGTAGTTGGATTACGGTCTATGTATATTGTTGTAATGCCCAATCAAATCTCATAGGAGTCATGATGTCTAGTATATGCATTGTTATGCTTTCTCAATCTATCAATTGCCTCACTGTAATTTGTTCATCCAGCATGTCATCTATCTTAAGGAGAACACCTCTAGCGAACAATGGACCCCCTGTCCAATCTTTATCATTGATACATCATGTACTGTTACAGTTTACTTTGTACAAGCAACTACTATCTTCCACGGTAGTGTTTAATCCTTTGTTTTCAGCAAACCGATGAGATTGACAACCTTACTATATGTTGGGGCAAAGTTTTGAGTTTGTGTTGTGCAGGTTCCAAGTTGTTAGCAACACCTTGGGGTTGTTTCCTTCCTCCTACTGGTTCGATAACCTTGGTTTCATAACTGAGGGAAAACTTACTGTTGTGCTCTTCACACCTTCCTCTTGGGGTATCCCAACGAAGCTCTACAGTGAACTGAGCCGCATCAAAGAGAACCTCGAATAGTGGATACCCTCGATTTTGATTGAGAGGAGTAAAGATCCTTGAGGGCACGCCCCACGTCCACAGCATGAGGTAGCCCAAAGACATGGGGAAGCACATCCTCGGAGAGGGAATTGACCACCTGCTGATCTCGCGTGATCCACACATCATACACATAATTTGGGATGGTGACCTTCTTCTTGTTTTCATCTTCAGCTTCCAGAAAATCGGGGGAGCTGGATCGGATCCCTCAAGGATACCCATGACCCGTGCTCCACGAAGGGTAGGCAGCACTTGGGCATGCCAGTAGAGGAAGTTCTCGCGGGTCAGCTTTGTGGCCGGCGGAGCACCAATTGCAGGCGCAACAGAAGAGGAGGAAGGCTTCGTCATGGTCCTGGCGATCGAAGGGAGAGGAGATCGATCAAAGTAGATGGGATCGTGCGTAGTAGGGTTCTTGGGAGAAAAATCGTGGGATTTTTTGTGGAGGTTTTAGGATCAAGAAATCTAGGGGAATTGAGAGAGGGGAGAGGAAGATCTACGTCATGGTGATCATGATCAGGAGATCGGAGTTGTGGAGGCATGGTGGCGGCAAGGAGAAGTTCACCGGCGGCGGAGCTAGAAGGTAGGAAGGGAGGGGCCTAATACCATGTTGAATGTACAGATAGGAGAGAACGATCGTTGCCCTTGGGGTCGATCGTGTACGTGTTTACATAGGTGAGGAAAAAACCCTCACGTGGCATTATACAAGATTGGATACATATACAATTGGAGTACTACACCATATTGTATACACATCATATTACACATCTAATAATTCCAACTTATGAACTGGTAGTACAAAACCATCTAACCTTGGATTCTCATATCCTCTTGCTCAATGCTAATGTCGAGGTAGGATCAGTGAACCTGTAAGGTTCCCAACCTTTAATAAGGTAGAGATCCCTGTGTTTACAATGCTAGTCCCTGGATCAATAGCTAGCATCCATAGTTAAGATGTAATATCAAGAAACAAGGGTCATAATATATACAACTTTATAACCAGGAATAAAATAATTCATTACATCTTACATAGCTCATTTGGCTATCTCATTACAATGCAGCAGAATATCTATATAGCATGGAGTCCTTCATCTTCAAAGTGCCACAGGCAATCATGTTGGTTGTAGACTTGTAATCCTATTCAACACACTTCACTAACATCAAACAAACCTGCAACATAATAAGTTGCAGCCACAAGGGTCAATACATTTGAATTGTATTGGCAAGTTTCACTACTATGTAGAAATAAGTGGATCCTATCATTACATGCATATTTGGCTTAGTAGGGTTTAGGCTCTTTTGCAGAAAGCAATACAGTTTTATCCTATCTTTTCAAAATATTTTTGATCTTTTGTCAAATCTTTTTGAACTCCTTGGAAAACTCCAAGTGCTTCAAATCCCTTGTTGTCACCACCAAGTTTTACTTTGAGAAATTGGAATGTCGAGATCTTCCATAGCTTCAGGCCTTAGTTGCTGAGTATTTTCCATAACCGGGGACACGGCTAAGTACTTAGAATTTGATCTTCTGCAGAAGTTGTACACTTTACCCACATGACACAATCTCGTCTTGATGCCACCAGTGGCCGCTGGATAAGTACTCACCAAAATGGAGTACTGGCAGATCGAGAATGTGACAAAGTCTTTTCATAGGAGTCCTCCCAATACACAATGCTATCTTGTCTACCAGGCACCAATGTAGGGATAAATTTCCCATACACAATTCTAGTTAACCTGAAGATGCCAATGCATGGGTCTTCCACTATGTAGTTGACTAAGCTAGAGCCCATTTAGCATGTGGCTGTACACGGAAGGCACTATACGAGAAACATGTTCAATCTCTAAGTTCCTGGGTGGTTTTCTTCTAGTGCACACACAAAAAGATAGCCATATAAACATGGTTCCCTCCATTGCCACCTTGTCCAATCTTGAGTATACTTGTCCACCCAGGTGGTTCATTGAGTACTTGTTTTATTAAATATAAAACATATATCTTTTCAACACTTTATATAATCATATCATGTATCCCATCCCAAATATATAGCAGGCTAAGCTTGCTACAACTACAATGTTTTCACTAAGGAAGATATAAGGGTATCCTATTAGGATTTAGCATAGCATAAAATATAGTAATCCTTATCATGCATGTTACAAAAATCCACTAAGTGCAATGAAAATAGTAGGACTTGGATGATAGTGTAACTTTCCTTTTTAGTAGAGAATGTTGGTTCACTTCTTGATCTTGCAAATATCACACTCTTCTAACTTCACTACAATTCAATCAAGCAAACACAAATTCAACTAGCATACAAACCATTTCTCACACATAAAATAACAAAAACAAGGTCATGCATGCAAGCATGCAAAAGATAGCTTTATTTGCAAAAGTGGTTTCTACTAGACTCTAAACATTTTCAAGCTCACATTGGTCATTTACAAAAGTGGTAAAACCATTTGCAAAAGGTTTTAACTCAAAAACCAAATAATATGCTAAGGTGATATTTTATGTAGTTGAAAATATCTTTTAGCAAAGTAATAACTTCATATGGTTCATCAAGTATATTTTAATTCTCAAAAACTTGGTGATTAGGGTCAGAGAGTTTAATAAAAATCATTTCCCAAAGATTTTACATCAAAAAATCATTTCTAAACCATAAACAATATTTTTATTTGACTAGAAATGTGTTAATTCAAATATTTATTCTTTTGCTTCACCAAATACAATTTTCAATCCATAATTTGGTTCCTATGGTCAGTAGGTTCAAAACAAACCATTTTGCAAAGATTTCATCTTAAAATTATATCTAGAACAATTTTTATATTCAAAATAAGCCTACACATGTTTCTGCAAAAACAACCAATTTTCTAGAAGCAAAACATTAAACAAAGTACATGGTTGGGTAGGATTTGTCTTGCTGATTCCATTGATATAAAATTTGCAAAAATTGGACGTGTAGAACTAAAGTTATGAATTTTACAAGTTTGCAATTCTAATAGAACATTTTCTGGTTTTAAATCGAAACCCTTTCCACGTGGCTTGATTCTATTGGACGGTACCGCTTCGTGCGGATCAGCCTCTGCGAGTCGTTGGATCTTATTTAAAATGCACGGCTCAGATGCACACATACCCCTTTGGTTAAGATCTAATCACAGCCACTGGATCAATATCTAACGGACACAGTGCGGTTGACCATTACGTGGCGGCGCTAGCGGCGGCTGGCGGCGGTGCATGCTCGGGCGGTGAGCTTGCCGATGATGCAGGAAGAAAGGGAGAGGGGGAGTGGATTACAGCGTTCGCATGGTCGAGGTGAAGCTCGAGGTGTTGTCTGCTAGTCGAGGGGCGCACCGGAGAGGCGACGATTGCTCGCAGGAGTGGGCAGCGGCATCGGGTGTCTCTGGAGGTCTTCCGGGGCGAGGTTTGAGGGCGATCTAAGACAAACGGAGCACATGGTTAGACGCGTACTGTCCTGGGGATCTTGGGAGCATCAACAGGAGGTGCTGGGGCAGTCTTGAGCTTACCAGGGGTTCGTCGGAGCGATGGCAGACGGCGGCACACGCTAAGGTGATGACGAAGCCGAGGCTACGGTGCTCGCGCGGGCTAACCAGCAGCACTGGGAGATGCGCCAAGAGGTGGGGAGCAATTCTGCGTGCAGTAGGAGGCGAGGGGCGGCCGGTCGGCGCCGGAATCGACGGAAGACCTCGTCGGAGCAGAGAAGGTGTGGTTCAAAATTCGAACAGCCCTGGGGCAGAGAGGAAGGGGCGAGTGAGGGGAATGAGAGAGGGGGAAGGGGCGTTGATGTATGCGTGGTCACGGCGAGGAATAACTCAGGCAATAACTCGAATTCATCGTCGCAATCAAGGGCCACAATGGCGAGGGGGACGTGGTCGCGAGGTTGATGAAGCTGTGCTGGCGGTGGGGCCATGCTGTCTGTGAGGGAGAGAGAGGGGGCGCGGGGTCCACTTGTCTGTGACTGCGCGGGTGTGTTTTTCAGTGAAATACGGTTCACTGCGGGGGAGAGCTGGTGGGCTACGCTGCTGGGCTTGCTGGGCTGGCCAGATGGGCTGCTAGTGGGTTGAGTTTGTTTCATTTTTTTTATACTGAAGCTTTTTCTTTTTCTATTTGGAATTTCTGTTTTGATTTTCAAACAAATAATTCAGACTCCAATTCAAATTAAACCACCACCAAACTTTGTGTTGATTTTAATTCTATTTAACAACACAATCCAAAGTCCAAAAAAAATAATTTTTATTCTTTTTAGGATCCATTAATAATTAAATAAATAGTCCTTAGTCATTAATTCAAATAGGATTCAATTTATTTAAAAAACTCTATTTGAAATCCAAATAATAACCAAACCTTTTCAGTAGGTTTTATTTGAAAAAAAACACTTGGAAATCTCTTATTTAAAATACTTTAATAAGTTTTAGTGTTTAATTAAGATGGAAAAAGCCTTTACTTAAATAAAATTGGATATTAATAAATCCTTATTATTTTATTTAAATAAACCTTTACTCTTTTTATCAAATAGAAATATTCTATTTCAAAAGCTTGGCCAAGATTTAATTTGGCTCTATAAAATAATCCTTATTTATAATTCTACCTTTTCTTATAAAAACCATATCTTTTTTTTTTATTTAAAGTTCCAAAAATAGTGATTCCAACTATTATAACTTTATTTATTATTTGTTTATCTTTTTAAATCCCTTTAGGATTTTATTTGATCAAAAATAGGTTTTGATGCTTCCAATTGGAATCAAAAAGTTTCTTCTCACCCTAAATTCCAACAAAATTTTATTTTGTTTATTTATTTTTTCACATGTCAAAATTTGGAAAATTTTGGGATGTGACAGAAGCCCCATGTCTTAAGAGGCCTGAATAGAGAGCAGCTATTTATGTCACCGACGCTTCAATTAGTTATGTTATTTCTGTGACTGAAGCTGCAAAATTGGGAGATGCCAATACCACAAGCCAAGTAGAAAAGTTGCAATTATGATCTGTTGATTATATAATGATACTACTGAGATTACGTAGTAACAATTATTAGCATCCATGAGTCGAAGACATATTTTTAGACTGCTCTTGAAGTTGTTGAAGTCGTCATCCACTCTTCTAGCTCCACCTCCGCGGATAGGCGGATGGAGATACCTCACCTGTGTCAGAGGCGTTGTACTCGATGGAGGAGGGAATGGATCCCAGTTGGCATCGTAGACAATGGGGGTTCGGCAGACGTGGAGGAGAAGGGGTTGATGGTCCTCCTCGGCAGGTCGTGTAAGGCGAGCGGGCGGGTTGCGACGGTGCTAGGATAGACAGGCAGCAAGGCAGCTGGGAGGTGGGAGCCTGGGAGAAAGCGACGGGTTAGGACGGATAGGATCGGGATTAACTGATTGTTACCGGTTCATGCAGGTTGATTAGCGGCAGTTTACCATGCGAGATTAGCGTTGTGGGGTCATTATGTGGAACTTTTCAAATGGTGTTGAGTTGAGCTCAACATTGGACCAATATGGATTATTTGATCATCAGCATTGGGTGGCTGTGATTACTTGTATCCCAGCAAGTTCTTGCTTTTATAAGTAGTAGAAATAGAGATAGAGGTAGAGATTAGAATAATATTCGGGTCATATTCCAGATTGGATACAAAATAGGGAAAGTATTCGACCCATATCTTCTTTAATTGAACTAAACAAAAAACTAAAACAAGGCATACAATTTGAAACCATATAGGGAATTTGATTTTTTTCAAAATAACACGGGCACGATTGGAAAGAAGCAGGCAAGTACTTTCAGTGAGAAATTACTTTTAGCAATTTTCAGGGATATACAGTACTTTGATAGCGGATCGTCAAGCAACATAACCATAATTTTCACCAACTTTTTATGGTGTTTTCCAAAATGTGTCACGGACATGTTTAATTTATGGTTTTTCATATTTCTGAATTTACTTTATTTGCAGCATCCTTAGGAACGGGAGTTGGTCAGAAACGTATAGACAAAGAAGGATAGCTCACTTGTCTGACCTTGAGGTCAGGTTGAGTGACTGCAGCAGGAGAATAAGTCACTATCTGCACGAGTGCAGTCACTGCAGGTTTGTGATTCTGAGGATTGATTATTTCAGCATAAGTTTTATGGGAGTATTTACAGCCGATTGACTTTAGAAATAATAGTTGGACCTATTTCATGATTGACATAGAGAGAAATCTGATCAACACCTTCTAATCTTTTGTACTTAGCAAGAATCTCAATACTTTGAAATTGGATAGTAAGTACAGAATGCATTCCTTCCTTAAGACCCAGAAGTGAATGGGAAGTAAGTACATAATTCAAGAACAAAAGTTTCAACAAGTATCCCGCATGAGGATGAACCTCGGCATATAGGAACCAAAGGAACACTTTGATGTCTAGTGGTACTATGTAGTTTAAGTTACAGTAGATGTTTCGAACTGAACCAGCCCCACTAATCCGTTAAAGTTGAAATACGTGAAGCTTATTGGAGAAAGCCAAGTAAATCCTATTAAAAATAGGTGCTATCGTTTTGGATAACCAGAAAAATATTGGCCTATAAGTGCACACTAGAAGTAGTGATGCTGCTTGTCCTCATGTCAGTCATATACCTAAAAGGACATATTCATCATTCAGTCAGTCGTCGTCCAAAAATCTAACTGATTTCTCATTTCCACAAGAAATGACTCAACTGTATGAAGGTATTCCTAACTTTAATGAGATAAATGTTTTAGACAATCCTCTTATATTCCTTGTTGCCTTGTCTATTCTCAGAGTATAGTCATGGGTCTTACAACTAAAAAGAATGAGATGATGATCAAGCTGTATGGATTCCAGAAGGAAATGAAACTAAAGAACGGTACGCCTATTTTATTTTCTTATATATGATCAAATTTTTAGTACTCCCTTCATCTCGAATTAGATGTCACAGATTTTCCTAGATTCATATGTATATAGACGTATTTTAGTATACAAATACATACGAATTTAGACAAATCTCCGACATCTAATTCGAGTCGGAGGGAGTAGTTTATCTTATATATTCTTGCAGAGAGCAAAAAGATAGTAAACATCGCCACTCAATATAATTGCCAACAACATTTATCGTTACTGCAGACTCACATGGATGATGCCTAAGCTGTACATTTTGTCTAATTAAATATGTGATTATGGTTATTATCATCCCCATCTTGGGACTTTTTATCAAACATGAAAATTTAGTCTACCCTGGGTTTTATGACCAAATTTTCTCATGAACATTGCATTTCATTAATTTTGTGTGACATGAACCTAACAAAGAAATTGTACATGGGATAGGACCAGGTATATGTTGCATGGCATAACAATAATCTAAATTGCACTAATTGTTGTGTAATGGTTACCTATCCAAATAATAAATTATTTAACAAATATGTTTTATCTTGTTATAACATTTATTTTTTGTGGCTTTCATGCACTGATATGGAGGTGAATAAATCAACTATAGTCACTAACAAGTGCATCTCCAGATGCTAAATTTTTGGGAAACACATTCGTTTCTAGTAACATATGTGCATACATATGTTGTTCTCGTGTAATTGTGATATTTTAAAGTAAGATATATATATATATATATATATATATATATATATATAGGAACACATAAGAATAGGAAACCTGAAACCTGGCAAAGCAAGAGTTTTCTATATATACAATATCTAGATTCCATATTATTCGTTACAAGCTACATTACAGTTTTTTTGAGGGAAATCTACATTACAGTTGATAACGTGTAATAGTATGCCTTGGTACTTTTCTAGTGTCCTGAATGGCTATGTTCTATATGTACACGACCAGGAGAGCCATTTGCTGACACTTAGCTACATTTCGTGGAATATATAAGTAATCCCACATGGCCATGTGATGCATTGCAGTAAATCTTTAAAGTTAAAAATAGATTGCTTGTTTGTAGCATTCCATTGAACATTTTATTTTCTGACAACAAAGTTCACTTTATCAAGCGTTCCTTAGGTATTTATTGCTGATTTAGTATTTCTTAAACTATATTTAAAATACACACATCAGTTTAGAAATAATTTAACTATTCTTTTCTCGCTTTACTACTTCTCATGCTCATAATGACCGAACAATGTGATATTTCCATCAATATCTTCTACTCATTAACCTTTTCTAATAAGTTATTAAATATTTTGTGAGTACTAACTTGAATGTGTGTTGCTTAGCTTCCTATATTACAGAAATTAGATAAATACAAATTCTTTTTTTGGGATCGATATATGTAATTTATATATGTTATGACAGAGACACAACATCGTTATTTCTCCTTATCAGATAGTTTGTTGCTTTTATGTATTAAGTTATGATGCCAACCTTCTGAGTAGTAGATGAAGTAGTTTAGTACTAGGTTACGATTTTCATATTTTTTAAAGAATTAATGTTTTATGCACATTAAAGAATCATGTGTATTCACTTCATCAATCTATTCGGAACTGCTTTTGTTTTCTCTTGTTATACGTCGCTTCCATTTTGTAAGAATATGTGTTATTCCTATTTTTTTATGTCTTACTTTCTCAACATGGATTTTCCAAATAAACTTGTCGGTGTAATAAAATCAGTAGTTTTGTCACCGAGTAGTGTATTACATACGAAATTAATTATGTTGGATAGCTTTCTAAGTTTAAGAGAACACACTAGCTATTTTTCGCATGTTTACCACGTGATTTTGTTTTGATCACATTAAATTATTTATTAGCTCTTAGCTAGTTCAGTCACTAATCCGTATGTTCTAATTTGCCTATACAGATATGAATAAAACACTAAATGCTGAAGTCAATCATCTCAAACTTATTCTTGGAGAGAGTATGGACTCTCATGTGCCAAACAGCTTATTTCAAGAGAGGACTCCCCAATGATGCAACCGGAGCATCCAATAAAACATAATCATCAGCTAGCTCAGCTCCAGCAAGGGCAGGAACTACAAGAGCTTGATAATTTTATCAAGCAATAGATATTACAAGGAAATTTTGGTTGAGATGGTCAAGTTGAAATATATAATATTATGTAGTAGCACTAGTGGAGTAATCCATCATTTTTTGTTGTGTCATCGTGCAAAACATATTATGTTAGATGCTTTTTAATATATTTTCCCATACTTGGAGGGAGGGTGGATTATGTATGGTTCATGTCTTTACGGTATAACTTTGTCCTAGAATAATATATGTCAAGCTAATTTTATTTTAACCATTTTTTATGGTTTTTTTTATCATTGCTCCTTGAGGATTGAGGACCAATATGCTACACGAGATCCTCTCTATGCCCATGGAGGCATGGCGATTAAGCAGATTATTTAAGTACATGCCAGAGAAGCTCATTGGTAAGAAAGGATGATATTAGATAGATGACGTTGTTTACCAATATGGTTACAAATATATGATGTTATTTAATGGGATATGGTTAACGACATATTTCAGGGTGTGTGTGGTTAAATATGACCGATGTACTGGTAGGGTTGAAAATGGAACCGAAACATATATTATCGTTTTCGTTTCCTCTTGTGTTGCTGAAATCGGAAACGAAACGGAAAACTCCGGAAACGAACACGGAATCGAAAATCATCGGAAATGAATATGGAGCGAATACAGGACGAATACGATACAAAATCGGACATTTGTCTCGGAATATAATAGTGGTGTAATACCATGATATGTACGTTAAAACTAACATATAACAGACAAAGAATATCTCACAACTTTGAAACACGACAATTAAATATAAAGTAACATAGATAATTCAACACTTTGACAAGCACAAGTTTACATAAATAGTTTCATATAAATGTTAAGACACTCACTTGATTAGTATGTCACCTGGGCCCGGTTGCATGTATTACTTAGACCCTTCATAAATTCTATGTCTCAACAAGAGCAAGAGAAATCACTAACGCAAAGTACTATTTAGTACATGGGCCTGATTAATTATATTTATGCAAAGTTTTCGTATTTGTTTATCTGGAATTTCCTTACCGTTTCTGTTTCTGCCGGAAATGGCTCCACCATTTCCTTTTCCGTTTTTGTTTAAAATATTACGTTTCCATTCTTTTTATGCAAAATGTTATTTCCATTTTCTTTTTAACTATTCATTTCTTTTTCTTCAGAAACGGACGGGAAGTTTCCTTACCATTTTCAACCTTATGTACTGGCCACAACAAGAAGAAAGTGCAACATATAACTACTAACTTAAACCAATAGATCTATTTGGTCAATGTCTGCATGTTTAATTTAACACTAATAACCAATCAGATCCAAGGGATCGCTAACTCTTATATCAAAGCACTCTAAGTAATAAGAAATTCATAAACCAACGCCTTTTCCGGTTTATAACCTGCTCCGATGCGCTTTGTATTGACAAGGTGAGACTAAAGATTCCAGCACATGTGTTTCTACGACAATAGAAAGCCTGATCCGTTTTATAATGCTAGGTAATCAACACCCAACAACGTGTGTTTAGTCCGAAGCATCAACTTATCACATTTTTTCACTAGTGAGCTTGCATATTTTTCTCTTTCATCGCATGTTTATTTTCCTCCTTTCCTGACATTTTTCTTCTTTTTTGTTTTGTTGTTACTGGGTTTTCACTATGTTTGGCCGACCGGCGTTCTCATATCATTCATCTTTCACTTATTTGTACATGCTATGATCCAATAACTAGGGTTCCACCCCGCCAAAAGTTGCAATCGGGTGAGATCTTTGACACTGTATGACAAACACTATTGTACGATGTACATACACAACATTGGATAGCCCCGACCTCTGCATCGACATATGCATCCAACCTTTTTTCTTACTTTATTAGCGTTTAGTGCTTACAAAAGATTCAATCACGGGTCACACATGGTCAATACATGTATCACCCATCTAAAAAAGAGTTATAGCTGGTGGTTCACCGGAGTCTATTGACCCCAGCAGGATGCTGACAAGTTGGCCTTCCTGCAGGAGCTTCAGGATATCCGGGATCTCCACGTAGGCCCCTGGATTGTCACGGGTGACTTCAATATGATCATCAACCCTGAGGATAAGAACTAGGGTGCCCTCCATCGCCGCATGATGTCCAGATTCCGGCGCACCCTGGCAAGTCTGGAGCTTAAGGAGCTCTACCTTAATGGTCGCAGATACACGTGGTCCAATGAACGTGACCAACCGACCCTGGAGAAATTAGACAGGGTGTTCGTGTCGGTGGACTGGGGTGATCATTACCCCGACGCCTTCCTCTCACCGCTGTCCCCGGGTCCGTCAGACCACTGCCCACTACTGCTCAGTCTTGCCCCCGACTTGGAGAGGGGGCGCAGATTTCAGTTCCAATCTTTCTGGACCAAGGTAGATGGCTTCATGGAGGTGGTCGAAACCTCATGGTCCTCGCATCAATGGGAGCCGAACCATTTTAAGAGGCTAGACACGAAACTACGGGTTGTGGCTAAGGAATTTTCCTGGTGGAGCTCCAAGTTCATTGGCAATGTCAAGCTGCAGATTCTCCTGGCTACGGAGTTGATTCTTCGGTTTGACGTCGCTATGGAAAGTAGGCAGCTCTCTCCTAAAGAGCGTGGACTTCGCCGCCTTCTGAAGAAAAGACTTTTAGGGTTAGCCTCCCTTGAGTGGACGTTGGTGAGGCAACGATCCCGTCTTCTGTGGCTTTGAGAAGGGGACGTATGTACTCGCTTCTTCCACACGCACGCTAGTCACAGGAGAAGGAAGAATTTCATCGGTCACCTGCTGGTGGATGACGCCCGGATCTCGGAGCATGCTCAGAAGGCCGAGGCCGTGGACAGTTTCTTCGAACACCTCCTCGGGGAAGATGTCGAGCGTCCCTTCTCTTTGGACCTAGACTTCCTCGGTCTCCCATCCATGGACCTCCAGCACATCGACGGGGTCTTCACAGAGACTGAGGTCCTGGCAGCCATTCGGGACATGCCTTTGGACAAATGTCCGGGCCCGGATGGTTTTTCTGCACGATTCTATGTGACTTGTTGGAGCGTCATTAAGGATGATGTCATGGAGGCTTTCCACTCACTCTCTCGACTGGACTGCCGTGGATTTGGGGCCATCAATGGCGCCCTGGTCACACTCCTACCCAAGAAGTCGGGAGCTGAGGAAATCAGGGACTTCCGACCGATCAGCCTCATCCATGGCTTTGCCAAATGGGTAGCCAAGGTCATTGCAAACCGCATCACCCCAATCCTCCCGCAACTTGTGGGGGCGCACCAGAGCGCCTTCATGCGTGGGAGGTGCCTGCACGACAACTTCATGATGGTGCAAGGGACAGCTCGCAAGCTGCATGCCAGTAAGACCCCCACAGTGTTACTCAAACTTGACATCACGAAGGCCTTTGATACAGTGGACTGGGCTTTCTTGCTCGAGGTTCTCAAGAAGTTAGGCTTTGGGGAGCGCCTTCTCACTTGCATATGTGCTCTGCTCTCCTCGGCTTCCACTCGTGTCCTCCTAAATGGCTGCGCCGGGGCGAGGATCGCCAACAGATGGGGTCTAAGGCAGGGGGACCCTCTATAACCGTAGCTTTTCATCCTGCTTCTGGAGGTTTTCCACTTGATGGTCGTTGCGGCCGAGGACCAGGGGTTGCTTACCCGTCTTGCGACTACGGGCATGCGACAACGCACCTCGATCTACACGGATGATGTGGTCGTCTTCCTTAGGCCAACGATAGTGGACTTCCAAGTGCTGACTGGGATTACCGAGGATTTCGGCTCTGCATCCGGCCTCCTTACCAACTTTGCCAAATGCTCGGCCAATTTGTTCAGGTGCACTGAGGAAGACAGGGCGAGGGTGACCCAGGAATTGTAGTGCCAATCACGCCATTCCCTCTACGATATCTGGGGTTGCCACTTTCGCTGAGGAGACCAACGGCTACACAGTTGCAGTCCCTGGTCGATCTCGTGGCGGCCAAGTTGCCATTGTGGAAGGCCTCTATGCTCAACAGAGGTGGGCAGTTGGAGCTCGTGAGGACAACGCTCTCGGCCATTCCGGTCATCGCGATGATGTCCCTCGACATCCCTATTGAGACCATCACTGCCATTGAAAATATCATTCGTGGGTTCCTGTCGAAAGGGAGGAAGGATGTCCACGGGGGGCACTGCCTCGTGGCATGGGACATGGTCTGTATGCCCAAGGAGCTGGGGGGTCTAGGCATTCCTAATCTACGGCTAATGAACATTGCTCTTAGGACAAGATGGCTATGGTTAAAGAGGACTACTAGGAAAACAACTATAGGTAATCAGCACATCCGTGGCTCACATGGTTGAAGTGCCCCACGGCTAAAACAGGCGTGGCTCACCTATGGGCAGTGCCCTATTAGTAACTAGAACAACCGTGGCGCACATGACCATAGTGCGCCACAGATATGTGTGGGCCAGGGCCCTATTGGCCGCATGCCGCATACCCGTAGAGCACATAGGGGTGGTGCGCTACAGTTGTTGGGGATAGCCGTAGCGAACATGTGGAAAGTGCTCTATGCCTATGTGATGCCCCCTCTGCTCCTTAAACGGGCATAAACATCCGTGGCGCACTCTGGCATATGCGCCACGGATGTGCTTTTTCCCTGTGGCGCACTGGGGCCATGTGCGCCACGGATGTGTCGACCTGCACAAACATATGTGATCATGTGATCATCTCCACCACCCCACACTTCACTTTCCCCTTCTTCTTCCTCCTTAGATCTAGTCGGGATCCTTCTCCTTTCCACCTCAATTTCTCCACCCATTCACCATTTTTAGCATGTAGAACTTGCCTTGGATGTTACATAAGTAATAGAGGAAGCTCTCCTCTCTCATCTCCTTCTTCGGTCTCGCGCGCACCTCTCCTTTCCATCTTCTCGCGATTGGTCTCTCATCTCGGTAAGTTGTCCATGTAAGGATGTGTTCATGTGTATATGGATGATATGCTCATATGTATGTAGATGATCGATGCTCATGATGTGTCTATGGAGAGGATCGATATGGTCATATGTGTGTATATATGGAGAGTATCAATGATGCTCATGCATGTGTGTATGGAGAGGATAATGATATGTTCATGTGTGTATGGATCTCGGTCTCTCTCTCTTGTGTTTGTATGTGAACAAGTTGCCATTTTTTTGCCAAAATGTTGATTCATTTCCATTTTGGCAAGACTTTGGCATTTCGCAAAGGTCCTAATTTTAGGATAGGTCATGCCGAAATTTTCTATCGACCATTGCATGCATGCATTTATTATGTGGTTCTAATAGACTTCTAATTGTACTGTGTACACCGTGCAGGCAAAAATGGTCCGCATAATGAGCGAAGGCATTGTGGCTAGATTTTTGAAATGTGCGACGGCCGACATGATACGAAATAACAAGACGGATATAAGATGTCCGTGCAGAAGATGCAAACTTAACTGGGTGGTCGACCCAGATTCCGGGAATCTGCAGGCGCACCTGCTCCGCCATGGTTTCATGGATGGATACACTCATTGGATAAGCGATGACGAAGACGATGGAGACGGTGAAGGTGGCCAACATGACGATGATCATCATCACGGCGAGAACGGGCGAGATGATGAAGAGTCTCCTAGAGATGGTGAAGGTGCGGGATGATGATGATCTAGATGCCGGAGGAGCAGACGACGATGGAACAATGTCAGGCTGGGTGCAGGACCCTTATGTGCAAGAGCTGCTTCTCAAGCAGACGAGTAACGCCAGGGCTGCTGCTAGAGAGAAAGCCAAGCTTGCGCAACTTGAGAAAGACGCGGTTACTCCATTGTATCAAGGATGAAGGCCCGATGATACCCGGTTGAATGTAACGCTCAAGGCTATGGAGATGAAGGCAAAACACAAATTAAGCGACGCAAGCTTTGACGATATGATGGCATTCTGGCACGATCGTCTCCCGGAGGGGAACACATGTCCAAATAGTATCGAGGACGCCAAGAAAATCGTCTGTCCTCTCGATCTACCGCACGTTATATATCACGTATGCATCAATGATTGCATCATTTATCGGGGCGAGGACGCGGAGAAAACCACATGTCCGGTGTGCGGCGTGAGTCGATACAAGAAAGGGAAGAAAGCAACTCGAAAAGTGGTATGGTACTTTCCTATCACTCCTCGTCTGCAGCGCTATTTCGCGGACCCTAAGGAAGCGAAGCTCATGCGATGGCATGCGGAAAGGAAGAAGCCAGGAGATGACGATGATGACCCCGAAAAGGATGAGCTGCTGACGCACCCTTCAGATGCTAGCTAGTGGAAAGCATTGGACCTCGAAATCCCAGAATTCGGTGGAGATTCGAGGAACATCAGGCTTGGTGCGAGCACCGATGGACTCAATCCGTTCGGTAGCCAGAGCAGCACGCACAACACTTGGCCCGTGTTTGTATGGATGTACAACCTCCCTCCATGGTTGTGCATGAAGAAGAAGTACATACAAATGAGTATGCTAATTCAAGGGCCAAAACAACCTGGTACCGACATCAATCTATATCTCGGGCTGTTGAAAGAGGAGCTAGCCACGTTATGGGAATCTGGAGCCAATACTTACGACGCCGCCGCATAAGATTATTTCACTATGAGAGCCGCGTTGGTCACTACGGTGCAAGACTATCCAGGTTGCGGGTATATCTCGGGGCAGGTTATCCAAGGATTCTGCGCATGCGTTAGGTGCATGGATAACACAAGCTATCTCCAACTAGAGAAAGATCCAGGGTCATCGAAAACCGTGTTCATGGCGCACCGGAGGTGGCTCGGCAAGAATGATCCATGGAGAAAACATGGAGACCTGTTCGATGGAAAATCCGAGACCCGAGGAATCCCAGAGCGTAGGAGCAGCGAAGAAGTGGAAGAGTTGCTGAAAAACTGGAAAGATTGTCCTAAGCCTGGAAAAAAGCGAAAGAGGCAGCAACAAGACAAGCCGCTGATGAAGGTATGGAAAACAAGGTCTGTTTTCTGGGAGTTGCCATACTGGAAGTTTCTCCACACGCCTCATAGCCTCGACATCATGCATATCACAAAAAATGTGTGCGAGAGTCTGGTCGCCACCATAATCAACATGCCAGATAGGACGAAAGATGGTCCGAAAGCAAGGCACGACCTGATATGCTTGGGTATCCGGAAGGAGCTTCACGGAGGACGCACTACTCCTGATGATCAGGAAGATGACGATGATCATGAGTCGGAGACGACACAAGGTCGTCGGAAGGGTAAAAAGTTCAAGAAGAACGAATATTACTGCCCTCCTTCTTGCTTCACTCTAAGACAGGATGAGATCAAACAGTTTTTCAAGTGCCTTCTAGGAGTCAAATTTCCTTACGGCTACGCGGGCAAGATAAGCAGATACCTAGACGAGGCGAAGCAGAGGTTCAGTGGCATGAAGTCTCACGAGTGTGTCGTGCTAATGACGCAGGTACTTCCGGTTACACTAAGAGGGATAATAGACGAGCATGTCCGTGAAACGTTATTTGGCCTCTGCAAGTTTTTCGACGTCATCTCTAGGAAGTCGATTGGCATGAATCAGCTCGGGAGGCTACAGGAGGAGATCGTGGTGATACTATGTGAGCTTGAGGTATACTTCCCACCCGCATTCTTCGACATTATGGGGCATCTGCTGGTCCATGTCGTGGAGGACATCGTCCAACTCGGGCCGATGTTCCTCCGCAGCATGATGGCGTTCGAAAGGATGAATGGACACATCAAAGGATACGTTCGCAACAGGTCCCGTCCAGATGGAAGCATAGCCAAGGGCTTTCTGGCCGAAGAGTGCATCTCTTTCTGCACGAATTATCTAGACATCGAGAACCCTGTTGGTCTTCCCTTCAACAGGCACCTTGGCAAGCTCGACGGATCTGGTCACCGAGAGGGTCGTCGCATACTGCATGCAGACTTCGATTTTCAACGCGCAGACTTTGATCGAGCAAACCTCGTCGCGCTACAGCATTTAGAACTGGTTAATCCTTGGGTACATAAGAACAAAAGGTTAATCGAAAAGAAGTACAGTGACCGGGGCATACAGAGGACACAGGGAGAAATAATCAAAGAGCACAACTCAGATTTCACGCGTTGGTTTAGTCAGACGCTCCTTGATAATCCCCCGCGATCGCATTCTTCTGACACGGAAAAGATCATATTCACCTTGTCGCAGGGACCGATGCAAAACCTGGTGACCTATCAGGCGTATGATATCAACGGCTACACATTCTACACGGAGGAAAAGGACAACAAGTGTGATTATCATAACTCAGGCGTAACGTCGGAATTCTACACCGATGACAACGTGAAGGAAAGATTGTACGGAAGAATCGAGGAGATCTGGGAGCTCGACTACTATGGAGAAAAGGTGCCGATGTTCCGTGTCAGATGGGCAAAGAGCATCGAAAGAGAAGACCGGTATTTTACAACCATGGTTATACCCGAAGCAGCCAAATCCAAGGCCGCCGGTGCGAACGTGGCCGCGAAAAATGAACCGTGGGTACTGGCTACCAAAGTGGACCAATATTTTTTCATTACCGACCCGACAAAGCCTAGCCGTGTTGTCGTGAGAAGAGGAAAAAGAAACATCATCGAAATGGATGGAGTCGCCAACAAGCAAGACTTCGACCAGTACGGTGATCCAAAGATTGAAGATGACGACGACTATGATGCAGCAACATATATCACAAGAAGAAAAAGGACAACCCTACCCAAAAAAGGTAGCCCGTTCAAAAGAAGAAATATTAAAGTGTCGGGGCTAAATTATTCAACCGCGACAAAGAAGGGAAAAAACATTGTAAAAAGATAGCTCAAAAAATATTGTAAAACGCGTGGTCGAAAAAGATTATAATATTAATGGACAAATTATTATGACATATTTGTATCATGGACAAATTATTATGACATATTTGAATCATATTAGTACCACTTTTATGACATATATTATCACCTTTGGGCATTTTTGGAATATTTAAAAGTATTTTAAAAACAAAAAAAAACTTTTATGGCATATATCACCACTTTTGGGCATTTTTTGGAACATTTAAAAATATTATAAAAATAAAAATAGAAAAGGTGGGCACCAGGATTCGAACCTGGGTGCTCATAGGTTTAGAATAGAGCAGCAGGCGGAACCATTGTGATGAGGCAGTGCTAGTGATAACAATGGGGGTGGCAGCCCTCTTATCTGACTAGTCCTACGCACTTGGCCAGGGTGCGCTACGCCTAAGTGCGTACGACTAGTCAACCGTCGCCCTCGATCCCCATCTACTCAGACACAGATCGATCCCTATCTCCTCAGACACAGATTTCCATCGTCCCCATCCCCATCGACGCGCCGCCGCTGCCGCCGGAGGTCAGGAGAAGGAGCAGCGAGCCACACCGCCGCCACCGGAGATCAGGAGGAGGAGCAGCGAGCCACGCCGCCGCCGGAGGTCAGGAGGAGGAGCAGCGATCAAGCCACGCCAGGAGGAGCAGCAGCGAGCCACGCTAGGAGGAGGAGGAGTTCGCCACGCCAAGAGCAGGAGGAGGCCGCCAGGCCGCCGGGCACGCACCGCCCGATCCAAGTACCCCACCGTGGCTCCACGCAGACGCAGGTAAGCTGCTGCGATCGTTCCTGGCCTGGGTCAACTGTTCGATCTATACTGCTCTGCTAGATTTGTTGCTTTCACGGTGGTTTGTGATGACTGAATTGGATTGGAAATTGAGTTGAGCCCGACGGGCGAAGCCCTAATGCCTGCTTCTCCTCCTAATCTTTTGCTTGCTTCCATTACCTGCAATTGGTGCTCGCACCTTGTTAGAGCCTTGCTTTGCTTGTGGCGCGACATATGACTTGCTGAGGGACTTGCTGTGTTGCATTCTTCGGTCTCGAATTCGATCCCCATAGACGATAATTGTAGCTCTCCTGAAACGAGGCTGCTTTGTTGCAGAGAGAATGTATCTTGAGATTTCAAATGTAGAAAAAAAATGTCTACTCTAAGTTACAGAATACATATATATACATATTGCTAAAACGTTTCCAGCAGAAATGAAGAATTCATTTTAGCACTAATGCGCTGATGTGTTCCTGTCTTGTTTGATCTGTTCAACATGGAGGAATGCCGAATATAGTTGAATGCTACCACGCACTGTTAGATTTGTAGTACCACTAGCTGAATTTTCTGTTTGTGCCGGTTGAATTTTATGTTTATCTTGCATGCTGAAGCGCAAAAAATATAACCTAATTAGGCTACCAGTAACAGGTTAAGTCCCTTAAGGTGGTGCCCTGATATACATTTGAGCAAGTCTTGTTCCATGGCCAAGATCAGCAAATAGAAACAAAGAGGGTATCAACATCTTTATTAGCTTCAGTACTTTTATCTATCAGCATTTCATTTTAATGGATGTAGTTGCTGGATTAATATAGGCATAAACTAATGCTAGACTTGATGAAAAACCTGATGCTAGGCATAACCTGATGTAATAAATTACTAGTTCATATTCCTAGCAAACAGAGAGCTTGTAGGTTTAGGCTTGATTTTTTTAGCAAACAGAGAGCAATATGATCCTGGTTTATGACATCCTGGTTATGATATGTGGCTAGGTTTTAGAGCAAGAGATATATGATCTGAAATGCTCCTGCTGAAATTCTAGTAATGTTGTATATACTGATGAAACAATGTGTATATAATGATGAAATGCTCCTGCTGAAATCCTAGTTATGATGTATATACTGATGAAACAATGTGTATATACTGATGAAATGCTCATGCTAAAATCCTAGTTATGTTGTATGGTGTTAGTACTGATCCTGGTGATGGTTTTAGTACTGGTTTGCTTGCTGGTGATGGTCTAGTAGTACTGATCTGTGGTGATATAATTGTAGCACTTGAAATTGTGCTTATGAAGAACTTTATTATGTCGTGTATGCAGGTTCTTGTATGAAATGAGTCCCAATTTTTGCCGGAATGTTGATTAACTTCCGTTTCGGCAGAAATCGGGGACTCCTAGTTTAAGAAAATTAGCAAAGGTCATGCCGGATTTTTCCGTGCATTTAACCAATTATTTGTTTTTTATTAGTGCAAAGATGTGTGACAACGACGAGGCTGGATGTTCTAAGCGCATCAGCGCTGAAGGAGAACTCAGACCTCCGAATAAACAATTGACATTCTGGGAGGCGGCCCAACGGCTAGAAGACGATGAAGAATACCATCCTTCGGAGAGCGAGAATGATGAGATGGAAGACACGGAGGAAGAAGCCGAAGGAACGGCGGGTGATGAAACAACTGATGGCGGCGAGGGCACAGGGAGTGGTAGCAATCATCCTAAGAAGAAGAAGAATCCGAAGGACCGGCGCCCAAACACAATCGGCACCGTCAGGGAGGAAATTACCAAAGTGAGCCCATCAGGGGTTCCTTTGGAGCCTGCCCTTGTCTTCAAAGGGTACGGTGGGAAAGTGGCGGCGATCACCCAGACAACCATCTCGATCAACACCGAGAATCTCCGGCATAAATATAATGGCCACTTGCGCACACTCCTCTTCGAGATGCTGCACGCAAGATACAAGTTCCCCGCTAAGTATCAGAACACAAATTATCATGGGAACGAAGTAAACAAATCCTCCCTCACGAAGATGAGCACCGCCCTGGCCAGCTGGAGAACCCGGATAAAGAAGAAGATCTATAAAGAAGGCAAAAGTCTCGAGGAGATCCAGAAGATTGACCCGCAGATCACCGAAGATCAGTTTCGGGAGTTCAAGGAGAGGTGTGAATCCGAAAGAGCCCTGGCCAATAGTAATCGGGGAAAGGTGCTGCAGGCGATGAATATAGGTCATCACCATCTCGGATCTGGTGGATACAGAACCGCGGAGGCCAAATGGAATAAGTAGGACGAAGAGTATAGATCTAAGGGGATAGAAAACCCCTTTGTGAAATTCGAACCCGGGCAGGTTCGAAACTTCATCAGGGCCTGTTACCATGTGGACCCAAAAACCAAACAACTCACCGCGGATCCTGCGGTGAAGGAATTCGAGGAAATTGTGGTAAGTATAATCTAATTACCACGGATCAACTCGATTGCAATCTAATGGATGATCTAAACGATTCACTGTTACTTCTTCAGGAGGAGGAAATTGTTGCTAGTCATGGATCCCAGGGTTCCTCATCCCAGGGGTCGACAGCGGCCACCCGGTGGGATAACCCTTTTAACAGGGCGATGAACCGGGCCAAGAAAATAGAGCCGGTTACGAAGAAGCCGTCGTCGGCTGGCCGTCTGGCCGGCCTCGGGGGTAAGAATTGGGTGGATCATTTTGGTCCACCGCCGAGGACGCATGTGGCGCCGTCAGGAAGGAGCGAGGAGGAAAACCGCGAGATTCAAGAACTTATGGAACAAGTGGCGCGGATCCCGCAGATCGTCCAAGACAACCTTGCAATCACCCTCACGTCCTTCCTGCCTACCTTGGTGGAGTCAATAGCGAACTGGAGTGTGGATGGTCGAGTAGGGCCGTGCCCGATTACAAGCATGGTCAGCAGCAACTCGAACAACGTGGCGCCGATGAATCAGGCGAACTACGTGTTCGTGACTCCGCCCGCTAGCACCACGGCGCCACAAGTGTTGGTGACTCCCCCTTCCATCACCGCGGCACCGGAGTACATGTTGGTGCCCCCTGCCATCATCGCGGCGGCACCGGAGCTCCAAGCACCCGTCGGTAGGGAGAATACACCGGCGGCCAGCACCGCGCCATCAAGCAGCCCTTCCGTCTCTTGCACGGCCATCGCCGTATGCGGTGCATCGACATTAGCCGATCTCGACGCCATCACGGTAAACAAATTGCTTTACCGCCTTTCACGCCATCTATTACTCTTATGGCATCTCTGATGACGCCGTACATGTTTTCCGCAGACGGATGTTCCTTGCACTCTCTTATGCTACGTGAACAACAAGCTGAGGGATGTTGCCAAGGGTAACATCATTCAACCCTTGCAGCGCACGTTCCACTCAAGGCCGATGCCAGATAGCATGCACAGGGTTAAAATTAGTCGGGTGCTAAGGGGTGCGACGACCTGGAACCTCCCATTCAACCCCCAGGAGCGGATGAAGAAGAGCCGGCTGTCCTCAGAACTTGCTTCGGCTTATTCTTGCAATGGCCAAAGAGCATGATCCGTTTGCGGACGGCGGGGGCCATCATGCCACAGACAACAACACCGCCTGTCATGCCAGCGACAAGCGGTGGCAAGGCCCCCTTACCGCCCTCGCCGTCACCTCCACGCGGTGGGTCGGATGATCATGTTGATGATATGCACATGGCGCAGGATCCGGCCGAGGACGACGAAGACTGGAATGATCACTTCTTCAACACTCAGTTTAGCAACGAAGACCTAGCTGGTGGCCCCATAGAGAAAGCCACTGTCACCAAGCGTCTGTTTGGTTCTCAGGAGACGCCTCCAGCTTGCGCCTTTACAGAGCCAGCTGATACAACCAACCGACCCTTTATTCTAAGCCCTGACACACTACATAGGGTGGCCGGTGCTCAGATTGCGGTGCCTGCCCGCTCTCCAAAAGGAAAAAAGGGAAGGAAAAGAAAATCTAGCAGCTCGAGCCAGCCGGTGGCGTCAACAACTGCGAATACGATCAGGTTTCGAGACGGGCCACCAAGACCTGAGGGTAATATGTGGAGGATTCATGTGGCGGGTGAGCCCATGCTACCTAAGAATTTGCGGAAGCTCGCCAGTTCGGAACTGCAGAGTGTGCATGATGGCGTGCTGACGATAGAGAGACGCCTTCTATTGGAGAAAGATCGCACCCGGTATTCATGGTTAAGGTGCCACCAGGCTTGGGCTTCATCGACAATGCCCCTGCGGATCTGTTCTTCCTGCAGTTCAACGACATCTTCAATATGTTCCACCTATACCCGCTGCACTATACCATGGTCCGTCTGTTTTCTCTCAGCCTGGCCATGCAGATCATTAGAGAGAACACACCGGGCATCGCTATAGTGGACCCCTACTACATGTGTGACGGCTGCTTGGGTTCCCCCTCCGAACAACGTATCGTGGCCTCATACCTAAAAACAATCCTCGTGGCGAACAAGACAAAGGAATACATTCTCATGCCTTACTTTCCCGAGTAAGTCATTATTCACTCGCCACCGTCGATTGGCTTTATTAGATTATCATCATTCCTTTTCCAACACATTCCATTTGAATATTTTGCGCAGAGATGAACACTGCACGCTCATCTCCTTATCGCCGAAGCATTCCCATGCCACGTATTTCGACTCGGGGAGTCTAGAAAAGAAGAAAAACTACGACAAGATCAAGGAAGTTCTGGATGATGCTCTCACTGGCTTTGCCTCGACGGAAGGCACCACCTTCGTGCGTACGAAGGTCAAGTTCGGCAGGCACATCTTCAACCACGTAACGGAGTTCCCCTGCGTGAAGCAGCCGGAAAACAGTAAGAAGGAAGCCTACTACGCACTCCATCACATGAGGGCGTTCCTACTTGACCAGCAGAATTCTACGCTGCCAGATCATCTCAAACAGTGGGCTGGAGCAAAGGCCAAGATCACTGATTCAGATATTAGACAATAGATGTATCGCATGCAGCAGCAGTTTGGGGGAATCATCTTTCGTGATGTCATGACTTCGGGGGGGATCTTCTACGGAGGAAATATCCCGAATAACCGTGACATAGAAGATCGCCTAGAGATGCAGGGTGACTATAGGAAGTTCATGACGAGACAAGGCGTCCTACCGTTCCCTAAGCCGAGCCAGAAGGCTTGATGTTGGCCTAGTTGTAGTTACAAACTATAGATGACCTCTGTGTGTGTGTGGACAAGTGTACATGCTACTATACTTATCTTATTAGGTTTATGAATCATTGCTTACTTCTTTTGCTTATTATTATTATTATATATAAATCAATGCTTGGTTTTTTTGCTTACTCTTTGGTCCTTTGCTCACTTTGGTCCTTCTTTTTTTCCTTACTCTTTTTTCGAGAATAATGTCGATGATTGAAATGTCGTGGCACACTATATATGTGAATGTTCTATGATGGGATTGCGAGCCTTGTGATATGCACAAGTCCAGGTCTTGTGCATCCTACTTGGCTCACGGTTCCATCATGACATATTCCTGTGTCCAACGACCTATGTATATATATGAGGCATTCTTTTCGAGTTATTTTTGTATTTTTGGGAAAAATGCCGATGATTGAAATGTCGTGGCACAATATATATGTGAATGTGCTACGACGGGATAGTTAGCCTTGTGATATGCACAAGTCCAGGAATTGTGCATCCTACTTGGCTAACCGTTCCGTTGTAGCATATTCCTCTGTCCAACGACCTAGCTAGTTATATATGAGGCATTCTTTTCGAGTTACTTTGGTCTTTTTCGAGAATAATATCGGTGATTGAAATGTCGTGGCACAATATATATGTGAATGTGCTACGACGGGACTGTAAGCCCTGTGTTATGCACAAGTCTAGATGTTGTGCATCCTACTTGGCTTACGGTTTCCATCATAGCATATTCATGTGTCCAAAGACCTATGTATATATATATGAGGCATTCTTTTCGAGTTACTTTGGTCTTTTTCGAGAATAATGTAGGGTTCGCAGCATAGAAAACAAAAAATTTCCTATGATGGGAACAACTATGTACCAAGATGTATCTACTAGATACAAACAACGGGCGGGTGTATATCCGTAGAGAACATACCCTTGAAGACCGACAAATCTTAACGAGTCCAAACTCGTGGTTGATGTAGACGATCTCTTGCCGATCTAAAGATCGAGAGGAAGTCCTAGCGCCGCAAAACAGCAGCGCATCCGTGCTCGCACACACGTTCGAGGCACCGAGCAACCTCCGCCTCCTCGCTCCAGCGACGCAGCGGAAGCACAACTCTTTCTTGCCGAATAGCCACCGGGAACATGTATCTCGCTAGTCCGAGACCATGGGGAATAAATTCTAGAGGGGGAGAGAGATCCTTCACGAGGAGGTGTGAGTGAGAGAGAGGGAGGGGGCTCCTTTTATAGGGAGAGGGGGGGCACACAAGGGGCCATGCGGCCAGCCATGGGGCTGCCCCCACCTCTTCCACATTCATGTGGGTGGACACTCCACTCACTCAAATGCCTTTCAATTCCCTCCACTCAAAAACCCACTCAAATTCTCATTAAATATCCACCAAATTTAATGCAAACTCTCATTAAATAAAACTCCTTTTATTTATTCAGAATTTTGTCAATTACTTTAATGACAAACATTCACATATAACCCCTTGCTAGTATTTCATTTCACATGCAGAAACACTTTGTGCAATTTCACCCGAAAACCCGTTTCGGTATCTAGTGAAATAAATTCGTGCGCTTGTTATTCTTTTCGGCATGAAACTTTTGCTCCAAATGGATGTCGGTGTCTCTTAAGTGTGTCACCCTACGGTTCGCGAATAATGCGGACATGATCGAGACCCCTCTCAGCTCAATAATCAGAAGCGGGATCTGGAGACCCATACCGACTCCCACACATTCAACGATGACTTTCTTGTGATCGTCGGAACCTTTTACGCTAGTATCTTAATCCTTTTGTTTCGCGATATATTACATGTCCGAGATTCGATCATTGGTATCTCCATACTTAGTTTGATCTCGTTACTGACATGTACTCTTTTCTCGTTCCCGTGATATAACATTCTAGTGATCAAATCACTTGCTTGCAAGCTAATCAATGTGATATCACCGAGAGGGCCCAGAGTATATCTATCCGTCATCGGGATGAACAAATTCCACTCTCGATCCATGAGCCTCAACATAACACTTTATTAGTTCTGAATCCATCTTTATAATCACCCTGTTATGGTGTGACGTTTGATGTTATCAAGAAACTCTTCCGGTGTTAGTGATTGACATGATCTCATGGTCTAAGGATTAGGATCACTTCGTAAGTTGTTATAGCAATATAAACTCAATGACTTTGATCGTAATGCTATACTTCGGATGAATGTTCATCACACCATTACACTAATGTTGTGATCCCGTTATTAACAACATCCAATGTCCAGGATCAGGAAACCTTGATCATCTTGTTAATCAATGAGCTAGTTTATGAGAGAGGCATAACTAGGAACTTTCTGTTTGTTTATTAAACACACATGTATTAACGTTTCCGTATTAATACAATTATAGCATGCAAAATAAACATTTATCATAAACAAGGAATATGATAATAACCACTTTATTATTGCCTCTCGGGCATATTCCCTTCAGTCTCCCACTTGCACTAGAGACAATAATCTAGTTTTAAAACTTTGCGTATTGAACACCTATGGCTTTCTGGTGTTCCATATACGCAATTGCAAGTGGTTAACATAATCTACGGATCTGACGCTTTAGGTCTGTGTGTATTTGCATGTCTTTGCGTCTTCACGCATCACTCATTCTCCAATGAGATGGCATTGTATAAATTTGGTCTTCCGGTGAGACCTTTAGTTCCTTGGGGTTAAAACACGTCGATACCTTAGTTTGATAACAAACTTATTGACACAAATTCCCTCCTTTGCTGCTACTATAGCAGTCATATACTTAGCCTTTTTGTTGTAGTATTCGTCACAATGTATTAACTATGGATTTCATCCAAATCCATCGTGGAATCTTCTTTCCATTACATTGTGCCACCCATAGTTTAAATTAAGATAAACTTAATTTGTATCTTGTGACAAAACTAATGTCAATGTAACGCTTTACAATGAACTATTTGTAATTGTTTGTCACCTCTACACAAATATATTCTTAGTTCTTCCAAAAGATCATAAGAATATCCTTACTATTGTCCAATGATCATTTTATGATTCATTCTGGTATATGCTCATAACACTTAGAGCATAGGACATATCTGGATGTGTACATATCATGGTATGATTGATCAAAACATTCTCGTGATTTCACTCATCAAGTGTCAAAGCACTTGAATTTTGTTTCACTTATCAAGTGTCGATACACTTGAATCTTGATTCAATTCCTTTCCATGCGACAAGAACCGTTTCTTGTCGTTTCTATATTGAACTCCTTCAATATCTCATATACGTACATTTGGCATAACCATATTAGCATCACGGTCTATCCACTATAGACTTTCATGCTAATTATTCGGGTTTTGCCTAAGTCTTTCATCAAAATGAAATCCTTAACCTTTGTCAATAAAAGATACATCATTTATAATCAACAAGATGTCCTTCACATAATGTATTAGAAATATGTCTCAGGGCTCCCACTTAATTTCTTGCAAATGCAAGCATCTTCATCGTCTCCAGATGAAAAACTCATTTTTCATGATGGTGAAGATTCCAACTCCGCGATGCTTACTTCAACCATTAAAGTTTGCATGCCCTTTTAGCATCCTTTGAATTTAACAAAACCCTTTGGACCATGTCATGTACACGTCCTAGGTAACCATTCTATTAGAAGAACTTTGTTTTGTTTATTCATCTATCATATACCAAATTATATGTAGTGGTTGCTACTTTAATCCGTCCAGACTAAATATCGCTATGAAATATCAAATCTTGTCATAGTCAACTCCTTGAACATTGTCGTAAAATACTTTACGACATGTCGACTATTTCATAGATGTGAAACATCCATGTCTGTTTCTTTATAGATCCAAATACGACCTATAGGTTTTTACACCTTTCCGGAGGGTCTTCCAAGTTCAAAACTTGATTTCTCATGTATGGAACTATCACGGATTTTATGGATTCAAGCCATTTGATGGAGTCAGGGCCCATCATCGCTTCTTTGCATATATTCGGTTCATCATTGTCAAACAATAATGATTTACTCTCAAATCTTTGTATTTGATTGTTTACTCGATCGACTTGGTTCAATAAGAACTTAGATCTCCGTGACCACAACCTTTGAGGCACATTATCTATGAGCATTATGGCAGCCTCCGGAACGATTTCCGGTGCTGCGCAACTCAGCACATTTAGCTAAGGTTCGTTAACCTTATCAAAGTTCTATTGTCCTCCCACTTAACTTTTGCGAAAAAATCCTTTTTCAAGAAACTTCACATTTCAAGCGACAAACCCTTTTGTCCTCGGTGTTATGGAGGAATAACCAATTGTTATTCGAAATAACCTACAAAGACATGCTCATCCGACTTCGTTTGTAAACATCTTACTTATGTTTAGCATACCAAAATTTAAGAAATGACAACTTGGGTTTTACCACAAACCATAACTCATATGGTGTCATTTCAACGGATCAAGATGGAGCTCTTTTTAGTGTAAAAGCGGAAGTCTCTAAAGCTTTAATCTTTTAAAACATAATGGAAGTTTTATAAATAACACCTTTGATCCAACCATGTCAAACAAGGTTTCATTACAAATCTCAAACATTCCATATTCCTATGGTGTTTCGGGAGATGTAAATCTAGGTGTTTTGCTAAACTTGTAACTCAAATAAATCCCTTTATGATAAAATCATAATTCATTTATTTTTCTTGTTACACTTGTAACTCAAATAAATCCCTTATGATAAAATCATAAACCATTTATTTTCTTGTCACAATGATTTTCACTTCATCTTGAAAGTCTTCAAATATTTCACACTTCTTTCTCATTAAGTGAACATTCACTCAAATTTCCAGAGAAAGCATATGAAGTTGAAACCCATCGCTTACGACTACACATAATCGAATACATACATCGATATGTATAAATTCCAATAATTTAGTCGTTCGTTCTTCTTTGGCCTTTGAACGAAGTTTTAATTATCCCGAGGAAAGTCTCACAAGCGTCACTTGATCAAATCAAAGACTCCAAAAAATCCATGAAAATGGAGTTTCTTCATGTTTTCTTTCCAATATAATTTAAACGGCGATGTCACTTCGCAAGTGATCTTCCAATCGTTTGTCTTGCGACATTTTAGCATTAGGCTTTATGGATGTGATTTCTCCAACTAGATTTGTAAATCATCCATCTTATATGGAATACGGTAAATATTTGAACAACCTTTGTTCTCATAATACCTGATTTTAATAACAATTATTAAAACAAATCTTGAAGTCAAGCTTTGATGTCAACGAGAAATACAAACAATGGTTTGTTTGTTTTCGATGAACATCATCACATATTCTCTTGCTAGTTACTTAGGCCATTGTGGTTCATGAATTGCGTTGTTCCGTATGAAATTTCATACCAACCAATTCGGTATTCAATACCCAAGAACCACATTGTTTAACAAGCAAAGAATACAACCATAACATGTATATCATATATATACCTAAATTGGATATTTCCAATCTTTTCTTTTCTGCCAAATATATTTTATAGATTCTCTTTCAGCATTTCCTTTTCCTTTTTAAAAGAATCCATCAACATCAAAAGTGGCGCCATATACATGACACATAGTCCAAAGCGTGTATATTCAAATAATAATACCTTTGGACTTGCACTTTGAAGTAGATCACCATCATCAAAATGATCAGTATTCTTTCAAAATCCATTATTTAGTAATAGTTTAGTGTAGTAAACATTTTACATACATATTCTATTCACCCTTATCATGACGACTTTCATGATCAAGCTACTTTAGCTTATAAAGGTGAATTGTGAGTATAACGTTACTTTCCAAAACCCTTTTGGATGATTAGGATGTCTAGCATCTCCAACCTTCATAAATTCTCATCCAATATGAGAACATATATTATACTCTGTCATATTGCAACCAAAACATTGTTTCAGATATCGTTATATCTGTCACACATGATGGTTTCTGAAACAATTCTTTCAGCTCCTAGATAATCTTGATATTTAAATCAAGAATCATGGAGGCAAATATGATACTTAAGATACTAACACTAGAATTGTTACTCTTGATTTAATACCAATTATTAAATCTCACGGAGTAAATAAAGTTTGCAATAGGACTTTAAACTTTAGATTGACACTCAACACAATACGATACCAGTTTGTAAAGTATATATCCAGAATTCTATAGTTCTATTATCTCAATTACAACTATGCATAAGGTGGTGAACGAATGCCAATGACTACAACAAATTATGCAAATTCACTTTGATTTAATTTATGATAAATTGAGTTCTACTAATCCAAATTAGAAATGAACTCCCACTCAAAAATGACATCCCTCGTGTCTTTTTGGTGATTACATGAACCAAATCCACTACACCAAGTCCGGTCATCACGTGAGTCGGTGTAGCTTCAAAGGCGAGCATCCATATGGTCATCGTATCAAAAACATATGACTCATGCTTAACCTTTCGGTCCGTGTTCCGAGGCCATGTCTGTACATGCTAGGCTTGCCAAGTAAGAACCTTAGTATTCGCGTGTGTAACTGTCTTACACCCGAGATATGCTCATGGATTCAAGTACACCCGATAATCACGTGATGTCTTGAAGCGACGAAACATTGTCGGTGCATACTTAAGGAAGACCACATTATTATCTTGATATCTAAATGAGGGATCATCTTATTATGCTAATAAAACGCCAAACAAGCAATATAAGATGCAATCAAAACATCACATGTTTATAAGTGAAATGATATGGTTCCCGCACTTGATATCCATCATGTGCATCGTGGTATGATCTCTATCATACCTCTATGTGTAAGGCCAAGGTCTATGGAACCTACAAGTTATGTGTGTTGTAAGAGTATCATCTTATACTTCTACTTACAACATCACCGTATCATAACACTAGCCCAGCAACAATCTAAACTAGACGCCTCTAATTTATCCATTGCAAGTTTTACGTGGCTTAGGGCTTTCGAAGATAGAACCATTCTTACCTACGAACATGAACCACAACGAGGATAACCAAATTGTTGACAACTCGTTGCAAATTAGATATTGACTATAGTAGGAGAGATAGACACCCGCTAGCCACTTATGCAAAACTAGTTGCATGTCAAGCGTGGAACAGGTCTCATGTGCGAGGACATGTAAAGTTTGTCCGGGCCGCTTCATCCCACTATGCCACCAATATCCAAAGTACAACTAAGAAGCAATAAAATGATCATCATCGCCCACATACTCATATGTGTACTACCCATGCAAAGTATCTACGCATAGATCCGGCTCTGATACCACTGTAGGGTTCGCAGCATAGAAAACAAAAAATTTCCTACGATGGGAACAACTATGTACCAAGATCTATCTACTAGATACAAACAACGGGCAGGTGTATATCCGTAGAGAACATACCCTTGAAGACCCACAAAGCTTAACGAGTCCAAACTCGTGGTTGATGTAGACGATCTCTTGCCGATCTCAAGATCGAGAGGAAGTCCTAGCGCCGCAAAACAGCAGCGCATCCGTGCTCGCACACACGTTCGAGGCACCGAGCAACCTCCGCCTCCTCGCTCCAGCGATGCATCGGAAGCACAACTCTTTCTTGCCGAATAGCCACCAGGAACATGTATCTCGCTAGTCCGATACCATGGGGAATAAATTCTAGAAGGGGAGAGAGATCCTTCATGAGGAGGTGTGAGTGAGAGAGAGGGAGGGGGGCTCCTTTTATAGGGAGAGGGGGGGCACCCAAGGGGCCATGCGGCCAGCCATGGGGCTGCCCCCACCTCTTCCACATTCATGTGGGTGGACACTCCACTCACTCAAATGCCTTTCAATTCCCTCCACTCAAAAACCCACTCAAATTCTCATTAAATATCCACCAAATTTAATGCAAACTCTCATTAAATAAAACTCCTTTTTTTATTCAGAATTTTGTCAATTACTTTAATGACAAACATTCACATATAACCCCTTGCTAGTATTTCATTTCACATGCAGAAACACTTTCTGCAATTTCACCCGAAAACCCGTTTCGGTATCTAGTGAAATAAATTCATGTGCTTGTTATTCTTTTCGGCATGAAACTTTTGCTCCAAATGGATGTCGGTGTCTCTTAAGTGTGTCACCCTACGGTTCGCGAATAATGCGGACATGATCGAGACCCCTCTCAGATCAATAATCAGAAGCGGGATCTGGAGACCCATAATTCCATACTTAGTTTGATCTCGTTACTGACATGTACTCTTTTCTCGTTCCCGTGATATAACATTCTAGTGATCATATTACTTGCTTGCAAGCTAATCAATGTGATATCACCGAGAGGGCCCAGAGTATATCTATCCATCATCAGGATGAACAAATTCCACTCTCGATCCATGAGCCTCAACATAACAATTTATTAGTTCTGAATCCATCTTTATAATCACCCTGTTACGGTGTGACGTTTGATGTTATCAAGAAACTCTTCCGGTGTTAGTGATTGACATGATCTCATGGTCTAAGGATTAGGATCACTTCGTAAGTTGTTGTAGCAATATAAACTCAATGACTTTGATCGTAATGCTATACTTCGGATGAATGTTCATCACACCATTACACTAATGTTGTGATCCCGTTATTAACAACATCCAATGTCCATGATCAGGAAACCTTGATCATCTTGTTAATCAACGAGCTAGTTTATGAGAGAGGCATAACTAGGAACTTTCTGTTTGTTTATTAAACACACATGTATTAACGTTTCCGTATTAATACAATTATAGCATGCAAAATAAACATTTATCATAAACAAGGAATACGATAATAAGCACTTTATTATTGCCTCTCGGGCATATTCCCTTCAAATAATGCCGATGATTGAAATGTCTTGGCACAATATATATGTGAATGTGCTACGACGGGATTGTGAGCCTTGTGATATGCACAAGTCCAGGTCTTGTGCATCATACTTGGCTCACAGTTTCATCGTAGCATATTCCTGTGTCCAACGACCTATGTATATATATATGAGGCATTCTTTTCGAGTTACTTTGGTCTTTTTCGAGAATAATGCCGATGATTAAAATGTCGTGGCACACTATATGTAAATGTGCTGCGATGGGATTGACCGCTTTGTGCTATGCACAGGTCCAGGTGTTGTGCATCCTACTTGGCGAACAGTTCCATCATAGCATATTCCTGTGTCGAACGACCTAGGTATATATGAGGCATGCTTTTGAGTTTGGTCTTTTTGATTTAGGAGTACTTTCTATAAGTGTATCTTCATATGCGACTTTAATTATATATGTTTTTTTTCAATCATCGGTTAATTATTATTATCAACTTATAGATGACGTTGTACGTCGTGTACAAGGGACGGGTTTCCGGAGTCTACAATGATTGGGAAGACTGCCGGAGACAGGTGCACCGTTTCAGCGGCAATAGCTATAAAGGGTATAACACTATGGCGGAGGCGGAAGCTAGATACACGCGCTATCTAGCGGGAGTTAGGACGAGGAACTGGATGAAGACCTACACCTTCGTCGCGGCGGTGATCATACTTGTCTTCTTTGGTTGTTTATCCCGTGTTTGTGTCTAGCTAGTTTAGATGTCTAGGCGAGCTTCCGATCGAGCTCTAACTTGTTCGATCGACACATGTATTCGCATGTCACCCACTACTTTGTAACTTGATCAAAACAATGTATAACTTATGTATTCATTTATGAGACTTATCTATATGTATTTGTTTCAATCTTGTTTTGCGAATTGTGTATTTATATATATAACTGTATATCTTATATCTGTGTGTATATCTGCCTATATAATCTGTATTGTATATCATCTGGCCCTGAATTTTTTTTAAAAAAAGACACCCGTGGTGCACATGACACAGCTTATGTGGCGTACTGCAACTAAAGCGCACATGCGCAGCTTAGTGACGCACTGCAACGTGCGCCACATAAGATACAAGGCGTAGCGCATCTGCCAACATATCTGTGGCGCACTAGCAGGTGGGCTACGCCTATCTCCACAGAACCGTGGCGCACCAGGCAGTGCGCCACGGCTAGGAGATAGTCGTAGCGCAAGGCCTGTGGCGCACCACTAGTGCGCCATGGATGGTCCTTTTAGGTGCGCCATAGACGACCATTTTCCTAGTAGTGGGGGTGGAGCCGGATAAACCCTGGAGCGAGCTCGACATCCGGGTTCCCAAGTTGGCTAGATAGATGTTCTAAGCGGCCACAACCTCGGTGTTGGGCGACAGAGCCACCACCCTCTTCTAGACTGACAGATGGCTTCGTTGTGGGCGTATCTGCGATTTTGCACCGAACCTGTTCAAGGCTGTCTCCACAGATGCAGCCCGCACCCGCATGGTTCGGGAGGGGATTGATGGGGGGTGGCTTCACGACGTCTCCCCCGACCTGGATGTCATGGCCATCAGGGAACTCCTCGAGGTGGCGGACCGACTCGAGGGGACCACCCTCACAGTGGGCGAGCAGGACGTCCTCAGGTGGAGCTGGGACCCGAGCAGCTGCTACACGGCCAAATCCTGCTACCAGGCCCTGTTTGTTGGTCGAACCTCCACGGCGGGAGCCTTGCAGATCTGGCGCTCGTGTGCCCCCGCCAGCTGTAAGGTGTCACTGTGGCTTGCAGTGAGGAAAAGATGTTGAACATCGGACAGACTTAGCAGACGCGGGCTTCAGCACCCAGCGGCATGTCCACTCTGTGACCAAGGAGGAAAGACCATCGATCACCTCCTGATGGGCTGCACTCTGGCCCGAGAAGTGTGGGCCACATGCCTAGGCTGGTGGGGCAAGAGCCACTGGATGCCTGAGCAGGACACGAGGCTAGTGACCTGGCTCCAGGGGAGGCGTGGAGGGAGAGGCCGTGAGCGTGACCTCTGGACAAGTATCTCCCTGGTATGCTGGTCGCTTTGGCGGCACCGAAACGACGTAGTCTTTTAGGGAGCCACTCCCTCCGCGGCTACGGTTATCCGGAAAGTTCAGGATGAGGCGGGACTTTGGAGGACTGCGGGACTTCTCCGCGACTGTTTAGGGCAGGTAGATCAGTGGAGATGCCGCGAGTAGTCGGATATGATATGTGTGTTGTTGTCTAAACAGCGTGGAGTTGCGCTCGGGGCGCATGTGCCCCAGCGTGTTGTAATGACTTGGCCTCTTGGCCCTTCTTCTATGAAAACGATACGTCTCCCAGGACGTATCCTTGAAAAACATGAAGTGGCTCTGCATCAACATGCTATCCTATAATCAAAACGCCGGCTGAACCGACTTTACAAATCCCATGCAACCATTTTCAATCGATTTGTAGCTTGACGCTTGTCCGTTGATTGTAGGTAAGACCACATACGGATCTAGTGGATAGACATGAGGATAACATGCATCACATAATATGATTTGGCATTGTTAAAGATATAATCATTTTAAATGTTCTATATGGCCCAAAGTATAACGAAAACCCCTACTCGGATGTGTAGTTTGTCATTTTTCATAACAACCCTTAGCCAATTTCCAAAAAAAAAATATTATATTACTTGGGGTGTTAAGCAGAATTCTATATGAACAATATGCCAAATAATTTTTGCAAGGGGACATGAGATGAATGAATGTTGAATTGTCTCTTCCTGATCACAAAAACAACATTTTGTGTTACCATAACAATTCCTTTTGGCTAAATTATATTTTGTGAGCAACACTGTTCGGTAAAGGAACCACATAAAAATCCTAATATTAAGTGGTACCTTCATTTTCCAAATGTATTTGTGTAAAAAAATAGTATTGCCATTCATGTAATCTAGATACATAGTTTTGACCATAAAAGAGCCGTATATAGTTAGCTTCCAAAAAAACATCTAGCTGATTAGATAAGCAAATATCCATTATCCTTTGCACTAGATGATGAATGAATGTTGCATTGTCTTTTTGTTACCTGTTAGAACCCGTCAATATTCAAAGGGACCTGGGAAAAACTTGAGCCACTGTGGCTTCTTTAGATTGTACAATGTTATATAAAGAAGGATATTAGAGAGATAATGGTCTATATACAAGCCAAGTGTCTTTCCAAAAACGAGTTTGTTCGCCGTTTCCGATACAAAAGAATGTTGCACACCTGGATGGATGACAATCGAGAGTTTGTCTCTAAGACTGGAATGGATATTAGGATGAATGCAAATTGATGTAGTTTTTAATAATGGAAGCTTTATTATCCCGACACCTGCATCGAGATGATGGATGTTGCCGAATTTATGAAACTTTATTTCGACTCACCAAATAATGGCCTAACCAAAACTGGGATGCACCAAGTGTATCATAAAAGGGTATCTAACATTTTCTTTGCGTGCTCGCTGGTCCAGTTCATGTGGTATAGAGTTAGAGAGATGACTAATTGTGAATGGGCACCCTCTTCATTTGCTAATATTTTTGCCATTATCCAAGAGTTTTTGGGGAATTCTAGGAAGCTTCTTTGGATCTTTTTTACTGTCTAGTGTTGGGTTTTGTGAACTATATGGAGTTTTCTCTCGACAACTCGCACACTGCATTTTCAAAATCATCTTATAATTTCAGCAATGGTGGCCACTCCTAAAGCTCAAGGATCATACGGCTGACGGATAAGTTGCTAGATCTGACCAGACACCTCTACAACGACACACATACACCAATCACCAGAAACACCGCTTTATCAACTAGATGCTCTCATCTGCATAGAATTTTTTATCCTTTTTAGTTTGCCTATCAAGTATGATGGCAGTGGTTTGAACTTTGAAGTTTGAACCGCGTTATCCTTTCCTGTAAGTTTATTTTTGCAATTGCAGCTTGTTCTCTCTAAATAGCATTTTTGTACTCTGGAGTCAGCATTAGGGGTAATGAAGAACAAAAGAAATATTGGGGAACAAAAATTGAGAGAATGGAGATCATAGAAGAGCGCTTGTTAATCAATAATGCATGGACTAGGAGGCGTGGCATGGGGAAATGGTGCAAATCGGAGCCCTGGTGGCTGATAACATCTTCTTAGGCTGGCCATAGTGCTAGTATCATGAGTAGTATTATGCATATTAAGTTGGAATATATTTGACGTGACAGATGGATTAATGAAGAAAAAAGTGGTTGTAGTATCATATTGTGATAATGTATCATAACACGCAAAGCTAGATTATTTAATATCAAATAGATCTTATAAACTAATTTCATTGAGATTTTTTAAATAATTAAATAGAAGACAACCATGATACTACTAATGATACCATGCAGTATGAAGGTAATATCATATACCAGTATCATATGCATGATACTAGCATATGATATTCTCCATTATGACCATCCTTATTCCTTATCATTAAAATAGCCTCTCTAGGAAACATTAAAAAATGGCAAAGTTTTTTTTGCTGCAACATTTATAGGAGAGGATCTTACTATTATGCATATAGGTGAAATATCCATGTGTGTGCCTAGACATGTAATTTGGGAACCAAGACTAGCTTCTCCTTTTTGCGTACAGTTAGGCCGAACACCTCGGTCATATCAACGTCTTTTTGTTCCGACCCTTGGGGAAGATCCCAATCAAAATGGTACATAAGTGTTGCCAGCATGATCTCTATGCTGGCAATTGCAGAGTTTATTTCAGGTCATATCCTTCGTTCTGCCTCAAAAGGAAAGAACCAAAAATCATTTCCCTTGAAATTGACACCTGCAGCACTGCCTTTCGAGCATGAATTCACCCATGTTCTCCTAGGAGCTCGGGTCCCTTGAAATGGCCCAAGAATTGACAAAAACTTTTGTGCCAGTCAAAATTGTATAACCATTAATGCAACAATCTGCCATGGCGAGATGCGGAGATAGGAGTGGCGCTACTGGATGTAGCCGGAGCGATTCTTTTATGACTGCTTTCAAGTAAGTCATGTTGTTCAGGCTGGCTTTAGTGAATGTTTCGTATCCACAAGTTATGGTAGTACTCCTCGGCTCGTCTTGTAACTTCCTCACCAGGTGTGGCCTCCATTGTAGTGACCTCGGATCGGTAAGGATCCTAAGTCCCTGTGATTAACATGCTAGTCCCTGGATCAATAGCTAGCACTCACAGTCGATGAATATCATGTAAAACACAAAGTCTTTATTACACGGAGAATCCAGAGTATGAATTTATTACAAATTTGCTTAGCATTAAGCTATCTCAAATAACACACTATAAGGAATCTAGCTATATATGACCCTCCATTTTCGTCACGAAATCGTCATAGTAGTCTGTTTATGACGATTTTGAGATCATCGAAAGCTGAGCGTCGCAAATGAACTATAACGACGATTTTGGTGAAATCGTCATAACCGTCTATGACGATATTGAATTGTCATAACCGTTATGACGATCCCATATCGTCACGGGCGGTCTAGCCTCGCCAGGTCAGATCCTACGTCTTAAATCAAAATCAGCCCGGTCCACTTTGATGGTGTATATGGGCCTAGCCCAGCAAATTCTGGTTTGTTTATGTTTTTTCTATCAATTCACGTCCGTTACATGGGCACAGCCCATCAATTATTTTCTAATTTTAGGCCTTTTTACAGACTATTTATTTCTATTTTCGGCCTTTTTGTCAAGCGGGTCCAAATTGTCAGTTCCTTCCAGAGGTGGTCCCAGTTGTCAGTACCTTGTTGTCAGTACCTTCGAGAGATGGTCCCAATCGTCAGGTTTTGGTTTTTTCACAGCTAATTAACAATCAATATTCCAATTAGAAAGCAGAAAGAAAATAGATGAAAATCTTTAAATAGGAGACAATACACAGTATGATAGTCAGCACAGTTATACACACATGGAATTCCCACTTTACATCACAACCAATTCAACCATCGAATCTTTCATACCCTGGAATCTACAAATTAAACTCTTAGCAGGTACTCTGGAACTTCTTCAGCACATAGCTCTTGTAAACAAGACGATTTTCTTTGTGTACTCGACCTCGGCCGTCTTTCAGCAGGTCAACCAATCAACAGCCTTGCATTTCAAATAGCTAAGTACCATTAGCACAGGAACAAATCACCAAAATGCGCATGTACAAAGCAATGTAAACGATGGAATTTGTACTAGGGGATAACAAGGAATCTTCCAAATTTGTTGTGTTCTATTGATGAAGTTATAACATCCAAGTGTCCTATATGAGTCATGATAGTAATCAGTTCTTATACTACTATAGGATGGAATCACCACTAAAAACTTAGCAGATGAGATCCGACCTAGTCCGAATTGTCTCAACATTCCACCTAGGCAGATTACTATAAATAACACACTACTAACCATATATTTCTTCTTCTCATAATGAATCAAAATAGTATCTAACTGCCTAAGAGATTAAGTTTCCAGATGCATCAATCAACCAACAAGAATATATAGATGCAAGGGGAAGAGAGTCGCTTACCACAGGGACCAGCTTGTTGTTGGGGTGCTTCTCCTTGTAGTCCTTCCTAAACCCCTCCCTGCAGACACAAAACACACAAACAATCTGATAATGATGCAAGTTAAAAGCAGAACAAAATCTTCATTTAGATTTTAACGATAAGGCCCGGACGTCTAGCCGTCCCATGCAGACATCGCACTCTTCTTCCCGCTGCTGGACCATTCGGTGTAGGAATCCTGAAATAATAAAGGAAGGAGAATAAGATCAGCATCAATATAACCATCTTAATAGTAGCAACAATATCACATTAAACACATCATAGTTAGGGACATACTCGCTCAAAAAATAAATCACAGTGATCACAGTAGAACAGTAAAGAAGAAGAATAATCAATACATGAATCACAGTAATAAGATAGGTGATGCAACTACCATTAGAGCTAAGAAGCTGGCCATAGTACTGACTATAAAGCAAAACAAGGAGTAGAACATGTTGCAGACAATCTGTGGAGCTAGCAACTATTAATCTGTTTTGCAACAGACCATTTTTTACATACCTATGTTTTATTGTTAGACATGTTTTCACAGACTGAAATTCATAATCATGCATTCAGGCGGCATGTAAGAGTGGTATGCAGCAGGATAATATAGTTTCTTCATTAAGATGGGAACTGTTGGTTTCAGGTACAATGGAAAAGATCATCATCATGAACAAAACAAACGAGCAGCACGAAAATTAAATCGCTTAAGGGGTTCACCTATGTCAGCCCTCGAAACTCCATCTTGGCTAGTCCGGTATTGGGCAGCTATCATGTATCCATCGTGAGCTCACGGATGTAGCTCCTCTGCAACCCACTGCCTACTAATACACACACAGTATAAACAAAATAAGCATAGTAGTAAGCTTATCAGATCTACAGTTCAAATAGGCATGGTCAGTAGCCTACCAATAGCAATTACAAACTGATAGCAAGTCCATCAGTTTCACCATTATTCTTGTTCTAAACGCAAACACTACTAGGCATAAACATAAACACGCTACCGGCAGCTTCGGCGCTATCTCGATTGACCGGTCATAGTGTGGGAATAACGGGCACACAAAGAGGCACCACTGCAAGTGACTATGAGGACCCCCGAAGACAGGAAGAAAATGGGAGGGGAAAGAGGGGGACCTCGGACCTCGTTCTGTAACTGGTGCGGTGGATGAAGGAGCCTCCTAGGGAGGGCGCCAGAGGAGAAGAGCCTCTAGGGCTCCAGGGAGACGGGAGGATGAGGTGGGTTGGCGGATAAGTACCTCGGGTGCCATCACGGAAGGCCTTGGTGACGCGCTTGTGCGTCCTGCGCAGCCCCTCCCGGCGGTCGTCCTCGTCGAGGCCCACCAGCAGTGCGCACACCGCCGCCTCCATGGCATCTTCCGCCTCTTTGCTGCCACCGCAAAGCACCACGAGATCCTCCTCGCCGTCGTTGCACCCGCACGCAGCGGCTTTGTTTCTCCGACGAGGCTAGGGTGGCTGCACGAGGAAGGGAGACTACTGATGTTGTGTCTGGATTCAGATCGAGAGAGGGGGAAGAATTATGGCGGTTGTGATTCTACGGCGTGACTAGGGTGGGGTGGGGGTGGCGATGGGGTGATGGCGGCTGTGTTTCTCCAGCGAGGTTGGGGAACCTCTCTGGATCGAGATCGAGAGAGGGGCGGGGAGGTAGGTGGTGGCGGCGATGCTAGGAGTTAGCGAGGCTGCGATGGGATATGAAGAGGGAGGGCTACCGTGACCTAGCGGAAGGGAGGGATTGTTTGCCCGAACTGCCCCTTTCTTTTTCTCTTTCGGTGGGGGCGTTTCTATTTTGGTGCCAAAATTTCAGGGGACGAATTTTGGACATTGGATGGGACGATGTGGATGGCTGAGATCTGTCGCAGGAGTGATCCGTTGGTAGTCTATTTGTGTCATCCGATTGGTTGGCTCCATTTTGCACGGCAAACGACCAATGTTACGGCCAGAATCGCGGTATAGTTTGTGATAATGTGTCCATATTATGCACGCATGTGCAACTTGGGATGACAAATAATGTTGCACGATGAAGTTTTTCTTTTCGTCGCACGGAAAATCCATTTTCTATTTTCTGAGCGCAAAAAAAGAGGACATTTTGTGAAGCAACCACCAAATGGTTAATTCAAAATGCTATCAACTCATTTTTCAAAAATACTAGACCACCTTAAATGGACAATATACCAATTGGGGTATGTCAAACCTTTTCTTCCACCCCTGGAGAAAAAGACAAATTCCCGCCGAATCGAAAGGAGGTGGGTCCGATTTGAACTACATGTACATGATCTGATGCCCATGATTTTTTGAAAAAATCATTTTTAGACTCATAATATGATGTTTCTTCAGAGATCCAATGCAATTTTAGCGAGACCCATCCCCTAGATAAGAATCTTCATACCCGCTGTTTTGACCATAGTTTGAATCAGGCATAAAAAATTCAAAAACGGTCCAATCAATGTAAATCCTTCGCGTGGTGTTTTATTATGTGACATAGTTTCAAGTAAAAATACCAAATCTGGTATTGCAAGTGTATTAAAAAACCTTCTCAGAAATGACCTATCATGTTCGAGGTTTCATGGCTTTCAGGTCAAACGACCAATGTTATGGCTAGAATCAGGGCATAGTTTGTGATAATGTGCCTGTACTGTGCACGTGTGTGCATCTTGGAATGGAGAACAATGTTGCAGGAGAAAGTTTTCCTTTCCGATGCACGGAAAATTCATTTTCCATTTTCCGAGCACAAAAAATTGGGGCGTTTTGTGAAGCAACCACCAAATGACAGTTTTAGAATGGTACCCCCACATTTTGTAAAAATATTATACCACCTTACATGTACAATGTCCTAACCGGGGTATCTCAAACCTTTCCGTTCATCCCTGGCGAAAAAGACAAATTCATGCCGAATCGGTAGGAAGTGGGTCCGGTTTGATCTACAGGTACATGATCCGATGCCCATTAATTTTGGTAAAAATCATTTTTAGACTCATAATATCATGTTTCTTCATAGATCCAATAAAATTTTAGCGAGGCTCGGCCCCTAGCTAAGAACCTTCATGCCCGTCGTTTTGACCATAGTTTGAAACGGGCATAAAAAAATAAAAAACGGTTCGATCAACGCAAATCCTTCGCGTGGTGTCTTATTATGTGACATAATTGCAAGGAAAAATACCAAGCTGGGTAAATTGGGTATGTATCAAAAAAACCTTCACAAAATGACCTATCATGTTCGAGGTTTCATGGCTTTCGGGTCAAATGACCAATGTTATGGCTAGAATCAGGGCATAGTTTGTGATAATGTGCCCGTATTGTGCACACATATGTATCATGGCATGGAGAACAATGTTGCAGGAGGAAGTTTTCCTTTTCGACACACGGAAAAACCATTTTCCATTTTCCGAGCGCAAAAAACGGGGCATTTTGTGAAGCAACCATCAAATGACAGTTTTAGAATGGTACCCCCACATTTTGTAAAAATATTATACCACCTTACATGTAAAATGTCCTAACCGGGGTATCTCAAACCTTTTCGTTCATCCCTGGCAAAAAAGACAAATTCATGCCGAATCGGTAGGAAGTGGGTCCGGTTTGAACTACAGGTACATGATTCGATGCCCATTATTTTTTGAAAAAATGATTTTTAGACTCATAATATGCTGTTTCTTCAGAGATCCAATGCAAGTTTAGCGAGGCTCGGCCCCTAGCTAAGAACCTTCATGCCCGTCGTTTTGACCATAGTTTGAAATGGGCATAAAAAAAATTAAAAACGGTCCGATCAACGCAAATCCTTCGCGTGGTGTCTTATTATGTGACATAATTGCAAGGAAAAATACCAAGCTGGGTAAATTGGGTATGTCTCAAAAAACCCTTCACAAAATGACCTATCATGTTCGAGGTTTCATGGCTTTCGGGTCAAATGACCAATGTTATGGCTAGAATCAGGACATAGTTTGTGATAATGTGCCCGTATTGTGCACACATATGTATCATGGGATGGCGAACAATGTTGCAGGAGGAGTTTTCCATTTCGTCGCATGGAAAAACCATTTTCCATTTTCCGAGCACAAAAAACGGGCCGTTTTGTGAAGCAACCACCAAATGGAAGTTTCAAAATTCTACCATCCCATTTTTCAAAAATAATAGGCCACCTTACATGGACAAATGTCCCAACCGGGGTCTCTCAAACCTTTCCTTCCACCCCTGGGGAAAAAGACAAGTTCCTGCCGAATCAGCAGGAAGTGGGTCCGATTTGAACTACAGGTACTTTATCTAATGACCATGATTTTTTGCAAAAATCATTTTTAGACTCACAATATGCTATTTCTTCATATATCCAATGCAAGTTTAGCAAGGTTCGGCCCCTAGCTAAGAACCTTCAAAACCCTAGTTTCAAAAATCATATTTTGAATTATGATATTGTCCCTAGTATGGACTAATATGGGATTAGTAGACCCACAATTTAAAGTAATCATACTATTCATAATTAACATCCTATTATGATATAATGAAATTTATAAAAATTTAGAAATAAAAAACAATTATTTTGGAGTTCTTATGAGAAAGATACACAAGAATTATGAAAACACAAAAAAAAAAACGAAAAAAAACTAACCGGACCTAATCTACTGCACCCAAGGTCAAAGGCCGTCCAATTATACCTTCCCAGCGAGGCCCATTAGGGGAAACCTGGCCTCCAGGCCCAGTTTCGATCGTGGCTTATAGTCAAATTGGCAGAGCACGTCTATGGGACAACTAAGTTGTCTTGGTCTAGTGGTTAGGTGCCTTCTATTTCCAGGGAGGTCTGCGGCCCATCATGGAAGGTAAATCAGCCCAGACGTAGTAACGAATAGATATATGGTATAGTTGTGGTAGAATGATAAAAAAGATTGGTTGGTGTAGTGGTAAGCTGCTGCTGGTTTGGTTGGGAGGTCTGGGGTTCGAATCCCTGGACTCCTTCTTTTTTGCAAATAAGCTACGGCGGGTTTGGTGGGTACTTTGTTAGAGTTTGGTCCCACTTATCAGTTTGAGTAATTATGAGTCTATTAAATTTAAGTAGCGCCACATAAGCATATAGCTACACACAGATATGTCATGTAAGCATATATTTACACACGGATATGACACGCAGTCAAAAACTGACACATAGACAAGTAGATATTAACACACGTATATGACACGTAGTAAAAAATGACACATAGACATGACACATAGGCATAATTGCTGACGTGGCCGACTAAAAGTTTCAACTTGTCTTAATTTGGACATCATGACGATTTTAAATCGTCGTAATAAGGTACAAATAATGTCGTAAGGTACATCCGTCAGGTTATGACGATTTGAGCTAATGAAAATATGACGTTCCTGTGCAAAATTGTCATGTTTTTTTAAGGTTTTGAACCTCCCGAACGGCTTACGACCATCTGGTGCAAAATTGTCATAACTCTATGACAATTTTGTCCACGGTCACTATGAGAAGGTCATAGAATAACACATTCCTTGTAGTGACAGCGGAAACATAAAAGCAGCTTGAGTCCATCAACGCCCCAGGCTTTTCGGGTGTATACTCGCGATCCCTACGCACCTTTCAATCTTCGGTTTCTGCACATAAGACGTGCAGCCAACAAGTTGGATAAATACTTTGAATGTATTGGCAAATTACACCAAGGAAAGAAAAGACTATCTCTACATGCAAGGCTAGTTTAGGCTGTAGAGTTCATTTTCTTAAAGCTAGTTTTCTTAAGCAGAGAGAAGAAGAGAAGATTTTCCCTACTTTGTAAACATTTGTTTAGATAAAATAGGGTCGAATGGCACACGAGGATATTACTCACCAAGTGTCCAAACAACCAAACACTTGGATATTACGCACCAAGTGACCCCAAAATCCCACCCATTGGCGATATTACTCACGCCATGGGGTTTCAAAACTTTGTTTAGAAAAGAGAGAGGAAGATCCTTCAGAGGCTCCATCCTTCAGATGCTCAATGTTGTTCTGTTTCCGTGAACACGGCTGATCGATCAGATTGCAATACTCTCGAGATTTTGTGCACTTTACCCATAATCCATGATCAAGTCCTTTTACAGAAAAGACCATGGCGAGGCTTTCCCTTAGTAGCCCCTCTACCTTCTGGATCCAACCGTTCCAAGAACCTCCAAATGTTGGTACCCAGGTGAGGTTTCCCACTAAGTACTAGGCCAAGACAGAGCCCATATGTATTGTGGTTGTACTGGAAGCTTCTGAATTCTGAAACATGGCAGACTTCTCTGATTCCTGGGCGGCTGTCCTCCACCAAAATCTCACTCGTTGTCCCGAAAACCATTCCGCCCAGAAGAAAACTTAGTTTTTATTTTGAAGTGGATTTGATAAGAAAATTTGCTCTAGAGAGCCTTTATACTTAGAAAAATTCATTGTCTTTCGAACCCCCCCCAATGGTACTTTGTATATATAGCATAGCAAGCAATACTTAGCAAAAACAGGGGTAACCTATTAGGAGGGTAAATCCTAAGTATAGAGCTACTTATGGCATACTACAAAATCATCGCACTTGCAAAATAATACTAAGGAAAAATTCTACTAGAACATCCTACACATGCATACTACAGAATTTTGAAGATCACATGCATAGAATCAAAACTGGGACAAAAATTATGAACAAGTGGTGTAACTTGCCTTGATCCGAGCAGCACTCTACACAATAGCACTCCTTAGCACACTCCGAACAATCTAACGAATCACAAACATAGATCTGATCACAACTTGCACAAAATATGCCACAGAGATAACATGCATGCATGCAACATGGTATTTATGCAAGATTGGTTTTCTAAATTGACCAAGGTAGTATAATTGGATTGCAATTGCATTAAGGGTGTTATTAGTATTGACTTCTCATAGGTTTTAAAATAATTTGGGTCATTATTCTAATTCATAGACTTAATGGGAGATCCAACCCTTTAATTAGCCCCAAATCAAATCTAATGCTCTTAAGCAAGGTTCTACAATTTTGTTCAGTAGGTGTTGCGGAAACAAAGTCATCACAACAAGAATCAATTAAATTGGGATTTTACTTATTTTTCCATATATTAAACACTCTAATCTAGAGATTAAATTCTACACCAAAAAACCTTCTGTAACTTGAAATTTTATTGCAGATCTGTGCTGTACATAAATTTATGAATCCAACGGTATATTATATGCTAAATTTGTCCAAGTAATTAGTTTTCTATGAATTTCGCAAGTTTGAATACAAATGTGCCAATTAAATCTAGTCCTAATTCGAGAACGTGCCAAGTGGCAAAGCCTGATTGGGCCAGCTGGGCAAGGCGGTGGAGACGCAGCGCGTTGGCGCGGCTTGCCACGCAGAAGCGCGGGATTTGCCGGTACCCCTTCGATCAAGCTTCTAATCCTCACCGTCGAGCCTAGATCTAATGGCTAAGAAACAAGATCGGCCCACCTACCTTGCTGGCGGTGGCGAATGTCGGCGGTTGGGTGCTGCAGTGGTCGGCGTCCACGTCAGTGCTCTTCGGAGAGGGTGAAGCAGTCGCGGACGGTCGCCTCCACCTCGCAGTTCCTCTCGTTTCCTCAGGTACGATCTTCTCTTCCCCGAGCGGTGGCGGTGGCTGCTTGTTCTCCGCAGCTCCGGCGAGCAATCGGTGGCGGTGTGCTGCGGTAAACAGAGGGGGAAACGGGTGAGTCGATGTTTTCGATCGAGAGGATCATGCTAGGGAAGCAATTAAGGGAAGGGGTGCTCCTGTTGTCGATTTTGTCATCTTACCGAGGCCAGCGGCGGCTCGAGTCAGCGGAATCGGAGGCGAAGCTAGGGTTTTGAGGGTTTGGGAATGGAGGAGAGGGTCGCGCGGCCGAGCTTTTATATGCTGCCTGGGGGAGTCCTGGCTGGACACGGAGATGGGGGGGAACGTGGCCGCCGAGGATTCTGTCCAGGGTCTCGTCGGGGAAGGGAAAGGGAGGGATGACAGGTGGGCCAGGTTGGTTAGTGGGAGCGGCAGTGCGGGATGGCGCGGGGCGCTGGCTAGTTAGCTGTCGCGCGGGCGCGGGGTGCAGGTGGGCTGGCGCAGACGGCCCAGCAAGGTTAAGCTGTTTCCCCTTGTTTTACTCTTTATTATTTTTCAATTTCTGTTTTAATAAAACTCCAATAACTTTTGCATAACAAGTCCAAAAGTGATGAAACCAACTCCTAAATTTTTGTAAAAAGAAGGTGGTCACTATAGGACCATAGGTTAATATTTCTACAAAGTTTTTAGAAGGGTCAAGCATGATTACACCATTATTGCTCACATAGGGAAAATCTTTATTAGGGTTTTGGTAGGTTTTGTTGTTAGGGTTTTGTTGCAACTTCATTTGTAGGATCCAATGATGCAAGGATGATGCATGCTTCTAATAACACCCTAATATGAAATCTGGGATGTTACAAACCTACCCCCCTTAAGAAGAATCTCGTCCCCGAGATTCGGGCTGGCTAGCAAATAGGTGTGGGTGTTCCGCCTTCAAATCTTCTTCACGCTCCCACGTGGCTTCTTCCTCGGAGTGGTGGTTCCATTGTACTTTGCAGAATGTTATGGTCTTGGTACGGGTAATTCTTTCGGCTGTTTCCAGTATTTTGATGGGTTTTTCCTCATAGGTAAGGTCATTTTCGAATTGAACCTCATCTAGGGAAACTGTATCTCTTAGCGGTGTTTCGGCCATCTCCGGGTGACACTTATTTAATTGTGACACATGAAACACGTCGTGAACAGTCAGTCCTTCCGGTAACTCCAACTGGTAAGCAACTTCTCCTCTATGGGCCAGAACCTTATATGGTCCTATGAATCGTGGGGCTAACTTGCCCTTGATTCCGAACCTCTTAACTCCTCGTAGTGGCGAGACTCGAAGGTACGCACGATCCCCAATTTTATAAGTCACATCTCTGCGTTTGGAATCAGCATAACTCTTTTGTCGGGATTGGGCTACCTTTAGCCTATCCTGAATCTGTCGTACCTTTTCTTCGGCATCCTTGATCAATTCAGGTCCAAAAAGACTATGTTCACCAACTCCACTCCATAGCAGCGGGGTCCTACACTTCCTGCCATACAGAACTTCAAAAGGGGCCATCTTGATACTTGTCTGGTAGCTGTTGTTGTACGAGAACTCAGCATACGACAGGTTATCATCCCAACTAGATCCATAGTCTAGCGCGCAAGCTCTCAACATATCTTCCAAAATCTGGTTCACTCTTTCCGTTTGGCCATCCGTTTGAGGGTGGAAGGTTGTGCTAAATTCTAGTCTGGTTCCAAGAGACTCATGTAACTGTCGCCAAAACTTTGAAGTGAACTGGGTGCCTCTATCTGACACAATTCCCTTGGGAACACCGTGTAGACTTACAATCCTTGACATGTATATCTTAGCAAGCTTAGCACTTGTATATGTGGTCTTTACGGGAATGTAGTGAGCCACCTTGGTAAAGTGGTCTACCACTACCTAGATAGAATCGAATCCTGAACGAGTCCGGGGCAATCCCGTGATAAAAATCCATGCCTACCTTATCCCACTTCCAGTCGGGTATAGGTAGTGGTTGAAGTAATCCGGCCGGTTTCTGGTACTCGGCCTTAACTCTATTGCATACGTCACACAGAGAAATATATTCGGCAATTTCTCTTTTTAGGTTATTCCACCAAAATCTATCCTTCACATCCATGTATATCTTTGTGTTACCTGGATGAATTGAGTAAGGTGAATCGTGAGCTTCTTGTAAAATCAACTTCCTGATGTCGGGGTCATTGGGAACGCACAAACGCTTCCCATACCAAAGGGTTCCTTGTTCGTCCTGACGAAATTCTTTTGTCTTTCCTTCACTTATCTTGACTCTTATTTCTTCCAACTCTTTATATCCCTTTTGTGCTTCCTTGATTCTCTCTTGGAAAGTAGACACTATTTCCATAGTCGCTACGTGTCCTTTCAGAACTATTTCTAGCCTTAGATCCATGAATTGCTTGCATAAATCCTCTGGAAGTTCCCCTGCGATAAGTCCATTCACATAAACCTTACAACTTAAGGCATCGGCCACCACGTTTGCCTTTCCGGGGTGGTACTGTAAATCCAAGTCATAATCCTTAATTAGTTCAAGCCATCTTCTTTTCCTCATATTCAACTCCTTTTGGGTGAAGATGTACTTCAAACTCTTATGATCAGTGAACACATCACAATGTTTGCCCATGAGGTAGTGTCTCCATACATTGAGTGCATGTACCACTGACACAAGTTCCAAATCATGTGTGGGGTAGTTGTGTTCGTGGTTCTTAAGTTGTCGGGAGGCATAGGATACCACTTTCTCTTCTTGCATCAACACACTTCCAAGTCCTTGTCGAGAAGCATCACAATAGACTTGAAAATCCTTTTGGATATCAGGCAGACACAGTACTGGTGCCATTACGAGGCGTTTCTTCAACTCCTGAAAGCTTGCTTCACACGCTTCGGTCCATAGGAATTTCTTTTCCTTCTTCAACAGTTCCGTCATGGGCTATTTTGGAAAAGTTTTCAATAAACCTCCGGTAATACCCTGCGAGGCCCAAGAAACTCCGAATATCTCTTACATTTTTAGGTGACTCCCATTCAGTCACGGAAGCTACTTTACTAGGATCTACGACAACTCCTTTTGCCGACACAACATGACCAAGGAATCCCACCTCCTTTAACCAGAATTCGCATTTGCTGAATTTGACATACAACTTGTGTTCTCTTAGTTTCTCCATAATAAGGCACAGATGTTTCTCATGTTCCTTCTCATCCTTAGAGTATATGAGTATATCATCTATGAAGACCACGATAAACTTGTCCAAATATTCCATGAACACCTTGTTCATCATGGTCATGAAGTATGCTGGGGCATTGGTTAGACCAAAAGACATCACGGTGTACTCATACAATCCGTATCTTGTGGTGAATGCTGTTTTGGGCACATCCTGTTCTCGAATCTTCAACTGAAAGTAGCCTGATCGCGGATCGATCTTTGAGAAGACACTGGCTCCCTTTAACTGGTCAAACAAATCATTGATGTTAGGCAGAGGATACTTATTCTTAATAGTCACTTCGTTCAACGAGCGGTAGTCCACAACCAGCCTCTTGGTTTTATCCTTCTTTTCCACGAACAGGACGGGTGCTCCCCAAGATGACGCGCTGGGTTGGATGAATCCCTTTTCCAATTGTTCCCTAAGCTGTTTCTTGAGTTCCTTTAACTCGTCCACATCCATCTTATACGGTCTCTTAGCTATCGGCCCCGTGTCCGGCATCAAGTCAATGAGGAACTCGATATCACGGTCGGGAGGCATCCCGGGTAGCTCCTCCAGAAAGACATCTAGGTATTCCTTTACAATAGGTACATCCTCCAAGCTAACCCCCTTAAGAGAGTTCACCATGACTTCCTTAAGTGCGAAATTTGATTTGATACGAATTCTCTTCCCTTCCGGTGTTGTGAGCATGACAGTTCTTTTGGCACAATCTATGACTCCTTCATATTGGGTCATCCAATTCATGCCCAAGATTATGTCTAATCCTTGTGACTCCAGAACTACTAGACTTGTGGGAAAGACGTGTGTCCCAATCCTTAGTTCTAATCCCCGGCAATCTCCCCCAGGAAACTTACCCTTAGAGGAAAGTTTATAGTCTCTGTAGGTATCTTTCCTCTATCCACAAATACCCTTGATATGAATGAATGTGATGCACCAGTATCAGAAAGAACAACTGCGGGAATAGAATTGAGCTTGAACTTACCAATCATGGAGTTTGGTGCATCACAAGCATCCTCCATAGAGACATGATTCACCGTGGCTTTAACAAACGGGTTTGGCTTCTTCCCGTTTCCATTGCCATGGTTGTGTCCATTTCCATTCCCATTGCCATTGCCATTCTTCTTCTCAGGGCAAGAGGTTGCATAATGCCCTTTCCTGTTGCACTTAAAGCATGTCACCTCACTGAGATCATTTATGCTGCCATTTCCATTGCGGTTTTTATGCCCATTGTGTTTGTGGCCGCCATGGTGATGACCGTTATGGTTGTGGCCATTATTGTTATAAGGTGGTGGTGAGGAAGTGCGCTGCTTCTGGTACAGAACAGAGTGCTTGTGAGGGTTAGACTTCCTCTTGCGGTTTTCTATGCTCTTTCTTTTGGATTCAACCACAATGGCTCTGTCCAGGAGTTCCTGAAAGTTGTCAAATTTCTGAGCCACAAGCTGAATAGATATCTCATCATTGAGTCCTCTTAAGAACTCCTCCTGCCTCTTGGCATCAGTGGAAACATCATCGGGTGCGTAACGGGCTAGCTTGTTGAAAAGCTCACCATACTCGGTGACAGAACGGTGCAGCTGGTGTAGGTCGTGAAATTTGCGCCTTTTCAGAGTCATGACACCAGTAGCCACATGATGAGTGCGAAAGGCTAACTCGAACTGATCCCAAGTGATAGCATCAATATCTGGGTGGGTGACTTGGTAGTTATCCCACCATTCTGCAGCAGGTCCTTCAAGCTGATGTGCGGCATAACGTACCCTGTCGGCTCCGATAGCTTGCACGGTGTCTAGCTTCTTGTTAATTGTACGTAGCCAGTCATCTGCGATGATTGGTTCAGCGTTGCTAGTGAAGGTAGGTGGGTTCAACCTCAAAAACCGAGTCAAGCGATCCTGTTGAGGTGGTGGTGGAGGTGGCGGAGGTGGCGCGTTGTTGTTGTTGTTGTTGTTGTTTTGCATGTTCTGAGTGAGCAGTTGGATCAGCTGGTTCTGAGTGGCCAAAAGTTGTGCTATTTCTGGAGGAATTTCGGTGTTCGCACGTCTTGGCGGCATCTGTGGGGTTTGAGAGACAAGTTAAGAAATAGACAGAAAGACTAAGTAGTAAACTCCTACCCTTATGAAAACACACCAAGCTCACAAGACACACAAGACACAACTTAACACAAAAATCATCCAAGTTTAACTAAACCAAAATTTTATTTTTTTACAATCGCAAATAACGTTCTACTATAGAATTAAAGGTGGTCCAACTATTACACATCTTCCACGCCTTCCTCTTCCTCGTCCTCGAACGAGTAGCCTTCCTGCTCTGAGGTTGTCTTGTACAACTCCATCTCCTTCGTGGTGGCTTCAAGCTTGTCTTGGAGGTTCTTTATCTCATCCTGCAGCTTCTTGGTATAAGTCCTTTCCTCAAAGGTTAACTCCATGGGAATTCCTTCCTCATCTCGTCTTCCGAAGAGGTCACCGCAGTGTCCTTGGAGAGCCTCATGATGACGTCCATATAGGCGACCAATGAGCTTCTGCAAGCTGATGCTAAGGGCCTTCTCCTTGGAATCGCTAACAATGTGGATTGCTATGTCTTCCTCCGGGTTCTTGCCTCGCTCTTTTCCCGGCTGGATGACTTTGACTACCCAACAACCGTCCTTGTGGAGTTTCTTCATTGTGCTCCCCTGGATTGTTGGGAGGGGAAGGTCCAAACGTGTGAGAAGGTCCATGAGGCATCCACCAAAGCGAAGGGGATCGATGTCCGCGATGGTGTCGTAGAGGAAGCTTGTCATCTTTAAGTTAGAAGAATGAAAATTAGATACTTAAGTAGAGGAAAGCAGATACTAGAAGTGCGGAAAATAACATAGTAGAAAAAAAAGTAAGGCACATAAGTTAGAGGTGGTTCCAATCCTAGGGTCACGTCCTACAGGCAACGATGTGCTCTGATACCATCTGTAGTGACCTCGGATCGGTAAGGATCCTAAGTCCCTGTGATTAACATGCTAGTCCCTGGATCAATAGCTAGCACTCACAGTCGATAAATATCATGTAAAACACAAAGTCTTTATTACACGGAGAATCCAGAGTATGAATTTATTACAAATTTGCTTAGCATTAAGCTAGCTCAAATAACAGCGGAAACATAAAAGCATCTTGAGTCCATCAACGCCCCAGGCTTGTCGGGTGTAGACTCGCGATCCCTACACACCTTTCAATCTTCAGTTTCTGCACATAAGACGTGCAGCCAACAAGTTGGGTCAATACTTTGAATGTATTGGAAAATTACACCAAGGAAAGAAAAGACTATCTCTACATGCAAGGCTAGTTTAGGCTGTAGAGTTCATTTGCTCAAAGCTAGTTTTCTTAAGCAGAGAGAAGAAGAGAAGATTTTCCCTACTTTGTAAATATTTGCTTAGATAAAATAGGATCGAATGGCACACGAGGATATTACTCACCATGTGTCCAAACAACAAAACACTTGGATATTACGCACCAAGTGACACTTGGATATTACGCACCAAGTGACCCCAAAATCACACCCATTGGCGATATTACTCACGCCATGGGGTTTGAAAACTTTGTTTAGAAAAGAGAGAGGAAGATCCTTCAGAGGCTCCATCCTTCAGATGCTCAATGTTGTTCTGTTTCCATGAACACGGCTGATCGATGAGATTGCAATACTCTCGAGAGTTTGTGCACTTTACCCACAATCCACGATCAAGTCCTTTTACAGACAAGACCATGGCGAGGCTTTCCCTTAGTAGCCCCTCTACCTTCTGGATCCAACCGTGCCAAGAACCTCCAAATGTTGGTACCCAGGTGAGGTTTCCCACTAAGTACTAGGCCAAGAAAGAGCCCATATGTATTGTGGTTGCACTGGAAGCTTCTGAATTCTGAAACATGGCAGACTTTTTTGATTCCTGGGCGGCCGTCCTCCACCAAAATCTCACTCGTTGTCCCGACAACCATTCCGCCCAGAAGAAAACTTAGTTTTTATTTTTAAGTGGATTTGAGAAGAAAAGTTTGCTCTAGAGAGCCTTTATACTTAGAAAAATTCATTGTATTTCGAACCCCCCCCCCCCAACGGTACTTTGTATATATAGCATAGCAAGCAATACTTAGCAAAAACAGGGGTAACCTATTAGGAGGGTAAATCCTAAGTATAGAGCTACTCATGGCATACTACAAAATCATCGCACTTGCAAAATAATAATAAGGAAAAATTCTACTAGAACATCCTACACATGCATACTACAGAATTTTGAAGATCACATGCATAGAATCAAAACTGGGACAAAAATTATGAACAAGTGGTGTAACTTGCCTTGATCCAAGCAGCACTCTACACAATAACACTCCTTAGCGCACTCCGAACAATCTAACGAATCACAAACATAGATCCGATCACAACTTGCACAAAATATTCCACAGAGATAACATGCATGCATGCAACATGGTATTTATGCAAGATTAGTTTTATAAATTGACCAAGGTAGTATAATTGGATTGCAATTGCGTTAAGGGTGTTATTAGTATTGACTTCTCATAGGTTTTAAAATAATTTGGGTCATTAATCTAATTCATAGGCTTAATGGGAGATCCAACCCTTTAATTAGCCCCAAATAAAATCTAATCCTCTTAAGCAAGGTTCTACAATTTAGTTTAGTAGGTGTTGCGGAAACAAAGTCATCACAACAAGAATCAATTAAATTGGAATTTTAATTATTTTTCCATAGATTAAACACTCTAATCTAGAGATTAAATTCTACACCAAACACCCTTCTATAAACATGAAATTTTATTGCAGATCTGTGCTCTACATAAATTTATGAATCCAACGGTATATTATATGCTAAATTTGGCCAAGTAATTATTTTTCTATGAATTTCTCAAGTTTGAATACAAATCTGCCAATTAAATCTAGTCCTATTTCGAGAACGTGCCAAGTGGCAGAGCCTGATTGGGCCAGCTGGGCAAGGCGGTGGCGACGCAGCGCGCTGGCGCGGCTTGCCACGCGGCAGCGCGGGATTTGCCGGTACCCCTTCGATCAAGCTTCTAATCCTCACCATCGAGCCTAGATCTAATGGCTAAGAAACAAGATCGGCCCACCTACCTTGCTGATGGCGGCGACTGGCGGCGGTTGGGTGCTGCGGTGGTCGGCGTCCGCGTTCGTGCTCTTCGGAGAGGGTGAAGCAGTCGCGGACGGTCACCTCCACCTCGCGGTTCCTCTCGTTTCCTCAGGTACGATCTTCTCTTCCCCGAGCGGTGGCGGTGGCTGCTTCTTCTCCGCAGCTCCGGCGAGCAATCGGTGGCGGTGTGCTGTGGTAAACAGAGGGGGAAACGGGTGATTCGACATTGTCGATCGAGAGGATCATGCTAGGGAATTAATTAAGGGAAGGGGGTGCTCCTGTCGTCGATTTCGTCAGCTTACCGAGGCCAGCGGCGGCTCGAGTCAGCGGAATCGGAGGCGAAGCTAGGGTTTTGAGGGTTTGGGAACGGAGGAAAGGGTCACGCGGCCGAGCTTTTATATGCTGCGTGGGGGAGTCCTGGCTGGATACGGAGACGGGGGGAGGGGGGAACGTGGCCGGCGAGGATTCTGTCCAGGGTCTCGTCGGGGAAGGGAAAGGGAGGGATGACAGGTGGGCCAGGTTGGTCGGTGGGAGCGGCAGTGCGGGCTAGGGCGAGGCGCTGGCTAGTTAGCTGTCGCGCGGGCGCGGGGTGCGGGTGGGCTGGCGCAGCCGGCCCAGCAAGGTTAAGCTGTTGCCCCTTTTTTTTTACTCTTTATTATTTTTTAATTTCTGTTTGAATAAAACTCCAATATCTTTTGCATAACAAGTCCAAAAGTGATGAAACCAACTCCTAAATTTTTGTAAAAAGAAGGTGGTCACTATAGGACCATAGGTTAATATTTCTACAAAGTTTTTAGAAGGGTCAAGCATGATTACACCATTATTGCTCACATAGGGAAAATCTTTATTAGGGTTTTGGTAGGTTTTGTTGTTAGGGTTTTGTTGCAACTTCATTTGTAGGATCCAATGATGCAAAGATAATGCATGCTTCTAATAACACCCTAATATAAAATCTGGGATGTTACATCCATACTAGCTAGTTCAACAAGGGTGTATTCAAGGGTTTGAGATGATGTTCTTGTTGCTCCAAAAATATGTCCTGTGCAGAATAATCGAAAAGGAAAAATGAAAAATCGACTTAGCCAAATCCACCTACACGCCACATGAAATTAATTTGGAGATTACAGATGGAAGCGTGTAGGAGTAGTACTTACCGAAAGCATAGCTATGATATGCTCTCTGGTGCGATTGTACTCAGAGAGCAAAACATCTACAAAATCAGCACCCTTGTGATCAGACACCGACTTCTCTTCGCTCTGATGGTCATGGATCACCTTTTCGAGTAGATCGGCCCATCTCTTCTTAATTTTCTCAGCTTTTGCACAGAGAAGCCACTTCAGAACGCCAACCTTAGCTACGACAGGATAGTACTCCTCGAGAATGAACCCTCCTAGAAGCCACGAGCTGTCATTTGTCAGGTCTCGAAACAACTTGTTCTGCCCCTTTTTCCGGAAGAACTTCCATGATATCGCGTGACATGCTATGTCATTTGTGAATGAGTTTAGTAGCTCACTCAGGTCCACATCATCTCATGTTGCGGCTGCCTCAATATTCTTGGCCATGGCAATTCTCACCTAGAATAAATAAATGCTCTTACATGTCACAACTATTCGCTGCTCCAAAAATAAATCTTTCTTCTTGAGCTCTTTTTTACAAATCGGCATTGTTAAGAAAAAATACACTCCAAGCCCATCTAGGATCAAGCCCAAAGATGTTTTTGGGTTTGTTTATCAATAAAGTGGTAGGATAGTTGATCTAAACCAATTAACCTATAATGGAAATATCTATGCCACATATTCATTCTCTTGAATTTGACAGTAAAATGTTAGTACTAGCTCCCTCCATTTCAAAATATAAGATGTTTTAGCTTTGTGAAAAAAATGTATCTAGACTTGTTTTAGTGTTTAGTGTGTAAATTTATTTAGGTTTGAAATAAACCTACATACTAAAACAAGTCTAGATATATTTTCTTCATATATCTAAAACATCTTATATTTTAAAACGGAGGGAGTAGAAACAAACAATTACCTCCTCCTTGCATGCGCTGCGGAACGACTCTACCTTTTTGACACTGAGAAGGTGCGTGGTGAAGAGCTTCCTTGTCCGCTGCCAGTACTCGCCGTACGGGGCGAAGCCAACGTCCAACATGCCGTACATGATGATATCGTTGACCACGGAGTACGGCCGCGACGCCAAGATGTGGTCGTGTGTGCGCAGCACCTCCTCGGCGGCACGCGGTGACGACACGACTAGAGTCGGCACAGCACCAAGGTCGGGGCCGTGCTTCCTAGCGAGGAGACATGTGGGAGGGAACCGACGAGGTGCAGATGACCGATGATGGGTAGCGCCGGGGGCGATGGCGGCAGACGGCAATGGGCTTATAGCTCCCGTGCGACGTCTTTACGCAGAATTAGAAGGAACACGACATCGTTGAAAAGAATAGCTCGCATGCGACGGTTGTGAGGCAGCTAATATCCCAGGGCCACACGGGCCATAAAACGGTCGTTAAGGACACATTTAACTTTGTTCCAAGATTAGGGTTAAAGCCAAACCGGTCGGTTGGGACAGCCAGTCAAGCCAGTCAAACCAACCGCTTCCGACCGAGAGTGCGCGTCACACTGACTGTAGCTTCCCCGACGGCGGCGGCAGACCTCACTCATCGTTCTTGGCGCCGGCGGCGGCACGGCAATTAATTTAGGCGACGGCGCTTTTGTTCGACGGCGAAGGTGGTGAGTGCCATTTGAAAGCTAATTCCTCTCCCATTCTTCTCAATTCGAGATCTGAGCGTGCCCATTGATGCTAGATTGTGGAGGCGAGGGTGTGCTGAACGGGGCGAGGGGGAACGAGATGGAGCATGGAGAGGGGACTTCTAATCGGTATATCCCGTATCTCTGCGCTTAATTTCTCTAAGGTTGAGCTCTTTTTTCGCTTCCGCTAGCTCATAGTGCCCGCCAAAAACAGGGGAGACGATGTTGCGCGCCAAACCTTCGAATTTCGCATCAATTTCTTTCCCTCTAGGGATGTTTTAGTTGATGGCAGCACGCAGCTCATTGAGAGAGACACATTTGTTAAATGGGAGGTGGAATTAGAACATGTTGATCCCCAAGAGCTAATAAACATGGGAGAGGAGGCAGTGAGGAAAATGGTGGAAAAAATTGGGGATAGTGTGGTTTGGGGGACAGAGCAAGAAGTTTCTTTGTTACGATTTGATGATTGTAAATGTGACTATGTTAGGGTTGAGACAGGGGAACATATAGTTGATAAAATCGATGAGCGAAACGGTTGGACAAGCAAAACTGTTCTGTTTCTAGTAGAGCTTATTGATCTGAAACCTGATTCGAGGGTTGGATATGTGGCCTCGAAGCTGGCTACTCAGATGGTCGAGGATGATTGAGCTGCACAAAGGCAAGTAATGCCTACACTTACTGAGTTGGAAGTGTTAACAGTGGAGGATGATGCTAATGCACAAGGGGATGCTGCAGATGCTAATGCACAAAGGATTGTAACTGTTGACTAGAATTCAGTTGAGATACATGACCGGACTGATTTGGTCATTGCACCAATAGATGACATTGAAATGGCAAAGCTTTTTGGCATTCCTATAGATGACAAAGACAACGAGAAGAAGAGGGATGAAGCTGCAAATGATGGTGACAACCATTTAAAAGATGAAGAGGCAGATATAGATCTAGAGTTTTTGGAAAATGCTGCAGTTCATGTAGATGATGCACATGATGATGAGCTAGTAACAGTTTATGACAAAGAGGACTCAGTTATTGAAGTTGGGAGATTGTTTCCAAGCATGGCTGAATTCAGGATGTGTTTCAAGACATATGCAGTCAAACGTGAGTTTGCTACCAAGACTATGTGGACTGATAAAAAGAAGTTCTATGCAAAATGCGTAGGTTATGATGGTGGTGCCAAGCCTTGCAAGTGGTATATATCTGCTAGACGCCAACCTGATGGAAGGACAATAAGAGTGAATCAAATTCCAAAACCTCATACTTGCATTACAAGTTCTCAAACAGTTACAAAGATGACATCACAATTATGGGTTGCATAAAAGATCAAGCCCATTTTAGCCACAACACCAAACAGCACAGCAAAGACACTGAAAATATACTTGGAAAAGCAGTACCCCATTAAGCTGAATTATACTACAATGTGAAAGGCAAAGAAAAGGGCAATGAAAGAGCTATATGGTGATTGGGCAAATACCTTTTGAATGCTTTATAACTTCAAAGCAGAAGTAGAGAAGAGGTCACCTGGCAGTGTTGTGGACATAGATACTAAGGTAACAGCTGATGGGAAAGTTTTCTTCTCTAAATTCTTCATGGCTTTAAAGCCTTGCATCGATGGCTTCAAAGCAGGGTGTCGTCCATATTTGAGTATAGACTCATCTTTCTTGACTGGAAAGTGGAATGGTCAACTAGCAGCATGCAATGCTTTAGATGGACACAATTAGATGTTCCCTGTAGTGGCATGTTTCAGTCTGAGACAGAGGCATCATGGACATGATTCATGATGTAGTTGAAAAGATGCATAGGGCCAGTCTCTCCATTGGCAGTGCACACAGATGCATGTAAAGGTTTAGAAAATGCAGTGAAGATTGTTTTCCCTCATGCTGAGCAGAGGGAGTGCTTCGTCCATATGTGGATGAATTTGATCAAAAAATTCAGAGGAGATGATTTTGGACGCATGTGGCCAGCAGCAAGATCTTACACCAGACAGACACATTCATATCACCTTGAGAAGATTAAGGCGGCATGCTCTGAGGAGGATAGGGTCAAGTTTTGTACATGGTTGGAAACCTACCATTCTCTTTTATGGTACAGGTCTGGTTTTAACACTGCCATCAAATGTGATCATATCAACAATAATTTGGCAGAAAGTTTCAACAACAAACTGAAGGAGTTAAAAGACTTGCCTGTCCATGACATGGTTGACCAGATCAGGATCATGATCATGAGGTTGTGGGAATTGAGAAGAAGGCTTGGTGATGTTCTTCAAGGAGATAACCTTCTTGATGTTGTGCAGCAGGTGGTCAACAGGAGCAGAAATCTTGCACATTTGCGTGTTGAGAAATCCTCATTGTGGGGTGCTGAAGTCAGAGATACAAAGACTGGCAGGAGGCATGTTGTTGACACTCAATTGCATGAATGCACATGCCTTGAGTGGCAACACACTGGGAAGCCTTGTGAGCATGCCATAATTTTCTTGGCCTCTAAACACAAGCTAAATATGCACCCATATTTGCATGAGTATTATTCTGTAGTAAAATTCAAGGCTGCATTTGGAACACCAATTCCAGCACTTACAGATCAGTCTCAGTGGCCGAAAGTGGACATTCAGTTCTCCTTGTGTCCTCCTTTGATGAAAAGAAAGGCTGGAAGGCCCAAGCAGAGTAGATTCAAGGCTTGGTTTGAGAAAGGTGGGAGCAGCAAGAAGGGAAACAAAGATGAAAAGAAAGATGCCAAGCCAAAAAGGGCCCAAAAAGTTAACAAAAATAGATGCAAACTCTATGAAGAACTTGGACACCGAGCTGGCTCTACCAAGTGCAGATACACTACTGAAAAGCCAAAGTATGTTCATCCAAAATCTATCCCATTTCTTGTTGATGATTTTTCTCCCCCAGCTAACTTGCTTGTTTTCAGGAGGAAGCGTGGAGAAAAATGCTCACCTCTTGCTGTTGACGAATGCTGGCCAGTGAAAAGGGCAAGAATCAATGGCCAAAGAAAGAAGAGAACTAACCAGGTCATGTTTGGTGCTGCTGAGGTGCAATCTGAACTTGTTTTGGAGGATGATGTGCAAACTGTTGAGGCTTTAGGACACACCGTTTCTGATTTGGAAGCTCTGGTGCAAAATGAGGGGCCAAATGAGCCTGTTGTTGATGCTCTGGTGCAAAATGAGCCTGTTGTTGAGGCTCTGGTGAAAAATGAGTCTGTTGTTGAGGCTCTGGTGCAAAATGACCATGTTGATGAGGCTCTGGTGCAAAGTGACCATGTTGATGAGGCTCTGGTGCCAGATTGTGTTGTTGAGGAGGTGCAGGAGGTGAAGGAGACTCTTGTACGTGCTGTGGGGAGGCCAGATGGTAATGGTAAGAAAAATAAGTGCATAAACCTGTTGTGTGGTGTGAAACTTGTGAAGGAGAAGAAAACGAGGGGTACGAAGAGCCAAAAGAAATAGACTTTGAATTTGGCACTTGTTGTTGTAAACATTTGTTATCGTAATAATTTGGCAGTTGTTGTTGTTGTAAACATTTTTTATTATAATAATTTGGCACTTGTTGTTGATAATTTGGACAAAATTCAAATATGATGGTAAATTTGAATTTCAACAAATGTACATTTCTATGTTTGTATGAGCTTCCAACGTTTTTCTCATATGTAGAGTACAACTCATCCTCACCCTGATCCCTTTTGTGAAGTACAACTCACCCTCACCCAAAATATGGTAGAAATGGGCTCCAAAGCTAGGGTAAACCACCCCATTTATAAGCAAGTTTTTTTCGACCATTTCTAAAACCAAGTTTGATATTTTTCCTCACAACTATGTCACATAACATGACACCATGCGAAGGTTTTGTATTTTTTGATTTTTTTTAAATTAGTTATGCATATTTGAATGTCAGGTCAAACTTTTTGAAGGGTTTTCATAAATATTCTTAGCTAGGGGCTGAGGCTCACAAAACTAGCATTGGATCTCTGATGAAATAGCATGTTGTGAACCTAAAAATGATTTTTACAAAAAATCATCAGCATGAAATCATGTACCTGTAGTTCATATCTTACCCACTTCCAACCGATTCGGCAGGATTTGTCTTTTTCACCAGGGATGGAATAAAAGGTTTGAGATACTCAAGTTGGGAAATTATACATGCTAGGTGGTCTAGTATTTTTGAAAAATAGTATGTTACCATTTTTAAACTTCAATTTGGTGGTTACTTCACAAATCCCCCCTCTTTCGGCACTCAGAAAATAGAAAATGGATTTTCTGTGTGTCGAAAAGGAAAACTTTGTGCTACAACATTGTTAGTCATCCCATTATACACATGCATGCCCAATATGGGCACATTATCATAAAAATATGCCTTGATTCTAGCCATATCATTGGTCAATTGACCCGAAAGCCAGAAAACCTCGGAGGAGATAGGTCATTTTATGAAGGTTTTTTTGAAATATGATCAATAGACCAAGTTTGATATTTTTTTTCTCACAACTATGTCACATAACATGATACCATGCGAAGGTTTTGTATTTTTTTATTTTTTTTTGAATTAGTTATGCACATTTGAATGTCTGGTCAAACTTGTGAAACCCCGTTGACTGCATCCTAAACCCAGCTAACCCTAAGGCCGAATGAGGAACGTAGATCTAACCCTAGCGCAACACTGTGACCGTCCGATCGCGTCTTCTAGAAGGATTCCGCGGGTGGCTCTGGGTAATCCGTGGAAGATCTTGTTCTGCAACCTGATTGGTTGGCGTCTCTTAGAAGGATTTCGCGGCTAGCTGTTGACGATCCGTGGGATGGATGATTCTGGAATCTAATTGGCTCGCATCATTTTTTTCATAAACAGATAAGGTATAGCGTGACACACTCCATTGACCGTTGGACCGAGCGTGGCATGCGAGGGCGCTGCGCGGGGCTGGCTGCACAATGCATGCATGCTATGCATCACGTCGCAGTCTAGTTATTTGACGTGCAGCCAACCGATACAGCAGCGCGGCAGCGTATTTACTCCCTCTGTCGCATTAAATAAGTGTACGTCTAACAACTTTCTTCAGTCAAACTTACTCCCCTCCGGTTCATGCGCCATAGAAAAAGGGGCAAAGTCAATATTTATAAACTTCGGCTACGTATATACTCCCTCCATCTCGGTTTATAAGACTTATACGTATTTCTAGGTTGACAAATTAACCAACTTAGCATTAGGTATATAAGATAAAAACTATATTATTAGAAACTTCAAATGTTATATTTTTTAATGATATAATTTTTATATTATATAATTCATATTATATAGCTCATGCAAACGACCTAGATATACGCATAAGTCTTATAAACTGGGATAGAGGGAGTAAGGAAAAATATGAAAGTCTAAAATATGTAATGAATATAAGGTACAACGTGGCACACTCCATTGATCGTTGGACCGAGTGTGGCATGCGAGGGCGCTGGGCGGGGCGGGCTGCACCATGCATGCATGGTATACAGCTGCCTCTCGCGTCGCAGTCTAGCTATTTTGCGTGCAATAGCGCTGCAGCATATTTACTCCCTCCGTCGCATTAAATAAGTGTATGTCTAATAACTTTCTTCAGTCAAACTTACTCATCTCCGGTTCATACGCCATAGAAAAAGTCAATATTTATAAACTTTGACTAAATATATAAGAAAAAATATCAAAGTCTAAAATATGTAATAAATATAATTAGATTCACCGTCACAGATACTTTTATATTATATAAAATTAATATTATAATTTGATATTATAAACTTAGTTTCAAACTCCCTCTATTCCCTCCAATTAATTGACATCCCTCTGATTACTCCCACCGATTTTTTTCTCACCCGTTGAGTTTCCAGGTGTGAGTTTGTTGCATGCGGTGTGTAAAATCGGGCCCGTAAAAACGAACAAGTTTGTTGCGTGTGGTGTGTAAAAACGAACGAGTTTGTTGCATGCGGTGTGTAATGAACGAGTACCTTAGTCCTAGATTCCTGCATTTATTACCGAGTAAATCAAGGACAAATTCTATTTTCTCTTTTATTTTTCACTGCTAATGAACAACTACCTTGCACGTTTTTTCTCTCTTTCCCATTAATGCATGCATGCATGCAGGGGCGGGGGCGAGGGGTCACGTCGCATCCTAGCAATTTTTTTGCATTAACCGTATTGATCACGCACGCGGCTACGCCCGCTGCCTACATGCAACGCAGCGCACGCGTCTGCGCCAACGCTGGATTCCCACGCTGCCCTTCACGCCCCCCTCAATAAATAAGCAAAACGCCTTTGCCTCCTCATCTCATCTTGCCCCTCATATTCAACCTCTAGCCCGTCCCTTTGCCGCCTCCCAGCCCCCCAAACCCCAAAAAACACTACGGCGACCTCCCCCCGCTTCCCTTCGGATTCCGAAGTAAGCGACGAGGACAACCAGCCGGACCACAAGCAGGTCTGGAAGCAGGAGGCGCCCCCGCGCCCGAGGCAGGGCAAAAAGGGGGGGCGACGCAAAGCCCCGCCCTGCCCCTAGGCCTAGGGACACATCGTCCACAACCCTCTCCCCGGCGGCAACCTCCCCGACGACGGCCCCTCCGAAGAGTATTGGAAGGTGGCGGAGAAGGAGGAGGAGGCGGAGCTCGCTGCTTACACCAAGTGGGAGGAGAAGCAAGCCGCGCGCGCCTTGAAGAAAAGGCGCAAACGAGAGGAGGAGGACCGACGGGAGGCCAATCGCTGGGCCTTTCAGGAGGAGCAGCGGCGGCGGGAGCATCGGGAGAGGGTGGCAGCTTGGAATGCTGCGGCGGCGGCTTGGAGGGCGGCGGCACCGGCACCGCCTCCACCGCCGATGGAGTAGGGCGGCGAGGTTGACCGGCAGCCGGGCTAAACCCCCGTAGTAGCTAGGGTTAGGGTTTAGCCCAGGGTTTAGGCGCCTAGTTGCCCTTCCCTTCTATATTGTACCCCTTTTCTTTTTATTGTAATGTTATCGGGCTATCTAATATAAATGTTATCTAATATATTATATATCCCGTGTTTTACTCGTGCCCACAATATTTATAATCTGTTACCACTCGACTTGTGTTTTATTGTATTGTCATTTGTCAAAACACCCAAAACAACAAGTGCATAAAACAAAAGACACAAAAACAAGTTCTCATATAATACTCGTGCAATATTTATAAAATGAGTGAAATTAGAAAAGCTTAAAAGGAAGAATAAATTAACGTTATGATGGTTGATTATTTTCAAAAAACACATGGTTCATTTTCAAACAACACATTTACATATTTACATAAGTTAAAGGGGCTCCCAAGTTATGTTAGTTAAATGGATGCCCTTGGACTTCATTTATATATTTACTTTCGCAAAAAATAAAAGATTGCGATCTGAGCATGAGTATCTCAGATCCACACGTCCCTATTTAGATTGTAACGTGAGTACCATTTTTTTTGCCCAATCTACAAGTAGTTACTATTGGGCATGGATACGACCATTTTGGTCTGGCTAAGTTCTATTTGGGCCTGGCCTTTTTCAATCACTCCTCGTCAATTGTTTTTTTTTACTTTTCAACCCTCCCCCTCCCCTGCACACGGGCGCCCCCTGCACACTGATAAAACTGAAGGAACACTGACGAAACTGACAAAACTGAAGGAACACTGATTTCGAAAACAGAGCAGCTCAAAATTAGCCCAAATTTGTGTTGCATTTTATTCAAGACAAAGACATAGACCATTACATCTATTACAAAACATCACTCGAACACTGATTGCGCTGTCTAATGACTAATGATCAGGAGATAAACTAATCCGAGAGAAATTACATAAAAAAACCGGCCATCAGATTGTCCTGCTTCTTCAACTCGATGATTTGCCTTAGATGTTTGTTCATCTTCTTCAGCTCGGCCTTCACTTCCGCATCCACTGTAGTACCAGCGGAAATGGGCTTGCCACATCCCAATTTCTCCACCACGGACGGGTTTTCGAGCTCCCGGGATGCTACCTCCACCCCAATTCGCTCGATGTACTCATCAAGCCACTCAAAACGCCCACATTTTGGCAGTTCCTGAAATCGCAGAGATGAACCCTAAATCCCAAATTCGATGAAATGCATGAAATTTCGAAAGAAAAGCGAGAAATTGGCGCTCGGAACACTCAGATCTCACCTTTCCCGGCTCGGGCTTGCTCTCACACTTCACAAATTTCCGTCCAATGTCGTCCTTCTTGTCGGTGGATGTGACAAGCCGCTTCAGGGGCGCGGTACATGGGCAATCGGGGCACCTCCTCATCGGCACTGCACCATACCGAGGCCATGAGCGGAGGGAGGCTGAAGCAGAGCTCAACATCCCTCGCCGGCGTTGCCGCACTTGCTCGCCGGAGAAGAAAACGGAAGGGGATGAGATGCGGGCTGGAACGGTGGCGGGAGTGCTCGGGTGCGGGGACGGATCAGGGCCAACGGCTCTCTTCAACCACAGCGTGGGTCCCATGATATGAGGTGGACATCAGGTGAGTTCCGCCATGCCGTGGAGAGGATGTGGGTCCTACTATGCTCAGCTGATTCGAATTCGTTGACTGTCTCGTGAGGTTAAGTGAAAGTGTCGCACGGGAGCTTTTTGCCGCTTCAGAAGTGTCGCATGCGAGCTATTCTTTTCAACAATGTCGTGTTCCTTCCAATTCCATGTAAAGATGTCGCATAGGAGCTATAAGGAAATTTAGCTGCCGCCTGCTTGCTCTCTTTCGAGCGCACCAAGAGAGTAGTGTACAAATACGACGAAAAGGGGGAAGAAGAGCAACCGAAACCATTCCCGGGGAGACATCTCTTGCACAAGTTTGTGTACTGCTAGGCCTTTCATGAAAAATGGCTAGCAAGATTTCAGATTAATTTCTCATCTCATATAGTTGCTCTTGCATAAGCTGCTGGGGTAGCGTCGTGTCTTTATATACGACATACTCTACTCCTCGTTATTATTTGTTAATATAGTTATCTTCTAAACAAAATCATGTAGATGATGATAAGATAGGCGAATATCCATTAGCCTTTGCACTAGATGTAGCCATCTGGTCTATTTGTTACCCGTTAGAGACGGTCTAAATGATATATTCAAAGGGACCTGGGACATAACTTGAGACACTGTGGATTATTTGCATTGTACAATGTTATATAAAGAAGGATATTAGAGAGATAATGGCCTATCTCCAAGTCAAGTGTCTTCCCCAAAACGAGTTTGTTCACCATTTTCATACGAAAGAACTTTGCACACCTGGATGGATGACAATTGGGCATTCTGTCTCTAATACTAGAATGGCTGTTAGGATGAATGCAAATTGATTTAGTTTTAGTAATAGAAGATTTATTATCCCAACGCCTGCATCGAGATGATGGATGATGCTGAATTTATGATAACTTATTTCAACTCACTAAATAATGGCCTAACCAAAACCGGGATGCACCAAGTGTATCATAAAAGGGTATCTCACATTTTCTTTGCTTGCTCGCTAGCACAGTTCATATGGCACGGAGTCAGAGAGATGCCTAATTGCGAGTGGGCACCCTCTTCATTTGCTAATCTTTTTGCCCTTCTCCAAGATTTTTTTGGGGAAATCTAGGAAGCTACTTTGGATCTTTTTCAATGACCAGTGTTGGGCTTTGTGAACTACTGATGGAGTTTTCTCTTGACAACCCTCTGACCGTATTTTCAAAATCATCTTATAATTGCAGCAATGGTGGCCACTCCTAAAGCTCAAGGGCCCAAGGATCATGTGTTGACTGATATGTTGCTAGCTCGGGCCAGACACCTCTGCAACGACACCCATACGCCAATCACCAGAAACATTAGGAGTAATGAAGAACAATAGAAATATTAGGAAACAAAAATTGAGAGAATGGCGATCATAGAAGATCGCTTGTTATTAATCAATAATGCATGGAGTAGGAGGCGTGATCATGGGGAAATGGTGCAAATCGGAGCCTGGTGGCTGATAACATCTTCTTAGGCTGGCCATAGTGCTAGTATCATGAGCAGTAAGTTGGAAAAATGTTGACATGACAGATGAATTAATGAAGAGAGAAGTGGTTGTAGTATTATATTGTGATAATGTATCATAACCACGCGAAACTAGATTATTTAATATCAAATAAATCTTATACACCAATTTACATTGATAACGGTACCATCCATTATGAAGGTAATATCATATACCAGTATCATATGTATGTTACTAGCATATGATACTCTCCACTATGACCGTCCTTATTCCTCAGCATTAAAAAGACAGCCTTTCTAGGAAACATTGAAAAATGGCAAAGTTTTCTTTCTGCAACATTTATGGAGAGGATCTTATTATTATGCACATATAGGTGCAATATCCATGTGTGTGCCTAGACATGTAATTTGGGAACCAAAAGCAGCTTCTCCTTTCTGCGTACTGTTAGGCCGAACACCTCGGTCATATCGATGTCTTTTTGTTCCAAGCCTTGGGGAAGCTCCCAATCAAAATGGTACACAAGGGTCGCTAGCATGATCTCTATGCTGGCAATTGCAAAGTTTATTCCAGGACATATCCTTCGTCCTGCCCCAAAAGGCAAGAACTGAAAATTGTTTCCCTTGAAATTGACACCCGCAGCACTGCCGTCGTCGAGAAACCTTTCGGCATGAATTCACCCGCGTTCTCCCAGGAGCTAGGGTCTCTTGAAATGGCCCAAGCATTGACAAAAACTTGTGTCCCAGTAGGAATTGTATAGCCATCAATGCAACAATCAGCCATGGCGAGATGGGGAGACAGAAGGGGCGCTACTGGATGTAGCCGGAGAGATTCTTTTATGACTGCTTTCAAGTAAGTCATGTTGTTCAGGCTGGCTTCTGTGAATTTTTCTTCTCCACGAGGTATGGTAGTACTCCTCACCTCGTCTTGTAACTTCCTCATAAGCTGTGGCCTCCGTACTAGCTCAACAAGGGTGAATTCAAGGGTTTGATACGATGTGCTTGTTGCTCCAAAAAATATGTCCTGTGCAGAAGAATTGAAAAGGAAAAATGGAAGATCGACTTAGCTTAATCCACCTGCATGTCTATCCGGCGAAATGAGGGTGTGCCACATGGAATTAATTTGGAGATTACGATGGAAGCATGTAGGAGTAGTACTTACTGAAAGCATAGCTATGATATGCTCTCTGGTGAGATTGTACTCTCGTCGAACAGAGAGCAAAACATCTACGAAATCAGCACCCTTGTGATCAGACACTGACTTCTCTTCGCTCTGATGGTCATCGATCACCTTTTCAAGTAGATCGGCCCATCTCTTCTTAATTTTCTCAGCTTTTGCGCAGAGAAGCCACTTCAGAACGCCAACCTTAGCTACGACAGGATAGTACTCCTCGAGAATGAACCCTCCTAGAAGCCGTGAGCTGTCATTGGTCAGGTCCCGGAACAACTTGTTCCGCCCTTCTTTCCGAAAGAACTTCCCTGATATGGCGCGGCATGCAATGTCATTTGTGAATGAGTTTAGTAGCTCACTCAGGTCGACCGCATCTCCTGTTGCGGCTGCATCTTTGATCTTGGCCATGGCAATGATCACCTAGCATAAATGATCTCACATGTCACAACTATTGGTTGTTCCATAAATAAATCTTTCTTCTTGAGCTCTTTTATAAATCGGCATTGTTAAGAAAATGATACCCGTGATCATAGAGTGAATATTGGCCGCCCAACCTATCTAGGATCAGGTTCTAAAAAAAACTATCTAAGATCAAGCCCAAAAATGTATTTTTTTCTTTATCAATAAAGTAGGATAGTTGTCTAAACAAATTAAGACCATATCTACCCCACATATTCAATGTCTTTAGTATAATCTAAACAGTACAGACTCTATATGAACTCTTCTCTCAAACTCCATCTAAAAGAAAATAAAATAACTTGGCACTGTCAAATGGTTTGTTCAGCTTGACATACATGCCCTACCACTTTGGATTGAAAATATTGTGCCATGTTTGGAAACGTCTCTAAACGTGATAAAATCTGAAACCCTTTGATGACGTTGCCACAATATACACTAATCATGGCAAAAAAAAATCGAAAAGAAATTCAAAGAATGGATACAGATAAAAAACAACAAATTTTCTATGATAGTCTTAAAAAGGTTTTATTGATAGCAAATATTAGGACAAGGGTTGTTTAGGATACAAACTTTCTTTTTTATTATCAAAATATACTCAAATCTATTTTTTTAAATTCTGATATAACATACTAAATTATCTATTGATTGTTTTGACAAGCTTTAGGGCTTGTTTTCATGCTTGGGTGCACGGTGCAGTAGATACGATGCCCTAGATCACCGCCATTGCTCATTGCTTGTTTGCACCCTCCCGTGACACCAAGCGTCTTCCCCGACCCACCAACTCCTTTCCTCACCTTTCCAACAACAACATCTCCCCCATCCCACTGCCTCCCGCATTTCCATGTCCAGCTGGGGGCTCTAGTCATGCTAGCAACGTGTTCGCGCATGGGACACACCAAGGCACCAATTGTTGGGGGATGACCTTTTAGCCCCGCTCGTTGTTGCAGGAAAATAATGCACTCCGTGCTATATTAGTCCAGGCATTATTCGGTGGTCAATATTTGCACAGTTCATCGAGGGTTGGGATGCAATTTAATCAAAATTAAAGATGGAGACGAATGTTCATATACATGGAGACGATGTTCATAAACTAGACTACTCCCTCTTGCAAATTAATCAACATTAATTTATCCCATTAGTTTTGTTAGAAATTCCTGGATTACAGATTTCTTTGTTTTCTATCACACCGACTTTCCTATCGTTAGCCTTTTATGCGAGGCTTTTTCAAAGTATAAAGATATCGATGGGAGGCGGCAATTCGGCTCATAAGTGCATATGCACCTATATATTGAGAGAAAATATATTTTTAAATATAAAAAAAATAAAAAAATATGCATATACATTTTATGTTTGTTCACAAGTTTTCGGGATGAAAGAACATTTTATGTGTTGTGTATAAAAAGGACAAAAAATATCATGTGAATAGTCGTATTCCTGTAACATATTTTGTCTTTTTTATATCCAGATATCGATGTGCTTTCTTTATTTTTCAGATGTGTCTACTTGATTTATTTACATCTGAATGTTTTTTCAGCCAAAAAAGATGTAATGTTGGTTGTATACATAGAGAAGGTCCTGGGGGCTGGTCCTGGTGTATACATCAAAACTAATACTCCCTTCGATCCATATTACTTGACTCAAATTTATCTAAATATGGATATATATTTAGAACTAAAAATTTATTAGATACGTTCATATTTTAATGAATCTAAGAAAACTAATATGGGTAGGAGGGAGTAGTACATTAGTATTTTCTTTCTAAATGGGGTCGTATTTGGCAGTAAAATGCTAGTGTAGAAACAATTGCCTCCTCCTTGCATGCGCCGCGGAATGACTCTACCTTTTTAACACTGAGGAGGTGCGTGGTGACGAGCTTCCTTGTCCGCCGCCAGTACTCGCCGTACGGGGCGAAACCAACGTCCAACATGCCGTACATGATGATATCGGCGACGACGGAATACGGCCGCGACGCGAAGATGTGGTCGTGTGTGCGCAGCACCTCCTCGGCGGCACGCGGTGACGAGACGACAAGAGTCGGCACGGCACCGAGACGGAGCAGCATGAGGTCGGGGCCGTGCTTCCTAGCTAGGTCACGGAGGGAGACGTGTGGGAGGGAGCCGACGAGGTGCAGATGACCGATGATGGGTAGCGCCGGGGGCGATGGCGGCAGACGGCGATTTAGCTGCCGCCTGCTTGCTCTCTTTGGAGCGCACCAAGTAAGAGAGTAGTGTACAAGTAGGACGAAAAGGGAGAAGAAGAGCAACCGAAACCATTCTCGGGGAGACATCTCTTGCACAAATTGGTGTACTGCTAGGCCTTTCATGACAAATGGCTAGCAAGATGTGAGATTAATAATCTCTCATCTCATATAGCTTGCTCTTGCATAAGCTGCCGGAGTAGCGTCGTGTCTTTATATACGACATACTCTACTCCTCGTTATTATTTGTTAATATATATAAGACGGCGCTTACTAGTCATAAGAATGTTTTCCTCATGCACGAGCACGACTAGCACATTGGAAGACACGGAATTCAGAAAGGAGGACTCTGCTACCGGCGGAAGTTTCCAAATCCACGTCCCGAAAGGCCAACATGCAGGAGCTATGGATGCTAACAATGGAAAAACGCGAGTACCGCGCGTGCATCTGGTGGCCGAGTAGCACTTAGGATTTCCTTATAGTTTGTAAACACAAAAGGACAAAAGGCTGATGGAATTAAATTCGAAAATCTAAAAATTCAAGATAGTTTCTAGGACAAATCATTCATTGGATTTAGTATCTGTTTTTATAGTTGGGCTAGTCGTCACAGATCTTTGAAATTAGAACACATGAGTTATCTGAGAAGTAGTACTCTTCCTCCGTCATGAATGTATTATATACTAAATAGTGTTTATATATATCCAGATTTATACAAATGTACGACATCCTTTTCAGGACGGAAGAAGTATGTAACACTAGTATAAAAGAGGGCTTCCGTCGATGCCACCCCGAGCGATCAGTCTCGGTTGCTTCACGAACCGGAACTAAGGCTCCACTAGTAGAAAACAGGACACTAGTCCCTCTTAATCCGGGACTAACGTATCAGGACTAAAGACTGGGCCTTTAGTCCCGGTTCTGTTACAAACCGGGACTAGATTGTCTTCACGTGGCCCCGCTGCGCGCGCTGGGCTGGAGGATCTTTAGTCCCAATTCGTAACACGAACCGGGACTAACGTTCTTCTGTCGCGCGTGGCAGCGTTTTGCACCAAACTGCTGCCGCGGCAGGAGGCGGGGTTTTAGGTTTTTTTTTGTGTGTTTGATTATTTTTCATTTTATGTTTTCATATACATATTATTCTACGCTACTACATGTTGTATACATTGATACATATATAATATAATTTCACTCACGATAACATAAAGACATATAAATATATACACAACCGAGACTAGAGCTCGTCTAATTGATTTACACCAAGATCATTACAACGGATACTGTCCTTTTGTGTCTATCCACGATTACACGAAGGTCTATCCACGTTGTACTCTCCTTTTGTGTTTATGATGTCTTTGAGCAAAAATCTCGACAACTCCTCTTGAATTACTAGTAGACGTTCATGTGGTAGGAGCTTATCCCGCATCGCATCCAACTATATATAAAGAAGTAGATCATTATGAATGGAACTCAACAAAAACTATGGTATAGAATAAATTACGAATATATTGTTTACGTACTTGAAGAAAGTCTATGCCCTGCTCCATACACCCACGAATGAACTCTCATACGTAATATCCACATAAATTAGTCTCCTGTGGCTGCGTCGCACACTTTTTGATCGAGAATATAATTTAATCAAATAATAATCAAGCATGATAATTGTATGAATGATAATTGTAATATCCACATAAATTAGTCCCCTAGCTCTCGTACTACTTACCAGGGCCGTACGAAAAGTGAGCTCCTCACGCCATTCACCCTGAACCTCCTTCGTGAACCTTTTCCAAACCCTGTCCGGCAAATAAGAAATGAATGAGTTATTAATTAGTTTACATCTCAGAGAATGAACGAAAGAGACATATATAGTGCGATAATGATTGAAATTAATTTTGGAGGCAATCAATTATGCTAAGGTAGTCTTCTATCGTCTTCTTTAACGAGTCCGAGATTTCCAATTTTGCACGGTCAACATTAATGTTTAGAAGAATCCAGTGGTTATTTACCCATAGTTGTAAGTAAATAGAATTTGTGTCTTATAATGTTGCTCCATTAAAAACATTAGCAAGTTATCCTCTGTTTCCTCGAGGTTATTTATTACCGTATGTCCATTAACTCTGTTTGGGTCAACGAACCCAATGTTGTAGATTGACTTTCTTCTACATTCTTGAATCTTCATTCTGCATATATAATAGCATACAGAAGGAGATATAGTGAGAATAACGACAAGAAATGAATTGAACGAGCTGAGTTAGTGACTTAATTACCTACAGACAATAGCAGCTGAGGAGGGACTTGTCGAGGGCGTCTAGGTTGAATAACTGAAATAGTTCACAAAGTTCAATGGAGATCTCGTCTGGACGGAAGTAATCCTCTTCAACTTTACATACGAGAAATTTCTCCCTTCCTTTGTGACTTTCAAGTACCAGATATGCAATAGTCGCATATGTGTTGGCAGATCATCGAATACCTCATCGCTGACCAGAGGCTCCCCGTAGACAAGTTTTCGTGCTATTGATCCCTTGGCGACATTATCTCCGCCGGCTAGAAGTGCTTCGAGGGGCATGTTACACTCCTTGGCTAATTTAATAGCTAATTCCATATCTATTCCACCTTGGGTGGGCTGGGGTAACACCTTGAGCGGGGTGATGGATTGTTTTGCCTGTTTGCTGAGCTGGGCAACTTCTTTTGATTTTCTCCCGCTTGTAGTACTGCTTGATGACTTCTCTTTTAGTGTCTTCGTAAGGCAGCGTGTATAGTCATCTTTCCTATTTAACACATGTTGGGGTGGTTTCTCAAGGAATGCCTTGAAGTGCTTCTTGACTTTTGGATCAACTAGCACCTGTGGCTCGGGTTGTTTTGGTGCAAACTGGGCCTTCACTTCGGCCCGGGAGATCACCGCGTTTTTCTCATCAGTCCAGTGATAAGATAACTTGGGAGGAGATGGCGGTACTCTTGGGAGGGGATCTTGTCGTTTTTGGCGTCGGGTCTCCCTCGACGTAGCGGTGTTATTCTTCCGCTTTCTTTCCTTTGATTCAGTGGGCGGAGGCGGAGGCGCCGGAGATGGAGATGCAGTCGCGCTGCGATCCCTCTCAGGAAGGGGTGGACTATTGTTTCTTGGTGGAGACGGTGGACCTAGAGGTGATGGTGGCCTTGGAGGTGATGGATTGCTTCTCGGAGGAGAAGATTGCCTTGGCGCCCAGCCTGGAAACACGATGTGTTGTTTTTTCCAAAGAATGATCCCAACCTCCACTTCTCCAAGTGTTTTCTCCCCTTCGCCTGCAGGGATGTCAAGCTCAAGTGATCGACATGTCGGTTCTACTTCATCCACACCGACACGAGCATAGCGAGCTGGAATCTGACTTCCATGGTAGGTCGCTTCCGGTGTACAAGGTAAAGCAAAGATGAGTGCCACCTTCATAGAAATGTTCTTCACTGTGACATGTAGCTCACAAGCTGTCCTTGCCTCAACTTCATCCACGGGGTAGCTAACCATCGTTGCACCGGCCGTATCATCTATCACCGGTATATTATTGTCCATCAGCATTAGATTATTAGCTTGTACCTCCGTGGAAGCCACGCTGCTTCTCCGCTGAGATGGGCCCACCAGACTGTCTAATGCAGGATCTTTCTGTCGGGCCAGTACTGTAAGTTCATTAATCTGCTCCTCCTTCAGCTTGAACATGGATTGAAATTCCTCGTTCCTTTTTTCAAACACCTCCAACCGCGTTGCCTCCTTCGCCTTCTGCCGATTCATTTTTCTAGATCGGCTTCTATAAGTGTCGATGTCAGCGGAAACCCTGTGTTCCATGGAACAGATGGGCCAAAGCCTCGTGTTCATCTGACTTTTTCAGGATTCCCGAGGGCATATGTCAGCTCATCGTTCTCTCTGTTGGGAATGAACTTTCCATCTTTTCTTAGTTGTATCACTTTAACAAGTTCATCTTTGGGTTTAGTAATGGCCTTCTTTGTAACAATAATCTCCCCGGTTTCAGTTTCATACGACCCCCATGCCCAAGGAGCCAATTTTTTGACCTCATGGGCCAATGATTTGTAGCTGGCGTGACCCCTTTTTGACACATTTCTTTCTCGGTTTTTTCCCACTTCGGCGCGGCCGTCTTGTAGCCACCTGTCCCCATAGTATGGTGATATTTCTTTTTGGCCGCATTTAACTTATTCTTTTCTGACTTGGCCGTAGATGCTTCTGATTCCTTGTATTTCACAAATGGGGCCCAGTTGTCCCGCTGCTTCTCCAGCGGGCCAGTGAATTGCAGAGTCAACCCCTTCTTCCAGTCCTTGAACTGTCCGCCCATCTTCTTAAGGGCCCACTTTCTGAATTGTAACCTCAATGCCTCAATGAGTTTAGAAGTGTCCAATTCAGGCAGAGAGAAGTGTTCCATGAGTGAATTCCAAAGACCGTCTTTGGCTCTGTCATCGACAAAAGTTTCTCCAACTCGATCACTTTTCTTTCCTGGCTTATTCCACTTCTGAGTGGTGATCGGGATGGCGTCCCTGACTATCGCTTCGCATTGGTATACAAATACACTTGCGGCCTCTTTCGGCTCCAAAGGTTCGCCGAACTCAGACACTAGATCAATAGTGAAACGCATACCATGGCCAACTTTTTGGTCGGGTGTTGTTTCCTTGCAGAAGATTCGCCCGATGCGGAGGTCTAAGAGAAGAAATAGTCATTAGTACATATATATATATATATGAATCAACTAATGCATCTACTAGCTCGTGATCAGGAGAGGCTTTATATACCTCGCCGGTCTTTGCTATGGTATCTCCACCGTCAGTTCCACCGTCGTCTCCACCAACGAATTCGTCATAGTCGTCTCTTCCGTCGGCTTCATCCAAGTTGAGGTATTGGGAGCGATCATCATATCCATCATCGTCTGCTCCATCGTAATGGTAACCTCCTGTACCCTCATCTATCATGTTGTACATGATGTGCTCTTCGTTGTCTCTACCGTCCATAACTTAATTAATACAGAAGAAAGATAAAACCATTTTGCTTAATGCAATAAAATAAAGGAAGATAAAGTAATCCATCTTAAACAATGCGATAAAGAAAGATAAAGTACCAATTAAACAACAATACATCTCGAATAATCCAGATAGTACAACAATAAAGTACCAATTAAACAACAATACATCTCGAATACAAGATGATGGTACCCTATTACACATCTAGCTAGCTCAGCGAAGACGTCGAGCCCCGGCTACTGAGCCACGGGAGGTGTGCACCCAAAGTGTAGGAACCATCACCGGAGAATATCTCGGGTAAGGTGCCTGAAGAAGCTGCCAGGTATTGGCGACCCGGACTCCTAAAATGTACATGTAGCACCGGACGTGCTCGTCCTCCTCCCTGACACGACGCTGTACCACCTCATCGGGGGCCGGCTCCCTCTGCATCGCACCTGGACCACTCGGCCGCCACCACAGAAGATCTGGGTCGACGACGACACCCGGATTCCGCACGAGACGACGTCCCCCGGCTGGTAGCACCTCCCAGTGCCAGCCCGGCGGAGCCTAGCCCCGTGGATGTCCGACGACACTGTCTAGTAGCGCTCCGTTGTTCACGCTGAGTGAACAAGGATGAGGAATCGGCATATTACTAAACACTAAATTAAACCTATATACTTTAAACCTGATGAAAATAAGTAGTATCAACTAAAATAAACTATATTAAACACAAACTAAATTCACTAACTAAAATAAACTATATTAAACACTAACTAAATCTCTAAGAAAAATTACACTAAAATTAACCCTAAAATAACCCTAACTAATTAACCCTAAAATAACCCTAAAATTACCCCTAACTAATTAACCCTAAAATTAACCCTAAAATAACCCTAACTAATTAACCCTAAAATAACCCTAACTAATTAATCCTAAAATACACTAATAAAATTACACTAACTAATTAACACTAACAAAATTAACACTAACAAAATTAACAACAAAATTAACACTAGTTAGTGAATTAACACTCACCGCAGGGAGGGCGGCTCTGGTGGTGGTGGACGGCGCAGGCTCGGGCGACGCGGGGAGGGGCGGCGCGGTGGCGCTCTGTCGCGTGGGGACGGCCGGCGCAGGGAGGGACGACATGGCAGTTGACGGCGCGGCGGCGGGGTGGCTCTGTGTGCTCCGGTTCGGTGCACGAACCGGGGCACACGGGTTGGGTATTTATACCCACCCCTCCTTTAGCACCGGTTGGTAGTACAAACCGGGACTAAAGGGGGAGTTTGTATTACAAACCGGGGCTAAAGGGTTTTCGGCGCGCCGCGTTTCGCGCGCAGCCCCGCACCCCTTTAGCCCCGGTTTGTACTGCAAACCGGTACTAAAGTTCCTTTTTTAAAACCTTAAAAAAACCTTTTTTAAAACCTTTTTAAAAAAACTTTTTAAAATTAATTATTATATATCAAAATTTGCAGAAATAAAATTTACATCTACTCTGTTATATATATAAGTAAATAAAATAATTGTTCCCAAGATTTAAATTGTTCGGACGTTTTGAATTTTTTGCCGTTTCGAACTTAGGTCTTGCATTGGATAGGGGATGAGAATGTTAGAACTTGCATTGGATCTCTGAAAAAACAACATATTGTAAGTCTAAAAATGATTTTTTCAAAAAATCATGGACGTTAGATCATGTACCTGTAGTTCAACTGGACCCACTTCCTACCGCTTTGACAGACATTTGTCTTTTTCACCCGGGAAGGACGGAAAGGTTTGAGATCACCCGGTTGGGGTATAGTTCATGTAAGGTGATCTACTATTTTAGAAAAATAGGATGGTAGCATTCTGTAACTACATTTTGGTGGCTGCTTCACAAAACGACCCGTCTTTTTGCGCTCGGAAAATGGAAAATGGCTTTTCCGAGCGACGAAAAGGAAAACTTCTTCCTGCAACATTGTTCTCCATCCCAATATACACATGTATTCACAATATGGGCACCGTATCACAAATTATGTCGCGATTCAACACACAAACATGCCCGTTTTCCCGCCATATCCCACTGCTTCCCGCCATGTTTTTCCGCCCTTTCCCTCTGAACGATACGTTTAGTACCGGTTGTAGCCACCAACCGGGACAAAAGATAATTCCCGCCATATCCCACCGCTTCCCACCATGTTTTCCCGCCCTTTTCCTCTGAACTGTGCTTTTAGTCTCGGTTGTAGCCACTAACCGGGACTAAAGATATTTCCCGCCATATCCCACCGTTTCCCGCCATGTTTTCCCGTACTTTCCATCTATATATAGGCCGACCACGCCATGGCTATCCATACATCCACACCTTCCTCTCTCACAACTATGGAAAGTGCCTACTGGGCCATTCTGACCCTCGAGGAGACCGAGGCGTTGTTTGCCTCCAACTACCCTTGCCCGCCGGGCTACCGGCCACCCGCCGGCTGGATGCTGAGCGCTGGAGGGGTTCCTGTCCCTCGTGTGCCTCAAGGCTCCGCCTGACAGGCGGCCATCACCGAACCACTTCTACCACGAGCTCACGCCGGAGCAGCGGATGGATCTCCAGTGGGATCCCGACAACTACGACACCTGGAATGCCTTCTTCGCTAACCGACGGGAAATGGAGCTCGCCAGGTACGAGGGTGATGGCCCGCCCCTGGTGAACCACAATGAAGCCGGCCGACGTCTGTGGTGGGCGAACCGTACTATCATTAGCGTGATGCGCTACATCGCTGGGGGAGACCATCCTCGCCTGCGGTGCCCACAAGTCCACCCGCCATAGAGCCACAAGAAGGCCCCTCCCTCGCCCGGCGGTAGCGGCATCGTCTTCCAGCATACTCCTCCCCCGCCCGCCGTGAATCCGAGGCCGGAGTTGAAGGTGCCCCCGGTATATGCCATGGCTGGGCTGAGGATCTCTTGAGTGGCAGGTGACGATGACGATGATGATGACGATGACGAGGAAGACCCTGAAGCTGCGTACTATAGGACTAGGAATGATTATGACTAAAGGGGGTGGCTTTAGTTCTCAGTGTTAGCTAGTCCCGGTTTTTCCCGGTTTTTAATATTAATAAATGTCTAAGTGTTACCTAGTCTAGTGTTTTGGTACCTGCCTACAACAATCTCAGAAATTCCTTTTTGTCCCAGTTTGTTCGGGTTTTTTATATTAATAAATGACGATGATGATGAAAAATAGGATTAATTCACAAAAGGTTTAATACATTACATCACCAACATCCACATCTAGTGTTTTGGTTCTCTTCTTGTCCGTAACCATGGAGCATCTTCCTTATTTAGCGATATGCTTGGGTCAGTTTTCACTTTGAATGGCCGAATTTCATGAAATTTGTCATAATCTTCTGACATGTCTGCCCTGTCCTCAACTCCCACCATGTTTCTTTTTCTTGAAAGAACTATGTAGCACTTTGGCTCATTGTATGATATTGTATTCTTTTGCTTATCTTTCCTTTTTCTCGGTCTAGTAGACATGTGCTTCACATAGAAAACTTGAGCCATATCATTGGCAAGGACGAATGGTTCGTCTCTGTACGCAAGATTATTGAGATCCACTATTGTCATTCTGTACAGCTGGTCTACCGTTACCCCACCTCCTGTCATCTTGACCCATTTGCATCGAAACAATGGGACCTTGAAATTAGGACCATAGTCAAGTTCCCATATGTCCTCTATGTAACCATAATATGTGTCCTTTTTCCCATTCTCGTCTGTTGCATCAAATCGAACACCACTGTTTTGGTTGGTGCTCTTTTTATCTTGGGTGTGCGTGTAAAATATATTCCCATTGATCTCGTACCCTTGGAAAGTCAATATAGTTGAAGATGGAGACCTGTCCAACAAGTATAACTGATCTCTAATAGTTGTGTCATTCATGAGATGTGTCTGCAACCAACCGCCGAAAGTCTTCATGTGTTCATCTCTAATCAACCTGTCAGACTGCCCCGGGTAGTTCGAGCGTACTATATTCTTGTGTACCTTGATATACGGAGCCACCAAGGTGGAACTTTGTCGAATTGTATAGTGTGCTTTAGTGAAAGAATGTCCGCCCATACATATATTTGCTTTCTTTCCTAGCGTTCCTTTTCCACTAAGTCTCCCTTCATGCCGTGATTCAGGTACACCGATCGGCTTAAGGTCAGGAATAAAGTCAACACAAAACTCAATGACCTCCTCTGTTCCATAGCCCTTGGAGATGCTTCCTTCTGGCCTCGCACGGTTATGGACATATTTCTTTAAGACTCCCATGAATCTCTCAAAGGGGAACATATTGTGTAGAAATACAGGACCGAGAATGGTAATCTCTTCGACTAGGTGAACTATAAGGTGCGTCATTATGTTGAAGAAGGACGGTGGGAACACCAACTCAAAGCTGACAAGACATTGGACCACATCTTTTTGTAATCCTGGTAGACTTTCTGGATCGATTACCTTCTGAGAAATTGCATTGAGGAACGAACATAGCTTCACAATGTGTACTCTAACATTTTCCGGCAGAAGCCCCCTCAAAGCAACCGGAAGCAACTGCGTCATAAGCACGTGGCAGTCATGAGACTTCAGGTTCTGGAATTTTTTCTCTGCCATATTTATTATTCCCTTTATATTGGACGAGAAGCCAGAAGGGACCTTGATACTACTCAGGCATTCAAAAGAGATTTCCTTCTCTTCCTTGGTAAGAGCGTAGCTGGCAATACCTTGAAACAGCTCTGGATGCCTACTTTCTCGGTCTTTCGTACGTTGTTGGTCCTGCCGTGCTTCTGGTGTATCTTTATTCTTTCCATACACGTCCAAGAAGCCTAGCAGTGTCACACAAACATTCTTCGTCAGGTGCATCACGTCGATTGCAGAGCGGACCTCTAAGACTTTCCAATAGGGAGCTCCCAAAATATAGATTTCTTCTTCCACATGGGTGCATGTCCGCCAGCGTCCTTCGGAACGGACTGTCCGCCAGGACCCTTTCCAAAGATTACTTTTAAATCCTTCACCATATCAAATACAGCATCACCAGTACGATGGACAGGCTTACTCTGGTGATCTGCTTCACCATTGAAATGCTTGCCTTTCCTTCTTAGGGAATGCGTGGGCGGAATAAAATGACGATTCCCTAGGTACACATTGTTCTTGCACTTATCCAAATAAATACTTTCAGTGTCATCTAAACAGTGTGTGCATGCACTGTATCCCTTGTTTGTATATCCTGAAATGTTACTAAGAGCAGGCCAATCATTGATGGTTACGAACAACAATGCTCGTAGGTTAAATTCCTCACGTTTGTGCTCATCCCACACACGTACACCTTGTCCGTGCCACAGCTGTAAAAGTTCTTCAACTAATGGCCTTAGGTATACATCAATGTTGGTGCCGGGTTGCTTCGGGCCTTGGATGAGCACTGGCATCATAATGAACTTCCGCTTCATGCACAACCAAGGAGGAAGGTTATACATACACAAAGTCATAGGCCATGTGCTATGACTGCAGCTCTGCTACCCAAAGGGATTCATGCCATCCGTACTTAGACCAAACCATAAGTTTCTCGCGTCGCCTGCAAAGTCCGGGTACTTTCTCTCAATTTTTCTCCACTGCGACCCATCAGTGGGGTGTCTCAACATCCCGTCTTTCTTACGGTCTTCTTTGTGCCATCGCAACAATTTGGCATGCTCTTCATTTCTGAACAAACGTTTTAGCCGTGGTATTATAGGAGCATACCACGTCACCTTGGCGGGAACCCTCTTCCTCGGGCGCTCCCCCTCAACATCACCAGGGTCATCTCGTCGGATCTTATACCACAATGTGGTGCATATCGGGCATGCATCCAAATTCTCGTACTGCTCACCGTGGTAGAGGATACAGTCATTAATGCATGCATGTATCTTTTGTACCTCTAATTCTAGAGGGAAGATAACCTTCTTTGCTTCGTAAGTACTGGTGGGAAGTTCGTTATCCTTTGGAAGCAGCTTCTTCATTATCTTCAACAACTTTTCAACTCCCTTGTCAGGCACACTGACCTTTGCCTTCCATTGCAGCAATTCCAGTATGCTGCCTAGCTTTTTGTGGCCATCTTCGCAATTCGGGTACAACAATTTGTTGTGATCCTCTAACATCTGCTCAAATTTCAACCTCTCCCTTTTGCTATCACATTCTCCCTTTGCATCAGCAATGGCCCAACCAAGATCATCATTTGGCTCATATGATGCACATTCTTACGCTTCTTCTTCGTCATTGTCTTCCATTGTAGTACCACCATATTTAGGGGACATAGGATAGCTGTCATCATTCTCTTCATCTTTGTTGTCTTCCATCATAACCTCTCTTTCTTCGTGCTTCGTCCAACAATTATAGCCAGACATGAAACCGGACCGAAACAAATGGCCATGAAGGACTCTTGAGGAAGAGTATTCCTTCTGATTTCGACACTTACTACATGGACAACACATAAAACGATTCCGCTTGTTTGCCTCTGCCACAACGAGAAAAGAACGCACGCCTTTAATGAACTCGTCAGAGATTCAGTCAGTACATCCATTGCCGTCTCATATGCATTTTATAAGTTCATCAAACAAAATCACGATGCTAAGAGTAGTACTAGTATAAAAGTAAAAGAACACATCGTATACATCAAACAATCAGTGATTTAAAAACTTTATACTACATCTTTAGTCCTGGTTGGACACACCAACCGGGACTAAAGGGGTTGCGGCAGGCTGGGGCCGACATGAGCCCGTTTAGTCCCTAATGGTGTCTCCAACCAGGACTAAAGGACACTCCAATCGGGACTAAAAGTGAGTGACGACACTATATGTCGTGAGTGGACACTATGCCAGTGAGTGGCGACATTGTTTCAGTGGGTGGCGACACTATGACAGGGGTGAGTGTCGACATTATGTCATGAGTGTCGACACTATGTTGTGCTGCTTAATCTATAAATAGGTTTTCTTGTGAACTATCAACTGCAAGGAAGATCGTGTGCGAGACCAGGGACACCACTACGGAGGAGCTTCTCGAAGATGTCTTAGGACCTCGTCCTCAGACATCTTTGAGGATCTCGCCGTAGAGGCACTCCCTAATATGTGAAATTAGTTAGCTCCACTAGCATACTGATTTAGCTAGAAAAGATATGAACTAAAAGATGGTGTGCGAGAGCAGGGACACCACTATGGCAGAGCTTCTCGAAGATGTCTTAGGATGCCTCGTCCTCAGACATCTTCGAGGAGCTCGCCATAGAGGCACTCCCTAATTTAATTTGGTAGCTCCTTGGCGTGTTCATGTTTTTGTTCTTTCTTGCTTAACTGGCCGATAATTAACTAATATGCTTGGGCACCACTATATATATGTGTGCCTTCATAGTTTTGGTACTTATTTTTGTTTCAATGGATTTTGTGACGACAGGTAGAAGAAAGAAGAATATTTTGTTGCTTGACGGTGACATGATATGCACTGTGAACCGTCCGGATTTCAAGACAACGTGTCAAACCAAGATAGGTAGATAGGATGAACTCATGTATCTATGTGCTTCGATGAATCAAATGAATTTCGAGAACTATATGTGCCAAATTAATCAGATATATTGAGATAGAATTCACACAAAATCTATCCATTTCTAGAGCATGAAATGAGCTAAAACAAGCAATGAGAGATGAAATGATGAAGTTGCTAACCTCTTAGGACCCTTGATAGATGTGGAGCCAAAAAATCTTCACAAATCTTGAGAAAAATGGGGAAGTACTCGAGCTTGAGGGGAGAAATTTGAGAGGGATGATTGTGTGAGCTTGAAATGGCTCGGGCTGGGAAGGGGAAGAAGATATAGTCGGGGACTTTAGTCCCGGTTTGAGAAACAAACCGGGGCTAAAGGTCCACACATCTGCTCTTTTCCAGCGCCAAACCCTTTAGCCCCGGTTTGTTAAATGAACCGGGGCTAAAGTTCCCATATGAACCGGGGCTAATGTCTTCTGGTCCCTGCGGCCGTTTCTAGCCGTTGGGACCAGGGCATTAGTCCTAGTTTGTACCAGAACCGGGACTAATGCTCTGGACCAAAGGTCCTTTTTCTACTAGTGCTCACATTAGTCCCGGTTTGTAAGGCCAGAACGATGCACAAGACAAGGCAACGATCGGTCCCGATTCATAAGGGACCTTTAGTCCCAGTTCGAGACAGGAATTAAAAGGGTTTGGCCACGCGTGGCAGCTGCCGCATATATTTAGTACCGGTTTTTGGTAGGAACCGGGACAAAAAAGGTCCATGTACCTGTACATATACCCCCCAGCTCCACATGTTGTGTGAGATGGTTTATTTTTTCCCTCTCATGCACAAGTGGTGTATGTTGTTTAGTTTTTGCCCTCTATGCACAACAGGTTCTCGATGAAATGCGTGAGAGCATGATGCCACTTGAATTCACACAAAACATACATGATATGAAGTGTCTGAGCCACACTTAAGCTTTCACCTCTTTCTTCCTCGATCAAGGTTAGCATAAAACTTAATCCTTTCATCTGTCATTGATACAATGCATGTGACGATGTACAGTAGTCATTTCTCTAGATTTTTTGTAATGGTTTTTTATAAAATTAATTATATAATGCAAATGAGCCAGCAATGGATGTATGGTGACCGACGCACTGCCAAGTTCATTACAGGCCTTCATAATTTTATCGGTGTGGATGAGGCAAACAGTCTGAATGGTTTTATGTGTTGTCCATGTGTTGACTGTAAGAATCAGAAGGATTACTCTTCCTTGAGAACCCTTCACACCCACCTGCTTCGATCCGGTTTCATACTCAGCTATAATTGTTGGACCAAGCATGGAGAAAGAGGGGTAATGATGGAAGACAATGAAGAAGAAGAGGATGATGACAACTATCATATGTTTCCTGAATAGGTGATACACAGAGAGAATACGGTGATACAACGGGTGAAGCTGAAGATGAAGATGCGCCAGATGAGCTCGTTGATGATCTTCACCGGGCAATTGTTGATGCACAGAGAGAATGCGAAGATGACAACACAAATCTCGATATCACACAGGAATTGCTACAATGAAAGGCAGAGAATGATTTATCTGACAAGGGATTTATGAAGCTACTAAAAATAACGAAGAAGAAGTTGTCAAAGGATAATGAATTTCCTGCCAGTACATACGAAGTAAAGAAGACTGTCTGCCCTCTAGGATTAGAGGTGCATAAGGTACATGCATGTATTAATGACTGTATTCTCTACCACGGTGAGGAATACAAGAATACGAATGAATGCCCGGTATGCGGTGCATTGTGGTATAAGATTAGATGAGATGAACCTGGTGATGTTGAGAGAGAGCACCTTAGGAAGAGGGTTCCTTCCAAGGTTATGTGGTATGCTCCTATAATATCACGGTTGAAACTTTTGTTCATAAACAAAGAGCATGCCAAGCTGTTGCGATCGCATAAAAAGGACCGCAAGAAAGACTCGATGTTGAGACACCCCGCTGATGCGTCGTAGTGGAGAAAAATCGAGAGAGAGTACCCGAGCTTTGCAAATTATCCAAGGAACTTAACATTTGGTCTAAGTACAGATGGCATGAATCCTTTTGGGGAGCAGAGCTTCAGTCATAGCACCTGGCATGTAACTCTATGTATCTATAACCTTCCTTCTTGGTTGTGCATGAAGCGGAAGTTCATTATGATGACAGTGCGCATCCAAGGCCTGAAGCAACCCGGCAACAACATTCATGTGTACCTAAGGACATTAGTTGAAGAACTTTTATAGCTGTGGCACGGACCCTATTGGAGATATGCCCTAGAGGCAATAATAAAAGTACTTATTATTATATCTTTGTGTTTATGATAAATGTTTACATTCATGCTATAATAGTATTAACCGGAAACATTAATACTTGTGTGATTTTTAAACTAAATTAGAGTCCCTGGTAAAGCCTCTTTATAATATTAGCTTGTTGGTTAATCGATGATCGTGGTTTCTCGATCATGAACATTGAGATGTTATTAACAACAAGATCATATAATTAGGATAATGGTGTGATGGACATACTCCTATAGATAAGCGTAGCATAAAGATCAAGTCATTTCAATAGTTCGTTTGCTATAATATTTCTGATGCATAGTAACCTAATTCCTTCAACCATGAGATCATGCTAATCACCGTCACCGGAAGGATGCTTTGATGACATCAAACACCACACCGTAACAGGGTGGCTATAAAGGTGGCATTGAGTGTTCGAAAAGTATGTGTTGAGGCACATGGATCAAGAGTGGGATTTGTCCATCCATATGACGGATAGATATACTCTGGGCCCTCTGAATGGAATGTCATCCAATTAGCTTGCAAGAGTGTGACTGGCTCACAAGGGATCACATATCATGGGAACGAGAAAAGAGTACTTATCGGTAACGAGGTTGAACTAGGTATGCAGAGATACCGACGATCAAACCTCGGATAAGTAAACTATCGCGAGACAAAGGGAAATTGGTATCGTATGTAAGTGGTTCATTCGATTGCAAAGTAATCGCAGAAATATGTGGGAGCCATATGAATTTCTAGATTCCTCTATTGGTTATTGACCGGAGAAGTGTCTCGGTCATGTTCACATAATTCACGAACCGTAGGGAGACACACTTAAGGATTCGATGTTGTTTAGTAGATATGGAATGTAAGTTGGGAAACCGAATGTTGTTCAGAGTATCGGATGGGATCCGGGATATCACGAGGAGATCTGGAATGGTCCAGAGAATAAGATTCATATAAGGAAAGTCCGATTTCGGAGTTCGGGAATGATTCGATGTTTTCATCGGAGAGGTTCTAGAAGGTTCTAGAAGGTTCACCGGACCGGAAGGGGAATGGTCCATGAATGTGTCATGGGTAAGTGGAATGATTGGATCATGTCCTAGGTCACTTTGTTTGGGCATTTGCAAGAGAGAAATAAAGCTCTAAATTGAAAGTCAAAAAGGAGGTTTGAAAAATCAAACTGGAACAATAGTTTCCTAGTGGAAGAAGGAAAGAGTCCTTCCTTATATCCAACTTGGGTTTGGGTATGTATTCAAATTCCCCTCTCCCAAGCCTCCCTCCCTCTCATAAATAGAGGGGGAGGGCGGACCCCAAAGGACACACAACCTAGCCCTCCCCACCGCGTGCGCCGCCACCTAGCCGCCGCAGCCAGCCGTCACCGTCGCCCTAGCCGCCGCCAACACCACCTCCTCCTCTCCGGCCTTCTTAACCTAGATTTCCGGAAACCCTAGATCCACCATAACTCGCACCGGCTTAGGCGAAGCCCTATGGGATCTTTCCTCTACTTCCAACACCACGCCGTCGTGCTGCCGGAATCACGAGGGGAGAACTACAACCTCCGCTGCCTGCTGGAACAAGGGAGAGGAAGGTCTTCATCGAGTACCGAACGTGTGACCGACTGTGAAAGCGCTGCCGGAACGAAGCTCCGAAAGGATCGTCTAAGCGATCTTGAGATCGGCAAGTGTACGACTACATCACCCACGAGAATCTGCTCTCGTTAACCGTTTTGGAATCTTCAAGGGTGAGTACTCCAATTGACTCATTGCTACAATCTAGTAGATAGATCTTGTCTTGTTTGTTTGCATGCGTTAGAATTGTTTTGTTTTCCATGCTACGAACCCCTACAGTGGTATCAGAGCCGTGTCTATATGTAGATTTGCTGTACGAGTAGAACACAATGGTCATTGTGGGCGTTGATGCTTTTGTTGTCAATTGTTTCTTGTGTACTTTGCATCTTACGGGATGATGGGATGAAGCGGCCCAGGTTAACCTTACATGGCATCGTTCATGAGACTTGCTCCACGCTTGACATGCAACTTGTATTGCATAAGTGGCTTTGCGGGTGCCTGTTTCTCCCAACATAGTCACTACTAGGAAAACGGCTATAGGTAATCCACACATCCGTGGCGCACGTGCTAGTGGTGCCCCACGAGTAAAATAGGCGTGGCGCACTGCCTATAGGTTCCCTACGGCTAACTGGCGTAAGCGTGGCGCACATGGGGGAGGTGCGCCACGGCTATGTGTGGGCCAGGGCATAGGTGGCCGCAACACACATACAAGTAGCGCACTATGTCAAGGTATATGTGAAACTTAGCCGTAGAGCACCTTGACCTAGTGCGCTACGGGTATATGTGCTGCAGCAGCTGGGTCAACTTAGTCGTAGGGCACTCTGCCCTAGTGCCCTACGGCTAAGTGGCCTACACCAACTCCACCCCCCCTGTGGATCGCCTTTTTAGCTTTGCAAAAAATAAAACAAAATGAAAAACACTTCAAAAAATAAAATCCTTTCATATTTAGGTAGATAATGAGGTCTAGTTTGTAGGAAAATTAACAAACATGAATTTCGACTTTTTCTGAAAAAAAAAGTCATGCCACGGTAAAACGACCGTAACTTTTGCATACGATGTCGAAAAAAATGTATAATATACCAAAATGAGCAGAACGAGATTCTAGATCCGCCTGCAACCCCTTTAGGTCGTTTAGCGATTTTTTACAATCTCAAAATTCGAAAAGAGTAAAAATTTATGGCAAAAATAAGATTTTTTGCTGCAAAAAAAATTGAGGCAACTTACCCGTAGCGCACCACCACCTAGTGCGCCACGAGTAAGTTGGGCGGGATTCAAAATTCGAATCACCACCCCGCCCACCTACCTCCTTCTCTCCCTCTCTTCCTTCATCTTCTCTTCCTTCCTCCCTCTGTTCTCTTCCTCTTCTCTTCCTCCCTCTCTTCTTCTCTTCCTCCCTCTCTTCTTCTCTTCCTTCCTCTCTTCTTATCTTCCTCTTCTCTTCGTCTTATCTTCCTTCCTCCCTCTCTTCTTCTCTTCCTCTTCTCTTCCTCTTCTCTTCCTCCATCTTCTCTTCCTCCCTCTTCTCCTTCTCCTCACTTCGGCCTCCTCCGACCAAGGACGACCACGGGAACCAGCTCCTTCAGCCATCTCAGTCGCCTCCTTTGACCACACGTCCTCCAGCCGTCGCTGCCACCACCTCCTCCGACCATACCTCCGTCCACCTCCGACTGTATCTCCCGACGCACCTCCTCCTGCTGCCTCGACGCCGACAAAGACTAGCACGACCACGGCCTCCCGCACATCCCTGTGGTGGTAGGTCGTGGCCACGGCCACTGCTCCGGCGAGGCGACGCGATGTCGGTGATTTCTGGACCCGATTGCTTTTGCAATTCAAAATGAGGGTGTTGTTTGCATTTTTTGTTTTTTCAAAAACACATCCGTGGCGCAGTTGTACCCCTACCCGTGGCGCACCTGGTAGTGCGCTACGCCTATCCTCATATAACCGTGGCGCACCTGGTAGTGCGCTACGGGCACTTTTTAGCCGCAGCGTACGCCTAGTGGCGCACCACTAGTGCGCCACGGATGGGCTTTTCAGGTGCGCCACGAACAACCTTTTTCCTAGTAGTGAGTGAAGATTCAATTTACAACTGGTAATTGACAATACTAGTATCAACGTTGTGGTTCTTGTTCGTAAGTTAGAACTACACTTATTGAAAGCCCCAAACCACGTAAAACATGCAAAGAAAATTAGAGGCGTCTAACTTTGTTTTGCAGGGGTGTGCTGTGATGTGATTTTGCCATGATTGTGATTATATATGATGTATGCAATGTTCCTTATTGTAAGTTGGCAACCGGCAGGAGCCATATGGTTGTCTTTTAATTTTGTTAAGACCTGCGTGTCTATTATTCAAATTAGTTGTAATAGTTGATGATGGTGGACGACAACCATGAAGCGGCACCATTGACCTTGACGCCATGCCGGTGATGATGGAGATCATGTTCGTGCTTGAAGATGGAGATCAGAGGCACAAGAAGAAAGGCCATATCATATCACATATTATGAATTTCATGTGATGTTAATCCTTTTATGCATCTTGCATTGCTTAGTTCATGACGGTAGCATTATAAGATGATCCCTCTAGCACAAAATTTCAAGTTATAAAGTGTTCATCCTTAGTATGGACCGTTTCTAAAGTTCGTTGTTTCAAAGCACCACGTGATGATCGGGTGTGTTAGATTCTGCGAGTGTATACAATGGGAGCAAGCCAGATTTGCTCATTTGAAAGCTAAGGTTTGATCTTGACGAGCCTATCATGTATAGACATGGTCTTGGAACACGAATCACCGAAAGGTAAAGCATGAGTCATATAGTAGATATGATGAACATGTTGATTGTTCGCCATTGAAGCTACATCAACTCTCGTGATGATCGGTTTTGATGTGGTGGATTTGGTTCGTGTGATCACTAAAACAATGTGAGGGTTTTTGTTTTGAGTGGGAGTTCACCTAGATTAATTTAACTATTAATTAGAACTCAATTTGTCACAAACTTAGTCTAAACTATTGCAAATATGTTGTAGATCAATAGCAGCCCCTACCATCAATTTTAATGCGTTCCTAGAGAAAGAAAAGGTGCAAAAACAATGGAAGCAACTTCGCGGTTGGTTCCGCAACTTGAGGATTGTCCTCAATGCTGGTAATTTGACCCATGTGCTGGATGCACCGCTGGGTGACCCACCTGCAGCTGATGCTACCGATGAGGTAAAGAATGTTTTCCTTGCTTGGAAGAATCAGTACTCCACAGTTCAGTGTGCTATCTTGTATGGTTTGGAATCGGAGCTTCAGAAAAGTTTTGAGAACCATGACCCACATGATATTGTCCGTGAACTCAAAATGATATTTTAGGCTCACACGGTAGTTGAGAGTTATGAGGCTTCTAAAAAATTCTTTAACTGCAAGATGGAAGAGGGCAGCTCCATCAGTGAGCACGTGCTTAAGATGTCTAGGCACGCAAGCAAGCTTCAAAGCTTGGGTATAGTGATTCCTAATGCTTTGGGGATTCACCGTGTCCTTCAATCACTACCACCAAGTTATAAGAACTTTGTGATGAACTACAATATGCAAAACATGGACAAGTCGTTGCCCGAACTCTTCTCCATGTTGAAGTCTGCAGAAGTGGAGATCAAGAAAGAGCACCAAGTGTTGTTGGTCAATAAGACCACCAAATTCAAGAAGCAAGGCAAGTCTAAGAAAAAGGGAAACTTCAAGAAGGGCGGTAAGAAAGTTACTGCGCCAACGAAGAAGACCAAGGATGGGCCTAAGCCTAATACTGAGTGCTTTTACTACAAGGGAGAGGGTCACTGGAAGCAGAATTGCCCTAAGTACTTGGCGGATTTGAAGAACATCAACATCAAGAAGAAAGGTATATCCGATATACATGTTATTGATGTGTATCTCACTAGTGCTCGTAGTAGTGCATGGTTATTTGATACTGGTTCGGTTGCTCATATTTGTAACTCGAAACATGTACTGTAGAATAGACGGAAACTAGCGAAGAACGAGGTGACGATGCGCATTGGAAATGGATCAAAGGTTGATGTGATCGCGGTCAGCACACTACCTCTTCATCTACCATCGGGATTAGTTTTATACTTAAATAATTGTTATTTGGTGCCTGTGTTGAGCATGAACATTATATCCGAATCATGTTTTTGCGAGATGGTTACTTGTTTAAGTCCGAGAATAATGGTTGTTCGATTTATATGAGTAATATGTTCTATGCACATGCACCTTTGATAGATGGTCTATTCTTATTGAATCTCGATTGCAGAAATACACACATTAATAACATTGAAGTTAAACGTTTGAAATTGAGCGATAACTCGACCTATATGTGGCACTATCGTCTTGGTCACATTGGAGTGAAGCGTATGAAGAAACTCCATTCCGATGGACTTCTTGAATCACTTGATTTTGAAACACTTGAAAGATGCGAAGCATGTCTGATGGGAAAAATGACTAAGACTCCATTTTCTGGTATGATGGAGCGAGCACTACTAGGAAAACGATTACAGGTAGATTTTAATCCTGTGGCGCATATAGGGAAAATGCTCCACTAAAATTAATTCTGTGGCGCATATAAGAAATGCTCCACATAATTCATGCAGTTCTGTGGCGCATATGGCTATATGTGCCACAGAAAGTGAGCATTCTGTGGCGCATATAGCCATATGCTCCACAGAATTTTTGTGGGCCCCATGTGGGCCTGACCCAGCACATGGGCATGCCAGAATTCTGTGACGCATATAGCATATGCGCCACAGAAAGTGAGAATTCTATGGCGCATATAGCCATATGCGCCACAGAATTGCATGAATTCTGTGGCGCATATGCTATATGCGCCATAGAACTCTCACTTTCTATGGCGCATACAGCATATGCGCCACAGAATTCTCACTTTCTGTGGCGCATATAGCCATATGCGCCACAGAATGTGCGAAACAGATCTAAAAAAGGTGGCATCCCCTCCTACCTACCACCACCCTTTACCTTCTTCCCTCCTCCAACTAGCTCGTCCCTCTCCTCCCTCCACTCCATTTTGCTCATACTCACCTCCATTGATGATAACTATACCTACTTTGGTTTATGTACTTGTGAGGGAAGCTACTCCTACTTTGTAAAGGTACTACACCTACCCATACTTTGCTCCGCCACCGCTATGCCTATGGTTGTGGATTTGTGAGGTGTGCATGGGTACTTGTGTGTGATGCATGTTTTGTGTGGCCGGCGGATCTCGGAGCATGCATGTATATATGGATGTTATGTAGGTGAAGATTGGTCCTGCGGGCGGTGTGCGATGGCGAGACGATGTTCATTTGCTTTGTGTTGTGTTTGTGAAATGCATGCATGCTTGCTTCTCGAGGAGCTTTATGTTGTGCTTGAATGCATGTTGCTGGCGTCGGGTGCATGGAAGTTTGCCAAAATGTTCATACACGTCCATTTCAGCAAATTTCTGCACTAGCCATACGTCCTACTTTTAGGGTAGGTCATGCCGAAATTTTCCGGCGATCATGCATATATGTGTGCGCTTCATGTGTGTGTGCATGGTTCTAACACTCTCTCTTTATTTTGGTCTATGTTCACGTGCAGGCGACCATGGTCATCCATATGAGCGAATGCTGGGTGGTTAGATACAAGGTTGACGCGGTGGCCGATATGGTTCAGAACAACATGACGAAGATAAGATGTCCGTGCCGAACGTGCAAACACCGGAAGTGGATCAACCCTTATTCCGGACAACTGGAGTCTCACCTTTTCACGCGTGGTTTCATGCCCGGCTTCTTAGTTAATGAGCCGCCGGCAGATGGCGGTGGCCATGATGAAGAAGAGGCCGGGGGCGGGGGAGAAGACGAAGGGTCTCCCAGACATGGTCATCATGAAGAAGGAGAACATGATGATCATCATGAAGAAGGAGATGCTGACGGACACGATCATCATGAAGGAGATGATGCCAGAGAAGATGGTGGTGGTGGCAGAGAAGAAGGGAGCACGGACACGGCGCTAACTTCGGCCTTGCGGGACCCTCACCATCAAGAAATTCTCCTCAAGCAGACGACCAACACGAAAGCTGCAGCCAGAGAGAAAGCCAAGATGGCACAGATGGAGGTAGACGGGAGGACTCCATTGTATCTTGGGTGCCGGCCCGAGGATACACGCTTGAGTGTAACGCTGAAGGCTTTGGAGATGAAGGCGGAGCACAAATGGACCGACACTAGCTTCAACGCTCACAAGAAATTCTGGCACACTCGTCTTCCCAAGGACAACACACTGCCAACAAGTATCAAGGAGGCGAGGAAAGTAGTTTGCCCACTAGACATGCCATACGTGAAGTACCACACATGCATCAACGACTGCGCACTTTATCGGAACGAGTACAAGGATAGAACCTCATGCCAGTGTGCGGCCAGGGACGGTACAAGAGAGGGAACAAGAAAGTTCCTCGAAAAGTGGTGTGGTACTTTCCTATCACTTCTCGTCTGCAGCGGTATTTTATAGACCCTAAGGAAGCAGAGCTCATGCAATGGGATGCAAAGAGGGAGAAGCCGGAAGATGATCCGGAGAAGGGCAAGATCCTAACACACCCCGCGGACGCTAGCCAGTGGAATGCGCTAGACATCAAATTCCAAGATGAGTTCGGGCTCGATCCAAGGAACGTCAGGCTGGGCATGAGCACCGACGGACTCAATCCCTTTGGCAACCAGAGTAGCACGCACATCACCTGGCCCATGTTTGTATGGCCGTACAACCTCCCCCCTGGCTGTGCACGAAGCAGCGGTACGTACACATGAGTATCCTTATCCAAGGGCCGAAACAACCAGGTGTCGACATGCATCTGTATCTCGGGCTCCTGAAAGAGGAGTTAGCGACGTTGTGGGAGACGCCGGCACGTACGTGTGATGCCTACACTGGATATTATTTCAACCTGATAGCCGCGTTGCTCACGACGGTGCATGACTATCCTGGTTATGGATATGTAGCATGCCAGGTGAACCATGGATTATGTGCATGTGTTAGGTGCATGGACAAGACCCCGCATCTACAACTGCCGAGGGATGCCGGGTCTTCGAAAACCGTGTTCCAGAGGACTCGAATGTGGCTCTGCAAGGATCACCCGTGGAGAAAACGCGGAGACCTGTTCAATGGCAAAGGCGAGCTTGATAATTCCCCATGACCTTTGAGCGGCGAAGAAATCAAGGAGCTTCTAGACAATTGGGAAGAGTGCCCTGCGCCGGGAAAGAAGCGGCCGAGGGAACAGCCGCCACTGTTGCAAGGAGTATGGAAGGCGAGGTCTGTTTTCTGGGACCTGCCTTACTAGAAGGTCCTCCACATGCCCCATAGCCTCGATATGATGCACATCACGAAGAACGTTACCGAGAGCCTGCTCGGCACTGATGAACATGCCGGATAGGACCAAGGATGGGCCGAAAGCAAGAAGCGATCTGGAATTGCTTGGCATTAAGAAGGAACTTCAGTACCCCGATAGTGATGATGCCGGTGATGACGATGAACAGACGGAAGGGACCCAGGGTCGCCGCAAAAGGGCTAAGAAGAATGGGGTGGTGCTTAAAGCTGCATGCTTTACTCTGAGCGAGGAGGAGCTCCATAGGTTTTTTAGTTGCCTCATAGGAGTCAAGGTTCCGCACGGCTACTCTGGGAAGATAAGCAAATATCTAGACGTAGCAAAGAAGAGGTTCAGCGGGATGAAGTCTCACGACTGTCACGTGCTGATGACGCAAATACTCCCCGTTGCGATCCGAGGGATAATGGACGAGCACGTCCGTGAGACGCTGTTTGGTCTCTGCAACTTCTTCGACGTCATCTCTAGGAAGTCTATCGGCGTGAAGCAGCTCGGCAAGCTACAGGAAGAGATCGTCGAGATACTATGTGAGCTCGAGATTTACTTCCCTCCCGCGTTCTTCGACATCATGGTGCATCTACTTGTCCATGTCATGGATGACATCATCCATCTCGGGCCGGCGTTCCTGCACAACATGATGTCGTTCGAAAGGCTGAACGGTTTCATCAAAGGATTCATTCGCAATAGGTCCCGTCCAGATGGAAGCATAGCCAAGGGCTTTCTGACCTACGAGTGTATATCCTCCTGCCAGAACTACCTAAGCATCGAGAACCAGGATGTCGGTCTGCCCACCAGGAAGCACCTAGGGAAGCTCACTGGATTTGGTCACCGCGAGGGCTACCGCGCACTCCACGTCGGCATCGAACTCGAACACGCTGACTTTGACAGGGCAAACCGAGTCGCGCTACAACACATAGAGTTGGTCGACCCCTGGGTGGATGAGCATAAAACCTTAATCGAGCAGAAGCTCGCTAATAACCTGGGCAAGACAAGGAAGAAGGGAGATGTAACCAGAGAGAACCCCGCCACCCTCCATCCTTGCGGCGCAGCCGATGGAGTTGGATGCGCCGGAGCTGCCCCCTCCTGCCGAGACTACCAAGGCGCAGCAGCTGGCGGTGCTTCCTAATGCACCCGAGCCGGAGAAGAACAAGGATCAGCCGCCGACCGCCCGTGTCTCAACATTTGCCGAGCTCGGCGCCCTTACCAAGGTAAAATAAGTAGTTAGTCAGCGTGCTCTACTTAAGGCCTTTGATTGGCTGCCATCTCATGATGCATATCTATATGCCTCAGGACACTCCGTGCGTGCTCCCTGCATAAGGTGCCCGGCAGCGAGTTGAAGGATGTTGCCACGGGCAAGCTAATACAACCGGCGAACCGCACGATGCACTGCAAGCCCATGGATGATGCCGTGATGCACGTCGAGTTGGGTCGGGTGTTGGGGGGTGCGAAGACATGGACCCTCCCATGCAACCTCCGGGAGCAAACGAGCACCTGACCCTAGAAGGTTGCCATGGCTATCCCATGATTTGGCCAAAGACCCAGATTCGTATTGGGTCTCGCTCCACCGGCGCCACCTCGATCGTTCGGCCGCCAAGGACGAAGCCTCCTGCTGCACCGGTAGTCGTCGCCACCACAAGCCATCACCAGAGACTCTTATTGGGAGCGTCAGCACCAGCACCACAAGAAGCCAAGGGCATGGTTGCTCCTCGACCGCCATAACCCCCGCCTAAAGGCAAGGCCGTGGCACCGCAATCGCCATCGCCACCACCCCAGGACGACATGGACATGGCGGCCTTCGACGCCAACATCGAGGTGGATGATGATGATGAACCTATTGATGTCAATGCCTTCGTCAACACCGGCGCCGGCAAAGGACCGTTCATGCCTCCTCTTGATGAAGAACCATCATTCCGCGATCAAGCTACGCATCCCAAGAAGCGCCTGGTCTTTCGTGGGTTTTCTCAGGAGACGCCTCCGGCCGCCGAGACACAACCTCCACCGGCCGGAATCATTTTCAGCCCTGACACACTCCACAGGATGGCAGGTGAGGGGATAACATCGCCAGTGGAGGACACTGCTCATGAGAAGAGGAAGAGGGTGAGGAAGAGGCCGAACAGGAACAAGGACAAGGCCGCGAGCCAGCCCGCTCCAATCCGTTACCAGGACGATGTTGTACCACCACGCCAGGATGGCTTGACCAGAGTGCACGAAGCTGGTCAGCCCATACTGCCTCCGGAACTGCGCCACCTGGCTTCGGGAGCTATGATAAGTTTGCATGAAGGTATCCGGACACTGGAGGGACTCCTTCTCAAGGACAATAACCTGAATTACCCGGTGTTCACCATCAAGGTGCCGGAGGACATGGGCTTCGTCACCGATGCCCCTGCGGATGTGTTCTTCATAGCCTTCGAGGACATCTTCAAGCTATTCCACTCGAGACGACTGGACTATAACTTGGTTCGCCTATTCGCGCTCAATATGGCAATGAAGGTCAAGAGAGAGCAAACCCCGTTCGTCACGATAGTGGATCCCTACTACATGTGGGACAGCCGGCTGGAAGAAGGAACAAGGACCTAGGCCCGGGCAAAGTCCTACCTTTAGAAGCTATTGATGGAAAGCAAGAGGAAGGACAACATCCTTGTGCCTTTCTTTCCCGAGTAAGTGTACGCATCCTCCTACCGCCGTCGTAACACATAAGTATTTCTTTCCATTGCTCTTTTCCAACATCCGGTTCCACATTGTGTGTTGCCCGCAGAGACAAGTACTGAACGCTCATCGTCCTCTCCACGAGGTATTCGCTTGCCACCTACTTCGACTCGGGGAGTGTGAGGAGGAAGAACTACGCCAGAGTAAAGAGCATTTTGGATGATGCTATCGAGGGCTATGCCAAACAGGGAGGCCCCTTCGACTATAAGGGGGAGGTTTACAAGGACAATGGCTTACACAAGTTCAAGCACGTGTGCGAGTTCCCCTACGTCAAGCAGACGTCTAGTAGCGTGAAGGAGGCCTTCTATGTTTGCCATCACCTCAAACGGTTTGTCCGGGATGGCGAGATGCTAACGCTGCCATCTTCTCTCCGAGGATGGGCACAAAAGTTGCATGGGATCAATGACTCCGATCTCATGGAAGAATTCCATGATACGCAGGTGATGCTATCACATATCATCGTGGAACAAGTCAACACAATTGGTGGGCTCTTTCACCAGCCCAGGTTGTTCACCAATAGGGAGATCGAAGCTCGCCTCAAGGCGCAGGGTGACTTCAGGACGTGGACGACGAAAGACATGTACAAGCCGTTCCCGGCGCCCTCTGAGGATAAGGCTACTTGCCCGAGAGAGCATGTGTATCGGTGGACACATGTAGTGGGTGTGTCGAAAAACGTAACTTATCTTGCCTATCTTGAAACCGTCGTTGTTATTGTGTCGTATAATAACCATGGTCGTTGTTATTGTGTCGAACATGTTATCGTGTTTCTTTCATTGTCATCGATGCATTATTTTAAGTTTATGAATGCGTTGCTCTAATATTTGTCAACATATATATTTGCATGATGTACTAATATGCCTTGTCAATAGAGATGCCGACGTACGTTGTGTACAAGGGTCGGGTTCCAGGTGTGTACGAGGAGTGGGTGGACTGCCACCAACAAGTGGACAAGTTCAGCGGCAATAGCTACAAGGGATACGCGACTAGAGAGGAGGCGTTGGCCAAGTGGAGGAGACACGTATGGAAGATGAACCGGACAAAGATCTTGATGTCGCTCCTCCTGACCGGCATCGCAGTTACGGTGTACTATATATTCTGTTTTAAGGTAGTAGATGGTGACAACATCACGCGGTTGTAGTTTTGTGAGTGAGATGAACACTTGCGAAATGTACACACTTATTCGGTTCTAATATGTGATTGATGAACATTTGTGAACATTTGTGCTTGTTGATGTATTATATGTGAACTGAAACATTTGTACTGTTGTGTGCAGCTTTTCTGTGTATTTCTGTCAAATTTAGGTGTATTTCTTGTAATATACCTGTATTTGTACTGAATTGTGAAAATTTCAAAATTCTGAAAAAATGATTCTGTGGAGCATATGGCATATGCGCCACAAAATCTGGGACATAATTCTGTGGCGCATATGCGCCACAAAAGAAGTGACTGGAAGGAAAGTAGAACTCAACGAGGTTGTTGAACCTTTTCTAGAACTTGAGAGTAGCGCAGCACCGGAAGTAGTTCCTGTTGCGCCTACGCCAATAAGAAGCTAATGATGTTGATCATGAAACTTCGGTTGAAGTAACTATGGAACCTCGCAGGTCAACGAGAACTCGTACCACTCCTGATTGGTATGATTCCGTTATGAGTGTCATGTTGGTGGACAACACCGATGACCCTGCGACATATGAGGAAGCGATGATGAGCCTAGATTCCAATAAATGGCAAGAAGCCATTAAATCCGAGATTGGATCCATGTACGAAAACCAAGTATGGACTTTGGTGGACTTACCGGATGGCCGGAAGGCTGTCGAGAACAAATGGATTTTCAAGAAGAAAACAGATGCTGATGGTAATGTTACTGTCTATAAAGCTCGACTTGTCACAAAAGGATACTAAAGGTTTTGTCGATCCTAAATATGCTAACAAGGTATGCAAACTTCAACGGTCCATTTATGGATTGAAGCAAGCATCCCGGAGTTGGAATCAACGTTTTGATAAGGTGATCAAAACTTTTGGTTTTATACAAACTTATGGAGAAGCTTGTATTTACAAGAAATTGAGTGGGAGCTCTGTAGCATTCTTAATAATATATGTAGATGACATATTGTTGATTGGGAATGATGTAGACCTTCTTAATAGTGTCAAGGATTATTTGAATAATAGTTTTTCAATGAAAGATCTTGGCGAAGCAGATTACATACTAGGCATAAAGATTTATAGAGATAGATCGAGACGCCTAATATCATTGTCACAGAGTACATATTTGGAAAAAGTTCTAAAGAGGTTTGGAATGGAAGATAGCAAGAAAGGGTTCTTGCCCATGTTGCCCAATACGACCTTGATTAAAACTCAAAGTCCTGCAACGGCAGAAGATAGAGAAAGGATGAGTAAGACTCCCAATGCCTCAACCATAGGATCTCTTATGTATGCCATGCTATGTACTAGACCCGACATTACATATGCTGTTAGTTTGACTAGCAGATATCAAAGTGATCTAGGACTGGATCATTGGACAGCGGTCAAAAACATCCTTAAGTACTTGAGAAGAACTAAGGATATGGTTCTTTCTTATGGAGGTGATGAACAACTCGTTGTTAATGGTTACACCGATGCTTGTTGGAACACCGATCCAGATGATTCTAAATTTCAATCTGGATACATATTTATTTTGAATGGTGCAGCAGTTAGCTGGAGAAGTGCAAAGCAAAGCATTGTGGTGAGATCTTCAACTGAATCTGAATACATAGCTGCTTCAGAGGCTTCACAAGAGGCGATATGGATGAAGGAGTTCATTACAGAGCTCAGTGTGGTTCCAAGTGCGCTGGACCCAATGTCTATCTATTGTGATAACATGGGCGCCATAGCCAATGCGCAAGAACCAAAGTCACACAAGAAGCTGAAGCATATCAAGCTATGTTTTCACGCTACTCGAGAGCATGTCCAAGATGGTGACATAAAGATTTGCAAAGTAAACACATATCTGAATGTGGCGGATCCATTGACTAAACCTCTCTCGAGGGAAAAACATGACCAGCACCAAACCTCCATGGGTGTTTGGTATATTACCATGTAATCTAGATTAGCTGACTCTAGTCCAAGTGGGAGACTGTTAGAGATATTCCCAAGAGGCAATAATAAAAGTAGTTATTATTATATCTTTGTATTTATGATAAATGTTTACATTCATGCTATAATAGCATTAACCGAAAACATTGATACTTGTGTGATTTGTAAACTAAATTAGAGTCCCTGGTAAAGCCTCTTTATAATACTAGCTTGTTGGTTAATAGATGATCGTGGTTTATAGATCATGAACATTGAGATGTTACTTACAACAAGATCATATCATTAGGAGAATGGTGTGATGGACATACTCCTATAGATAAGCATAGCATAAAGATCAAGTCATTTCAATAGTTTGTTTGCTATAAGCTTTCTGATACATAGTAACCTAATTCCTTCGACCATGAGATCATGCTAATCACCGTCACCGGAAGGATGCTTTGATGACATCAAACACCACACCGTAAATGTGTGGCTATAAAGGTGGCATTGAGTGTTTGGAAAGTATGTGTTGAGGCACATGGATCAAGAGTGGGATTTGTCCATCCTTATGACAGATAGATATACTCTGGGCCCTCTCGATGGAATGTCATCCAATTAGCTTGCAAGCATGTGACTGGCTCACACGGGATCACATATCATGGGAGCGAGAAAAGAGTACTTATCGGTAACGAGGTTGAACTAGGTATGCAGAGATACCGACGATTAAACCTCGGATAAGTAAACTATCGCGAGACAAAGGGAAATTGGTATCGTATGTAAGTGGTTCATTCGATCACAAAGTAATCATAGAAATATGTGGGATCCATATGAATTTCTAGATTCCTCTATTGGTTATTGATCGGAGAAGTGTCTCGGTCATGTCCACATAATTCACGAACCGTAGGGAGACACACTTAAGGATTCGATGTTGTTTAGTAGATATGGAATGTAAGTAGGGAAACCGAATGTTGTTTGGAGTCTCGGATGGGATCCGGGATATCACGAAGAGATCCGGAATGGTCCGTAGAATAATATTCATACAAGGAAAGTCCGATTCCGGAGTTTTGGAATGATTCGATGTTTTCATCAGAGAGGTTCTAGAAGGTTCACCAGACCGAAGGGGAATGGTCCATGAATGTGTCATGGGTGAGTGGAATGATTGGATCATGTCCTAGGTCACTTTGGTTGGGCATTTGCGAGAGAGAAATAAAGATCTAAATTGAAAGTCAAAAGGGAGGTTTGAAAAGTCAAACTGGAACAATAGTTTCCTAGTGGAAGAAGGAAAGAGTCCTTCGTTCTATCCAACTTGGGTTTGGGTATGGATTCAAACTCCCCTCTTCCAAGCCTCCCTCCCTTTCATAAATAGATGGGGAGGGCTGCCCCAAAGGACACACAACGTAGCCCTCCCCACCCCGTGCGTTGTCGCTGCACGCCGCCGCGTCGCCGCTGCTGACACCACCTACTCCTCTCCGGCCTTCTAAACCTAGATCGCCGAAAACCCTAGATCCACCATAACTCATACCGGCTTAGGCGAAGCCCTGCGGGATCTTTCCTCTACTTCCGACACCATGCCGCCGTGCTGCCGGAATCACGAGGGGAGAACTACAACCTTCGCTACCTGCTAGAACAAGGGAGAGGAAGGTCTTCATCGAGTACTGAACGTGTGACTAACTGCGGAAGCGCTGCCGGAACACAGCGCCGGAAGGATCGTCTATGCGATCTTGAGATAAGCAAGTGTATGACTACATCACCCACGAGAATCTACTCTCTTTAACCTCTTTGGAATCTCCGAGGGTGAGTACTCCAATCGACTCGTTGCTACAATCTAGTAGATAGATCTTGGCTTGTTTGTTTGCATGCGGTAGAATTTTTTTGTTTTCCATGCTACGAACCCCTACAAACCCGGGTACATATGTGGGATGAGCACAAGTAGGAGGAATTTGACCTACGAGCATTGCTTTTCATAACAATTAATGATTGGCCTGCTCTTAGTAACCTATCAGGATAGACAAACAAGTAATACAATGCATGCACGCACTGTTTAGATGAGACTGAAAGTGTATATTTGGATAAATATAAGAAGGTTGTGTGCCTGGGGCATCATCCATTTCTTACAACCAAGAATCCCATAAGAAAGAAAGGCAAGCATTTCAAAGATGAGGCAGATCACCAGAAGAAGCTTGTCCACCGTACTAGTGATGATATATTAGGTAAGATCAGGGATTCCAGAAGTAATCTATGGAAAGGGTCCTGGCGGTCAATATGATTCGAATGACGCTACCAGACACACGCCCATGTAGAACAAGTAATCTATATTGTGGGAGCTCCCCTATTGGAAAGTCCCATAGGTCCGCTCTTCAATCGACGTGATGCACGTGACGAAGAATCTTTGCGTGAACCTTCTAGGCTTCCTGGGAGTGTATGGAAAGACAAAATATACACTGGAAGCACAGCTAGGACCAGCAACGTATGAAAGAACCACACAACATGCATCGAGAGAACGAGACATATAAAGGACACCGTCCTGCCAGCTATGCTCTTACCAAAGCAGAGAAAGGAATCTTTTTTAATGCCTGAGCAGTATCAAGGTTCCCTCTAGCTTCTCGTCGAATATAAAGGGAATAATAAATATGGCAGAGAAAAAATTCCTGAACCTCAAGTCTCATGACCGTCACGTGATTATGAAACAATTGCTTCCTATTGCATTCAGGGGGCTTCTACCGAAAAATGTTCGACTACCCATTGTGAAGCTATGTGTATTCCTCAATACAATTTCTCAATCGATCCAGAAATTCTACCAAGGTTATAGAATGATATGGTCCAATGACTTGTTAGTTTTGAGTTGGTGTTTCGACCATCCTTCTTCAATATTATGTCACATCTTCTGGTTCACCCAGTCGAATTGATTGCTATTCTTGGTCCTGTATATTTACAGAATATGTTCCCCTTTGAGAGTTTCATGGGAGTCTTAAAGAAATATGTCCATACCCATTCTAGGCCAGAAGGAAGCATATCCAAGGGCTACGGAATAGAGGATGTCATTGAGTTATGTGTTAACTTTATTCCTAACCTTAAGTCGATTGGTGTTCCTCAATCATGACATGAGGGGAGACTGAGTGGAAAAGGCGAGCTAGGAAACAAAGCAATAATATGTAGAGACAGGCATTCTTTCACGCAACCACACAATACAGTTCTAGAAAGTTCCACCTTGGTGGCTTCGTATATCAATGAACACAAGAACATTGTATGCTCCAAATACCCGAGGCAGTCTGACAACTCGATTACACATGAACACATGACGACTTTCAGTGATTGGTTGCACACACATATCATGAATAACACCACTGTTGGAGATCAGTATACTTGTTGGCCAGGACACCATCTTCGACTGTATTGACTTTCCAAGGGTATGAGATAAATGGTAATATATTTTACACAATCGCCAAAGATAAAAAGAGCATTAACCAAAACAGTGGTGTCTGCATTGATGCAACAAACAACAATGGGAAAAAGGACACATATTATGGTTACATAGAGGCGATATGGGAACTTGACTATGGACCTTATTTTAAGGTCACTTATCTCAGTGCAAATGGGTCAAGCTGATAGGGGTTAAGGTAGACAAGAAGTACGGAATGATAGTAGTGGATCTCAACAATCTTGGGTACATAGACGAATCATTCATCCTAGCCAATGATGTGCCTCGGGTTTTCTATTTGAAGGACATGTCTACCAAACAAACAAAAAGGAAAAATAAGCAAATGAATACATCATACGATGAGCCAAAGCGCTACATAGTTCTTTTAGGGAAAATAAACATTGTGGGAGTGGAGGAAAAGACAAACATGTCAGAAGATTATAATAAGTTTAATGAAATCCCGCCCTTCACAGTGAACATTGACCCAAGTATCCTGTTAAATGATGAACATACTCCATGGTTACGGCCTACATGATCATAAGAAAGGCATTTTAGGAAACAAGTGACTATATATATTCTGAATTTTTCCTTTGGTGGTTTTTGAGATGTAATGAATATACCAAGTTAAAATTTGTATTGGATCTCTAAAGAAATATCGTAATGTGAGTCTAAAATGATTTTTTCAAAAAATCATGAGCATTAGATCATGTACCTATAGTTCAAACCGGACCCACTTCCTACTGATTCGGTAGACATTTGTCTTTTTCACCCGGGGTGCACGGAAAGGTTTGAGATACTACCCCAGTTGGGACATCGTCCATGTAAGGTTGTCTGGTATTTTTGAAAAATGGGTTGGTATCATTTTGAATTAGTCGTTTGGTGTTTGATTCATAAAACGCCTCATTTTTTATGCCCAGAAAATAGAAAATGGATTTTCCGTGTGACAAAAAGGAAAACTTATTCATGTAACATTGTTCTCCATCCCAAGATGCATATACGTGCATAATATAGGCACCGTATCACAAACTATGCAGCGATTCTGCACATAACATTGGTCATTTGGACTGAAAGCCATGAAACCTCGAACATGATAGCTCATTTTGAGGACTTTTAAAGATGCAATCAATATAGCAAGTTTGGTATTTTTCCTTGCAACTATGTCACATAATATGACACCATGTGAAGGATTTACATAGTTCGGACCATTTTTTAATTTCTTAGGCCCGTTTCAAAATTTTCCTGTTTCAAGCTATGGTAAAACCGGCGGGCATGAAGATAGGGGATGAGACTCGTTATATTGTGAGTCTAAAAATGATTTTTTTCAAATAAAAACATGAGCATTAGATCATGTACCTATAGTTCAAACTAGACCCACTTCCTACCGATTTGGTAGACATTTGTCCATTTCACCCGGGGTGGACGAAAAGGTTTGAGATACCTCTGTTGGGATATCATCCATGTAAGGTGGTATAGTATTTTTGAAAATGGGGTGGTATTATTTTGAATTATCCCTTTGGTGGTTGCTTCACAAAACACACTGTTTTTTGCGCTAAAAATGTAAAATGGATTTTCCGTGCGATGAAAAGGAAAACTTCTTCCTACAATATTGTTCGCCATCCCAAGATGCATGTGTGTGCATATTATGGGAATAGTATTACAAACTATTTTGCGATTCTGCACATAACAATGGTTATTTGGACCGAAAGCCATGAAAACTCGAACATGATAACTCATTTTGAGAAGGACTTTTCGAGATGCAATCAATATACCAAATTTGGTATTTTTTCCTTGAACCTATGTCACATAATATGACACCACACGAAGGATTTCCATTGTTCGGACCATTTTTGAATTTCTTATGCTTGTTTCAAAAAAATTCTTTTTCAAACTAAGGTCAAAACAATGGGCATGAAGATAGGGGATGAGCCTCGTTAAAAGTTTCATTGGATCTTTTAAGAAACATCATATTGTGAGTGTAAAATGATTCTTTTCATAAAAATCATGAGCATTAGATCATGTAACGGTTGTTCAAACTGGACCCATTTCCTAACGGTTCAGCAGACATTTGTATTTTTCACCTGGGGTGGACAGAAAGGTCTGAGATAATCCGGTTGGGACATTGTCCATGTAAGGTGGTATAGTGTTTTTCAAAAATGGGGTGGTATAATTTTGAATTATCCCTTTGGTGGTTCCTTCACAAAACACAACATTTTTGGCGCTCAGAAAATGGTTAAAGGTTTTCCTGTGTGACGAAAAGGAAAACTTCCTCCTGCAAAATTGTTCGTCATCCCAATATGCATATGCACGCATAATATGGGAACAGTATCACAAACTATGTCGCGATTCTGCACATAACATTGGTCATTTGGACCGAAAGCCATGAAACCTCGAACATGATAGCTCATTTTGAGAAGGACTTTTCGAGATGCAATCAATATATCAAGTTTGGTATTTTTCTTTGCAACTATGTCACATAATATGTCACAACGCAGAGGATTTACATTGTTTGGACCATTTTTGTATTTCTTACGTTTCAAAATTTTCCCTTTTCAAACTATGTTCAAAACGGCGGGCATGAAGATAGGGGATGAGCCTTGTTAGAACTTGCATTGGATCTCTAAAAAAATCATATTGTGAATCTGAAAATGTTTTTTTTCAAAAAATCATGAGCATTAGATTATGTACCTGTAGTTCAAACTAGACTCACTTCCTACCGATTCGGCAGACATTTGTATTTTTCACCCGGGATGGACTGAAAGGTTTGAGATACCCCGGTTGGGACATCGTCCATGTAAGGTGGTCTAGTATTTTTCAAAAATGGGTTGGTATCATTTTGAATTAGCCCTTTGGTGGTTTCTTCACAAAACTCCAAATTTTTGGCGCTCAGAAAATGGAAAATGGATTTTTCGTGCTACGAAAAGTAAAACTTCCTCCTGCAACATTATTCACCATCCCAAGATGCACATGCATGCACAATATAGGCACAATATCAGAAACTATACCACGATTTTGCACAATATGGGCACAATATCAGAAACTTCCTACTCCATCTTTTGTCCCGGTTGAAGACACCAACCAGGAATTAAGGCGTTGCGGCAGGCTAGAGCCGGCACGATTATGTTTAGTCCCAGATGGTGTCTCCAACCGGGACAAAATATTAAACTTTAGTCCCGGTTGGAGACACCAACCAGGAATTAAGGGGTTGTGACAGGTTGGGGCCGACACGAACCATGTTTATTCCTAGTTGGTGTCTCCAACCAGGACTAAAGATGAACCTTTAGTATCGGTTGGAAACCACAACCGGGACTAAACATGGATGGCGACATTATTTTAGAGGGTGGCGGCACTATTCCAGTGAGTGGCGACCCTATTTCGATGGGTGGCAGCACTATGCTAGTGAGTGGCGAGACTATTTTGGTGGGTGGTGGCACTATGAAAGAAGTGAGTGTCTACATTATGTCATGAGTGTCGACACTATGTTGTGATGCTTAAACTATAAATAGGCATCATTGTGAAGTTATCAACTGCAAGAAAGATGGTGTGCAAGAGTAGGGACACCACTACGGCGGAGCTTCTCGAAGATGTCTTAGGATCCCGTCCTCAGACATCTTCAAGGAGCTCACCATAGAGACACTCCCTAATATGTGAAATTAGTTAGCTCATCGGCGTATTGATCTAGCTAGAGAAGTTATAAACTGCAAGATGGTGTGCGAGAGTAGGGACACCACTACGGCGGAGCTTCTCGAAGATGTCTTCGGATCCCGTCCTCACACGTATTCGAGGATCTCACCATAGAGGCACTCCCTAATATGTGAAATTTGGTAGCTCCCTGGTGTGTTCATGTTTTTTTCTTGCTTATTAAAATGACCGATGATTAAGATGCTAGGGCACCACTATAGATGTGTGCCTTAATTTCAGATGTGATCCTGGGGGCAGTGTGAGCGACCTTGTGATATGCACAAGGACATATATTGGGCATCCTACTTGGCTCGCTTACTCCGTCCCCATCATTTTTGTGTCCAACATAAGTATGAGTCCCTATAGTACTTGATCTTCATAGTTTTGATTCTTATTTTTGTTGCAATGGCCGATGATTAAAATGCTAGGGCACCACTATACATGTGTGCCTTAATTTTGGATGTGATCCTGGCGGCGGTGTGAGAGAGCCTTGTGATATGCACAAGTACATATATTAGGCATCCTACTTGGCTCACTTACTCCGTCCCTCTGATTTTTGTGTCCAACTTAAGTATGATGCCCTATAGTACTTGATCTTCATAGTTTTGCTTCTTATTTTTTTGCAATGGCCGATGATTAAAATGCTAGGGCACCACTACAGGTGTGCCTTGATTTCGGATGATGTGATCATGGGACGATGTGTCCAACACCCAAGACATTTATTAATATTAAAAAATAGGAACTTGTGCGAACTCATGAGAATATCACAAAATCTTCATAGTTCGGGACTAAAGGATTGTCCCTTTAGTCCTGGTCCAGCCACAAACCGTGAATAACACTCAAGACATTTATTAATATTAAAAAATAACAATTATTCATAATCATGTCTATCCCTGTAGTACACAGCTTCATGGTCTTCTTTGTCTTTGTCATCGTCATCATCGTCGTTGCTAGGCGCAAGCGGCTGGATCCTCAGCCTGCCCCAGAGAGCATGGCTAGCTAGAGGAGCACAGTGCCTCGGTCTCCTCGAGGGTCAGAATGGACCTGTATGCGGTGTCCATTGTTGTGAGAGGGAAAGGTGTGGATGTGTGGATGGCCATGGCGATCGGCATAGATATAGAGGGAAAGGACGGAAAACATGGTGGGAAGCGGAGGGAAATGGTGGAAAAGCATGGTGCATGGCTTGAAGGCTCTAAGAATGGCGGAAAATATCTTTAGTCCTGGTTAGTGGCTCCAACCGAGTCTAAAGGACCTCGAAATATCTTTAGTCATAGTTACGAGTTTTAATAGTTAGACTAACTATTATAGAAAACAAAAAATGGTTTTGGATTAGTCAATCAAATTCAAACACTTTTTATGTTGAAAGTTTTATCGGATTCGAAGGTATGCAAAATATATGATTTAATGCATTTTTAATTCAAAATGGAAAAATGGATACAAGTTCATCACATTGGGTAGATATTTATTTTATGAACATTTTGATATGATATATATACTTTTATTAGATAGATATTTATTTTCTGAACATTTTGATATGATACATATACTTTTATTTCTTTTATTTAACATTGTAATATGAAATAGGGCGGGAACCATAGTTTATAGTAAAAAATTCAAAAACGTCTTTCGAAATGCCATTTAGTCCTAGGTCATGCCAGGAACCGGGACTAAAGGGGGGTGGGGTTGGCGCGCACTCTCTAGGATGCTGCCAAAAACCTTTAGTCCCGAGTCATGGCATGACCCGGGACTAAAGCCCCTTCCCCTTATAACGCATGTGGCCCTTCTCCCCCAAATCCCATCTCACTTCGATCTAGCAGGAGGCTCCGAAGCAGAGACGACCATGACACTGGTAGGCTTCCCGACTTTGCCGTGGTCCTCCTCTCTGTCACCGTCTGCACTATATGTCGTCGCTCCGCCTGCCGCGCTCCTCCTCCTCTCCGTCCGTGCGTGCATAGGCGCTCCGCCCCTGCTCGCCGTCACCACCACCGACCGCCGTTGTCGTTGTCTATGCGAGCCCTGGCACGCTGCCACCACCACCACCAACGTCCGATGTTGTCTCCACCCCTAGGTGCTCCCCCTCTCCCTCCCTCTCATCAATCCTCACTCTCCTGGTGAGCAGGGGCGGAGCCGGCGAGAAGGGGCAGTGCCGACGAGCAAATAGCAGGGGCGCTCTGCCTACTCCCACCCCAATTTTTTGTCTTTTTATTAGTTTGTATTTATTAATTATATATTTTAGTAGTATTTTTCATTATTATTTCTTTTTAGTAGTATTTATATTTGTAAGTTACTTATTATAGTGGTAGTATTAGTAGTATTTGTAGTATTTGTACTAGTATTTGTAGTAGTACTAATTAGTAGTGGTAATAGTATACTGGTATAGGTAGAGTATTATAGTAGTATTAGTAGTACTACTACTAGTAGTATAGTGGTAGTGGTAGTGGTAGTATTAGCATTAGTATAGTGGTCGTGGTAGTGGCTCGCGAGGATGATGTGGAGTCAGAGACGAAGACTCGCAACGACACTTCTTCCGGTTGGATCCAGGACGGGAAGAAGCTTATGTTGCATTATTATTAGTCTTTGTACATTTCATGAAATATTTTGTATGTTTAAATGATTTTGTACATTGTCGTTATTTCTTATGAGCATTCGAGTAACATGATCTTGCCGACGTTTGAGGTTAGGGAGGGCGCGACAACATACGCCATATAGGGACGATGGACGGGCGCGGCAACGCGCGCCATATATCGCTTTGTTGTGTTTATCATTAGCGTTTAATTCATTTCACTCGGTGTCATTAATTCATTAGCGCTTTGATGTGTTTATCGCATTGAAATAACTAGCAAGTTTTTGCAGAAACTATGGAGCACGACGAAGTTCAAGGAGAGATATTGCAGGGTATGATAGCCGGTTAAGTTATCACCTCGCGGTATCTGAACGACTCCAGTGAGGGAATGGAGGAGGATCTTGAGCGAAGAGACAACTCCGGTGAGGGAAGACACGATGCCGGTGAGCGAAGAGACGACTCCGATGAAGGAACCTTGACTATAAATTCCGGCGAGGTATATAAATTAAGACACTGCTGACTAGATGCATTAATTGATTTGTATATATATTTACGATCCTTTCTTCTTTTAGCCCTCTGGATTTAAGCAATCTTATGAAACCAAACGAGGACCGACAAAAAAGTTGGCCTTCGATGCTACGTTCGTGATCAAAGAAGTCGCTGCAGATGGCGCCCCGATTGCTCCCAAGCATAATGCAAGATCATTTGTAAATCAATACAGAGTTGTTGTTACGGGCATCCTCCCGATCACCATTCGAGAATGGAATAAGCCAAAGACGTATGGAGTTAGTTATGTCGATAATAGATGCAAAGAAATGCTTTGGACTACGCTCATGAAAAATTTCACTCTACCGCTAGAGGTGGATATAGAAAACAAAGTTATAAAGCCAAAAGACAAGGAGTGGGCTCTTAAGAAGATGGCGAACCAATTCAAAGACCACAAGAAAAGATTTTACAAGAAGTATGTCCTGGATAAAAGGACTCTGGAGGTCACCAGAGCGAATGAAAATCTAAGAGATCACTGGGACGAATTTGTGGCGTACAAGAAATAAGATGAAGTTGTGAAAAATTCGGAAATAAACAACGCAAATGCTGTGTTGAAGAAATATCACCATGTTATTTGGACAAGTGGCTACAAGGTGCCAGGCCTAAGCGAGTTGGGGGTCAGGAAGTATGGAGTGTTTATCAATGCTGGAGCATTAAACTTGCAAATAAAAACATATGTGTGCAGATCCACTTTCGTTGCACCATGTGTTTTCAATGATTCAACTACAACATGTAGAAAGATATCACAGTATATTTCAAGTACCAGCAAGCAAATAATGTAAGTACCACAAGCCACGTGTCAGGCTGTAAGTGGGCACGCCCACAGCGGCCCACCAAGTGACTGCTTGTACCCTTTTAAAATAAAGGGAAAGGGCACATGAGAAACTATCTACAGATTGAGGAAGAGCAATACATGAACAAGCATCAGTACACACTACAAACACCGAAGCCTAAAGAATGGGTTTATAAAATAAACTAGAAAGTTTAGAATATTAGACTAGGATTGTTGCAAATCCTAATAGAGTAGAAACTAGATAGTAGTACACACTATTGAGCCTGATGCAGGCCGCTCCTCACGGACGATGTCAGACGATGCTGCTCCTCAAGGAGCTCACCGGACGCTGGAATGCAGCTCTACTAAACAGCTGAACTGGTAGACTACTACAATTGTGTGGCTAAGACGATACAATCTGTATGACTAACAATACTAACCATGGATCAACGTGAAATAAAAGTAGTACTAAACAGAGCACAAAATTTGTGTGGCTAAGACAATACAAGGCCTAGTCATGTATCCTAGGCAAAACATGACAAATATTTTGTTGTTAGCCTAGTAATGTATCTAAGTTGATAAATATGATAAAGAAACATACAACCACAAACTGATATAGGCCTAGAACTAGCGACAATATGCACAGACATACTAGAAATAAAGGGCTAATCATAAGTGATACATACTAGAAAGTACGGGTGTTTTACATGTTCAAGTCCTTATTCTTCTACATAAAACTTCAGGTATTGCCAAGCAAACATCTTAATCTGAACACATTGTCATCTTCAAGAAATTAGCAATTGAACAAATTGATGACACTCACTGACCAAGTATAGCTGCAAGGAACGATTGCGGTTTCAAGGAGCATGACCCACACAGCAAATATAGCCACCAGCACAACAATGATCTTGTAAAACAGCGAATCGGAAGTTCAGAACTACAGCAACTAGCTAGTTTACTTGCTTCTCTCTCCATCCAATTCTATTCTAAAAAATATCACAATCTTCGAAGCCAATCGTGTTCACTTCTCACACATATACGAACGAGACGATACAATAGCCCAATGTTCTCCATAGACTAACTAAAAATCCCCAACGCGGGCTAGCAAGAAAACATGGCATTCCTCATAGAGATGCGACAAGCTCTGGATAGTACTGTTTGGTAATTGAATTTTATCAGTCCATGTTTAACATATGAATTGAGAAGGAATTCAAGATCTTATTTTCATTGCTCAAGTGCTCATACAAGTATAACTGATTAATCTAAATTGACCACTGCAAACAAAGTGACATACTTGAAACTCAAATGATTAGCTACAGCAAAGCCAACCAAGTAATGATAACTGATGTAGAAGTCGTCTGGATGTACAAGCAAACAGGGGATCCAGGTATAGATCATATTAGTTTTATTGTTTTGGTTTCAAGAACTATTGAATTGACATGATAATATCCAGACATACATGCTAAGTATAGATGCAGCCATGAATAACATTTCCAGACACAACAGTTTCTTCTAGCTCCAAACTCACAAAAATTGTCTAATATTTGCTACAAGAACCATGAAAACAAACTATTCTTCTAGCTCTGCAACAGGAAGCCATGGACTATCCAATAACTACACTAGGGTGTGCAGCTTCCGGTATGAGGGTTGTTAGTTGTACACCGGAAACCATAGGTAGGGGGAGAGAGGGGAAGAGGCAGGGGAGTCGGCCTTAATGTGTACAAGTACTTAGATGTATCATGGGCTCCTCTTGCATGGAAATGCAACGTGCAACTTTTGCCAAACTTGTACTCTAGATCACAAGGGCACAAATAAACGACATGATATGCAAATGATTAAGTACGAAGAAACCATGACTGTAAAAAAATCCACATGGCACTATAAATACATACAGTTTCCATTAAACTATTTTTTACTTATCTACAAGATCTACAAGAATATATAGTGTCAACCATGTCCTAAGTTCCAGTAGAAGTAGATTTATCAACATGTTTAGGGCAGGACTGTTTCAGACTTCAAGTAAACTGTTTGCTAGACTACCAATAGTTTTAGCCAACATGTATGTATTGTCAAAAGGAGATCAGTAGGGTGTTAGGGATCAGTAATTGCTAGACTACCTGGATGGGAACGCAAGCCAACCCTCCTCGGTGTAGGTCCAGTCATTGCTCGACCGCACAAACTAAATCAGCTGCCACCACATCCCGAATTAGTTCCCAGATCCAGAGATGGAGGGGATCAGTAACCACCAGGCCAGCATGTACTTCATGGAGAGCAGCAGCAGAAGAAGGTCAGCCTCACTATCGCGGCAACGCATCAGGAGGAACCAGTGGACATCCTCTCGGATGAGCGCCGAAAATGGAACGGGCGGACCTTGCCGCCGATGAGCGCGGGCATCCATGCCACATAGAGGGAGGTCGGAGAGGAAATGGAGAAGTCATGAGATATCAGGCTTGTTCGTCCACGACAACGGCCTGTAGTGTCCCAGCTAGGGTTCACAGGCGCTGTGTCGAGATCCATGTTGACGAGGACAGATTGGGCAGGGGTGTAGTGTTGGATCGTGTCTTGAATGGTAAGAGAGGTGTGGTGAGGAGAGGAGGATAGGGTGCCGGTGGTGTGGATCCATCAGAGGAGAAGAGCGAGGGGAGAGAAAGAGCGGAGATGGGCGTGGTGTGGCGGTGGGGGAGAGATAAGGGTTAGGGTTAGAGGATAGAGGGGTCATGGCGGCAGGGAATTTGGTGTGTGCGCCAAATATTTGCCACTATGCGCGCGCTGGATGCCAGGTCATTGATCCACAACAAGTTTCCATACTTCACCATCCATCCGTTCATTATGTTTACATCCTACGGCTGATATTGACCTTCTCTTATATCTCGATCTGTCTAGCAATTATGACGATTTTGTCCATAGAAATTACGACTTTTTTTTCACGAAATCGTCATAGTTTAATAAGGATTTGGCCCGCCCAAACAACCTACGACCATCTGGTGTAGAATTGTCATAAATCTATGACGATTTCATTTACGGTCAATACCAAAACGTCATAGTTTGACACATTCCTTGTAGTGTCGGGAGAGGTTTAGTCAACGGATCCGCCACATTCAGATCTGTGTATACTTTGCAAATCTTTATGTCACCATCTTGGACATGCTCTCAAATAGCGTGAAAACATCACTTGATATGCTTCAGCTTCTTGTGTGACCTTGGATCCTGGGCATTGGCTCTGGCACCCATGTTATCACAGTAGATAGCCATTGAGTCCAGCGCACTGGCAACCACACCAAGCTCCGTAATGAACTCCTTCATCCATATCACTTCCTGTGAAGCCTCCGAAGCAGCCATGTATTCCGATTCAGTTGAAGATCTCACCATAACCCTTTGCTTTGCACTCCTCCAGCTCACGAATGCACCATTCAAGGTAAATACGTATCTATATTATGATTTCGAATCATCCGCATCAGTGTTCCAACTAGCATCGGTGTAACCATTAACATCAAGTTGTTCATCACCTCCATCAGAAAGAACCATATCCTTAGTTCTTCTCAAGTACTTAAGGATGTTTTTGACCATTGTCCAATGATCCACTCCAGGATCACTTTGATATCTGCTAGTCAAACTAACAACATATGCAATGTCCGGTCTAGTACATAGCATGTCATACATGATAGATCCTATGGCTGATGCATAGGGAGTCTTACTCATCCTCTCTCTATCTTCTGTCGTAGAAGGACTTTGAGTTTTACTCAAGGGCGTATTGGGCAACATGGGCAAGAACCCTTTCTTGCTATCTTCTATTTCAAACCTCTTTAGAACTTTATCCAAATATGTACATTGTGAAAGCGATATTAGGTGTCTCGATCTATCTCTATAAATCTTTATGCCTAATATATAAGCAACTTCATTGAAAAACTATTATTCAAATAATCTTTGACACTTTTAAGAAGGTCTACATCATTCCCAATCAACAATATGTCATCTACATATAGTACCAGGAATTCTACAGAGCTCCCACTAACTTTCTTGTAAATACAAGCTTCTCTATAAGTTTGTATAAAACCAAAACTATTGATTATAAAAACGTTGATTCCAACTTCGGGATGCATTCTTCAATCCATAAATGGATCGTTGAAGTTTGCATACCTTGCTAGCATCTATAGGATCGACAAAACCTTTGGGTTGTACCATATACAACTCTTTATCAATGTCTCCATTGAGGAACGTTGTTTTGACATCCATCTGCCATATATTATAATCATAATATGCAGCGATTGGTAACAAAATCCTCACAGACTTTAGCTTCGCTATAGGTGAGAAAGTCTCATCGTAGTCAAATCCTTGAATTTGTCGAAACCCTTTTGAAACAAGTCAAGCTTTATAGACGGTTACATTACCATCAGCATCTGTTTTCGTCTTTAAAATCCATTTGTTCTCGACATCCACCAGCCATCCTGTAAGTACACCAAAGTCCACACTTGGTTTTCGTACATGGATCCAATCTCGGATTTCATGGCTTCTTGCCATTTATTGGAATCTGGGCTCATCATCGCTTCCTCATATGTCGCAGGGTCGTCGGTGTCTTCCACCAACATGACACTCATAATGGGATCATACCAATCAGGAGTGGTACGAGTCCTCGTTTACTTGTGAGGTTCCGTACTAACTTCGTTCGAAGTTTAATGATCACCATCATTAGCTTCCTCTCCCATTGGTGTAGGCGCCACGGAAACCTCTTCCGGTGCTACGCTACTCTCAAATTCGAGAGAAGGTTCGACAACCTCGTCGAGTTCTACTTTCCTTCCAGTCACTTCTTTCGAGAGAAACTCCTTCTCTAGAAAGGATCCATTCTTGGCAACAAAGACTTTGCATTCAGATCTATGATAGAAGGTATACCCAATATTTTCCTTCGGGTATCCTACAAAGATGCATTTTTCCGCTTTGGGTTCAAGCTTGTCGGGCTGTAACTTATTTATGTAAGCTTCGCAACCCCAAACTTTAAGAAACGACAATTTAGGTTTCTTCCCAAACCATAATTCATATGGTGTCGTTTCAACGGATTTAGATGGTGCCCTATTTAAAGTGAATGCGGTTGTTTCTAATGCATAACCCCAAAATGACAAAGGTAAATCTGTAAGTGACATCATAGACCGAACCATATCTAAGAGAGTTCGATTATGACGTTCAGACACACCATTATGTTGTGGTGTTCCCAGCGGTGTCAATTGTGAAAGTATCTGCATTTCTTCAAATGCTCTCCAAACTCGTAACTTAGATAATTACCTCCACGATCAGATCATAGAAATTTAATCTTCTTTTTATGTTGATTCTCTACTTCACTTTAAAATTCCTTAAATTCTCGAAAGTTTCGGACTTATGTTTCATGAGATAGATATACCCATATCTACTCACGTCATCCGTGAAAGTAAGAACATAACGATAACCACCGCGTGATGCCACACTCATCAGGACACACACATCAGTATGTATGATTTTCAATAAGTCCATAGCTCGCTCCATCATACCCGAAAATGGAGTCTTAGTCATTTTTTCCATCAGACATGCTTCGCATCTTTCAAGTGATTCAAGAAGTCCATTGGAATGGAGTTTCTTCATACGATTCACTACAATGTGACCAAGACGACAGTGCCACATGTATGTAGAATTATCATTAAATTTCAAACGTTTAGCATCTATATTATGAACATGTGTATCACTACTATTGAGATTCAACAAGAATATACCAACTATCAAAGGTGTATGACCATAAAAGATATTACTCATATAAATCGAACAACCATTAATCTCGGACTTAAAAAAGTAACCGTCTCGCAATAAACAAGATCCTGATATAATGTTCATGCTCAACGCAGGCACCAAATAACAATTATATAAGTATAAAACTAATCCTTATGGTAGATGAAGAGGGAGCATGCCGACCGCGACCACATCATCCTTTGATCCATTTCCAACGTGCATCGTCACCTCGTCTTTCGCTAGTCTCTGTTTATTCTGCTGCACCTGTTTCGAGTTACAAATATGAGCAACCAAACCAGTATCAAATACTCATACGTCGGAAACATATCTATAATTTATGATGTTCCATGCTTGTTTAGTATCCACTTTGCTATGTTTTGTCTACACTTTGAGGTATTTTTATACACTTTCTAGAACTAACCTATTGACAAGATGCCATAGTGCCAGTTGCATGTTTTCTGCTGTTTTTGGCTTTAGAAAGCTAAAAAATGAATATTCTCGGAATTGGACAGGACAAAAGCCAAAGTTCATATTTTTCCCTAAGCGATACATAACCACGAAGCAGAGTTGGAGAAGTACACCAGGGTGGCCGCACCCTCCTAGGCGCGGGCCAGCCCTGGTAGCGCCCACAGGGGGTGTGGGCCCCTGGCCCTCCATCGACCTTGCCTCCTTCACCTATAAAAGCCTCCCGGGGAGAAAACCCTAGATCATCTAGAAGAAATCCATGAAAACCTATATAGCACCGCCGCCACCAAAGGGGAGATTCAGGGGACAGAAAGTCTCTATTCCGGCACCCTGCCGGGACGGGGAAGTGCCCCCGAAGCCATCTCCATCGATCTCCATCACCGTTTCTGTTTCCCATGATGAGGAGGCAGTAGTTCTTCCTCGAGGCTAAGGGCTCTACTGGTAGCTATGTGTTCATCTCTCTCTATGCATGATCTTGTTGTGTTCATGAGCTTTGTAATCAAGTAGATCTACTCTGTTACTCAAGTGCTTCAATATATCAATAGCTCTCCCCACGTGTGTGTAAGTGACAGCGTGCATACCGTGGTGGCACTTAGGCTAGAGGTTACATAAATACTCTTTGTGCTTTAATAGATCTATGTTTTCCCCATGCGTGTGAAAGTGACAGCGTGCACACCGTGTGTGGCACTTAAGCTAGGTTACATATATATTCATGAGTTATATTTTGAGTTGGTTGTGTCTATGAAATTGTGGTGTTTGTTGGAACCATCTAGCGCTCAAGGTGACAGTGTGGGGTTATCTAGATTGGGGAAGGCCCTACCGTGGATTAGAGTGTCCAACCGGGGAGTAGTATCATGAAGAGAGGATATTTATATGAGAGAGTGTTCACTAGTGAAAGTATGATCCCTAGGCCTTGTTTCTAAACATTGAAACACCGTTTGCATCTAGATCTGTTGCATGTTTGCTTGCTTCCATTTTTATTTCAGTTTTCCTTTAGTCTATCCCACGTTAACAACAAGTCAGAAGCTCTTTTCTGGCACCGTTACCACTTGTATTTCACTATATCTTCGCCGAACTAGTGCACCTATACACCTGATTGTAGGGTTGCTTGAGAGGGATACCTTTGACAACTTCCTCCCTGAGTTCCATAAACCTTGGGTAATCCACTTAAGGGAAACTTGTTGCTGTTCTACAAACCTCTGCACTTGGAGGCCCAACAACTGTCTACAAGAATAGAAGTGCATAGAAATCAAATACCCAGGAACTACTACGATTACTATTAAGATACACATAAATACCATGTATATTAGATATACCTTTCTTATTGATGTTCCCGTTCTTCGTATCTGCCAAGTACTTGGGGCAATTCTACTTCCAGTGACCTTCTCCCTTGTAGTAAAAGCACTCAATATCAGGCTTAGGCCCAGCCTTGGTCTTCTTTGCAGGTGCGGCAGCTTTCTTGCCGCCCTTCTTGAAGTTACCATTTTTCTTAGCCTTGCCTTGCATCTTGAAATTGGTGGTATTATTGACCATCAACACTTGGTGCTCTTTCTTGATCTCCACTTCCGCAGACTTCAACATAGAGAAGAATTCTGGTAACGACTTATCCATGCGCTGCATGTTGTAGTTCATCACAAACTTCTTGTAACTTGGTGGTAGTGATTGGAGGACATGGTGAATCCCAAAAGCATTAGGAATCACTATAACCAAGCTTTGGAGCTTATTGGCGTGCCCAGACATCTTAAGCACATGCTCATTGATAGAGATAGCACACTAAACTGTGGAGTACTGATTCTTCCGGGCAAGGAAAACATTCTTCACTTGATCGGTAGCATCATCTGCAGGTTGGTCACAGACAATATCATGCAAGTCAAAGTTCTCAAACCTCTTTTGAAGCTTTTATTCTAAACCATACAAGATAGCACACTGGACTGTGGAGTACTGATTCTTCCGACCAAGGAAAACATTCTTCACCTCATCGATAGCATCATCCGCAGGTTGGTCACCCAACGGTGCATCCAGCACATAGGTCAACTGACCAGCATTAAGGACAGTCCTCAAATTGCGGAACCAGTCTGTGAAGTTGCTTCCATTATTTTTCAACTTTTCTTTATCTAGGAACGCATTAAAATTGATGGTAGGGGCCACCATGATCTACAACATATTTGCAATAGTTTAGACTAAGTTTATGAAAAATTTGAGTTAAATTAATACTTAAATTAACTAGGTGAACCCCCCTCAAAAAAATATCCCTCACATTTTTTAGTGATTACATGAACCAAATCCACTACATCATGTCCGATCATCACGTGAGATGATGTAGTTTCAAAGGTGAAAAATCAACATGTTCATCATATATACTATATGGCTCATGCTTTACCTTTTGGTATTTTGTGTTTCGATACCATGTCTGTACATGCTAGGCTAGTCAAGGTTAACCTTAGTATCCACATGAGCAAATATGGATTTCTCCTGTTGTATGCACACGTAGAATCTATCACACTCGATCATCACGTGGTGCTTCGAAACGACAAGTCTTAGCAATGGTGCCTACTAAGTACGAACACTTTATTACTTGATATTTTGGGAGAGGGATCATCTTATAATGCTACTGTCGCGATCTAAGTAATACAAGATGCATAAAAGGATTAACATCACATGAAATTCATAATATGTGATATGATATGGCCTTTCTTCTTATGCCTTCGACCTCCATCTTCAAGCATGAACATGATCTCCATCATCACCGGCGTGGCGTCAATGTCAATGGCGCCGCTCCATGGTTGTCGTCCACCAGCATCAACTATTACAACTACTTTGGATAATAGACACATAGGTCTTAACGAAATTAAAATACAACCATAAGGCTCCTGCCGGTTGCCAACTTACAATAAGTATCATTGCATACATCATATATAATCACAACCATTGCCATATCACATCACAGCACACCCCTGCAAAACAAAGTTAGACACCTCTAATTTTCTTTGCATGTTTTACATGGTTTGGGGCTTTCGAATAAGTACCGTACTAACTTACGAACAATAACCACAATGTTGATACAAGTACTATCAAGTGCCCGTTGTAAATTGAATCTTCACTATGATGGGAGAGATAGACACCCGCAAAGCCACTTATGCAATACAAGTTGCATGTCGAGCGTGGAGCAAGTCTCATGAACGATGTCATGTAAGGTTAGCCTGGGCCGCTTCATCCCACCATCCCGCAAGATGCAAAGTACACAAGAAGCAATTGATAATAAAAGCACCACCTCCCACAATGACCATTGTGTTCTACTCGTGCAACAGATCTACTTATAGACACGGCTCTGATACCACTATAGGGGTTCGTAGCATGGAAAATAAAAAAATTCTACCACATGAAGACACACAAGCCAAGATCTATCTACTATATTGTAGCATCGAGTCGATAGATTACTAACCCTCAAAGATTCCAAAGTGGTTAACAAGATCGGATTCTCATGGGTGATGTAGTCATTCACTTGCTGATCTCAAGATCGCGTAGACGATCCTTCTGGCGCCGCGTTCCGGTAGCGCTTCCGCAGTCGGTCACACGTTCGGTACTTGATGAAGACCTTCCTCTCCCTTGTTCCAGCAGGCAGCGGAGGTTGTAGATCTCTCCTCGCGATTCCGGCAGCACGACGACGTGGTGGCGGAAGTAGGGGTAATCCCGTAGGGCTTTGCCTAAGCCAGAGCGGGTATGGTGGAGTAGAAGAGGGTTTAGAGGGCCGAGGGGAGATGGTGGCTGGAGGCTAGGGGCTAGGGGTTAGCCCTAGTCGGCGAATTGGAGGACATCCCTAGGTGGCGGCGACTTGGGGTGGTGGAGCCAAGCTAGGGTTTGAGGTGAGGGGGTAGGGGCGCCCCACCCCTCATTTTATAGGTGGGAGATGCGGTTGGGGAAGGGGAGTCCTTCCCCAAATCCTCCACTTGGGCTGGCGGCAAGGAGAGGGAGGAATTCTCCCTTAGGTAGGATTCCTTCCCTCCCTGCACTATGCAACCAATGTTGGGATTTGACTTCTTCAAATTGGCATTTGACTTTCAAACTAGAGTTTAATTTCTCTCTTCCCATTGCCTAGCGAAGTGACCTAGGACATGATGCAACCATTCCACTTTGTCATGACACATACATGTACCCTTACCACTCTAGATCGGTGGACCTTCTAGACCCTTCTAGAACATTCCGGTGAAAACACCGAAACCATTACCGAACTCCGGAATTGGACTTTCCTTATATGAATATTATTCTCCGGACCATTCCGGGTCTCCTTATAATATCCCGGATCTAATACGAGACTTCGAACAACATTCGGTCTCTCAACTCACATTACTATCTAGTAAACAACATCGAATCCTTAAGTGTGTCTCCCTACGGTTCGTGAATTATGCGGACATAACCGAGACTCTTCTCCGATCAATAACCAATAGAGGAATCTAGAAATTCATATGGCTGCCACATATTTCTATGATTACTTCGTGATCGAACGAAACATTTACATATGATACCAATTTCCCTTTTCTCACGATATTTTACTTATCCGAGGTTTGATCGTCGATATCTCTGCATACCTAGTTCAACCTCAATACCGGTAAGCACTCTTTAATCGTTCCTGTGTTATGTGATCCCTTGTGAACCAGTAACATGCTTGCAAGCCAATTGGATGACATTCCACCGAGAGGGCCCATAATATATCTATTTGTCATATGGATGGACAAATCCCACTCTTGATCCATGTGCCTCAACACATACTTTCCGAACACTCAATGCCACCTTTATAGCCACCCAGTTACGAAGTGGTGTTTGATGTCATCAAAGCATCCATCCGGTGATGGTGATTTAACATGATCTCATGGTCGAAGCATTTAGGTTACTATGTATCTAAAAGCTTATAGAAAACGATCTATTGAAATGACTTGATCTTATGATATGCGTAACTATAGGAGTATGTCCATCACACCATTTTCCTAATGATATGATGTTGTTATTAATAACATCTCAATGGTCATGATCAGGAAACCATGATCATCTATTAATCAACAAGCTAGTATTACAAAGAGGCTTTATTAGGGACTCTTACAAGTTTACAAATCACACAAGTATTAATGCTTCTGGTTAATACAATTATAGAATAAATGTAAAAAAATTATCATAAACACAAAGATATAATAATTACTACTTTTATTATTTCCTCTTGGGCCTATCTCCAACACTCCCTTCATGTTGAAGTTGGTGACTGCAGCTTGCCCCACGATGACATTGTCCATCGGGGTGGATTACAGTGGGAGACCGTTTGCATCGCGGGCTTGTGGAGATATTATGACCCTTGGCTGGTCGGGAGGAGGTGCGCGACCCAAGGGTGGCGGGGGAGCCCCAGTCGCTAGCGATCCGGGTGGTGGGAGATTGCTTCCTCCTCGTGGCGTGTTCTCGCAGATCTCGCGATCAGCCGTGCGGGCGGGGTCGTTGCCGTCACTGAAGTTTAGGGCACGGCCCTGAATGTTGGAGTTTAGGAGGCTCCTGATGCGGCATTGATGGTAGAGCGAGAGCTCCTGCGCCGTTTCCTGCTCGAGGCAGAATTTCTCGCGCTCGGCTTGCTCCTTGCGTGCTGTCTCCTCCAGTCGCAGGCGGGCTGGCTAGAACTCCGTTGCCGTTGCGGTCGGTGGGATCGGCGTGGAGAAGGGGTCTGGCGGGGCGCTCGTGCTGCCCGCCATGTAGGTCACGTTGAAGCTACTGGATCTGGCATGGAAGTTGTCAGGGGACTCCGACCCAGAGTCGGAGTCGAAGTTCTCGAGGATGGAGTTATCGAAATCTCCAGTATTGGAGACTCACGTGATGGAGACTTCGGGCTATGCGGCGGCGATGGACCCGATGACTGGCGCGGGGTTCACCGAATCGGCGTAGTTGTGGACGGTCGCATCGTCTGTGGCCACGTCGGTCCCAGGCGTTGCTGGTGGCCGAGTCGTACTCGGAGGCGAGTCAGGAGATGATACGGATCTGGCCTTCCGAGAGCTGATCGCGTCTTGGCGGCGACACGCCGATTATCGCCGTCTCCGCTGGGGCGACGGCGTTCGTCAAGCCGACAAACAAGTTGATGGTGCCGATCGGCATCACCGCGCTGTGCGTGAAGCCATGATGTAGCTGCTAGGGAAGATCTAAAGGATCTCGCCATACGCGATCATGCGGCCGGTGGCGATCGACCGGTTGATTGGCGAATAGGGTCTCACCATAGAACTCAGGCCGGACCGGCCATGCCCCACGGTGGGCGCCATTATCATGGGAATGGCCATGGCAGACGCTACCAGGGGTAGCGAGTAGTAGGATTTGGGGAAAGAGAAGTCAGCCATCTGCGGAGCGAGTTGAGGACAAAGACACAGGGGTTTACCCAGGTTCGGACCCCCGGAGGGTAAAGACCTACTCCTGCTAGATATTTATTATTGCTTGGTTACAATGGTGGCAAGCTCGGCGGCTAGGCAGAGAGTCGATGGGGTGTATGATGGAACGTAAGTACAAAGAGTAACTAACGGAGGCTTATATAGACGGTACCTCACTAGGGTTTACAGATATACAACCGAATCAGATAAGGAGGCGGAGGATTTGACCTAATCCGACTGGGCCTAATTAACTATGCTTCTGGGCCTCCATCTTCCAGTCGCCAGGCTTCATCTTCAGTCGTTATCCAGTCGCCGCCCTGCAGGCCCACTCGCAAAGGGCCTGGTCCAGTCGGAAACGTCCTGCTGGGGTATTACCCTATTTGTCATATCCCTATCAAAAATGATAATAACCCTTTCTAAACATATGTTTGTTTTCTTTTAAGCCAAGTAATACAATCGTATTAATTATTTACACTAGTGGAAAAAGGGCTTATAGTCCCGGTTTGCAAGGGCCTTTAGTCCCGGTTTTGCACCCGGGACTGCGAAATCGGGACTAAAGGCCCCTATTTCTAGTCCCGGTTTGTTACAACCCGGGACTAGAGGGCCACTGCATGGGCGTTTTTTGCTAAAGGGGGATGAAGGACCTTTAGTCCCGTGTCGTAATACGGCCGTGGACTAAAGATCTTTTTTTAATTTTTTTTTTATTTTTATTTTATTTTTTCGATTTTTTTTTCGAATTTTTTCTTAAACTTTTGAGTTGTTTGACTCGTAATCATCTCACTTGGAACATTTTTAGCACTAAGTATATGTAATCTTAGGTCAAATTACACTTGTGGTCAAACTTTCCATTCGGTCACCCATCCTAGCACTACTCCATCCTCAGCACGCTTAACTTCTCTGTTCCATCCGGATGTCCTTGCGCGAAGCCCTTTTGTACCTTGTTTTTTTTTAAACGGCCTTTTGTACCTTGTTGTCAACACTATCATATCAATCCTATTAGCCCATATCAATATGCAATACATCTTTATTTATTGAAACTACAAACAACTATTTTAGTAAACAACAATAAATAAGTAATAATAATATTTTAATAAAATTAAAGTAAAAAACTAAATAAAATAATATTTTATTCATTTTTTGCCATTATTCATTTAATATGGTATATATAATATCTTTAAATCTGTAAATCGAAATTCGACAAATAATATATTCATTATTATCAGAAAAATGTGAGGAATCAAAATATGGAATAAAAACTTGCTAAATAATAAAAAAAATTAAATAACCTTTTTCCCTTTTCAAATTTTAAAAATGTAAAAGAATCAGAAAAATGTGAGGAATCCATTATTTATAATTTTAAAAATCTAAAAATGTGAGGAATCCAAATAAGGCTGTTAAAATCAAACTGAAATTTTTTTTCCACACATTTTGATAGGTTGTACATTTTTTTCGACATCGTACACAAAAGTTATATCAATTTTAAGTTGCCCGCGTCGCACCCCTTTAGTCCAGGGCCATATCACGACCCGGAACTAAAGGGGTGACTCTTTAGTCCCGGGCTGTATCATGGCCCGGGACTAAAGGGTGTTGCCCGCGCCTACACACCTTTAGTCCCGGACCGTATCACGACCCAGGACTAAAGGTCCGAAATGACCCGGGACTAGAGTTTTCTCGGTCTCTTGGCCACTAAAAACGGTACGAACCGGAACTAGTGCTCATACTAGTCCCGGCCGGTAATAAATCGGGACTAGTGTGAGACTCTAAATCGAACCGAAGCCTCTTTTTCTACTAGTGTTATTTGAGTATAAATTAGGTCTTGCAGAGAAAGGTTGACTAGCGTTGAAAAAATCAAATGGAGGGCCGGTTGCACATGTAATCGTATGTAGTTTTGCCAATCATCGACGAATAATAATCCTACACGATAGCGATGTTGTGTTGTTGTTGATGAAGCATCTCCCGGGTGATGTTTTTTATCAGTTCCCAGGCACTTCTTACGTGCCTCTCTTCCTGCAGCGACGACCCGACCACGAAGCGCAGCACGAATCTGCCACCGACAATCGTGTGTGTAAGATACATCCTACCAGACTTGTTCAGGTTCTCCATTAGCAGACGGTTGGCCTTGTCAGCGTGCTCATCCTTGATGACTCCACTTGCCTTCATCCTGAAGCAGACGAGAGCAAAGTTTCTGGGCACGACAAGCTCGAATCGGTCATCCGCCCGGACGAAGTCTTCAAACATTTTTGCCATGGCAACGTGCCTTTGGATGTGCTCCTGGAGCTTGGCAGTGCCATAGGTGCGCATGACCATCCAAAGCTTGAGACCACGGAACCGGCGACCAATGCCGACCTGCATATCCTTGAAGTCAGTGACAGAACCGGACTCACTCGCCTCGTTCTTGAGGTACTCCGGATTCGTTTCTAGCGAGTCCCTGAGGCGGTGCGTGTGCCGCACATAGAGGCAGGAGCAGTCCAGGCACGTCAGGAGCCACTTATGTGGGCTGATGCTGATGGAGTCAATGCGCTCTACGCCGTCGAGATGGTGTCTGAACTCTGGGCAGATGCAAGCACTACCGGCATAGGCGGCGTCAACATGGACCCATGCGCTGAACATGATGGCAACATCAGCGATGGCTCCCACCGGGTCGACGGCGTTGGAGCTGGTGGAGCCCACCGTTGCACAGACGTAGGTTGGCACGAAGCCGGCGTGCACATCAGCTTGCATGGCCTCACGTAGCTTCGTCGGGTCGAGCCCGTAGTCTGTCTCCGGTCCCGTCGGGATGAAACGGATGTTCCCGGGGTCGAAGCCGGCGATGCGGCATGCCTTGAAGAACGTGGGGTGTGTCTGGTCTGAGGCGTACACAGCCAGCCGAGGCACACCGGTCACGCCACCGCCAGAGCCAGTCCGACGCAGAGCGGCGTCACGAGCGGCGACAAGCGTGACCAAGATTGCCTCGCTGGTCGTTCCAAGGATTACCCCGCCACCGCTGCCGCTGCCTGAGCTCATGAAGCTCGTGGGCAAACACAGTAGCTGCGCGAGCCAGTCGAGCGCGAGTACCTCCATCTCGGTCGCCGCGGGAGCAGCCTGCCAAGAGAACCCGACAGTGTTCAACGCTGAGGCGATGAGATCGCCGGCGATGGCCGCCGCACTGTTGGTGGACGGGAAGAACGCGAAGAAGTTGGGGCTAGCCCAATGTGTAATTCCGGGCACCACAGAATTCTTAAGCTCGTTCATGGTGTCATCAAACGGCGACGGCAACATCGGCGGGGATGCCATGAGCTGGTCCCGCAGGTAGCCAGGCTTGACATCATGGAGCACGGCCATGGACTCCACGCTGCTGTAGTAGTTGGAGATGAAATCCACGGCCTTGAGGAGGCATGACCGAACTTCCTCAGCATTCAGCGGCTGGAAGGCAGGCTCTTCGCCCAAGGCTGTGGGGTTGCTGCTGCTCATTTCTGTTCCGTACAATAAACCTTTGCTACGACCAACGTTAATTAGCCCTTACGATCTGGAATCTGTAGATCAACAGGGAACGTCAGGAGCAACGGCCGGGTACTAGTTAGCCTGTTTATTCCTTTGTCGGGAGACAGGACACAAGTATATGTAGGCTACCCTGTTTAAAAAAATGCGGACGAGACCCATTCAGAGCGAAAACCTGTTTCGATGAGGAAGGATGGTTGTACACATAACACATGAGAATTGACATATACGTGTCTCATAAAAGCGGATTATTAGTTTGGCAGGAGATTCTCATAAAAGCTAGTTATTTCTGTTCTTTTTGGCTTCTGAAAATTTGGCTTGTTTGATATGTTAACTTGTGGAATTAATGTGCCCCTAATTTGATACCATAAGTTGTATAATTCATTACTACATGGCAAATTGATTTGTGTTGAGATACATGCATATATAGATAGAGCCGAATCAATTAATTTGGATAGAAGAAATATATATTTTCTTCGATCACTACGGGAAAAAATGTCGCTGCCGTGTAGACACGTCTTTGCCGTGTGCCAAACGGACCGGAACACGGCAAAGTCTGTCTTTGCCATGTGTAACTCGGAAAATACACGGCAAACTACGTATACACGGCAAATTTCTGAAAAAGAACACGACAAAGAAATATACACGGCAAAGACCCATAAAGGAACACGGCAAAGAAAATACATTCGGCAAAGTCGACAACGGCACACGGCATAGGAGTTGTCACGGTAACGAGGTGGGACCCGTGACCCCACAAGTCCATTTAACGGGAGGAGCTAACGGCCGCAGACGGTGGTCTCTTTGCCGTGTGTCCTCGCCGGTCCTTTGCCGTATGTATTCTGCAGTATACACGGCAAAGGCCCTTTGCCGTGTGTATTCCGCAGTACACACGGCAAAGTCCTTTTTTTCTTTTTTTTTGCCTTTTATCACATCACTCTTAGGAAAATCATAAAAAAATCATTCTAATTCAGAAAAATACAAATAATAGATCAAAATTTGCATAAAAATAAGATCTATCTATATACACTCAAATATTAGATATTTATATTGAATAAGAATCTTCATGCTCGCCGTTTTGACCATAGTTTAAAACATGCATAAAATTTTCAAAAACGATCGAAACAATACGAAACCTTCGCGTGGTGTTATATTATGTGACATGGTTGGTAGGAAAAATATCAAACTTTGTATATTGATTATGTATCAAAAAAACCTTCACAAAATGACCTATCTCATTCGAGTTTCCTGGCTTTCGGGTCAAATGACCAATGTTATGGCTAGAATCAAGGCATAGTTTGTGATAATCTTCCCATATTGTGCATGCATGTGCATCATGGAATGGCGAACAATGTTGCAGGAGGAAGTTTTCCTTTTCGTCGCACCAAAAAGCCATTTTCCATTTTTCGAGCGTAAAAACGGGGGATTTTATGAAGCAACCACCAAATGGCTAATTCAAAATTCTACCACCCCATTTTCAAAAACACTAGACCACCTTAAATAAACAATGTTCCAATGGGGGGATCTCAAACCTTTTCGTCGACTCCAGGTGAAAAAGACAAATTCCTGCCGAATCGGTAGGAAGTGGGTCAGATATGAACTGCAGGTACATGATCATATGGGCATGATTTTTTACAAAAAACATTTTTAGGTTCACAATATGCTATTTCATCAGAGATCCAGTGAAAGTTTAGAGAGGATCAGCTCCGAGCTAAGAATCTTCATACCCGTCGTTCGACAAATTTTGTCGATAGTTCAAAAGAGTCATGAAAAATTCAAAAACGATCAAAACATTGCGAAACCTTCGCGTGGTGTCATATTATATGACATGATTGCAAGGAAAAATATCAAACCTATTATATTGAATATGTCTTAAAAAACCTTCACAAAATGACCTATCTCATTCGAGGTTTCCTGGCTTTCGGGTCAACTGACCAATATTATGGCTAGAATTAAGGCATAGTTTGTGATAATCTATCCATATTGTGCATGCATGTGCATCATGGAATGGCAAACAATGTTGTAGGAGGAAGTTTTCCTTTTCGTCGCACCAAAAAGCCATTTTCCATTTTTCGAGCGTAAAAAACGGGGGATTTTATGAAGCAACCACCAAATGGCTAATTCAAAATTCTACCATCCATTTTAAAAAAATACTAGACCACCTTAAATGGACAATGTCCCAACGGGGGATCTCAAACCTTTCTGTCCACTCCAGGTGAAAAAGACAAATTCCTGCCGAATCGGTAGGAAGTGGGTCAGATATGAACTACAGGTACATGATCGTATGGGCATGATTTTTTACAAAAATCATTTTTAGGTTCACAATATGCTATTTAATCAGAGATCTAATGAAAGTTTAGAGAGGCTCAGCTCCGAGCTAAGAATCTTCATACCCGTCGTTTGACAAAGTTTGTCGATATTTTAAAAGAGTCATAAAAAATTCAAAAACGATTGTAACAATGCAAAACCTTCGCGTGGTGTCATATTATGTGAAATTATTGCATGAAAAAATATCAAACTTGTTATATTGAATATGTCTCCAAAAAACCTTCACAAAATGACATATCTCGTTCGAGGTTTCCTGGCTTTCGGGTCAAATGACCAATGTTATGGCTAGAATCAAGGAATAGTTTGTGATAATCTGCCCATATTATGCATGCATGTGCATCATGGAATGACGAACAATGTTGCAGGAGGAAGTTTTCCTTTTCGTCTCACCAAAAAGCCATTTTCCATTTTCCAAGCGGAAAAAACTGGAGATTTTATGAAGCAACCACCAAATGGATAATTTAAAATGCTATCATCCCATTTTTCAAAAATACTAGACCACCTTAAATGGACAATGTCCCAATGGGGGGATCTCAAACCTTTCTGTCCGCTCCAGGTGAAAAAGACAAATTCCTGCCGAATCGGTAGGAAGTGGGTCAGATATGAACTATAGGTACATGATCTGATGGCATGATTTTTCACAAAAATCATTTTTAGGTTCAAAATATGCTATTTCATTAGAGATCCAATGAAAGTTTAGAGAGGCTCAGCTCTGAGCTAAGAATCTTCATACCCGTCGTTCGACAAAGTTTGTCGATAGTTTAAAAGAGTCATAAAAAATTAAAATATGATCGAAAAAATGCGAAACCTTCGCGTGGTGTAATATTATGTGACATTTTTGGAAGTAAAAATATCAAACTTGTTATATTGAAAATGTCTAAAAAAACCTTCACAAAATGACCTATCTCATTCGAGGTTTCCTGGCTTTCGGGTCAAATGACCAATGTTATGGCTAAAATTAAGGCATAGTTTGTGATAATCTGCCCATATTGTGCATTCATGTTCACAATGAAGTGGCGAACAATGTTGCAGGAGGAAGTTTTCCTTTTCGTTGCACCAAAAAGCTATTTTTCTATTTTCCGAGCGTAAAAAACAGAGGATTTTATGAAGCAGCCACCAAATGGCTAATTCAAAATTCTACCACCCCATTTTTAAAAAATACTAGACCACCTTAAATGGACAATGTCTCAACGGGGGGATGTCAAACCTTTTTGTCCACTCCAGGTGTAAAAAACAAATTCCTGCCGAATCGATAGGAAGTGGGTCAGATATGCACTACATGTACATGATCGGATGGGCATGATTTTTTACAAAAATCATTTTTAGGTTCACAATATGCTATTTCATTAGAGATCCAATGAAAGTTTAGAGAGGCTCAACTCCGAGCTAAGAATCTTCATACCCGTCGTTCGACAAAGTTTATCGATAGTTTAAAAAGTCATAAAAATTTCAAAAATGATTGAAACAATGCGAAACCTTCGCGTGGTGTCATATTATGTGACATGGTTGCAAGGAAAAATATCAAACTTGTTATATTGAATGTGTCTCAAAAAAACCTTCACAAAATGATCTATCTCATTCGAGGTTTCCTGGCTTTCGGGTCAAATGACCAATATTATGGCTAGAATCAAGACATAGTTTGTGAAAATATGCCCATATCGTGCATTCATGTGCATCATGGAATGATGATCAATGTTGCTGGAGGAAGTTTTCCTTTTCCTCGCACCAAAAAGCCATTTTCTATTTTCCGAGCAAAAAAAACGGGGGGTTTTATGAAGCAACCACCAAATGGCTAATTCAATGATACCACCCCATTTTCACAAGATTATATGGATATCATATTTGGATTCCTCACATTTTTCTGATCGATTTAGACATTTTATTTGTGGAATTCCGATTTACGGATTTAAATATATAAATTATTCCAGATTAAATAGAAAAAGGAAATAAAATAAAATCATTTTATTTTTTATTTGGATTCAATATTATTATTACTTTTCATTATTGTTTACTTAAATAATTGTTTGGAATCTAAAACTGAGATGTGTGACATTATGATCTAAGAGTTAATAGGATTGATATGAAAGTATTAGCAACAAGGTATGATTTCTTTCTCGGAAGCTCATTCGGAAGGAACGAAGAAGTTAAGCGTGCTAGAGCTAGAGTACTGTTAGGATGGGTGACCACAGGGGAAGTTTGATTATGAGTGTAATTTGACCTAATATTTAATATACAAAGGGTTAAAATATCCTATATGAGATTATCAAGTAAATAATATTTAAAAAAGTTTGAAACAAAATTGATTTTTTTTTAAAAAAAATGCAGTTTCTTGCCGTGTACTTTTTCCACGAGACACACGACAAAGACAGCTTATTTGCCGTGTACTTTTCGAGTAGACACACGGCAAAGACAGCTTCTTTGCCGTGTACTTTTCGAAAAGACACACGGCACAGAATATACACCGTCATCTCCGTGGGAACCGTCATTTTACTTTACTTTGCCGTGTCTACACATAAGACACACGGCAAAGCCTTTGCCGTGTCTTATTTAGAAAACATACGGCAAAGGACTTTTGCCGTGGCGAACGTTGCCGTGTGTAAGCCTTTGTCGTGTTCCGAAAGGCCTTTGCCCACTAGTGCACACCCCCTCTAACACCGGTTTGGAGGGCCCTCTAACAGCGGTTGTAGAACCGCTGTTGAGGGTTCGGTGTTAGAGGGCCCCCCCTTTAACACCGGTTCTTATACGAACCGGTGTTAAAGGGTGGCGCACGTGGGGCTGGCGCAGCGCTTAGGGACCCCCCCTTTAACACCGGTTCGTAACACGAACCGGTGTTAAAGGTTTTCTGCCGCAGTAGGAAAACGGCCTAAATCTCTGCCGCGGCAGAGTTCTGCCCCTGCCCCGTTCTGGACGTATTTCTGCGGTGCGGCGGGGACGGGGAAGGGGGGAGGGGGAATCGATCGGGAGCGGTATACACATACATCGTCATCGGTACATACGAGTACATGAATAATTAAGCAACTATTATTATACACAACATCGTGATTGTGTGGTATTCTCCATAAACGTTGAAGCATCAAGTACAAGACAAACACGTTCAACCATATATACAACGTTTATTTTGGTGGATATCTAAAGAGTTCTCCGCCAGGCGTGACGACCTCATCAAGTATGAACCCCGCCAATTCCTCTTGAATGGCTCGTATGCATTCAAATGGTAGGAGTTGGTCCCGCATCCGTTCGATCTGAATATATATGAAGAATGGGGTCAATATATATATAAGAATAAAACTCAACACAATTGATGGTAATAAAATAATGTTGTGTACTTTGTTTACTTACTCTAAGTTATTCTAGTGTGGCTTGGCCCGTCGCACATATCGTGTTGCGAATGAACTCGCAAACATAGTACCCGCATAAGTTATTGCCGTGTCCCTGATGCGCGCACTTTACGAGAATAGAGAGTTCAATCAAAATAGTAATCAATAAAGCATGATATAATGGAATTGGAAGCAGAATCAAAGAGATAGCAGACCTAGCTAGCTAGTATTACTTACATTTTGGTCTACAAATTTTAGTTCTTCTGACCATTCACCCACGGCCCTGCCCGTGAACCTTTTCCAAACCCTGTCTGGCAAACAAAATGGATAAAGGAGTAATTAATTACTTGTTGTCACGAAAGTTAACGATCTAGTGCGATAATATGATTGAAATGACCTCTGGAGCATCTCTCTAAAGTCTACCCATATCTCCTTTTCTTTTCGTAACGAGTCCATGACAAGGACTTTTCCTGAGTCGGGTTGAATGACTAGCAGAATAAAGTGGAACCTACGCACGCATAACTCATCATCAGTTACACTTAACATCGAGTAAGCCGAAACAGAATGTGTACAAGAGAGGGTAACAGTACTCACGAGAAGTTGTTGTCTTAGTAAAGACCTTAGCAAGTAATCTTCTGTTTGCCCGGGTTTGGTTCTTACCACTTCTTCATGAACTCTATTTGGGTCAACAAACCCAATGTCAAAAGGGCCTCCTTTCATGCATTCCATAACCTTTTTCCTGCATAATAGTATATACATATATGGTGAGCATATATATATATATATACATGCAATTAATGAAGTGAATGAGATGAGATATAAATTACAGAAATAGTACTTACACACAATAAAGGCTAATGGAAGCTTTGTCGAGTTCCTTCTGATTGAATAGAAAATGCAAGTCTTGAATGTTAAAGTCGATCTCGTCATCTCCGCACAAGAAAATCTCATCTCTTATATGCGTCGTGATCCATTATTCCTTTCTCGTCTTGCAGAAATCAAGGTATCACTTGTGCAATCTTCGCATCTTTGTTGGTGGATTCTTGAGCTCCTCTTTCTTGACGAGATTCTTTCCATACTTCCATGGTTGTATGGGGTTGGCATCGCATTTGGGCAAGTTGTCTCCCATGATGTTCAACTATGCAATGTAAGTCATCCCCATCTCATTGGCCTTTCTTTGTAGCTCTGCCTCGTAATCATTTACGGGAGGAGTGTCCCGTGTGTCGAACACTTGGAGCAGGGCTCATGATTGGTTTTCCTGCTCTCCGAGCATGGGAACTGTTTTCTGGGGTGCCGCACGACTGCTAATTTCAGTCTCCCTACGACGCCTTGCACCCCCCTTCAAAATCTGTCGCTCGTAGTCTGGCACAAGTGGGGTTTCAGGTTTCAAAAGATTATTGTAAAACTTCTCCACCACCGCCGGATCTATTTTCTCCTTTGGCTCGGCCCGTCTAGGTGCAAAGAATTTCTTGACCTCTTCTTCCGAGATCCTATTGGTCTCCTCGTCGCTGCGATTCCATGGTAAAACCGGCAATGGCTTGGCGGAAGGCTGCGGGACGTAGTTTTTTGAACTCTTTGGCGTACGGTTACCTGCGGATTTCTTTGTGGCAGTGCTAGTGATGCTCTTCGTGGCAGTGCTCTTCCGCTTACGCTGAGGAGATGGCTGAAGCGCCGAAGATGGCTGACGGGAAGGAGATGGCTGGCGCGCCGGAGATGGCTGCCGAGCAGGAGATGGCTGAAGCGCCGGAGATGGCTGTCGTGCAGGAGATGGCTGAAGCGGCTCAGACTACTGACGCTGCGGAGACGGCGGGGGTGCCAGTGGCCTCCAATTTGGAAGCACGATGTGTTCCTTCTTCCAAAGAATGGTTTTTTCGCTGCAAATTTGAGTTGAGTTTCCCCTTCACCTGTAGCATGGTCAAGCTGTGCTTCCTCATATTCCTTCACAACCTCATCCACCCCGACAATAGCATAGCCATCTGGAATCGGTCGGCAGTGGTAAGTTCCACCAGCTACAGGAGGTAAGGCATAGTCGACAGCCACCTTAATGGATAAGCCCATTAATCTCACATGCAGCTCAGCGTGTTCGCTCTCCGTGATCTCATCCACGTGGTATCGAGGACCCGCCATTTCAAGCGTGGGCTGCACGTTCTCCGTGGAAGCCACGCTGCTTTTCCGCGCGGAGTCTGGGCCGCTGGCAGCTTCCAATGCAGGCTCTACGTGCCGCTGAGATGGGCCGGTAGCTTGATGGCTCTGTTGTGCATTCACTTGCGCCTGCAGCGTCACAAGTGCATGTTCTATCTGTGTCATCCGCTCTGTATGACATGGTTATACCCTACGGGTACGTAACTTTAGCATACCTAGTCCAGCCCAAGGAAGGCCCACGGCAGACATATGCTGGCCCATGAAGATTTTCGGGTGGCCAAGCCCCATGACGCCTTCGATCCTTGGAGAGCAAGACTAGCGGAGATAGGAAATTCAAAGGGGTAGAACCCTAGAACTTGTAACCGACTAGGACTACGCCCGGGACCTGCCTAAGTCTATATAATGGCCAGGAGGGCACGTCCTAGGGCAACGCAACTCACCTCGACTCATACTTTCGCACACGCATCCACGCCAGATCGAATCTGCGCATCCTGTAACCTTCGGTTCCGCCGTAATCAAAGAGCAGACAAGCAGGAGTAGGGTTTTCCCTCCGGGGGCCTGAACCTGGGTAAATCTCGTGTCCCCTGGTTGCTTGTCTGTTAACCGTGCCACGATCTCCAGCATCCCCATCTTCTCCAAAACCCAAGTCCATAACAATGGGCATTGACGAGATTAAACCTCGTCAATTGGCGCCGTCCGTGGGGATTGGGGCTGCTGATTGTGCGGTCGTGACGGTTCCGACCCGATCGATCTACAACTCCGCGGCGACGGAGAATCACCTCCTCTTCGGCGCTTTCGACTTCACCGCCCACTCGCCGGATACCATGAAGGATTTCGAGCCCGTAGGCGACGGACTCGACATTCTGTTCGGGAGCTTTTGCTTCCAGGTGGGACAAACTGGCACCCTCCGCCTCCCTGAGCGGGTGCCCGTGCCGTCAATCAGGCCCGCTTCGTGGGCTCCACACCCCGTGCTACGCACGTCACCAACAACAGATGAGTTCTACAGCAGCAGCTGCTGCAACTCCGATCTGTGCGATCCACCTTCGGATGAAGGGACTTACGGTTCCGGATCCGAAAGCTGCGGCAGCAGCCAACCAATCTGCAGGCGCTATCTGTGCGCCATAGTCATCCAAACCGACGAGGAAACGCCTAACCCGCCGCCCAACTCCAACCCGCAGGACAGAAACGGCGAAAACGGTGGAAACGGCGAAAACGGGGAAAACAGGGGCCACCTCATCCAACTTAGCAAAGAAGGATGGGTCGAAGCACGCCGCGCCGTTACAGGCGAAATAGTCCTACCTCTGGACTGCTCACGTGACCTACTGATGGCATACCACTACCTCCTCATCGAGGAGCACAAGAAGCAAGTCAAGATGCAGGAGACGCTCGACAAACGCAAGCAAGCAGCCTCCGAGTCCAGTGCGCGACGAGCTGCGCTCTCCGCCAAAGGACCCAGCTCTAGCACAAACGGAAACCAGGGAAACAAGCACCACTCTCGGGTGGAAAACATGGACCCGAAGGAGCGGCGTGACGTGACCCGAACTCTCCATACATCATTCATGGATATGGACGCCGACGGCAACATCATCCCGAAGACGCCACAAGCTGCGATCATGGCAGCCACTGCGTATCTCGCGGCTCACCCACCTCCGGAGGGGGACCCGAAAAGGGCCATGCATAGGTCCGCACTCACCGGACTAGGACTAATCGGAGTTGCGCTCCACGAAGACGCTCCTACGGAGCCGAAGAAGAAAGCTCCGGCCAGGCGCGACCGGAGCCCCACTCCCTCATCCGAAGATGAAGAGGAACACGATCTTCCTCGAAGGAAGAAGAGCTCGCACCGCCATAAACGCGACTACGACGCCAGAGACAAGCTTACACAGCGCAAGATCGACAAAGCACGCACCAAACGCGCATGCTCGTCTGAATCTGAGATGGATGAAGACGAAGGAGAACTCTGCGGGGCTCGATGCTTCAGCAGATCCGTCCGGCGAACACAGATGCCATGCAACTTCAAGCTTCCTTCGGATACTCCGAAGTTCAACGGCACGCCAGATCCAAAGTCCTGGCTCAGTGACCATCTGTCATCCGTCAAGCTTCACGGATGCAACAAAGAAACCGCCATGCAATGCCTTCAGCTGCAGCTGACAGGCGCGGCGCGGGTCTGGCTTAGCAGCCTATCATCAGGATCCATTCGAAGCTGGGAGGAGCTCGCTTATAGCTTCATCCGAAATTTCAAAGGCACCAGCAAGAGGCCCTCCTCAATCGAAGAGTTGCGAGCCTGCACTCAGAGAACGGGTGAATCTATTCGCTCGTACATACTACGCTGGTCTACAACCAAGAACTCCGCAGCACACATCTCCGAAGAAAGGGCCATCGACGCCTTCAGGGACGGCGTCAAGCGCCCAGACTTCAAGGAGGAACTTGGGCGTGTAAAGCCCAAGACACTCGACCACCTCATGGAAATCGCCAACAGTTGGGCAGACGGCGAAGATTGCATCCAGCGGGCGCAATCAGATGAAGAGGACGACTACGGCCGAAGACGCGAACGCCGTAGCAAGAGGAGATCGCGCGTCTACGAGGACCGCGACGGACCCGATATGGTCGCAGCCGGCTACGCCGACCGCCGTAACGACAACAGCCGCAACAGCGGAGGATACCGCAGCGGAAACTTCCGCGACAACGGACGACCAACGCAGTCGTGGCAACGCCGCGACCGCGACAACGGACCCTCAGCATTCGACAAACTTTCGGGTCCATGCACCATCCACTTCTACATCGACAAACAAGATGGCAAAAAGAAAGCTAGCCACATGCTCAAGGACTGCCGCGAGTTCCAGAAACTCAGCGAAGGCATGATGCAGATGAGGCAACAAGCTCCAATTCCTGCGTTCGGAAACGCACCTGCGCCAGGTGAAATAGCACACGGAGCTCCTCCACCGCCGCCTATTGGAGGCCCAAATCAACCAGTCGCACCAGCGCAAAACAACGCCGGAGTCGCATACCCCCCACCAAAGGGAGCACTAAATATGATCCAGAAGGGACGCCCCACCAACAGGGTGCAGAAGAAAATCACCAGACAAATCAACTTGGCCGTGGCAACTCCGCCTGCAATCCCTGAGTACCTCAGTGGATCGGAGTCCTGCATCACATTCACTCGCGCGGATCACCCTTGCCAGATCCCTCGCCCAGGTCATGCTGCCCTGGTGCTGGAGGCGCAGATCGGAGGCTTCGAGATGAGTCGCGTCTTCATGGACGGCGGCAGCGGCATCAACCTAATGTTCGCAAGCACTCTAGCAGCTATGCGGATCCCGCAATGCAGCCTGGAACAATCAGACACAACGTTCCACAGCATTGTCCCAGGGAAGGGCATCTCCCCCCTGGGCAAAATAGGGCTCGACGTCATCTTCGGGAAGCCAGACAACTTTCAGCAGGAGCGCCTAGAATTCGAAGTGGTGGACTGGCCGTCGCAATACCATGCCATCCTGGGACGCGTAGCATTCGCAAGGTTCCTGGCCGTCCCACACTACGCATACCTACTACTCAAGATGCCAGGACCAAGGGGCGTCATCACAGTCCACGGGAGCTTCACCCGATCGGACCAATGCGACAGGGATTTCAACAAAATCTCCCAGTCTTTTGGCATGCAAGACGAGCTTGTCAAGCTCCGCGAGGTGACGGACAACGGGCTACCCCCAGTCACAAAGCAGAACACACCTCACATGTCTTTCGACTCCACCATAAACACCAAGAAAGTGCAGGTCCATCCAACGGATGCCTCCAAGACGGCGCTGATCGCCAACGACCTCAACACCGCATAGGAAGGCGCGCTCGTCGAATCCCTCCGTGAGCACTGGGAAATCTTCGCCTGGTGTCCTGCGGACATGCCAGGAGTTCCCAGGGAATTCGCGGAGCACGCACTCAATGTCTTCCCAAACACCAAGCCAGTCAAGTAGTCCATCCGAAGACTGTCGGAGCCACGAGCCGAAGCTATCGGCAAGGAGATCAACAGATTACTCGCAGCAGACTTCATCCGGGAAATCAAGGAAAGCGAGTGGCTGGCAAACACGGTGATGGTCCCGAAGAAGGACACGGACATCCTGCGGATGTGCGTAGACTTCACGTCACTAAATAAACATTGCCCTAAGGACCACTTCCCTCTTCCTCGGATCGACCAGATCATCGATTCGACTGCAGGTTGTGAGAAACTCTCCTTCCTCGACGCCTACTCAGGCTATAACCAGATTCGACTCAAGGTCGAAGATCAAGAGAAAACGGCGTTCATCACACCGTTCGGAGTATACTGCTACAACACAATGCCCTTCAGGCTAAAGAACGCGGGTGCCACGTACCAGCGATGCATACAGGCCTGCCTCAAGGACCAGATCGGTCGCAACGTCCAAGTTTATGTCGACGACATAGTCATAAAAACCAAGGAGGCAAGAACACTTATCGACGATCTCCGCGAGACGTTCGACAACCTTGATCGCTACAGGATCAAGCTCAATCCAGAAAAGTGCGCCTTTGGCGTCCCCTCGGGTCAGCTGCTCGGGTACTTCATCTCTCAACGAGGGATCAAAGCGAACCCGAAGAAAATCAAAGCTATCATGACAATGGAGAAGCCAAAAAACCTCAAGGGCGTTCAGCAGCTCGCAGGGCGAGTAGCGGCACTAAGCAGGTTCATCAGCCGCATGGGCAAGAAGGCCCTACCATTCTACCAGCTGCTACGCAAGGCAGACAAGTTTGAGTGGACACCAGAAGCCAACGACGCATTCGAAAGCCTCAAGCGGCTCCTCTCCACCTCGCCAGTTTTGGTCACGCCAAAAGAGCGCGAGCCCCTGTTGCTGTACATAGAAGCCACACACCGGGTGGTCAGCACAGTACTCGTGGTCGAACGACCCGAAGAAGGCAAGACCCACGGGGTACAACGCCCAATTTACTACCTCAGCGAGGTTCTCACTCCAACAAAATAGCGGTACCCGCACTACCAGAAGCTGGCCTACGGCGTGTTCATGACGGCTCGACGACTGAGCCACTACTTCCAGGAGCATCAGGTGATGGTCGTCAACGAGGCACCCCTAAACAGCATCCTGAATAACCCAGAGGCCACAGGGCGCGTGGCCCTGTGGGGCATTGAACTATCACCCCTGGACATCATCTACGAGAAGCGACACGCAATAAAATCTCAAGTCCTTCTGGACTTCCTGGTGCACTGGATGGAGCTGCAGCTGCCTGACACCCCAGACATGTCGTAGTCCTGGACAATGCATTTTGACGGCTCCAAACGCGAAGCCGGAGCAGGGGCAGGAGTCATACTGACCTCCCCGCAAGGTGACAAGATGAAGTACGTCCTTCGGATGAAATTCAGAGCCTCTAACAACGAGGCCGAATACGAAGCCCTCATCCATGGCATGAAGATGGCAAAAATATGTGGCGCAACGCGCCTGGTCATCTACGGCGACTCCAACCTTGTCGTACAGCAGACGATGAATGAGTGCGACGCACACGCCGAAAACATGATCGCGTACCGTGCGCTATACAACGCAATCGAAGGAGAATTCGACGGCTGCGAACTTCGGCACGTTGGAAGAGAGAGCAACGAGGAGGCCGATAGACTCGCCAACATCGGCTCCACTTGTGCAAAGGTACCACCAGGTGTGTTCCTCGAACAGATCTGCGTGCCATCCATCAAGCGGAAATTCCCCAAGGGGTCACCCGAAGAAGCAGAACACTCGGGGGCTACGCTACCCGAAGGTCATGAAGGACCCGAAAAGTTGGATACCGAAGTTGCCATGGTCAACCTGATGCAGGTCATGGCAGTCGAAGAAACTTGGATACGTCCATACCTCCAGTTCCTGATAAACGGAGAATTACCAGACAGCCCGACAGATGCCCGGCGTGTATCTCGTCGGTCAAAAGCCTTCACCATCATCAACGGCGAGCTGTACAAACGCAGCATTACGGGCGTACTACAACGGTGCGTCACCATCAATGACGGCAAATCCATACTCCAAGATATCCACGAGGGCATCTGCGGCCACCACGCAGGTAGCCGCTCCCTCGTCGCCAAAGCTCTGCGAGCAGGATTCTACTGGCCAACGGCCATGAACGACGCGAAGGACATCGTCCGAAGATGCAATGGGTGCCAACGGTTCGCCGACAAACCGCACGCACCTGGGTCCGAACTTCGACCCATACCCATAGCCTGGACTTTTGCCCAATGGGGCCTTGACATGATCGGCAAACTGCCAAAATCCTCGAAGGGAGGACACGTCTTCCTCCTGGTCGCAGTCGACAAATTCACCAAGTGGATCGAGGCAATGCCAGTCACCAACCAGAAGGGCAAAACTGCCGTCAAATTCTTCGAATCCATTGTCTACAGGTTCGGCGTACCACACAGCATCATCACCAACAACGGATCGAACTTCATCTCCGAAGAATTCCAGGACTTCTGCGAAGGCCTCGGGATCAACATCACGTATGCCTCAGTGGCACACCCGCAAACAAACGGGCAAGTGGAAAAGGCCAACGGTCTAATCGGCGCCGGCATCAAGAAGCGCCTCATGAGCTCACTCGAGCACAAAGCCGGAAACTGGACGAAAGAGCTACCGTCTGTCCCGTGGAGCTTACGGACAACGCCAAACAGCTCCACCGGCTACACACCGTTCTTCATGGTGCACGGAGCTGAGGCCGTGCTACCAGCCGAAGTACGCCACCAGGCTCCACGAGTCGTCGCTTACAGCGAAGCCGAATCCACGGCTGCACTCGAAGATGCCGTCGACACACTCGACGAAGCACGGGATATAGCAGCAGCTAGATCAGCGGTGTACCAGCAAAGTCTCTGCAACTACCATAGCCGCCGGATGCGCCCAAGGTCCTTCGTCGAAGGAGACCTCGTCTTGCGACTTAAGCAAAAGCGACCGAATAAACTCAAGTCGCCATGGGAAGGACCCTATGCCATCACCGAGGTCATCCCAGGTGGCGCCTATCGCCTCAAGCACATGGAGTCTGGAGTCGCATACTCCAACCCGTGGAACGTCTCGCACCTGCGACGATTCTACCCGTAGCAACCTACCCCCCTTTTTACTTTCAATAAGGCTTCCAGCCAAGGCTACTCAGCCGAACCATGTACCTCCTCCATTACGATACAAATAAAGCTAAGTGTCTCGCCCCCAACCTTCGGTTGACTATTTCTCTGCAACTTTATTACATGCTACAAACGCACTCGGGGGCTCCCCCACCTCACGATTTCATCGACTGAGGACAAAACGTGTACACCTGAGTAGCTGACCACGTCAGGCAAACGAAAAGGGCACGTACTAAATCAAAGCACTGCGTGCTCGCCAACAGGCAAACCTTTACAACAAAGGGCGCATACACGCCCAGCCGCAATATACAAATTTTACATCTATCTGTTTATTTTCAGGTCCTACCTATTCTGAAGAATAACCTGAGCACGCTGCTCAAACAAATCTACAATCTGTTCGGCATACTGCCTTACAGCCGCGTAATGCGGACGCATATTCCACTCGCCACCATCTGGTCGAGAAGGTGGCCCAGTCGCCACAACAGCCAAATCTACATCAGGGCGGTGCACCCTCACAAGAGACAAGGCAGCTTTCACCCCTGCGACGAGCTGCTGCCGCACCAGCTCCTTGACATTGGTGGCACTCCGAAACTTCGTCAGAAGACCTGCAAGGGTCGTTGGCACGGCATCCAAAGGAAACATGACGTGCAGCACCGAGGAAAGTGATGTCTGCACCTGGCGGAGCACCCGCGAAACCTGGTAGACACGATCCTGCACCGTCGCCAGAACTATGGCGCGATCACGATCCATCTAGAAGAAGCCGCCGGCCTCCATGTCCTGTTGAGTCAAGCAATTGACTCGAACAGCAATACGCTCCTTTTCTTCCCTCGGAGCAAGATTGGCACTTGCGACAACCGCAAAAAACAAGAGTAAGGCCAGCAGGCTCACCCGAAGAACTGAGCTACAGCCCGAAAGAAGGATCAACTTACATTGCAGCTGCTCGGACAGCCGACCCAGCTCCGCCATCAAATACTCCTCTCTGGCTGCACCACGGTCTGCTTTGGACTTCCAAACGTCAGCGCGACCGCGTAACCCAAGCAAATCTCTCTCCAAGCTGCGCACGCGATCTCGAAGAAAAGCGAGCTACGAGGAATCATCCAATGATGCTCGCAAGGGCCTTTCGGATGAAGTGTCAACTGGGTCAGCACCCGAAGGAACCTATAGCAGAAGAAAAAAGAAGGCACACAGACATTCAGCCAAGGATAGAGCACAACTCGGAGAAATTCATTAAAGTATATAAGGCCACTACGTGGCACAAGAATGGTACTACAAAAGATATTTACAACAAAAATAGACTACAAGCTACCCTACGTCTACTACGCCTAAGGCGGAGGGCACTGAGTCGCCTCAGAACCAGACTGCCTAGCTTTGGCCTCGCCCTGCTGCCGCAATGCGTACTCAGATAGCAAGTCAATGAGCTTGGGCCCGTATCGTCTGCAGCGAGCGGAGTAGGCGGCGAAGGCTACCTCGGATCCATCTGCAGCCGTCGGCATCCGTGAAGTAATCTGGGGCAGGTCCAGCTCCGCCCCAGCCGCCATGGCCATCGCCAGCCCGACGGACGCGCCGATGCCCTTCTGCTTGCGCTTGTACGCTGCAGGCGCTTCGGCTGACAGAGCCTCTGCCAGGGCACCCACGTCTTCAAGGGATGCGCCCTTCGGGAAGAGCTCCTAGTAGAAGCGACCAAGGACCTCTTTCGCCTTGGCAAGGGAATTGACGACGGTGCTGCAGCGGTCCTCGACCGCTACAGTGGCATCATCTAGAGCACTCTCGTGCTCCAGAGCACCGCGGTCAAACTCGATGCCTGCGGCATCTGAGACAAAAAAGAAGAAAACATGAAGAAAGGCAACATAGAAGAAGATCCGCAGAAAAGAAGCAAGTACAAAAGCTAGCGCTCACCCGAAATAGCCTTGGCAGCAGCCATGAGCTTCTCCGCCACCCCTTTTTCACGAGCAGCCGCAACGGTGGCCAGCTGCTCCTCACGATCCGCGGCCTCCTGCTGCAGACGCTCTTTCGCTTCGGCTGCCTTCGTCAGCTCCAGCTCAAGGCGCTCTCTCGCCCCAGCGGCAGCTTCGGCCTTCTGCTCCGATTGGCCAAGGCTCTTCTTCAGAGCATCGACCTCACGGAGAGAGTCGTTATGCTCCTCTGCATTTAAAACAAGCAAGCGTCAAAGAACAGGACCAGGATAAGCAAGAGAAGTACTACAAGGCAGACGAATACCTTGAAGCTGCCGCAGTTTCGCCTCCAGCGTCAGGCGTTCCTCCACCAGCCGCTTGGCCTCTTGGACAAAAGGCTGCAGCAACAGGCAATAGTAGTAAGAGCAGGACTTGGGGGCTACGCCCAACACAAAGAAGCATAAACAACATCAGCATACGAAGACACTCGGGGTCTCCCCCCGTAACATCAAGCAGAAAAACTTACGTGCTCCGACGGAGAACCTGCAGGACCGCCTGCGAAATTCTGAGGTGCAACCACCAGCCTCTCCTGCACAGGAGGAACTGGCGCAACATCACCCGAAGTCGCCACCGTCTGAGGAGGAGGCGACGCAATGTTCGACTCCCCCATCATCTCCCCCGCACCATCACTGAAGCCGTCGGAGGATTGCCTGCATACGAAGCCAATCAGCACAGGTGCAAACATCATAAAAAGAAAAGGACAACAGTGGCAACAAGAAAACTTACGAGCCCAACACGCTCAGGTCGAAGATAGGAGAAGCCCTTCGGGCCCTCTTCTCCTCCTTCTTTTCTTCCTTCTTCTCCTCCTTCTTCCGCTTTGCTGGCGGGTGCGGAGCAACAGCCCGCACAGGAATGGCAGGAAGGGGAGAGGAAGAACCCCCATGAACATCATCATGACGCTCAAGGCCCAGAGGATTTCTGGGAGTCGGAGGAGTTGAAGCATCCGAAGACTCGCTCGAGCTCCTTGATCGCTTGCGCGAATGGTCCTCACTCGATTCGTCGGTATCCTCCGCTGGGGATCGCGCTGACGGTAGCTCGGACACGGAATCCACCACTTCATTATCCGGGGCATTCGGATACCTCTCGGGCAAAGGTGGTGCCATGCCTGGCACTTTGAAGCTCTGCAAAAGGAAAAGTAACTTTGTTAGCAAACAAAGGAAAAAGTACACAGCTGACAAAAACAAAAGGGAAGCACTACGTGCGCAAATCTACACCTTCGGTACAATCAACGTCGAAGAAAAGGGAGGAGTCAGCGACTTCCCCGGGATTTCTTCGTCGACCTTGAACTTCAACAGCACGCGAAGAGCCTTGTCAAGTTCCACCTCGGAGATTTTCTCACTCGAAACCCTCATCGGGTCACGGCGCCCAGAGTAAAGAAACATCGGATGCGCCCTCGCTTGGAGCGGCTGCACCCGACGCTCAAGAAACGTCCGGATGATGTCGACACCGTTCACCTCCTTCTTAGGAATCAATTGGAGATCCTCCACCCGACGGTACAGGGCCTCTATCTCCGCCACCTCACCGTCTAAGATTTGGTTTTTCCAGGATCTTTTCTTCTCAATCAATTGGGAGGGGTCAAAAGGAACGAGACCAAAATCTTGCCCAGGCAGTACGGAGTCACGGATGTAAAACCATTTCCTCCGCCAATACTGGACAGATTCGGACATGGAAAAGGAGAAGAATTGCACATTGGGACTGAGGGAGATGATGAAACCCCCAATGGGATACACACCATCCGAACCAGACTGCCTCTTCACGGAATAAAGCTTCCGGAAGAGGCCAAAGTGCGGCTCAATGCCAAGCCAACACTCGCAAAGCGTGATAAAACACGCAATGTGGAGAAGGGAGTTGGGAGACAGATGATGGAGTTGAACCCCATAGAAAAAGAGCAGTCCACGAAGGAAGTCATGGACCGGAAAAGAAAACCCGTGAATCATGAAGGCAACAAACATAACCCGATACCCAGATGGGGGACGGGGGATTACCTCATTGCCGGGGAGTCTCACGGCCGTCGCGTCTTGCGGGATCAGGCTCCGCTCGCGCAGTTTGCGGAGATCGCTCTCCCGCGTTTCTGATCGCCGCCCGCCACCGTCGGTGACGCGAGCAGTGGCGGTGCCCTTCTTGCCTCCGGCGGCGCTGGTCCCAACTGCAGACGAGGACTTCTTTGGTTTCCCCATGGCGCTACGGCGGTGGTGGCGTTGCCAACAAAGAAAGACAAAGGAAATGTGGAGAAAACTCTCAGCGCGCAGCAAGAATAGCTCAAGAACGAGGAGGCAGTGAATAGATGAACTGCTGCGGTGAAAAACAAACCACGATTTCACCAGGGATTATAACAGCGAAGACGACGCACGCTAGCCGTCCATCGAGAAGACCTAACGCCAACGGTAGATCTGGCCGTACACGTGTCAGCATCAAAACGAACCGTCGTTACCACGCCGTCCACTACGTGCAGAAATCGAGGAGACGCCGTAATCATCTCCACGCCACGCGTGACCGGTCAATTCAAAGTCAGCAAGTGGGACCCACGCTTCGTCCAGTCAAGTCATCTCTGGCGTAGCAGACGCTTGAGGTCATCGATCGTAAGCACTGACGTCATCAAAAGCTATACTAGCACCACTTCGGCTCCACAGCTAAAAGTACTCACTCGAATCTACGATTCGACTAAATACTTGGGGGCTACTCCTATCAGGAGCGCTGGCCGCACACCCGACAGACAAATGAAGACAAATTACTTCTCTGAGTCCTACGTTGAGTCTACGACTCCACTACGGACTCGGGGGCTGCTCCCATAGGGAGGATGGATTTAAGCATCCGAAAATTTTCGAGTCCTGCGGACCTAATGATTGAAACAATGCTTGAACTAAAAGTCTCCGTTCGAGTCTACGACTCGAACAGACACTTGGGGGCTACTCCCATAGGGAGCGCTGGTCGCGCACCCTATGAAATCTTCAACTGCGATCTTTCGGATCAGCACGCAAAACTTTTCGGCAACTCTGCCCCAATTAATGCTAAGTGAGTAACATCCTCCTTGGCCACCCGAAACACCTCCGCGGTGATAAACATTCGGATGCTGCGTCTGCGACGCAAAGATAAGACCTACAGATATCATCTGATGGCCTGGCAACGCACCTGACTGCGCTCTGCTAGTATGAATCCGTACCAGCAGGTACGATGAAAAATCCCGACGGACGCGTTGGGTACACCAATTAAAATCACTGAAATTCCACTCCTGTAAGTCCTCCGCGGCCTGAGTCGAATTACGCCAGCATATGTTCCAGGTCCGGGTTGAGGGAGCCGAACCTGAAGAAGATCGTGTTGTTTCGTCCTAAGACAGTTAACTGACCCTGATCCGTCGGGTGAGTCAGGCACACGCATCAACAATCCCTACACACATATACTATTAACATATAGCTGCTCCCGAAGGATGGAAGAGTCCTCAGCCGAATCTATGATTCGACTGATCACTCGGGGGCTACTGACATGGTTATACCCTACGGGTACGTAACTTCAGCATACCTAGTCCAGCCCAAGGAAGGCCCACGGCAGACATACGCTGGCCCATGAAGATTTTCGGGTGGCCAAGCCCCATGACGCCTTCGATCCTTGGAGAGCAAGACTAGCGGAGATAGGAAATTCAAAGGGGTAGAACCCTAGAACTTGTAACCGACTAGGACTACGCCCGGGACCTGCCTAAGTCTATATAAAGGCCAGGAGGGCACGTCCTAGGGCAACGCAACTCATCTCTACTCATACTTTCGCACACGCATCCACGCCAGATCGAATCTGCGCATCCTGTAACCTCCGGTTCCGCCGTAATCAAAGAGCAGACAAGCAGGAGTAGGGTTTTCCCTCCGGGGGCCTGAACCTGGGTAAATCTCGTGTCCCCTGGTTACTTGTCTGTTAACCGTGCCACGATCTCCAGCATCCCCATCTTCTCCAAAACCCAAGTCCATAACAATGGGCATTGACGAGATTAAACCTCGTCACTGTACGCTCTTTTTCTTTTCTGCCGCGCCATCTGTAAGAGTCGCTCCATCGGCAATCCCATCCTTCCACGTCATACCCCTTGTGCCTCGTGCATGTCCAGGGTGTTCTTTTTTACCGATCGCGCGTGTGAGCTGGTCATTCTCTCTGTCGGGATGGAAGGTCCTGGTGGCTGTTTCCTCGTATGCCGTGATGTGTTCAGTGACGAGTTTGGCAAGGAGTGTTGGGAAGATACACAATCCTGTTTCTGGGTCCAACCTTGCCCCGATTCCATTGAACCAAGTCTTTGCACGTAGGTCCCACCCATCTGTCTGGGGTGTGATCCCTCTAGCACGCAGGGCCTTCTCAACTTCCTCCCACTTAGGCCTCTGAGATATGTAGCCACCTGACCCCGTCCTCTGGTGATATTCCTTCTTCTAGGCATTTAGCGTATTGGTTTCTGACCTCTTTTTAGCTATAGCACCTTCCTTATATGCCACAAATTCGGGCCAGTGAGGTCTTATCTTCGCATAATATGCGTCTTCGAAATTTGGAGTCTCGCGAGCTTTGACAAATTTGTTCAATTTTGTCTTCCAGTTGCGGAAAGCGTCAGCCATCTTCTTTAGAGTCCACTCTTTGACCTTTTCCTTTATAACCGGTTTGTTTTCATCCTCCTCCGGCGGAAGGGTGAAATTTACCAACAATGAATTCCAAAGCGTTTCTTTGGATCTTTCATCGACAAAGGTACCGCCACCCTTCTTTGGCTTATTCAAATATTCAATTATGATTGGGATTTGGTCCCTAACAAGAACTCCAGCCTGACGTACAAATTTGTCTGCGGTCTTCTTGGGCTCCATCGGCCTGCCATCAACACGGACTGCTTTGATCGTGAACTTTGCACGATCTTTCAACCGATGGCTCGCGCCTCGCTTGCTCTTTTTCGTAGAAGAAGATGGTTGCTGGCTGGTCGATCCAAAGGGCTAAAATAAGAAAGAAGCGTTAATTAATACATGTAGAAGAAGATTGTTGGTGGAAGTCAGCAGAGGCTTAATCAATGCATATACCTCGCTGGACTTTGTAATCACTAAATTGCGTTCACCGGAGTCTTCATCTTCTCCATGACTACTTGAGCTGTCATCATGTCCCTCCAAGTTCAGATATTGTGAGGTGTCCTCATCAATAATGTTCTCCATTATTTCTTCTTCTTCAAGGTTTCTACTAAGTGGATCCATAGTTTCTAAAACAATAATATTATCTAGAGTAAGAGAGTAAACATTCAAGTGGACTTGGATTCATACACAAATATACATATTATTCATACAAAAATAAACAAATAAATACACAAATGAAATCAAAACCCTAAGGATGCTTGATCATTTTAAAAGAGTTCCGAGGGGTCCAAACCCTAATTCGGAGAAATCCCGGATGCATGTGAGAGGGGCTAGCTACAGTGCCTGACCGGAGGCTGGCGGCGTTGGAGAGCGACCTAGGGCGCGCGAGGTAGCGTGATGCGGCCTACCTAAAACGGGCATTGTTCGAATGAGGAGGCCGAGGCAAGCATTATAGTGGCGGCGCCGCCTTAGTATGGTCACCGGAGCGACGGCAGCAACGGCAAACAACTTGGCAGAACAGATACAATGTGGAGGGGATATCCCTTTTATAAAGCAGATCAAAATAAGCAAGAAAAACCGCGGAGAACCTAAACTTGCCACCGATGTCAATGAGCCAAGATCAGGATGAGTCAGAGATCCACAACGATGCCCCCAAGAGGGTAACGACCAACGAGACCTATGGTAAAGGGTTTTCACCCGGAGCCCTCTGACGAAGAAGGTAGCAGCATCGGCGGCCCCAGAGCGGTAACGGTACCCGCAGGCATCGCCGCCTTCGCCTGAAAAACCTCCGTACCGCTCCCCGTCTTCTGCCCCGCCCGCCCGTCTTCCACGCGCTCGCCAAAGAGCTGCCCGCGTAGTCCATCTTCTAAGGCCACCACCGACATCCGCGAACTCTAGCCACCACTCCGATGACCAACGACACATCGCATCGCCTAAGAGAGGGACGCCGTGCCGTCGTTGCCAGCAGACACACCTGCAACCCGAGAAGGACTATGCATACCCCGACATCGCTGGAATACCGCCATGGCCACCACCGGAGCTCGCACCACCTAGGCGCCACCGCGAGCTCCGCCGCCGCCTCCACGTGCAAGGTGCTCATCGGGACAGCGCGCAAAAGGGAGGAAACAGAGGGGACCAGGAGGTCCGCTAGCTCACCACGAGCACGACGGTGGGGTTCTTGTAGGCGCCGGCGTCGTCGTCGGCTTCGGTGGCGCGCGCGCGGTGGCGGTGGCGGTGTTGGCGCTCGCGGGGGCGACAGCGGCTCCGATCGAGTTGGCGGTGGCGGCCGACGCGAGGGCGGCGACGGCGAGGGCGGCGCCGGCGAGGGCTGGACGGCGCCGGCGTCGTCATCGGCTTCGGTGGCGCGCGCGCGGTGGCGGTGGCGGTGTTGGCGCGCGCGGGGGCGACGGCGGCTCCGATCAAGTTGGCGGTGGCGGCCGACGCGAGGGCGAGGGCGGCGACGACGAGGGCTGGATGGCGCCGGCGGCTTTCCCTCTGTTTTTTTCTGCGCGGCTTTCGATATGGCTCTGAGGGGAAGAAGGAAGGGGAAGGCCCGCATTTAATATCCCCCCTTTAACACCGGTTCGGGGCTGGAACCGGTGTTAAAGGGGGGAGGGGGAATTCGTTTCGCGCGTGCACCCCCTTTAACACCGGTTCTAGCCACGAACAGGTGTTAAAGGGGGGGTGCGCGCGCGAAACGAAATAAATGCGCCCCCCCTTTAACACCGGTTCGTGGCTGGAACCGGTGTTAAAGGGGGGACATTTATTTCATGCATTAAAGGGGTGGAGGCATTTATAATTCAAAAAATAGGATATGAATTTAGAAAATTCATATCTTATTCATTTCAACTCATAAAAATATGAATAATATATCATAATTTTTAGAAAAATAATATCTATCCATTCATGTAAAAACATTTTATATTTACTTTAGATAAAAAATTTCAAAATGATTAAAACACTTACATATAAATTTTGATTATTCAATTCAAACAAAAATAAATTGTGAAATCCTAAAACTTTGAACATAAGAAATATTAAGCATCTAAAAAGGAATCTAACCCTATTTTATTAGAGCAAATTATATTTTATTTTGTATTAACATTTTTGAATTGATTGGATATTTAAATGCCGCATCTTTTGTATACACTTGAATCTGACAAAGCGTCGCTCAACTTGCATTGGATTTTTGATAAAATAGCATATTGTGAACCTAAAAATGATTTTTGTAAAAAATCATGAGCATCGTATCATGTACCTGTAGTTCATATCTGACCCACTTCCTACCGATTCGGCAGGAATTTGTCTTTTTCATCAGAGGTGGACGGAAAGGTTTCAGATCCCCCTGTTGGTACATTGTCCATATAAGGTGGTCTAGTATTTTTGTAAAATGTGGTGGTGGTTTTTTGAATTAGCCATTTGGTGGTTGCTTCACAAAACCGTCTGTTTTTTATGCTCGGAAAATGGAAAATGCCTTTTTGGTGCGATAAAAAGGAAAACTTCCTCTTGCAACATTGTTTGCCATGCCATGATGCACATGTATGCACAATATGGCCATATTATCACAAATTATGCCTTGATTCTAGCCATAACATTGGTCATTTGACGCGAAAGCCTAGAAACCTCGAATGAGATAGGTTATTTTGTGAAGGAGATAAAACTAGAATTATAATACAGAATGCAACTAATAGCAAGTTACATAAAGCACGACTGAAAATTAAGATACATATAAGAACTGAAAATTAAGATACATGGCCAGGTTAAGTAACAATCGGCCGAACTTGTTTCGGAACGTTGGAGTGATTCAGTCATGCTCCTGCCTACACCTATAATACTCGCCACTGTAGTCGTCGTACTTGCCGCCGCCATCATCGCTGTCGTCGTCGGGGTCGCCGTAATTGAACCTTGAAGGCTGAGTACGCGTGGGCTGGACTTGAGGGTAGCGCAAACGGGGGTTAGAGTCGGCGGCAGTGTCATAGGCCATGACGCTCTGGAGAGTCCGACCGCGCCACCATAGCCGTCGGCCGGCCTCATTGAAGTTCGAGGAGGTGGGTCGTCCTCCCCGTGCCTGGCGAGCGCCCTCTCACGCCGATCCACGAAGAAGGCTTCCCAAGTAGGGAAATAGTCAGGATGCCATCTGGGATTCCTCCGCTGCTCCGGCGTGAGCTCGAAGTAGTAGTGGTTCGTGATGGCCATCCGGCGCGCCACACCTAGAGGGACAGGAGGAACCGTCACGCCTCCGGCGCTCAGCATCCAGCCGACGGGGACATAGTAGCCCGGCGGGCAGGGGTAGTTCGAGGCGCAAAGCGCCTCCGCCTCCCTGGGGGTTAGTGCTATGGTGGAAGCCATGGGAAAGAGTGATGAAGTTGCAGATATGAGTCTAGAGATGTGCAATGAGAATGGAGGTCAACCCTACATATGTATATAGTGAAGAACTGGCGGGAAGAAAAATGGCGGGAAGAAAAATGGCGGGAAAAAATGGCGGGAAGAAAAATGGAGGGAAAAAATGGCGGGAAGAAAAATGGCAGGAAGAAATAGAAGGAAGAACTCATTTAATACATATACTGTTAACAGAAGAAATATGACATTGTTCTAAAAATGGGATGGTTGTAGGGATTTCAGGCTGGGCCAGGCAGTACTAATGATAGGGGTGAGTGTCGATATTATGTCGTGCGGCGTGTACCTTGTCCCGGATGGTGTCACCAACCGGGACTAAAGATGAACCTTTAGTCCCGGTTGGAGACACCAATCGGGACAAAACATGAGTCAGCACTAATAATAGGGGTGAGTGTCGACATTATTTCGTAAGTGTCGACACTATGCCGAGCTGCTTGTACTATAAATAGGCATCCTTGTAAGTCCAGTCCTCCAGCCAGTTTGAGGCATCTCCAAGATGGTTTTCGAGAGCAGGGACACCACTACGGCCAGTTTCAGGGAGATGCCGACGGAGCCCAGTCCTCCGGCATCTCCGAGAAACTGGTCATAGAGGCACTCCCTAATATGTGAAATTAGTTAGCTCCCAGGTGTATTGATCTAGTTAGAGAAGTTACAAGCTGCAAGATGGTTTTCGAGAGCAGGGACACCACTACGGCCAGTTTCAGGGAGATGCCGACGGAGCCCAGTCCTCCGGCATCTCCAAGAAACTGGTCATAGAGGCACTCCCTAATATGTGACCGCACGCGTTTGGAGATCAGATCTTAATGGTATGTACGAATCGGGACAACTTCTTCTCATAGTCCTGGTCCAGCCACAAAACAAGACTAACACTCAAGACATTTATTAATATTAAAAACTGAGACTACAAAACCTGTCCCCCCTATATATAGTCCCGGTCAATCCACAAATCGCGAAAGATATCCTTCAGTCAAGCCACAAACCGCGAAAGACATGAACTAGAGTTACATAATATGATCATGAACTTCTTGGCATATGTCCTTCCTTATGATCGCTTCAGACGTAACCATGGAGCATCTTCTTTCCTTAACGGAATGCTTGGGTCAGTTTTCACTATGAAGGGCGGAATTTCATCAAACTTATTATAATCTTCTGACATGTCTGCCTTGTCCTCGATTCCTACGATGTTTCTTTTCCCTGAAAGAACTATGTGACGCTTTGGCTCATCATATGATGTATTCGTTTGCATATTTTTTCTTTTTTTTTGTCTGGAGGACATGTACGGAGGACAGGCTTCCTCCGGGGTTCTGCCAGACGTTTGAAATGCTTGCCTTTCTTTCTTACTGGATGCAGGTTCGGAAGAAATCGGCGATACCCTAGGTACACAACCTTCTTACATTTATCCAAATATACACTTTCAGTCTCATCTAAACAGTGTGTGCATGCATTGTATCCCTTGTTTGTCTGCCCTGAAATGTTACTAAGAGCAGCCAATCATTAATGGTTATGAAAAGCAATGCTCGTAGGTCAAATGGTTCCCCTTTGTTCTCATCCCACATACGTACACCTGGTTTGGCCCACAGCTGTAAAAGTTCTTCAACTAATGGCCTTAGGTACACATCAATGTCGTTGTCGGGTTGCCTCGGGCCTTGGATGAGCACTGGCATCATAATGAACTTCCTCTTCATACACAACCAAGGAGGAAGGTTATAGATACATAGAGTCACAGGCTAGGTGCTGTGACTGCAGCTCTGCTCACCAAAAGGATTCATGTCTTTTGTACTTAGACCAAACCTTAAGTTCCTTGCGTCACGTGCGAAGTCCGGGTACTCTCGCTCGACTTTTCTCCACTGTGACCCATCAGCGGGGTGTCTCAACATCGCGTCTTTCTTACGGTCTTCCATGTGCCATCGCAACAACTTGGCATGCTCTTTATTTCTGAAGAGACGTTTTAACCGTGGTATTATAGGAGCATACCACATAACCTTGGCAGGAACCTTCTTCCTAGGGGCCTCGCCCTCAACATCGCCAGGATCGTCTCGTCTGATCTTATACCGCAGTGCAGTGCATACCGGGCATGCATCCAAATTCTCGTATTTCTCACCGCGGTAGAGGATGCAGTCATTAATACAGGCATGTATCTTCTGCACGTCTAATCCTAGAGGGCAGACAACCTTCTTTGCTTGGTATGTACTATCGGGCAACTCATTATTTCTTGGAAGAAGATTCTTCATTTTTACCAACAACTTTGAAAATGCGCTGTCAGTCACACCGTTCTCTGCCTTCCATTGCAGCAAATCCAGTGTGGTACCTAGCTTTTTGTGGCCATCTTCGCAAGTTGGATACAACAATGTTTTGTGATCCTTTAACATCTGCTCCAGCTTCTCCTTCTCCTTTTCAGTTTCACATTCTTCCTTTGCATTAGTAATGGCCCGACCAAGATCATCATCAGCGGGCCCATCTGCTGCCTCTTGATCTTCATTATCTACCCACGTTGCAGTATCATCATATTCAGGATACATATTATGATAGTTGTCATCATCCTCTTCTTCGTTGTCTTCCATCACAACCCCTTTTTCTCTGTGCTTGGTCCAATAATTATAGCTGGGCATGAAACCGGATCGAAGCAGGTGGGCGTGAATGGTTCTGGTATTTGAGTAGTCTTTCTTGTTCTGACAGTGAACACACGGACAGCACATAAAACCATTGTGACCACGGTTTGCATTAGCCACAACGATGAAATTTTGGAGGCCCGTAATATACTCGGAAGTGCGGCGGTCACCGTACATCCATTGCCGGTTCATCTGCATTAATATGTAGTATATATCAAAAATTAATAGGGAGATGACCATTTATATATATAGTACATCAATGACACATGAAAGGACAGTTGCCGACCTCGACCGAGAAGGAAAGAGCAACGAGAAAACTTATTTTGAGCTCTCGGGCATTTCACCGAACACCTCTTGTGCATATGAAAAAAAACACAAACTAGCACTCGTCACACCCTCTTGCTAGGATCCAAAATGAGATAGTGAAAAAATGGAAGAGTAGGGTGTGGGCTGCGGTGTCTTATATAGCCCCCCAACTTTAACACCGGTTCAAGCCACAAACCGGTGTTAAAGGGGGGCTGCGCGGACCACTGGTGCAGGGTCCTTTAACACCGATTCGTGCCACGCTGATACGGCCCCTCCTTTAACACCGGTTCGTAGAAGAACCGGTGTTAAAGCCCTTTTCCAGGATCAACAAAAAGCCTCGTTTCCACTAGTGGCCGTGGCTTTTGCCCACACGGCAAAGAGCCTGTGTGCCGTAGTGGATCCTCTAGTTCTCTCTGTCCATGAGAAAATGTTGGAAGAGGAATCCAGTGAGATTATTGTCTAGAATGGCATTAACAATTGTGAAGAGGATGCATCCGACACATGGTTTTCCATGGACGTACGATAAAAGTTCATGGTTTTCTCGATGATTATTCATGACTTTCTTGTTGAAAGTTCGAAACAGCCAAGCATAGTGCTCTGGTCCCTGGCTTCTTGACGCGGAGAGGAACTAACAATTGAAAAGAAGAAGTTGACATCCCGGGTTTTTGTCCTTTATCAGAAAGTTGCTAATTGCAATAAGTAGATAAATAGAAGAATGCATCTTTCTTCTTTTCTCTAGAGGGAGTAAAGAACAACTCTCTAATACGGAGTATATATTTTTATTCCACTAAAAAATACTACTCCTCTATCTCAAATTAATTTTTAGAGATTTATCTGGATACACATGTATCTAGACATATTTTTTTTAGATATGTATGTCTAGACGAAGTTGATTTTGGACGTTGGGAGATATATATTTTCGTTGATCCTCTAGCTCTTTGTGTGCATGATAAATGGTGGAAGATCAATCCCCTGAGATTGTCTCGCATGACATTAAAGATTTGTGGATAGGATGCACCTGACACGTGGTTTTCCATGGATGTACGCTAAAAGTTCATGGTTTTCTCGTTGATTATTCATGATTTTCTTGTTGAAAGTTCAGAACCAGCCAAGCATAGTGCAAGGAGTACTGGTCCCTGACTTCTTGACGCGGAGAGGAACTAACAATTGAAGAGAAGAAATTGACATGCTGGGCTTTTTGTCCTTTACCATATAGTTGCTTATTGCATTGTGATAAGTAGATAGCAACTAGATAAGTAGACGAATGCATCATTCTTCTTTTCTCTAGAGGGAAACAACAACTCTCTAATACAGAGTATAAATTTTTAGTCCTCTAAAAAATACTAGTCCCCTATCTCAAATTAATTGTTAGAGCTTTGTCTAGATACACATATGTATCTAGATAGACATGTTTTTGATTTTAGATATAAGTATGTCTAGATGAAGTTAAGTTAATTAATTCTGGATGGAGAAAATACTGTATATTTTGTCGTTGATCCTCTAGTTCATTGTGTCCATGAGAAAATATCTCTTGAGATTGTCTAGAATGACGTTAAGATTAGTGGAGAGGATGCATTCAATCGACATGTGGTTTGCCTTGCACGCACGTAAATATTCATGTTTTTTTTGGTTGAGTGCTCGTGATTTGCTCGTTGAGAGTTCGGAACCAGTCAACCATATTACAGTACCAAATGTGTCAAGGTAAATTCAGAACCAACCAACCACAATAATATTTTTACAGTTTTGCTAAAACGCAGCAAGATGTGACGTAGCTTATGTCAAAGCTAGAACTGCTACCGCTGGATCGCCCTAGCTTTTCAATACGTGCTGATCTTTGTAGTATGTTGTTTTGGACTACTTGGTTTCTTTAACGAAGGACAACCGGGTTGGCTCGCGTATGCTCTGTCCCGTTCGGCCTTTCTAAAGTGTCTTGGGACTGGTTTGTCGGCTGTTGTTTTATTTTTTGTTTTTCTGCTCTCGTGTAAGTTGGTTTTCTATTTTTTATTTCCTTTGTTGTTGATTTTTTCATAGAGGCTGATGAGAAATTTTATTTTTCAGAAAGTCTATTTTGGGTTTGGGTTTGTTTTGTTTGTGTCGACTCAAAATACTATACATAGGCTTGCTATAAAATAGTTTTCATGTGTGATCTCCTTTTTTCATAGAGCTGGTGAGAAACTTTATTTTTAGAAATAACCATTATTGTGGTCCCTCTTTATCGTTGTTTGTCCGTTCATTTCATTTTTTTTGGTGTTGTGTTTGTTTGGATAGTATACGGTGTCGCACACAACTCGCTGTCCTGAATAGCAAAATATGACTACTACATATAGACTGCCTAAATATAGTGTACCGATGTGGCTTTTCTCTTGTATTTTACGTTTTTTTGCATTCGGGAATTGCTAAAATAATATTAGGGTATACTATCACCGTCCCAAGGCTTAAGGCATATAACTTTTTTTTAAAGTTAAACCGCTTAAAGTTTGACCAAGTTTTTAGAGAAAAATATTAATATTTACAATACATAATCTATACCCTTTTATACATCATCAAACATATTTTTACATGGTATCTATATAATATAATAGTTCTTGATAGTTTTTTGAAAAGGTTTTGGTCAAACTTTACATGGCTTGACCTTTCAAAAAAGTTATAGGCCTTAAGCCTTATAAAGGAAGGAGTAGTTAGGTCGTGAACAGTTGATCTGCTGCCCTTGGTGTTCAGAGTTGTTTGGGCTTGGTCTATGTTTTTTCGCGCATGTTGTTCGGCGTCGTGGGCGTCGTGGCCATGGTGTGGGATTGCTGGGCCTTGTGGGTTGTCATTGGGATTGTATGGTTGCGGTTGTTTTTTTATTTTATTTTAGGTCGTGGTTTGTTTATTTGTTGGTCGACTTAATTCTTTTTTTAGAATAGCTCAAGCCTATTGTCTGGTATTGTGTTTGTTAGGATCGTGTTTGGTGTCGCGCACATCTTGCTTTTTTTATGGCAAGATATTACTACTATATATAGTCTTCCCACAAATAGTAAGTCGATGTGGATATAGCTAGTCGAGAGTTAGCTTTGCGCACAGTCAGGTTATGGTCTGATCGATCTGTGGCGCGCATCAAGATTAGTGTCTGCATGCGGTATGTTTACTCTCGCATTGTTACATGCGATTTCCCTCGTAGTATGGCTCACGTTTGTCTTCGTCGCGGTGTGGATATAGCTAGCAAAGATTTTTTTTGGTTGCAAGTAGACTTGCAAATAAGGATTGAAATATCATTATTTTATATCTCGATATGTACTTACTGTAAGTTGTAGATGGACTTGTAATTAAGATTTTCTTTATTTTTGCTAGTGGAGTTGCAACTAAGAAGTTTTGTCAATTGTAACTGAACATGCAACTGAGGAAATTTTATTTTCTTTGTTATTGGAGATATGTCCAAGAAGCAATAATAAAATGGTTATCATCATATCTTTATGTTTATGATAAATGTTTACATACCATGCTATAATTGTATTAACAGGAAACATTAATACTTGTGTGTTTTGTAAACATGAAAGAGTCCTAGTAAGCCTCTTGTTAAACTAGCTTGTTGATTAATAGATGATTGTGGTTTCCTGATAATGGATATTGGATGTTATTAATAACAAGGTCATATCATTAGGATAATGATATGATGGACACACTCCTGTAGTTAGCATATCATAATATCAAGTCATTTAGAGTTTGTTTGCTATAAGCTTTCAAATACATAGTAACCTAATCCTTTGACCATGAGATCATGTTAATCACCATCACTGGATGGATACTTTGATGACATCATCCGAAACTGGATGGTTATAAAGGTGGCATTAGGTATTCTGAAAGTATGTGTTGAGACACATGGATCAAGAGTGGCATGTGTCCATCTGTTGGGGATATGCTATATGGGTATCCTCATAGCATGTCTCCTATCCGGATAACCCGGGTGACCCACAGTTGGTAGCATGGCCCATGGCCTGCTGGGCGGCCTAGTTAGATGGATCCAGAAGGAAGGCCCATGCCAGATAAAGGAAGGCTACGGTGGAGTCACCAGCGTACTCGGAGACTTAGAGTACAAGACAAGCAAGACTAGTAATAGACGGTGTAGGACTCTGTAACCTGTCCGGCTAGGACTTTTCCCTGTAACCCTAGGACCTATCGACTATATAAGTCGGGCCTATGGGAGCCTTTAGGGAACAACTTCAGACGACCAAGTAGCGATTAGCATACACCTCGCACAGCGAACCTATCTCTGTAACTCGGCGTATTGCCATTATAGTGATTTATAGCAGGAGTAGGATTCTGCCACCGTTGTGGGATCTGAACCTGGGTAAGCTGTGTTACCTCGTACCCGTAAACCGTCCGCCTTCCCCCACGTCTCTAAACACTCACTGTGAGGACCCCTCCATGGCGTACTCGTCGCCAATACCACGACAGTTGGCGCCCACCGTGGGGCAAGAGGCGCTTTAGGATCTTCAGCGGGCGAGGACCAAGATCTTCGCAGGAATCGGCGAAACCGTAGCCATCGGTCGCGTTCTCTTCTCCGGCAACGTTCCGATCGTCCCTCCTGACGAGTTCTGGATCCCGGCGAAGACGAACCCTACGCGGTGTTCGATCATTCCTATCGGAGACATCCACCTCTTCATTGGCGAAACCGACTCGGGGACTAGTTCCCTGGGATTCGAAGGAGCATCAAGGCCCGCATGGACCGCCTACGGGCAGGATACGTTCACGGAAGGATCGATGTCGGGTCTCTCTTTGGAGTTTGCCGGCAAAGATTGGAAAAATTCAAGGCCCACCAAACCGCCCCTGTGCATGATATAACGGTGGAAGATCACTGCAAGTCCGCCGGCTTCGCCCGTGCGTCTGGACAGCAGAGATCCAAGTTCGTCGGTGTGGTTACCATCTTCGATCTGGCGCGTTGCATTCAGAGAGAGGGCAAAAACCCCCGCGATTACCTTGCCAGTTGGCTCTGTATACGATCCGATTTGGCCCACTACCCCAATGATGATGCTATGTATCACTTTGTGGAAGGACTGGACCATGCATGCTTCTCCGGCATTCTCTAAGACGGCAGCAGGCGTCAGGACGCCTTACCTTCGAAGGCATGGTGAATACGGTGAACAACTACGTGGAGGCTGAAGCGGCAGCTCAGACAGCACTTGCGCTCATTGACGGAGCCCCTCCAATCCAGCCACCCCCACCACCACCTCCGGCCGCCATCGCCGTAGCTGCGCCACCACCTCTAGTCATCGTCACCGCCATTGCACCTCCACCCCCCGTCATCGAGGAAGTCCTGGCACCCTCCGACTCTGTGATTGACACGCTCTACGCCGACTTCAGCGTAGACTCAGAGGAGATAGATTTTAGTCCAGAGGAACTAGACTCTGCTATGCAGGAGATGGAGGAAGAGTACACGCGCGACGAGCAGGCCAACAATGCCACCACGTCTCGAGAGGTGTTCGTCACCATTGGGACGGCGATGGATGAAGATCAACCCAGACGAGCTCCGCCTACAGCTCTGGACAAAGGGAAGGTACCACCTGTTGCAGACAATATTGATCGCGCAAAGGTCATGCCCCCTCCGCCTAACCCAGTGCAACAGCCACAGGAACTCGGCACCGGCCCGAGCAACAACAACACCTCTAACTTGCTGCCTTCGGCATCTATGTCTGCTTCTGCCCAAATTACTCCAGCTGATAGAGTGATGTACGGCAATCTGCTCGTCGAGCCACTAACCGTAGCTCATATCTGGAACGTGACACAGCTTGACGAGAAGCGCCAGCAGCTGCTAGAGGAAGCGCAGGCCATCGCGGAGCAAGGCGCTAAGCTAGATCGAGATCTGGTTAACGCGCAGAAATCCATAGAGAAAGCTAGAGCAATGGAGGCCGAGTACAAGACTCTGCTGCAGCAGCAGAAGGCCAAGAAAGCTCCAGCTCGCGTCATCAACGATCCTGGTGTACGACAAAACCTAGGATGGGCTCCCCCGAAGACGGCACAAGCCAAGCCATACATTGACAGTGAAGTCAGGCAGGTGATGCCCACTCCCCTCCTCAACCTGTTCGTCGGCAAGACCCTTCTGGAGCAGGATAGATCGCCCGAGGCGGTGGACCAGGTCTATGACCTAGTGGCCAAGGCGGTGAAGAAGCAGGAAAAGGCCACCTCTCAGAGGTTTGAGTCTGACCCAGCGTTTTGCCAGTCTAGCCAGCACAAGCCTCCAAGGGACAGATCTCCTCTTGATGTCGGTTCCCAGACGGGCTCATCAGAACAAAGACGGAGGGATGCACGCAATAGGAAGGATGCTATCCCCATATCCTCCGACCACGGAGAAAAGGCCCGACCTCGTCGCCCATCGCCACCGCCCCGCTCCCCCCGACATTGCGAAGACCCTAAGGCTCACCATCATACGGATATGCCCCCGCCAAGGCAGAGTGGCATCGTCATCCGCGACAATGCGGAGCAGACCCGTCATGACGGAGAGCACAACCAGGGACACAAGAGAAAGTCGCGCTATGACCCTCTGCGTCCGGCAAGCAATTGCGACAAGCGTGAGGCGTCACAGGAGGGCAATAGCAAGAAGGCTAACCCACCGCCACCTCCGCCTCCATCGCCAACTAGCAGTCACCATGGCGGAGGAGGCCCGCGTCGTTCACACAGCCTATCCCCTGTTGACAAGAAGAAGAAAAACCCGGAGCCGTATGACGCACGTTCGTGGATCGTTAAGATCCACGAGGCCCGGGAAGGACCATACCTGGGACCACGTTGCTTTGGACCTGCGATACGGTCCGCAACTTACCCCAAAGGTTTCGGATTGACAAGACGATCAAGCCCTATGATGGCACCGCCAAGCCAACTACATGGTTGCAGTATTACGACAACGCGGTGGAGATCACTGGGGGTAACACCAGCGTCGCCGTCAAGTACCTCTCATTGATGTTTGCGGGCACAGCCCGTCAATGGATTGATGACTTGCCGGAGAAATCCATCTGCAATTAGTTGGACATGCAAGAAGCGTTCACCAAGAACTTCGAGGGTACGTACAAACGTCCCTGCACTGTTGGCGATTTACAGCGGTGCGTGCAAGAGAAATACGAGACATCTCGCGCCTACCTCTCCCGCTGGCTGGATATGAAAAATTCATGCGTAGGAGTGCACGCTCAGACCGCCATGGACGCCTTCATTGATGGGTTGGAAAGGGGCATGTTGTTCTAACATAAGCTGAAGCGCTTGCAGGACAATCACCAGCTTGACTTGAACCAGATGATTCAGTTGGCTAGTGAGTTCGCAGCTGCCTTTGACGATGCTCGCGGCTCTCTGCCGACAACGGCCGTTCCAACTCAAGCTCGGAGGAACAGTAGCACAAAGCGGAAAACCGCTCCAGAAGAAAAGCGAACTCCCAACATGGTCGCCATGACCTTCGCAGGACGAGGTGATGGCAGACAACGTGGCCGAGGACAGGGAGATGGTCGTGGGTAGCAGCGAGGAAGTGAAACTACCTCAGCAGCACTCCACGTTCCCCAAACCTACAAAGAGTATCGCGATACGCCGTGCCTCGTACACCTCGATGCCAACGGCAAGGCTACCCATACCAATCGACACTGCAAGTTCGTCAATGACCTCAAGGAAGACCCGGAGTCCGGCTACAAGCGAAGTCGAAAGAACAGACCACGAGGCAAGGGCAAGCGGAAGAAGAAGGAGGAGGAGTCCAAGGATTCAAGTGACAGACGAGGATGTTGACCCCAAGCACGCCACCAAGAGCAACGACAAAGGCAAGAACCCCTTCGTGAAGAAGGCGCCATTCTACCACACTTTCCTTGGCACCCCCATCGTCCGACAACAGAAGACCTCTATGAGGATACTGATGGCCACTCTACCCCCAGTTCCCCAGTACCCGCGCTGGTCGGAAGTTCCAATTACTTGGGACAGGAAGGATCACCCAGACCTCATCCCTACGGAGAATCAATACGCCATGGTCATCAACCCCTTGATTGACGGCGTGGAGTTCACCAAGTGTATGGTGGATAGTGGAAGAAGCATAAACATCATGTACCTGGATACACTGCAGAAGATGAACTTGATGGAGGCAAACCTAAGGCGGACCAACACCATCTTCCATGGCGTAGTTCCTGGTCGGGAGGCTCGGTCCCTTGGGTGCATCACACTTTAGGTTGCCTTGGCGATGTTAATAAATACCGCCAAGAGCGCATGACCTTTGAGGTGGTCCCCTTCAAGAGCGTGTACCACGTCATATTCGCCCGTGAAATATTCCACACCTTCATGGACAAGCCATGCTTTGTCTACAACAAACTCAAGATACCCGGACCAAATGATGTCATTACCGTATCCGGAAGCTTTACCAAAGCAAGGGACTACGAGATTAATGAAACAGCCTTCACGGAAGATGTCCTCTATAGCGAAGAATTCAAAGAGATCTAGAGTAAGGTCGATGACTCAGAGATGCCCGCGTCGAAGAAACAGATTTCTGACTCCGCTCCTACATTCAAGGCCTCCATCGAGACCAAGCCGGTGGAACTTGTGGTAGGCGATGCCTCCAAGACCATCGCCATTGGGACGAAGCTGGATCCCAAATAGGAAAGTGCGCTCGTCGAGTTCCTCCGTGAGAACAGGGACATCTTTGCCTGGCAACCTGTCGACATGAAAGGTGTACCTAGGGAACTTGCCGAGCACAGCTTAAACATTGATTCAAAGTGTAAACCAGTGAAACAACCTCTACGACGCTTCGGAGACGAGAAGAGACGCGCAATTGGCAAAGAGATAGCTAAGTTACTTAAGGCTAGATTTATCCAAAAAGTCCTTCACACCCGATGGGTGGCCAATCCTGTACTTGACCCAAAAAGGGAACCAAAGAATTAAGAATGTGCGTTGATTACACCGTCTTGAATAAAACATGCCCCAAAGATCCGTTTGCTTTGCCTCGCATTGATCAAGTCATTGACTCGACGGTTGGCTTGGAACTTTTGTGTTTTCTCGATGCATACTCAGGATACCACCAGATCAAGATGAGGAAATCATACCTATTGGCCACTTCGTTCACCACTCCATACGACACGTTTTGCTATGTTATGATGCCCTTTGGGCTAAAAAAACGCAGGTGCTACGTACCAGCGGACAATGCAACGTTGCCTGCACGATCAAATTGGTTGGAACGGTCATGCCTATGTGGACGATATAGCTGTGATGTCTAAAAAGTCCAATGCCTTAATCTCCGACTTAAAAGAAACCTTTGATAATCTCCGGAAACACAACATGATTCTTAACCCTAAGAAGTCCGTCTTCGGGGTTCCAGCCGGCAAATTGTTGGGCTTCATCGTTTCCCAGCATGGAATCGAGGTCAACCCAGAGAAAATCAAGGCCATCTTAAACATAAACCGTCCGACATGCCTAAAGGACATTCAACGACTAACAGGTTGCATTGCAGCAGTTAGTCGATTCGTCAGCCAACTTGGAGAGAAGGCCCTGCCGCTGTACAAGTTGCTGAAGAAGGCGGACAATTTTACATGGACGGACGAAATAGATGCAGCACTGAAGAAGCTGAAGGGATACGGGTAGGCTACACTAGCACAAATCAAAATTTTCTACCACGTAAACCAGGAATACTGTTGTCATAGATCACGGGATTACCACTAGACGCGCAGTTGCGGAATCAATGGAGTGCGTCGAGGCAGTGCAAACGTTCCACGTCTCCTCCTTGTCCTCATCCCACGAGAAGCTTCCCTTGCGTGGCTCATCCAAATGCTACAGATGCAGCGCCTCCGAGGTAACCACACGTACAGGGTGGAAGCGTCAGACGCCGGACTGCTAGGTCCGCGCGTGCAACACAGGCGAGAGGTATGGCGGCTGGGTGGAATGGTCTCAAGTCTCACCCTGGTCAGCTCGCCCCACCCTCTCTTATATAGGCGTCCCTAGTGGGCTTCTACATTAGCAGCCCATTAGTAGCCTAAGTCTGGTCAAATTCGGATCCAATCCTCATTAGGCTTCCAACCCCTTAAGTGTGTGACCCTATAGGTTCATACACGTATAGACATGACACGAATACACTTATTCTGTCAATAGTTGGTAGCGGCCTCTAGCAAGACGTGCCAACTCCTAAACGCATACAAAGATCATATCGGATGAACCATCACAAGGTTTAGTACATGTCTTTCCCTTTGCCTCACGATATTTGGTCTAGCTCCAAGATGACCTCTCTTTCTCGATACCGTAACTCAGAATCCCTTTACTAGGTTAACTATTAACCTTATGTAGCATGGCCATGCATTTCTAGATCCGATTACTCGAGGGGCCCAGATATATCTCTCTCAAGTAGAGAGGGCAAATCCCATCTTGATTGACCATGCCTTGCAGCATGCTTTAGGATAAACCCGAAAGCTACCTTTATAACTACCCAGTTACGGAGTAGCGTCTGATAGCCCCAAAGTAGGTCGATCCACATCTCAAGTACATGCGACAATCTCAGGTCCAAGGAAAAAACGTACATGATTTGTAGAGAGAGAGTTGCAACTAATTGCCAGTCTCAAGTTGGGTCAGTCCAATCCCATGTTCATAACATGTGTCCACATCATTGGTTTGACATCTTCATGTCTATGACTTGCGAAACATATTCATCAACCAATCGATGTGCTAGTCTAATATTAACGTGTGTCCTCACATGAACTCTGACTAGGGACAACTCTTAAATAACCATACAAGTAAAGAGTTTCACAAACAATTCACATAATTGCCAATCAATACAAGTTGCCTGATATGGATATTCAGGGAACATTACAATAACTCATGGATACATAAGAAATATAATCATCTCTATGATTGCCTCTAGGGCATATTTCCTTCAGTCTCCCACTTGCACTAGAGTCAATCTAGATTGTATCTAATACCTATTGCTCTTGCGTGCGCCTCATGCGCAGGCTGCGGGAGTGGCTTTGTAAAAGGATCAGCAACATTTGAGTCCGTATGTATTTTGCATATCATGACACTACCATCCTCAACGAACTCTTGAATCTGATGGTAACGCATGCGAATATGTTTGTTCTTCTGGTGCTGTCTAGGTTCCTTGGCTTGTGCAATAGCACCATTGTTGTCACAATAAATATCCATGGGATTGGACGCGCCCTGAACCACACCGAGAGCGATCAGGAAATTCCTAATCCAAACGGCTTCCTTTGCATCCTCTGAGGCGGCAATATATTCAGCTTCTGTTGAAGAGGAGGCCACCGTATCTTGCTTGGAACTTTTCCAACTCACAGCACCACCATTCATGACAAACACATAACCAGATTGCGATCTGGAATCATCTGAGTCGTTAAGGTAACTCGTATCTGTGTAACCCCTTACACTGAGTTCATCCTCACCTCCATAAGCTAGGAACACATCCTTAGTCCTTCTCAAGTACTTAAGGATATTATTTACCGCTGTCTAGTGACCTTCACCTGGATCAACCTGGTATCTGCTCGTAACACTTAGAGCATAGGAAACATCTGGGCGAGTATATATCATTGCATACATGATGGATGCAATAGCCGAAGCATATGGAATCCTGCTCATGCGCTCACGCTCATCAGTAGTCGAAGGACACTGAGTCTTGCTGAGTTTTATGCCATGAGACATGGGCAAGAACCCCTTCTTAGCCTCTTCCATGCTGAACCGTTTCAATACTTTGTCAATGTATGTACTCTGGCTTAATCCAATTAGCCTTCTTGATCTATCTCTATAGATCTTGATGCACAGAATATATGCCGCTTCTCCCAAGTCCTTCATCGAAAAGCTATTTTTCAATGAGGTCTTAACAGACTCGAGCATAGGAATGTCATTTCCAATCAGCAATATGTCATCTACATATAAGATTAGAAATACCAGCGCTCTCCCACTTTCCTTCTTGTAAACACAAGGTTCTTGTTCGTTTTTGATGAAGCCAAACTCCTTTACAACTTCATCAAATCGAATGTTCCAACTCTGAGATGCTTGCTTCAGCCCATAAATGGACTTCAGAAGTTTGCATACCCTTCCAGCATTGTTTGGATCGACAGAACCTTCGGGCTGCATCATATACACGTCCTCAGTTAGGATTCCATTTAGGAAAGCCATCTTGACACCCATCTGCCATATTTCATAGTCAAAATGTGCAGCAATGGCTAGAATTATCCGTATAGATTTAAGCATCGCTACGGGCGAGAAAGTCTCGTCGTAGTCAACTCCTTGAACTTGTCGAAAACCTTTTGCAACAAGTCGAGCTTTATGGGAACATTTCCATCCATATCAATCTTCTTCTTATAGATCCATTTTCACTCGATGGCTTTAAAACCATCAGGCAGGTCAACCAAGTTCCAAACTTGATTGTCTCCCATGGACTCTATCTCGGATCTCATGGCGATCAGACATTTCTTAGAGTCTGGGTCCACCATTGCTTCTGCATAGGTCGCAGGCTCATCATTGTCTAACAATAATAATTCCCGCGCTTCGCGGAGCCTCGCCGACCTTCATGGTTGTAGTGCTTCTGTTGCCACGGGTTCCTCAACTTGTTCTGCTACAATAGCATCACTCATAGAAGCATCCCCAACTGGCTCATCTTGAACTTCTTCAAGTCGCACCGACCTTCCACTTGTTCCCTTTGTGAGAAACTCTTTCTCTAGGAAAACACCGCTACGAGCGACAAACACTTTGCCCTCTTCTCGGTTGTAGAAGTAATACCCTAAGGTTTCCCTCGGATATCCCACGAAAATGCACTTATCCAATTTGGGTGTTAGCTTGTCCGACTGAAGCCGCTTGACAAATGCATCACACCCCAAATCTTTAGAAAAGACAAACTGGGATTCTTTCCAGTCCACATCTCATATGGTGTCTTAACTACGGATTTAGATGGTACCATGTTAAGTGTGAAAGCTGCCGTTTCTAGAGCGTAACCCAAAAATGACATTGGCAAATCCGACTGGCTCATCATCGATCGAACCATGTCTAACAAAGTTCGATTACGCCGTTTGGAGACCCCGTTTCTTTGAGGCGTTCCGGGCGGTCCGCAACTCTTAAGATGATCGCTAAACTCGTGACTCAAATATTCACCTCCACGATCAGATCGCAAGGGCTTTATTTTCTTGCCACGTTGATTCTCTACTTCACTCTGAAACTCCTTGAACTTTTCAAAAGTTTCAGACTTATTCCTCATCAAGTAGACATAACCATATCTACTGAAATCATTAGTGAAGGTAATGAAGTAGTGATATCCTCCTCTGGCTGTCGTGCTCATTGGTCCACATACATCAGTATGTATGAGTTCCAACATGTCTGTCGCTCTCTCAGGTAAACCTGTAAAAGGCGATTTGGTCATATTTCCAAGTAAACAAGCCTGACATGTCTCGTATGATTCAAAATCAAACGAAGTTAGAAGACCATCACCATGGAGCTTCTTCATGCGCTTTTCACTTATATGCCCCAAACGACAATGCCATAAATAGGTAGGACTGAAATCATTAGGCCGAAGCCTTTTAGCCGAACATTGTAAACAGATGCATCATCAAGATTTAAAATAAATAACCCATTCACAATGGGAGCATCAACCATAAACATATCATTCTTAGAGATTACACGATCATTGTTCATACTCGCAAATGAATACCCATCCCTCATCAAACATGAAGGTGATAAAATGTTTCGACCCATACTTGGAATGTAATAACAATTATTCAACTCCATAATAAATCCTGACGGAAGGTGAAGTTGCATGACGCCGACAAACAATGCAGCAACCCTTTCTTTATTTCCGACGCGAAAATCCACTTCGCCTTTCTGCACTTCTCTAGTCCTTATTAGCCCCTGCATCGAATTGCAAATATGAGCAACCGATCCGGTATCAAATACCCAAGAGTTAACATAGGAATCAACGAGAATAATGACCACAACATTTAGAACAAGCGTACCTGAGTGGGAAGTACTCCTACTTCCACTCTTCTTCAAAGAAGCCTGGTACTTGCTGCAGTTTCTCTTCCAGTGGCCATGTTCATGACAAAAGAAGCACTCAGTGTCTTCTATAGGACCAGCCTTTTACTTCGGTGCAGGCTTAGGGATCGTATCCTTAGCCTTGCACTTCTTCTTCCAAGAAGTACCCTTTTTCTTGAAGCTAGGCTTGTTCTGCCAGCCATCACATGGCTATGCCCTGCACACTTCTTCATGTCACTTTCTGCTGTTTTAAGCATCCCACATAATTCATTAAGGCCCTTCTCCACCCCATGCATATGGTAGTTTGAAATGAACTGCCCATAGCTGGATGGAAGAGATGCCAAAATGAAGTCAGTGGCCAACTCTTAGCCTAGTGGAAAACCAAGCTTTTCCAAAGTCTGACTATAACCAACCATTTTGATCACATGGGGGCCTACAGCTGCTCCCTTTGCCATCTTGCATTTGACAAAGGATTTGGCAATATTGTACCTCTCAGTCCTTGCCTGATCTTGGAACATGTCCTTAAGCGCAACGATCATATCGTACGCATCCTGATCCTCAAACTTCTTTTGGAGTTCAGGTTCCATGCATGCAAGCATAAGGCAGCTAACCTCAAGAGAATCATCACATGCTCTCTTGTAGGCATTCTTTAGGGAGCAGATGCATTATCAGCAGGTTCATCGGGGATTGGGGTATCCATAACCGTTTCCTTTTTATCAGACCTAAGAACAATTCTCAGGTTATGGACCCAGTCCGTATAGTTTGTTCCATTAAGTTTATCTTTGTCAAGAATCGAACGCAAAGAAAAAGGTGAGGCAGTGTTTGGTGCCATTGATCTACAAAAGAAAACATGCAAAATACTAAGCCATGTAACCATGAAAGAGTAAAACATATTAAAAAATTTAATAGCATATAATCCCACTTAAATCAATATCCCTCTATTGATACTAAGTGATTCAAGATCCACAATTAACAAGTCGACTAATGAGCTTTAGCATCACTGCTAGAAGACAAGGTAAATTGGTAAGCAACACTTGCTAATCATATCACATATGACTCTTGTTGTTGGGTGACATCTCTATGTCAAAACTAAGCGCCCAACCTTTATGCCCCAAGGTCCTTAACTGTTAAGATGACCTTGTCAAGCTCACCAACCCTTATGCGTGTAGGTATCCAATACAAACCCATCCAGCCAAGGAAAACCGCGGCACCCTAATTTCATACAAGCTATTACTCCTAACGGCTAGTAATCAAAATTACATAGAATTTGGATCATCACAAGTTGGCACGCAGGCCATTACAATAATTTACAACACACATGGCTCCAGCCGGGTTGCCCTACTCACGACACGGAGGTCATGATAAATTTCATACATGCATCACATACATATATGGGCCATACTGATCACATACATCCTGCAAAAACAAGTTATGCATAGAATCGCATTCTAGCGGATCATGTGACCTCGCAGCACCTAGTTACCTTAACGAGATACAAAAGGGGATACGATAAAGGGGGGTCTAGGGGGTCTCCCCATGCGGGGTTCGAAGGGGCAGCGCCCCTCGCGGTATCTACACAATTTTCTTTAAGGATTTTGATCGGCAAATCAAATTTACCATAAACCGTCTGTTGTTCCGATCTGATCAAACTCTTTTGATCACGGTAAAACGATTTTAGATCTAGGTTCCGATTCTATCAATCATATGGATCTTCGCGTGATTCAACTGGATCTATGTGTTACTGTCTACCCTGATGGCGGAAGCCGACCGGTAGGGGTAAGTCGTTCGACAACCTCAGAATCACGATCACAGAAAGCAAGATCATAGATCAATCCCGAACCATCGCCATATAAACAATCACATCATTCATATAAATCTGCATATCACCATATGCAAACATCCCGAACCTATAACTGAACTCCACTCTGATACCACTGAAGGGATACGGGTAGGCTACACTAGCGCAAATCAAAATTTTCTACCACGTGAACCAGGAATACTGTTGTCATAGATCACGGGATTACCACTAGACGCGCAGTTGCGGAATCGATAAAGCGCGTCGAGGCAGTGCAGACGTTCCACGTCTCCTCCTTGTCCTCGTCCCACGAGAATCTCCCCTTGCGCGGCTCGTCCAAACGCTACAGATGCAGCGCCTCCGAGGTATCCACACGTACAGGGTGGAAGCGTCCGACGCCGGACTGCTAGGTCCACGCGTGCAACACATGCGAGAGGTGTGGCGGCTGGGTGGAATGGTCTCAAGTCTCACCCTGGTCAGCTCGCCCCACCCTCTCTTATATAGGCGTCCCTAGTGGGCTTCTACATTAGCAGCCCATTAGTAGCCTAAGTCTGGTCTAATTCGGATCCAATCCTCATTAGGCTTCCAGCCCCTTAAGTGTGTGACCCTATAGGTTCATACACGTATAGATATGACACGAATACAATTATTCTGTCAATAGTTGGTAGCGGCCTCTAGCAAGACGTGCCAACTCCTAAACGCATACAAAGATCATATCAGACGAACCATCACAAGGTTTAGTACATGTCTTTCCCTTTGCCTCACGATATTTGGTCTAGCTCCAAGCTGACCTCTCTTTCTCGATACCGTAAGTCGGAATCCCTTTACTAGGTTAAATATAAACCTTATGTAGCATGGACATGCATTTCTGGATCCGATTACTCAAGGGGCCCAGAGATATCTCTCTCAAGTAGAGAGGGGCAAATCTCATCTTGATTGACCATGCCTTGCAGCATGCTTCAGGACAAACCCGAAAGCTACCTTTATAACTACCCAGTTACGGAGTAGCGTCTGATAGCCCCAAAGTAGGTCGATCCACATCTCAAGTACATGCGACAATCTCAGGTCCAAGGACAAAACATACACGATGTGTAGAGAGAGAGCTGCAACTAATTGCCAGTCTCAAGTTGGGTCAGTCCAACCCCATGTTCATAACATGTGTCCACATCATTGGTTTGACATCTCCATGTCTATGACTTGCGAAACATAGTCATCAACCAATCGATGTGCTAGTCTAATATTCACGTGTGTCCTCACATGAACTCTGACTAGGGACAACTCTTAAATAACCATACAAGTAAAGAGTTTCACAAACAATTCACATAATTGCCAATCAATACAAGTTGCCTGATATGGATATTCAAGGAACATTACAATAACTCATGGATACATAATAAATATAATCATCTCTATGATTGCCTCTAGGGCATATTTCCTTCAGCAGCTCAAGGAGATTCTTTCCTTAGCGCCCATCCTTGTAGCACCCGGACCTGGAGAGCCCCTGTTAATCTACATGGCGGCAACCAACCGGGTAATCAGCATCGTCGTCATGGTAGAGCGGAAGGAACCAGGCTATGAGCACGGAGTTCAACGACCAGTTTACTATGTGAGCGAGGTCTTGACGGAGTCCAAGCAGCGTTACCCACACTACTAGAAAATAGCTTATGGAGTATTCCTTGCCTCTCGGAAGCTGAGGCATTACTTTCAGGAGCACCCAATCACAGTGGTGAGGAAAACTCCACTGTCCGACATTATCAACAACAGCGACGCTACGGGAAGGGTCGCGAAGTGGGTCATTGAACTTTCCACCTTCGATATCACCTACAAGAGACGTGACGCTATCAAGTCACAAGCCTTGGCAGATTTTATTGCAGATTGGACGGAGATGCCAGATGCTACTCTGTTGCCGAAAACAGAGTACTGGGTGATGCACTTTGACGGATCAAATCTGCTCAACGGCTCGGGGGCTGGTGTATTGCTACAGTCACCAACTGGCGACAAGCTACACTACATTCTGCAAATCCACTTTGAGGCTACAAACAACATGGCGAAGTCTGAAGCACTCATTCACGAACTACGCGTAGCCAAGGATATTGGCATCAAGCGCATAGTTTGCTGTGGAGATTCCGACTTGGTTTCCCAGCAGGTGGATGGCACCTGGAATGCGAGGAACCCTATGATGGCGGCATATCGAGACGAAGTGGACGAGATAGCCAAGAGCTTCTTGGGCTATGAAGCCAAGTATGTACCTAGGGAGCAAAACGAGGCGGCTGATCTGCTATCTAAGCTTGGATCAGGGCGCAAACGAATTCCGCCAGGAGTTTTTCTAGAGCATCTACGAACACCATCTGTGAAGGGAGCCGACATCGACAACCCGGATAGAGCTGACTCTTTCGTCCACATGGTGGCAAAGGTACCTCCGGCTTGGACAAAATCATTCATGGAATATCTCGAACATGGAACTTTGCCCGACGACGAGGTCGAAAGACGGCAAATAGTACGACGAGCAAAGGGTTATACCATAATCAATGGACAACACTACAAAAGGAGAACTACCGGTGTATACCTAAAATGTGTTTCCCAGCTAGAAGGTATTGAAATCATACGCGAAATCCATCTCGGAGATTGCGGGCATCACGCCGCTCCTCGATCGTTGGTCGCGAAAGCCTTCCGGCAAGGATTCTACTGGCTGACCGTGAAGGCGGCCGACAAGCTGGTTGAGAAATGCATGGGATTCCAGTATTATGCCCGACAACCACATGTTCCCGGTGAAGAATTGCGAACAATACCAATAACTTGGCCGTTTGCAGTCTAGGGGCTGGACATGGTGGGACCGTTACAAACGGCATCATGTGGGTTTACACATCTGCTAGTAGCAGTTGATAAATTCACTAAATGGATAGAAGCTAAACCCATTAGAAAGCTTGATGGGGCAACTGCCCTCAGGTTTGTCCGGGATCTAGTGGTGAGATTTGGTCTCCCACATAGCATTATCACCAACAACGGCAGCAACTTATCACTCGGAGAAGTGGAGGCTTATTGTTGGGAGAAGGGCATCCGACTTGACCTTGCATCTGTGGCACATCCACAATCCAATGGTCAGGTTGAGCGAGCCAATGGATTAATTCTGCAGGGAATCAAGCCATGTCTTGAGGCACCGCTCCATAGAGCAGCTGGAGCTTGGGCAGAAGAATTGCCATCTGTGTTGTGGAGTTTACGAACTACACCCAATAGATCCACTAGCTACACCCCTTACTTCATGGTATATGGAGCAGAAGCCATCCTACCTTCCGACATACTTCACGATGCACCAAGAGTCGCCGCCTACGACGAAGATGACGCTGAAGAATCCAGACGCCTAGATGTGGACCTTCTCGAGGAGGAGCGCGTTTTGCCATGCCAAAGATCTGCCATCTACCAGCAGAAGCTGCGCAGCTACCATAGTCGCCGCGTTCGGCATCGCTCGTTTAAATAAGGGGATTTGGTGCTCTGACTTAAGCAGAAGAAGTCACACAAATTATCCCCGCCATGGGAAGGACCGTTCATCATAAGCAAGGCGCTACTCAATGGGTCTTACTACCTCGTTGACAATCATGAACTGAAGGATAGACCCAACAAGGATCATAAGCGTAAGCGACGTGACCTAGATGATGACTACCCAGAGCTTGATCGGCCATGGAACATAGCACAACCACGTCCTTTTTACACTTAGCATTTTTTATCTAATTGTGTACCTCTTATATGATCAATGAAATAAAGCTCTCTGGTTCACTCATATTTCTGAGTCTTTTACCTCCTTTAGTGTTCATTTTTGGATCATATAAAACCTTTATTCACAAGTTTTGCGATTGCACTTGTGAAAATTCCGATAACGGGCGTTAGCTTAAGTTTTTTGGTCTACACATTCTTTGTCGTTTTTATGTGGATTCTGGAGTAGTGACTTTTGGCACTTATTGTCAGCGATTTTGTGCTTAGGTTATTAACGGTGCCATTGGGCATCATCACCTAAGTTAATGGTTCCGACAACGAGTCTTCCGACTCACGAAAAGTCAAGCATAATAAACCAGCACTTGCTTAAAAAATATACATGCTGGAACTAGTTCTTAAGTAGCAGGACATACATCATTGTTTTCCTCCTTATGTTAATACATAGTTTTTTTCCGCATACGCATCACAAAGGAAACAAATATTACAAATTGTTTTTAATTCCTTTGGCACAGGTGACTTGGAAGCAGCGTCATCAGCAGCAGGAGAGTCACCCTCGAAGTCAGCAGTGTGAAGAGACTCGGAGGAGCTTTGCTCGTTGCCATCGATGGTATTCATCGGCACGAAGACGTTGACGTCGACTAACTCGGCAACTCTGGTGTCATAACCCGCGAGTGACGACAGGATGGATTCATGGTTTATCTCCTTGCCATCGTCATCTACGTCAGGAATGCTAGAGGTTACCGTGTCAATGTCGGCATTCTCATAGTGTGCCTTGACCATGGACAGCGCCATCCTTGCACCAGCCCGTGCACATGAAGCTTTCCAGCTTGTGATACCCTCGGGGGCTCGGCGCAGGATCTCCGAGAACTTTGCCACAGAGTCCGATGCCTTGATATTAATCTGGAGGGGTTTGGCAATCTCTTTGGCTTGCGCGATGGCGGTGTTGACGAAGTTGCCGGCAAGAACCATGCATTCTTTTGCCGGAGGAGGCGATCGGGTTAAACCCATAGGAGCTATGAATTTCCGACAAAGGAGCACATGACTTTAAAAATTCAAAGTATCCAGACTACAGAAATCCATGATGGAGAATCACTTACTGAAGATGCTAGCCTCAGCTTTCCAGAGGGTATCCGCCAAGGAGTCCCGTTCTTGTTGGAGGAGCGTGCACGCTTCATGATGGCGTTTATTCTTCTCATCGGCAGCTTTCTTCTGATATTTTAAGATCGAGATCTCCTCCTTCAAGCGGTTCATCTCCTCGTTAGCGGAGTCCTACAGGGCTTTCATTGATTCTTCATGCATTTTCAGCATGTCCTTCCTCTCCTGCTTAAGGATCTTGTTCTCGCTATCCAGCTCTTGAATGTTCTTGGATTGCTCGACAATGTCCTTAGCCTTGGCAATGGTTTCTGCAAGTCGGATAAAGCAAAGTACACAGTGAGTACTCGGAGAATACACAAGTTTAAGTTGGAATACAAAAAAGAAAGGAAAAAATAGATGCTTTCTCTTGATGATCTGTTCCTTCAAGAAGGCAGTTTTACCCTTTTCGGCTTCCAAGTCAGCACGCATCTTCTGGTACTTTTCGTTGGCCATGCCCCTCCGAGCATTCTCATTCTATGGAAAAAAGAAGAATAAAACGTTGTTTGGTCTACTTGGAGCATCTAGACGGAAATTTTTTACCTAGATGCTCGGGGGCTACAACGAGAGTTTTTAACTCAGCAATATGCTTAGTCTTTCTTTCAGCATCTAGTCGGAACTAATTCAGTTTTCGATTAGAAGCTTGGGGCTACAATATAATTTTTTTAACTCGGATATATTCTTAGCTTCTCTTTAAGCATCTAGTCGGAACTAATTCAGTTACAACTAGAATCTTGGGGGCTGCAGTATCGAAATTTATAAACAATGCGTATGCTACTCTTAAAGCATCTAGTCGAAATAATTCATTCCACCTAATGCTTGGGAGCTACAGAAAGAAGTTTTCTTGCTTAGTCACTATTAGAGCATCTAGAAGAAAATACCTATGGTTTTCCGTCTAAATCCTCGGGGGCTATAGTGGGATATTCATATGAAAAGCAAAAGGCAAATAAAACTTACAAGTGCAATAATCTTGAGGTTGGTAGCACTCTCAGCCAGCAGCTTGCCGAAGGATGCACTGTTTCCTTGAAAGATCTCTGCTTGCCGGAGAAGCTCCTCTAGACCGCACGTCGGAGATGTCAGCGCTGCACCAGGAACCAGAGCAGTGCTACCCGGCGTAAGTACCGGATAGACTATCTTCGGATACTCTATGGTTTTCTTGGGAGCGGGGGCGCCACCTTCGACAGAGGTACCACCGCCTTACCGCTACCGATGGCATCCTTAGCCGGAGCTTCAGCCATTTGGTGTGCGACACTTTCCTACGTTGCCTGTTCGCCGACAACACCAAGCTCAGTAGAGGCACCTGAGTCCACTTCCACGGCAGAAGGGCCAGCTGTTTCCTTGGCTTGGGAGCTTGTCGGAGCGGACGAGGGCTTGACGGTGGGAGTGACAGGGGTGATGGAGGGAGACGCGCCGCGATGCATCATGTCCTTGATGGTTCTATAAGCCCCCGATGTTTTGGAGGTCTTCAAGCTGGTCGTGGCTTTCTTCCTGAAACGTGCAAAATGCATAAGTATAGGAATAAGACAGATAAATAGACAATGTCGAAGAGAAAGAAGCTTACATAAGAGGGGGTGCTTTGGCAAAGGGGATCCTAGTAGTCTTTCTTTTCTCCGCCTCAAGGGCGGCGGTAGTCTTTTTGGAGGCTCCGCCCTCCGTCTTCTTCTTCTTGCCTCCGTCGCCAGCGTCAGAGGTGGAGCTCTTCCGCTTTCGCGACAACGGAACATCGTCGTCGGACACGAACGTGACTTCCTTCATTTTTGGATCATAGATTTGGACAGCCATGCTATCCTCCTCTAGATCGCTAAGCTGTTAAGTGAGAAGTTACCGTGTTAGACAAGATGGTAATGGCTAGACGGAAGAACTGGAGTATATGTCATACACGGAAGATATATAGCTACCTTTGGGCACTTGCTCTCTACGAACATGTCGTAGGTGATGGTGAAGCAACTCTTCTTGTCCTTCACCTTGACGATGTCCTTGAGGCGAAGCTTGACGGAGTCGCTCGAGAAGTTGTCCACGGAGATGCGGAGGCTATCCCTTTTATCGTTGGTATACTCATGCATCAGCTTCGAGCGATGCTGCAGAGGCTGGATTCTCCTGATGAACCAGCACATGGCTCGGTCCAAGCCGGTCAAACCCGTCTCTACGAACCACTCTATCCGCCTTATGGCGCGGGAAGCGTCGATGTCAGAGGGAAGGTAGGCCTGGGATCTCCATGTCGATGTTTCAACGGCTGCTCCATCGACGAAGTCCGGGTACGTTACTTCTCGGCCGGCCAGAGGGATATCTGGGCTGTAGAAGTAAGTACGCTGCCAGTTCTTGCAGGACTCGTGGCCGACGATGTCAGGGAAGCGCCGGCCAGGTCGGATCTTGAAGCTAATAGTGCCACAATTTCTAAGTTCATCCTTGCTGGCTCCGGCTTCGTGCTTGACAGTGAAGAAACAGATAAAGAGGTCTAGCCTAGGCTTAATCCCTAAGTAACCCTCACAAAGCGCCGCATAATTGCTAAGCGCTAGGATACTATTGGGATAAAGCTTTTGGGGCTGGACCAGGTAATGGTTCAAGACGGCAAGGAAGAAGTTAGAGATGGGCAGGGAGACGCCACGTACCATCTGTGCTTTGAGGTACACCTTTTCTTCGGCTTGGGGAGAAGGTGTGACCTCGCCGGCCGGCGCCACCCGCCAAGCGAGCCCCTCCGTCGCGGGGAGGTAGCCTTCAACGATCAACTCTTTGATGTCGCGGTTCGTGATGTCCAAACCACTCCAGTCGCCTTTATAGGAGTTGTTTTCCTCCTCCAGCAGCTCCAGCGCCGCTGGATTATGGTCGCCGCCGGTGGCCTCGACCACCGCGGAGATGGGGATGACCAGGCCCTCTGGAGGCACGACAACGGAGCTCGCCGGCTTCGCCCGACGCCGCCATCGAGGGAGAAGAGCTGTTGTTGGCCATTGCGAGTGTTTGGAGGTGACTGGCGAGATTGGGAGTTAGGGTTTTTGCAAGTTGCACGGATAGCTCGAGGGGGCGCTCGTTGGAGGAAGAATATGATGCGAGGAGAGAATGAGGTGAAAAGTAAATTTTTCACCACAGTTACTATTTATGATCTCCAGCATCGAGATTTGTGCAGCTTGACCGGACGGTTGCCGCGTAGACAACGTGTGTGCGGACGTGCGCGGAAATTTCGCCACATCCCAACCGACGCCGCCAACGGTTCGTATCGCTCGCGCAGAAAAAGTGGACATAATTGCCTTCTCTGCATGTGTGAGTTACGAGGCGTTGCTGACTAACGTCTATGACGCCCTAGCTGACATAGGGAGATGAAACATCACATCAGTAGATTCCGGCTTGGACGGATCCAGTCCGGCTATGGAAGAGTACGATGGAAGATTCAGCAATTCTCTGACTTACAAATTGAAGACGGAGAAAACCTTGCAGGGTTCTTTGGGAGGACTACAAGATGTTGCTTGACGATTTGCTGACATCCACCTAGACGGAGCATTCCACGTGAAGAGGCAAGACGGCGCAAGATCTCGGAGTTCTCCGGGGGCTACTGTTGGGGATATGCTATATGGGTATCCTCATAGCATGTCTCCTATCCGGATAACCCGGGTGGCCCACAGTTGGTAGCATGGCCCATGGCCTGCTGGGCGGCCCAGTTATATGGATCCATAAGGGAGGCCCATGCCGGATAAAGGAAGGCTACGGTGGAGTCACCAGCGTACTCGGAGCCTTAGAGTACAAGACACGCAAGACTAGTAATAGACGGTGTAGGACTTTGTAACCTGTCCGGCTAGGATTTTCCCTGAAACCCTAGGACCTGGAAACTATATAAGTCGGGCCTATGGGATCCTTTAGGGCACAACTTCAGACGACCAAGTAGCAATTAGCATACACCTCGCACAGCAAACCTATCTCTATAACTCGACGTATTGCCATTATAGTGATTTATAGCAGGAGTAGGATTCCGCCACCGTTGTGGGATCTGAACCTGGGTAAGCTATGTTACCTCGTACCCGTCAACTGTCCGCCTCCCCCACGTCTCTAAACACGCACTGTGAGGACCCCTCCATGGCGTACTCGTCGGCAATACCACGACACCATCCATATGATGGATAGATATACTCTGGGCACTCTCAGAGGAATGTCATCCAATTGGCTTGCAATCATATGACTAGGTAACAAGGGATGGCATATCACGAAACAAGTACTTATCTGTTATGAGGTTGAACTAGCTATAGAGATACTGACGATCGAACCTCAGATAAGTAAAGTATCGCGTGACAAAGGGAATTGGTATCATATGTAAATGGTTCATTCAATCACAAAGTAATCATAGAAATATGTGGGAGCCATAATGGATATCCAGATTCCTCTAATGGTTATTGATCAGAGAGGTGTCTCGATCATGTCTGCATAGCTCACGAACCGTAGGGAGACACACTTAAGGATTCGATGATGTTTAGTAGATATGGAATATAAGTTGGAGATCGAATGTTGTTCGTAGTCTCGGATTGTATCTAGGACTTCATGTGGAGATCCGGAATGGTCCAGAGAATAAGATTGATATAAGGAAAGTCTAATTCCAGGGTTCGGAAATTTTTTCGGTGTTTTCACCGGAAGCTTCTAGAAAGTTCTGGAAGGTCCACCACCCCGGAAGGGGTGCACATGGATGCGCCATACCCAAGTGGGGGTGTCGGCATCATGCCCTAGGTCAAGTCGGCTATGACTAGGAAGTGGGAATCTAACTCTAGTTTGAATAGTCAAATCCCAATTTGAAAAGTCAAAGTCCTAGTGCAGGGAGGAAAGGAAACCTAGAAGGGAGAGGTTTCCCTCTCCCTCCCCAATCCGCCGGCCAAAAGGGAGTTCGAGGAGGACTCGGCCTCCCCTTGCCGCCTCTCCCCCCGTATAAGCAGGGGTGGGGCGCCCCCTTGGCCCTCACCCTAAAAAAACCCTAGGCCACCGCCCTTGATCCCAAGCCGCCGGCGCCCTAGCTCTCCAAGTCGCCACCTCCTATACCCTAGCCATCGGCGCCTCCCTCTCCTCGGTGCCTAAACCGTAGTCGCTAAGGCTCTCTCTCTCCTCCACCATATCTGCTTCGTCTTAGGTGAAGCCCTGTTGGATCTACTCCTCCACCTCCACCACCACACCGTCGTGCTGCTGGAATCGCGAGGAGATCTAGAACCTCTACTGCTTGCTGGAACAAGGGAGAGGAAGGTCTTCATCGAGTACCGAACGTGTGACCGACTGAGGAAGCGCTGTCGGAATGTAGCACCGGAAGGATCGTCTTCGCGATCTTGAGATCGGCAAGTGAACAACTATATCAACCGCAAGAATCCAATCTTATTAAACGCTTTGGATCTACGAGGGTTAGTACTCTATAAAATCGATGCACCGATCTCATAGATTAGATCTTGGCTTTTGTGTGTTCCCGCAATAGATTTTTTTTGTTTTCCATGCTGTGAACCCCTATAGTGGTATCAGAGCCGACTCTATGCGTAGATCTATTGCACGAGTAGAACACAATGTTTTTGTGGGCGTTGATGCTTCTATTGTCGTTTGCTTTTTGTGTACTTTGCATCTTGCGGGATGGTGGGATGAAGCGGCCCGGGCTAACCTTATATGTCATAGTACATGAGACTTGCTCCATGCTCAACGTACAACTTGCATTGCACAAGTGGCTTTGCGGGTGTCTGTCTCTCCCACCATAGTAAAGATTCAATTTACAACAGGCACTTGACAATACTTATATCAATGTTGTGGTTCATGATTGTAAGATTAGAACGGTTCTTATTCGAAAGCCCCAGCCATGTAAAACATGCAAAGAAAATTAGAGGCGTCTAACTTGTTTTTGCAGGGGATTGTGTTGTGATATGATATGGCCATGATGTGATTGTGATTATATTTTATGTATGCAATGATCCTTATTGTAAGTTGGAAACCGGTAGGAGCCTTATGGTTGTCTTTAAATTTCATTTAAGACCTGGTGTCTATTCATCAAAGTAGTTGTAATAGTTGCTACTGGTGGAGGACAACCATGAAGCAGCGCCATTGACCTTGACGCCACGCCGGTGATGATGGATATCATGTTCGTGCTTTGGAGATGGAGATCAAAGGCACAAGAAGAAATGCCATATCATATCACATATTATGAATTATATGTGATGTTAATCCTTTTTATGCATCTTGTATTGCTTAGATCGCGACGGTAATATTATAAGATGATCCCTCTCACTAAATATCAAGTAATAAAGTGTTCATCCTTAGTAGGCACCGTTGCGACATGAATGTGGGATCTCATGATGGCTCTCCACCCACACCCACCGTGAGACCCACCCCTCCTCACGCAATCTCCCAACTCCGGCCATCTAAACCCAAATCTGAGCCATGCAATCAACTCAACCCAACTCAAAACCCATAAGCTGGCCAACATGGCTCCATCTACAATCTCCTTCCCCCTAGATCTTGAATCTGGTTTGGTTTTTTCAAAAAAAGTGATGAACCTTTATTCCACCCCGGTTCATCCAATCTATGCTGAATTTGGTTTTTCTCTTGTGGTTTCTTTTGGCAATGCAAAGTTTGATCTCTCTTGTGCCAATGTTGGAATGGCTCTCTCGGCATGTCTAGGTGCAGATTGGGACAAACTCCAAATCTCCCCTTTGCAGGGACGGGTATTCATATTTGATGTTTGTTCGAAGGCCATTGGGATCATGATCATTAAAATGAGGTATTACAAATCCAGAGATTTCACATGCTACTTTGATCTCTAGAGAAACGGTGGACCAAATTGGGAACGTGAGTTTAAACTCTGGAATGAGGAAGAAGAAAGGCAATGGACACTCGTGCAACACAAGAGGAAAAGGAATTCTTATGGATCCATCTATGAATCACACAACCATCGAGGTACATCTACTATCCCACCCTCTACAAATTTACAAAATCCTCTATCTGGTGCAAATCTTGTTCCTGTTAGTAGTAGAGATTCATATGTTGAAGTGGCTCGATCACACAACGGTACACAATTTCAAAATTTTGAACATGCACATGATCGTACATCACGGAATGAGATCCCATTATCTAGGACTGAAATATCTCATCGACACATCTCACACGTTGGAGTTTCACCTGAACGGCCGAATAATATGGATTTGCCTATTTATGGTAACGTCATTAGGCCATTTAAATGCACACGTTGCTTGGCAGAAAATGATCATCTACGTGCAGTTTGTCGTAACCGTGTTCGTTGCCGTAAATGCTACAATTATGGACACATCTCCTGATCATGTCTATCATCGCTAACAAGAAAAACATTTTATCAGAGAATATCTCGAGCTACTGTTACACCTAACCCTGCCACATCGACTTCTCCAGAGAAAAGCACATACACAACTCCGCTGCCACTATCCTCTCAATCTCCTCTCCCACAAATCCCAGTGTGCTCATCGGCGACGGCAATGCCGAACTACCCTGTCGACCCTGCCCCCCACGCCTCCCCTGGCATGGCTGCAATCCCTCCTGGTCCACTATGCACCCAATGAAGCTATGTGTTCCTGGGAGGGGACTCACCCATCTATGCTGATGATTGGGCTATCGCCACCCTCACCCCCAACCCTGATGCTGCTGAATTCCTCGGCTCTGTTGCGATCATCGGTGAGTTTCTCCATGGACTTGGTCTGCAAGTTCGTAGCACATCAAAGAGTGCAATCGATACTACTCTGTTTCGGTTTTCTACTGTCACTGATAGAGATGCTGCAGTTCTGGGTAGTCCATATCAGATAGGAGAGAGTACTTTGAGGATTGTTAATGAGGATTCTGGTATCAATCATAGGGCTATCGTTTTCACTCATGATATTTGGTGCATGTTACTTAACTACCCTCAGCAGCTGTGGGATCCTGAATCTGTGATGAAAACATTTATCCCCTTTGGTAGATTTCTTGTCTCGAATAAGGATCTGTCAAACAAGGCTAGAATCCTGGTAAAATTTCGTGCATATGACATTGACACACTTCCCCTGAGTGTGGTGATTGGTAAGAATGTTGCTGATGATGGCAATGGTGACTCATGGACATTCCCCATGATCTTGCTATCTACTACTATGCTTGGTGCCAATGCTGGTGATGAAGATCCCCTGCCTCCTTATGGTGGAAACCCACACCCCCTGCCCATGATCCATCAGGGTTTTTGGCATGATGCCTATCATGACCATGTGATGGGGGAAAATGTTGCTGAAAATGAAAATGTTGGAAATGCAGCACCAACAGTTAATGCCTAGAATGAGGTTGCTGTCAACCTGGAACCTCCAACCCCACCACTGCAGCCTGAGATTCATGATAACCAGATATGCCTACTGCTGAACTAGACCCAATTGCCAACCTATCCAGCCTGCTTGTTAGCTTGATGGGTGGTGAAGAGCATGCAGACTTCCCCAATATTGCTGGTAGCACTATCACTGGTGCTACAGTTCAGATGAATGAGTCTGTCAACAATGGCATCAACACAGTCAAAGTCACTCTAGAGATCAACACTGTTCCCCCTAACCAGCAAAACACCCTACAGAATAATAATCAGATGGAGGCAAACAATGTTTCATAGGTGGTTGATAACAACAATGCTACATTTGATGGAGCTGGCCCCAGCTACATTCCTGTACCTGCAGATAGCTCTGACAGTGTTACTGTGTTCCCCAAGTCTGACAACTTCCCTAAGAGTAAAAGGAAGAAACCTGAGCCTCGCTCTGTCAAATATGTTAGGAGAAGCTGCAGGATTGCAAGTCTCAATGCAGGTTTCAAGAACAAGGCAAGTGTTGATGAACATGCCTGCAATGCACAAGTCACTCCCATGAATCTGTCTGGCCACTTTGAAGCTATTTTCATGGACAATAACAGTGCACCCCCACCAGTTCTTCCAGTTGACACAATTCACGCCATTGGCACCAGCTTCTATCAGATTCCTCCTAGGGAGGTCTCTGCTGCCAACCTGAACTATGACAGTTCCAATGATAGTGCTTAATCACAATTGCACTGTGTCCAAGAGCATGGATAGTAGATGCTCCGTTATCCTAGGATTTTATTCTAGTTTTAATCATGTTAAGTTATTATGTCAGACTCCTTTTATTTATCATCCAAAGTCTCTGGTGTGTGCAGAGCAAAACATTTTACCTTATCTTATCTGGGTTGTACTCTCCACTGTCTGATGTGGTTTTATCATATCTGTCTTGCTTGGATCACCAACTTAATACTCATTTTTGCTCTCTACTTATCTGCCTGGATATTATGATATATATCATTTGGTTATCTCTGTGCAATAAATGTACTCATCATTATGGATGCAAGAACAAATCTCACTCCTCATGCACTATCTTTTATGATATACAGTGCCTGTATATCTATTACAACAAACATACCATTGTTTCCAATGAGTAGACAAATCAAAATTCTTGACTGGAATATTAGAGGCATTAACTCTCAGGAAAGATGGGATGACCTTGCTGATAAAATCAATCAAAGCAATTGCAACATATTATTTATACAGGACACTAAGAGAGAAATATTTGACAATATTTACATCAAAAAATTCTGTCCTAGAAGATTAGGAAAGTTTGCATACCAACCATCCATTGGTAATTCTGGTGGTTTGATAACTATTTGGAATGGTAATATGTTTAATGGCACTATGATCAGCCAATCATCTTTCCACCTTACTATTAAGTTGAATTGCAATCTAACCAATGAGGAGTTTTACATCACCAACATATATGCACCATGCACAAATGATGGAAGGGTTGATTTTATTGACTGGTTCTTAAACATTGATTCATCCACCTTCAAATTGTGGATCATAATGGGAGACTTCAATATGATTAGGAGGTCTCAAGATAGAAACAGAGCAGGGGGAAACATATCAAACATCCACACTTTCAACTCCATCATTCAAGAACATGATCTGGAGGAAATACCACTGAAAGAGAGAGCATTTACATGGTCAAATATGCAGTAGCAACCTCTCCTTGAGAAACTAGATTGGATATTTACATCTCATGAATGGACAACCACTTTCCCCAATACCATGGCCACTCCATTGGCTAGATTGGGCTCTGATCACATCCCTATTTTGATACAAATTAGTACTGACATACCAAAATCACAATTATTCAGATTTGAAGACTATTGGTTAGAATTTGAAGGACTGTCAGATATTGTGCAAAAGAATTGGGTCAACAAAGAAATGTTCAAGAATGATGCACATGATCTGTCTGCTAGATTTAAAAACATGAGGCATGCTATCAAAAAATGGAGTAAATCCATCTCTAACCTCAACATTGTCATTGATAACTGCAACTTTGTTTTATCTCTATTGGCTGGTCTTGAGGAACAAAGGGCATTGTCAGTACCTGAGATGAATTTCAGGTGTATCATAAAGTCTCATTTGGCCAAACTATTGGAAGCTAAAAGAAAATATTGGAGGAAAAGGGCAAACATTAGGTGGGCTAAGCTTGGTAATGAAAACACAAAGTTCTTCCACTCTATTGCCACTAGGAACTATAGAAACAGTTATATTGTTGTTCTACATGATGAACAGGGCAATGAAATTACTGACCATGATCACAAAGCTGCACTTTTATGGACTGCCTTCAGAGATAGACTTGGAAAAACATCTGAAACTGAGATGATGTTTGATCTACAAAATATCATTACGCCACAAGACCTCACATCACTGGAAGAACCATTTACTCATTTGGAAATTGATGATATTATCAAATATATGCCAAATGATAAATCACCTGGACCTAATGGTTTTAATGGATACTTCATGAAGAAATATTGGAATATCATCAAAGTCCAATTCTATAACCTATGCAATAGATTTCACGGTGGGGAGCTGGACATTGACAGTATCAATACTCCCTACATTGCACTCATTCCAAAAATTTCTAATCCCATGAAACCATCTGATTTTAGGCCCATCTCACTTGTTAGCATGGCACTCAAAATTCTGACAAAGCTAATTGCCAATAGAATACAGAACATTATTATTCCCATTGTCACCAAAAATCAGTATGGATTTATCAAATCCAGATCAATACAAGACTGTCTGGCCTGGGCATTTGAATACCTGCATATTTGTCATAGATCTAAGAGAGATATCATCATATTAAAACTTGATTTTGAGCAAGCATTTGACATGATAGAATACAATACTATCATCACCATGCTCAAACACTTTGGATTTGGAGACAAAATCATTGGATGGATCAGCAAGATACTTAATAGTGCTAACACTTCAGTGATACTAAATGGAGTACCTGGAAAAAATATAAGATGCAAGAGAGGTGTAAGACAGGGTGACCCACTATCACCATTACTATTAGTTGCCACTGCTGAACTTCTACAAATTATTGTTAAACATGCTTGGCATAATAATGAGTTAGATCTCCTTGTTGACCAGGCATATGGGCGGAATTACCCAATTCTCCAGTATGTTGATGACACACTACTCATCTTGCCTGCAGTTCAGGAACAACTCATCCATCTGAAGAATCTGCTTATGGACTTCTCCAAATCAATTGGACTTCAAATAAATTTTCATAAATCTTCTATGGTCCCCATTAATATGGCAGCTGATAGATGCAAAACATTTGGTAATAGTTTTGGATGCAGATTAGAATCACTACCCTTCACATACCTGGGCCTTCCAATGGGAACCACTAAACCAAGTATAGGTGACCTTACACCCTTGATCAACAAGATTGATAAAAGATTGGCTGGCATCTCCAATCTACTGTCACACTGCTCTAGAGTTGTTGTCATCAAATCAGTCATATCTGCAATGCCCAATCATATTATGTGTGCCATGAAGTTGCACTACTCACATATTGACCATGTGAACAAATCTACAAGAACTTTTCTATGGCATGGGAATGACATTGAAAAAAAAAGAAAATGTCTGGTGGCTTGGGACAAAGTTTGCTTATCCAAAAAAGCTGGTGGACTAGGAATTTTAAACTTGAGGCAACATAACAAGGCTATGATGATCAAAAATCTGTATAAATTCTTCAACTGTCTGGATATACCTTGGGTCAACCTTATCTGGCAAGCATATTATCATAATGGCTCCCTGCCAGATTGCAATTCATACAAGGGATCTTTTTGGTGGAGAAAATTTGCCTCTCATTTCTGGTTGACTTCAAGAAAATGACCACTATTGTGCCTGGTTAGGGAAATAGCACTATGTTTTGGCATGACAAATGGAATGACACTAAACTATGCAATAAGTTTCCTGAATTATTTTCTTTTGCCAAGAAGCCAAAAATCAGAACGCATGAAGCCAAACAATATCAGCTTGCAGGGGAGTTACTGGGTTTTGTTTCAACTGCCATTATCTCTTATTGCAGAAAACCAGATAAACAGTTTATTTACAATCCTCCAGAATTCAAATGATCTTGAGAAAGACAAATGGACATTCCCATGGGGAGGTGATAGATTCTCTACTAAAAAGGTATATGACCTTCTTGTCAAAGCCCCTGATGCACCAAAGCCTTTTGAATGGATTTGGAAATCCCCATGTCTTCCCAAGCACAAGTTTTTCTTCTGGCTACTACTAAATGATAGACTAAATACCAGAGAACTACTTGTTATAAAAAAATTCAACATTGAGGATGACACATGTGTCCTTTGTGAGGAAAACACTATTGAATCAGTTGATCATCTCTTCTTCAGATGTGATTTTAGTCAAAATTTCTGGTGGAAACTTGGAATTTAATGGAACACTGATTATCCATTGATTAGTATGACCCAACAGGCACATGGCAGATCATTGAATCAATTCTTCAACATCACTATGATGGCAGGATGCTGGAGCTTATGGAGTCACAGGAATAACATCATCTTCGAACAACATATTAGGTGCATGGATAACTGTTATGGCATATTCAAATTGTCAGTAGCTGACATTAGACATAGAATCAAACCCAGCCTACTTGAAGGCATGCATGCTTGGATAGATACTTTGTAATTTTCTTTTTCTGTGATTCCCACCATGTACAGTGCCCAATTTATAAAATGAAAATGACACAGTGGGGGACTTCCCCACTGTCTTTGTGTCAAAAAAAGTAGGCACCGTTGCTAAGACTCGTCATTTTGAAGTATCACGTGATGATCAGGTGTGATAGATTCTACGTGTGCATACAATGGGTGCAAGCCAGATTTGCACATGCGGATACTAAAGTTAACCTTGACGAACCTAGCATGTACAGACATGTCCCTGAAACACGGAATACCGAAAGATAAAGCATGAGTCATATGGATGATATGATGAACATGTTGATTGTTTTACTTTGAAGCTACATCATCTCTCGTGATGATTAGACTTGGTGTAGTAGATTTGGTTCGTGTAATCACCAAAATGACTTGAGGAATGTTGTTTTGAGTGGGAGTTCAATAATAATATGATTAAAAGTTTAACATAATTTATCATAAATTAAATCAAAGTAAATTTGCATAATTGTTATAGTCATTGGCATCCGTTCACCACCTTACGCTTAGTTATAATTGAGATAATAGAACTATAGAATTCTGGATAGTTACTTTATGAACTGGTATCATATTGTTTTGAGTGTCAATCTAAAGTTTAAAAGTCCTATTGCAAACTTTCAGCAAACTCCGTTTACTCCATGAAGTTTAATAATTAGTAATAAATCAAGAGTAACAATTCCAGTGTTAGTATATAAGTATCATGTTTGTCTCCATGATTCTTCATATTTAAAATATTGTTTTAATATCAAGGTTATCTAGGAGCTGAAAGAATTGTTTCAGAAACCATCATGTGTGGAAGATATTGCGATATTTGAAACGAAGTTTTGGTTACAACATGATAGATTACAATTTAGCAAAATATATGTTCGCATATTTGATGAGAATGTGCGAAGGTTGGAGATACTAGATGTCCTAATTCTCCAAAAGGTTTTGGAAAGCAATATTATACTCGCGATTAACCTTTATAAGCTATAGTAGCTAGATCATGAAATTTGTCATGATAAAGATGAATATAAGATGTAGGTAAAATGTTTACTATACTAAAAGATTACTAAACAATGGATTTTGAAAGAATGCCAAACATTTGATGATGGTGATATACTTCAAAGTGCAAGCCCAAAGGTATTAGTATTTGACTATACACACTTTAGACTATGTGTCATGTGTATGGCGCCACTGTTGATGTTGATAGGTTCTTTTAAAAGGAAAAGGAAATGTTGAAAGAGAATGTCGGAAATATTTGGCAGAAAAGAAATGATTGGAATTGTCCAGCATAAGTATATAGATGATATACATATTATGGTTGTATTCTTTGCTTATTAAACAATATGGTTCTTGGCTATTGGATACCAAATTTGTTGGTGTGAATTGTCATATGAAACAACACAATTCATGAACTACAATGGCCTAAGTAACCAGTAAGAGAATATGTGAAGATACTCATCGAAAACAAACAAAATGTTGTGATGTTTCTCGTTGACATCAAAGCTTTCCTTCAAGATTTGTTTCAATAATTGTTATTATGATCAGGTATTATGAGAACAAAAGGTTGTTCAAATAATTACTGTATTCCACAGAAGACTAATGATTTACAAATCTAGTTAGAGAAATCGCATCCATAAAAATAATGCTAAAAATGTCGAATGACAAAAGATTGAAAGATCACTTAGGAAGTGACATCGTTGTTTAAATTATATTGGAAAGAAAACATGAAGAAACTCCATGTTGATGGAATTTTGGAGTCTTTTAATTTTGATCAAATGATGATTGTGACACTTTCCTAGACATAATTGAAACTTAGTTCAAAGGCCTGGAAGAATGAACGACTAACTTATTGTAATTTGTACATATTGATGTTTGTAGTCCATTATGTGTAGTCATGAGCGATGAATTTAACTTCATATGCTTGCTCCAAAAATTTGAGTGAATATATATGTATATTTACGTAATAAGGAAGAAGTGTGAAACATTTAAAAATGTTCAAGGACTTTCAGGATGATGTGGAAAATCATTGTAACAAGAAAATAAAGAGTTTATGATTGGATCATAGAGGAAGATATTTGAGTTACAAATTTTAGCAAAACACCTAAAGATTTGAGGAATCGTTCCATATATTTATATTTCGCGAAAACACCATAGTAGTATGGAGTGTTCGAGATATGTAATGAAACCTTGTTTGACATGGTAGAATCAAAGGTGTCATTTATAAAACTGCCATTATATTTTAAAATATTATAGCTTTAGTGAATCGCTTTTATACTGAAAAGAGCTCCATCGTGATCCGTTAAAATGACACCATATAAAGTTATGGTTTGGGATAGAACCCAAGTTGTCCTTTCTTAAACATTGGTATGCTAGGAATAAGTAAAATGTTTACAACCAAAGCCAGATGAACATGTCTTTGTAGGTTGTTTCGAATAACCGTTGGGTATTCCTCCATAACACTGAAGATAAAAGTGTTTGTAGCTTAGAACGTCAAGTTTCTTTGGAAGGAATTTTTCGTGAAAATTTAAGTTGGAGGAAAATAGAACTTTGATAAAGCTATTGAACTTTAGATGATATGTGCTAAGTTGCGCAGTGCCAGAAAGTATCCTGGAGGGAGCAACAATTCTCATGGCTCACGTGCCTCAAAGGTTGTGGTCACAGGAGGTCTAAATTCCTATTGAACCAAGTAGGTCGGGCAAACAATCAAATACCAAGATTTGAGAGTTAAATCATTATTGTTTGACAATGATGAAGTGAGTACATGCAAAGAAGTGATGATGGGCCCTAACTCTGTCAAACAGCTTGAAGCCATAAAATCCGTGATATTTCCATACACGAAAAAACAAATTTTTGAACTTGGAAGACCCTCCGAAAAGGTGTAAAACATATCAGTCATATTTGGATCTATAAATAGACATGGATGTTTCACATATATGAAATAGTCGACATGCTGGAAAAAGAGTTTACGAAAAGGCTTCTGATTCAATAGACCCCCAAAGGAATGAAAATAAGGAGAAAAATTAGATCGATGGCTTGGATCAACCGGTACCTCTTCGCTCATGGGGGTAGGATCGGGATTCATAAAATTTAGACCATGTATGCAATGCCCACTAAGCCCGTATGGGACCGAAGCATGTTAGTTATCGGGTATTTTGTGCATGCGACATGGAAACGTAAGAGCCCAACTCGAATACAACACTTGCATGTGTGCGCTAACATTGCAACACCGTGTACGTGATTTAGGGTGAGTTCTTTTGGACCCGTCGATGGTCTACCCTCACGTGCCCTCCTCTAATACGCACAGGGGAAATTTTACCCTTTCATACATTTACAACTTTTCAAAGTAGGGGGTCTATGGAATCACACCTCTTACGACAATATTCAAAAGGTTGACTATGACAAGATTTGATCTGTCATGGCAATATTTAGTCTGAACAGATTAATATAGCAACCACTGCATATAGTTTTGTTATATGGTAGTTGAACAAACAAAACAAGGTTCTTCTAATAGAATGGTTACCTAGGACGTATACATGACACGATCCAAAGGGTTTTGTTAATTGAAAGGATGCTAACAGGGCATGCAAACTTCGATGGTTGAAGTAAGCATCACGGAGTTGGACTCTTCACCGTGATGAAACTATTAAAATGTTTAATTTCATCAGGAGACGATAAAGATGGTTGCATTTGCAAGAAATTAAGTGGGAGCACTAAGACATATTTCTAATACATTATGTGAATGACATATTGTTGATTGGATACGATGTATCTTTTATTGACATAAGTTAAGAATTTCACCTCGATGAAAGACTTAGGCAAAATCCAAATATTTGGTATCAATGTCTATATGGATAGATTGATACGCTAATATGGTTGTGCCAAAAGTACATATATGATATATTGAATAAGTTCAATATGGAAAAGACAAGAAAGGTTCTTGCCGCATAGAAAGGATTGAATCAAGAATCAAGTGTATTGACACTAGTTAAGTGAAACAAAGATTAAAGTATTTTGATACTTGGTGATTGAAATCACAATTTTGATCAATCGTACTATGATATATACATATCCAGGTATGTCCTATGCTCTAAATGTTATCAGCATATACCAGAATGATTTATATGATGATTATTGGATGATAGTAAGGATATTCTTATGATCTTTGGAAGAACTAAGAATATGTTATTTATGTAGAGTTTGCAAATAGATAGATAGTTCATTGTAACATGTTAGATTAATACTAGTTTTTGTCACAAGATATAAATTAATTTTAACTCAATTTAAACTATGGGTGGCACAATCTAATGGATAGGAGATTCCGTAATGGATTTGGATGAGTTCTAAATTTAAGACATTGTGACAGATACTACAACAAAAGACTAAGTATATGACTGTTATTGTAGCAGCTAAAGAGGGCATTTGTGTCAAATAGTTTGTTATCAAACTAAGTGTGGTTCCCAGCAGGCTAGTACTATGAATATATATTGTACGACAATTGTATCAACATGTTTTTACCCTAAGGAGCTAAATGTCTCACCAAAGGACCAAATTTATACAATTCCATCTCATTAAAGAATGAGTGATATGTAGAGATGCAAAGACATGCAAATACACACGGACCTGGAAGTGCCAGATCCGAAGATTATGTTTACCACTAGCAATCGTGCATATACAACACCAGAAAGCCATAGGTGTTGAATGCACAAGTTTTTCCAAACTAGATTATTGACTCTAGTGCAAGTGGGAGACTATTGGAGATATACCTAAGAGGCAATAATAAAATGGTTATTATCATATGTTTATGTTTATGATAAATGTTTACATCCCGTGCTATAATTGTATTAACCGGAAACATTTATACTTGTGTGTTTTGTAAACATGAAAGAGTCCCTAGTAAGCCTCTTGTTAAACTAGCTTGTTGATTAGTAGATGATTATGGTTTCCTGATCATGGATATTGGATGTTATTAATAACAAGGTCATATCATTAGGAGAATGATATGATGGACACACTCCTATAGTTTGCATAGCATAAGATCAAGTCATTTAGAGTTTGTTTGCTATAAGCTTTAAAATACACAGTAACCTAATCCTTCGACCATGAGATCATGTTAATCACCATCACCGGATGGATACTTTGATGATATCAAACACCACTTCTGTAACTGGGTGGTTATAAAGGTGGCATTAGGTATTCTAAAAGTATGTGTTGAGGCACATGGATCAAAAGTGGGATTTGTCCATCCATATGACAGATAGATATACTCTGGGCCCTCTCGGTGGAATGTCATCCAATTGGCTTGCAAGCATGTGACTAGGTCACAAGGGTTGTCATATCACGGAATGAGTACTTATCGGTTACAAGGTTGAACTTGGTATAGAGATACCGATGATCGAACCTCGGATAAGTAAAGTATCACGCGACAAAGGAAATCGGTATCATATGTAAATGGTTCATTCGATCATAAAGTAATCGTAGAAATATGTGGGATCCACAATGGATTTCCAGATTCCTCTAATGGTTATTGATCAGAGAGGTGTCTCTATCATGTCTGCATAGTTCACAAACCGTAGGGAGACACACTTAAGGATTCGATGTTGTTTAGTAGATATGGAATATGAGTTGGAGACTAAATGTTGTTCTGAGTCTCGGACTTGATCCAGGACATCATGAGGAGATCCGGAATGGTCCGAAGAATAAGATTCATATAAGTAAAGTCCAATTCCGGGGTTCAGAAATGTTTTTGGTGTTTTCACTAGAAGCTTCTAGACGATTCTGGAAGGTGTCTTGGTATTGCCGACGAGTACGCCATGGAGGGTTCTTCACAGTGCGTGTTTAGAGACCTGGGGGAAGGCGGACGGTTGACGGGTACGAGGTAACACAGCTTACCTAGGTTCAGATCCCACGATGGTGGCGGAATCCTACTCCTGCTATAAATCACTATAATGGCAATACACCGAGTTACAGGGATTGGTTCGCTATGCGAGGTATGAGTTAATCAATATGACTTGTGCCTTAAAGGCTCCCGTAGGCCCGACTTATATAGTCGCCAGGTCCTAGAGTTACAGGGAAAAGTCCTAGCCGGACAGGTTACGGAGTCCTACACCGCCTATTACTAGTCTAGCGTGTCTTGCACTCCAAGGCTCCGGGTACGTCGTGACTCCTCCGTAGCCTTCCTTTATCCGGCATGGGCCTCCCTTCTGGATCCATCTAACTGGGCCATCCAGCAGGCCATGGGCCATGCTACCAACTATGGGCCACCCGGGTTATCCGGATACAGGACATGCTATGAGGATACCCATATACACTACAAGAAATCTGTTATTCTATGACCTTCTAATAGTGACCGTGAACGAAATCGTCATAGTTCTATGACGATTTCGAACTCGATGGTCGTAAGCCATTTAGGAGGGCCAAAACATTATTAAATTATGACCATTTCGATCAAAAACGTCGTAATTTGAATAGACAAAATCGTCATAACATATATGATACATGTTAGGACCTTGTTTCTGGGCGGCTATGACCAAATTATATCGTCATATAGCGTCTAAAATAAGATATATTAAAATGACTGGCTTACGTGGCGTGTCTACGTGTCTATTTTTTTTAAATAGCTCTATGACCAATCAAATCACTGGAAACAAACTCCCACAGATCCTCCATCTTAGCCTAATCTGGACCGTTCAGTGTCCATCCAACGTGTGCAAGCTCAGCTAAAGAAGCACACCCACGGCCTCACCAACTCCCCACGCGCCCATGACCTAACACAGTGGCAGCCTCTATTCTCTCTCCCTGGCGTCGCCACCACGATCCAGATCGAACGCTGCCCCTCCTCACCTCCGGCGCCCCTCCTCACCTCCGACCACCCCACACCTCCGGCGCCCCTCCTCACCTCCGGCCACCCTAGACCTCCGGCGCCCCTCCTCACCTCCGGCCACCCTAGACCTCCGGCGCCCCTCCTCACCTCCGGCCACCCTAGACCTACGGCGCCCCTCCTCATCCTCTCTGAAGCACCTCCGACACCTCACCCTCGACCCATCTCCCCTCACGGTGCGACCTGTCTCCCCCACTCTCCCTCCCACAACCGCCGCCGCCAGCACACCCAAGCGAGGCTTCCGCTCGATCTCCCCACCCCAAGCGAACCCCCCTGATCTACCCAAGTCTAATCCGCCCGCCCTACTGCTTCGCGTCGACCGGATCCATCTTCTCGGGAGCTCGCCGTCCAGACCAGGGGCACTGCCACTCTACCGGCAACACCACCCATCTCTCCCTCTTCTCTTAGGCACCATCACCTCCTTCTCAACCTCCTCTAACTTGCTGCATCTATTGAAACAGTAATCATGCGGTAGGAACTCGAAGACGGTGGCCAGAAGAACGTGTGTCGCTGGAGGTGGTCGAGAACTGGCGCATCGACGGCGTTGTCTACTCTGTCGACAAGTAGGGTGTCTACTCTCTGGAGCTCTTCGACCGTATCCGCCAAATCAGGTGCAAGGTTCGTGTGGGTTCGTTCATACACCCCGGTGGTTCTGTAAGAGCTGTCGGTTGACCATCAGCTGTCTGCTGCTTGCTTTTAGCGTCTACCATGTGAGATGTAGTTGTATAGGCCGATCTAGTACCTGGTACCAGCAGCGGTAGACTTTTATGTCACACTCAGTAGCAGCTCCTTTCTTGATTTGCTTACTCTAGTTGTACCTTGTTTACCTTTGTCTACCGCTTAACTAGTAATGGATATTTAGCAGCTGAATACAGAGGGATTTGGATAGTTGAGTTCAAGCGATTGATAGGTAGATCAAAGCCAAATTAGCAGTGCTATGTATATTGGCCTAATGCATCTGTAGCAGCCACATGAACTCATTTTCATACAAGTAAATATGCTCAAGTTGAGAGGTGTCGTGTAGCCAATTTATCAATGGTTTATGTTCAGATGTACTAATAGAGAAACTTCAGCAACTATTTGTACACTAGTTTTCAAGCTTCATTTCCTGATTTTTGCATTGGATCTCTATGGTTGTATGGCTTGTTTCATATGCCCACCTGATAGTTAATAGCATGTCTTCATGGATATAGTCTTCTCTTGTTAAACATGCTTGTAAACCTAATGTATTGATAGATGGCTATGTGAGTATCCCTCAAGGAGGTAGTCGATCGGTCCAGCGGCAAAGGCACAACCAACCTCGTCCACAAGGCGCCACCATAGCATTCTGTTCAACAGTTCAACAATTATGATGCCCGTTGCATATTACCTTGTCTTTGTTCTTCTTTTGTAAGTATAATTGTAGATTTTTCTATAATAGAATTGCAATCATGAGCTTTCTAGATACTTACATGGAAATTAATTCTGTTCAACAGTTCAACAATTAAGAAGCAAATTAATTAGCACTTGATTCAAGAAAATCAATCAAGCTCTACATATAGTGTAACGTGTGTTTTCACATATATAAGTGCCATTAGAGGCCTTGTCTTGAGCTCATGGTACATACTTACATGGAAGTGATTAGCACCACATATTTCTCACCAGAACGCTAGCCAGAATTTGAGATTGATTGGTCATGCAGGTGTCTGTTCTGGAGTGGGACATCTAGCATCCCAGAGGCTCTGCGATTTGCCAGGTACACGGTAGATTCCGGCGTCTGCAATCTGGTGCTTGGATCTGCTTCCTTATGCTGGGTCGTGAGGTAATACTTAGTGTGTATTCGTTAGGACTCAAGTTCAGTGTCTGAGTGCATATATCAGTATAGCGTGATGATCGTGTAGAACCAGCAGATTGCACTACTTTCCAATGAACAATCAGTATTATTAGAAGATTTTTAAACAGTTCTAGCTGATGTTCAACAAATGCCGGTCTGAGTTCTGTTGGTAGTCGGTATAATTGCTACCTAGTTATTCTGAGAAAATAATATGGTGTCTCATATAGTCAGGTTAGTAAACCTTGAATTTTATGGACTGGTTCTCAGAACTAACATCTCACGTGTTCCTGTTAAACTTTGTTTCTCATCCTAATCTTAAATTCTCTATTGGTTTTCTAATTCTTATTTTTTATCATTCTCCTGTTTATCCCACACAGAATGGTGACACCCCAAAGCAGGCACCAGATGTGTTACTGAATCGGCTTCACATCAGTCATTTGTAATGTACGTCCTTTTGACTCCATCCCTCTTCCCTCCTTTCTTTTTGCTTTTACTGCAGCCTCTAATTAACTTGTTTAACAAAGTGATGAAACCTTTGAATTATCCAACCACTTAGAAGGTAGTTAACTTTTGAAGTTACTTTAATATGAAGTATTCTTTGACCTGAATCGGCTGCCACTGAAACTTGTGTTCGTACCATACATCCCTAGTTTTCTTGCTTTCAGAGAGGTACTCCAACGTCCGCAGATTATTTATGGTTGATACTTCTATGCTATTCTGTTTGGCTTGTGTTACGCACATAATTTGTTTGTTAAGTTCATCTGCACTTGATAGGCCAACTTCTGCAGCTTGGTATATCCTGCCTTCATGTTGTATGTGTATTTATTTTTGAAGAATAAGTTGATAGACCAATCGATTTGGCTAGTGATAGGGATAAAAAATTAGCCTTACTTCGGATTTACCCTAAATTCTTGCCTTTGCTGCTGGTACATACATGTACCGTATACTCCATACTTCAGATTTAGCCTTACTTCTGCATAGCGAATGTTACTAACTTGGTAAACGAAAGTTGGTCTTCCTTCCATTAACAGTAGAACATAGCCTCTATATTTATGTGTAGCAATATTAAATTACTACTCTGGTGATGATTGATTTTTAATTTCATGATGAACCAATACAATGTGCACTAAAGTATAACTATTGTACTTTTGTACGGAATCATTTATAGATATTATTTCTTTTCATGCTTGAAAATTCTTGTTAGGATAGCTCAAGTGCTTGCACTTGTGATTGTGATACCCATGCATTTTTTAAATCTTGTACTCATTCTATTGCTGAATCAGTTGGCTAATGTTACTTGCAGAACATAGATCAACTAATGTTACATAGTTGGCTATATAGTTTTACATTAGTAGATCATCTGGCGCTAATATACATTCTTTCTCATTACATAGCTGGATAGTATATTTCATCTAGTTCGCATGGAGATAGTCTTTTAGCATATGCGAAGCTTGGTTAGCTCGGTGTTGCCCTGTCTTTGAACTGTTAGTGGTTGGCTTTGTTGTCCTAAGTTCTTTTCTTTGTAGGGGGAGGGCGAGAACTGGAGCGAGCTCTGCTCAAGTATAGAAAGCTACAATGATAAAATCTATAAGGTAATGTAAGCTCTGGACTTCTGGTGTCTAATGCGAACCTCAACTGTCTACTTCAATGAAGCACTTGATCATCAATTCAGTCGTCCTGACTCTTGTTTAGATACCTGAAACTGAAACTTGTTTAGATACCTGATTGTAGTTCTGCCATAGAACTTGATCATCAATTCAGTCGTCCTAACTCTTGTTTAGATACCTGAAATTGCCTCATAGGTGCTGGCCACCAATCCAAACCAATGAAGAAGCCGGCACCTGATATAAAAAAATAAGAGAAAAGTTTAGTAGCTGAATGAAATAATGATGTGAAAGTTTAGCAGATGCAGTTCTATTTTAAACTCAGTTACTGGCAGAGCACCATGCCATAGCATATTCATCTGTGGGAGCAAACAATCATAATTAGTATAATAATTTGCGCAAAGTTAGTAGTATAGTAAGGATTCATACATCTGCAACATATACACATAGTATGTCTATGGGAAAATCACCGTTCGACTCGTTCTATGAGTAGGGTATACCTGGAGCTAGTAGAAACATGTGCATTGTGGTGATTTACACACTTCACGTCTTTTTTATGGTTCTGCATGGTTATATCTCACAAACCATTTTTGTTGTCAGATTGGTTGGCTTGGATTTTAAAGAATGATGAGGGCATTGACCTGCCGAAAGATGACCGAGTACATGAACAAAAAATTCCTGTTTACAAGAGCTACAGGTTGAAGAAGTTCAGAGTACTTCGATCTTTAAATTGGTTGTGATGTAAAGTGTGGAATTCAACGTGTGTGCTAATGTTGTGATGTAAAGTGTCAAATTTCACCTGTGTTCAAAAAGATTTTGTCTATTATTTAAAGATTTTCATGTGTTTTCTTTCTCCTTTATGATTGGATATTGGTTATTGATTAGATGTTTTAATAACCTGATGTTCGGGACCCACTCTCAAAGTAACTGACAATTGGGACTCACTTGACAAAAAGACTGAAAAAAGAAAATAAATGGAATGTAGAAATTCTAAAATTAGAAAATAATTTGACCGTGAAAAGGCCAAAGCCTTGAGAAAAGAAAGTCCATGGGCTGGGCCCATGTAGCTAACCAGAATATATAGGAAAAAATATAAACAAGCAAGAATTGTTGGGCTAGGCCCATATAGATCACTAAAATGGACTGGGCTGATTTTGATTTAAGACGATTTAATTTCGTCACAATTTTGCCACGTAGGATCTGACTTGGCTAGGATAGATGGTCCATGACGATATTAGATCGTCATAGATACTATGACGATCCAATATCGTCATAGACGGTTATGACGATTTCACCAAAATCGTCGTTATAGTTCATTTGCGACGCCCAGCTTTCGACGATCTCATTTTCGTCATAGGATCGTCATAGATGGACTATCGTGATGTTTTTGTGACGAAAATGGAGGGTCATAGGTGAGCAGATTCCTTGTAGTGATAGCATATCCCCAACAGTAGTCCCCGGAGAAATCCGAGATCTTGCGCCGTCTTGCCTCTTCACGTTTGAATGCTCCGTTTAGATGGATGTAGGCAAATCGTCAAACAACATATTGTAGTCCTCCCAAAGAGCTCTGCAAGGTTTTGTCCGTCTTCAACTTGTAAGTTAGAGAATTGCTGAATCTTCTGTCGTACTCTTCCTTAGCCGGATTGGATCCTTCCATGCCGGAATCTTTCGATATGATGGTTCACCTGCTAGTGACAGCTAGGGCGACGTAGACATAGGTTAGCAACGCCTCGTAACTCACACATGCAGAAAACACAATCATGTCCGATCTTCCCGCGCGAGCGATATGAACCGTTGGCGGCGACGGTTGGCAACGTGGCGAAATTTCCGCGCACGCACCCGCACACGTCGCCCACTCATCAACCGTTCGATCATTCTGCACGAATCTTGATGCCAGAGGTTATAAATTATAACGGCGATGGAAATTTTACTTTTCACCTCATTCTCCCCCGCATTGTCTTCTTCCTCTAGCGAGCGCCTCCTCGAGCTCTCCGCGCACCGTGCGAAAAAACCCTAACTCCTCGACCTTCCTAGTCACCACCGAAAAAATCCCAATGGCCAGCAGCAGTTCCACCCCTTCCATGGCAGCGCCAGGTGACGCCGCGGCGAAGCCGGTGAGCGTTGTCATCGTGCCAACAGAGGGATTAGTTATTCCCAAATCCGCGGTGGTTGAGACCACCGGCGGCGACCATAATCCAGCGGCGCTGGAGCTGCTAGAGGAGGAGTATGACTCCCACAATAGTGACTGGTGCAGTTCGGATATTACGGACCACGATATCAAGGAGTTGATCATCGAGGGCTACCTCCCTGCGACAGAGGGGCTCTCCTGGCGGGCGGCACCGGCCGGCGAGGTCACAGCTTCTCCCCAAGCCGGAGAAAAGGTGTACCTCAAAGCTCAACTGGTATGCGGCGTCTCCGTTCCCATCTCCAACTTTTTCCTTGCTGTCCTCAACCATTACCGAGTACAGCCTCAGAACCTATCCCCCAATAGCATCTTAGCGCTTAGCAACTACGCGGCGCTTTGCGAGGGTTATTTAGGGATCAGGCCTAGGCTAGATCTCTTCATCTATTTCTTCACTGTCAAGCGTGAAGCCGGAGCCGGCAAGGACGAGCTCAGGAATTGTGGCACCATTAGTTTTAAGATCCGGCCTGGCCGGCGCTTCCCCGACATCGTCGGCCACGAGTCCTGTAAGAACTGGCAGCGGACGTACTTCTACGACCCAGATATCCCTCTGGGTGGCCTAGAAGTGACGTACCCGGACTTCATCGATGGAGCAGCCGCAGAAGCCTCGACAAGGAGATCCTAGGCCTCCCTTCCCTCCGACATCGATGCTTCCCGCTCTATAAGGCGGATAGAGTGGTTCGTAGAAAAGGGTCTGACCGGATTGGACCTAGCCATGTGCTGGTTCGTCAGGCGGATCCAGCCTCTGCAGCACCGCTTGAAGTTAATGCACGAGTATACCAACGAGAGGAAGTATAGCCTCCGCTTCTCCGAGGACAACTTCTCGAGCAACTCCGTCAAGCTCCGTCTCAAGGACATCGTCAAAGTGAAGGATAGGAAGTGTGGCTTCACCATCACCTACGACATGTTCGTAGAGAGAAAGTGCCCAAAGGTACCTGCTTATTTTCCGTGTATGACATATACTCCAGTTCTTCCGTCTAGCCTTTACCATCTCATCTAACACGGTGGTTTTCACTTAACAGCTCAGCGATCTAGAGGAGGATATCATGGCTGTCCAAATCTACGATCCAAAGATGAAGGAAGTCACGGTCGTGTCTGACGACGAGGCCCTATTGGTGGGAAAGCGGAAGAGCTCCACCTCTGATGCTGCTAATGGAGGCAAGAAGAAGAAGATGGAGAGTGGAGCCTCCAAGAAGTCCACTGCTGCCCTGGAGGCGGAGAAAAGAAAGGTTACTGGGATCCGCTTTGCCAAAGCACCCCCTCTTGTGTAAGCTTCTTTCTCTCCGACATTTTCCCGGTGTTTGTTTTATTTCCGTACTTATACTTTTTGTGTGTTTCAGGAAGAAAGCCACAACCAGTTTGAAGAAGACCTCCAAGACTTTGGGGGCTTCTAAAAACATTAAGGATATGTTGCATCGTGACGTTTCTCCCCACGCATTCCCCGTCATCGCTCCTATCACTCCTAGCGTCCAGCCTTCGTCCGCTCCGACAAGCTCCCAAGCCAAAGAACATCTGGCCCTTCCGCCATGGAAGTGGACTCAGGCGCCTCCACCGAGTTGGCTGTTGTCGGTGAACAAGCGATGCATGAAAGTGCGGCAACCCAAATGGTTGAAGCTCCGGCTAAGGATGCCATCGGTAGCGGTAAGGCGGTGGTGGGAGGTGGTATGTCTGCCGAAGGCGGCGCCTCCGCACCCAAGAAGACCATAGAGTTTCCGAAGATAGTCTATCCAGTGCTTACACCGGGTAGCACTGCTCTGGTTCCTGGTGCGGTGCCGCCATCTCCAACGTGCGGTCTCGAGGAGCTTCTCCGGCAAGAAGAAATCTTGCAAGGAAACCATTTGTCCTTTGGCAAGTTGCTTGCTGAGAGTGCTACAAACCTCAAGATCATTGCTCTTGTAAGTTTTATCTGCCTTTTGATTTTCATATGAGTATCCCACTGTATCCCCCGAGGATTTAGACGGAAAACCATAGGCCTTTGCATCTAAATGCTCTAATAGTGACTAAGCTAGAAAACTTCTTACTGTAGCCCCCAAGCATATAGTTTGAATGAATTATTCCGACTAAATGCTTTTAGAGTAGCATACGCAGTGTTTATAGATTTCAATACTGTAGCCCCCAAGCTTCTAGTTGTACCTGAATTAGTTCCGACTAGATGCTTAAAGAGAAGATAAGCATATGACTGAGTTAAAACTTTACACTGTAGCCCCCAAGCTTCTAGTTGAAAACTAAATCAGTTCCGACTAGATGCTTAAAGAAAGACCAAGCATACTGTTAAGTTAAAAACTCTCGTTGTAGCCCCCGATCTTCTAGGTGGAAAATATTCGGCTAGATGCTACAAGCAGACCAAACAACGTTTAACTTTCTTCTTTCCACATAATGAGAATGCTCGGAGGGGTGTCGCCAACGACAAGTACCAGAAGATGCGCGCGGACTTGGAAGCTGAAAAGGGTAAAACTTCCTTCTTGAAGGAATAGATCATCAAGAGAAAGCGTCTGTTTTTCCTTTCTTTTTCGTATTCCGGCTTGGTCTTGTGCCAACATTCTCCGAGTACTTACTATGTACTGTTCTTTATCCGACTTGCAGAAACCATTTCCAAGGAGGATATTGTCGAGCAATCCAAGCACATTCAACAGCTGGATAGCGAAAACAAGGTCCTTAAGCAGGAGAGGAAGGACATGCTGAAGATGCATGAAGACTCAATGAAAGCCCTGCAAGACTCCGCCAGTGAGGAGATAAACCGCTTGAAGGAGGAAATCGCGATCTTAAAAGATCAGAAGAATGCTGCTGATGAGCAAAATCAACGCCATCATGAAGCGTACAAGATCCTTCGACAAGAACGGGACTCCATGGCGGAGACTCTCCAGCAAGCTGAGATAAGCATCTTCAGTAAGTGATTCTCCGTCTTAGTTTTCTGTAAGCTGAATACTCTGAATTTTTGAACTCATACGCTCCTTTGTCGGAATTTGCAGCTCCTATGGGTTTAACCCGGTCGCCTTCTCCGCCAAAGGAATGCATGGTCCTTGCCGGCAACTTTATCAACACCACCATCAAGCAGACCAAGGAGATATCCAAACCCCTTCAGATTAATATCAAGGCATCGGACTCTATGGCGAAGTACTCAGAGATCCTGCGTCGAGCCCCCGAGCGTATCTCAAGCTGGAAAGCTTCATGTGCACGGGCTGGTGCGAGGATGGTGTTGTCTATGGTCAAGGCACATTACGAAAATGCCGACATCGACACGGTGACTTCCGGTATCCCCGACGTAGATGTCGAAGGCCAAAAGATAAACCATGAATCTATCTTGGCGTCACTCGCGGGTTATGACACCAGAGTCGCCGAGTTGGTTGACGTTAATGTCTTTGTGCCCATGAAAACCATCGATGGCGGCAACCAAAACTCCTCCGAGTCCCTCAACACTGCCGACTTTGAGGAAGGTGACTCTCCTGCTGCCGACGATGCTGCTTCCAAGTCGCCTGCGCCAGAGGAATAAAAAGCAACTTGTAATATTTGTTTCCTCTGTAATGAGTATGCGGAAAAAACTACGTATTAACTTAAGGCGGAAAACAATGGTTGTTTATTTCCTGCTACTCAAGAATTAGTTCCAGCATGTATATATTTTTTAAGAAAGTGCTGGCTTAGCTATTACTTTGGTTTTTATGCTTGACTTTTCATGAGTCGGAAGACTCGTTGTCGGAACCATGCGCTCAGGTGATGATACCCAATGGCACCGTCAATAACCTAAGCACAAAATCGCCGACAATAAGTGCCGAAAGTCACTACTCCAGAATCCACATAAAAACGACAAAGAACGTATAGATCAGAAAACTTAAGCTAACGCCCGTAGGCGGAATTTTCACAACTGCAATCGCAAAGCTTGTGCATAAAGGTTTTGTACGATCCAAAAATGAACACTAAAGGAGGTAAAAGACTCATAAATATGAGTCAACCATAGAGCTTTATTTCATTGATCATACAAGAGGTACATAATAGATAAAAATACTAAGTGTAGAAAGGACGTAGCTGTGCTATGTTCCATGGCCGATCAAGCTCTGGGTAGTCATCATTCGGGTCACGTCGCTTACGCTTATGATCCTCGTTGGGTCTATCCTCAAGTTCACGATTGCCAACGAGGTAGTAAGACCCACTGAGCAGCACCTTGCTTATGATGAACGGTCCTTCCCATGGCGAGGATAATTTGTGTGACTTCTTCTGCTTAAGTCGGAGCACCAAATCCCCCTCTTTAAACGAGCGATGCCGAACGCGGTGACTATGGTAGCTGTGTAGGTTCTACTGGTAGATGGCGGATCTTTGGCATGCCAATACGCGCTCCTCCTCGAGAAGGTCCACATCTAGGCATCTGGATTCTTCAGCGTCATCTTCGTCGTAGGAGGCAACTCTTGGTGCATCGTGAAGGATGTCGGAAGGCAGGATGGCTTCTACTCCATATACCATGAAATAAGGGGTGTAGCCGGTGGATCTGTTGGGTGTAGTTCGTAAACTCCACAGCACAGATGGCAATTCTTCTGCCCAGGCTCCAGCTGCTCTATGTAGCGGTGCCTCAAGACGTGGCTTGATTCCCTGCAGAATTAATCCATTGGCTCGCTCAACCTGACCATTGGATTGTGGGTGTGCCACAGATGCAAGGTCAAGTCCGATGCCCTTCTCCCAACAATAAGCGTCCACTTCTCTGAGTGACAAGTTGCTACCGTTGTCGGTGATGATGCTATGTGGGAGACCAAATCTCACCACTAGATCCCGGACAAACCTAAGGGCAGTTGCCCCCATCGAGCTTTGTATTGGGTTTAGCTTCTATCCATTTAGTGAATTTATCAACTGCTACTAGCAGATGTGTAAATCCACATGGTGCTGTTTATAATGGTCCCACCATGTCTAGCCCCCCAGACTGCAAACGGCCAAGTTATTGGTATTGTTCGCAATTCTTTAGCTAGAACAGTGGTTGTCGGGCATAATACTGGCATCCCATGCACATCTCCACCAGCTTGTCGGCGTCCGCCTTCGCGGTCAGCCAGTAGAATACTTGCCGGAAGGCTTTCACGACCAAGGATCGGGGAGTGGCGTGATGCCCGCAATCTCCGAGATGGATTTCATGTAGGATTTCAATAACTTCTTGCTGGGAAACACACTTAAGGTATACACTAGTAGTTCTTCTTTTGTAGAGCTGTCCATTGATTATGGTATAGCCCTTTGTTATACGTACTATTTGCCGTCTTTCGACTTTGTCGTCGGGCAAAGTTTCGTGTTCGAGATACTCCATGAACGGTTATGTCCAAGCCGGAGGGACCTTTGCCACTACGTGGACAAAAGAGTCTACGTTTTCCGGGTTGTCGAAGTCTGCTCCCTTCACGGATGGTGTCCGTAGATGCTCCAGGAAAACTCCAGGCGGTATTTGCTTGCGCCCTAATCCAAGCTTAGGCAGCAGATCAGCCGCCTCGTTTTGCTCCCTAGGTACATACTTGACCTCGTAGCCCAAAAATCTCTTGGCTATCTCGTCCACTCCGTCTCGATACGCTGCCATCATAGGGTTCTGCGCATTCCAGGTGCCAGCCACATGCTAGGCAACCAAGTCGGAATCTCCACAGCAAACTATGCGCTTGATGCCAATATCCTTGGCTACGCGTAATCCGTGAATGAGTGCTTCATACTCCGCCATGTCGTTCGTAGCCTCGAAGTGGATCTGCATAACGTAGTGTAGCTTGTCCCCAGTTGGTGACTGTAGCAGTACACCAGCACCCGAGCCGTTGAGCAACTTTGATCCGTCAAAGTGCATCACCCAGTATTCTGGCTCCGACAATGGGGTAGCATCTGGCATCTCCGTCCAATCTGCGATAAAATCTGCCAAGGCTTGTGACTTGATAGCGTCGCGTCTTTTGTAGGTGATCTCGAAGGCGGCAAGTTCAATGCCCCACTTCGCGACCCTTCTTGTAGCGTCGCTGTTGTTGATGATGTCTGACAGCGAAGTTTTGCTCACCATTGTGATGGGGCAAGTTCAATGCCCCACGGTGGGCGCCAACTGTTGTGGTATTACCGACGAGTATGCCATGGAGGGGTCTTCACAGTGCGTGTTTAGAGACGTGGGGGAAGGCAGACGGTTGACGGGTACGAGGTAACACAGCTTACCCAGGTTCAGATCCCACGACGGTGGCGGAATCCAACTCCTGCTATAAATCACTATAATGGCAATACACCGAGTTACAGGGATTGGTTCGCTATGCGAGGTATGAGTTAATCTATATGACTTGTGCCCTAAAGGCTCCCATTGGCCTGACTTATATAGTCGCCAGGTCCTAGGATTACAGGGAAAATTCCTAGCCGGACAGGTTACGTATTCCTATACCGCCTATTACTAGTCTAGCGTGTCTTGCACTCCAAGTCTCCGGATACATCGGTGACTCCTCTGTATCCTTACTTTATCCGGCATGGGCCACCCTTCTGGATCCATCTAACTAGGCCGCCCAGCAGGCCATGGGCCATGCTACCAACCGTGGGCCACCCGGGTTATCCGGATAGAGGACATGCTATGAGGATACCCATATAGCATATCCCCAACAGAAGGTCCACCATCCCGGAAGGGGGTCACATGGATGCGCCATACCCAAGTGGGGGTGGCGGCATCATGCCCTAGGTCAAGTCGGCCATGACTAGGAAGTGGGAATCAAACTCTAGTTTTAAAAGTCAAATCCCAATTTGAAAATTCAAAGTCCTAGTGGTGGGAGGAAAGGAATCCTAGAAGGGAGAGGTTTCCCTCTCCCTCCCCAAGCCTCCGGCCAAAAGGAAGTTGGGGGAGGACTCGGCCTCCCCTTGCCGCCTCTCCCCCCATATAAGAAGGTGTGGGGCGCCCCCTTGTCCCTCACCCCAAAAAAACCCTAGGCCACCGCCCTTGCTCCCAAGCCGCCGGCGCCCTAGCTCTCAAAGTCGCCACCGCGTATACCCTAGCCGCCGGCGCCTAAACCCTAGTCGCTAAGGTTCTCTCTCCTCCACCATACCTGCTTCGTCTTAGGCGAAGACCTATTGGATCTAGTCCTCCACCTCCACCACCACACCGTCGTGCTGCTAGAATTTAGAGGAGATCTACGACCTCCGCTGCCTGCTAAAACAAGGGAGAGGAAGGTCTTCATCGAGTACCGAACGTGTAACCGACTGCGGAAGCGCTGCCAGAACATGGCGCCGAAAGGATCAACTTTGCGATCTTGAGATCGGCAAGTGAACGACTACATCAACCATGAGAATCCGATCTCGTTAAACGCTTTGGATCTATGACGGTTAGTACTCTACAAACTCGTTGCATCGATCTCGTAGATTAGATCTTGGCTTTTGTGTGTTCCCGCGATAGAATTTTTTTGTTTTCCATGGTGTGAACCCCTATATTTGTATCGCTATCTATGATTCATGTGAGTTGCAACTAGACTTGCAACTTAAATTTTTTAAATTTTTGCAAGTGTAGTTGTAACTAAGATCTTTTTCAGTTGCAGTTGGACTTACAGCTGAGAATTGAAATGACCGAGAATTCTAAACCGTGATCTAATTTTTTCAGGAGTTGCAACTATGGTTGGAACCAAGATCTTTTATTATAAGTTGCAACTAGACTTGCAATTAAGGATTAAAATACTTTTTTGTGGGTCTGTGCTTATTGGGAATTGCAAATGGACTTGCAACTGGGAATTTTTATATTTTCTAAATGGAATTGCAACCAGACTTGCAACTTGAAATTTTTAATTTTTTGCAAGTGCAGTTGTAACTAAGATCTTTTTCAATTGGAGTTGGACTTGCAACCGAGAATTGAAATGACCGAGAATTTTGAATCGTGATCTAATTTTTTTGGGAGTTGCAACTAGGCTTGGAACCAAGATCTTTTATTATAAGTTGAAGCTACACTTGCAATTAAGGATTAAAATACTTTTTTGTGGGTATGTTCTTTTTTGGAGTTGCAACTAGACTTGTAACCGGGAATTTCTTATATTTTGTAAATAGAGTTGCAACTATACTTGCAACTGAGGATTGAAACAACGGAAGTTGATTAACAATTTTGAATCATGATCGGAATTTCTCATGGGCTGCAAATGGGGTTGTATCTGGGATTTAAGTTACAACTAGACTTACAATTGAGGACTGAAATGTCATTTTCTGTATCGTGGTTCATACTTATTATGACTTGCAACTAGAATTTTTTAAAACTTTATAAGTGTAGTTGCAACTAGGGTTTTTTTTAGTTGCAAGATTGAAATGACATCAATTAACTGAGAGTTCTAAACAATCAATTAACTGATGGTTCACCAAATGTTTCTACGACCACACATTATATATTCCTATTTTATAGCAAATCCCTATATGATCCATTGTTTTCAAAAAAACCCAGTATTTTATATTTATTATTTATTTTTGTATTTATAGCATTTTACTACAATATGTTATTTAATTATTTTCACAAACTTATTTTATTCTTGCTTTGTTGTGAGTTGCAACTTGAGTTCGTGAGGTATTTTTTCGGTTGTAAATTGACTAGAAACCGAATTAAGAAATTCATCATATTATTGCGATTCACGCTTACAATACTCCCTCCAATCCAAACAATTAGGAGACGATGCATCCGACACGAGGTTTGCCTTGGACGTATCCGTAAAACTTCATGTTTTTTTGGTTGAGTGCTCGTGATTTGCTCGTTGAGAGTTCGGAACCAGTCAACCATATTACAGTACCAAAATGTGTAAGTTCGGAACCAACCAAAACCAACTGATAATCTGAAATAAATAAATGCCAAGGCATCCATAGGCTCACTACCGACGTACGTTCGTCAGCAGATCAAAGACGGAAAAGGCTACGTAGGTAGATTCCATGGAGAAGAAAAGGGTGGCCATCATCGGAGCCGGGGTGAACGGCCTCACCGCATGCAAGCTCGCGTTGGAGCGCGGTTTTCGGCCTGTCGTGTTCGAGGCCGAAGAGAACGCCATCGGCGGCGTGTGGGCGCACACGCTCGCCTCAACACGGCTACAGACGCCACGGCCATGCTACCAGTTCACGGACTTCCCATGGCCGCCGAGCGTGTGGGACTTGTACCCTGACCATGACCAGGTCATCGAGTACCTGCACTCGTACGCGCGCCACTTCGGCGTGCTAGATTGCATCAGGTTCGGCAACCGGGGTGCCGCTCTGGAATACTCCGGCATCGACGAGGAGGAGGTGATGGAGTGGGAGCAATGGGCCAGCAACGGCGAGGCGTTCGGCAGCGGCCGAGGCGAGTGGCGGCTCACCGTACACAACGGGAACGACGTCGTTGAGATGAGAAATTATGAAACTTGGATCGCTGTACATTTTGAAAGTTTGGCAAGCTTTGATGATTGATGTGCTATGCTATGCTATGCTATGCTATGCACACAAACAACTAGATCCACGTGGCCGACTTTGTGGTTCTTTGTGTGGGAAGGTTCAGTGGCATCCCCAACATTCCCAGTTTCCCACCGGAGAAAGGGCCAGAGGCGTTTGACGGTACGGTGATCCACTCCATGGATTACTCCAACATGGACCACGCAGAGGCCACCCGACTCATCAAGGGCAAGCTCGTCACTGTCATCAGCTACCAAAAATCTGCTCTCGACATCGCCACACACTGCGCAAATGTTAACGGTGATACCCCCTGTTTGGACTCTATGTTCACAAGAATTACTGTAAAAAATATACTCAGGTCCCACTGGTATTAGTTAATTTTAGGATCAACAAAAACTTGTGCATTCGCAGGGCCCACGCATCCATGCACAGTGATATTTCGTACGAAGCGATGGATCATCCCTGACCACGCATGGGGCTGCTGGTTGGTCTTCTGGCTACCTTCTTATCACCCTTGGTACGTAATGGACAGAGCTATGATGCACCCGACCCTAGCAAACAAGTTTACCGTATTTTGGTTTCGCCAACATTCCCTGCTGAGACCCTATAACTACTGTTATGTGCTTAATTATTGTACCGTTCAGAGAATATTGTTCTCCAAGTTCGTCGTTGAGAGCTACTGTAGATGGGCTGTGCCCATGAAGAAGCACGGCATGGTACCCGATCACAGCTTCTTCGAGGCTATGAGCTCATGCTTGGTTGTGATACTACCCGATAAATTCTACAATAAGGTTGAAGAAGGAAGTATATTGTTCTCAAGAAAGCAAAGGAAAAGAACTTCTGCAGGGAGGGCCTTATCGTAGAAGGCGAATCCCGACGTGGTAATATTTGGTACCGGGTACAGAGGTGATGAAAAATTGAGGGAGATTTTCACATCGCCCATGTTCAGAGACATTATAGCAGGCTCGCCATCTAGCAACGTTCCACATTTCAGGTCTAAATTAATTTGAATATCACTAGTAGAAAACAGGCTATCCATACGCGTCCCCTGTCAGGAATATGCAACATGTATTCTCTTGGGACCAAAGGCCACAATATATAGTACAGGTACAGGTGCAAATATGCAGGAAGTCTCCTAACATATGGGGAAACTACAATATACAAATATACATCTAACACCCCCCCGCAAACTCATGGTGGATCCACAACACTGAGTTTGGAGAGTAAGAAATTATGCTACGCTCTGGTCTGGGCCTTCGTAAAGAAATCCGCCAACTGTAAATCTGAAGGCACAAACTGAAGCGCAATAACCTGAGCCTGCACGTGAGCACGTGTATAGAAAGCATCAATACCAATATGCTTGGTAAGCTCATGCTTGACCGGATCACGTGCAACACTAATAGCACCTGTACTGTCAGACAAAACCAGAGTGAGTGTGGTAATAGAGACCCCAAAATCCGTAAGTAACCACCGTAACCAAGTCACCTCAGCAGTCAACAAGGCCATAGCACGCAACTCAGCCTCAACACTCGAACGGGAAACCGCTGTCTGTTTCTTCATCTTCCAAGCAATAAGCGAACCACCAAGAAACACACAGTAAGCAGAAAGTGAACAGCGATCCGAAGGATCACTCGCCCACGTAGCATCCGAATAGCACTGGAGCTGAAGGGAGCTGGAACGAGGAAAGAAAAGGCGACGAGTGTTCGTACCATGATGATAACGAAGAACACGGAGAAGATGACTATAGTGAACAGTGGTAGGAGCAGAAACAAACTGACTCAGAATATGAACAGGATAAGAGATGTCAGGACGAGTGACAGCAAGATAAACAAGACTCCCAACAACATGACGATAACGTGTCGGATCAGGAAGAGGATCACCATCAGTAGATTGAAGCTTAACATTAAGCTCCATAGGGGTCTCGACAGTGCGCTCATCCCCAAGAGTAGCACGAGCAAGAAGATACTGAATATACTTTTCCTGGGAGATGTAAAAACCATCAGAAGTGGAGGAGACCTCAATCCCAAGAAAGTATCGAAGAGGACCAAGATCAGTCATAAGAAACTGATCACGAAGACGAGCCTTAACAAAGGCAATATACTCAGAATCATCACCAGTAATGATCATATCATCAACATAGAGAAGAAGAAGAGTGCGTCCACGAGGAGAAGTGTGAACAAACAGCGCTGGATCATGAGCACTAGGGGAGAAACCAGCAGCAGTCACTACAGAAGCAAAACGCTCAAACCAGGAATGAGGGGCCTGTTTGAGGCCATAAAGAGAACGTCGAAGACGACAAACCATCCCCTAGGGAACGGAATACCCAGGAGGAGGCTGCATGTAAACCTCCTCACTCAACTCACCATTGAGAAAGGCGTTCTGAACATCAAGCTGGGACACAGACCAGTGACGAATAGAAGAAACAGCAAGAAGAGTACGCACAGTGGTCATATGAGCCACAGGAGCAAAGGTCTCATCATAGTCACGACCATGCTCCTGCTGAAAACCACGAGCCACAAGAAGCGTTTTGTAGCGCTCAAGAGATCCATCGGAGCGAGTCTTAATCTTATAGAACCACTTACACGTGATAGGACGAACACCGGGAGGGGGAGAAACAAGATCCCAGGTGCCAGTGCGCTCAAGCGCAGCAATCTCCTCAGCCATGGCCAGCTGCCATGCAGGATGATGCTCATCATCCCGATAAGAGGTCGGCTCGGAGGCAACAGAAAGACCATACTAACTAGGAGAGTAACGATGGGGGGCACGACGCTGATGAACAGGACGAGTAGAGGGAAGTTCATCAGAGGAAGATGACTCAGGAGACGACAATGAAGGAATAACAGAGGAAGACGACGCCGGAGAACAAGGAGAACTAGACAGAGCAGAGGAGGACAGTGGCGAAGAAGAGACATCAGGCGGAGGAGATCCTGAAGAAGACACAATAGGAGTAGAAGGAGGTGTGTCAGGAAAGAGAAGAAAGGAGATATCTTCCACCGGGTAGGTACCAGCGGTGGGATGAGGATAGAAAGGACGCGTCTCATGAAAAGTAACATCACGAGAGATACGCATCCGACGACCAACGGTGTCCCAACAGCGATAGCCCTTATGCTCATCACTGTATCCAAGAAAGACACACTCAACAGACTGAGCGGTCAGTTTGGTGCGTTCGCGAGGCGCAAGGAGAACATAGCAAACACAACCAAACAAGCAAAGCATGGAGTAGTCTGGAGACTGTCCAGATAGGCGCTCAAGAGGGATACCACCCTGTAGAGCGGCAGAGGGCTGAATATTGATGAGGTAAGCCGACATAGCGACAACCTCAGCCCAGAAATGCGGCGGAAGGGAAGAAGCAATCATCATGGCACGAGTGGTCTCAAGAAGATGACGATGCTTACGCTCAGCAACGCCATTCTGGGCATGGGCGCCAGGACAGGAGAACTGAGCAAGAGTGCCCTGTTCAGCAAGAACACCCCGCAATATCTGGGAGATATACTCACCAGCAGAATCAGCACGAAACACACGAATGGGGGTAGAGTATTGAGTACGGACCATGGCTGCAAAACGCTGATATATGGAGAGCACTTCACTGCGAGAGCGCATAAAATACAACCAAGTGTACCGAGAAAAATCATCGATGAATAAGATATAATAGTGATGGCCGCCTTCCGAAGCGAAAGGAGCCGGACCCCAAACATCTGAATGAACTAAATCAAAAGGTCGCTGAGATACAGACGCGCTAGTAGGATAGGGAAGCTGAATCTGTTTACCCAATCTACAGCCCTGATAATGTAAAGACCCATCTCCTGAGACAGACCCCAGAAGACCACGATGAACTAAAGACGACAGGCGAGAGTCACAAAGGTCACCAAGACGATGATGCCACTGCTGAAAGGAGCTGGTAGCAGAGGCGTCGACCGGAGAAGAACTGGCAGATGGAGTGGCAGCGGAAGGAACACGAAGCCAATCTAACTCCCAAAGTCCGGAAGAGTCATGGCTGCGAGGGCCAGCTCCATCCAGGGCATGTGTGCGACGGTCAGGAACAACACAAGAATTAGCATCAAGAATGATGCGACAACCAGAGTCAGTAAGCTGGCTAGCAGAGAACAGATTCATCTTAAGGAAAGGGACATGAGAAATATTAGGAACAGAAAAAGAAGAAGTAGAAAGGGTGCCTCGACTAGAAACAGGAAGAGAGGTACCATCAGCCGTGAAGACACGGACAGGAGAAGGGAGAGAACGAAGAGCAGACAGAAATTAAGACTCAGAAGTCATATGAAAAGAAGCTCCAGAATCCAGATACCACGGGGACATACCTGACTGTATAGAAGGTGGTGGTCGCGTAGGGCCGGAAGAATCAGTCACAGAACCAGCAGTGCCTGTCGAAGAAGAGCCTGTAGCAGCAAGCAGACCATGAAGACTCCTGATAATGTCCTGATCAGAGAGAGCAACTGCTGAAGATCTGGAAGGAGCCGACTGCCCACGAGCCATCTGGTGCTGCTGACGTAAACTGGGATCCCGTGTATAACAAGTGGCCCAAGTGTGACCATCCTTGTTATAGTAAGAGCAGTGACGAAGAGAACCACGACGACCCTGACCACGAGCCTGCTGGTGCTGACTCTGACCCTGAAACTGTTGGTGCTGACTCTGACCCTGACCTGGAGGAGTGGGTAGTATCGGCGGCGGCATAGAGGACCGCGGCTGAGTCGAGGGAGCAGACGGCATAGGAGGACCACGAGTAGCAAGCACAGATGGAACCGCAAGAAGACCAGCACCACGGAGACGTGTCTCCTCAGCCCGAAGCTCAGACAACACCTCAGAGAGCGGAACACGACCACGAGCATTCAGCTGAGCACGCCGGGGATCAAACTCCTGGCTGAGCCGAGACAGAAACTCATAGATGCGGTGAAACTCCAAATCCGAGCGCACAATCTGGCAGCACGAGCATGTGCCACAAACAGCAGTACGGAGGGAATCAAGCTGGCGCTAGATAGCAGCACTCTGAGTATAGAACTCATCAATAGTAGAATCACCCTGCTGGAGAGCATGCTCCTGGCGGACCACAGATAGGTAAAGAGCATCCCCAGACGGCTGGTAGCGCTGACGAAGATGGGCCCACTGAGCGGCAACAGTAGGGAGACTCATGAACTCAGCAGCATACTAGGGCAAAACACTAGAGGTGAGAACAGCAGTAGCACGAGCATCCTCATCAACCCACTGAGTGTAAGTAGTTAGAGCGTGGCGATAGGCCTCGAGATCAGAAGAGTACTGCTTGACCTTAAGGTCATAGGCCGCAACAGCGGTATCATCAGCACTCTGAGCAGCATCCTTGGCCTCCTGAGAAGCATGAGCACCGAGAACAATTGGCATCGGCGGAAGGGGATCCACAGGAGCAGGGGGCACGACGGACAGGAGACCTCGCCGGAGAGCACACCCCAAAGATGGAGACCGCGCATAAAGGCAGCGAAATCAGGATAATTCGCGCCATCGAAGATCACCGGGCATCGAGGAATCGCAACATAACCCGATGAAGAGGACATATCTATTTTTTTTGTTCCTTTTTTTTTGAAGTCAACTCGTCAATTGCAGATCAGATCTGACGAGAACAGAGATTCAGCAGGGCGTCAGCGGAGGAGAGATGCAACAGGGCGGGCAGGACGTCGCGATCCAGGGGGAGGCGTACGGGCGCGCACGTGCTGGCGCCAGGCCCATTGAAGCAGGAGCCCGAGGAGGCCCGAGCGGACGGCGCGCGTGCACCTGCAGTCCTGGCGCGCGTGCACCTGCAGTCCTGACCCGAGCGGACGGCTCGAGGTGGCCCGAGGTGGATCTGACGCAAGCAGGGGTCCCGCGTGGCAGCAGGGGCCCGAGGTGACCCGAGCGGACGACACGCGTGCGCCGGCGGTCCTGGCGCGTTGAAGCGCAGCAGCGGGCGCAGCGGGTCCTGGAATCCGGACAGAAACCGATGAAGAAGCAGGTCCTGGAATCGGGAGTCGGGCGCAGCAGGTCCTGGCGATTTTGAGGAGATCGCGGCGCGGGGATCTAGAAACCAGACAGAAACCGATCGGGATCGGGAGAACGAGCAACGACGACCGAAACCAGATCTCGTCCAGATCCAATCGGGATGAGACCAGCAGACGGAGCAGCCGGTCAGATGACAGGGAGGAGGCGCTGGAGAGATGGCCGGAGACAGCGGCGACGTCGGAAAAACGACGACGACAGGGACGGTGGCGGCTGTGACGATGTTGCAGAAAAACGGTCTAACCTAGCTCTGATACCATGTCAGGAATATGCAACATGTATTCCTCTGGGGGCCAAAGGCCACAATATATAGTACAGGTACAGGTGCAAATATGCAGGAAGCCCCCTAACATATGGGGAAACTAAAATATATAAATATACATCTAACACCCCCAAATAGCATTAGTCCCGGTTGCGCCATGAACCAGTACTAATGCTGGCACGCGTCCCGGTTCGAGCGGGCACGGTGGCCGGAGGCATGCGTCCCGGTTGGTAGGGGTGCATGCTCCCGGTTTGTAACACAAACCGGAACTAAAGTGTGGGTGCCAGACACGTGGCCTGCCACACACACCTTCAGTCCCGGTTTGTGTTACAAACCGAGACGTATGAGCCCGTCCTCTATAAATACGATGCCCCAGCCCTCTGCCTTCCCTCTTTTTTTCTTGGTGAAAGGTGTGAGAGGTGTGCTAGTTTATTTTTATCCTATGCATGCATTCAAGGTATTTGATGAAATGTTTAAGTGAATGATCCCGTTCAATTTCTCACAGAACAAAAATATAGGAGGTGTCCGAGACGCACTTGAGCTTTCTCCTCTTTATTCCCTCGATCAAGGTTAGCAATCTTATCTTTTCTCTGTCATTGATACAATGCATGTGTCGATGTGAATTGGTCATTTCACTATTTATGATGTTCCGTTTTTGATAAACTTAATTATATGATGCGGATGAACAGTCGGGAATGGATGTACGGTGACCGGCGTGAACCAGGGTACATTAAAGGCATGGATAAATTTATCGATGTGGCTATGGCAAATAAAGAAAATGGTTTTATACGTTGTCCATGTGTTCAATGTCGGAACAACAAGGAGTACTCTTCCTCGAAAATCATTCGCGGCCACCTGGTTATGAAAGGTTTCATGCCCAACTATAATTACTAGACCAAGCACGGGGAAAGAGGGGTTATGATGGAAGACAATGAAGAAGAAGATGATGATAACAACTATCATCATATGTTTCCTGAATACAGTGATACTGCAATGGAAGACAATGAAGAGGAAGGAGGTGAAGAACGGGCATCAGATGAGCCCGCTGATAAACTTGGTAGGGTCATTTCTGATGCAAAGCGAGACTGTGAAACAGAAAAGGAGAAGCTGAAGTTGGAGGGCATGTTAGAAGATCACAAGAAATTGTTGTACCCAAATTGCAAAGATGGCAGCACAAAGCTCGGTACCACACTGGAATTGCTGCGATGGAAGGCAGAGTGTGGTCTAACCGACTCCTCATTTGAAAAGATTCTGAAAATATTGAAGCCGAAGTTTCCAAAACATAACAAACTTCCCGAGAGTACGTACGAAGCAAATAAGGCTCTCTGCCCTCTAGGATTAGATGTACAGAAGATACATGCATGCATTAATGACTGCATCATCTACCGCGGTAAGGAGTACGAGAATTTAGATAAATTCCTTGTATCCAATGCATTGCGGTATAAGATCAGACGAAATGACCCTGGTGATGTTGAGGGAGAGCCCCTCAGGAAGAGGGTTCCTGCTAAGGTTATGTGGTATGCTCTGATAATACCAAGATTTAAACGCATGTTCAGAAACAAAGAGCATGCCAGGTTGTTGCGATGGCACAAAGAAGACCGTAAGAAAGACGGGAAGTTGAGACACCCTGCTGATGGGTCGCAGTGGAGAAAAATCGAGAGAGATTTCCCAGACTTTGCAGATGACGCAAGGAACTTATGGTTTGGTCTAATTACGGATGGCATGAATCCTTTTGGGGAGCAGAGCTGCAGTCACAGCACCTGGTCTGTGACTCTATGTATCTACAACCTTCCTCCTTGGTTGTGCATGAAGCGTAAGTTCATTATGATACCAGTGCTCATCCAAGGCCCGAAGCAACTGGGCAACGACATTGATGTGTACCTAAGGCCATTAGTTGAAGATCTCTTACAGCTGTGGGGCAAACCAGGTGTACATGCATGGGATGAGAACAAACATGAGCCATTTGACATACGAGGGTTGCTTTTCATAACCATCAATGATTGGCCTGCTCTCAGTAACCTTTCAGAACATACAAACAAGGGATATAAGGCATGCACGTGCTGTTTAGATAAGACTGAAGGTACATATTTGCATAAACACAAGAAGGTTGTGTACCTAGCAAATCGACGATTTCTTCCAACCAATCATCCCGTAAGAAAAAAGGCAAGCATTTCAAAGGTCAGGCAGATCACTGGAAGAAGCCTGTACTCCCTACTGGTGATGATGTATTTGGTATGGTCAAGGACATAGAAGTAATCTTTTAAAAGGGTCCCGGCGGTCAATCAGTTCCGAACGACGTCGCTACCGGACACGCACCCATGTGGAAGAAGAAATCTATATTTTGGGAGCTGCCATATTGGAAAGTCCTACGTGTCCGCTCTTCAATCGATGTGATGCACGTGACGAAGAATCTTTGCGTGAACCTGCTAGGATTCCTAGGCATGTATGGGAAGACAAAATATACACCAGAAGCATGGGAGGATCAGCAAATTATGAAAGACCCAAAGAACATGCATACACAGAAAAAGACGGATAAAGGGCATCACTTAAGTCGTGCCAGCTATGCTCTTACCAAAGCAGAGAAGGAAATCTTTTTTGAAGTCCTTTACAGTATCAAGGTGCCGTCTGGCTTCTCATCTAATATAAAGGGGATAATAAATATGGCAGAGAAAAAGTTCCAAAACCTGAAGTCTCATGACTGTCACATGATTATGACACGGTTGCTTCCGACTGCATTGAGGGGGCTTCTACCGGAAAATGTTCGAGTACCCATTGTGAAGCTGTGTGCATTCCTCAATGCAATATCTCAGAAGGTAATCAATCGAGATATTCTGCCAAGGTTACAAATGGATGTGGTACAATGTATTGTTAGTTTTGATTTGGTGTTCCCACCATCCTTCTTCAATATTATGACGCATCTCCTAGTTCACCTAGTGGAAGAGATTGCCATTCTCGGTCCTGTATTTATGCACAATATGTTCCCCTTTGAGAGGTTCATGGGAGTCTTAAAGAAATATGTTCATAAGTGTGCTAGACTAGAAGGAATCATCTCCAAGGGATACGGAACATAGGAGGTCACTGAGTTTTGTGTTGACTTTATTCCTGACCTTAAGCCAATTGGTGTTCCTGACTCGCGGCATGAGGGAAAACTAAGTGGAAAAGGCACGCTGGGAAAGAAAGCAATGATATGTAGGGAAGGGAATTCTTTCACTAAAGCACACTACACAGTTCTACATAATTCCACCTTGGCATCTCCGTATATCGAGGAACACAAGAATATTGTACGCTCCTAAAACCCGGGGAAGCCTGACTCATGGATTCCAAATGAACACATGAAGTCTTTCGGCAGTTGGATGCGGACACATCTCTTGAAACCACTGTTGGAGATCAGCTATACTTGTTGGCCGCGTCACCATCTTCTACTATAATGAATTTCCAAGGGTACGAAATAAATGGGAATACATTCTAGACGATCGCCCAAGATAAAAAGAGCACCAATCAAAACAGTGGTGTCCGCTTTGATGCAACAGACGAGAATGGGTAAAAGGACACATACTATGGTTACATAGAGGAGATATGGGAACTTTACTATGGAGTCTCTTTTAAGGTCCCTTTGTTTCGCTGCAAATGGGTCAACCTGAATGGGGAAGGGGTAAAGATAGACCAGTTGTACGGAATGACAATAGTGGATCTCAACAATCTTGGTTATAGAAATGAACCATTCATCCTAGCCAATGATGTGTCTCAGGTTTTCTATGTGAAGGACATGTCCTCCAGACCGAAAAAATAAAAAATATGCAAACGAATACATCATATGATGAGCCAAAGAGTCACATAGTTCTTTTAGGGAAAATAAACATCATGGAAACCGAGGACAAGACAGACATGTCAGAAGATTATAATAAGTTTGATAAAATTCCGCCCTTCACAGTGAAAACTGACCCAAGCATTCTGTTAAGTAAAGAAGATGCTCCATGGTTACGTCTGAAGCAATCATAAGGAAGGACATACGCCAAGAAGTTCATGCTCATATTGTGTACCTCTTGTTCATGTCTGGCTGGTCGGCTGCATATTGTGAACCTAAATGCCATGAGACATGATAGCTCATTTTGTGAAGGATATTTTATCATGTTTGCAATTTTCCAAGTTTAATAAATTTATTGAGTGTTAGTCCCGGTTTGTGGCTTGACCGGGACTATATATAGGGGGGCCTTTAGTCCCGATTTTGTAGTCTCGGTTTTTAATATTAATAAATGACTTGAGTGTTAGTCCCGTTTTGTGGCTAGACCGGGACTAAAGGGGGCCTTTAGTCCCGATTCGTAGAACGACTTTCCCGAACTATGAAGAATTGTCCTGATTCGTACTTACCATTAAGATCTGATCTCCAAACGCGCATGTTCACATATTAGGGAGTGCCTCTATGACCAGTTTCTTGGAGATGCCGGAGGACTGGGCTCCGGCGGCATCTCCCTGAAACTGGCCATAGTGGTGTCCCTGCTCTCGCACACCATGTTGCAGCTTGTAACTTCTCTAACTAGATCAATATGCCTGGGAGCTAACTAATTTCACATATTAGGGAGTGCCTCTATGACCAGTTTCTTGGATATGCTGGAGGACTGGTCTCCAGAGGCATCTCCCTGAAACTGGCCGTAGTGGTGTCCCGGCGCTCGAAAACAATCTTTAAGATGCCTCAATCTGGCTGGAGGACTGGACTCACAAGGATGCCTATTTATAGTACAAGCAGCTCGACATAGTGTCGACACTCACGATATAATGTCGACACTCACCCCTATTATTAGTGTTGACTCGTATTTTGTCTCGGTTGGTGTCTCCAACCGGGACTAAAGGTTCATATTTAGTCCCGGTTGGTGACACCATCCAGGACAAGGTACAAGCCGCATGACATAATGTCGACACTCACCCCTATCATTAGTGTTGCCTGGCCCAGCCTGCTGAAATCCCTCCAACCGGGACTATAGATGAACCCTTTTCATCTATTTATAGGTCTTTCCCTCTATTTATAGGTTGCCCACCTCAGCCTGACCTATCATGTTCGAGGTTTCATGGCTTTCGGTCCAAATGACCGATGTTATGTGCTGAATCGCGGCATAGTTTGTGATGTTGTGCCCATGTTATGCATGCATATGTACATTGGCATGGAGAACATGTTGCAGGAGGAAGTTTTCCTTTTCGTCACACGGAAAAGCCATTTTGCATTTTCTAAGCGCAAAAAACAGGTTGTTTTGTGAAGCAACCACAAAAATGCTGTTTCGGAATGCTACCGTCCCATTTTTCTAAAATACTAGACCACCTTACATGGACTATCTCCCAACCGGGACATTTCAAACATTTCCTTCCATCCCGAGTAAAAAGGACAAATGTCTTCCAAATCAGCAGGAAGTGGGTCCGGTTTATACTACATGTACATGATCTAATGTCCGTAATTTTTTGAAAAAATCATTTTTAGACTCGCAATATGTGGTTTCTTCAGATATCCAATGCAAGTTCTAACGATACTCGTCCCCAATCTTCATGCACGTCGGTTCGACCTTAGTTCGAAAAGGGGAAAATTTAAAACGGGCATAAGAAATTCAAAAAAAAGTCCAAACAATGTAAATCCTTCGCATGGTGTCATATGATGTGACATAGTTGCAAGGAAAAATACCAGAGTTGGTATATTGATCATGTCTCGAAAAAACCTTCACAAAATGACCTATCATATTCGAGGTTTCTTGGCTTTCGGTCTAAATAACCGATGTTACGTGCTGAATCGCGGCATAGTTTGTGATGCTGTGCCCATATTATGCATGCATGTGGACATTGGGATGGAGAACAATGTTGCAGGAGGAAGTTTCCTTTTCATCGCATGGAACAGCCATTTTCCATTTTCCGAGCGTAAAAAACGGGTCGTTTTGTGAAGCAACCACCAAAATGCTCTTTCAGAATGCTACCGATCCATTTTTCTAAAATACTAGAACACCTTACACTACTAGGAAAACGGCTATAGGTAATCAGCACATCCGTGGCTCACATGGTTGAAGTGCCCCACGGCTAAAACAGGCGTGGCTCACCTGTGGGCAGTGCCTTACTAGTAACTAGAACAACCGTGGCGCACATGACTATAGTGCGCCACAGAAGTGTGTGGGCCAGGGCCCTGTTGGCCGCACGCCAAACATCTGTAGCGCACTATAGTCATGTGCGCCATGGTTGTTAGTATCATCTGTGGCGCACATGGGGGGGGTGCGCTACGCCTAAGCGCACGCCCCTCTGCCGTGAAACGGCCACAAACATCTGTGGCGCACTCGGCCTAGTGCGCCACAGGGAGTAGGAGCATTCGTGGCGCACACGGCATAGTGCGCCACAGATGTTTGTACTCCCTGTGGCGCACTAGGTCCGTGTGCGCCACGGATGTGTCGATTTTTTTAGGACAGCTCTTTATGTGCACATGTGTGACCACATCCACCACCCCACACTTCACTTTCCCCTTCTTCTTCCTCCTTAGATCTAGTCGGGATCTTCTCCTTCCCACCTCAATTTCTCCACCCATTCACCATTTTTAGCATGTAAAACTTGCTTTGGATGTTACATAAGTAATAGAGGAGGTCTCCGGTCTCTCATCTCCTTCTCCGGTCGACGCGCGCACCTCTCCTTTCCATCTTTCTCGCGATCGGTCTCTCATCTCGGTAAGTTGTCCATGTAAGGATGTGTTCATGTGTATATGGATGATGTGCTCATATGTATGTAGATGATCGATGCTCATGATGTGTGTATGTGGAGAGGATCGATGGTCATATGTGTGTGTATATGGAGAGTATCGATGATGCTCATGCATGTTTGTATGGAGAGGATAATGATATGTTCATGTGTGTATGGATCGGTCTCTCTGTCTCTTGTGTTTGTATGTGAACAAGTTGCCATTTGTTTTTCCAAAATGTTGATTCATTTCCATTTTGGCAAGACTTTGGCATTTCGCAAAGGTCCTAAGGATAGTTCATGCCGAAATTTTCTATCGACCATTGCATGCATGCATTCATTATGTGGTTCTAATAGACTTCAAAACTGTACCGTGTACACCATGCAGGCAAAAATGGTCCGCATAATGAGCGAAGGCATTGTGGCTAGATTTTTGAAATGTGCGACGGCCGACATGATACGAAATAACAAGACAGATATAAGATGTCCGTGCAGAAGATGCAAACTCAATTGGGTGATCGACCCAGATTCTGGGAATCTGCAGGCGCACCTGCTCCCCCATGGTTTCATGGATGGATACACTCGTTGGATAAGCGATGACGTAGACGATGGAGACGGTGAAGGTGGCCAACATGACGATGATCATCATCACGGCGAGAACGGGCGAGATGATGAAAAGTCTCCTGGAGATGGTGAAGGTGCGGAAGCAGACCGGGATGATGATGATCTAGATGCCGGAGGAGCAGACGACGATGGAACAACATCAGGCTGGGTGCGGGACCCTTATGTGCAAGAGTTGCTTCTCAAGCAGACGAGTAACGCCAGGGCTGCCGCTAGAGAGAAAGCCAAGCTTGCGCAACTTGAGAAAGACGCGGTTACTCCATTGTATGAAGGATGCAGGCCCGATGATACTCGGTTGAATGTAACGCTCAAGGCTATGGAGATGAAGGCAAAACATCAGGCTTGGTGCGAGCACCGATGGACTCAATCCGTTCGGTAGCCAGAGCAGCACGCACAGCACTTGGCCCGTGTTTGTATGGATGTACAACCTCCCTCCATGGTTGTGCGTGAAGAAGAAGTATATACAAATGAGTATGCTAATTCAAGGGCCGAAACAACCTGGTACCGACATCAATCTGTATCTCGGGCTGTTGAAAGAGGAGCTAGCCACGTTATGGGAATCTGGAGCCAATACTTACGACGCCGTCGCACAAGATTATTTCACTATGAGATCCGCGTTGGTCACTACGGTGCAATACTATCCAGGTTGCGGGTATATCTCGGGGCAGGTTATCCAAGGATTCTGCGCATGCATTAGGTGCATGGATAACACAAGCTATCTCCAACTAGAGAAAGATCCAGGGTCATCGAAAACCGTGTTCATGGCGCACCGGAGGTGGCTCGGCAAGAATGATCCATGGAGAAAACGTGGAGACCTGTTCGATGGCAAATCAGAGACCCGAGGAATTCCAGAGCGTAGGAGCAGCGAAGAAGTGGAAGAGTTGCTGAAAAACTGGAAAGATTGTCCTAAGCCTGGAAAGAAGCGAAAGAGGCAGCAACAAGACAAGCCGCTGATGAAGGTATGGAAAACAAGGTCTGTTTTCTGGGAGTTGCCATACTGGAAGTTTCTCTGCACGTCTCATAGCCTCGACATCATGCATATCACGAAAAACGTGTGCGAGAGTCTGGTCGCCACCATAATCAACATGCCAGATAGGACGAAAGATGGTCCGAAAGCAAGGCACGACCTGATATGCTTAGGTATCCGGAAGGAGCTTCACGGAGGACGCACTACTCCTGATGATCAGGAAGATGACGATGATCATGAGTCGGAGACGACACAAGGTCGTCGGAAGGGTAAAAAGTTCAAGAAGAACGAATATTACTACCCTCCTTCTTGCTTCACTCTAAGCCAGGATGAGATCAAACAGTTTTTCAAGTGCCTTCTAGGAGCCAAATTTCCTTACGGCTAAGCGGGCAAGATAAGCAGATACCTAGACGAGGCGAAGCAGAGGTTCAGTGGCACGAAGTCTCACGACTGTGCTGTGCTAATGACGCAGGTACTTCCGGTCGCACTAAGAGGGATAATGGACGAGCATGTCCATGAAACGTTATTTGGCCTATGCAAGTTTTTCGATGTCATCTCTAGGAAGTCGATTGGCGTGAATCAGCTCGGGAGGCTACAGGAGGAGATCGTGGTGATACTATGTGAGCTTGAGGTCTACTTCCCACCCGCATTCTTCGACATTATGGTGCATCTGTTGGTCCATGTCGTGGAGGACATCGTACAACTCGGGCCGATGTTCCTCCGCAGCATGATGGCGTTCGAAAGGATGAACGGACACATCAAAGGATACGTTCGCAACAGGTCCCGTCCAGATGGAAGCATAGCCAAGGGCTTTCTGGCCGAAGAGTGCATCTCTTTCTGCACGAATTATCTAGACATCGAGAACCCTGTCGGTCTTCCCATCAACAGGCACCTTGGCAAGCTCAACGGATCTGGTCACCGAGAGGGTCGTCGCATACTGCATGCAGACTTCGATTTTCGATGCGCAGACTTTGATCGAGCAAACCTTGTCGCGCTATAGCATTTAGAACTGGTCGATCCTTGGGTACAGAAGCACAAAAGGTTAATCGAGAAGAAGTACAGTGACCGGGGCATACAGAGGATGCAGGGAGAAATAATCAAAGAGCACAACTCAGATTTCACGCGTTGGTTTAGGCAGACGCTCCTTGATAATCCCCCGCGATCGCATTCTTCTGACACGGAAAAGATCATATTCACCTTGTCGCAGGGACCGATGCAAAACCTGGTGACCTATCAGGCGTATGATATCAACGGCTACACATTCTACACGGAGGAAAAGGACAACAAGTGTGATTATCAGAACTCAGGCATAACGTCGGAATTCTACACCGATGACAACGTGAAGGAAAGATTCTACAGAAGAATCGAGGAGATCTGGGAGCTCGACTACTGTGGAGAAAAGGTGCCGATGTTCCGTGTCAGATGGGCAAAGAGCGTCGAAAGAGAAGACCGGTATTTCACAACCATGGTTATACCCGAAGCAGCCAAATCCAAGGCCGCCGGTGCAAACGTGGCCGCGAAAAATGAACCGTGGGTACTGGCTACCAAAGTGGACCAATGTTTTTTCATTACTGACCCGACAAAGCCTAGCCGTGTTGTAGTGAGGAGAGGAAAAAGAAACACCATCGGAATCGATGGAGTCACCAACGAGCAAGACTTTGACTAGTACGGCGATCCAAAGATTGAAGATGACGAGGACTAGGATGCAGCAACATACATCACAAGAAGAAAAAGGACAACCCTACCCAAAAAAGGTAGCCTGTTCGAAAGAAGAAACATTAAAGTGCCGGGGCTAAATTATTCAACCGCGACAAAGAAGGGAAAAAAGATTGTAAAACGCAAGCTCAAAAAATATTGTAAAACGCGTGGTCGAAAAAGATTGTAATATTCATGGACAAATTATTATGAAATTTAGTTATACTTTGAATCATATTTGTAACACTTTTATGACATATATCACTACTTTTGGGCATTTTTGGAATATTTAAAAGTATTTTAAAAACAAAACAAAACTTGTATGGCATAAATCACCAATTTTGGGCATTTTTTGGAACATTTAAAAGTATTTTTAAAATAAAAATAAAAAAGTGGAACACCAGGATTCGAACCTGGGTGTTCATAGTTTAGAATAGAGCTAAGGGGCAGAACCATTGGGCTATGACAGTACTAGTGTTAAATGGAGGGGTGGCCGCCCTCTTATCTGGTAGTCCAACACACATAGGCGTAGCGCACCCTGGACTAGTCAACCGCGCCGCTCACAATCTGCGCCGCTCCATCTCACAGACACCACACCGCGCCGCTGCTCTCGAGGAGGAGGAGGCCCGCCACCGCCACGCTGCGCTCTCGAGGAGGAGGAGGCCCGCGCTTGTGGAGGAGGAGGCCGCTGCCGATCCGTGGAGGAGGAGGAGGCCCGCCGCTTATGGAGGAGGAGGATCGCGCCGCCGCCCGTCGTCGTCCGCCCGTCAGAGGTGAGCGTCTCCCCTCCCCTATCTCTCCCTCTCTCCCTCTCTCTCCCTCTGTCCCCCCTCTCTACAGGCCATCGTTGCCCCTAGGTTTAGGCTTGTAGGTTGAGGCTTGTAGGTTGCCCCTCTCTGCAGGCCATCGTTGCCCTCTCTCCCCCCTCTCTGCAGGCCATCGTTGCCCCTAGGTTTAGGCTTGTAGATTTTTTGTTAGAAATAGAGAGTAAACAGAGGCTTGATGTTCTGTTAGAAACAAAGAGAAAACAGAGAGCTTGTAGGTTTAGGCTTGATTTTTAGCTTGTAGTTCTTGTAGGTTTAGGCTTGTAGTTCTTGATTTTTAGCAAACAGAGAGCTTGAAGATGTTCTAGACATGACTTAATCTGCTTGCTCTTTTTCTATTAGCATGTAGCTTGTAGTTCTTGTGTGTTTACTCTCTGTTTCTGCTTGTAGTATTGTCCCTACTGCTGGTTTATATAGAAGTTGGGGGAGGGGTAATGGTAGATAGAGAGGAGGAGGGGGAGGAGGAGCAGAGAGAGTGGAACAGGACAACCAAACCAAAGAACAGGACAACCAAACCAAAGAACAGAGAGCTATAGAGGTTTTCTATAGCTCTGAATTTTCTTTAGAGCATTGCAAAGAACAGAGAGCTATAGAGGTTTTATATAGCTCTGAATTTTCTTTAGAGCATTGCAAAGAACAATCCCTTCATTACTTAGCTCTGCCTAGGATGCAAAGGCTGAGGCTTTGATGATGTTTGTATACAAAAGCTATTGCTTGCTTATGAAACTATCCAATGATGATCTAGTACTCCATGTGAGTACAGAGCTGAGGATTTTCTATTGCCCCCTCTATTTTCTTTAAGATGCAATAGTAAGAACAGATGCAAGGACCATGTGCTGGTGAACCATGTGCTCTGGATTAGTGCTGAACCATGTGCTCTAGATGAGCTAGTAGTAAGAAAATATGCAAAAGTAGTTACACCTCACAGGAACTTGATCAACATCATAAATTTAGAACAGTAAAAAGGAACATATGATCATGCAAGGAATGGTTTTTAGTTACAGGTGTGGTTATTTCAAATGCAGTAATGATCTTGCTGTCATCACTTGGTCATTTCAAATGCAGTAATGATGTTGCTGTCATCACTTGGTTATTTCAAATGCAGTAATGATCATGCAAGGAATGGTTTTTAGTTACACCTCACAGGAATGCTGTCATCACTTGGTCATTCGCTTGCTGTCACTTGCTGTAATGATCTTCTAGTATAGAACTTGGTCATTTGTTGTATTCTCATTTGCTTGCTGTCACTTGCTTAAATTGATAACAAAAGTATATATGGTTGTGGCATTGTGCTGGGACTGGATGGATGTGGTTGTGAAATGGTTTGGAAGGAAAAATAGAGTAGTGTTGGTTTTGCTACTATCTGTGCTGGGACAATAGCACCTTGAAATTGTGCTTGTGCTTGTGTATGCAGGTTCTTTATCATATATGAAATGAGTCCCGATTTTTGCCGGAATGTTGATTAACTTCCGTTTTGGCAGAAATCGGGCACTCCTAGTTTAAGAAAATTAGCAAAGGTCATGCCGGATTTTTCCGTGCATTTAACCAATTATTTGTTTTTTATTAGTGCAAAGATGTGTGACAACGACGAGGCTGGATGTTCTAAGCGCATCAGCGCTGAAGGAGAACTCAGACCTCCGAATAAACAATTGACATTCTGGGAGGCGGCCCAGCGGCTAGAAGACGATGAAGAATACCATCCTTCGGAGAGCGAGGATGATGAGATGGAAGACACGGAGGAAGAAGCCGAAGGAACGGTGGACGATGAAACCACTGATGGCGGCGAGGGCACAGAGAGTGGTAGCAACCCTCCTAAGAAGAAGAAGAAGAAGAAGAAGAAGCCGAAGGACCGGCGCCCGAACACGGTCGGCACGGTCAGGGAGGAAATTACCGAAGTGAGCCCAACTGGTGTTCCTTTGGAGCCCGACCTTGTCGTCAAAGGGTACGGTGGGCAAATGGCGGCGATCACCCGGACAACCATCTCGATCAACACCGAGAATCTCCGGCATAAAGATAATGGCCACTTGCGCACACTCCTCTTCGAGAAGCTGCACGCAAGATACAAGTTCCCCGCTAAGTATCAGAACACAAATTATCATGGGAACGAAGTAAATAAATCCGCCCTCACAAAGATGAGCACCGCCCTGGCCAGCTGGAGAACCCGGATAAAGAAGAAGATCTATAAAGAAGGCAAAAGTCTCGAGGAGATCCAGAAGATTGACCCGCAGATCACCGAAGATCAGTTCCGGGAGTTCAAGGAGAGGTGTGAATCCGAAAGAGCCCTGGACAATAGTAATCGGGGAAAGGTGCTGCAGGCGATGAATATAGGTCATCACCATCTCGGATCTGGTGGATACAGAACCGCGGAGGCCAAATGGAATAAGGAGGACGAAGAGTATAGATCCAAGGGGATAGAAAACACCTTTGCTAAATTCGAACCCGGGCAGGTTCGAAACTTCATCAGGGCCCGTTACCATGTGGACCCAAAAACCAAACAACTCACCGTGGATCCTGCGGTGAAGGAATTCGAGGAAATTGTGGTAAGTATAATCTAATTACCGCGGATCAACACGATTTCAATCTAATCGATGATCTAAATGATTCACTGTTACTTCTTCTGCAGGAGGAGGAAATTGTTGCTAGTCATGGATCCCAGGGTTCCTCATCCCAGGGGTCGACGGCGGCCACCCGGTGGGATAACCCTTTTAACAGGGCGATGAACCGGGCCAAGAAAATAGAGCCGGTTACGAAGAAGCCGTCGTTGGCTGGCCGTCTGGCCGGCCTCGGGGGTAAGAATTGGGTGGATCATTTTGGTCCACCGCCGAGGACGCATGTGGCGCCGTCGGGAAGGAGCGAGGAGGAAAACCGCGAGGTTCAAGAACTTAAGGCACAAGTGGCACGGATCCCGCAGATTGTCCAAGACAACCTGGCAATCACCCTCACGTCCTTCCTGCCTACCTTGGTGGAGTCAATAGCGAACTGGAGTGCGGGTGGTCGAGTAGGGCCGTGCCCGATTCCAAGCATGGTCAGCAGCCACTCGAACAACGTGGCGCCGACGAATCAGGCGAACTACGTGTTCGTGACTCCGCCCGCTAGCACCGCGGCGCCACAAGTGTTGGTGACTCCCCCTGCCATCACCACGGCGCCGGAGTACATGTGGGTGCCCCCCTGCCATCATCACGGCGGCACCGGAGCTCCAAGCACCCGTTGGTAGGGAGAATACACCGGCGGCCAGCACCGCGCCATCAAGCAGCCCTTCCGTCTCTTGCACGCTCGTCGCCGTATGCGGTGCGTCGACATTAGCCGATCTCGACGCCATCACGGGAAACAAATTGCTTTAATTACCGCCTTTCATGCCATCTATTACCCTTATGGCATCTCTGACGACGCCGTACATGTTTTCCGCAGACGGATGTTCCTTGCACTCTCTTATGCTACGTGAACAACGAGCTGAGGGATGTTGCCAAGGGTACCATCGTTCAACCCTTGCAGCGCACGTTCCACTCAAGGCCGATGTCAGATAGCGTGCACAGGGTTAAAATTAGTCGGGTGCTAAGGGGCTGCGACGACCTAGAACCTCCCATTCAACCCCAGGAGCGGATGAAGAAGAGCCGTCTGTCCTCAGAACTTGCTTCAGCTTATTCTCGCTATGGCCAAAGAGCATGATCCGTTTGGGGACGGCGGGGGCCATCACGCCACAGACAACAGCACCGCCTGTCGTGCCAGCGACAAGTGGTGGCAAGGCCCCCTTACCGCCCTCGCCGTCACCTCCACGCGGTGGGTCGGATGATCATGTTGATGATATGCACATGGCGCAGGATCCGGCCGAGGACGACGAAGACTGGAATGATCACTTCTTCAGCACTCAGTTTGGCAACGAAGAAGACCTAGCTGGTGGCCCCACAGAGAAAGCCACTATCACCAAGTGTCTGTTTGGTTCTCAGGAGACGCCTCCAGCTTGCGCCTTTACAGAGCCAGCTGATACAACCAACCGTCCCTTTATTCTAAGCCCTGACACACTACATAGGGTGGCCGGTGCTCAGATTGCGGTGCCTGCCCGCTCTCCAAAAGGAAAAAAGGGCAGGAAAAGAAAATCTAGCAGCTCGAGCCAGCCGGTGGCGTCAACAACTGCGAATCTGATCAGGTTTCGGGACGGGCCACCAAGACCCGAGGGTATTATGTGGAGGATTCATGTGGCGGGTGAGCCCATGCTACCTAAGAATTTGCGGAAGCTCGCCAGTTCGGAACTGCAGAGTGTGCATGACGGCGTGCTGATGATAGAGAGACGCCTTCTATCGGAGAAAGATCCCTCGCACCCGGTATTCGTGGTTAAGGTGCCACCAGGCTTGGGCTTCGTCGACAATGCCCCTGCGGATCTGTTCTTCCTGTGGTTCGACGACATCTTCAATATGTTCCACCTATACCCGCTGCACTATACCATGGTCCGTCTATTTTCTCTCAGCCTGGCCATGCAGATCATTAGAGAGAACACACCGGGCATCGCTATAGTGGACCCCTACTACATGCATGACGGCTGCTTGGGTTCCCCCGCCGAACGACGTATCGTGGCCTCGTACCTAAAAAGAATCCTCGTGGCGAACAAGACAAAGGAATACATTCTCGTGCCTTACTTTCCCGAGTAAGTCGTTATTCACTCGCCACCGTCGATTGGCTTTATTAGATCATCATCATTCTTTTTCCAACATATTCCATTTGAATTTTTTGCGCAGAGATGAACACTGCACGCTCATCTCCTTATCGCCGAAGCATTCCCACGCCACGTATTTCGACTCGGGGAGTCTAGAATAGAAGAAAAACTACGACAAGATCAAGGAAGTTCTGGATGATGCTCTCACTGGCTTTGCCTCGACGGAAGGCACCACCTTCGTGCGTACGAAGGTCAAGTTCGGCAGGCACGTCTTCAACCACGTAACGGAGTTCCCCTGCGTGAAGCAGCCGGAAAACAGTAAGAAGGAAGCCTACTACGCACTCCATCACATGAGGGCGTTCCTACTTGACCAGCAGAATTCTACGCTGCCAGATCATCTCAAACAGTGGGCCGAAGCAAAGGCCAAGATCACTGATTCGGATATGAGGCATGCTTTTTGAGTTACTTTGGTCTTTTTCAAGAATAATGCCGATGATTGAAATGTCGTGGCACACTATATGTGAATGTGCTGCGATGGGATTGTTCGCCTTGTGCTATGCACAGGTCCAGGTGTTGTGCATCCTACTTGGCGAACGGTTCCATCGTAGCATATTCCTGTGTCGAACAACCTAGTTATATATGAGACATGCTTTTTGAGTTTGGTCTTTTTGATTTAGGAGTACTTTCTATAAGTGTATCTTCATATGCGACTTTAATTATATATGTTTTTTTCAATCATCGGTTAATTATTATTGTCAACTTATAGATGACATGGTACGTCGTGTACAAGGGACGGGTTCCCGGAGTCTACGATGATTAGGAAGACTGCCGGAGACAGGTGCACCGTTTCAGCGGCAATAGCTACAAAGGGTACAACACTATGGCGGAGGCGGAAGCTAGATACACGCGCTATCTAGCGGGAGTTAGGACAAGGAACCGGATGAAGACCTACACCTTCCTCGCGGCGGTGATCATGCTTATCTTCTTTGCTTATTTATCCCGCATTTGTGTCTAGCTAGTTTAGATGTCTAGGCGAGCTTTCGAGCTCTAACTTGTTCGATCGACACATGTATTCGCATGTCACCAACTACTACTTTGTAACATGATCGAAACAATGTAACTTAGACTATGTATTCATGTATGAGACTTATCTATATGTATTTGTTTCAATCTTGTTTTTCATATTGAGTATCTATATATATAATTGTATATCTTGTATCTGTGTGTGTATATCTGCTGTAATATTGTATATAATCTGGCTCGAAAACTCAAAAAAACAAAAAATATATTTGTGGCGCACATGGTCTACCTTCTGTGGCGCACTACACCTAAAGCGCACTATGAAAGCTTAGTGGCGCACTAGGTAGTGCGCCACAGAAGATCCCAGGGGTAGCGCACTTGCCCAAACATCTGTGGCGCACTAGAATGTGCGCTACGCCTGTCTCTACACAACCGTGGCGCACTAGGCAGTGCGCCACGGCTGAGAGATAGCCGTAGCGCAAGGCCCGTGGCGCACTGCTAGTGCGCCACGGATGATGTTTCCAGGTGCGCCACTAATGGCCATTTTCCTAGTAGTGTTACATGGACTATCCCGTGTAAAAAGGACAAATGTCTGCCGAATCAGTAGGAAGTGGGTCCGGTTTATACTACAGGTACATGATCTAACGCCCGTGATTTTTTCGAAAAAAATCATTTTTAGACTCGCAATATGTGGTTTCTTCAGAGATCCAATGCAAGTTCTAACGATGCTCGTCATGCACGCCGGTTCGACCATAGTTCGAAAAGGGAAAAATTCAAAACGGGCATAAGAAATTCAAAAAAAAGTCTGAATAATGTAAATCCTTCGCATGGTGTCATATTATGTGACATAGTTGCAACGAAAAATACCAGACTCGGTATATTGATCATGCCTCGAAAAACCTTCACAAAATGACCTATGATGTTTGAGGTTTCATGGCTTTCGGTCCAAATGACCGATGTTATGTGCTGAATCGCGGCATAGTTGTGATGGTGTGCCCATATTATGCATGCATGTGGACATTGGGATGAAGAACAATGTTGCAGGAGGAAGTTTTACTTTTTGTCGCACGGAAAAGCCATTTTGCATTTTTCGAGCGCAAAAAACGGGTCGTTTTGTGAAGCAACCACCAAAATGCTGTTTCGGAATGCTACCGTCCCATTTTTCTAAAATACTAGACCACCTTACATGGACTATCTCCCAACCGGGACATTTCAAACATTTCCTTCCATCCCTGGTAAAAAGGACAAATGTCTGCCGAATCGGTAGGAAGTGGGTCCGGTTTGTACTACAGGTACATGATCTAATGCCCATGATTTTTTGAAAAAATCATTTTTAGACTCGCAATATGTGGTTTCTTCAGAGATCCAATGCAAGTTCTAACGATGCTCGTCCCCTATCTTCATGCACGCTGGTTCGACCTTAGTTCGAAAAGGGGAAAATTCAAAACGGGCATAAGAAATTCAAAAAAAGTCCAAACAATGTAGATCCTTCGCGTGGTGTCATATTATGTGACATAGTTGCAAGGGAAAATACCAGAGTTGGTATATTGATCATGTCTCGAAAAAACCTTCACAAAATGACCTATCATGTTCGAGGTTTTTCATGGCTTTTGGTCCAAATTACCGATGTTATGTGCTGAATCGCGGCATAGTTTGTGATGCTGTGACCATATTATGCATGCATGTGGATATTGGGATGGAGAACAATGTTGCAGGAGGAAGTTTTCTCGCCATTTCTTCCCGCAATTTTCTTCCCGCCATTTCTCTTCCGCCATTTCTTCCCGCCATTTCTTCCGGCAGTTTTCTTCCCGCCATTTCTCACTACATATATGTAGGATTGGCCTCTATTGTCATTGCACATCTCTAGACTCATATATGCAACCTCATCACTCTTTCCCACGGCTTCTACCGTACGACTAACCCCAGGGAGGCGGAGGCTGGCCGTCGGCTGTGGTGGCGCGGCCGGACTCTCCAGAGCGTCATGGCCTACAACACGGCCACCGACTCTAACTCCCGCCTGCGCTACCCTCAAGTCCAGCCCACTCGTACTCAGCCTTCAAGGTTCAACTACGGCGACCCCGACGAAGACATAGACGACGGCCGCGGCGATTATGATGACTACAGTGGCGACTATTACAGGTGTAGGCAGGAGCATGACTGAATCACTTCAACATTCCAAAACAAGTTCGGCCGATTGTGAGTTAATCTGGCCATGTATCTTAATTTTCAGTTCTTCTATGTATCTTAATTTTCAGTCGTGCTTTATGTAACTTAGTGTTAGTTGCGTTATGTACTTTAATTCCAGTTGTATCGTAATAATTTTTTTCTTCCCGCCCATTATTTCCCACCCTTTTCTTCCCGCCCTTTTCCTCCCGCGCATTCTGCCCGGCTCGGAGAATTTTAAATGGTACATAGTTATTCAAATTCAAACACTTTTTAAATGGTTCATAGTTTAAATGATTACATTAATTATTTTTAAAAACATATAATGGTTTTGAATTAGTTATTCAAATTCATACACTTTTTATGTTTAAAGTTTTTCTAAATTCCAAATTAATATATAAAAAAATAAGTTAATTCATTTTTAATTTTAAATGGTTACATTAATTATTTTTAAAAACAGAAAATGGTTTTGAATTAGTTATTCAAATTCATACACTTTTTATGTTTAAAGTTTTTCTAAATTCCAAATTAATATATAAAAAATATAAGTTAATTCATTTTTAATTTTAAATGGTTCATAGTTTAAATGGTCACATTAATTATTTTTAAAAACAGAAAATGTTTTTGAATTAGTTATTCAAATTCATACACTTTTTATGTTTAAAGTTTTTCTAAATTACAAATTAATATGCAAAAAATATAAGTTAATTCATTTTTAATTTTAAATGGTTCATAGTGTAAATGGTTACATTAATTATTTTTAAAAACAGAAAATGGTTTTGAATTATCTATTCAAATTAAAACACTTTTTATGTTTAAAGTTTTTCTAAATTCCAAATTAATATGCAAAAAATATAAGTTAATTCATTTTTTAATTTTAAATGGTTACATTAATTATTTTAAAAAAAAGAAAATGGTTTTGAATTAATTATTCAAATTCAAACACTTTTTATGTTTAAAATTTTCTAAATTCCAAATTAATTATCATTTAAAAAACATTACAAATTAAAATCCCAAAATAAAAAATAAGGCAGGAAGAGAGAGATAATTTGTGAAATGTTTTGAAAACAGGACCTTTAGTCGCGGTTTTTAGATCTAACCGGGACTAAAGGCCCCCTTCGCGCGCCGCTTGGTCTTAGCCCAAAATATGAAAAAAAAGTGGCTAATACGTCCGGGACAAAAGGTCCTTCGTTTATAACTGGCGCGCATGTTCTTCTTCTTTCCCATCTCTTTTCTCTGCTTAATCGACACGCGCACAGGAGACGCCGCCCCACGACGCCGACAGGCTGCCCGAGCTCCGCCTTGCTGACCCTGCCACGACCTCCGCCTTGTTGCCCTATATCTCCCCGCAAAAGGGATCGAAGAGGCGCGTCGGCAATCATCGCCATCGACGCCATCTTCATTGTCACCGATGATCGCTGTCGTCGACATCGCCTTTGCTCTAGACCTCGCGCGGCCTCCTCGAGCCCTTCATCCGATCCGCGGTGAGCTGCTAGTCCCCTAGGACCTCTCCCTCGACCCCCTCTCCCTCTGTAGTCGTTGCTCGTCGTCGACCCGTGCGTTCTACCGCCGTGCGCCGCCGTTCTCCTTGCTCCGGCGACCAAAACATAGCGGCGCTGCCACCAGTAGGATTGCCTTGCTCGCCTTGTTCGAGTAGGCTAGATCTCGCCGCCCCATGCGCCCTCCTTCGCCATCGCCAGTGACCATCCGACGGTGGCCGTCGTGATGACGTCATGTTGGCGTGGTCCTGACGTGTCCGCGGACCCCACTGACCTTTGACCGCCCGTGTGGCATGCCGATGTGTCTTCGGCCCCACTGGTCAGTCACTATGGGTAGCACCAGACCCGGTGAAAAACTACCCCACCCCTGTGCTGATCTCACAGTGACACAGTAACTGTTTTAAAATGGTTTAATATTTTCAGAAATTGATATAAACTTGTAAATTCAATAACTAATGATTTATAAGTCAGAAAAATACATTTAATATATCAAAATGTTCACATAAATAAGAGCTATCTGTCTAAGCAATCATCATACATTGTCAAGAAACTTAAAAACCCTAGCTTAGATAAGGAAGCATCAATACCCCTTAGGTGCATGTGGGTTCGACGATGTGCCTTCGCCAGGGCATTCCAAACCCTCTTAAATCAATGTTTCACTTAGGGTTAATGTGTAGTCCTAATCTGACATGTCATACATATTGATTGCGCATTGTGGGTTCGCTGGTGTGTCCACGTGGGTTCGCTGGTGTGTCCTCGACAGGGCATCATACATTGTCAAGAAACTTAAAACCCTAGTTTAGTTAAAGAAACATCGACACCCCTTATGTACATGTGGGTTCGCCGTTGTGTCCTCGCCAGGGCATCCCTAACCCTTTTAAATCGATGTTGTACCTAGGGTTAGTGTAGGATCTCTATATCTGACATGTCATACATATTGATTGCACATTGCATTATGCCATGTATTAATTGCCGCTTTTATTTCTGGTACTGGTTCTTCGCGATAGGACCCGAGCCCGAGGGTTTCTCCGAATTAGGGTTTCTCCGAATGTAAATTAATTTTTATTATTGTGTATGTATATATTAGGGTTTATCCAAATTAGTGTTTTTATCTCCCAACACCCTACCTAACATTCTCCCTTAGCTGCTTTGACTTATTCGCTTTTCCACCTATGCAGAAAATATGGAACCACACGACAAAGACGAAGAAAAGGAAGAGTTGATCCAAGGTGTAATCCGCGGGGAAGAAAATATAGATGTATCAGCGTTTCTGAACAACTCTGGTGAGGGTGATCCTCTTTTTTCCGGAAGAGACAACTTGTTTGAGGTTGACGGTGATGCCTTCCGCGAGGGAGAAGGCGATGCCTTGTGTGATCGAGAAGACGACCGCTCCGGCGAGGTGCATGTAATATAATTAATTCATTAATTAATCATATGTTGTCAATATAGAAATATTAACGATGATCTTTCTTCTTTTATCCCTCCGGATCGAACAAATCTACCGAAAAGAGTGGACGAGGCCCAACCAAAAAGTTGGAAGACCAGGAGAGGTTCAGGATCGAAGAAATCGGTGACAACGGCAAACCGACGGCTCCCCTTGTTGTCGCAAACAAATTTGTGGCACAATGCGGAGTAATCGTTAGAGACTTCGTCCCGATCACCATGCGAAATTGGAATAGGCATGTTGATGCGAAAGAAGAGGGAACACGTTTATATGTACCTAACATGGCCAAAGATTTACTGTGGAAGAAGCTCATGCTTAATTTCAACCTACCGAAGGTAGAGCTGGATCCAAATGCAGAGGATCCAGTTGAGGACGCCATGCAACATGCCAAAGCCATGGCGATGAAGGTCAGGGAGTGGGCTTTGAAGAAGATGGCCCAGTGTTTCACCAACTGGAAGAAAAGATTGCACCTTGACTATGTCGTGAAAGAGAAGACTCCGAATTTTGAGAAGATTCAGTATCAGAAGTTAAAACCATTTTGGGCTGAGTTTTGTGAATTACAAGACATCAGAAAAAGCTAAGAAAATGTCTGCAACGAATAAGCTGAATGCTGCTAACAAGAAGTATCACCATACTATGGGCCAAGGTGTCTACAGGGCTGGCATTCCTAAGTAGAACTGAGGATGAACTACATGCTAAAAATATCATCCCAGAGACAGACGATTGGATCGAACGTGCAAGGAAAGTGTATATATAACATACGACATAAAGAAGACCCCTTGCCGATCGAGCAGATTAGAAAAGCAGTAAAGGCTATTAAAGGTGGGGACTTCATTCCCGATAGAGAGAATGATGATCTCACACTCGCCCTTAGGAATAAGGAACATGATGGATGAACACGAGGCACAGTAGGCTCCCAACCATGGAGCACTGGGTTTCCCGAAGAGAGGAAGAAATATCCTAATAGAAGCGTAAGAGGAGAAAGGACAAGGCGGAAGTTGAAGCAGATATTTAGAAAGATCGAATGCGTATAATTGAAGAACGAATAAAGCAACAACAAGATCAAATTAACGCACTTAGCCAGCAAGGTACTACTATCCCATCTCAGCAGCACATGGTGGTAGAACCTGCATTCGATGCTACCGGCCTATCGAGTAATCGAAAAAGCTGTTTGGCTTCCACCGAGGTCCCGGGTGATGACAATGACGATCACGATGGTGCACCGACGATGGCTCCTGTTGGCTACCCAGTGGATGATATCACACAGATGACACACTGCGAGCTACATGTCAAAGTTGTGAACATATCAATGAAGGTGGCGGTCGGCTATGCCTTACCAATTGGACCCGCACCAATTTACCATTGTCGTCCGGTTCCACAGGGCTACGCTGTTGTCGGGGTGGATGAAATCATGCCCAACTTTCAAGGTTTGAAGCTTGACTACCCTGCAGGTGAAGGGGATGTGACTGAACTGGGATAAGCAACAAACGTCACCATTCTATGGCCAAAGGAATGTATCGTGCTTCCAAATCACACGCCAAGGCCATCTTCGCCGCCGCCTCACCAGTCTCCAGCGCGGTCGTCGCCGCCGCGGCAGCCGTCTTCGTCGCCTCACCCGGCTCTGTCACCTCACCCATCTCCGTCACTTCACCAGTCTCCGGCGCAGACATCGACGCCGCGTCAGCCATCGCCGACGCCTCAGGAAAAAAAGCGTAAGCGTACCACCGCTACTCTGCGGAGTGGTAAGCGATCGCCATCGTGTAAACAGGAGCCTCTTCCAAAAGTACCAAAGGCTCCTCCCAAGTAAGCTTATGACTATACTGAAGTGGAGACTACGGCGATTGTTGAGGCGGAAACAACAGCGTTTTTCGCTAAGCTGAGGTGGCCGAAAGAGCCAAAGTTCCCTAGCACCAAAGAAGAAAAAGCCCGAGTGTTCAAAATGCTAAAGGGCCTTCACCAACCCGAGCCAAAGTTGTCATCAGAGTATGAGCGTTCTACTCTCAAGTCACATGCGGCATAACAACTGTCGAAGAGCAGTACTGGTGCAAGCGGGAAATCTGTTGCCCAGCTCGGAGAACAAACAAAACAATCTTGCTCCCCTCTCAAGGTGATTTCCCATACCAATGTGGGGTCGAGCAAATATGCGTCCGAAGAGCAGTATGATCCAGAGGTAGTTGCATTATACGGAGAAGCGACCGCTGCTCAAGGTATGAGTATTTCCCACTACTTATCCCAGTTACAGTACTTCCCCGTGGGTGAAGTAGCATACAAATACCAGTATGGAAATCTCTCGTCAAACCTAAGAAGGTAAAGAATCTTCCAACCAAAATGTGAAGATTACATAACTGGTACATGCATGCCACAAAGGCCGGGGCTAACTGGATAATGCTGAATGTTACAAAAAAGCATTATGGGAAAGAAGTAGACGACATGATAGCCATTGAATTTATTGAACCTTTTCAATTATTCAATCAAGACTCCTTGGACAAATCGATCATCAGTGCCTATTGTCTGTAAGTACTAATTCTGTAATTAATTTAGTCTCTAGCTATCTTACCTTGTTTATTGCATGTATATAATCATACTATAATATGCAGAATGAAGATTCTCGAATGCAGGAGAGGACAAATCTATGACATTGGGTTCGTTGACCCATATTGGGTTCATTAAGCTAATCTCAAAATAATCCCCCAGGATACGGAGAATAATATCGTACACGCCTTAAGGTTTCAAGAAACCAGAAGGGAAGTACTATTTCCTTACAACTTCGAGTGAGTGTTATTGTCTTGTATACACTTTTTATTTCGCTTACTCGATGTTAAATATATAATTGATGAGTTATGCATGCGCAGCTTCCACTATATTCTGTTAATCATTCAACCTGACAAAGGGCGGGTACTAGTCATGGACTCGAAACATAAACCCCTTGAGACGTGGCAGGACATGCAGATGATTCTCTAGCGGTAATTCTAATCATTACGACACTATATCGGGCAATGTTCGTGAATTTTATGATATCAAGTAATTAATAACTTCTTTTATTTGTTTTCTTCACCGGGCATCGCTTGGAAACGGTTCACCAAGAATGCTAGGGGTGTTTGGAAAGAGGAGCTTACATTTAAACCACTAGATGTAAGCACCACTAGCTATATCTGCGCATCTCTTTGATTCTAGTTTTGATACCGTTATTATCATCCTTGATTATGATTTTGATTGAAATATGTTCTCGTAAAGTGAGTGACGCAGGGACCAGGAAACAATTTATGTGGATACTATGTTTGCGAGTTCATCCGTCAGACATGCTGTGAGAAGGTCAGAAATTTAGAGCAACTCCACGTACGTAAACAATTTGTATGATTTTTTATTACCATCAAATTGTGTTTAGTTTCATTCATATAGGTTGACTTCTTTTTTAAATCATTAAAAAAATTAATGTAACCATTTAAACTATGAACCATTTAAAATTAAAAATGAATTAACTTATATTTTTTGAATATTAATTTGGAATTTAGAAAAACTTTAAACATAAAAAGTATTTGAATTTGAATAACTAATTCAAAACCATTTTTTGTTTTTAAAAATAATTAATGTAACCATTTAAACTATGAACCATTTAAAATTAAAAATGAATTAAATTAGATTTTTTGAATATTAATTTGGAATTTAGAAAAACTTTAAAAATAAAAAGTGTTTGGATTTGAATAACTAATTCAAAACCATTTTATGTTTTTAAAAATAATTAATGTAACCATTATGAACCATTTAAAATTAAAAATAAATTAACTTATATTTTATATATATTAATGGGCGGGAAGAAAAGGACGGTAAATAATGTGCGGGAGGAATGATAGAACTAGAATTAAAGTACATAACGTAACTAACACTAAGTTACATAAAGCACGACTGAAAATTAAGATACATAGAAGAACTGAAAATTAAGATACATGGCCATATTAAGTCACAATCGGCCGAACTTGTTTTGCAATGTTGGAGTGATTCAGTCATGCTCCTGCCTACACCTTTAATACTCGCCACTTTAGTCGTCGTACTCGTCGCAGCCGTTGTTGTTGTCGCCGTCGGGGTCGCCGTAGTTGAACCTTGAAGGCTGAGTACGAGTGGGCTGGACTTGAGGGTAGCGGGCGGGGGTTAGAGTCAGCGGTCATGTCGTAGTCCATGACGCTCTGGAGAGTCCGACCGCGCCACCATAGCCAATGGCCAGCCTCGTTGAATTTCGGAGGAGATGGGTCGTCCTCCTCGTGCCTGGCGAGCGCCCTCTCATGCCAATCCCCGAAGAAGGCTTCCCAAGTCGGGAAATAGTCGGTATGCCAGTTGGGATTCCTCCGCTTCTCCAGCGTGAGCTCGAAGTAGTAGTGGTTCGTGATGGCCATTTGGCACGCCACACCTAGGAGAGACAGGAGGAACCGGCACGCCTCCGGCGCTCAGCATCCAGCCGACGGGGACGCAGTAGCCCGGCAGGCAGGGGTAGTTCAAGCTGCAAAACGCCCCCGCCTCCCTGGGTTAGTCGTATGGTGGAAGCCATGGGAAAGAGTGATGAGGTTGTAGATATGATTCTAGAGATGTGCAATGACAATGGAGGCCATGAGAAATGGCGGGAAGAAAACTGCGGGAAGAAATGGCGGGAAGAGAAATGGCGGGAAGAAAACCGCGGGAAGAAAAGGCAGGAAGAAAAATGGCGGGAAGAAATGGCGAGAAGAAATGGCGGGAAAACTTCCTCCTGCAACATTGTTCTCCATTCCAATGTTCACATGCATATATAATATGGGCACAGCATCACAAACTATGTCGCGATTCAGCTTATAACATCGGTCATTTCGACTGAAAGCCATGAAACCTCGAACATGATAGGTCATTTTGTGAAGGTTTTTTCGAGACATGATCAATATACCAAGTGTGGTATTTTTCTTGCAACAATATCACATAATATGACACCACGTGAAGGATTTACATTGTTCGGACTTTTTTTGTATTTCTTATGCCCGTTTTGAATTTTTCCCTTTTCGAACTATGGTCGAACAGACGTGCATGAAGATAGGGGCGAGCATCGTTAGAACTTGCATTGGATCTATGAATAAACCACATATTGCGAGTCTAAAAATGATTTTTTAAAAAAATCACGGGCGTTAGATCATGTACCTGTAGTACAAAATGGACCCACTTCCTTCTGATTCAACAGACATTTGTCCTTTTTACCCGGGATGGACGGAAAGGTTTGAGATGTCCCGATTGGGAGATAGTCCATGTAAGGTGGTCTAGTAATTTAGAAAAATGGGACGGTAGCATTCTGAAACAGCATTTTGGTGGTTGCTTCACAAAACGACCCGTTTTTTGCGCTCGGAAAATGAAAAATGGCTTTTTCGTGCGACGAAAAGGAAACTTCCTCCTGCAACATTGTTCTCCATCCCAATGTCAACATGCATGCATAATATGGGCACATCATCACAAACTATGCCGCGATTCAGCACATAACATCGGTCATTTGGACCGAAAGCCATGAAACCTCAAACATGATAGGTCATTTTGTGAAGGTTTTTTCGAGACATGATCAATATACCAAGTATGGTATTTTTCCTTGCAACTATGTCACATAATATGACACCACCCAAAAGGATTTATATTGTTCGGACTTTCTTTGAATTTCTTATGCCCGTTTTGAATTTTTTCCTTTTCGAACTATGGTCGAACCGGCGTGCATGAAGATAGGGGACAAGCATCGTTAGAACTTGCATTGGATCTCTGAAGAAACCACATATTGCGAGTCTAAAAATGATTTTTTCAAAAAATCAAGGGCGTTAGATCATGTACCTATAGTATAAACTGGACCCACTTCCTATCGATTTGGCAGACATTTGTCCTTTTTACCTGGGATGGACGGAAAGGTTTGAGATGTCCCGGTTGGGAGATAGTCCATGTAAGGAATTCTAGTATTTCAGAAAAATGGGATGGTAGCATTCTGAAATAGAATTTTGGTGATTGCTTCACAAAACGACCCGTTTTTTGTGCTAGGAAAATCGAAAATGGCTTTTCTGTGCGATGAAAAGGAAAACTTCCTCCTGCAACATTGTTCTCCATCCCAATGTCCAGATGCTTGCATAATATGGGCACAACATCACAAACTATGCCGCGATTCAGCACATAACATCGGTCATTTGGTCCGAAAGCCATGAAACCTCGAACATGATAGGTCATTTTGTGAAGGTTTTTTCGAGACATGATCAATATACCAAGTCTGGTTTTTTCCTTGCAACTATGTCACATAATACGACACCAAGGGAAGGATTTACATTGTTCGGACTTTTTTTGAATTTCTTATGCCCGTTTTGAATTTTTCCCTTTTCGAACTATGGTCGAACCGGCGTGCATGAAGATAGGGGACGAGCATCGTTAGAACTTGCATTGGATCTCTGAAGAAACCACATATTGCGTGTCTAAAAATGATTTTTACAAAAAATCACGGGCATTAGATCATTTACCTATAGTACAAACTGGACCCACTTCCTTCCGATTCGGCAGACATTTGTCCTTTTTACCCGGGATGGACGGAAAGGTTTGGGATGTCCCGGTTGGGAGATAGTCCATGTAAGGTGGTCTAGTATTTTAGAAAAATGGAACGGTAGCATTCTGAAACATCATTTTGGTGGTTGCTTCATTAAAAATACCCGTTTTTTGCGCTCGGAAAATGGAAAATGCCTTTTCCGTGCGACGAAAAGGAAAACTTCCTCCTGCAATATTGTTCTCCATCCCAATGTCCACATGCATGCATAATATGGGCACAACATCACAAACTATGCTATGATTCAGCACATAACATTGGTCATTTGGACCTAAAAGCCATGAAACCTCGAACATGATAGGTCATTTTGTGAAGGTTTTTTCGAGACATGATCAATATACCAAGTCTGGTATTTTTCCTTGACAATTCGGTAGACATTTTTTTTTTAGTCCTGGTTGGATGGATTTTGGCAGGCTGGGCCAGGCAGCACTAATGATAGGGGTGAGTGTCGACATTATGTCGTGCAGCTTGTACCTTTTCCCGGATGGTGTCACCAACCCGGACTAAATATGAACCTTTAGTCCCAGTTGGAGACACCAACCGGGACAAAACACGAGTCAGCACTAATAATAGGGGTGTGTCGACATCATGTCGTGAGTGTCGACACTATGCCGAGCTGCTTGTACTATAAATAGGCATCCTTGTGAGTCCAGTCCTCTAGCCAGATTGAGCCATCTCCAAGATGGTTTTCGAGAGCAGGGACACCACTACGACCAGTTTCAGGGAGATGCCGCCGGATCCCAGTCCTCCGACATCTCCAAGAAACTGGTCATAGAGTCACTCCCTAATATGTGAAATTAGTTAGGTCCCAAGCGTATTGATCTAGAGAGAAGTTACAAGCTGCAAGATGGTGTGCGAGAGCAGGGACACCACTACGGCCAGTTTGAGGGAGATGCCGCCAGAGCCCAGTCCTCCGGCATGGAGGCCATGGGAAAGAGTGATGAGTTTGTAGATATGAGTCTAGAGATGTGCAATGACAATGGAGGCCATGAGAAATGGCGGGAATAAAACTGCGGGAAGAAATGGCAAGAAGAGAAATGGCGTGAAGAAAACTGCGGGAAGAAATCGCGGGAAGAAAAGACGGGAAGAAAAATGGCGGGAAGAAATGGCGGAAAAACTTCCTCCTACAACATTGTTCTCTATCCCAATGTCCACATGCATGTATAATATGGGCACAGCATCACAAACTATGCCGCGATTCAGCATATAACATCGATCATTTGGACTGAAAGCCATGAAACCTTGAACATGATTGGTCATTTTGTGAAGGTTTTTTCGAGACATGATCAATATACCAAGTCTGGTATTTTTATTGCAACTATGTCACATAATATGACACCACGTGAAGGATTTACATTGTTCGGACTTTTTTTGTATTTCTTATGCCCGTTTCGAATTTTTCCCTTTTCGAACTATGGTCGAACCGATGTGCATGAAGATAAGGGACGAGCATTGTTAGAACTTGCATTGGATCCCTGAAGAAACCACATACTGCGAATCTAAAAATGATTTTAAAAAAAATCACGGGCATTAGATCATGTACCTGTAGTACAAAATGGACCCACTTCCTTCTAATTCAACAGACATTTGTACTTTTTACCCGGGATGGGCAGAAAGGTTTGAGATGTCCCGATTGGGATATAGTCCATGTAAGGTGGTCTAGTAATTTAGAAAAATGGGACGCTAGCATTCTGAAACAGCATTTTGGTGGTTGCTTCACAAAACGACCCGTTTTTTGCGCTCGGAAAATGGAAAATGGCTTTTCCTTGCGACAAAAAAAAACTTCCTCCTGCAACATTGTTCTCCATCCCAATTTCCACATGCATGCATAATATGGGCACATCATCACAAACTATGCCGCGATTCAGTACATAACATCGGTCATTTGGACCGAAAGCCATGAAACCTCGAACATGATAGGTCATTTTATGAAGGTTTTTTCGAGACATGATCAATATACCAAGTCTGGTATTTTTCCTTGCAACTATGTCACATAATATGACACCACCCAAAAGGATTTACATTGTTCGGACTTTCTTTGAATTTCTTATGCCCGTTTTGAATTTTTCCCTTTTCGAACTACGGTCGAACCGGCGTGCATGAAGATAGGGGACGAGCATCGTTAGAACTTGCATTTGATCTCTGAAGAAACCACATATTGTGTGTCTAAAAATGATTTTTCAAAAAATCATGGGAATTAGATCATGTACCTGTAGTACAAACCGGACCCACTTCCTATCGATTCGGCAGACATTTGTCCTTTTTACGCGGGATGGACGGAAAGGTTTGAGATGTCCCGGTTGGGAGATAGTCCATGTAAGGTAGTCTAGTATTTTAGAAAAATGGGATGGTAGCATTCTGAAACAGCATTTTGGTGGTTGCTTCACAAAACGACCCACCTTTTGCGCTCGGAAAATGGAAAATGGCTTTTTCGTGCGACGAAAAGGAAAACTTCCTCCTGCAACATTGTTCTCCATCCCAATGTCCACATGCATGCATAATATGGGCAAAACATCACAAACTATGCCGCGATTCAGCACATAACATCGGTCATTTGGTCAGAAAGCCATGAAACCTCGAACATGATAGGTCATTTTGTGAAGGTTTTTTCGAGACATGATCAATATACCAAGTCTTGTATTTTTACTTGCAACTATGTCACATAATACGACACCACGGGAAGGATTTACATTGTTCGGACTTTTTTTGAATTTCTTATGCCCGTTCTGAATTTTTCCCTTTTCGAACGAACTATGGTCGAACCGGCGTGCATGAAGATAGGGGACGGGCATCGTTAGAACTTGCATTGGATCTCTGAAGAAACCACATATTGCGAGTCTAAAAATGATTTTTACAAAAAATCACGGGCGTTAGATCATGTACCTGTAGTACAAACTGGACCCACTTCCTTCCGATTCGGCAGACATTTGTCCTTTTTACCCGAGATGGACGGAAAGGTTTGGGATGTCCCGGTTGGGATATAGCCTATGTAAGGTGGTATAGTATTTTAGAAAAATGGGACGGTAGCATTCTGAAATAGCATTTTGGTGGTTGCTTCATAAAAATACCCGTTTTTTGCGCTCGGAAAATGGAAAATGCCTTTTCCGTGCGACGAAAAGGAAAACTTCCTCCTGCAACATTGTTCTCCATCCCAATGTCCACATGCATGCATAATATGGGCACAGCATCACAAACTATGCCGCGATTCAGCACATAACATCGGTCATTTGGACCGAAAGCCATGAAACCTCGAACATGATAGGTCATTTTGTGAAGGTTTTTTCGAGACATGATCAATATACCAAGTCTGGTATTTTTCATTGCAACTATGTCACATAATATGACACCACCCAAAAGGATTTACATTGTTCGGACTTTCTTTGAATTTCTTATGCCCGTTTTGAATTTCCCCTTTTCAAACTATGGTCGAACCGGCGTGCATGAAGATAGGGGACGGGCATCATTAGAACTTGCATTTGATCTCTAAAGAAACCACATATTGTGAGTCTAAAAATGATTTTTTCAAAAAATCATGGGCATTAGATCATGTACCTGTAGTACAAACCGGACCCACTTCTTATCGATTCGGCAGATATTTGTCCTTTTTACCCGGGATGGACGGAAAGGTTTGAGATGTCCCGGTTGGGAGATAGTCCATGTAAGGTAGTATAGTATTTTAGAAAAATGGGAGGGTAACATTCTGAAACAGCATTTTGGTGGTTGCTTCACAAAACGACCCGTTTTTTGCGCTCGGAAAATGGAAAATGGCTTTTCCGTGCGACGAAAAGGAAAACTTCCTCCTGCAACATTGTTCTCCATCCCAATTTCCACATGCATGCATAATATGGGCACAACATCACAAACTATGCCGCGATTCAGCACATAACATCGGTCATTTGGTCCGAAAGCCATGAAACCTCGAACATGATAGGTCATTTTGTGAAGGTTTTTTCGAAACATGATCAATATACCAAGTCTGGTATTTTTCCTTGCAACTATGTCACATAATATGACACCACCCAAAAGGATTTACACTGTTCGGACTTTCTTTGAATTTCTTATGCCCATTTTGAATTTTTCCCTTTTCGAACTATGGTCGAACCGGCGTGCATGAAGATAGGGGACGAGCATCGTTAGAACTTGCATTTGGTCTCTGAAGAAACCACATATTGTGAGTCTATAAATGATTTTTTCAAAAAATCATGGGCATTAGATCATGTACCTGTAGTACAAACCGGACCCACTTCCTATCGATTCGGCAGACATTTGTCCTTTTTACCCGGGATGGACGGAAAGGTTTGAGATGTCCCGTTTGGGAGATAGTCCATGTAAGGTAGTCTAGTATTTTAGAAAAATGGGACGGTAGCATTCTGAAATAGCATTTTGGTGGTTGCATCATAAAAATACCCGTTTTTTGCACTCGGAAAATGGAAAATGCCTTTTCCGTGGGACGAAAATGAAAACTTCCTCCTGCAACATTGTTCTACATCCCAATGTCCACATGCATGCATAATATGGGCACAGCATCACAAACTATGCCGTGATTCAGCACATAACATCAGTCATTTGGACCTAAAAGCCATGAAACCTCGAACATGATAGGTCATTTTGTGAAGGTTTTTTCGAGACATGATCAATATACCAAGTCTGGTATTTTTCCTTGACAATTCGGCAGACATTTGTTTTTTTAGTCCCGGTTGGATGGATTTTGGCAGGCTGGGCCAGGCAGCACTAATGATAGGGGTGAGTGTCGACATTATGTCGTGTAGCTTGTACCTTGTCCCGGATGGTGTCACCAACCGGGACTAAAGATGATCCTTTAGTACCGGTTGGAGACACCAACCGGGACAAAACACGAGTCAGCACTAATAATAGGGGTGAGTGTCGACATCATGTCGTGAGTGTCGACACTATGCCGAGCTGCTTGTACTATAAATAGGCATCCTTGTGAGTCCAGTCCTCCAGCCAGATTGAGGCATCTCCAAGATGGTTTTCAGGAGCAGGGACACCACTACGACCAGTCTCAGGGAGATGCCTCCGGATCCCAGTCCTCCGGCATCTCCAAGAAACTGGTCATAGAGGCACTCCCTAATATGTGAAATTAGTTAGGTCCCAGGCGTATTGATCTAGTTAGAGAAGTTACAAGCTGCAAGATGGTGTGCGAGAGCAGGGACACCACTACGGCCAGTTTGAGGGAGATGCCGCCGGAGCCTAGTCCTCCGGCATCTCCAACAACCTGGTCAGAGAGGCACTCCCTAATATGTGACCACACGCGTTTGGAGATCAGATCTTAATGGTAAGTATGAATTGGGACAACTTCTTCATAGTTTGGGAAAGTCGGTTCTATGAATCGGGACTAAAGGCCCCCTTTAGTCCCGGTCCAGCCACAAAACAGGACTAACACTCAAGACATTTATTAATAATAAAACCGAGACTACAAAATCGGGACTAAAGGCCCCCCTATATATAGTCCCGGTCAAGCCACAAACCGGGACTAACACTCAATACATTTATTAAACTTGGAAAATTGCAAACATCATAAAATATCATTCACAATACGAGCTATCATGTCTCATGGCATTTAGGTTCACAATATGTAGCCGACCGGCCAGACATGAACTAGAGGTACACAATATGAGCATGAACTTCTTGGCGTATGTCCTTCCTTATGATCGCTTCATACGTAACCATGGAGCATCTTCTTTACTTAACGGAATGCTTGGGTCAGTTTTAACTATGAAGGGCAGAATTTCATCAAACTTATTATAATCTTCTGACATATTTGTCTTCTCCTCGATTCCCACGATGTTTCTTTTCCCTGAAAGAACTATGTGACGCTTTGGCTCATCATATGATGTATCCGTTTGCATATTTTTTCTTTTTTCCGGTCTGGAGGACATGTCCTTCACATAGAAAACCTAAGACACATCATTGGCTAGGACGAATGGTTCATCTCTATAACCAAGATTGTTGAGATCCACTGTTGTCATTCCATACAACTGGTCTATCTTTACCCCTTCCCCATTCAAGTTGACCCATTTGCAGCGAAAAAAGGGACCTTAAAAGAGACTCCATAGTCAAGTTCCCATATCTCCTCTATGTAACCATAGTATGTGTCCTTTTGCCCATTCTTGTCCGTTGCATCAAAGTGGACACCACTGTTTTGGTTGGTGTTCTTTTTATCTTGGGCGATCATGTAGAATGTATTCCCATTTATTTCATACCCTTGGAAATTCAATATAGTAGAAGATGGTGACATGGCCAACAAGTATAGCTGATCTCCAACAGTGGTGTCATTCAAGAGATGTGTCCACATCCAACCGCCGAAAGACTTCATGTGTTCATCTGGAATCCATGAGTCAGGCTTCCCCGGGTTTTAGGAGCATACAATATTCTTGTGTTCCTCGATATACGGAGCTTCCAAGGTGGAATTATGTAGAAATGTGTAGTGTGCTTTGGTGAAAGAATTCCCGTCCCTACATATCATTGCTTTCTTTCCCAGCGTGCCTTTTCCACTTAGTCTTCCCTCATGCCGCGAGTCAGGAACACCAATCGGTTTAAGGTCAGGAATAAAGTCAACACAAAACTCAATGACCTCCTTTGTTCCATATCCCTTGGAGATGCTTCCTTCTGGTCTAGCACGGTTATGAACATATTTCTTTAAGACTCCCATGAACCTCTCAAAGGGGAACATATTGTGCAGAAATACAGGACCGAGAATGGCAATCTCTTCCACTAGATGAACCAGGAGATGCGTCATAATATTGAAGAAGGATGGTGGGAACACCAACTCAGAACTAACAATACATTGTACCACATCCTTCTTTAACCTTGGCAAAATATCTGGATTGATTACCTTCTGAGATATTGCATTGAGGAATGAACACAACTTCACAATGGGTATTCGAACATTTTCCGATAGAAGCCCCCTCAATGTAATCGGAAGCAACTGTGTCATAATCACGTGACAGTCATGAGACTTCAGGTTTTGGAACTTTTTCTCTGCCATATTTATTATCCCTTTATATTAGATGAGAAGCCAGACGTCACCTTGATACTGTAAAGGACTTCAAAAAAGATTTCCTTCTCTACTTTGGTAAGCGCATAGCTGGCATGACTTAAGTGATGACCTTTATCCGTCTTGTTCTGTGTATGCATGTTTTTGGTTCTTTCATAATTTGCTGGTCCTCCCGTGCTTACGTTGTATCTTTTGTCTTCCCATACACGCCTAGGAATCCTAGTAGGTTCACGCAAAGATTCTTCGTCACGTGCATCATGTCGATTGAACAACGGACACGTAGGACTTTCCAATATGGCAACTCCCAAAATATAGATTTCTTCTTCCACATGGGTGCGTGTCCTGTAGCGACGTCGTTCAGAACTGATTGACCGCCAGGACCCTTTTCAAAGATTACTTCTATGTCCTTGACCATACCAAATACATCATCACCAGCAGGGAGTTTAGGCTTCTTCCGGCGATTTTCCTCACCTTTGAAATGCTTGCCTTTCTTTCTTACGGGATGATTGGTCGGAAGAAATCGTCAATTCCCCAGGTACACAACCTTCTTGCATTTATGCAAATATGTACCTTCATTCTTATCTAAACAGTGCGTGCATGTCTTATATCCCTTGTTTGTCTGTCCTGAAAGGTTACTAAGAGCAGGCCAATCATTGATGGTTACAAAAAGCAACCCTCGTAGGTCAAATGGCTCCTGTTTGTTCTCATCCCACACATGTACACCTGGTTTGCCCCACAGCTGTAAGAGTTCTTCAACTAATGGCCTTAGGTACACATCAATATCGTTGCCCGGTTGCTTCGGGCCTTGGATGAGCACTGGCATCATAATGAACTTACACTTCATGCACAACCAAGGAGGAAGGTTGTAGATACATAGAGTCACGGGCCAGGTGTTGTGACTACAACTTTGCTCCCCAAAAGGATTCATGCCATCCGTACTTAGACCAAACCATAAGTTCCTTGCGTCACCTGCAAAGTCCGGGAAGTCTCTCTTGATTTTTCTCCACTGTGACCCATCAGCAGGGTGTCTCAACTTCCCGTCTTTCTTACGGTCTTCTTTGTGCCATCGCAACAACCTGGCATGCTCTTTGTTTCTAAACATGAGTTTTAACCTTGGTATTATAGGAGCATACCACATAACCTTAGCCAGAACCCTCTTCCGGAGGGGCTCTCCCTCAACATCACCAGGGTCATCTCGTCTGATCTTATACCGCAATGCATTGCATACCGGGCATTTATCTAAATTCTCATACTCCTTACCGCGGTAGAGGATGAAGTCATTAATGCATGTATCTTCTGCACATCTAATCCTAGAGGGCAGATAGTCTTCTTTGCTTCGTACGTACTCTCGAGAAGTTTGTTATGTTTTGGAAACTTCGGCTTCATTATTTTCAGCATCTTTTCAAATGAGGAGTCAGTTAGACCACACTCTGCCTTCCATCGCAGCAAATCCAGTGTGGTACCGAGCTTTGTGCTGCCATCTTTGCAATTTGGGTATAACAATTTCTTGTGATCTTATAACATGCCCTCTAACTTCAACTTCTCCTTTTCTGTTTCACAGTCTCACTTTGCATCAGAAATGACCCTAACAAGTTCATCAGCAGGCTCATCTGATACCTCATCTGATACCTGTTCTTCACCTCCTTTCTCTTCATTGTCTTCCATTGCAGTATCACTGTATTCAGGAAACATATGATGATAGTTGTTATCACCATCTTCGTCTTCACTGTCTTTCATCATAACCCCTCTTTCCCCGTTCTTGGTTCAGCAATTATAGTTGGGCATGAAACCTTTCATAACCAGGTGGCCACGAATGATTTTTGAGGAAGAGTACTCCTTGTTGTTCCGACATTGAACACATGGACAACTTATAAAACCATTCTCTTTGTTTGCTTTAGCCACATCGATAAATTTATCCACGCCTTTAATGTACCCGGGTACACGCCGGTCACCGTACATCCATTCCTGACCGTTCATCTGCATCATATAATTAACTTTATCAAAAACGGAACATCATAAATAGTGAAATGACCAATTCACATCGACACATGCATTGTATCAATGATAGAGAAAAGATAAGATTGCTAACCTCGATCGAGGGAAATAAAGAGGAGAAAGCTCAAGTGCGTCTTAGGCACCTCCTATATTTTTGTTCTGTGAGATATTAAACGGGATCATTCACTCAAAAATTTCATCAAACACCTTAAATGCATGCATAGGAAAAAAATAAACTAGCACACCTCTCACACCTTCCACCAAGAAAAAACAGAGGGGAGGCAGAGGGCTGGGGCGTCGTATTTATAGAGGGCGGGATCATACGTCCCGGTTTGTAACACAAACCGGGACTAAAGGTGTGTGGCAGGCCACGTGTCTGGCACCCAACCTTTAGTCCCGATTTCTGTTACAAACCGGGACGCATGACCCCTCATGAATCGGGACGCATGCCTCCGGCCACCGTGCCAGCTCGAACCAGGATGCGTGCCAGCATTAGTCCCGGTTCATGGCGCAACCGGGACTAATGCTGTTAGGAGGCGCGAACGGATAGCCTGTTTTCTACTAGTGGGGGCTCCGGAGGAAGGAACCTTCTCTATGGATGAGTCTCAAACGGATGATATACCCTAAGTTTTTGTGCAAGAAGATAACTTTTTGAATGCCCTTACACTAATGAGGAAGTCGAGAAAGCGATTTTCCAAATGAAACACAACAAAACACCATGCCATCAAGGTAGATCTTCTAGATTTGTTCGACTTTCTACATGCCAGACAACTAGACTTGTTTAGACTGATTCCTCTCAGACAGAATAGGGGCCCTGTCTGTTATGCTCGATCTCTCCGGAACACCAAGTCAAAACATTGACAAATGATTGAAGTCAGTTAAAGAAAAAGGGATGGTTGGCGAGATAATTTTTTACCTAAGGTCAATAAGGCAGAAAGTATACAACTGTATCGACTTATATGCCTACTTAACGTTAGCTTTAAAATATTCACTAAAGTTGCCATAATCAAGCTAACCATGTACTTCGTCCTTCTCAGACTACCTTTATGCAAGGAAGACACATCTTGGATGGTGTAGTAATTCTGTATGAAATGGTACATATGATCTTCATAGTAAAAAGCTGAATGGCGTATTGTTTAAAATTTATTTTGAGAAGGCTAATTATAAGGGTTAAGTGGTCTTTTATTCACCAAGCACTCCGTATGATAGTTTTTTCGGAGGAGTGATGTCCTCTAATCCATAGTTTTGTGACTATAGGTAGTGTCGCCACCAAACTTAATGATGATGTTGGCAAATATTTTTAGAAAAAATAAAGGATTGAGATATGATGACCCATTATCACCTATACTATTTAATATAGTGGATGGTATGTTGGTTACCTTGACCGAGAGAGCAAAACTTGACAGCCAGATTGAAAGGATAGTTTCTCATCTTTCCATGGGGGCTCTCTATTCTTCAGTATGCCGATGATATAGTTTTATTAATTGAACATGATTTGGAAAAAATGAAGAATTTGAAATTAATCTTATCAGTATTAGAACAACTTTCTGGATTGAAGATAAATTTCCATAAAGGTGAGTTGTGTTTTTTTGGAGAGGCCTAGGACGAGGCTCACCTATATGCCGATATTTTTGGCTGTGGGCAGGGTTAGTTTCCAATCAACTATTTAGGAATCCCGATCCACTATAAGAGTCTTACAAATGCTAAGCGGAATCTTGTCGAAGAAATACTACAAAAAAAATACTTAGCTAGTATTTGGAAAGGAAAATTTCTAACTCTAGGTGGAAGACTTGTACTCATAGCTCGGTACTAACTAGTATGGTATTCTATATGATTTAGTTTTTCCAACTATCGAAGGAGTCTTAAACATATTAAACTATTTTCGATCAAGAATCTTTTGGGAATGAGTAGCGAGAAAAAGAAATATCAACTGACCAAATGGAGCGTGGTTTTCTGACCAAAATACCGAGGTGAAGTTGGTATAAACGACCTTCAGGTTAAGAACACTTCTCTTCTAGGTAGATGGCTTTTCAAGATACTCATAGAGTATGGTTTGTGGCAAACCCCCCTTAGGAGGAAATATGCCGGCTCAAAATATGTGTCTCAAGTTCTATGAAAGCCCGCATATTCACATTTTTTGGCTGGAATAACAGACTCTAAAAAGTTTTCTTTTCTGATTTGGCACCTTTAATATCAAGGATGGATTGCAGATATGTTTCTAGGAGAATAAATGGCTTGGTAGTGCTACTCTCCGAGAGCAATATATTGTTCTACAGTGATGGAATCAGACCCTCCAAGTGTCATGTACAGAAGTGTAACATCCCAATTTCTGTTCTAAGATGTTACTAGAAGCATGAATCATATTGTTTGCATCATGGTATCACACAATAAAAACTTTGCATCAAAACCCCTCTCCAAAAACCCTATTTTGTTTTCCCTTATAGTCCTATGAGGACATGAAGAGGTTATTTAAACCAAATCCTCAAAAGATTATGCAAAGGTTTACTTTTATGACCCTATGTTAACCACCTCCTTTTTACAAAAATTTAGAAACTGGTTTCATTAAATTTGAAGTTGTTAAGCAAAAGTTATTAAAGAAAAAGTAAAACAGAAATTATTAAAAGAATAAAAAAGCTAACTAACCTAATCTAACTGGGCCGGCCGCGCAAGAAACTCCTCTGCCCCGCGCGCGCGTCGCCTAAGCCTAGCTGGGCCGCAGCGCACAGCCCGCTAGCATCCCACGCGCATCCCGTCGGCACCGCACCCGCTGACCCCCGGCCCCACCGGTCGTCTTCTCCATGGAGTCCGCGACGAACCCGACCTCCCCTACCGCAAACAGCGCACGGATAAGCCCCGATTCCAACCGAATTCAGCCACCCCCTTCTCCATGCCTCTGGCTTATAAAAGCCCCGACCCCTCTCCTTGTTTCCCCTTGAAAACCCTAGAAAAAAACCACACCGAATCGCTGCCGATTTTTCAACTCCATTATCGCCGCCGAAGCTCGGGAGTTCACGGTTGAGCACAATCCCCATCGCCCTTGCTCCCTTTTCCCTCCAGACCTCTCCCCCTTGAACCATTGATTCTCGTCGTGCACCTCCCTCTGTTTGAATTGCAGAGAATCGCCTCCGATTTCTCGTCGAAGCCTCACCGGAGCTCGCGGAGATCAGCGAGGCATTGCTGCCAGAGAAGGAAGAGAAGGATGACTCCGAGCACACATGGGAGATCGTGGGAGGGAGAGAAACACCATCATCACGCCCATCATTTCCGGGGGCACCAGATCATTGACCTTCACCATCACCAGATCACGCCGCCGCCACCGTCGCCATTGTCGCCACCTGTAAGTCGTCGACACCTCTCGTCCGTTAGATCTCGATGCCACAAAGTGGATTAGATCCTTTAAGCGAAGAGGTATCGGCCTATCAGGTCGTGCCGCGTGGCACGTCTCGCATCAGCGCACCGTGTCAGATTAGCTTGACCAATCAGCGGCCGCCACTTGTCACGGATCTGTTAGGGTTAGATTTAAAATAGGCAAATTATTGTTAATCTTGCGAAATTCATAATAAATAGAGTACTTGTCCAAAAATTACATATAATATGTCGTTTGATTGCTAAAATTGTGTAGAACACATATATGAAATAAAATTACAAGTTTACTTTATTATTATTTCTGTAGATTTAAACACTAGATTGGAGTATTTAATTCATAGAAAATATTTATAACTCCGTTTTAGTTGATTCTTGTTGCGTTGATTTTGTTTTTGTGATGTATACTGTATAAAATTATAAAACATTTCTTAGAGGTTTTAGATCTATTTCGTGGTAGATTTGATGTTTGGATCTCCTTATAGACTTATAAAACAAAGTAATAATTCAAATTACCTAAAATCTGTGGAAAATCAATACTAACAACATCCCCAACACAATATCACCCCTGAAAAATACCTTAGTCGAAATTGGAACTCATTCATGCATATTACCATGTTGCATGCATGCATATTAATTTTGTGGCTTGTTTATGTGCAAGTAGTGATTAGATCTTTGTTTGTGCCTTCGTTAGATTGTTTGGAGTGCGCCGAGGAGTACTGTTGTATAGATTGCTGCTCGGATCAAGGCAAGTTACACCACTTGTTCATATTTTTGTCCCTGTTTTGATTCTATGCATGGTTAGATCTTTAAAATCTGTAGTATGCATGTGTAGGATGGTAGTAGACTTTTCTAGTATTATTTTGCAAGTGCGATGATTTTTGTAGTATGCCATGAGTAGTTCTATACTTAGGATTTTCCCTCCTAATAAGGTTACCCCTGTTTTTGCTAAGTAATGCTTGCTATGCTATATATATAAAGTACAGTTGGGGGTCTTGAAAGACAAGAAAGTTTTCTAAGTATAAAGGCTCTCTTGCACGATCTTTTCTTCTCAAAGCCACTTCTGGGCGGAATGGTTGTCGGGTCAACGAGTGTGATTTTGGTGGAGGACGGCCGCCCAAGAATCAAAGATGTCTGCCATATTTTAGAATTCAGAAGCTTCGAGTGCAACCACAATACATATGGGCTCGTTCTTTGCCTAGTACTTAGTAGGAAGCCTCACCGGGGTACCAACATTTGGAGGTTCTTGGCACGGTTGGATCCAGCTGGTAGAGGGGATACAAAGGGAAAGCCTCGCCATAGTCTTTTCTGTAAAAGGACTTGATCATGGATTATAGGTAAAGTGCACAAACTCTCGAGAGTATTGCAATCTGATCGATCAGCCGAGTTCATGAAAAATAACACTTGAGCATCTGACGGACGGAGCCTCTGAAGGATCTTCCTCTCTCTCTTCCAAAACTTAAAGTTTTATAAAACCCATGGCGTGAGTCATATCGCCAATGGATGGGATTTTGGGGACTTGGTGAGTAATGTTCAAGTGTTTGGTTGTCTGGACACTTGGTGAGTAATATCCAAGTGTTAGGTTGTCTGGACACTTGGTGAGTAATATCCTCGTGTGCCATCCGACCCTATATTACTTAAGCAAATGTTTACAAAGTAGGAAAAACACTCTTTCTTTTATCCATACTTAGAGAAAACTAGCTTTGTGCAAATGAACTCCTCGTGTGCCATCCGACCCTATATTACTTAAGCAAATGTTTACAAAGTAGGAAAAACACTCTTTCTTTTATCCATACTTAGAGAAAACTAGCTTTGTGCAAATAAACTCCACAACCTAAACTAGGCTTGCATATAGAGTTAGTGTTTTCCTTCCTTGGTTTAATTTGCGAATACATTTCAAGTATTGACCCAACTTGTTGGCTGCACGTCTTATGTGCAGAATCCGAAGATTGAAAGGTACGTAGGGATCGCGAGTCTACACTCAACAAGCCTGAGGCGTTGATGGACTCAAGCTATTTATGTTTCCGCTATTATTTGAGCTAGCTATATTCTAAGAAAGTTTGTAATAATTTCATACTCTAGATTACTCGTGTAATAAATGACATTGTGTTTTACATGATATTCATCGACTGTGAGTGCTAGCTATTGATCCAGGGAATAGCATGTAAATCACAGGGACCAAGGGTCTTTATCGATCCGAGGTCACAACAAGAAGATACCTCATTGGACCTAGACTAGCATCACAGAACAATCTTCTATATTGATTAACCACAATAATATAGTTGTTTCAAGATTTGATGAGTCAGGTGGAATTTACTTGAGAATCGTAAATTCTCGATATACACCATGTATAGAGCACTGGTCCAACCAGATATTTCAGTTGATGATAATAATTAAATTTGAAAGATGAAGATACCATTAAACAAGAAAATATTCTCATGGTACTTACGTCGAGGGGTTATTATCACAAAATATAATCTTGTTAAACAGAATTGACAAGGAAGTAAACAATCTGTATTTCAATGTAATTTCACTTGTTTTATATGGTCAATCATCCAAGTAGCTTATGGACTGTCTCACCCATGTTCTGTTGCCAATATATTTGGTAATTGGTTACATGGAATTGCTGATAAGTACAAAACTCTATTTAGGGTGGGAGCGCTTGTCATTACTTTATTGCTATGTGTATGTAGAAATGACAAGATTTTTAATGATAATATGTCCTCTCATTATCAGAGCACAATTACTCTTCGTTTATGGTCCTCTCTACAACATGTGAAGTTTCGAGAACTATTAACGGAGGCTTGTACACACTTGGAGGATACGCCTTGGAATATTTTTTTCCTACATGGACATCAACATAATCTGCGGATTGAACTTACATCTTCTTAGTCGTTATGTAATATCAAAGAATTGTATGCTTTTCACCTAGTTTTTTTATTTGTTTTCTACTGGATGGTTGTCGGCTGTGTGCATTGATGAGTGCAATTATGATGCATATATAAGTATACAAATTACTCATATTGACACTCATCTCATGCTCCATCTAGATGTAACTATGCCTATTATGCATGATTACTATTTCTTTTCATTTTCTAGTGAGCTTTGCATAACTATTAGTTTTTTTCAAAATCTTATTACTTTTCCTTATCTTTTACATGTGTGTAGGTGTTATGGATAATGGATGGCAAGAAAAACCAAGAGGATGCAATATGCAGAACTTAGATGCACCAGACTTGGCCATATGTGGCGGGGAAAAAGTCATATATTTTCCATCATCTCATATTAAAGATCCAATGTCATGGTGTTAAAACCGCCTCGCGGACCTCTAGAATAGCTATTAAAAGAGGGGAACCCTTGCCGCCTCCACATCGATCGACACACTACTTGCCTCCATATTTGGTACTCTTTGGTACAGGGGTACATATCCGTACTGCCCACCCGTACCGACCTTCTTACGAGATTCAGAAAACATGAAGAGTTTCGAGAGGGTTTAACGTCCTCTAGTATGGCCGCTTCCGACCGGTCATACCAACTTCTCGGACTTTAAAAAAATAGAAGACAAGATGTTGTACGGGCACACACCGGTACCATGCACCCGTACCGATGAGCAGCACCGCGCAGCAATGACCGGGGATAGGTAAAGAAGGGCAATAACCACTCAATCTTTTTATTTCGACAATCTGGATTTAGTGGGTTACCTTCTAAATGTTCCACTACACTCCATTTTCTTTTATCTAACTTCAAAACTCCCTAGCCTATAATTCTCTGTAGTTTTCATGTCTATTTTTTTTGTTTTCACGGTTGTGTGAACAAACTACATTCGTACACGAAATCGTCTTCTTTTACTTTATTTATTATTTTTGCAGGGAATTGAACCTTGTGTGATGATGTGTATGGTTTATTACAATCATGCAAATACTCGCATAATCCATTTCGTTGTTTCAACTCAAGTTTCAACACAAAGAGTTTGTTATAACCTTTCAACTCGAACCTCTCTCAATAAAAGACATGTTCTCTAAGAAGGCAACCATCAGGCCACGTCAAAAAATATTCATTGAACCAAAGGTACATGTACATAAAAAAGGTCATTTGTGCCTCAACGATAAAGTTCATCATCCTTGCTTCCATCTAAGCTTGGGGAGGTAACCACTTCTCACATTTTCTTTTTATAACTGCATTTTATCTTTTCTTGTGGTAATCTATTCTATTTTGGTTCTTGCAAAGTTATAAGCTTGGGGAAGTTACTTTTGCATGTGTAGAGTTTTGTGTAATGTTCTCTATATCTAAAGGTTTTTGTGCAACCGTGTATCCTAATGAGTGGAATTTATGTACACTTTTATAGAAGTATTTTATGCATATCAACCACCCATCTCATGCCTTATCTAGCTGCAGTTATGCCAAATACGCATGGTTTATGTTATTAATTCCTTTTCATATGAGCTTTGCACATTTGATAGTTTAGGTAGAATTGTATCCCTCTTCCTTTTCTTTGACATGTGTGTAGGTGTTGATGATGATTATTGATAAAACAAAGGCAAAATGAACAAACAGAGCATAGTATGGAGGAGCTGTAGGGACCAGACTTAGCCATTTGAGGTGTTGTAAAAAGTGAAATTTTCTTCTCAAACTAAAGATCCAAGACCACTGGGTTGTATCCCTCATCGATACGAATCCAACAAGCCCAAGAACACCCAAAATGGAGTTCATATGAAGAAATGACGACCAAAATACAGAAGATTCTGAAAGTTCAACGATCAACTATACGACCGGAGCAAAAATTTCAGTTGTATAGTTGCGCCCGTATAGTTGCGCACGTATAGTTGCAAAAAGTGTCGGAAACAACAGGATCCCCCCAGAAGCTCTAGATCCTTTCCTAAGCCATATGACGGTATTGGGGGTGACCTAGGGCACTTCCAAGGCTACATAAAGGTGGTACGAGTCAAGAAACAACATAATACACCATATACAACGGCGACACCCTGCCGCCATGCCGCCTCCATAGCCTCTTCAGCTCCACCAAGATCTAGATCTCCATCAACACCATCAAGCCATCCAATCAAGAAGAGGAGGGGAAGGAGGACGCCGACATCACCATGCCGACGCCACCATCATCATGTTGTCATCACCATCTACATCGCCACTACTCCTTCATCCTTTCCTATCCTGGTCTCTATGATGGGTTGTAACATGGCTTGATGAACCCCCTTTTATTAATGTTATGATCATTTGAGTAATTAAAGTGTGGTGTGTTCTTGTTAATTAATATGTCTGTGCTTTCTCTTTACATTGTTCGATTCATGATATTATTCTAGTGATTGGAAATGTCCAATCCATTGTTGAGGAATTTACTAGGGATTCACGATGTGTCATAAAACTTATCATTAGTCTCTCCTCTTCCATGGGTAGAACTAATAGGCAATTTCTATAAGTGATTTGTGGAGGCAATAGCAGCTTAGGATGCACCGCCCAGAGTTTCCCCAAGATCGCTCATGGTATAGATAGGTATAGTGTTGCGAATTGCTTGACCCCAAAGTGACAGATGGGATATCTTGTGACTAGCACACTTGCTTAGGAGTACGGTCGTCCATAGAACTTAATACCTTTGCTCTAGTCTTGTTACCTTAATACACTATTATTTTGTGAGATGACCCATGTCCGAAGAGGGTGTGGACAGTTGAGTTGTCTAGTTGCCACTTACCAACGGTGGGATTATTTGAGGGACCGCCACAAGTACTGTTTATAGCTATTCTATAAGCACTTATCATGCACACCAGTATACATAACATTACTTGAGGATTCATAGCATTAATATTTTACTTCATTGTTTATCTACATTAATATATCATCTCATTGCATTCACTTTATTTTTTACTTTTGTTCTAGTTTTCTTCAGTTCTAGTAGTAGTTGTTACAAATCATCTTAAATTCATTTATCCTAGTAACTTATAGAATAGTCTATTTCCAAGCCAAATTTTGGGTGCGAATGTGGCCGCATTGACAACGTGGCTGTGGGGTCGTGTTGTTTCCGTTCGCCGAGCTCTCATTGGGACAAACTCTTTAAATATTTACTCCTACAAGTATTGTAATAACCCTGTTTTTGGTGCAGGAACTCATTCATCAAATTGGGTCCATTGATAGGGAGCAAAGTGTTTGGTTATTACCTATCTACTCGCACATAGTTTATTTCCGTTTGTTGCTATTATCTTACTTCTTTCTTTTATATTGAAAACAAAAAAAATTACAAAACCAAAAATATATAAAAACGGTTGCTCCTAATCATGTCTTCCGAGATAAATTATGTTAAACTGATAATACAAGAATTGGAGGAGATAAAGGATTCAAATTTACCAAGCCAGGTTGCTAGATATGATTTGATAGAGAAAATGCCGAACCTATTGGAAGGGCATTCATTATGGTTGCGTGTTAGTGATGGATCTTATTGCACAAACTGTAAAACAGATGACCACCTTAATTTTCAATGTAAATGTTCCAACAATCCTACTCTAGCAAATTATAATAGAGATAAATCCTATGCTAGTTTGGAAGTATTAGAATACGTTCTTTACAAAGGTGCATCTGAAATGGTATTTAGACTAGGAAGATTGATGTTGAATGTGAAGCACTTGATGGAGTTTTTAATTTAGTATACCTCATATTCCTCTTTTGCGAAAATAATTTAAGTAATAATGCATTGGTATTATATTATTTGAAGTGGTCTAAACCCGCCATGGATAAAGATAACCTTTTGCAGGACTCACTAAAGAGTGGAGAGGAAAAGGAGCACAAGGAAGAGAAGGAAGAACAGATTGATCACCCGCTCACACCTTCAACTCCTACTTTTGATTCTATCATTGCTATTAAAACACTAGTCGATGAAAAGGAGGAACAAAAAAGTGAGGTTGACAAAGAGAGTCACAATACAACTTTTGTTTGTAATGCCTCTCACTCTAGTAGTGATTTTTATGATGCTAAAACTGTTGATAATTGTTATATGAAGGCCTTGTTCCTAGACACTCATATGGAGAGCATTAATAATAATGAACTAGAGATAGAACCTTGCTATACTAATATGCAGGGTCTTGAACTCCCTGCTATGAAGGAAGAGTACTATGAAGTGTTCCCCTACAAAGTTAACCAAGGTAAAGATTTAAGAATTATAGATGAATCTTCAATCCTCTCATTGCCGCTATACACGGAGGCATTTTCACCAAGCTTGGTGTATCAACACTCGCTTGAAAGCAAGAACTTGTGCATCTACATGATGTCGATGCACCGTAAGCGGGTACGACTCCGACCGAACTCTACTCCAAGATGCTCCAAGCTGGTATGTACAACCTCACCTCGAGTTGATATCCCTTGGGATCCAGGTGGGTGATGTATGGTGCATCCTAGCATGGCTTTATGGCTTTAAAGAGATAGCTTCTCGGGAGGCAACCCGGAAGTTACTAGGTGTCTTTCTTAGTTTTATGTCTTGAGTCTAGTTGCATTCATGTTGCATTGACACTTTTATTCTATGCATGTATTGCTATTAGAGTAATCTTGTGGTAGTTTTCAAAAGGTAGAATTTAGTGTCACTATATTATGTGTTGCATAATCTCGGGAAAAAGGAAGAGAAAATCAATTTTAGGTTAATCCTTCAATTATATGTATTTGTTGGTCAAAAATTAAAGTTGTTATTATACCGTCAAAGCATGGTGTTTATTAAGTTTCAGGTTAGTAACAAATCCTGGAAGAAACAGGTGAAGATTGGCGTTACCAGAAGGTTTAAAGACCAACTATACGGCGGGACCTTTTTGGTCCAGCCGTATAGTTGTCGTTGTATAGATATCGACGCCATCTACCCTTCAATGATCAAGGTACAATAAGTTTAACGACCAACTATACGGCGGGACCTTTTTGGTCCGGCCGTATAGTTAGGAAAACCCCTCAAAACGCCAACTGGAAGGTAACCATTGCTCAAAATTTTATTCTTTCTTCTTCCTTCTTATTCTAAAAACGTCTAAACACCACATGGGAGCTTCTCCCATGTTCTAGAGAAGCCAAGCATATGTAAGCAATAAAGTTCTACCTCAGAAATTCCTTAAGTTGTAATTCTCTTTAGTAGTTCATGTTTTCTTTTCGTTTTGTTTCATTAGTTGGGTGAATGAACTTTGTTCATACACCAAACTGTTGCCTTTTTTGTGTTATTTTCATAGGGACTTGAACCTTGTGTGAAGACATGTACTGTAGTGCCAACCGTGCAAATACTCGTATGAGCCACTTGGTTGCTTCAATTCAATATGCCTACCTATTAATGTCTGGTAAAACTTTCCAACTCGAATCGATTTTAATAAGCACATAGGGGTTGCACACTCGTGTCTCGTATCCTGTTTCACTTGCACCTCATCACAATCTAGGAGAGGCCTCTTCTAGAACTAGTTTGTTGACTTAAGCGTGGTGCTTAGGTTGATGAAACGGCTTAGTGGGACTTGTATTTCTATCACTTGTGAGCTAAACCCGTGTCTTCAGAAACACAAAAACATTTTTTCCTTTTAGTTTCTAAGCAGGTTCTCAAGGAAGGCACATCGGGCCATATCAAGAAATACATGTTGAAGCAAAGGTTCTTTGACCATCGAAAGAGAGGTTACTAGTACCTCAACGGTAAAATGTGTCACCCTTGCTTTCGACTAAGCTTTGGGAGGTAACCACTTATCACACTCTCTTTTGGTAACTGCATTTTCTATTTTGTTTTTGTGATCTTCTCAAGTTTGGTTGTTGCAAAGTTCTAAGCTTGGGGAGGTTACTTCTGCATGTGTAGAGTCTTGTGCAATGTTCATATTCGATGAAGGTTTAATGCAATCATGCATCCCGCTATTTTTTGAATGCTTGCTTAAATGAGTATAGTTTTGTATTTATATGGGGATACACTTGCTCATGATAGGCACCATAGGAGTTGACTTAGAGCTTGTATGCATCTTGCCAAATTGTTCATCAAGCTTGTGACAATATTTGTGATCCTAAAGAAAACATTGCCACAATCTCTACACTTGGAAAAAATGAATATTTGATCAAGATCTTTTGAAATTTTCTAGTTGTCACATAATAGTTTTGCCTTAAATAAATAGTTAAGCTTGACCCCATAGTGTCAAAACAATAGACTTGGTAGTTTTCTTACGGATGGAGTTGTCAATGGTAAATGATATTTCAAAGTTTTGAGTTATATGCCAAATAAGGTGTTGTTTAATTGTCTTAAGAGTTTAGCCTTAAAGATACTCAACACCATAGATGTGATGATCGACTTGATAGTACTCTTTGAAAGGATTTGTTTGAAGAAACTAATGTTTAGAGGTAATTGAGATGCATGCCAAATCTTGACCTATTGATTAAAGTATGATATTGCTTTATGCGTGTTTACACCACTATCGCACTCCACGGAGAGCCAACAACTCCGATGGCCTATAAATGATCTACCAAGAGAGAAATCTCAGATTTTGGCTATGAGTTGATTGAACATCTATAACAGCAATGCTATGATGGGTAATACTTATAGCCTCCTCATGGGCCCACGTTCAAAGAAAAAGAGGGAATACAGGGAATACTCCTCTAACCGTTATGATAAATCATAATAACAAAAAGGTAACCTTGGTAATGGTCATGAGTATCCATTCATAGCATGTACAGTCTGTTTAAACACACTAAGTTTTGGCATGATCTCATTACTGACGAACTAAATTTTTAGAAAGACAAAGAATAGAAAAGGAGTGTTTGATAGCCATGATTCATTGATGTGGATTACCAAATGAGACACTCTAATGCTATGCTTCTTTTGACATGTTCTCGCATTTCCTTTTGGCATAAATCTCATTACTAAGAGATAATCTTTCTGAAAGCTCAATAACTTATGTTTGCACTTGAGAGCCTTAACTATATGACATGATTGGGTAGAATCAATAATCTGTATTCCTATATATGCTTGACATCTATTTATGACTAAGTTTTGCCTCATAAAAATAATTAGATGAAAAGTTATACAAAAGGTGCAATAAGAAGATCACAACTTTGTTTGCAAGTTAGATTCACTGTTGACATGGAGCATATAAGTTTTGATGAATCCTTGGTGGTCTTTATAACTGATCTTGTATTGCCTTGTATGAGTACATGTTTACTCTCTTTGAGCTTGAAAGAAAAATAAGGATGCAAGGCATACTAAAGTTGCTATGACAAGCAAAATTCCCCTCATATTATTTATTGACAGTTACTGCTTGGGACGAGCAGAATCTAATCTTGGGGAGGTTGATGAGTGGAATTTATGTATACTTTTATAGAAGTATTTTATGCATATCAACAACCCATATCATGCCTTATCTAGCTGTAGTTATGCCAAATATGCATGGTTTCTGTTATTCATTCATTTTCATATGAGCTTTGCATATTTAGTAGTTTAGGTAAAATTTTATCCCTATTCCTTGTCTTTGACATGTGTGTAGGTGTTGATGATGATTATGGATAAAACAGAGGCAAAAGGAAAAAAGAGAGCATAGTATGGATGAGCTGCAGGGACCAGACTTAGCCATTTGAGGGTTGGAAAATATGTATTTTTCAAACTTCTCAAAATAAAAATCCAAGACCACTAAGTTGTATCCCTCATCGAGAAGAATCCAACAAGCACAAGTACACCCAAAACGGAGTTCGTATGAAAAAATGACGACCAAAATACAGAAGAGCCCGAAAGTTCAACGACCAACTATACGACGGGAGCAAAAAATCCAGTCGTATAGTTGCACCCGTATAGTTGCAGAAAGGGTCGGAAACGACGGGATTTCATCCCCAGAAGCTCCAGAACCTTTCCTAAGCCATATGGCAGTATTGGGGGCGACCTAGGGCACTTCCAAGGGCGATATAAAGGTGGGAGGAGTCAAGAAACAATATAATACACCATATACAAGATCTAGATCCCATCTACCGCCTCCACAGCGGCGCCCTGCCGCTGTCCCGCCTCCATAGACTCTACAGCTCCACCAAGATCCAGATCTCCATCAACACCATCAAGCCATCCAAGCAAGAAGAGGAGGAGAAGGAGGACGCCGACGCCACCATCACTGCACCATCATCACCATCTCCATCGCTGCTACTCCTTCATCCTTCCCCATCATGGTCTCCGTGATGGGTTGTAACATGGCTTGAACCCCCTTTTATTAATGTTATGATGATTTGAGTAATTCAATTGTGGTGTGTTCTTGTTAATTAATATGTTTGTGCTTTATCTTTACATTGTTCTATTCATGATATTATTCTAGTGATTAGAGACGTCCAATCCATTGTTGAGGAATTTACTAGGGATTCATGGTGTGTCACAAAACATATCATTAGTCTCTTCTCTTCCATGGGTAAAACTAATAGGCTATTTTCTATAAGTGATTTGTGGAGGCAATAGCATCTTCGGATGCACCGCCCAGAGTTCCTCCCAAGATCACTCATGATATAGATAGGTATAGTGTTGTGAATTGCTTGACCCCATAGTGACAGACGGGATATCTTGTGACTAGCACACTTGCTTAAGAGTACGATTGTCCATAGGACTTAATGCCTTTGCTCTGGTCTTCTTACCTTAATACACTATTCTCTTGTGAGATGACCCATGTCCGAAGAGGGTGCGGATAGTTGAGTTGTCTGGTTGCCACTAACCAACGGTGGGAGACAACAATATTTGAGGGACCGCCACTGGTACAATTTATAGCTATTCTATAAGCACTTATCATGCACACCGATATTCACAACACTACTTGAGGAATCATAGCATTAATAATTTACTTCATTGCTTATCTACATTAATATTTCATCTCATTGCATTCACCTTCTTTTATTTTTACTTTTGTTCTAGTTTTCTTCCAGTTCTAGTAGTAGTTGTTACAACTCATCTTAAATTCATTTATCCTAGTAACTTATAGAATATGCTATTTCCAAACCATGGTTTGGGTGCGAACGTGGCCACATGACAATGTGGTTGCGGGGACGTGTTGTTTCCGTTCGTCGAGCTCTCATCGGGACATACTCTTTAAATATTTTCTGCTACAAGTACTGCAATAACCCTGTTGTTGGTGCAAGAACCCATTCATCATATCCTACTGTTTTTGAATGCTTTCTTAAGTAAGTTTTGTTTCATACTTATATAAGGGATACACAAGCTTTCGTTAGGCCCCATAAGAGTTTAGTTAGAACTTTGATGCACTTTGTTCAAACCTTTATCCATCTTGAGAAAGATATTGTGATCCTCTAGAATACATTGCCATGATTCCGACACTTGGCATAATTAAAAGTACATTGATGAAGCCTCTAAATAATTTCTTTGGTGATGTTTAATTGTCTTAAGAGTCTAACCTTATAGATACTCAACACCATAGATTTAATGATCGACTTGATAGAACTCTTGATAGGATTTTTTTGAAGGAGCTAATGTTCAATGGTGATTGACATGCATACCAAAAGTTGACTTATTAACTAAAATATTATATTTCATAATGCATGTCTATAACCCTGTCGCACAGCATGGGATGCTAACAACTCCACTAGTCTACGAATGATCATTATGGGGAAACCTCTATATTTCAATTATGAGTTGATTAAACATCTGTAGCAATAATTCTATGATGGATAGAAGCATTGGCACTCATGAGACATCAAATATACCATTGAGTTTTGGCATGATCTCATTACTAAATGATTGAAGCTCTAGAAAGGCAAAGAATGTAAAAGAGGTGTTTGATAGCCATGATTTATTGATATGGGCATTCTAATGAGATAGTCTAATGCTATTCTTCTTTTGACATGATATTGACTTTTAATTTCTATGCTTTTACCTTACAAAAGTGAGGATATAAAATATAAAAAACATAATAGGAGGATCACAAGTATACTTTCAAGCTAGATTTACTTTTGACATGGGGCATAGAAGTTTTAATTTATCTCTAATGGTTGACATAATTGACCTTGTGTTACCTTGGATAACTATGTTACATCTTACTCTGAGCTTGCAGGAAAATAAGGATATAATGCATCAATCTTAAATGATAAGTTAGATGATAGTATTAAATTACCAACTCTCTTGCTCGAGGACGAGCAACGTTTAAGCTTGGGTATGTTGATGTGTGCAATTATTATGCTTATATAAGCATACAAATTATTCATATTGACACTCATCTCATGCTCCATATAACTACAACTATGCCTATTATGCATGATTACTATTTCTTTCCATATTCTAGTGAGCTTTGCAAAACAATTGTTTTTATTAGGATTTTATTACTTTTCCTTGTATTTGACATGTTTGTAGGTGTTATGGATGATTATGGATAATGGATGGAAAGAGGAACCAAGAGGATGCGATATGGAGGACTTACAGGAACCAGACTTGGCCATATATGGTGGGGAAAAATTCATATTTTTCCATCATCTCATGTTAAATATACAAGGCCATGATTTTGTAGATCTCGTCCATACGAGTCCAACGAGCTGAAGAACACCTCAATCAGAGTTTGTATGAAGAAATGGCGAAAAAACACTTCATCCATCTATAAGCATAACGACCATTGGTACGGTCTTGGCCCAGTGGTACCATTCATACGTACCACCAACATCATTTTGGAAGGGGATATGAGAATATTCAGCACGGATCTTCCCAGAACCGCCTCGTAGACCTCCATAATGGATATTTAGAGAGGGGAACCCTAGATGCCTCCACATCTATCCACACATATCCAAGGGGCAGAGCCCCGCTGTTCCACCACGCTTCCAGAGTCGCCACCTCAAGGTATCCACCATCACCACCACTCAAGAGTAAGGGAGGAATTGTATTTGAAGGGCTATGCATCGATCTCAATCATCATATTTATCAACAAAGTATCCAATATCGACCCCCTTTGTTTACTTAGTTGTAATCCAAGCTCTATTTTTTTAATTCACACTTGTATTCAAGTGTACCTTCAAAATATCAACTATACTATTGCCATTCTATTGATCACATTCATGTATGAGTAGTTCCTTTGTTCTGGGGGAGAGATGGAGAAACTCTAGCAATATTATAATATGAAATAAAGATGATATATTACTTTGTTCTATAAACATGTGTTAGTTCTCTAACTAGATATATCGACCACATAATATTTTCCTTTGGGACTAGAGAGAGAACTACCATTGGAAGTATGGAATTGTGTATGGTGGGAAGTGACATATCATGCTCGGTGCTTTACCATATGGAAACGGGGATAAGGAGGTGGGATTCACTAAGATCATATCGATATCCACGGGGTAACCCTTAATTTCAATGGATCCGTAGATGGTTGTAAAAAATCATTGTAGTGGTTATTTTGAGATGTGATGACCGATGGTTTTCTAGGAACATCTTATTATGGAGCTCTCCCCACACATGTTATAACCAAATACGTAGGTTTATCTTACTCGTAGTTAATACCAATGCTAGTGGTGTATCCTACACTCCCCAGAACTCCTTAACCATATTGTCACCACCTTAACCACGCTCTCTTGTCCTTGTTTACTTTAGTAATTTATTTTGTTCTTGTTTACCTTTGGTCTCAAACACCAACACCTTTTATATAATATTACTTGGAATTAGAGATAACTTACATTTACTCTCTAGTGAATAGTAATGTGGGGCATAAATACCTCTACCATTAGCTTTCTGTGGTTCGATACTCTTACCTTTGAATATAGATACAATTGATATATATGTGCACTTGCAGTTATCATGCATCTTCCTTATGCAGAGGCCGGATGTAGTACATTACTATGAGTAATAAAGCGCGCATTTCCAAAAATAATCTGAAGATGCTGACTATTGGGACGAAATTGTCCATAGCAAGATGGACTCCATATTAGCTAATGGAACTTGTGAGGCAATCACATCGTCCTTATGAGTTCAAACCTATATAATGTAAGTGGTTGTTCAAGAAAAATCTTAGACCTTGTGGTACTATTAAAAAGTACAAGGCATGTTTTGTGGCTAAGGGTTATACCTAGAAAGAAGGTGAAGACTTCATCAATACGTACTCACATATAGCCAGATTGATCACTATTCGAATACTACTATCCTTGGTTTCCTCACACATTCTTATCTTCATCAAATGAATGTTCAGCAAGATTTTCTAAATGGATATCTAGATGATAGAATTTGTATGGAGCAGTCTAATGGATTTGTAGTAGATGGTCAAGAAGTAAAGGTGTATAAGTTAGTGAAGTCTTTATATGGTCTTAAGCAAGCTCCTAAGAAGTGGCATGAGATTTTTAAAGAACATTAACCTAAAGGCTTTGTTGTAAATGAAGTTGATAAGTGTGTGTACTATCGCCATGATGGGGGCGAGGGAGTTATCATCTATCTCTATGTCGATGACATATTGGTATTTGGGACCAACCTCATTGTTATTGAGGAAGTCAAAGAGTTTCTATCTCGCTTTTTGAGATGAAGGACTTGGGAGTGGTTGATGTAATCTTAAACATCAAGCTATTGAAAGATGACAATGGTGGGATTACACTACTTCAGTCCCACTATGTGGAGATGATATTGAGTCTCTTCGGGTATAGCGAATACAATCCATCTCCAATGCCTTATGATCTGAGTGTGATACTTTGAAAGTATCGAAGGAATGGTAAAGATCAATTGAGATATTATCAAATCATTGTCTCATGCATATATTCAGCCAGCGCTACGAGTCCTGATATCTCCTTTTCTATAAGAAAACTGAGTCCATTTGTGTCAAATCCTGGAGATGATCATTGGCATCATCGAGAGAGGGTTGCACTATTTGAAAGGCATCACGAGTTATGGTATTTACTATACTAGGTATCCATGGGAAGTTGAGGGTTATAGTGACTCAAAATGGAGATCAAATGCTGGTGAGATTAAGGCCACGAGTGGTTTTTTTTACACTTGGCGGTACCGATGTTTCCTGGAAGTCATGCAAGAAGATCATCTTAACGAGGTTAATAATGGAAGCAAAATCGCAACATTATACACGGCTAATTTTGAAGCAGACTGGCTTCATGAGTTCTTGATGGACTTATGTGTGGTTGAAAAACCAATACCCGCCATCCCAATGAATTATGATAATCAAACTATGATCATCAAACTAAACGATTCTAAGGATAATATGAAGTCGTCAAGACATGTGAAGAGAATATTAAATTCTATCAGAAAATTGAGAAACTCTAGAGTTACTATGTTGGATCATATCCAAACATCTAAGAACTTGGTAGATATCTTCACAAAGGGTTTACCACATAATGTGATAGAAAATGAATCGAGGGTGATGGGTTTGAGGCCACACTATGAGTTATCTATAGTGGTAAACCACGCTATGTGATCGGAGATCCTGTGAATTAGAGTTGGAAGATAAACTGTTGGATATCTTAGGGAGAGTATCCCTAATACTGAATTACATATATGTAAAGATGATATACTCTCCTATTTTGCATGGTAGGTTGATATTTATATTAATGTGTTCTAATTGTATTATCTAATAAGAGATGTTGACCTCTAGAAAATCTTTTAAAGAACACATATATGCATTTAACTGTCAAACGTTATTGTCTGTGAGAGTTGGGTGCTCTCCAAAAAACTCATGAAAGGCCCTGGAGTATGACGGATAAGCTCCAAACTGCGGGAAAGCCCTGCAGAAACCCAATATTGGTCTAGACTTTATGTGAAACGAGTGTACATAAGACTTGTATTTCAATGAATAGTCCACTATTCAAGTTGATAACTAGCGTTGGAGGTGAAGTTTAATGTGAAAGTTCAACTTAGCATTCTCCACTACGCACCGATATATACATAAAAGTTCTGGAACAAAAGTGATGTGATGTGTAAATGAGATTTTGTGGGGGGGGGGATTGTTTGAATTTGGTAATGGGCTATTGGGCTATAATACAAATTCTCAAATTCTCTTTGGCACAATTTATACATGGCAGCTCATGGTTGTTCTAGTGGTGCTAAAGTTTAGTCCCACAATGCTAGTTGAGTGAGAGTTTCACCTCCTAATATACTAGGATATTCTAACACTCACTAAGGTGTGAGATAGCAGCTCGCATGCACTCCTTCTCCGATGTTGCCCACCTTAGCACGCCACGCCTTGTCACTACGTGCACTCCGCGGGTTGCTGGAATGAGCCAAGCTGAGCTCATTTTTTTCATGATGTTTGAAATTGCTACTTGAAAAAACTAGTTATGTTTCAATTATGAGTCATTAATGGACACATTAATCAATCAGCCGTTTTGGGATTTTCTCGACCATGGACTATTGCTGATTTGGACATGGAGCGCCTCACGACCTTTCAGACCTATACCATATAACCTCAGACGCAAACACTATTGCTGATTAGTTGCCATCGACTCTGTTAGATCAAACAGAACAAGTTTCGTGAAGGGAACCCTATATAAAGAGGCCTCAGGCGACAAAAAACTAGAGCCGCACCCCACAGAACACAACACTTAAGAGCCGCCGGAGGAATAGATCTAGATCTAATCTCCAAACCCTTCTCCACCACCATAGCCATATTCCACCACTTGTAATAGTAGATCTCTTCTCCAATTGGCGACATTGTAAGACTATTGCTATCAATCTCATGATTTCTATTACAATGTTTATGATTGTTGATTTCATCTCTATGTGTGAGTAATTCTCCTTGGGCTAAGGGCTTCCACCTATCCATGTAGCATGTGCATGTTATTTATCATAGATGGGATCATGTATTAGTTTGTATGGCATGATGATTATTGTACCCTCTCTTGCCTCAATCTAAGGACTTGTCAGGTACCCAAGACCCCGAGGATTGATCCATGTATCGGGAGTGTGAGTAATGACTAATCTGCAGGATTGGAACCCTAGTGATAGAAAGGTAGTATGGTTGTATGTGAGGGATTAATGGTGACGTCACTATGCATATCATTAGTTCTCTTTATTCTATGGATGAGACTAGTAGGTTATTCTATAAGCATTTGTTGAGGCAATAGCAATTATGGATGCACTGCCTACATATAATTATATTTCTCTAACAATTACATGCATATTTTATTATTATCTTTTATTTCCATCAGATGTTTTGCACAGCTACAGGTGAAACCGAAAGCCCTAGGCCCTCTCTCTCCATCATCATCAACAACAAAAGATCGCAAACTCTTGGTTTAGTAAAACACAAGAAGAATTACAAAACTCCCGAAGGTCCGTTAAAGTGACTTCACTTTGCTTTCTGCTTCCCGAGGATTCGATAAACCTAGGTCTACTAGGGAAAAACAAGCTATACTACATCCATAATCCGGATCGAAGGTATCAACCTTTTTTCTGGCGCTGTTGCCGGGGAAGCAATAGCTACCCTGGTGATATTATTAGAAACATTCCTAGTTTTAATTCTTGCTTTTAATTTTGTTGGTTTGCTTTCAGTCGTCTTTATTTGAAAAACCAAAAAAATAACTAGTCTTTAAATTCTTGTTTTTACTATTGTAACTTTTTTTTAGTTTAAGGAAAACCGAGAAACATAGGAAATATGGCTGAAAAGAAGCATGGGGAGTTTGCAACTCCAAGCAATGATTATTTGCATACTCCTATTACTCAGCCAGCAATTACTGCCGAAGATTATGAAATTAAGCCCCACTATTTTAGTTTGGTTCAACAGAATCAATTTGGAGGCTCTACTGTTGAGGACACAGGTATGCACTTGAATACTTTCAATGAAATATATGATATGATGCGCATTAAAGATGTTGACCCCGATGCGGTCAAATTGCGCTTATTTCCTTTCTCTCTTATAGGAAGATCAAAAGAATGGTTGCTATCTTTGCCTAGAAATACTATTGCATCATGGGTGGAATGTACTTTTTTATTTATGACTAAATTTTTTCCACCTGCAAAGAGTATGCAACTAAGATCTAATATTACTTGTTTTAGACAGGAAGAACGTGAGCCACTGCGCTTGCATGGGAGAGAATGAAAGAATGCATGAGGAACTATCTCAGTCATGGGATGGAAGATTGGTTAATTCTCCATTTATTTTATAATGCTCTTAACCCTGTGTCTAAGTCTATGCTTGATACTACAGCTAGAGGAACATTTATGGGCAAACAAATTAACGAATCAAAGCAGCTTCTAGACAACATGCAAGACAACCATGCCCAATGGCTTGTGGAAAGATCAAACACGAAAAAGGTGAACTCCATCACACCTCAAGAAAATGAAGAACTCAATGCTAAACTAGATGAGCTCATATTAGTCGTCAAAGGTAAGGAAACCTCGGTAAGAGTTATCCCAGAACCAAATATTGAAGTAGACTTTATAACTCGTAATGATTATAACCCTGCTTGGAAGAAGAACTATAATCCAAATTTTCAGAAACATTATTCTAGCCCTGCAGGTAACTCTAATAATCATATGGGATCAAGCAATGGTAGTCTCCAAGAAACTCTTAAATCCTTTATGGACTCACAAAATGAGAAAAACAATATCCTAGTTAAAATAACGGAGAACCATGATGCTATGCTTGCTAAATTATCTAACCAAGCTGTTAGTTTGAGGAATGATTTGCAGGCCCACCAAGAAAGGACAAGGATTGTTGAGGCACAACTAGGTAAGATAACCGAGAGTCAAAACTCTCATTCTAGCTAAATTTGCAAGTAAAGCTGAGCCCAATCTGGTTGAAAAACTTAAGATGATAAGAATTCAAAGGGAGGAGCCTGAAGAACTTGACTACATCAATGCCCCTTCACCAAACTACATGGTTGAGGATCTTGTAAAAAGGATCAATATCAAGATTCCGGTAAGTGAAGTAAATGAGTAAGCCATGTATCAACACTTCGTTAATCAGGTAGCGATTAAGGTACGTGAGCCTGAGGAAGAGTATAAGAAAATTGCTGAAAAATTACCAGCTAAACTTGATGATATATTTGAGCCTGCTATTAAGATTAAAATTGGTACTAATGAAATAGCTGCACTTTGTGATTTAGGTGCAAGCGTTTCAACAATTCCAAAGAGTCTTTTTTATAAGCTAAATCTTGGCTCATTTGAAATCACTGAGTTAAAATTACATCTAGCAGATGCTACCTACGAACAAGCTGTAGGAATTAAGGAGAATACTTTAGTATACATTAAAGGTTGTCCTGCTCTCATTGATTTTGTTATTTTTGACATGCCTGAAGATGCTACTGCTCCTATCATATTAGGCCGTACACTCTTAAGAACTATTAAGGCTTTGATTAATCCATATGAAGGGAACGATGAAGCTTCAATTTCCTTCGCGGGATCCTTTTGTTATTCATTTTCCCAAGAGGAAGAAAGTCAAACAAGATGACAAGGAGGCCGTCAATTTGAAAGCCAACTATTTTGGAGTGGGTGTTCCACTCATCTGGCCTAAGTGAGCAACATCAAGGTCAAGCTATTGACCATAAAAGAGTGCTGCATGGGAGGCAACCCATGTGAAATAAAGGTTTGAGTAAAGTTTTTAAGTTTTAGTTTAAGTTTCTTGTTGAACAAAGAGTGCTAGAAAACTCCAGTTGAGAAGGAGAAGTTCGGTAGTACTAAAAATCATGTTTTATACATGCTGTTATTGGTCGACAATATAGACTTTCATTTTTCTGTCAAAAACATGGTGTTTCTCTAAGTTTCAGTTTAAGAAAGAATTCTCAAAGAAACGGAATTTTTTTGCCGATTTTAAGGACCAGCTATACGGTGGGAATAAAAATTCCAGCCGTATAGTTGTGGCCGTATAGTTATCAATGTCATCGAAAAAAATTCTTCCCAGCGGGAATAAAATTTTTGGCCGTATAGTTGCGGCCATATAGATATCGAGGCATTTTTAGATTTTCTTTTAAAACATACAGTAAGCTTGACGACCAACTATACAGCAGGGATGAAAAATCTCGGTCGTATAATTTGGCCGTATAGTTGCGCCACCAAGTGAGAAACCCTAAAAACCATAAAAAAAATTACGTCAGACCAACTATATGGCGGGAACAAATTTTTTTAGACGTATAGTTTGGACGGTTGCGTCTGACCACAAAATCGCCACGGGACAGGTACCCCAACACCAAAACTTTAATCCTTTTTATCTCTTCTACCTCCAAACTCTCTCAAAACCTCAAGAGATCTTCATCTCTACTCAATTTTGTTAGATTTCCTCGCACACACGTGATCTACGGTATGTTTCTCCTCCGATCCTTTAATTACTTTTTGCAAATTCATCTTTGATCTATTGTCATTATCAATCTAGGGTGAGACTTACTATGAACTAATTGCCATGCTTCTCTTCCCTAGATTATTATTTTGAGGAGATTCTTTAGTGTGCTATGATGAAGAATATGTTATGCTTATTATTATTGGATCAAAAAAGGTTTTTTGACTTTTCTTATTATTTTAGATGATGAACACAAGGAGCCAAACTCGTGCTCGTGTCGTAGCTAGCTCTTCTCGGGCTGTAGCTCAGGAATGCATCGGGATACGATTCAGGAATGAGTCCCACCGTGATCGTTTTGACAGGATCAAGAACAGAGAAGTGAAGGCAACCAAGTGGGCTTTCCCCATTATATTGAATCAACTCGGCACAAAATGAGTTCACAAGACTCAATGAGGAGAACATTTTGGTCCTTGCAAAAGCTGCTTTCAATAAAAACAACTTGTCACTCCACTTAGGCACAGTTCTTGTGAGCTACTTGGAGTACCAATCTTACCAAAGCCAAGGACCAATCACATGTGGAGGCATCATCATCGTGCTTTACAATTCCTTGGGCATCGACCTAGGTGAGTTGCAACCATTTCTAGGTGAGAGACATGTTGGTTTCTCTACTTTAAAGGCTTGTGGAATGCTCACTAGGAGAGGTGGTGTTTATTACCTGCATATTGCTGGAGCTGGGCATCTCTACCCCGCTGCTTTGCATAATGGTCTTTTCTATATCGAGGAAGGACGTTTGCTATATGACTTGCAGGTTGAGAAACACCAACCCTAGGAGGAGATTCTGGATGAGGATGGGGACCGATAGGAGGAGCAAGAAGTTCCTCATCAAGAGGAGCAGCCAACAAACCGGTTCGCAACATATTGTTGGGATTGGCACGACGGGGAGGCATCTGTGGTTTCAATAAGGATAAGTAATGAGATATAACCCATAGACCTTAACATGAACAATACAATATATAGCAACAATCACCAACAAGCAAACACATGATAATTTTAGGATTCAAAATGAACAAGTTTGCAAACTAAACACACTAGCATAGTCATCCACATGTTGGATGCTCAATGCGACTCGATAAATAAAGCGATGATAAATGAATAGATAGCTAAGTAGTCAACACTACTCCTCCATCTCGATCTCCTCCTCTACTAGAGCAAGTCCTGCTGCGTCGAAACCTTCCTTGTACTCCTTCACGCTAGTAGTCAAAGCATCGAGCTTCGCCTGAAGCTCTCTCTTCCGCGAATGCAGCCTATCTATCACCTCCTACTGCGTCTCTAGCTCAAGTTCCTTGAGCTCCATCTCAGCCTTCATCTCATTGATCTTCTTGTTCCTATCTTGCACTCTCTTCTCTTTGTTCTTGAACCTCTTGTCTTGCTTCTCGAACCTAGTCTCCATCTCCTTGATGCACTCCTCCTGCTCCTCAAAGGCCTTTTCGCTCGTCATTGCTAAGCATGACGTTGGTCCTATCAGTGTCAAGGTGCCTAAGGAGGCTCTCTAGGTCCTGAAGATAAAGACGTACAGGCTCAATGGTCTCCCTAGTGGCCTCATCATACACTATAGCCTCTCCGTCCTCATCATGCCTTCCAAAGGGATGGAAGTAGAGGCCCTTGATCTCGGCGGAGTGACGTCCACATAGACGTCCTAGCAGCTCTTGCATGGCGACATCGAGTCCCTTCTCCTTGTCGTCATGGAGTATCTTGAAGGCAATCTCCTCGTTGGGAGGCTCTGACTGGCGTCCTGGCTGGGAGACTCTAAATCCCCACAAGTCCTTCCTCTCGAACTTCCTGAGCTGAAGTCCCTTAATGTTAGGGAGGGGAAGATTGAGCACACTGACAAGTTCCATGATACGAGGTCCAAAACGAGTTCCCTTGAACTCCTCGACGGTGCTGAAAACAAATCTAGGCATCTATTGCATAGGATAGAGAAATTAGAAACAACACAAGTAAAGAGAAAAACATAAAGTAGTAAGGCAAAAGCCAAATAACAAACACATAATTCATTTAAAAACACACAAGTCATGGCATACAAAATTCAATCATAAACACCAAGGTTCAAACACCACTTATACTAAATTTTTCCATACCATATAGGTTGGTATGATAAAATTATTAACGCGAGAAAATGACAAGTGTGGTGGTCCAACTATTGGAGTACGTCACAATCCTCACTCTCTAGTCAAGGTAGCTATCTGAGCATCCTTGGTTGCAATATGCTTGCCTTGATCACAATACTCACATGCCAAGTCTATAATATCTTCCCTTAAATGTTTTATGGTGGTCTCTAAGTCTTGGGTATGCTTCCTCTCCTCTCTAAGATCATTCTGAGTGTTGAGCATTCTACACTTGAGTCTTTCTCCAAGATCCTTGATGGCATTCCATGCTACATTGCTTACAGAGTCAAAGAATGACACACTACTAGGAAAAACGCTACCAGTGGCACACCAAATTGGAATTCTATGGCGCATATGGGTGTCGCCACTAAAATTTAAATTCTGTGGTGCATATGCATATGCGCCACAGAATTCTCAACATTCTGTGGCGCATATGCCATATGCGCCATAGAATTCTGTCCTATGCGCCACAGAATTCTGTCCCAGATTCTATGGCGCATATGCTCCACAAAATCCTTTTTTCAGAATTTCAAATTTTTCAGAATTTAGTACAAATACAGGTATACTACAAGAAATACACACAAATTTGACAGAAATACACAGAAAATCTGCACACATCAGTACAAATGTTCCAGTTCACATATAATACATCAACAAGCACAAATGTTCACAAGTGTTCATCAATCACATATTAGACACATATCAGAACCTTATAAGTGTACAAGTGTACATTTCACAAGTGTTCATCTCACTCACATAACTTAATTACAACTGCGTGATGTTGTCAAATATTAGAGCAACGCATTCATAAACTTAAAATAATGCATCGATGACAATGAAAGAAACACGACCACATGTCCGACACAATAACAACGACCATGGTTATTACACGACACAATAACAACGACGGTTTCAAGCTAGGCAAGATAAGTTTTTCGATACACATACTACATGTGTCCACCGATACACACGCTCTCTCGGTCAAGTAGCCTTCTCCTTATAGGGCGCCAGGAACGGCTTGTACATGTCTTTCGTCATCCACGTCCTGAAGTCACCCTGCGCCTTGAGGCGAGCTTCGATCTCCCTCTTGGTGAACTGCCTGGGATGGTGTAAGAGCCCACCAGTTGTGTTGACCTGTTCCATGATGATATGTGATAGCTTCACCTGCGTATCATGGAAGTCTTCCATGAGATCGGAGTCATAGATCCCATGCAACTTTTGGGCCCATCCTCAGAGAGAAGATGGCAGCGTTAGCATCTCGCCATCCCGGACAAACCGTTTGAGGTGATGGCAAATGTAGAAGGCCTCCTTCACGCTGCTAGACGTCTGCTTGACGCAGGGGAACTCGCACACATGCTTGAACTTGTGTGAGCCATCGTCCCTGTAAGCCTCCCCCTTATAGTCTAAGGGGCCTCCCTGTTTGGCATAGCCCTCAATAGCATCATCCAAAACGCTCTTTACTCTGGCGTAGTTCTTCCTCCTCGCACTCCCCGAGTAAAAGTAGGTGGCAAGCGAATACCTCGTGGAGAGGACGATGAGCGTGCGGTACTTGTCTCTGCGGGCAACACACAATGTGGAACGGGATGTTGGAAAAGAGCAATGGAAAGAAATACTTATGTGTTACGACGGCGGTAGGAGGATGTGTACACTTAAGAAAGGCACAAGGATGTTGTCCTTCCTCTTACTTTCCATCAATAGCTTCTGAAGGTAGGACTTTGCCTGGGCACGGGTCCTTGTTCCTTCTTCCAGATGGCCGTCCCACATGTAGTAGAGATCCGCTATCGCGATGAACGGGTTTTGCTTTCTCTTGACCTTCATCGCCAGATTGAGCGCGAATAGGCAAACCAAGTTATAGTCCAGCCGTCTCAAGTGGAATAGCTTGAAGATGTCCTCGTAGGCTATGAAGAACACATCCGCGGGGGCATCGGTGAAGAAGCCCACGTCCTTCGGCACCTTGATGGTGAACACCGGGTAACTCAGGTTATTTTCCTTGAGAAGGAGTCCCTCCAGTGTCCGAATACATTCATGCAAACTCATCATAGCTCCCGAAGCCAGGTGGCGCAGTTCCGGAGGCAGTATGGGCTGACCAGCTTCGTGCACTCTGGTCAAGCCATCCTGGCGGGGTGGTACAACATCGTCTCGGTAACAGATCAGAGCGGGCTGGCTCGTAGCCTTGTCCTTGTTCCTATTCGGCCTCTTTTTCACCCTCTTCCTCTTCTCATCAGTAGTGTCCTCCACTGGCGATGCTATCCCCTCACCTGCCATCCTGTGGAGTGTGTCAGGGCTAAAAACGATTCCGGCCGGTGGAGGTTGTGTCTCGGCGGCCGGATGCGTCTCTTGAGAAAATCCACGGAAGACCAGGCGCTTCTTGGGATGGGTATCTTGATCGCGGAATGATGGTTCTTCATCGAGAGGAGGCATGAACGGTCCTTTGCCGGCGCCGGTGTTGAAGAAGGCATTGACGTCAATCGGTGCATCATCATCATCCACCTTGATGTTGGCATCGAAGGACGCCATGTCCATGTCGTCCTGGGGTGGTGGCGATGGCGGTTGCGGTGCCACAGTCTTGCCTTTAGGCGGGGGCTATGGCGGTCGTGGAGCATTTCGGAGTTGGTGACCATGTAGAATCCCGACTCATTGTGGTTATCCTCCTTGTTTTTATACAAGTTGAGTTGTACCCACCAATACTCTTCTCCTTCATCCATCATTGGGAATCCCTTGTACACAGCTTCACCATATATCCCCAAGCTAATCATAAGGTTCTTGAGTGCCTTGGGAAACTGCATCTCACATTCTAGGGTCATGGTCATCAGTGGTCCCTTCCTGACGGCTTCGTTGATGGCGTCCATCTACAAATAGTGATGAAAAATAAGATTAGGAGAAGTTTTACGAGATGAAAAGAGACAAGTGTGGAAATTTACAAAGGAGTTTGCATTTTCCTAGTGGTTTCCTTAGTCTAATCCATCTTAGGGTCACAAACCTACAGGCAACACAGTGCTCTGATACCATCTATAAGACCTCACCCTTTAAGGTAAAGGTCCCTATGATTGCAGTGCTAGTCCCTGGATCGAAATGCTAGCACCCATAGTTTAACATGAAGTACACAAATACAAATGTCATTATTACATCATAATTCCAGGAGTACAATAGTTCTTATAACTCATTAGCCCAAGGCTAACACATAGAGTTCTCATTACAAAGTAAATAAATAAATTCTTCATCTTCATGTGCCACAAGCAAACATGTTGAGCGTAGACTCATAACCCTACTCACCATCAGAGTAACCTGGAACATAATAAGTTACAGCCACAAGGTTCAATACATTTGGAATTGTATTGGCAAGTGATATCATAGTTATATAGTAGAGACTATCATCTACATGAATTTGGCTAAGTGTGATTTCAGGCTGGCTTTGCACAAAGTAGTTTTGTCCTACTAGTTGAAAACACTAAGTTTTTCTTGACAAAACTCTAAGGAACCACCAATAGACATTGGTGAACCTCTACCCTTGTTCACCCACAAGTTTTAGCTTAGATAAATAGGGATGAGGAGATTCTTGATCATTTCAATGTCTTTGATAATCAAAATTGTCCATTACAGGGGACACGACAAAGTACTTAGGTTTTACCCTCTCGAGAGGTGGTGCACTTTCCCCACAAGACTCGACATGCATCGAGACGAGACTTTTCAGAAGCAATCCCTCAGACCACCATGGACGTGTTCCATCCTATCAACCCTACCACCATCTATCCATCCGGCCGAGTTCTTGCAACCTAGTTGGGTCAAGGCAGAGCCCATATGCCATGTGATTGCACTGGAAGCTTCTCAACACTAAACATCTCAAATCCCTTTGTTCATGGGTGGCCATCCACAAGTGTGATACACACACTAGAGGGAAAAAGCCTATCCGTGGCGCACGTATTTTACAGTTAGTGGTGCACCCCCCTGTGCGCCACGAATAAGACGCCACTAACTACAGGAGGTTCGTGGCGCACCCCGACGTGTGCCACTAACTACCCTGTTATCCGTGGTGCACCATCCTAACATGCGCCAGGAATGTCTTCTGTGGCACACCCTATATCGATGTGCCACTAATAACGTGCGTCACTAACTATATAAAAGCATGCGCCACTAACTTGTCTCGGGATTTCAAAAAAATAGCAAAATATAGCATAAATACACATGATACAGACAAAATATACCAGAATACAACAATATATCATAGAAATTCACAAAACTCATAGGAATACCCAGAAACTCACTGAATTCATACAAAGTTCCAAAATACATCAATATGGAGAGTCAAAGTACAAGTCATGGGAGAGTACAAGTTTGAAATCACACATGCATCTCGATACATATTCGATCATCATCGATCATGAGCTAGACTATGATTGAATAGAGTACAACGGTAGCGGCGGTGAGCAAGGAGAAGACCATGATGATCTTCAGCCGATTCTTCTTCCATAGGTGACTCCTCCACTTGGCTACCGCCAACTCTCGAGTCTTGTACCTCTTGTAGTTGTTGCCTCTTAAGTTGATCACTTGTTGCTCGCAGTCCTCCCACTCCTCATAGACTCCCGGAACGCGGCCCCTGTACACCACGTAGCAGTTTGCCTTCACCATCACTGCGGACAAGGCAAAAATATAGACATAGTAGGCATTCATTTTATCCAACGAATAGAACGGCATGATAACGAAATATAGCAAAGACATTCATACACCTAAAACAATAGTAGCACACATAATTAAATAGGTCCAACATAGGCACAAGGAGCCTCGGTAACTTAAGGTTTACGACTCCCACACACACACACACACATGTCCAACACGACAGTTTCCTAAACATCACGATGATAGTCGATCAAGTCCATGACATACATACGGCACACACGACACACACTAGCCGATAGTCTTCTTGGGCAATAGTCGGCAGCCCTCTCTCATCATGAAGGTCCTGCCGTCGAGCTGCAACTCGAGGCGGTCTTCGATCTCGCGGTTATTCAGCGCTCCGCCGCCGTAGTGGAAGGCCCCTCCTCTTGTCATGACATCTTCATGGATGCATAGACAGATCTGATTCTGGATGCGCCAGAACTGTTCCATGAGGTCCGGATCGTCGATTGTCGACAACTTTTTGGCCCAAACTCGGAGATTAGCCGGCAGCACCTCCATCCGTGAATCATGCCTGTACATCCTTACATTATGGAAGGCGTAGAAGGCCTCCTTCACACTGCCCGCCGGCTGCGTGACGCATGGGAACTTGGTGGCGTGGCCGCAGATGTTCCTTCCATCCTTCTTTCTTTCGCCCCCCTTGCTGAACTTGCCTCCCTTGGCGGCGTAGACTTGTATAGCAAGATCCAGGACATGCTTGTTTCGGTCCCATCTCTTCGGCTTCGTTTCACTGGATGAGTCCAAGTACGTTGCTTGCGACAACCTCGGGTAGACGGAGATGAGTGTGCAGTATATGCCACTATGCAAAACAATAGAAACGGAACTGTTGGAAGAAGGGGACAAAAGGAATCTAAGGATGTGTTACGATGGATAGAGACCGGTTGTGTGCACTTACTCGGGGAAGGCATGGACAAGCGTAGACTTGTCCTGGTTCTCGAAGAAGAAATTCCCGAGGTATTGCGACACCGCTTCCATGTATCCGTCGCTCGCAAGCATTTCGTCGCACATGTAGTAGGGGTACACAATGGCTACGCCTTGGATTTTCTCCCTATGGATCCTCATCGACATCTGGAGGGCGAAAAGGCAGACCAAGTTGTAGTCCAGACGCTTCGAGTGCATCAGATCGTAGATGTCCTCGTACCGCAGGAAGAACATATCCGCGGTGCTGCATCGACGAAGCCATGTCCATTTGGAACCTTGCATGTGAAGACTGGGTACCCGGGGTTCTTATCTTTCAGAATCATGCTCTCGAGATGCAGAATGTTGTGATGCAAATGCTTCATGGATGCATCCGCGACATCGAGCAGCTCCTGAGTCAGAATCGGCTGGCCCTCTATGTGCATCGTGTAAGGCCGGGGCGCTTCTGTGAAGGGGGCGTCATGATGCTGAAAAACTGCCTGCTTCTTCTGAGCTGGCTGGCTCGCCGAACCCTTCTTGCTCCGGCTATGCTTCCGGTACTTCGACTTCTTAGCGGCTGGATCAGCGGATCCCGCCAGCTGTTCACTGGCCGCCTTGTGTAGTGTGTTGGGGCTTATTATCACCGTAGGAGGACCACCGGCGTCATCATCTGGCGTCTCCTGGGAACCGCCAAACCGCAGACGTTGCATGCATGACAAGGGACGGTCGGCCGGTTCACCGCGGGGGGCTGGCTCTCCAAGTGGAGGCATGAACAATCCATCGTTGTCCATGATGTTGGTGTTGAAGTAGTCATCCACGTTGACCTCCAGATCATCATCGTCATTATGTGCAGCCTCCACGTCATCATTGGGCTGTGGCGACGTCATGTGTGCGGCCAAAGCCTTATGTCATGCGGTGTTGGCGATGATGAGCGGTACCTTCTTTGGTGCGGTGGTGCGTGCTTTGTCGTCCTTCACAAGCCGAAGCTGGCTCTTGGGCCATAGCATGGCCCAGCCGTAGTAGCCTTCAAGGTCCTTATGTTCTTCGGATCCCTCGGGTTGCCTGGGCGGGTCGATTCTTTTGAAACCCTTTAGGGCCCTCACGACCTTGACCCGGAAACAGCCAGAAAGGATTTCTTGTTATGCATCATGAGCCCCTTGGGTTGAATGATGGCGCCCTTGCCTACATCCCTCAACACTGCATCGACCTTATGAAGCAATGTGCAATTGGCGTCCTGCGGGACAACATATATGTGTGTTAGCTCATTGTGTGTGAGGTTGCGAGCCCTACGATGAAGCATTCAAAACTTACTGTGGTGAGGGCGTCGATCTCGGCAAGTGTGTGGACACGCGACTCTGCGTCAGCTCTTGTTCCCGCGCATCCCGAAGCAACGGCGCCGGCTACGGGTTGGTGTTGGGCGTCGGCGTCGCTGCAGGCTGAGCTTGGTTGTTGGGCGCGGCAGGCTGACCTTGGGTGTTGGGCGCCTCCGCCGCTGGCTGCGGGCTCACCAACGTGAGAAGAGGATGCGCGGAGGGGTTGGATGGCGGAGTCACAAAGTTCGGCGACGGGTGCTGTTGAGAGTTGCTGCCGCTCACGCTGGGCACCGGTATCGGCCCAACTGCACCCGCCGCATTCCGCTTGGCCAAACCCTCCCACAGGTGAGGAGGGAACATACTCCACATCTTATCTTCCATCTTGGCCTCCAATTTTGCCGGCAGCTCGGCCACTTCTGCCTCGAGCTGCTCGATCTTCCGTTCCTGGTCCGCCGCTCTCTTGTCCCTCCTCTCCTTCCTGGTCTTTGCGTCCTCTTTGAAGTGGACGCCGACCTTCGTGGTCAGCCCAAAGCCGGCAACACGTCCACCGAACGTCATATTCTTGTTCTTGGGCCTCTTCCTTTTGGCGTTGACTACCCTATTGAAAGGAGTGTCCCATGGCTCCCTTACACCCTCTTCGATACCTGTCGCGGCCGCTATTTCAGCTTCCTGCACAAGCATAGGCGGAACCCATTTAGTACTACAACGGATGGATTCATTACCGATTGCAAATAATATGAAATACTGAGATCCACGGTAAGTGTCTTACCAGGAGTTTCTCAAAGTCCTGCACGGCCGGGTCTTCGGTTTTGAACTCCTTTGTTATGGGGCACAGGAAGTAGCGTGCCCGCACAAAGTTCCTCACCTGCGGGTCCATGAATCGGTCCCACCTGTTTGGCTTGCCTAGACGCCGAAGCTCGGCGTCCTCCTTTTCCCAAATCTCCTGGGCTGCTCTGTAGCCGCCGCTCCCGAGGCGGTGGTGGCCTATGTTCTGGTCGTAGAGTCTCTTCCCCCACACCGAGTCGAGTTTCACAGTATCAGTCTCCAGCGTCTCCTTGAAGAGCACATAGTCATTATGCTCGAGCATCGGCTCCTTAGCCTTTATCTCCTCCCAGCTTTTCTTCCCGTCGATCCTCTTCTTCACCCAGGCTCTCCAGCTGGCCAAGGCGGTGCTCATCTTCGTGAGCGCCGCCTAGTTCATGATATTTCCCTTGACCACCTTGTTGTCGAATTCATCCGGGAACTTGTAGAGCCCATGAAGCTTCTCCCTGAGGATCTCGACGAGGTGAACATTGGCGGGATCTCGGAGGTTCCGCGTGTTGATCGTCACGACCTCCCGGACCATGCACCCGATTTGGACCCCGTAGATAGCGGCAAGATCTTTTGGCTCCTCGGGCGCGCTGGTCGGGGACACTTGGGTGAACTCCTAGCGATGACTGCCGAGCGTTGGCGGTGGCCGAGGCTTCCTCACAACCTTCTTCTTACCGCTGCCGTTGATGCGTTCACCGGTATCGGTCGTCTGTTCGCTGCCGGCGGTGCGTTCACAGGCATCGGTGCGGTCGCCGCCGTCGGTGGTGGTCTTCTCCTCGGACCCCGCCTCATCTTCGCCGTCATCACCTGACGACGATCTGACATCGCTTCCTCCTCCTCCCTCCTTTGGGACAACTCACAAAGCTTGAGGTTAGATTGCCGGGCTTGCTCTTCAACACTCGGTCCCGGGTCCTTTGATGTGTCGGCACCGTTGTTGACGTGTCCAGTCGACATTATTGCACTAGGCAAGAAAATAGAACTTGTTAGTACATTAGTTCGACCGAAAAATTCGGCAGCACCTCCCATAAAAATGTCTATGTAGGAATGCCCGTTTCTCAACCGAAACAGAAATGAATCAACATTTCGAGAGTAACGGGCACTCATTTGAGATCCCTGCAATAATTCACAAAAAAAGAGGCACAAAATGTGCCTTCGGTGACCATAGAGGGTCGGCAACATACACAAAACATCCACAAAGGGCATCAAATGGTGCCTTTCCACCATAAAAGTCGACAACCTGCTGATCTTCACCATAAATGTACTACGTTGATTCGATAAAAATGACAGGTAGAGCAAGTAATTTTGAATTAGTACATGTTAGCTAGCTTAACAGAATAGAAACCACATACAGCAGAGCAAACATAATATTTCTAAAGCTATATACATTGGTACATATATGTGTTTTATGCTATAATATGAAATAAGATACTCACCCTGAACTGTGAAACTCAATTTCATAATCATAAAGGAAAATGAGAAGCTAGCAAGATCGACTCAACAAGAAATAACTAATAATATAGCCTATTGAAAATAAATAATAATTAGGAATCCACTTGTCACTAGACAAATTGAGTCCAGGAAAAGAAAACAGTTAAGGGAACCGACATGCCTTAATTGGCAAGTCAAAACAGGACAAGAACGGTACAAAATCTCAGTTCTATATATTGAACATACAAAATCTTGTTCATGAACGTAAATGGACAGAGCAGAGGAACCTAAAACAAATTTTCTCCATGTGAAAATACCAGAGAATTTTAAAGCTAAAACACTCAATTAGAAAAACGTCAGGTCAACAAGTATCGATAAACACAGTAATATCCATATCGGAAGCATCCCAAGAGGTGATAATTTCTGTAAGGTTTAGACTAAACTACAAATTCTATCAAACATTCTAGGATGCTTACTGAAGAAATCTCACACTAAGCAAACAAGCTAGATTACAGTTACCATATGGCCCTAAGTTGCACACGTTTCACTTTGATGTAGAGACATCAGAATCACGTTTCTTGCAATTGCCTTACTAAGGCCTTTATTCATGGAATCAGTTATATTAGTGTTCCTTGTGGAACCCGAATGATAACATTAGAATCATGCTGGAAATCAGGACTATCAACTCAACAGAAAGTAACAATTCAAATTACCCAATGCATGTAATCAGTACATATGTTCTGTAATTTTTGAATTAGAATAAAGCCTGACTACATGGGTGAGCTAGTGTACTAGTCACCATTTTGTTGTTCAGTAGTTAGCATTTGACAACCTAAAATTTTCAGCACTTTTTATTCGTTGTGGATGTGAAACAAATCATGCGCCTTTATATATGTATCATAATTAATCTTTGAGTCCTAGGTTTGGAAGACGCGTAGAGGTTTGTGAAGAGCACGTACCAAGTCTAGCAAGATGTTGCATATCTTGAAGTCCCAGTAGATGACCAGGTTCTTAGCTTCACGGAGAAACACCAACCCTTTGGCAGCACCAATGGTAACCCTTTGGCAGCACCAATAATAAGTTGGAACTCTAGCAGTCAAACACTGATAAATAAAAGATCAGTAACCAAGTATATGATCACATTGATACTATAAAATCAATAGTGACATTTAATCACTAAACAACAAAGATACTTAAACAAGCAAATAAAAATAATGGATCCTAAGCACAAGTGTTAACTGAACAAACAAATAGTTTAAGCTTCAATAATATAATAAAGAACTAAATCACTATAATCGAATGGATGATTAACATCCAGAACAACTCTACACTGTAACCTAAACTACTAAGAACCCTAAGTAATTAAACTATGCATGATCAACTGTATGAACTACTAAAGTATGTACACACTAAGTTTTGTTGCCCTAAACTGTGCATTTACAGAATCAAAGTTCAGAAATCAAGGTGGAAGTTCATAATCAATTTAAAGTTCAGAATCAAAGTTCAGAATCAAAGTTCAGAACCCTAAGTTCAGAATCAAAGTTCAGAATCCAAGGTGGAAGTTCAGAATCAATTTAAAGCATTTATAGAATCAAAGAATTTACTGTGCATTTACAAATCCAATTCAGGACAAAGCATTTACAAATCCATCAGGGTGAAGTGTGGTTTCTTTTAGGAATAGTGTGGCATTTCTGGAAGCATGCCATACACAACACAGTTTCAAAGGGAAAACAAGAGGTGCCACACAAAATTTACAATCGAACCTATCTAGTACCTTTGCTTCCTCCTCCTATGGTGGCTCTTGGTCCTGAGGTGAGGTGCTCCTGGTCCTGGTGCTCCTGGTCCTGATGCGCAGTGGCTCCCGGAGAGGGGAGAGGTTAGAGAGGGGGTGGGAAGAGGGGAGGGGCGGAGGGGAGGGGAGATCGAGGCAAGCGGCGCACGGTTAGGGTTCGTCGGTTCGTCAGCGAGAGGGATGAAGAGAGATGGGAGAGGGCGGCGGAGTACCTGCGGACGGGAGGCGGTGGTGGGTGGTCCGGCGAGTGGAGGCGCTGGCGGGCGCGGTCCGGCGAGCAGCGGGGGAGCGAGGCGAGAGCGCATGGGAATTTAGGGAAGAAGAATGGGAGAGAAGGGAGCGAGGCGACGCCGTTATTTTGGCTAAGTCAGGGAGTTCGTGGCGCACCACCATATCGGTGCGCCACGGACAATTATCCGTGGCGCACAAATATGGGAATGCGCCACGAACTCTCCTGTCATCACTTAAAAAGGTTGCGCGGTGTAGTGTGACAATAACACTTGTATAGCCTACTGGTTCTGGGGTTGGTTGTCTCGTTTAAAACCTGGATGTGCCAGGTTCGATTCCTGGCACTCCAACATTTTTTTTGTAATAAAAAACATTCTTATGCAATTTTGAAGTTCCATATGTAACGAATATCACTTACTCATTACAAATAATAATTTTCTACTATTTCTAAAACATAGTAGCTCCAATATTTTCAAGATATAAAGTGAGAACATGTATATAATTGCGGGTAGAGGTAATAAATTTATTACAAAAAAAATACCAATAATCGTGTGTATATCAACAACCTACTCCAAAAAACCACATATATTATTTTGTCGACTTGATGCACACGGATTGTGCACATGCATACATCACACACAAAAAAGGTCAGTTCGTGCGATGTTGCTTCCGAACGAGCTAGCGTCGACGTCTCGTCACGATCCTCTTGTCCTTCTTCGTCGCGGTAGAGTAATTGAGCCCTAGAACTTGTGGATTTCTTATCGTGTATGGACATCCTTTAGCGGGGAGGGTGGTCTTCCTTCTAAGATGAGGATACGCGCTAGGGTTGTCGAAGAACTTGTCGAATTCCTCTTCTATCTTCGGATCGCCGTACTTGTCGAAGTCTTGCTCGGTGGGGGCTCCCTCCATTCCGATGATGCTCCTTTTCCCCCTCCTGACGACAATGCGGGTAGGCCTTGTAAGATCGGTAATGAAGAAGCATTGATCCACATGGCTAGCCAGTACCCATGGCTCGTTTTTCGCCTGGACGTTCGCGTCGGCCGCCTTTGATGGTTGTGAAATACCGGCCTTCTTTTTCGACGTTCTTGGCCCATCTGACCCGGAACATCGGCATCTTCTGTCCGCAGCAGTCGAGTTCCCAGATCTCCTTGATCCTTCCGAAGAACCTTTCCTTCACATTGGATTCCTCGTCGGCGTAGGATAGCATCGTGACCCCCGAGTTCTGGTATTTGTTGTTCTTGTCCTTCTACTCGGTGTAGAAAGTGTACCCGTTGATGTCGTACGCCTGATAGGTCCTCACATTCAACGAGGGGCCCTGCGATAGGATGAATAGGAGTCTATCATCGCCAGCAGGCGCCTTACCCTCATTAAGAAGGAGCAGCTCCTTCTTGAACCAACTCGTGAAGGTAGAGTTGTGCTCTGTCGTCACGCCTCCCCTCGTCCTCCGCCGGCCCGTGTCGTTCAAAGTGTTATCAATCAAGCTTTTGTGCTTCTCCACCCAAGGACCGACCACTTTTATGTGTTGTAGCGCGACTCGGTGTGCCCTGTCATAGTCTGGGCGCCGACCCTTGAAGATAGCGTGCACTGCTGCGAAGCCCTCGCGGTGACCAACTCCAGCGATCCTGCCGAAGTGCTTGCTCTTCGGGAGACCAACAGATTCCTCGGACTGCATATAATTCTGGCAGAACGATATGCACTCATAGAGCATGAAGCCCTTGGCTATGCTTCCATCCGGCTTCGCCCTGTTTCAAACGTATCCTTTGAGCATGCCGTTCAGCCCTCGAACGGCATCATGTTTTGTAGGAACGGCGGACCGAGCTGGATGATGTCATCGACGAGGTGGACAAGCAGATGCAACATGATATCAAAGAACGTAGGAGGGAAGTAGATCTTGAGCTCATTGAGTATCACAATGATCTCGTCTTGCAGGGTATCGAGGTTCTTCATCACGATCTCCTTCCTAGAGATGACGTCGAAAAGTTGTAGAGCTCAAACAGCGTCTCACGGACGTGCTCGTCCATGATCCCTCAGATCGTAACTGGGAGTATCTGTGTCATCAGCACGTGACAGTCGTGTGACTTCATCCCACTAAACCTCTTCTTATGTACGTCCAGGTATCTGGATATCTTCCCTCTGTAGCTGATAGGAAGCTTGATTCCTATGAGGGTGTTGAAAAACTGCTCGAGCTCGTCCTCGCTCATAGTGAAGCAGGAAGGGGGCAGTAGTAGTTGTCCGGCTTAGCCCTCTTGCGCCGACCTTGAGTCTCTTCCTCGTCGTCGTCATCATCATCATCAGGGCGTCCTCCTTGTTGAAGCGTTTCCTTGATGCCTAGATGTATCATGTCGTATCTTGCTTTCGGCCCGTGTTTGGTCCTATCCAGCATGTTACACAAAGTGGCAAGAAGACTCTCGCACACGTTCTTGATGATGTGCATGAGATCAAGGCTGTGGCGCATGTGGAGGTATTTCCAGTACGGCAGGTCCTAGAAAACAGACCTCGCTTTCCATACGCCGCGCAGCGGCTTCACCCTCGGACGCTTCTTCCTCGGTGCAGGGCACTCCTTCCAGTTATCCAGCAACTCCTTGATTACCTCGCCGCTCCTCCTCTTCGGGGGTCCATCAAGCTCCACCATACCATCGAACAGATCCGCGTGTTTCCTCCACTCGTGATTTGCGTGTAGCCACTTTCACATCTTTGGGAACACGGTTTTTGAAGACCCGGGATCCCTCGGCAGCTGGATATGCAGGGTATTCTCCATGCACCTGACGCAAGCATTTAGTCCATGGTTCACCTGGCACGATACATATGCGTAGCCCGGATAGTCCTGCACCATCATGAGCAGCGTGGCCCTCATTCGAAGTAGTCTCCAGTGTAGGCGTCCCACGTACGGGCCGGCGTCTCCCACTGCGTGGCTAACTCCTCTTTCAATAGCCCGAGATACAGATGCATGTCGATACCCGGTTGTTTCGGGCCCTGAATAAGAATACTCATGTGCACATACCTCTGCTTGGTGCAGAGCCAGGGGGAGGTTGTACGGCCATACGAACACGGGCCAGGTGCTATGCGTGCTACTCTGGTTGCCAAAGGGGTTGAATATGTCGGTGCTCATGCCCAGCCTCACATTCCTTAGATCGCCCCCGAACTCGTCTTCGAAATCCATGTCCAGTGCCTTCCACTAGTTAGCGTCTGCAGGGTGTGTCAGGATCTGGCCCTTCTCGGGATCATCTTCCGGCGGAACCCTTTCCGCGTGCCATTGCATGAGCTTCGCTTCCTTAGGATCCACGAAATACCACTACAGACGGGGAGTGATAGGAAAATACCATACAACTTTATGAGGAACTTTCTTGTTACCCCTCTTGTAGCGTGGCTGGCCTCACACCGGACATGTCACTCTATCCTCTTACTCGTCCCGATAAAGTGCGCAGTGATTGATGCATGCGTGATACTTGATGTATGGTAGGTTGATAGGTCACACGACTTTCTTGGCCTCATCGATGCTTCTTGGCAATGTGTTATTCTCGGGAAGCACATCGCCCTAGAATTCCATGTTATCGTTGAAGCTCACGTCGGTCCATCTGTTGTTCACCTTCATCTCCAAAGCCTTGAGGGTTACATTCAGACGTGTATGCTCGGGCCGGCACCCAGGATACAATGGAGTAACAATGTCTTTCTCCATTTGTGCCAACTTTTCTTTCTCTCTCGCGGCCGCTATTGTGTTGTAACCCCCCTTGAGGAGCACTTCTCGAAGATGAGGGTCCTGCAGGGCCGAACTTAGCGGTGTCTGTGTGTCTGTGTCTTCTCCGCCGCCGGCATATCCTTCATCGTGGTGATCATGTCCGACATCTCCTTCATCCTAATCTTGATGATGATCATCATGTCCGGCATCTCCTTCATCGTCATGATCATCATCATGTCCGGCATCTCCTTCAGCATGATCATGTCCGGGTGCCTCTTCCTACTCCACAACATCATTGTAGCCGGGCATGAATCCACCCATGAGCAAGTGCTTCTCCAATGTCCCGAAATCAAGTTTGATTAGGGTCCCGAGTTTGCAAGTCTTGCAAGGACAACTTATCTCGGTCTTGTTAGTACGAAGCATGACAGCCGTCGCTAGGGCCTTATATCTAGCCACCATACCTTCGCTCATTTGGCACACCATGGTTGCCTGCGCACAAGAGAAATGAATCACACCATATATATGCATGCATGTCTTGCCAAAAAAATTCGGCAGTACCTCCCTTGTAAATAGGGCATATAGGTTGTGCAAAAGTTGGCCGAAACAGAAATGAATCAACATTTCGGCAACCATGCACCACACTGGCACCTGCACACACAAACACACAAAAGCATACACAAAGCATATACACGCGACGAAGACGCCGACATCCTTCACATACAACACACATCCGCGCCATGGATACACCACCGATCGACGTCCCGGCCCGTGACACATGCATATGCATGTCCAACAACTCATAGACAAGCATGTGCCATCTAACACAACTAACCTAGTAGACAAGTTGATGGAGACCGTGTGCGAGGGAGCGTGTGTCTTGTGGAGGCTAACTTGATGGAGATGTGACCAATAAATGATGTATATGTGGGGATTTTAGTGAATATACATGGTGGAGAGGGACTCCCTCCCCACTCATCCAACCAAAAGGTGTTTGGCAACCTAAAATGGAGGTAGAATTGAAGAAAATGGGGTGAGGAGGAGGGGGTCGAGCTAGATCTATGGGAAGTAATGGCTTCACTAGTAGAAAAAAGGCTATCCGTTCGTGCCTCCTAACAGCATTAGTCCCGGTTCCGCCATGAACCAGGACTAATGATGGCACGCGTCCTGGTTCGAACGGGCACGGGGCCGGGAGGCATGCGTCCCGGTTGGTAGGGGAACATACTTCCTGGTTTGTAACACAAACCGGGACTAAAGGTTGGGCGTCAGCCACGTGGCATGGCACACACCTTTAGTCCCGGTTTGTGTTACAAACCGGGACGTATGCTCCCACCCTCTATAAATGCAACGCCCCAGCCCTCTGCCTCCACTCTGTTTTTTCTTGGTGGAAGGTGTGAGGGGTGTGCTAGTTTTTTCCCCTATGCATGCATTCAAGGTGTTTGATGAAATGTTTGAGTGAATGATCCCGTTCAATTTCTCATAGAACAAAAATATAGAAGGTGTCCGAGACGCACTTGAGCTTTCTCCTCTTTATTTCCCTCGATCGAGGTTAGCAATCTTATCTTTTCTCTGTCATTGATATAATGCATGTGTCGATGTGAATTGGTCATTTCACTATTTATGATGTCCTGTTTTTGATAAACTTACTTATATGATGCAGATGAATGGTCGGGAATGGATGTACGGTGACCGGCGTGTACCCGGGTATATGAAAGGCGTGGATAAATTTATCGATGTGGCTACGGAAAACAAAGAGAATGGTTTTATACGTTGTCCATGTGTTCAATGTCCGAACAACAAGGAGTACTCTTCCTCGAAAATCGTTCGCGGCCACCTGATTATGAAAGGTTTCATGCCCAACTATAATTGCTGGACCAAGCACGGGGAAAGAGGGGTTATGATGGAAGATGGTGAAGAAGAAGATGATGATAACAACTATCATCATATGTTTCCTAAATACAGTGATACTGCAATGGAAGACAATGGAGAGGAAGGAGGTGAAGAACGGGCATTAGATGAGCCGGCTGATGAACTTGGTAGGGTCATTTCTGATGCAAAGCGAGACTGTGAAATATAAAATGAGAAGTTGAAGTTAGAGGGCATGTTAGAAGATCACAAGAAATTGTTGTACCCAAATTGTTAAGATGGCAGCACAAAGCTCAGTACCACACTGGAATTGTTGCGATGGAAGGAAGAGTGTGGTCTAACTGACTCCTTATTTGAAAAGATGCTGAAAATAATGAAGCTAAAGTTTCCAAAACATAACGAACTTCCTGAGAGTACCTACGAAGCAAAGAAGACTCTTTGTCCTCTAGGATTAGATGTGCAAAAGATACATGCATGCATTAATGACTGCATCCTCTACCGTGGTAAGGAGTATGAGAATTTAGATAAGTGCCCGGTATGCAATGCATTGCGGTAAAAGATCAGACGAGATGACCATGGTGATGTTGAGGGAGAGCCCCTCCGGAAGAGGGTTCCTGCTAAGGTTATGTGGTAGCTCCTATAATACCAAGGTTGAAACGCATGTTCAGAGACAAAGAGCATGCCAGGTTGTTGCGATGGCACAAAGAAGACCGTAAGAAAGACGGGAAGTTGAGACACCCTGCTGATGGGTCACAGTGGAGAAAAATCGAGAGAGACTTCCCAGACTTTGCAGGTGACGCAAGGAACTTATGGTTTGGTCTAAGTATGGATGGCATGAATCCTTTTGGGGAGCAAAGCTGCAGTCACAGCACCTGGCCCGTGACTCTATGTATCTAAAACCTGCCTCCTTAGTTGTGCATGAAGTGTAAGTTCATTATGATGCCAGTGCTCATCCAAGGACCGAAAAAACCGGGCAACAATATTGATGTGTACCTTAGGCCATTAGTTGAAGAACTCTTACAGCTGTGGGGCAAACCAGGTGTATGTGCGTGGGATGAGAACAAATAGGAGCCATTTGATCTACGAGGGTTGCTTTTCGTAACCATCAATGATTGGACTGCTCTTAGTAACCTTTCAGGACAGACAAACAAGGGATATAAGGCATGCACACACTGTTTAGATAAGACTGAAGGTACATATTTGCATAAATGAAAGAAGGTTGTGTACCTGGCGAATCAACGATTTCTTCCGACCAATCATCCTGTAAGAAAGAAAGGCAAGCATTTCAAAGGTGAGGCAGATCACCGGAAGAAGCCTGAACTCCCTCCTGGTGATGATGTATTTGGTATGGTCAAGGACATAGAAGTAATCTTTGGAAAGGGTCCCGGTGGTCAATCAGTTCTGAACGACGTCGCTACAGGACACGCACCCATGTGGAAGAAGAAATCTATATTTTAGGAGCTGCCATATTGGAAAGTCCTGTGTGTCCGCTCTTCAATCGACGTGATGCACATGACGAAGAATCTTTGCGTGAACCTACTAGGATTCCTAGGCGTGTATGGGAAGACAAAAGATACACCAGAAGCATGGGAGGACCAACAAATTATGAAATACCTAAAGAACATGCATACACAGAACAAGACGGATAAAGGGCGTCACTTAAGCCGTGCCAGCTATGCTCTTACCAAAGCAGAGAAGGAAATCTTTTAAGGTCCCTTTGTTTCGCTGCAAATGGGTCAACCTGAATGGGGAAGGGGTAAAGATAGACCAGTTATATGGAATGACAACAGTGGATCTCAACAATCTTGGTTATAGAGATGAACCATTCGTCCTAGCCAATGATGTGTCTCAGGTTTTCTATGTGAAGGACATGTCCTCCAAACCGAAAAAAAGAAAAAATATGCAAACGAATACATCATATGATGAGCCAAAGCGTCACATAGTTCTTTTAGGGAAAAGAAACATCGTGGGAATCGAGGACAAGACAGACATGTCAGAAGATTATAATAAGTTTGATGAAATTCCGCCCTTCACAGTGAAAACTGACCCAAGCATTCTATTAAGTAAATAAGATGCTCCATGGTTACGTCTGAAGCGATCATAAGGAAGGACATATGCCAAGAAGTTCATGCTCATATTATGTAACTCTAGTTCATGTCTTTCGGGTTTGTGGCTTGACCGAAGGATATATTTCGCGGTTTGTGGCTTGACCAGGACTATATATAGGGGGGCCTTTAGTCCCGGTTTTGTAGTCTCAGTTTTTAATATTAATAAATGTCTTGAGTGTTAGTCCCGTTTTGTGGCTGGACCGGGACTATGAAGAACTTGTCCCGATTCGTACTTACCATTAAGATCTGATCGCCAAACGCGCGCGGTCACATATTAGGGAGTGCCTCTATGACCAGTTTCTTGGAGATGCCGGAGGACTGGGATCCGGCGGCATCTCCCTGAAACTAGTCGTAGTGGTGTCCCTGCTCTCGAAAACCATCTTGCAGCTTGTACCTTCTCTAACTAGATCAATACACCTGGAAGCTAACTAATTTCACATATTAGGGAGTGCCTCTATGACCAGTTTTTTGGAGATGCCAGAGGACTGGGATCTGGCGGCATCTCCCTGAAACTGGTCGTAGTTGTGTCCCTTCTCTCGAAAACCTTCTTGCAGCTTGTAACTTCTCTAACTAGATCAATACACCTGGGAGCTAACTAATTTCACATATTAGGCAGTGCCTCTATGACCAGTTTCTTGGAGATGCCGGAGGACTGGGATCCGGCGGCATCTCCCGGAAACTGGTCGTAGTGGTGTCCCTGCTCTCGAAAACAATATTGGAGATACATCAATCTGGCTGGAGGACTGGACTCACAAGGATGCCTATTTATAGTACAAGCATCTCAGCATAGTGTCGACACGTACAAAATAATGTCGACAATCACCCCTATTATTAGTGCTGACTCGTGTTTTGTCCCGGTTGGTGTCTCCAACCGGGACTAAAGGTTCATCTTTAGTCCCGGTTGGTGACACCATCCGGGACAAGGTACATGCCGCATGACATAATGTCGACACTCACCTCTATCATTAGTGCTGCCTGGCCCAGCCTGCCGAAATCCCTCCAACCGGGACTAAAGATGAACCTTTAGTATATTGAAAATCCGAACAATGAAAATCCTTCGCGTGGTGTCATATTATGTGACATAGTTGAAAGGAAAAATACCATACTTGGTATATTGATCATGTCTCGAAAAAACCTTCACAAAATGACCTATCATGTTCGAGGTTTCATGGCTTTCGGTCCAAATGACCGATGTTATGTGCTGAATCACGGCATAGTTTGTGATGTTGTGCCCATATTATGCATGCATGTGGACATTGGTATGGAGAACAATGTTGCAGGAGGAAGTTTTCCTTTTTGTCGCACGAAAAAGCCCTTTTCCATTTTCCGAGCGCAAAAAACGGGTCGTTTTGTGAAGTAACCACCAAAATGCTATTTCAGAATGCTACCGTCCCATTTTCCTAAAATACTAGACCACCTTACATGGACTATCTCCCAACCGGGACATCTCAAACCTTTTCGTCCATCCCTGGTAAAAAGGACAAATGTCTTCTGAACCGGTAGGAAGTGGGTCCGGTTTGTACTACACGTACATGATCTATCGCCGGTGATTTTTTGAAAAAATCACTTTTAGACTCGCGATATGTGGTTTCTTCAGAGATCCAATGCAAGTTCTAACGATGCTCGTCCCCTATCTTCATGCACGCCGGTTCGACCATCGTTACAAATTCAAAAAATTCAAAACGGGCATAATAAATTCAAAAAAAATCTGAACAATGAAAATCATTCGCGTGGTGTCATATTATGTGACATAGTTGAAAGGAAAAATACCAAACTTGGTATATGATCATGTCTCGAAAAAACCTTCACAAAATGATCTATCATGTTCGAGGTTTCATGGATTTCGGTCCAAATGACAGATGTTATGTGCTGAATCACGGCATAGTTTGTGATGATGTGCCCATATTATGCATGCATATGGACATTGGTATGGGGAAAATTTTTGCAGGAGGAAGTTTTCCTTTTTGTCGCACGGAAAAGCCCTTTTCCATTTTCCGAGCGCAAAATACGGGTCGTTTTGTGAAGTAACCACCAAAATGCTGTTTCAGAATGCCATCGTCCCATTTTTCTAAATTACTAGACCACCTTACATGATCTATCGCCCGTGATTTTTTGAAAAAATCATTTTTAGACTCGCAATATGTGGTTTCTTCAGAGATCCAATGCAAGTTCTAACGATGCTCGTCCCCTATCTTTATGCACGCCGGTTTGACCATAGTTAGAAATTCAAAAAATTCAAAACAGACATGAAAAATTCAAAAAAAATCCGAACAATGAAAATCCTTCGCGTGGTGTCATAATATGTGACATAGTTCAAAGGAAAAATACCAGACTTGGTATATTGATCATGTCTCGAAAAAACCTTCACAAAATGACCTATCATGTTCGAGGTTTCATGGCTTTCGGTCCAAATGACCGATGTTGTGTGCTGAATCATGGCATAGTTTGTGATGTTGTGCCCATATTATGCATGCATGTGGACATTGGGAGAACAATGTTGCAGGAGGAAGTTTTCCTTTTTGTCGCACGGAAAAGCCCTTTTCCATTTTCCGAGCGTAAAAAACGGGTCGTTTTGTGAAGTAACCACCAAAATGCTGTTTCAGAATGCTACCGTCCCATTTTCCTAAAATACTAGACCACCTTACATGGACTATCTCCCAATCGGGACATCTCAAACCTTTTCGTCCATCCCGGGTAAAAAGGACAAATGTCTGCCGAATCTGCAGGAAGTGGGTCCGGTTTGTACTACAGGTACATGATCTATCGCCCGTGATTTTTTGAAAAATCATTTTTAGACTCGCAATATGTGGTTTCTTCAGAGATCCAATGCAAGTTATAACGATGCTCGTCCCCTATCTTCATGCACGCCGGTTCGACCATAGTTAGAAATTCAAAAAATTCAAAACGGGCATAATAAATTCAAATAAAATCCGAACAATGAAAATCCTTCGCGTGGTGTCATAATATGTGACATAGTTCAAAGGAAAAATACCAGACTTGGTATATTGATCATGTCTCGAAAAAACCTTCATAAAATGACCTATCATGTTCGAGGTTTCATGGCTTTCGGTCCAAATGACCGATGTTGTGTGCTGAATCATGGCATAGTTTGTGATGTTGTGCCCATATTATGCCTGCATGTGGACATTGGTATGGAAAACAATGTTGCAGGAGGAAGTTTTCCTTTTTGTCGCACGAAAAAGCCCTTTTCCATTTTCTGAGCGCAAAAAACGGGTCGTTTTGTGAATTAACCAGTAAAATGCTGTTTCAGAATGCTACCGTCCCATTTTCCTAAAATACTAGACCACCTTACATGGACTATCTCCCAACCGGGACATCTCAAACCTTTTCGTCCATCCCGGGTAAAAAGGACAAATGTCTGCCGAATCTGTAGGAAGTGGGTCCGGTTTGTACTACAGGTACATGATCTATCGCCCGTGATTTTTTGAAAAATCATTTTTATACTCGCAATATGTGGTTTCTTCAGAGATCCAATGCAAGTTCTAACGATGCTCGTCGCCTATCTTCATGCACGCCGGTTCGACCATAGTTAGAAATTCAAAAAATTCAAAACGGGCATAATAAATTCAAAAAAATCCGAACAATAAAAATCCTTCGCGTGGTGTCATATTATATGACATAGTTGAAAGGAAAAATACCAGACTTGGTATATTGATCATGTCTCGAAAAAACCTTCACAAAATGACCTATCATGTTTGAGGTTTCATGGCTTTCGGTCCAAATGACCGATGTTATGTGCTGAATCACAGCATAGTTTGTGATGCTGTGCCCATATTATGCATGCATGTGCACATTGGTATGGAGAACAATGTTGCAGGAGGAAGTTTTCCTTTTTGTCGCACGGAAAAGCCCTTTTCCATTTTCCGAGCGCAAAAAACGGGTCGTTTTGTGAAGTAACCACCAAAATGCTGTTTCATAATGATATCGTCCCATTTTCCAAAAATACTAGACCACCTTACATGGACTATCTCCAAACCGGGACATCTCAAAACTTTTCGTCCATCCCGGGTAAAAAGGACAAATGTCTACCGGATCGGTAGGAAGTGGGTCCGGTTTGTACTACAAGTACATGATCTATCGCCCGTGATTTTTTGAAAAAATCATTTTTAGACTCGCAATATGTGGTTTCTTCAGAGATCCAATGCAAGTTCTAACGATGCTCGTCCCCTATCTTCATGCACGCCGGTTTGACCATAGTTAGAAATTCAAAAAATTCAAAACAGACGTAATAAATTCAAACAAAATACGAACAATGAAAATCCTTCGCGTGGTGTCATAATATGTGACATAGTTGAAAGGAAAAATACCAGACTTGGTATATTGATCATGTCTCAAAAAACCTTCACAAAATGACCTATCATGTTCTAGGTTTCACGGCTTTCGGTCCAAATGACCGATGTTATGTGCTGAATCACGGCATAGTTTGTGATGATGTGCCCATATTATGCATGCATGTGGACATTGGTATGGAGAACAATGTTGCAGGAGGAAGTTTTCCTTTTTTTGTCGCACGAAAAAGCCCTTTTGCATTTTCCGAGCGCAAAAAACGGGTCGTTTTGTGAAGTGACCATCAAAATGTTGTTTCAGAATGCTACCGTCCCATTTTCCTAAAATACTAGACCACCTGACATGAACTATCTCCCAACCGGGACATCTCAAACCTTTTCGTCCATCCCGGGTAAAAAGGACAAATGTCTGCCGAATCTGTTGGAAGTGGGTCCGGTTTGTACTACACGTACATGATCTATCGCCCTTGATTTTTTGAAAAAATCATTTTTAGACTCGCAATATGTGGTTTCTTCAGAGATCCAATGCAAGTTCTAACGATGCTCGTCCCCTATCTTCATGCACGCCAGTTCGACCATAGTTAGAAATTCAAAAATTCAAAACGGGCATAATAAATTCAAAATAAAATCCGAACAATGAAAATCCTTCGCGTGGTGTCATATTATGTGACATAGTTGAAAGGAAAAATACCAGACATGGTATATTGATCATGTCTCGAAAAAACCTTCACAAAATGACCTATCATGTTCGAGGTTTCATGTCTTTCGGTCCAAATGACCGATGTTATGTGCTGAATCACGGCATAGTTTGTGATGATGTGCCCATATTATGCATGCATGTGGACATTGGTATGGAGAAAAATGTTGCAGGAGGAAGTTTTCCTTTTTGTCGCACAGAAAAGCCTTTTTCCATTTTCCGAGCGCAAAAAACGGGTCGTTTTGTGAAGTAACCACAAAAATGCTGTTTCAGAATGCTATCGTCCCATTTTCCTAAAATGCTAGACCACCTTACATGGACTATCTCCCAACCGGGACATCTCAATCCTTTTCGTCCATCCCGGGTAAAAAGGAAAATGTCTGCCGAATCGGTAGGAAGTGGGTCCGGTTTGTACTACAGGTACATGATCTATCGCCCGTGATTTTTTGAAAAATCATTTTTAGACTCGCAATATGTGGTTTCTTCAGAGATCCAATGCAAGTTATAACGATGCTCGTCCCCTATCTTCATGCACGCCGGTTCGACCATAGTTAGAAATTCAAAAAATTCAAAACGGGCATAATAAATTCAAAAAAAATCCAAACAATGAAAATCCTTCGCGTGGTGTCATAATATGTGACATAGTTGAAATGAAAAATACCAGACTTGGTATATTGATCATGTCTCAAAAAAACCTTCACAAAATGACCTATCATGTTCGAGGTTTTATGGCTTTCGGTCCAAATGACCGATGTTATGTGCTGAATCACGGCATAGTTTGTGATGTTGTGCCCATATTATGCATGCTTGTGGACATTGGTATGGATAACAATGTTGCGGGAGGAATTTTTCCTTTTTCTCGCACGGAAAAGTCCTTTTCCATTTTCCGAGCGCAAAAAACAGGTCGTTTTGTGCAGTAACCACCAAAATGCTGTTTCAGAATGCTACCGTCCCATTTTCCTAAAATACTAGACCACCTTACATGGACTATCTCCCAACCGGGACATCTCAAACCTTTTTGTCCATCCCAGGTAAAAAGGACAAATGTCTGCCGAATCGGCAGGAAGTGGGTCCGTTTTATACTACAGGTACATGATCTATCACCCGTGATTTTTTGAAAAAATTATTTTTAGACTCACAATATTTTGTTTCTTCAGAGTTCCGATGCAAGTTCTAACGATGCTCGTCCCCTATCTTCATGCACGCCGGTTCGACCATAGTTAGAAATTCAAAAATTCAAAACGGGCATAATAAATTCAAAAAAATCCGAACAATGAAAATCCTTTCCGTGGTGTCATATTATGTGACATAGTTGAAAGGAAAAATACCAGACATGGTATATTAATCATGTCTCGAAAAAACCTTCACAAAATGACCTATCATGCTCGAGGTTTCATGTCTTTCGGTCCAAATGACCGATGTTAAGTGCTGAATCACGGCATAGTTTGTGATGATGTGCCCATATTATGCATGCATGTGGACATTGGTATGGAGAAAAATGTTGCAGGAGGAAGTTTTCCTTTTTGTCGCATGGAAAAGCCCTTTTCCATTTTCCGAGCGCAAAAAACGGGTCATTTTGTGAAGTAACCACCAAAATGATGTTTCAGAATGCTATCGTCCCATTTTCCTAAAATACTAGACCACCTTACATGGACTATCTCCCAACCGGGATATCTCAAACCTTTTCGTCCATCCTGGGTAAAAAGGACAAATGTCTGCCGAATCGGCAGGAAGTGGGTCCGGTTTGTACTACAGGTACATGATCTATCGCCCGTGATTTTTTGAAAAATCATTTTTAGACTCGCAATATGTGGTTTCTTCAGAGATCCAATGCAAGTTATAACGATGCTCGTCCCCTATCTTCATGCACGCCGGTTCGACCATAGTTAGAAATTCAAAAAATTCAAAACGAGCATAATAAATTCAAAAAAAATCCGAACAATGAAAATCCTTCGCGTGGTGTCATATTATGTGACATAGTTGAAAGGGAAAATACCAGACATGGTATATTAATCATGTCTCGAAAAAACCTTCACAAAATGACCTATCATGCTCGAGGTTTTATGGCTTTCGGTCCAAATGACCGATGTTAAGTGCTGAATCACGGCATAGTTTGTGATGATGTGCCCATATTATGCATGCATGTGGACATTGGTATGGAGAAAAATGTTGCAGGAGGAAGTTTTCCTTTTTGTCGCACGGAAAAGCCCTTTTCCATTTTCCGAGCACAAAAAACGGGTCGTTTTGTGAAGTAACCATCAAAATGCTATTTCAGAATGCTACCGTCCCATTTTCCTAAAATACTAGACCACCTTACATGGACTATCTCCCAATCGGGACATCTCAAACCTTTTTGTCCATCCCGGGTAAAAAGGACAAATGTCTGCCGAATCGGCAGGAAGTGGGTCCGGTTTGTACTACAGGTACATGATCTATCGCCCGTGATTTTTTGAAAAATCATTTTTAGACTCGCAATATGTGGTTTCTTCAGAGATCCAATGCAAGTTATAACGATGCTCGTCCCCTATCTTCATGCACGCCGGTTCGACCATAGTTAGAAATTCAAAAAATTCAAAACGAGCATAATAAATTCAAAAAAAATCCGAACAATGAAAATCCTTCGCGTGGTGTCATATTATGTGACATAGTTGAAAGGGAAAATAACAGACATGGTATATTAATCATGTCTCGAAAAAACCTTCACAAAATGACCTATCATGCTCGAGGTTTTATGGCTTTCGGTCCAAATGACCGATGTTAAGTGCTGAATCACGGCATAGTTTGTGATGATGTGCCCATATTATGCATGCATGTGGACATTGGTATGGAGAAAAATGTTGCAGGAGGAAGTTTTCCTTTTTGTCGCACGGAAAAGCCCTTTTCCATTTTCCGAGCACAAAAAACGGGTCATTTTGTGAAGTAACCACCAAAATGATGTTTCAGAATGCTATCGTCCCATTTTCCTAAAATACTAGACCACCTTACATGGACTATCTCCCAACCGGGACATCTCAAACCTTTTCGTCCATCCCGGGTAAAAAGGACAAATGTCTGCCGAATCGGCAGGAAGTGAGTCCGTTTTATACTACAGGTACATGATCTATCACCCGTGATTTTTTGAAAAAATTATTTTTAGACTCGCAATATTTTGTTTCTTCAGAGTTCCGATGCAAGTTCTAACGATGCTCGTCCCCTATCTTCATGCACGCCGGTTCGACCATAGTTAGAAATTAAAAAATTCAAAACGGGCATAATAAATTCAAAAAAAATCCGAACAATGAAAATCCTTCCCGTGGTGTCATATTATGTGACATAGTTGAAAGGAAAAATACCAGACATGGTATATTAATCATGTCTCGAAAAAACCTTCACAAAATGACCTATCATGCTCGAGGTTTCATGTCTTTCGGTCCAAATGACCGATGTTAAGTGCTGAATCACGGCATAGTTTGTGATGATGTGCCCATATTATGCATGCATGTGGACATTGGTATGGAGAAAAATGTTGCAGGAGGAAGTTTTCCTTTTTGTCGCACGGAAAAGCCCTTTTCCATTTTCCGAGCACAAAAAACGGGTCGTTTTGTGAAGTAACCACCAAAATGATGTTTCAGAATGCTATCGTCCCATTTTCCTAAAATACTAGACCACCTTACATGGACTATCTCCCAACCGGGACATCTCAAACCTTTTCGTCCATCCCGGGTAAAAAGGAAAATGTCTGCCGAATCGGCAGGAAGTGGGTCCGGTTTGTACTACAGGTACATGATCTATCGCCCGTGATTTTTTGAAAAATCATTTTTAGACTCGCAATATGTGGTTTCTTCAGAGATCCAATGGAAGTTATAACGATGCTCGTCCCCTATCTTCATGCACGCCGGTTCGACCATAGTTAGAAATTCAAAAAATTGAAAACGGGCATAATAAATTCAAAAAAAATCCGAACAATAAAAATCCTTCGCGTGGTGTCATATTATGTGACATAGTTGAAAGGAGAAATACCAGACTTGGTATATTGATCATGTCTCGAAAAAACCTTCACAAAATTACCTATCATGTTCGAGGTTTCATGGCTTTCGGTCCAAATGACCGATGTTATGTGCTGAATCACGGCATAGTTTGTGAGGATGTGCCCATATTATGCATGCATGTGGACATTGGTATGGAGAACAATGTTGCAGGAGGAAGTTTTCCTTTTTTATCGCACGAAAAAGCCCTTTTCCATTTTCCGAGCGCAAAAAACGGGTCGTTTTGTGAAGTAACCATCAAAATGCTATTTCAGAATGCTACCGTTCCATTTTCCTAAAATACTAGACCACCTTACATGGACTATCTCCCAACCGGGACATCTCAAACCTTTTCGTCCATCCCGGGTAAAAAGGACAAATGTCTACCGGATCGGTAGGAAGTGGGTCCGATTTGTACTATAGGTACATGATCTATCGCCCGTGATTTTTTGAAAAAATCATTTTTAGACTCGCAATATGTGGTTTCTTCAGAGATCCAATGCAAGTTCTAACGATGCTCATCCCCTATCTTCATGCACGCCGGTTCGACCATAGTTAGAAATTCAAAAATTCAAAACGGGCATAATAAATTCAAAAAAAATCCGAACAATGAAAATCCTTCGTGTGGTGTCATATTATGTGACATAGTTGAAAGGAAAAATACCAGACATGGTATATTGATCATGTCTCGAAAATCTTCACAAAATGACCTATCATGTTCGAGGTTTCATGTCTTTCGGTCCGAATGACCGATGTTATGTGCTGAATCACGACATAGTTTGTGATGATGTGCCCATATTATGCATGCATGTGGAAATTGGTATGGAGAAAAATGTTGCAGGAGGAAGTTTTCCTTTTTGTCGCACGGAAAAGCCCTTTTCCATTTTCTGAGCGCCAAAAACGGGTCGTTTTGTGAAGTAACCACCAAAATGCTGTTTAAGAATGCTATCGTCGCATTTTCCTAAAATACTAGACCACCTTACATGGACTATCTCCCAACCGGGACATCTCAAACATTTTCGTCCATCCCGGGTAAAAAGGACAAATGTCTGCCGAATCGGCAGGAAGTGGGTCCGGTTTGTACTACAGGTACATGATCTATCGCCCGTGATTTTTTGAAAAATCATTTTTAGACTCGCAATATGTGGTTTTTTCAGAGATCCAATGCAAGTTATAACGATGCTCGTCCCCTATCTTCATGCACGCTGGTTCGACCATAGTTAGAAATTCAAAAAATTCAAAACGGACATAATAAATTCAAAAAAAATCCGAACAATGAAAATCCTTCGCGTGGTGTCATAATATGTGACATAGTTTAAATGAAAAATACCAGACTTGGTATATTGATCATGTCTCAAAAAACCTTCACAAAATGACCTATCATGTTCGAGGTTTTATGGCTTTTGGTCCAAATGACCGATGTTATGTGCTGAATCACGGCATAGTTTGTGATGTTGTGCCCATATTATGCATGCTTGTGGACATTGGTATGGATAACAATGTTGCGAGAGGAATTTTTCCTTTTTCTCGCACGGAAAAGCCCTTTTCCATTTTCCGAGCGCAAAAAACAGGTCGTTTTGTGCAGTAACCACCAAAATGCTGTTTCAGAATGCTACCGTCCCATTTTCCTAAAATACTAGACCACCTTACATGGACTATCTCCCAACCGGGACATCTCAAACCTTTTTGTCCATCCCGGGTAAAAAGGACAAATGTCTGCCGAATCGGCAGGAAGTGGGTCCGTTTTATACTACAGGTACATGATCTATCACCCGTGATTTTTAAAAAAAATTATTTTTAGACTCGCAATATTAAGTTTCTTCAGAGTTCCGATGCAAGTTCTAACGATGCTCGTCCCCTATCTTCATGCACGCCGGTTCGACCATAGTTAGAAATTCAAAAATTCAAAACGGGCATAATAAATTCAAAAAAAATCCGAACAATGAAAATCCTTCCCGTGGTGTCATATTATGTGACATAGTTGAAAGGAAAAATACCAGACATGGTATATTAATCATGTCTCGAAAAAACCTTCACAAAATGACCTATCATGCTCGAGGTTTCATGTCTTTCGGTCCAAATGACCGATGTTAAGTGCTGAATAACGGCATAGTTTGTGATGATGTGCCCATATTATGCATGCATGTGGACATTGGTATGGAGAAAAATGTTGCAGGAGGAAGTTTTCCTTTTTGTCGCACGGAAAAGCCCTTTTCCATTTTCCGAGCGCAAAAAACGGGTCGTTTTGTGAAGTAACCACCAAAATGATGTTTCAGAATGCTATCGTCCCATTTTCCTAAAATACTAGACCACCTTACATGGACTATCTCCCAACCGGGACATCTCAAACCTTTTCGTCCATCCTGGGTAAAAAAGACAAATGTCTGCCGAATCGGCAGGAAGTGGGTCCGGTTTATACTACAGGTACATGATCTATCGCCCGTGATTTTTTGAAAAATCATTTTTAGACTCGCAATATGTGGTTTCTTCAGAGATCCAATGCAAGTTATAACGATGCTCTTCCCCTATCTTCATGCACGCCGGTTCGACCATAGTTAGAAATTCAAAAAATTGAAAACGGGCATAATAAATTCAAAAAAAATCCGAACAATGAAAATCCTTCGCATGGTGTCATATTATGTGACATACTTGAAAAAAAAAATACCAGACTTGGTATATTGATCATGTCTCGAAAAAACCTTCACAAAATTACCTATCATGTTCGAGGTTTCATGGCTTTCGGTCCAAATGACCGATGTTATGTGCTGAATCACGGCATAGTTTGTGAGGATGTGCCCATATTATGCATGCATGTGGACATTGGTATGGAGAACAATGTTGCAGGAGGAAGTTTTCCTTTTTTGTCGCACGAAAAAGCCCTTTTCCATTTTCCGAGCGCAAAAAACGGGTCGTTTTGTGAAGTAACCATCAAAATGCTATTTCAGAATAGTACCGTCCCATTTTCCTAAAATACTAGAACACCTTACATGGACTATCTCCCAACCAGGACATCTCGAACCTTTTTGTCCATCCCGGGTAAAAAGGACAAATGTCTGCCGAATCGGTAGGAAGTGGGTCCGGTTTGTACTACAGGTACATGATCTATCGCCCGTGTTTTTTTGAAAAATCATTTTTAGACTCGCAATATGTAGTTTCTTCAGAGATCCAATGCAAGTTATAACGATGCTCGTCCCCTATCTTCATGCACGCCGGTTCGACTATAGTTAGAAATTCAAAAAATTCAAAACGAGCATAATAAATTCAAAAAAAAATCCGAACAATGAAAATCCTTCGCGTGGTGTCATAATATGTGACATAGTTGAAATGAAAAATACCAGACTTGGTATATTGATCATGTCTCAAAAAAACCTTCACAAAATGACCTATCATGTTCGAGGTTTTATGGCTTCCGGTCCAAATGACCGATGTTATGTGCTGAATCACGGCATAGTTTGTGATGTTGTGCCCATATTATGCATGCTTGTGGACATTGGTATGGATAACAATGTTGCGGGAGGAATTTTTCCTTTTTCTCGCACGGAAAAGCCCTTTTCCATTTTCCGAGCGCAAAAAAGAGGTCGTTTTGTGCAGTAACCACCAAAATGCTGTTTCAGAATGCTACCGTCCCATTTTCCTAAAATACTAGACCACCTTACATGGACTATCGCCCAACCGGGACATCTCAAACCTTTTTGTCCATCCCGGGTAAAAAGGACAAATGTCTGCCGAATCGGCAGGAAGTGGGTCCGTTTTATACTACAGGTACATGATCTATCACCCGTGATTTTTTAAAAAAATTATTTTTAGACTCGCAATATTTTGTTTCTTCAGAGTTCCGATGCAAGTTCTAACGATGCTCGTCCCCTATCTTCATGCACGCCGGTTCGACCATAGTTAGAAATTCAAAAATTCAAAACGGGCATAATAAATTCAAAAAAATCCGAACAATGAAAATCCTTCCCGTGGTGTCATATTATGTGACATAGTTGAAAGGGAAAATACCAGACATGGTATATTAATCATGTCTCCAAAAAACCTTCACAAAATGACCTATCATGCTCGAGGTTTCATGTCTTTCGGTCCAAATGACCGATGTTAAGTGCTGAATCACGGCATAGTTTGTGATGATGTGCCCATATTATGCATGCATGTGGACATTGGTATGGAGAAAAATGTTGCAGGAGGAAGTTTTCCTTTTTGTCGCACGGAAAAGACCTTTTCCATTTTCCGAGCGCAAAAACGGGTAGTTTTGTGAAGTAACCACCAAAATGATGTTTCAGAATGCTATCGTCCCATTTTCCTAAAATACTAGACCACCTTACATGGACTATCTCCCAACCGTGACATCTCAAACCTTTTCGTCCATCCCGGGTAAAAAGGACAAATGTCTGCCGAATCGGCAGGAAGTGGGTCCGATTTGTACTACAGGTACATGATCTATCGCCCGTGATTTTTTGAAAAATCATTTTTAGACTCGCAATATGTGGTTTCTTCAGAGATCCAATGGAAGTTATAACGATGCTCGTCCCCTATCTTCATGCACGCCGGTTTGACCATAGTTAGAAATTCAAAAAATTGAAAACGGGCATAATACATTCAAAAAAAATCCGAACAATAAAAATCCTTCGTGTGGTGTCATATTATGTGACATAGTTGAAAGGAAAAATACCAGACTTGGTATATTGATCATGTCTCGAAAAAACCTTCACAAAATTACCTATCATGTTCGAGGTTTCATGGCTTTCGGTCCAAATGACCGATGTTATGTGCTGAATCACGGCATAGTTTGTGAGGATGTGCCCATATTATGCATGCATGTGGACATTGGTATGGAGAACAATGTTGCAGGAGGAAGTTTTCCTTTTTTGTCGCACGAAAAAGCCCTTTTCCATTTTCCGAGCGCAAAAAACGGGTCGTTTTGTGAAGTAACCATCAAAATGCTATTTCAGAATGCTACCGTTCCATTTTCCTAAAATACTAGACCACCTTACATGGACTATCTCCCAACCGGGACATCTCAAACCTTTTCGTCCATCCCGGGTAAAAAGGACAAATGTCTGCCGAATCTGTAGGAAGTGGGTCCGATTTGTACTATAGGGACATGATCTATCGCCCGTGATTTTTTGAAAAAATCATTTTTAGACTCGCAATATGTGGTTTCTTCAGAGATCCAATGCAAGTTCTAACGATGATCATCCCCTATCTTCATGCACGCCGGTTCGACCATAGTTAGAAATTCAAATATTCAAAACGGGCATAATAAATTCAAAAAAAAATCCGAACAATGAAAATTCTTCGCGTGGTGTCATATTATGTGACATAGTTGAAAGGAAAAATACCAGACATGGTATATTGATCATGTCTCGAAAAAACCTTCACAAAATGACCTATCATGTTCGAGGTTTCATGTCTTTCGGTCCAAATGACCGATGTTATGTGCTGAATCACGGCATAGTTTGTGATGATGTGCCCATATTATGCATGCATGTGGACATTGGTATGGAGAAAAATGTTGCAGGAGGAAGTTTTCCTTTTTGTCGCACGGAAAAGCCCTTTTCCATTTTCCGAGCGCAAAAAACGGGTCATTTTGTGAAGTAACCACCAAAATGATGTTTCAGAATGCTATTGTCCCATTTTCCTAAAATACTAGACCACCTTACATGGACTATCTCCCAACCGGGACATCTGAAACCTTTTCGTCCATCCCGGGTAAAAAGGACAAATGTCTGCCGAATCGGCAGGAAGTGGGTCCGGTTTGTACTACAGGTACATGATCTATCGCCCGTGATTTTTTGAAAAATCATTTTTAGACTCGCAATATGTGGTTTTTTCAGAGATCCAATGCAAGTTATAACGATGCTCGTCCCCTATCTTCATGCACGCTGGTTCGACCATAGTTAGAAATTCAAAAAATTCAAAACGGGCATAATAAATTCAAAAAAAATCCGAACAATGAAAATCCTTCGCGTGGTGTCATAATATGTGACATAGTTTAAATGAAAAATACCAGACTTGGTATATTGATCATGTCTCAAAAAACCTTCACAAAATGACCTATCATGTTCGAGGTTTTATGGCTTTCGGTCCAAATGACCGATGTTATGTGCTGAATCACGGCATAGTTTGTGATGCTGTGCCCATATTATGCATGCTTGTGGACATTGGTATGGATAACAATGTTGCGGGAGGAATTTTTCCTTTTTCTCGCACGGAAAAGCCCTTTTCCATTTTCCGAGCGCAAAAAACAGGTCGTTTTGTGCAGTAACCACCAAAATGCTGTTTCAGAATGCTACCGTCCCATTTTCCTAAAATATTAGACCACCTTACATGGAATATCTCCCAACCGGCACATCTCAAACCTTTTTTGTCCATCCCGGGTAAAAAGGACAAATGTCTGCTGAATCGGCAGGAAGTGGGTCCGGTTTATACTACAGGTACATGATCTATCACCCGTTATTTTTTGAAAAAATTATTTTTAGACTCGCAATATTTTGTTTCTTCAGAGTTCCGATGCAAGTTCGAACGATGCTCGTCCCCTATCTTCATGCACGCCGGTTCGACCATAGTTAGAAATTCAAAAATTCAAAATGGGCATAATAAATTCAAAAAAAATCCGAAGAATGAAAATCCTTCCCGTGGTGTCATATTATGTGACATAGTTGAAAGGAAAAATACCAAACATGGTATATTGATCATGTCTCGAAAAAACCTTCACAAAATGACCTATCATGTTCGAGGTTTCATGTCTTTCGGTCCAAATGACCGATGTTAAGTGCTGAATCACGACATAGTTTGTGATGATATGCCCATATTATGCATGCATGTGGACATTGGTAGGGAGAAAAATGTTGCAGGAGGAAGTTTTCCTTTTTGTCGCACGGAAAAGCCCTTTTCCATTTTTCGAGCACAAAAAACGGGTCGTTTTGTGAAGTAACCACCAAAATGATGTTTCAGAATGCTATCGTCCCATTTTCCTAAAATACTAGACCACCTTACATGAACTATCTCCCAACCGAGACATCTCAAACCTTTTCGTCTATCCCGGGTAAAAAGGACAAATGTCTGCCGAATCGGTAGGAAGTGGGTCCGGTTTGTACTACAGGTACATGATCTATCGCCCGTGATTTTTTGAAAAATCATTTTTAGACTCGCAATATGTGGTTTCTTCAGAGATCCAATGCAAGTTATAACGATGCTCGTCCCCTATCTTCATGCACGCCGGTTCGAACATAGTTAGAAATTCAGAAAATTGAAAACGGGCATAATAAATTCAAAAAAAAATCTGAACAATGAAAATCCTTCGCGTGGTGTCATATTATGTGACATAGTTGAAAGGAAAAATACCAGACTTGGTATATTGATCATGTCTCGAAAAAACCTTCACAAAATTACCTATCATGTTCGAGGTTTCATGGATTTCGGTCCAAATGACCGATGTTATATGCTGAATCACGGCCTAGTTTGTCAGGATGTGCCCATACTATGCATGCATGTGGACATTGGTATGGAGAACAATGTTGTAGGAGGAAGTTTTCCTTTTTTGTCGCACGAAAAAGCCCATTTCCATTTTCCGAGCGCAAAAAACGGGTCGTTTTGTGAAGTAACCATCAAAATGCTATTTCAGAATGCTACCGTCCCATTTTCCTAAAATACTAGACCGCCTTACATGGACTATCTCCCAACCGGGACATCTCAAACCTTTTCGTCCATCTCGGGTAAAAACGACAAATGTCTGCTGAATCTGTAGGAAGTGGGTCCGGTTTGTACTATAGGTACATGATCTATCGCCCATGATTTTTTGAAAAGATCATTTTTAGACTCGCAATATGTGGTTTCTTCAGAGATCCAATGCAAGTTCTAACGATGCTCGTCCCCTATCTTCATGCACGCCGGTTCGACCATAGTTAGAAATTCAAAAATTCAAAACGGGCATAATAAATTCAAAAAAAAATCGAACAATGAAAATCCTTCGCGTGGTGTCATATTATGTGACATAGTTGAAAGGAAAAATACCAGACATGGTATATTGATCATGTCTCGAAAAAACCTTCACAAAATGACCTATCATGTTCGAGGTTTCATGTCTTTCGGTCCAAATGACCGATGTTATGTGCTGAATCACGGCATAGTTTGTGATGATGTGCCCATATTATGCATGCATGTGGACATTGGTATGGAGAAAAATGTTGCAGGAGGAAGTTTTACTTTTTGTCGCACGGAAAAGCCCTTTTCCATTTTCCGAGCGCAAAAAACGGGTCGTTTTGTGAAGTGACCACCAAAAAGCTGTTTCAGAATGCTATCGTCCCATTTTCCTAAAATACTAGACCACCTTACATGGACTATCTCCCAACCGGGACATCTCAAACCTTTTCGTCCATCGCGGGTAAAAAGGACAAATGTCTGCCGAATCGGCAGGAAGTGGGTCCGGTTTGTACTACAGGTACATGATCTATTGCCCGTGATTTTTTGAAAAATCATTTTTAGACTCGCAATATGTGGTTTCTTCAGAGATCCAATGCAAGTTATAACGATGCTCGTCCCCTATCTTCATGCACGCCGGTTCGACCATAGTTAGAAATTCAAAAAATTCAAAACGGGCATAATAAATTCAAAAAAAATCCGAACAATGAAAATCCTTCGCGTGGTGTCATAATATGTGACATAGTTGAAATGAAAAATACCAGACTTGGTATATTGATCATGTCTCAAAAAAAACCTTCACAAAATGACCTATCATGTTCGAGGTTTTATGGCTTTCGGTCCAAAGGACCCATGTTATGTGCTGAATCACGGCATAGTTTGTGATGTTGTGCCCATATTATGCATGCTTGTGGACATTGGTATGGATAACAATGTTGCGGGAGGAATTTTTCCTTTTTCTCGCACGGAAAAGCCCTTTTCCATTTTCCGAGCGCAAAAAACAGGTCGTTTTGTGCAGTAACCACCAAAATGCTGTTTCAGAATGCTACCGTCCCATTTTCCTAAAATACTAGACCACCTTACATGGACTATCTCCCAACCGGGACATCTCAAACCTTTTTGTCCATCCTGGGTAAAAAGGATAAATGTCTGCCGAATCGGCAGGAAGTGGGTCCGGTTTATACTACAGGTACATGATCTATCACCCGTGATTTTTTGAAAAAATTATTTTTAGACTCGCAATATTTTGTTTCTTCAGAGTTCCGATGCAAGTTCTAACGATGCTCGTCCCTATCTTCATGCACGCCAGTTCGACCATAGTTAGAAATTCAAAAATTCAAAACGGGCATAATATATTCAAAAAAAATCCGAACAATGAAAATCCTTCCCGTGGTGTCATATTATGTGACATAGTTGAAAGGAAAATACCAGACATGGTATATTGATCATGTCTTGAAAAAACCTTCACAAAATGACCTATCATGTTCGAGGTTTCATGTCTTTCGGTCCAAATGACCGATGTTAAGTGATGAATCACGGCATAGTTTGTGATGATGTGCCCATATTATGCATGCATGTGGACATTGGTATGGAGAAAAATGTTGCATGAGGAAGTTTTCCTTTTTGTCGCACGGAAAAGCCCTTTTCCATTTTCTGAGCGCGAAAAACAGGTCGTTTTATGAAGTAACCACCAAAATGATGTTTCAGAATGCTATCGTCCCATTTTCCTAAAATACTAGACCACCTTACATGGACTATCTCCCAACCGGGACATCTCAAACCTTTTCGTCCATCCCGGGTAAAAAGGACAAATGTCTGCCGAATAGGCAGGAAGTGGGTCCGGTTTGTACTACAGGTACATGATCTATCGCCCGTGATTTTTTGAAAAATCATTTTTAGACTCGCAATATGTGGTTTATTCAGAGATCCAATGCAAGTTATAACGATGCTCGTCCCCTATCTTCATGCACGCCGGTTCGACCATAGTTAGAAATTCAAAAAATTGAAAACGGGCATAATAAATTCAAAAAAAAATCCGAACAATGAAAATCCTTCGCGTGGTGTCATATTATGTGACATAGTTGAAAGGAAAAATACCAGACTTGGTATATTAATCATGTCTCGAAAAAACCTTCACAAAACTACCTATCATGTTCGAGGTTTCATGGCTTTCGGTCCAAATGACCGATGTTATGTGCTGAATCACGGCATAGCTTGTGATGATGTGCCCATATTATGCATGCATGTGGACATTGGTATGGAGAACAATGTTGCAGGAGGAAGTTTTCCTTTTTTGTCGCACGAAAAAGCCCTTTTCCATTTTCCGAGCGCAAAAAACGGGTCGTTTTGTGAAGTAACCATCAAAATGCTATTTCAGAATGCTACCGTCCCATTTTCCTAAAATACTAGACCACCTTACATGGACTATCTCCCAACCGGGACATCTCAAACCTTTTCGTCCATCCCGGATAAAAAGGACAAATGTCTGCCGAATCTGTAGGAAGTGGGTCCGGTTTGTACTACACGTACATGATCTATCGCCCGTGATTTTTTACAAAAATCATTTTTAGACTCGCAATATGTGGTTTCTTCAGAGATCCAATGCAAGTTCTAACGATGCTCGTCCCCTATCTTCATGCACGCCGGTTCGACCATAGTTAGAAATTCAAAAAATTGAAAACGGGCATAATAAATTCAAAAAAAAATCCGAACAATGAAAATCCTTCGCGTGGTCTCATATTATGTGACATAGTTGAAAGGAAAAATACCAGACTTGGTATATTAATCATGTCTCGAAAAAACCTTCACAAAATTACCTATCATGTTCGAGGTTTCATGGCTTTCGGTCCAAATGACCGATGTTATGTGCTGAATCACGGCATAGTTTGTGATGATGTGCCCATATTATGCATGCATGTGGACATTGGTATGGAGAACAATGTTGCAGGAGGAAGGTTTCCTTTTTTGTCGCACGAAAAAGCCCTTTTCCATTTTCCGAGCGCAAAAAACGGGTCGTTTTGTGTAGTAATCATCAAAATGCTATTTCAGAATGCTACCGTCCCATTTTCCTAAAATACTAGACCACCTTACATGGACTATCTCCCAACCGGGACATCTCAAACCTTTTCGTCCATCCCGGGTAAAAAGGACAAATGTCTGCCGAATCTGTAGGAAGTGGGTCCGGTTTGTACTACACGTACATGATCTATCGCACGTGATTTTTAAAAAAAATCATTTTTAGACTCGCAATATGTGGTTTCTTCAGAGATCCAATGCAAGTTCTAACGATGCTCGTCCCCTATCTTCATGCACGCCGGTTCGACCATAGTTAGAAATTCAAAAATTCAAAACGGGCATAATAAATTCAAAAAAAATCCGAACAATAAAAATCCTTCGCGTGGTCCCATATTATGTGACATAGTTGAAAGGAAAAATACCAGACATGGTATATTGATCATTTCTCGAAAAAACCTTCACAAAATGACCTATCATGTTCGAGGTTTCATGTCTTTCGGTCCAAATGACCGATGTTATGTGCTGAATCACGGCATAGTTTGTGATGATGTGCCCATATTATGCATGCATGTGGACATTGGTATGGAGAAAAATGTTGCAGGAGGAAGTTTTCCTTTTTGTCGCACGGAAAAGCCCTTTTCTATTTTCCGAGCGCAAAAAACGGGTCGTTTTGTGAAGTAACCACCAAAATGCTGTTTCAGAATGCTATTGTCCCATTTTCCTAAAATACTAGACCACCTTACATGGACTATCTCCCAACCGGGACATCTCAAAGCTTTTCGTCCATCGCGGGTAAAAAGGACAAATGTCTGCCGAATCGGTAGGAAGTGGGTCCGGTTTGTACTACAGGTACATGATCTATCGCCCGTGATTTTTTGAAAAATTATTTTTAGACTCGCAATATGTGGTTTCTTCAGAGATCCAATGCAAGTTATAACGATGCTCGTCCCCTATCTTCATGCACGCCGGTTCGACCATAGTTAGAAATTCAAAAAATTCAAAACGGGCATAATAAATTCAAAAAAAATCCGAACAATGAAACTCCTTCGCGTGGTGTCATAATATGTGACATAGTTGAAATGAAAAATACCAGACTTGGTATATTGATCATGTCTCAAAAAACCTTCACAAAATGACCTATCATGTTCGTGGTTTTATGGCTTTCGGTCCAAATGACCGATGTTATGTGCTGAATCACGGCATAGTTTGTGATGTTGTGCCCATATTATCCATGTTTGTGGAAATTGGTATGGATAACAATGTTTCGGGAGGAATTTTTCCTTTTTCTCGCCCGGAAAAGCCCTTTTCCATTTTCCGAGCGCAAAAAACAGGTCGTTTTGTGCAGTAACCACCAAAATGCTGTTTCAGAATGCTACCGTCCCATTTTCCTAAAATACTAGACCACCTTACTTGGACTATCTCCCAACCGGGACATCTCAAACCTTTTTGTCCATCCCGGGTAAAAAGGACAAATGTCTACCGAATCGGCAGGAAGTGGGTCCGGTTTATACTATAGGTACATGATCTATCACCCGTGATTTTTTGAAAAAATTATTTTTAGACTCGCAATATTTTGTTTCTTCAGAGTTCCGATGCAAGTTCTAACGATGCTCGTCCCCTATCTTCATGCACGCCGGTTCGACCATAGTTAGATATTCAAAAATTCAAAACGGGCATAATATATTCAAAAAAAATCAGAACAATGAAAATCCTTCCCGTGGTGTCATATTATGTGACATAGTTGAAAGGAAAATACCAGACATGGTATATTGATCATGTCTTGAAAAAACCTTCACAAAATGACCTATCATGTTCGAGGTTTCATGTCTTTCGGTCCAAATGACCGATGTTAAGTGCTGAATCACGGCATAGTTTGTGATGATGTGCCCATATTATGCATGCATGTGGACATTGGTATGGAGAAAAATGTTGCATGAGGAAGTTTTCCTTTTTGTCGCACGGAAAAGCCCTTTTCCATTTTCTGAGCGCGAAAAACGGGTCGTTTTATGAAGTAACCACCAAAATGATGATTCAGAATGCTATCGTCCCATTTTCCTAAAATACTAGACCACCTTACATGGACTATCTCCCAACCGGGACATCTCAAACCTTTTCGTCCATCCCGGGTAAAAAGGACAAATGTCTCCCGAATAGGCAGGAAGTGGGTCCGGTTTGTACTACAGGTACATGATCTATCGCCCGTGATTTTTTGAAAAATCATTTTTAGACTCGCAATATGTGGTTTATTCAGAGATCCAATGCAAGTTATAACGATGCTCGTCCCCTATCTTCATGCACGCCGGTTCGACCATAGTTAGAAATTCAAAAAATTGAAAACGGGCATAATAAATTCAAAAAAAATCCGAACAATGAAAATCCTTCGCGTGGTGTCATATTATGTGACATAGTTGAAAGGAAAAATACCAGACTTGGTATATTAATCATGTCTCGAAAAAACCTTCACAAAATTACCTATCATGTTCGAGGTTTCATGGCTTTCGGTCCAAATGACCGATGTTATGTGCTGAATCACGGCATAGTTTGTGATGATGTGCCCATATTATGCATGCATGTGGACATTGGTATGGAGAACAATGTTGCAGGAGGAAGTTTTCCTTTTTTGTCGCACGAAAAAGCCCTTTTCCATTTTCCGAGCGCAAAAAACGGGTCGTTTTGTGAAGTAACCATCAAAATGCTATTTCAGAATGCTACCGTCCCATTTTCCTAAAATACTAGACCACCTTACATGGACTATCTCCCAACCGGGACATCTCAAACCTTTTCGTCCATCCCGGATAAAAAGGACAAATGTCTGCCGAATCTGTAGGAAGTGGGTCCGGTTTGTACTACACGTACATGATCTATCGCCCGTGATTTTTTACAAAAATCATTTTTAGACTCGCAATATGTGGTTTCTTCAGAGATCCAATGCAAGTTCTAACGATGCTCGTCCCCTATCTTCATGCACGCCGGTTCGACCATAGTTAGAAATTCAAAAAATTGAAAACGGGCATAATAAATTCAAAAAAAATCCGAACAATGAAAATCCTTCGCGTGGTCTCATATTATGTGACATAGTTGAAAGGAAAAATACCAGACTTGGTATATTAATCATGTCTCGAAAAAACCTTCACAAAATTACCTATCATGTTCGAGGTTTCATGGCTTTCGGTCCAAATGACCGATGTTATGTGCTGAATCACGGCATAGTTTGTGATGATGTGCCCATATTATGCATGCATGTGGACATTGGTATGGAGAACAATGTTGCAGGAGGAAGGTTTCCTTTTTTGTCGCACGAAAAAGCCCTTTTCCATTTTCCGAGCGCAAAAGACGTGTCGTTTTGTGTAGTAATCATCAAAATGCTATTTCAGAATGCTACCGTCCCATTTTCCTAAAATACTAGACCACCTTACATGGACTATCTCCCAACCGGGACATCTCAAACCTTTTCGTCCATCCCGGGTAAAAAGGACAAATGTCTGCCGAATCTGTAGGAAGTGGGTCCGGTTAGTACTACACGTACATGATCTATCGCTCGTGATTTTTAAAAAAAAATCATTTTTAGACTCGCAATATGTGGTTTCTTCAGAGATCCAATGCAAGTTCTAACGATGCTCGTCCCCTATCTTCATGCACGCCGGTTCGACCATAGTTAGAAATTCAAAAATTCAAAACGGGCATAATAAATTCAAAAAAAAATCCGAACAATAAAAATCCTTCGCGTGGTCTCATATTATGTGACATAGTTGAAAAGGAAAAATACCAGACATGGTATATTGATCATGTCTCGAAAAAACCTTCACAAAATGACCTATCATGTTCGAGGTTTCATGTCTTTCGGTCCAAATGACCGATGTTATGTGCTGAATCACGGCATAGTTTGTGATGATGTGCCCATATTATGCATGCATGTGGACATTGGTATGGAGAAAAATGTTGCAGGAGGAAGTTTTCCTTTTTGTCGCACGGAAAAGCCCTTTTCCATTTTCCGAGCGCAAAAAACGGGTCGTTTTGTGAAGTAACCACCAAAATGCTGTTTCAGAATGCTATTGTCCCATTTTCCTAAACTACTAGACCACCTTACGTGGACTATCTCCCAACCGGGACATCTCAAACCTTTTCGTCCATCGCGGGTAAAAAGGACAAATGTCTGCCGAATCGGCAGGAAGTGGGTCCGGTTTGTACTACAGGTACATGATCTATCGCCCGTGATTTTTTGAAAAATCATTTTTAGACTCGCAATATGTGGTTTCTTTAGAGATCCAATGCAAGTTATAACGATGCTCGTCCCCTATCTTCATGCACGCCGGTTCGACCATAGTTAGAAATTCAAAAAATTCAAAACGGGCATAATAAATTCAAAAAAAATCCGAACAATGAAACTCCTTCGCGTGGTGTCATAATATGTGACATAGTTGAAATGAAAAATACCAGACTTGGTATATTGATCATGTCTCAAAAAAACCTTCACAAAATGACCAATCATGTTCGAGGTTTTATGGCTTTCGGTCCAAATGACCGATGTTATGTGCTGAATCACGGCATAGTTTGTGATGTTGTGCCCATATTATGCATGTTTGTGGAAATTGGTATGGATAACAATGTTTCGGGAGGAATTTTTCCTTTTTCTCGCCCGGAAAAGCCCTTTTCCATTTTCCGAGCGCAAAAAACAGGTCGTTTTGTGCAGTAAGCACAAAAATGCTGTTTCAGAATGCTACCGACCCATTTTCCTAAAATACTAGACCACCTTACTTGGACTATCTCCCAACCGGGACATCTCAAACCTTTTTGTCCATCCCGGGTAAAAAGGACAAATGTCTGCCGAATCGGCAGGAAGTGGGTCCGGTTTATACTACAGGTACATGATCTATCACCCGTGATTTTATGAAAAAATTATTTTTAGACTCGCAATATTTTGTTTCTGCAGAGTTCCGATGCAAGTTCTAACGATGCTCGTCCCCTATCTTCATGCACGCCGGTTCGACCATAGTTAGATATTAAAAAATTCAAAACGGGCATAATAAATTCAAAAAAATCCAAACAATGAAAATCCTTCCCGTGGTGTCATATTATGTGACATAGTTAAAAGGAAAAATACCAGACATGGTATATTGATCATGTCTCGAAAAAACCTTCACAAAATGACCTATCATGTTCGAGGTTTCATGTCTTTCGGTCCAAATGACTGATGTTAAGTGCTGAATCACGGCATAGTTTGTGATGATGTGCCCATATTATGCATGCATGTGGACATTGGTATGGAGAAAAATGTTGCAGGAGGAAGTTTTCCTTTTTGTCGCACGGAAAAGCCCTTTTCCATTTTCCGAGCGTAAAAAACGGGTCGTTTTGTGAAGTAACCACCAAAATGATGTTTCAGAATGCTATCGTCCCATTTTCCTAAAATACTAGACCACCTTACATGGACTATCTCCCAACCGGGACATCTCAAACCTTTTCGTCCATCCCGGGTAAAAAGGACAAATGTTTGCCGAATCGGTAGGAAGTGGGTCCGGTTTGTACTACAGGTACATGATCTATCGCCCGTGATTTTTTGAAAAATCATTTTTAGACTCGCAATATGTGGTTTCTTCAGAGATCCAATGCAAGTTATAACGATGCTCGTCCCCTATCTTCATGCACGCCGGTTCGACCATAGTTAGAAATTCAAAAAATTCAAAATGGGCATAATAAATTCAAAAAAAATCCGAACAATGAAAATCCTTCGCGTGGTGTCATAATATGTGACATAGTTGAAATGAAAAATACCAGACTTGGTATATTGATCATGTCTCGAAAAAACCTTCCCAAAATGACCTATCATGTTCGAGGTTTCATGGCTTTCGGTCCAAATGACCGATGTTATGTGCTGAATCACGGCATAGTTTGTGATGTTGTGCCCATATTATGCATGCATGTGGACATTGGTATGGAGAACAATGTTGCGGCAGGAATTTTTCCTTTTTCTCGCACGGAAAAGCCCTTTTCCATTTTACGAGCGCAAAAAACAGGTCGTTTTATGAAGTAACCACCAAAATGCTGTTTCAGAATGCTACCGTCCCATTTTCCTAAAATACTAGACCACCTTACATGGACTATCTCCCAACCGGGACATCTCAAACCTTTTCATCCATATCGGGTAAAAAGGACAAATGTCTGTCGAATCGGCAGGAAGTGGGTCCGGTTTATACTACAGGTACATGATCTATCGCTCGTGATTTTTTGAAAAAATCATTTTTAGACTCGCAATATTTGGTTTCTTTAGAGATCCAATGCAAGTTCTAACGATGCTCGTCCCCTATCTTCATGCACGCCGGTTCGACCATAGTTAGAAATTCAAAAAATTCAAAACGGGCATAATAAATTCAAAAAAAATCCGAACAATGAAAATCATTCGCGTGGTGTCATATTATGTGACATAGTTGAAAGGAAAAATACCAGACTTGGTATATTTATCATGTCTCAAAAAAACCTTGACAAAATGACTTATCATGTTCGAGGTTTCATGGCTTTCGGTCAAATGACCGATGTTATATGCTGAATCATAGCATAGTTTGTGATGATGTGCCCATATTATGAATGCATGTGGACATTGGTATGGAGAACAATGTTGCAGGAGGAAGTTTTCCTTTTTTGTCGCACGGAAAAGCCCTTTTCCATTTTCCGAGCGCAAAAAACGGGTCCTTTTGTGTAGTAACCATCAAAATGATGTTTCAGAATACTACCGTCCCATTTTCCTAAAATACTAGACCACCTTACATGGACTATCTCCCAACCGGGACATCTCAAACCTTTTCGTCCATCCCGGGTAAAAAGGACAACTGTCTGCCGAATCGGTAGGAAGTGGGTCTTGTTTGTACTACAGGTACATGATCTATCGCCCGTGATTTTTTGAAAAAATCATTTTTAGACTCGCAATATGTGGTTTCTTCAGAGATCCAATGCAAGTTCTAACGATGCTCGTCCCCTATCTTCATGCACGCCGGATCGACCATAGTTAGAAATTCAAAAAATTCAAAACGGGCATAATAAATGCAAAAAAAATCCGAACAATGAAAATCCTTCGCGTGGTGTCATATTATGTGACATAGTTGAAAGGAAAAATACCAGACTTGGTATATTGATCATGTCTCGAAAAAACTTTCACAAAATCACCTATCATGTTCGAGGTTTCATGGCTTTCGGCCAAATGACCGATGTTATGTGCTGAATCACGGCATAGTTTTGATGTTGTGCCCATATTAAGCATGCGTGTGGACATTGGTATGGAGAACAATGTTGCAGGAGGAAGTTTTCCTTTATCTCGCATGGAAAAGCCCTTTTCCATTTTCCGAGCGCAAAAAACTGGTCGTTTTGTGAAGTAACCACCAAAATGCTGTTTCAAAATGCTACCGTCCCATTTTCCTAAAATACTAGATCACCTTACATGGACTATTTCCCAACTGGGACATCTCAAACCTTTTCGTCCATCCCGGGTAAAAAGGACAAATGTCTGCCGAATCAGTAGGAAGTGGGTCTGGTTTGTACTACAGGTACATGATCTATCGCCCATGATTTTTTGAAAAATATTTTTTAGATTCGCAATATGTGGTTTCTTCAGATATCCAATGCAAGTTCTAACGATGCTCGTCCCCTATCTTCATGCACGCCGATTCGACCATAGTTAGAAATTCAAAATATTCAAAATGAGCATAATAAATTCAAAAAGAATCCGAACAATAGAAATCCTTCGCGTGGTATATTGATCATGTCTCGAAAAAACCTTCACAAAATGACCTATCATGTTCGCGGTTTCATGGCTTTTGGTCCAAATGACCGATGTTATGTGCTAAATCACGATATAGGTTGTGATGCTGTGCCCATATTATGCATGCATGTGGACATTGGTATGGAGAACAATGTTGCAGGAGGAAGTTTTCCTTTTTGTCGCACGGAAAAGCCCTTTTCCATTTTCCGAGCGCAAAAAACAGGTCGTTTTGTAAAGTAACCACCAAAATGTTTTTCGGAATGCTACTGTCCCATTTTCCTAAAATACTAGACCACCTTACATGGACTATCTCCCAACCGGGACATCTCAAACCTTTTCGTCCATCCCGGGTAAAAAGGACAAATGTCTGCCGAATCGGCAGGAAGTGGGTCCGGTTTGTACTACATGTACATGATCTATCGCCCGTGATTTTTTGTAAAAATCATTTTTAGACTCGCAATATGTGGTTTCTTCAAAGATCCAATGCAAGTTCTAAATGAGCCATTTTTCTTCCCGCCATTTCTTCCCGCCATTTTTCTTCCCGCCATTTTTTCCCGCCATTTCTCCCGCAATTTCTTCCCGCCAGTTCTTCCCTCCAGTTATCTTCCTGCCATTTCTCACTATATATATATATATGTAGGGTTGGCCTCCATTGTCATTGCACATCTCTAGACTCATATCTGCAACCTCATCACTCTTTCCCATGACTTCCACCGTAGCACTAACTCCCAGGGAGGCGGAGGCGCTTTGCGGCTCGAACTGCCCCTGCCTACCGGGCTACTGTGTCCCTATCGGCTGGATGTTGAGCGCCGGAGGCGTGCCGGTTCCTCCTGTCCCTCTAGGTGTGGCACGCCGGAGGGCTATCACGAACCACTACTACTTCGAGCTCACGCCGGAGCAGCGGAGGAATCCCAGATGGTATCCCGACTATTTCCCGACATGGGAAGCCTTCTTCGTGGATCGGCATGAGAGGGCGCTCGCTAGGCACGAGGAGGACGGCCCACCTCCTCCGAACTTCAACGAGGCTGGCCGTCGGCTGTGGTGGCGCAGCCGGACTCTCCAGAGCGTCATGGCCTACAACACGGCCACCGAGTCTAGCCCCCGTATGCGCTACCCTCAAGTCCAGCCCACTCGTACTCAGCCTTCAAGGTTCAACTACGGCGACCCCGACGACGACAGCGATGACGGCCGCGGCGAGTACGATGACTACAATGGCGAGTATTACAGGTGTAGGCAGGAGCATGACTGAATCAACCCAACATTGCAAAACAAGTTCGGCCGATTGTGGCTTAATCTGGCCATGTATCTTAATTTTCAGTTCTTCTATGTAACTTTGTGTTAGTTGCGTTATGTACTTTAATTCCAGTTCTACCCTAATAAAATTTTCTTTTCGCCCATTATTTCCCGTCCTTTTTTCCCACCCATTAATATATAAAAAATATAAGTTAATTTCAAATCCAATTTAAAAACAGAAAATAGTTTTGAATTAGTAATTCAAATCCAAACACTTTTTATGTTAAATGTTTTTCTAAATTCCAAATTAATATTCAAAAAATATATGTTAATTCATTTTTTATTTTAAATGGTTTATAGTTTAAATGGTTACATTAATTATTTTTTAAAAATAGAAAATGGTTTTGAATTAGCTATTCAAATTCAAACACTTTTTATGTGTAAAGTTTTTCTAAATTCCAAATTTATATTCAAAAAATATAAGTTAATTCATTTTTAATTTTAAATGGTTCATAGTTTAAATTGTTAAATTAATTATTTTTAAAAACAGAAAATGGTTTTGAATTAGTTATTCAAATTCAAACACTTTTTATGTTTAAAGTTTTTCTAAATTCCAAAGTAATTATCATTTAAAAAAGATTACAAATTTAAACCCCAAAATAAAAAATAAGGCGGGAACAGAGAGAAAATTGCTGAATTTTTTTGAAAACATGGTCATATGTCCCGGTTGGAGCCACCAACCGAGACTAAAGACCTTGTGCGTGCCAACCCTTGGTCTGCTGAAAAAAGTGGAGTATACGTCCCGGTTGGTCGCTCCAACCGGGACGTATGACCCTTTAGTCCCGGTTGGAGCCACCAACCGTATACACCCCCCTTTATAACTTGCGCGCCTCTTCTTCTTCTTCTTCCCCATCTCACTTCTCTGCTTCTTCTTTGCTTTCATCGACGACGTCGCCCCCGATCCCCACGACGCCGACAGGCTGCCCGCGCCTGCCGTCGTAGTCAGCACCGTCGCCTCTGCCTCCACGCCGCCGCCTCCGTCCTCCGTCTGCGGCGCGCGCCCTCCGTCTTCGTCTCCAGCCACGCGCCCTCGGCCTTCTCCGTCATCCTCGCCACAAGCGCTCCGACCGCCACCGCCGCGCGCTCCGGCCGCCACTGCCGCCTGTGTCCAGCGCCGGCCCTCCGCCTCTCCCTCTCGTCCTTCCCCGACCGCGCCGCCCGCGTCTAGCGCCGGTATACCACCTGAGAGAGGCTCTTTATTAGTACTGTATATAGATTTTTTTGACATGTGTATATACTGTGTATTTTTTTGACATGTGTATATACTGTATCTCTTTCCGATGTTTTGTGTGCAACCATAATGCCATTAAGAGCATGTACTATCATGAGAGCTTCCAAGTATCTCGTCGTGTTGTTGCAACAAACATAAGGACCACTTGCTCTTTCATATGGTTTGTTTGCAAACATGTTGTTTTTCTTCCGCTTGGGATACGCATATTCCCATAATATTTTCTTTTGATGATATGTGTATGGCATCCAACGTATTGAACAATTTATCTTTCCAATGCTTGGTTTGCACACGTAATGATGTTGTTTTGGATATTCTTTGTAACATCCCAAAAATACTAAACTTGGATCATCAAACTCTAATCATCAAAATTAGGGTTAACAAAAACTTTTCTAAAATAAAAATATGAATGCATGCATGTGAGTATGCATTTCATTTGGAATTCTTTTGAACCAACTTGTTTGTGTGTTCCTTTGCTTATAAATGGATGCTTAGGTGAAATAAACATCATCTAAACAATTCCCAAACTTTTCTCAAAGACAAATAAATCAAAACAAACAAAATGAGTGAATAGTCATTTTGACCAATTTAACTCCCATGCCTACTTTGGCTGTCTCCAACTTTCAGAACTTAACAGAAACTTTTCTGGATCTTTGCAGCTCTTGATAGTACTCATAACAAGGTATCAAGGCCCACTTTGTGATCATCCAAAAACATTCAAATGCATAGTTTAAAGGACAGTTCAAAATTGAATGTTTATCATATGAGAAGATCCCAATTTTTCAAAAACCACTCAAACAAGCTCAACTTTCAAAACCCAAGCATCTGCAGACTCACCAGCACCAACCTAGCACACCCACCAAAAATATTTTCAAAATTCAAAACTTGAATTCTTGCGGCCATTTCATCAGACACCTTGTAGATACAAATCTAACAAAATCAAAACACTATTTTGAGCAGTGAATTGAGCCTAACTTGTTCCCTCTCTGGACACCACTAGCCTTAGTAGATCATCTAACAATCTTAACTAATCCCTAGCACCACTGTGAGCTTGGCAATGCCATCAATGGTGAACAGCCGAAGCCACCCATGCCACCCCAGTGTAGGCAACAAGCTAGGAGAGAAACTAGCCATGCCAACCTTGTGTGGGAGCAAGCCCATGCCTCACCGCCCCCTCTCGACCAGCCCTGCCTCGAAGACATCGACCAGAGCACCTAGGAACGCCGCGCCCGTGCCTCTGTCAACCATGCCGAGCATGCGCCAGAGCGCCACCCTCGACCGAAGCCCACAGACCGCACGCTGCCCTCGCCGCGTGCATACACGATCACCACCGACCCAGGAGACCGCCAGACATCCCCGTTCGCCGCCCCATGCCTCACAGCCACCGCTCACCGTCGAAGACGCCGCCTCTGCCGCGTAGAGTGTCGCGTGTTCCAGACCAAACCACACTGCCCCTACATACGTATTAAAGCCGTAGAGCATCGCCAGGAGACCACCAAGCGATCGCCACCGCCGGCCATGCCTCTAGCCGCCCGTAGCCATGTCGCCACCATCGCCTTCCCATGCCATTCGGTCTCGTCGTCGCGACTATAAATAGAGGCCACCCCCAGCCGAATTGATCACACCATCTCACTCCCCTCTCCTCAATGATCGTGCCACCCCGTTCCCGGAGCAAGGAGAGCAGTACTTCGCTGGAATTTCGCTGGAGCCTGCCGCCTCTGGAGAAGAAGGGAGCCAGCGATTGGAGCCGCCCCAGGAGAAGCTGCCGGTACCAGGAGGTTCCCCGTCGTCGACTTCGTCGTTCGCCCGCCTCGCCGACCCTCGCCTGAACCCCGGTGAGCCCCCAACGACCCCCACTGGCCGCGCTAGGTTTTTGTCTCGCCGGCGTTGCCCAACGTCGATGATGACCCGCAGTCGTTGGATTAGAACCAAATCGAGCGCACCACATCGCCCCATACCGCTTCGCACCCCCCGGTCTCACTGACGCGTGGGGACAGCCACTTAACTAGCCCGCGTAAGCGCTGTGCTTAGCAGGTCGGCCTAGTATCGCTTCTCGCGCAGCCCAGTTATTTGAATTTAACCTTTTCCATTTTATTTCAAAAACACTTCTATACCCAGTTTCAAAAATCAACCCAAGTCGATTCAGTGAACCAAATTGAATGAAACCAATTTTGTTAGAAAGGTCTGGGAATGCTTAATCCAAGCCCGTTGGATTCAAGTCATTTGGATCTGTAGACCATCCATGGTAAAAATAACAAGGCAGAAGATTTTCTGCATTCAAACATTTTTCAAATTTAAACCATAATAGCTTTTGAGTTGATTCCAACTCTCAAAAATCACATTTGACCATACCTTTCAGAATGTATAAAAATATATAGGTTTACTTACAGAAATAATTTTCAAGTAATAAAAGAATGCTACATAAGCATTTGTGGTCACTTTATTTAATTAAAATAAAAAGGAAAAAACCTTATTAAATTGTGACACCACTTTAAATCACATTCCCATGGACTAAAATGTGTGGTGATGACATGTATCAACATGATCCCATGTTTGGTTTGGAGAATATTAAATCTTAAGTAGTTTTTCAATGAGGAGAAATTACTTTTCTAAAAATAAAAGGAATTAAACCAAGCTTTAATCTTGTAATGTTAGTGATGAGGCTAGATCATCTATAGGACCCTTGTGTGTGTGATGAATGCAAGTAGTTAAGTATTGTTTGGTGATTGTGTACATCGTATTTATTTATAGACGCTAGTACCGACCAAGGAGAACCAATGTTAGTGAGGAGGAAGGAGGATACTACGAAGAAGAAGCCGAGGAGAACTTCAACCACTGCTCTACACAAGGCAAGCTAAAACTTGCAAGATACTCTACTTTAGCAAGCTTTACTGACCAAGTGGACCAATGCAAGCTGGTACTATACCTATGCAAGCTAACACTTGCAATTATGAGAGTTAAATAACCTATCAATGCACTAAGCATGCTTGGTTAGATACATTTGATGACACCCAATCCTAGTTTTACTTGCAAGCTTATTACTTTATTTCTTTATCAAAGCTCTTACTTAGAGGTTACTGGAATAAATGGTAGATACTAGAAGGATAATTGAAGGTTGCATAAAGAGCATAAAATTTGTCCTAAGCTAGATAATCTTGATGTCATCCCAAGGCATGAGATTTAACTTAGTTGAAACTCCACTAGTTTACCACCCCTCATTAGTACTTGCCCCCAATTGTAGATGCTAGTGCTAAGCATAATACTTCATCAACTTTAGATGGGAATACTTGGTGAAAATGGTTATGAAAACCTTGGAATGATGGATCATTCTACTAAAAAATTTTGACATGTGTTTCCGAGCACCAGATGATTTTGGTGAAAATGTTGAGGCATGAGCCTTAGCCCTTTTTAAAACTGATGGTTGTCTAGATGCGATACCATTCCAATTTTATCGTACAACCACAATACCTAAAGATTGGGTAGGGCTTGAATGGAAACTTATATACCTTAGTTTTAGTTCCCTCACGGCCAAGGTCTAAGCTGAGGCTACCTTGTGAAGATTGTCCACCTGTGCAGTACCCAAGATGATAGTTGGTCATGGTTGGAAGGCCAAACTCACAGGACAGGTGCTTATACTAGGGCGTGTAATTGAAAGGTTAGGATTGATTATCCGCATACTGAGTATGGTGAATTCAGGATTTGTTCCTGACAGATGTATCGAATGTTGTGGTGAAAGTGTACAATCTCTGCAGAGTGCCAAACTATTCGAATAGCCGCGTCCACGGTTATGGACAGTTGGAGTGGCCATACTGTTTCCCCGTTAGATGTTTTCAAAAGACTTGTGAAATGAATTGAGACTTTGACTTGACCACAACAGGGTTGTGATATGAAATACAAGTTCCTACTTAGGAGTTATAAAATTGTGACTAGCTTCTCTTGCTTCTCAGCTTAGTAGAAATAAATCTGGCTTTTGCAAAACAACCCTAGAGCCTAGTGTCCTATTATAAAAAAAACCCTTCACCTGTTAGTATTAGTTTGCGAGTACTTAAAGAGTACTCGTGGCTTTGTCCCTGGCTATTCCCATGGCCAGACTATGAAGAGGAGTACCTGGAGGATGGACCCTAGGAAGGTTACGACAACTAGGATCATCTCCCATCGTCAGCATTGCCTGTGACCCCGAAGATGGAGCTTTGCCTACGCTACCGTTATTATTACGTATTCCGCTGCTTGTGTTGTATTAAGACTGGATCATGAGATCCTTATTTGGTGTAAAACCTTATGTATGGTTTGTAATGGATGATGTACTGTGGTATCCAATTCTATTATGTCTCGCAAAAATGGTAATCATGGGATTGCGATGTATGGCATAACAGGCATCTGGGATTAAAAATCCGGGTGTTGACAAGTTGGTATCAGAGCCATCCTGACCATAGGAGACCCTAGTTAGACTAGACGTTTGAATCAAAAAAACTTAGTTTCAAAACCAAAGAAAACAAATATTTACAAAAACTTATTCTCATTCTTATCCCTTTGATTCTTTCATGAAAATTCATGTTCCTCAAAAACTCTTGCAAAATACATAAAATTTGACACACTTGATCACTCTACTAACTTACTCATCCTATATTCTTATAGATGGACATGAAGTACAACAAGTTTTATCAGTTGGGGAATGGAGGAGACCTTATCTTTGAGAGGGATTTGGACCAGCTTTCGGAACTTCTAGAGCGTCCGCACCCCGAGTTCTTCGGAGCTCAGCTCAATGATCAAGGAGGAGAAGATCTGCAGTGGCTGATTGTTGCAATTCTCCGAGGAAAGATTGAACCTCCCACTGCTGAGGGAATTCAGTTTACCTTAAGATAGAACAACTGGCTCGATGGACTTGCAAGGCCCATGCAGGAAGCTCTTTCCCGTCTGTGTGGGCAGAGCATCAATCAGATCAAGGGAACCCGCTTTGAGTTTTGCCCAAGGCATGATGCAAATGGACAACCAATGGAAGCCCCATACCATCACGAGCAGAAGACCCAATTGGACCACCTTAGCTTCATGATGTACGATCATTAGCAGGAGTTGGATAACTGCCGTGACTACTCCAACCACAAGTCTGCCATCATCAAGACGAAGGATCAAACCATCGCCATGCTATCCAAGGATCGCAAGTCTCGCCGCCGTCAGCTCGACAAGAAGGAGCACATTATTGCCCTTCTTCGCCACCGTATCTCATCTTTGGAGGAGACCATCCACGAGAGAGACATGCAGTTGGAGGAAAGGGAGAATGCTGGAGAGGATCTTCGTGGAGACCCCTACTCCTATCTCAGCGATGATGATGATTTTCTGGAGGATCAGGCTATGGACTTCTTCACCGATGGGGATGATTTCGCCTTCATCGATGATGATGAGGATGATGAAGCCATAGATTCCAAGGAGTAGTAGCACTTGAGCACTAGCGTAGTGAGTAGTATTCGGTCCCATTGTATTGTAGTTTCCAGAATGGTTCTTAAAACCATCTATTTTCTTGTTGTGGTGTGTGTTGTATCGTGTTCTATGAATGAATGAAAAGCAAGTTACGAGAAAATCTGAGTCAAACTTTAAAAACTTTTCAAAGCCCCAGAACCTTAGAAAATTCCCTCTTTTCTCATGATCTATATCAATCTTCAGATGCCACGCGGAGGAAGTGGTTCATCCCCGGACCCAATGTTGCAGATCTTGCAAATGTTGACCTCTGACCGCGAAGCTGAAAGAGCGGAACGTCAAGCCAACCTAGCCACCCTGCAACAGATAGCCCAGCTAGCCCACAACAACCAAGGCCATGAAAATCAGGACAACCATGGATCTAAGCTCAAGAATTTCCAGAACACCAACCCACCTGTTTTCACTAAGTCGGAAGAGCCCTTAGAGGCTGATGATTGGCTGCAAACCATGGAAAATAACCTAGAAGTAGCAGGAGTGGAGGCCAACGAGAAAGTTCTGCTCGCCACCCACTATCTAGCCGGAGATTCCAGGGCATGGTGGAATAGTGTTCGTGCCATGACCGGAGGACAAATGATGACCTGGGAGGAATTCAAAGTCAAGTTCAGCAGAACCCATGTGCCACCGGGTTTGATCAAGAGAATGAGAGACGAATTCAGAGAGCTGAAGCAAGGAAGGATGACCGTAGTGGAATACCGTGACAAATTCTTGTCATTAGCTAGGTATGCCCCGGATGAGATCGACACCGAAGCCAAGAAGAAAGAAAGATTCCTGAATGGTCTGCACGATGAGATGCAGACAGTGTTAGTCAATATCCCCTTTGCTGATATTGAAGCCCATGTCGACTCTGCTATCCAGATGGAAGGAAAGATCAACCAAGCCAATGAGAACCGCAAGCCTCGCATGATGCATTAGCCAGGAACCCATCAGACCCCAAAGTATCGCCCTAACCCATCTCCAGGATTTGCCCCAAGAACCAACAGACCCCCTATGAACCGTCCGACCTATCCCAACCGTGGAAACCCTAGGCCCGGAGGAAATCACAACAACCCCGGAAACTCTAGCAATTTCAACCGTGCCCCACCCAAGTTCAACAACAACAATGCTACCACCAACACCAACACTTCCCTGAGGACTGGAAGCAATGATGTGGCTGTAGCCGCTAAGGACAAGTCGCAGGTGACTTGTTATGACTGTGGAAATAAAGGCCACTATTCCAACGAGTTCCCCAACAAGAAGAATGCCGCAGCACCCAATACCAATGTCCCAGCTCAGCAACAACGTCGTGTTCAGCCAGGAAGAAAGTTTGCCCCAGGGAATTCACTCAACCGCAATGGCCGTCTTTTTCTCATGCATTCTGAAGAAGATCAGGAAGCGCCAAACGTCGTGCTGGGTATGTTTCTGTTAATTCAGTACTTGCAAGAGTGTTGTTTGATTCTGGTGCATCGCACTCATTTGTCACCGAAGAATTTGCATGCACTAGTAAAATTCAACCAACCAAACTGAAGCATGTTATGATTGTTCAAATTCCCGGATCAACCACCAAGGCTAGACAAATTTGCAAAGCCGTCCCTATCCGAATCCATGGCATAGATTTTTATGCTAATCTGATAGTACTCGGAACTAAAGGTTTCGAAGTAGTACTAGGAATGGATTGGATGTCCAAACATAAAGGATTGATTGACTGTGCCAAGAAAGCCATAACCATGACCAGTACAGCCGGAATATTAGTCGAGCATATATCTGAAACCTTGCCTCGCCAATTCAAGTGCAACAAGAGTATAGCCCAACCTACCATTAACCAAGTCCGGATAGTCTGTGAATACCCCGATGTATTTACAGATATTTTGCCTGGTATGCCCCCAGATCGGGATATCGAGTTTATCATTAAACTAATCCCCGGAAGTGGACCCATAGCCCAGAGACCATATAGTATGAACCCGTCGGAGTTAGCAGAACTAAAGAAGCAACTGGATTCCATGCTGGAGATTGGATTGATTCAACCAAGTGCGTCACCATGGAGGTCACCTGTCTTGTTTGTGGACAAGAAGGATGGAGGTAACCGTGTGTGTATGGATTATCGGAAGTTGAATGATGTCACCGTCAAGAACAAATACCCATTGCCCAAGATAGAAGATTTGTTTGATCAGTTGACCGTTGCCAAAGTGTTTTCTAAGATTGATCTTAGAACCGGCTATCATCAACTCAAGATTCGTGTAGAGGATATTCCCAAGACTGCCTTTACCACCAGATATGGATTATATGAGTATACCGTCATGTCTTTTGGATTAACCAATGCCCCCGCTTATTTCATGAATCTCATGAATAAGATTTTTATGGACTTCCTGGATAAATTTGTCGTTGTTTTCATCGATGACATTCTGATTTATTCCAAATCAGAAGAAGAACATGAGCTACACCTAAGGACCATTCTTGGAACCCTTAGAGAGCATCAGCTGTATGCAAAGTTTAGCAAATGTGAATTCTGGTTACAGGAGGTAGGATTCCTCGGCCACATTGTATCAGCCGGAGGAATTGCCGTTGACCCTGCAAAAGTAAAAGATATCGAAGTTTGCCAAGCCCCAACCACTCAAACCCAAGTTCGTGCATTTCTCGGATTGGCGGGATATTACCGCAACTTCGTAGAAGGATTCTCGAGAATCGCCAGACCCATGACCCAATTGCTGAAGAAGGACAAGAAGTTTGAATGGACCGAAAAATGTGAAGCGAGTTTTCAAGAACTCAAGAGGAGATTGATTTCAGCCCCAATCTTGATCATGCCGGATATCATGAAGCCCTTCGATGTGTATTGTGATGCATCCAAGATCGGTCTCGGATGTGTGCTAATCCAAGAAGGCAAAGTTATATATTATCTATCTCGACAACTGAAACAACATGAGCAAAATTACCCAACCCATGACCACGAACTCGCAGCCGTAGTTCTAGCCTTAAAGACATGGAGGCATTATCTGATGGGAAATCATTGTGAGATTTATTCGGATCACAAGAGCCTGAAGTATATATTCACTCAGAAGGAGCTGAATATGAGACAGAGAAGATGGATTGAGCTAATCAAGGATTACGACCTGGATATTCACTATCACCCTAGTAAAGCCAATGTGGTAGCCGATGCCCTTAGCAGATTGCCGTGCCGCTTGAACTCCATGATTTTGAAGGAGCAACCAAGTTTTCACAAAGATATGGAAGATTTTCGAATGGAATTAGTGAGTGAAGGATTTCTGGCTAGCATAGAACTCCAGCCCACTTTGATCAGTCAGATTAAAGAGGCGCAGAAGGGAAATGCTAGTATTGGCGGAATCAAGCGTCGTATCGGTACAGGCAAAGTACCTGGATTCACCAAAGACGAAGAAGGAGTTCTGTGGTACAAAGGACGCCTTTGTGTACCAGCAGATTCTGAGTTAAAAGAAGTGATTCTGAAGGAGGCTCATGATACTCTTTATTCTATCCGTCCCGGAGGAACTAAGATGTATCAAGATTTAAAATCGCAATTTTGGTGGCATAAGATGAAGAGAGAAATCGGAATCTATATCGCCAAGTGTGATATATGTCAGCGAGTCAAGGCAGGACATCAAAGACCCGTTAGATTGTTGCAACCCTTGCAGATTCCGGAATGGAAATGGAATTCCGTTGGAATGGACTTTATCACTGGACTGCCTACTTCTAGTAGGGGAAATGACTCTATCTGGGTCATAGTGGACCGATTGTCCAAAGTTGCACATTTCTTGCCCGCGAAGACCACATATCAGAGTTCGAAGCTAGCGGAGTTATACATCGCTAGAATAGTTAGTTTGCATGGAGTACCCAAGAACATCGTATCGGATCGAGGAACTCAGTTTACCTCGAGATTCTGGAAGAAAGTTCAAGAAGGTTTAGGAACCCGCCTAGATTTCAGCACCGCGTATCACCCTTAGACCGATGGACAAACGGAGCGAGTAAACCAAATACTCGAAGATATGCTGAGAGCCTGTGTGTTAGAATATGGATCCAAGTGGGAAGACGGCCTGCCGTTTGCAGAATTCTCATACAATAACAGTTATCAAGCTAGTTTACAAATGGCCCCATTTGAATTCATGTACGGAAGGAAGTGTCGCACCCCTTTGAACTGGTCGGAAGTAGGAGAAAGTCAGATTTTCGGACCCTACATACTACGAGAAGCAGAAGAGAAGGTTCACAAGATTCGTGAGCACCTCAAGACAGCCCAGTCAAGACAGAAGAGTTACGCCGACAAGAGACGTAGAGACCTCGCCTTCAACATAGGAGATTTTGTTTATCTGAAGGTGTCACCATTGAAGGGAATGCAACGTTTCCAACTCAAGGGAAAGTTAGCCCCCAGATATATCGGACCTTTCAAGATTCTGAACCGTCGAGGAGAAGTGTCGTATTAATTAGAACTACCCGAAGAGATGTCAGCTGTGCACAATGTGTTCCATATCTAGTTACTTCGCAAGTGTCTCGAAGTCCCAGAGAAGACGGAAGTGTTCAAGAATATCGATCACCGGACCATAGAGATCAACGATGACCTGACCTATCCCAAGTACCCATCCGTATTTTGGAAGAAGCTTTTAGAACTACCAGAACCCGAAGCATCAAGTTTCTCAAAATTCAGTGGAGCAACCACACAGAAGAGGAAGCTACCTGGGAGCGCGAAGATCAAATCAGGACAGAGTTTCCCGATCTCTTCAAATCCTAGGTAATCTTTTTCGTCCTTTTTCAAATCTCGGGACGAGATTTTGTTTAAGGGGAAGGTTTGTAACATCCCAAAAATACTAAACTTGGATCATCAAACTCTAATCATCAAAATTAGGGTTAACAAAAACTTTTCTAAAATAAAAATATGAATGCATGCATGTGAGTATGCATTTCATTTGGAATTCTTTTGAACCAACTTGTTTGTGTGTTACTTTGCTTGTAAATGGATGCTTAGGTGAAATAAACATCATCTAAACAATTCCCAAACTTTTCTCAAAGACAAATAAATCAAAACAAAGATAAATGAGTGAATGGTCATTTTGACCAATTTAACTCCCATGCCTACTTTGGCTGTCTCAAACTTTCAGAACTTAACAGAAACTTTTCTAGATCTTTGCACTGCTTGATAGTTCTCATAACAAGGTATCAAGGCCCACTTTGTGATCATCCAAAAACATTCAAATGCATAGTTTAAAGGACAGTTCAAAATTGAATCTTTATCATATGAGAAGATCCCACTTTTTCAAAAACCACACAAACAAGCTCAACTTTCAAAACCCAAGCATCTGCAGACTCACCAGCACCAACCTAGCACACCCACCAAAAATATTTTCAAAATTCAAAACTTGAATTCTTGCGGCCATTTCATCAAACACCTTGCAGATACAAATCTAACAAAATCAAAACACTATTTTGAGCAGTGAATTGAGCCTAACTTGTTCCCTCTCTAGACACCACTAGCCTTAGTAGATCATCTAACAATCTTAATTAATCACTAGCACCACTGTGAGCTTGGCAATGCCATCAATGGTGAACAGCCGAAGCCACCCATGCCACCCCAGTGTAGACAGCAAGCTAGGAGAGAAACTGGCCATGCCAACCTTGTCTGGGAGCAAGCCCATGCCTCACCGCCCCTCTCGACCAGCCCTGCCTTGAAGACATCGACCAGAGCACCCAGGAACGCCGCGCCCGTGCCTCTGTCAACCATGCCGAGCATGCGACAGAGCGCCACCCTCGACCGAAGCCCACAGACCGCGCGCCGCCCTTGCCGCGGGCATACACGATCACCACCGACCCAGGAGACCGCCAGACATCCCCGTTTGCCGCCCCATGCCTCATAGCCACCGCTCGCCGTCGAAGACGCCGCCTCTGCCGCGTAGAGCATCGCGTGTTCCAGACCAAACCACACCGCCCCTACATACGCATTAAAGCCGTAGAGCATCGCCAGGAGACCACCAAGCGATCGCCACCGCCAGCCATGCCTCTAGCCGCCCATAGCCATGTCGCCACCGTCGCCTGCCCATGCCGTTCAGTCTCATCGTCGCGACTATAAATAGAGGCCACCCCCAGCCGAATTGAGCACACCATCTCACTCCCCTCTCCTCACTGATCGTGCCACCCCGTTCCCGGAGGAAGGCGAGCAGCACTTCGCCAGAATTTCGCCGGAGCCTGCCGCCTCTGGAGAAGAAGGGAGCCAGCGATTGGAGCCGCCCCAGGAGAAGCTGCCGGTACCAGGAGGTTCGCCGTCGTCGACTTCGTCGTTCGCCCGCCTCGCCGACCCTCCCCTAAACCCCGATGAGCCCCCAACGACCCCCACTGGCCGCGCTAGGTTTCTGTCTCGCCGGCGTTGCCCAACGTCGACGATGGCCCGCAGCCGTTGGATTAGAACCAAATCGAACGCACCACATTGCCCCATACCGCTTCGCACCCCCCGGTCTCACTGACGCGTGGGGACAGCCACTTAACCAGCCCGCGTAAGCGCTGTGCTTAGCTGGCCGGCCCAGTATCGCTTCCCGCGTAGCCCAGTTATTTGAATTTAACCTTTTCCATTTTATTTCAAAAACACTTCTATACCCAGTTTCAAAAATCAACCCAAGTCGATTAAGTGAACCAAATTGAATGAAACCAATTTTGTTAGAAAGATCTGGGAATGCTAAACCCAAGCCTGTTGGATTCAAGTCATTTGGATATGTAGATCATCCATGGTAAAAATAACAAGGCAGAAGCTTTTCTGCATTCAAACATTTTTCAAATTTAAACCATAATAGCTTTTGAGTTGATTCCAACTCTCAAAAATCACATTTAACCATACCTTTCATAATATATAAACATATATAGGTTTACTTACATAAATAATGTTCAAGTAATAAAAGAATGCTACATAGGCATTTCTAGTCACTTTATTTAATTAAAATAAAAAGGAAAAAACCTTATTAAATTGTGACACCACTTTAAATCACATTCCCATGGACTAAAATATGTGGTGATGACATGTGTCAACATGATCCCATGTTTGGTTTGGAGAATATTAAATCTTAAGTAGTTTTCAATGAGTAGAAATTACTTTTCTAAAAATAAAAGGAATTAAACCAAGCTTTAATCTTGTAATGTTAGTGATGAGGCTAGATCATCTATAGGACCATTGTGTGTGATGAATGCAAGTAGTTAATTATTGTTTGGTGATTGTGTACATCGTATTTATTTATAGACGCTAGTACCGACCAAGGATACGAGGAGGAAGGAGGATACTACAAAGAAGAAGCCGAGGAGAACTTCAACCACTGCTCTTCACAAGGCAATCTAAAACTTCAAAGATACTCTACTTTAGCAAGCTTTACTAACCAAGTGGACCAATGCAAGCTGATACTATACCTATGCAAGTTAACACTTGCAATTATGAGAGTTAAATAACCTATGCAATGCACTAAGCATTCTTGGTTAGATACATTTGATGACACTCAATCCTAGTTTTACTTGCAAGCTTATTACTTTATTTCTTTATCAAAGCTCTTACTTAGAGGTTACTGGAATAAATGGTATATACTAGAAGGATAATTTAAGGTTGCATAAAGAGCATAAAATTTGGCCTAAGCTAGATAATCTTAATGTCATCCCAAGGCATGAGATTGAACTTAGTTGAAACTCCACTAGTTTACCACCCCTCATTAGTACTTACCCCCAATTGTAGATGATAGTGTTAAGCATAAAACTTGATCAACTTTAGATGGGAATACTTGGTGAAAATTGTTATGAAAACCTTGGAACGATGGATCATTCTATTGAAATGTTTTTGACATGTGTTTCCGAGCACCAGATGATTTTGGTGATGAAAATGTTGAGGCATGAGCCTTAGCCATTTTTAAAACTGATGGTTATCTGGATGCGATACCATTCCAATTTTATCGTACAACCACAATACCCGAAGATTGGGTAGGGCTTGACTGGAAACTTATATACCTTAGTATTAGTTCCCTCACGACCAAGGTCTGAGATGAGGCTACCTTGTGAAGATTGTCCACCTGTGCAGTACCCAAGATGACAGTTGGTCATGGTTGGGAGGCCAAACTCACAGGAGAGGTGCTTATACTAGGGCGTGTAATTGAAAGGTTAGGATTGATTATCCGCATACTGAGTATGGTGAATTCAGGATTTGTTCCTGACGGATGTATCGAATTTTGTGGTGAAAGTGTACAATCTCTGCAGAGTGCCAAACTATTCGAATAGCCGCATCCGCGGTTATGGACAGTTGGAGTGGCCATACTGTTTCCCCGTCAGATGTTTTCAAAAGACTTGTGAAATGAATTTAGACTTTGACTTGACCACAACAGGGTTGTGATATGAAATACAAGTTCCTACTTAGGAGTTATAAAATTGTGACTAGCTTCTCTTGCTTCTCAGCTTAGTAGAAATAAATCTGGCTTTTGCAAAACAACCCTAGAGCCTAGTGTCCTATTATGAAAAACCCCCTTCACCTGTTAGTATTAGTTTGCGAGTACTTAAAGAGTACTCATGGCTTTGTCCCTGGCTATTCCCATGGCCAGACTATGAAGAGGAGTACCCGGAGGATGGACCCCAGGAAGGTTATGACAAGTAGGATCATCTCCCATCGTCAGCATTTCTTGTGACCCCGAAGATGGAGCTTCGCCTACGCTACCGTTATTATTACGTATTCCGCTACTTGTGTTGTATGAAGACTGGATCATGAGATCCTTATTTGGTGTAAAACCTTATGTATGGTTTGTAATGGATGATGTACTGTGGTATCCAATTCTGTTATGTCTCCCAAAAATGGTAATCATGGGATTGCGATGTATGGCATAACAGGCATCTGGGATTAAAAATCCGGGTGTTGACATTCTTCCTCTTGTGTTTTTGCCAAATTCTCCTATTCTTGCATCAAAGATGTTTATCAAAATTTTAGACAATTGCTTTGAGTGCCACACTAATACTTTATATGGAGTTTTTGAGTTCCCACATTTGGATGATGTTCAAACAATTTCTATGCACATTGACCTTGCATATGCATTCCATTTGCTATCCTTGTGTTGTGCTCATAATGTTGTGAACAAGAATGGACATGCCGCAAATGACATGCTCCTCTATCACGCAATAAAATATTTTGCTTGGTCTCTGTTGTGTGAAGGTACAATTGCTTACACGTCAACCAGTACCAACAATGAGTTGACAAGAAGAAATATAGAGGGTTACCTATGGATGCGCTTCTTCGAGCTATCTCTACAAGCTAAGGTGACTTCCTTCTACTTGAGGACTCATGAATTGGCTACTCCCAGACGCCTGGAGTCTTCGGCCTACGACCCTAGAGTCTCCAGCTATAACATCCCAAAAATACTAAACTTGGATCATCAAACTCTAATCATCAAAATTTAAGGTTAACAAAAACTTTTCTAAATAAAAATATGAAAGCATGCATGTGTGTATGCATTCCATTTTGAATTCTTTTGAATTGCCTTGTTTATGTGTTTCTTTGCTTGTAAAAGGATTCTTAGGTGAAATAAACATCATATAAACAATCCCCACACTTTTCCCAAAGACAAATAAATCAAAACAAACAAAATGAGTGAATGGTCATTTGGACCAATTTAACTCCCATGCCTACTTTGGCTGTCTCTAACTTTCAAAACATAACAGAAACTTGTTTGGATCTTTGCACCCCTTGATAGTACTAATAACAAAGTATCAAGGTCCACTTTGTGATCATCCAAAAACATTCAAATGCATAGTTTAAATGACAGTTCAAAATTGAATCTTTATCTTATGGGACGATCCCACTTTTTCAAAAACTACTCAAACAAGCTCAACTTTCAAAACCCAAGCATATGCAGACTCACCAGCACCAACCTAGCACACCCACCAAAAATCGTTTCAAAATTCAAAACTTGAATTCTTGCGGCCATTTTATCAAACACCTTGCAGATACAAATCAAACAAAATATGAACACTATTTGGAGCAGTGATTTGAGCCTAACATGTTCCCTCTCTGGACACCACTAGCCTTAGTAGATCATCTAACAACCTAAACTAATCTCTAGCACTACTATAAGCTAGCCATTGTCATCAATGGTGAGCAGGCCGAGTGCACCCTTGCCACCCACATGTCGACAGCGAGCTAGGAGAAGGACCAAGCCTAGCCAACATGTCTGGGAGAAAGCTAACACCCCACCGCCACTCCCTGTCCCAGCCGCGAGCGATGCCAGCCCCTGGACCACACGCACAGACCGTGCCTAGCTCGCCAGCAACCATGCCGAGAGCGCGCCCCGTGCGCCACGCTCGACAGGCGCCCACAGACCACGCGCCGCCCTCGCCGCGTGCATACGTGATCACCACCGTCCCAGCAACCCCGCAGACACGCCCGTTTGCCGCCACGCGGACCACGCGCGCTGTGCGCCATAAAAACTTCCGTCGGGCACGCGCAGAGCACCGCCGCGTTCCGACCGATCAGCACCGCCCCACGCCTCGCCACCACGTCGTTGAGCTTCGCCAGGGAGCACAGCACCGCCCCCTACCGTCACCCACGCCGATAGCCCTCTGTGCCGTCGACCACGACGAGCTCAGCTTGCGCCCGTCGGTTCCCCCCTCGCCACTATAAATGGAGGCCACCCCCAGCCGAATTAAGCACACCATCTCACTCCCCTCTCACCCAGAACCACCCCGCCTCAGTCCCGAAGCAAGGCGAGCAGCGCATCGCCGGAATTTGGCCGGAGTCCACCGCTGCTGGAGAAGAAGGGAGCCAGAGATTGGAGCCGCCCCAGGAGAAACTGCTGGTACCAGGAGGTTCGCCGTCGTCGACTTCGTCGTTTGCCCGCCTCGCCGATCCTCGCCTGAGCCCCGGTGATCCCCCGACAACCCCCACCTGCCGCGTTAGGTTTCTGTCTCGCCGGCGCTGCCCGACATGGACGATGAACCAGGGCCGTTAGATTAGAACAAGATCCCACGGCTCACATTGCCCCGTACCGCTTCGCACCCCCTCGTCTCATGACGCGTGGGGATAGCAACTTAACCAGCCCGCGTAAGCGCTGTGCCTAGCAGGTCGGCCCAGTATCATTTCCGGCGCAGCCCACTCGTTTGAATTCAACTTTTTCCATTTAAGTTCAAACCTAGTTCTGTACCCATTTTCAAAAATCAACCCAGCTAGATTCAGTAAACCAAATTGAATGAAACCAATTTTGTTAGAAAGGCCTTGAAATGCTGAATCCAAGACCGTTGGATTTAAATCATTTGAATCTGTAGATCACCCTTGGTAAAAATAACAAGGCAGAACCTTTTCTGCATTAAAATATTTTTCAAATTTAAACCATAATAGCTTTTGAGTTGATTCCAACTCTCAAAAATCACATTTTATCATACCTTTCAGAATATATAAAAACATTTGGGTTTACTTATAGAAATAATGTTCAAGTAATAAAAGAATGCCACATAGGCATTTCTAGCCACTTTATTTAATTAAAATAAAAGGTTAAACCTTATTAAATTGTGACTTGACCACAACATAGTTATGATATGAGATACAAGTTCCCACTTAGGTGTTGTAAAACTTCAACTAGCATTCGTTGTTTCTGAACTTAGTAGATGTAAATCTGGCTTTTTGCAAAACAACCCTAGAGCTTAGTGTCCTACTACAAAAACCCCCTTCACTTGTTAGTATTAGTTTGCGAGTACTTAAAGAGTACTCATGGCTTTGTCCCTGGCTATTCCCGTGGCCAGACTATGAAGAGGAGTACCTGGAGGATGGACCCCAGGAAGGTTACGACAACTAGGATCATCTCCCATCGTCAACATTGCCTATGACCCCGAATATGGAGTTTCGCCTACGCTACCGTTATTATTACGTATTTCTGCTTCTTGAGATGTTTTAAGAACTGGATCATGAGATCCTTATTTGTGTATGACCTTATGTATGGTTTGTAATGGATGATGTACTGTGGTATCCAATTCTGTTATGTCTCGCAAAAATGGTAATCCTGGGATTGCGATGTATGGCATAACAGGCATCTGGGATTAAAAATCCGGGTGTTGACACCAGCCCTGACTACGGACCCTGCCTAGAACCTCTTGTATGCCACCCCGGAGAGCGACGATGACACCGGAGTCTCCGGGCACCCCGGAGTCTCCGGCTTTGGACCACTACAAGAAATGTGTTGATTTATGACCTTTTGTTAGTGACCCTAGATGAAATCTTCATACATCTATGACGATTTTACACAAAATCGTCTTAAGCCATTTATAGAGGCCGAAACTCTACATAATTATGACGATTTGGACAAATCGTCGTAATTTTCTTATATAAAATCATCATAATGTGGGCGTAAAAATATAGGAGCTTATTTGTAAGGATCATGACGATTTTATATCATCATACCTTTTAATTCGTGAAATATTTAAATGACATGGCAGCCACATCACCGGTTATGCCAACGTGTCATGATATGTTCCAATTATTCCTCACATATGTCATGTACATATAAAAACAGGAAAATTTACTAAAAATATGGGGCAATATGGAAACTCGAACACACAACCCACAAGTCCTCCTTCTATAACTTGGTGAGGAAATTAAAAGGGCATTAGGAGATTCGAACCTTTTATCATCTAGCCTATATCTGTATTCATAATTTCTAAAATAATTAAAAGGGGTTTAGGAGATTCGAACCTACGACCAAGGTACCTTGTTAGGTCTCGGTGATAATAACCAAAGGGCCACACGATTAGTTGTGGTATATATCTAAGCTTGGTCTCTTTATCTATTCAACGTCTATATGGGTAAATACTAAAATAAATATAAGCGGAAGAGGGGAATTAAACCTAAGACCACACAGCCTTGGAAAGCAACACGACGACCACATCTCAGCTTCGTTTATGACACATTGACGTAGGTCCATTATTTACACAAATGTTTTCGTTGTTGGGTCTACGACTAGCAAGAGAATGGGGCAAGCTGCGATAACTAATTGGGCCGACCTAGACTTGGACTTAGAATAGGTCTGGCCAGCTCGGCTGGTCCAGTTAGGATACGCTTTTTTTTCTTCTTTTGTTAATTCTTTGGTATCTTTTTCATATAAAATTTAAAATAATTTATTTTTATCTACAATTTTTTATAAACTTTAGTAGATCATCTTAGTATATTAATTAGCAATACTTTAATTACTTAAAAATAGTAGATTTACCAATTCCACACTAGTCCATACTAGGCACAAATATCCAAAAAAATAGTAGATTTACTAATTTCACACGAAGCCTCGCTAAACTTGCATTGGATCCCTAAAGAAATAGCATATTGTGAGTCTAAAAATGGTTTTTACAAAAAATCATGAGCATTGAATCATGTACATGTAGTTCAAACCGGACCCACTTCCTACCGATTCGGCAGAAATTTGTCTTTTTCCTCAGGGGTGGACAGAAAGGTTTGAGATACCCCGGTTGGAACATTGTCCATTTAAGGTTGTCTAGTATTTTAAAAATGGAGTGGTACCATTTTGCAACTTTCATTTGGTGGTTACTTCACAAAACGCCCCATTTTTGGCGCTCGGAAAATAGAGAATGCATTTTCCATGCGACGAAAAGAAAAACTTCCTCCTGTAACATTGTTCGCCATACCAAGGTGCACATGTGTGCACAATATAGGGTCATTTGAACAAACTATGTCGCGATTCTAGCATAACATTGGTCATTTGGCCTAAAAGCCATGAAACCTCGAACATGATAGCTCATTTCTGAGAAGGTTTTTCTGACATACAATATATATTCCAAGTTGATATCTTTCCTTACAACTATGTCACATAATAAGACACCACGCGAAGGATTTGAATTGATCGGATCGTTTTTGAATTCTTTATGCACGTTTCAAACCACGGTCAAAACGGCGGGCATGAAGGTTCTTAGCTAGGGGCTGATCCTCGCTAACTTGCATTGGATCTCTGAAGAAATAGCATATTGTGAGTCTAAAAAACATTTTTTTCAAAAAATAATGGGCATCAGATAATGTACCTCTAGTTTAAATCGGACCCACTTCCTACCGATTTGGCAGGAATTTGTCTTTTTAGCCAGAGGTGGACGGAAAGGTTTGAGAACCCTGGTTGGAACAGTATGTATGGAAGATGGTCTAGTATTTTTTAAAAATGGGGTGGTACCATTTTGAAACATTAATTTGATGGTTGTTACACAAAACATCCTATATTTGGCACTTAGAAAATAAAAAATAGTACCAGCCAATCAGATTAGAGAATTAGCGTACCCACGGATTACCCCAACGAAGCTGATCTCAGCCATCTACATGCCTTCTATCCAACGCCTCAAATTTCACTCCACGCCTCCTTGTCCCACTTTCTCTTTATGTGAAATGACCAAAATGCCCTATAGTTCTCTTAGACTTCACCGTGGAAGTGAACAGGGGTAATTTTGTAATATCATGCAGACTACCCTCACACCACCCCCAAACCCTAATCCCCTTGCTCCTCTTCGCAGACCCCGCTGCCACTTCTTCCTCTCTCTCGCTGACTCGCTCGACAGCACCGCAACCTTAATCTCCTCGCTCCACATCATGACCCACTGATCCTCAACGCAACCCTAATTCCATCGGCGAGTACCCCGCGTCCCTCTCTCTGCTTTGCCGCCTCCTTACACGCTCGCACAAGCAAGCACGTGTGCGCCCCCCATTTGCTGCCGCATGTTCCTTTGCCCACCACATGCCTGCATCCGCACCCGATCCTCTCCCGATCCCCTTCTGCTGGCAGATCTCGGCGGGCTCTGGCGAGCCCCCACGTCGCCAGCCACCGCCCGTGCACCCCCTCCCGCTTCTCCCGCCGCCTTCCCCGGTTCCTGCAGCAGAAGAGCGAGCCTAGGGCAGGGGAAGAGCGAGCCAAGGTAGGGGAGGCGGTGGAGCTTCTCCACGCATGGACCGGCTAACTGCCGCCGGCGGCGACCAAGGTGACACACGCGATGGCCCTGATAGCGCTCACGTCGGAGGCGCCCTACCTCACCGCCAACACCATCAGCAACACCATTGACTTCCAGTTCTCCATGTCGGCCAACTTCGAGATCTACACCAGCCTCTCCCACAGACGACCGTGAGCGGCGGCGCCCAGGGTTGCTCTCTCATCAGATCCTCTCCAAGCTCATCGAGTACTACAACGAGCATGTCTAGGTTGGATCGACATGTTTATGCTTTTCTTATGTGGATTGCTCTAGAAGGGTTCGGTGTCATTGTTTGGCAACCTGCGGGCAACGCGTTTGAACTCGATTTGGTAGTATTTGGCAAAATATTATCTAGTGATGGTCTTGATGGATGGATGGATGAGTAGTTATTGCCATGCATGTTGATTTGGTCCAAGTATCCAGCAATTATTTGGCTGTTGCTTGAGGTGTACTAGAACCTCCGCGGTTGTCAAGGTCCTACCCCTGCTGTGATGCCGACACTTAGGATTATAGTCTCAACCCTTTGGATTTAGAATTAAAAGGACCCACCACTTTATCTTGCATGTGTGTAAATGTGATGCATGGTGAGAAAGAAAGAGTAAGAAGCTAATTGCGATTTGTTTGTAAATCCTATGTTTATAAAAAAATTGAATGATGGTTGACATGGTTATACCCTACGAGTACGTGATATTAGTATACCTGGTCCAGCCCAAGGAAGTCCCACGAGAACATACGCGGCCTGCGGAGACTTTCGGGTGGCCCAAGCCCATGATGCCTTCGGATCCTTGGAGAGCAAGACTAGAGTAGATAGAATTTCAAAGGGGTAAACCCTAATCTGTAACCGACTCGACCTATGTCCGGGACCTGCCTATCTATATAAGGCTAGGAGGGCACGGCAAGGAGGGCCTTCAACTCACCTCATACACATCTCACGCCAGATTGCATCTGCGCACCCCTGTAACTTTCGGTTCCGCCGTAATCAAGAGCAGACAAGCAGGAGTAGGGTTTTCCCTCCGGGGGCCTGAATCTGGGTAAACATCGTGTCCCTGTGTTGCTTGTCTGTTAACCGTTCTGTGATCTCCAGCATCCCCATCTTCTCCAAAACCCAGGTCCATAACAATGGGCATTGACGAGATCGAACCTCGTCAATTGGCGCCATCTGTGGGAATCGGGGTCGCTGATTGTGTGATCATGATGGTCCCATCTAAAGCAATCTAAAACATCTCGGCAACGGAGAACCACCTCCTCTTCGGTGCTTTCGACTTCACCGCCCACTCGCCAGCCACCATGAGGGATTTCGAGCCCGTAGGCGATGGGCTCGAGATTTTGTTCGGGAGCTTCTGCTTCCAGGTGGGGCAGACCGGCACTCTCCACCTCCCAGAGCGGGTGCCTCCACCATCCATCAGGCCCACTTCATGGGACCCACACCCCAGCGTGTACGCACGTTGAATCTAACAGACGATTCATACGACAGCATCAGCTGCAACTCAGATCTATGCGGCCCTCCATCAGACGAAGGAAACTATGGTTCCTGGTCCGAAAGCTGTGGCAGCAGCGATCCAATCCGCGAGCGCTATCAGTGTGCCGTGGTCATCCAGAATGAATCGGAACTGCCACCAAGTTTGGGTGCCCATGTATCGCCACCCAATCCACCGCCCAACCCGTAGGATGGGAACGGAGGAAATGGAGGGCAACCGCCCCTCCAGCCCAACGAAGGCGATGCTGACACCTACCAGAAGATCAAACTCAACAAGGACGGAAGGCTCTAGGCACGCAAAGCCGTGGCGGGCAACAGGAACCTACCTGTGAATGCTTCACGAGATCTGTTGATGGCATACCACCTGCTCCTCATCGGTGAGCATAACCGGTAGGTAAAGATGCAAGAGGAACTCGACAAACGCAAGCATGCAGCTTCGGAGTCTAGCACACAGCAAGCTGTGCTCTCCGTCGCTGGCGGCTCCAGCTCGCACGACAACCTTGCCAATAAGCACCGGTCTCGCATCGAGCACATGGATCCCGCTGCACGATGCGAAGTCCCCAGAACCCTGAACGCGTCCTTCATGGCAATGGACGCCAACGACAACGGCACGCCGAAGACGCCACATGCTGGGATCATGGCAGCCACCACTTATCTCGCGTCTCACCCGCCTCCGGCGGATGATCCGAAGAGCGCCATGCACAAGTCCGGCTAGTCGTACTCAGACTCATAGGAGCTGCGCTCCACGATGAGGCTCTTGCGGAGCTGAAAAAGAAAGCTGTGGTCAGATTCAACCGCAGCCCCACACCTTCATCCGTAGAAGACGAGCACGACCTGCCACGATGTCGCAAGAGTCCACGTCGCCGTGGCAGTGACTACGACGCTCGCAACGACCTCACTCAGCACAAGATCGACAAGGCACGCGCCAAGCGCGCATGTTCGACTGAATCTCAGGAGGAAGACAACATAGAGCTATGCTGAGCCAGATGCTTCAGTAGATCCGTTCGGCGCACATGGATGCCAAAAAATTTCAAACTCCCTTCGGAACACCCGAAGTTCGATGGCATGCAGGACCCAAAAGCCTGGCTTAGCGATCACCTCGCATCTGTCAAACTGCATGGCGGCAACAGAAACACCGCCCTGCAATGCCTTTAGCTGCAAGTGACAGGCGAAGCACAGATCTGGCTCAGCAGCCTATCATCAGGATCCATCCGAAGCTGGGAGGAGGTGGCGTACAGTTTCATCCGAAACTTCAAGGGCACCAGCAAGAGGCCAGCCTCGATCGAGGAACTGCGAGCATGTACCCAAAGAACGAGCGAATCCATTCGCTCATACATCTTGCATTGGTCCAACATCAAGAACTCCGCCTCGCACATCTCTGAGGAGAGAACAATTGATGCCATCAAAGATGGTGTCAAGCACCCAGACTTCCGACCACCTCATGGACATCGCCAATAGGTGGGCAGATGGAGAGGATTCCCTCCACCGAACACATTCGGATGACGAGGATGACTACGGCCGTAGGTGCGAGCGCCCCAGTAAACGAAGATCGCACATCGACGATGATCGCGACGGAGTCGACATGGTTGTGGTTGGCTAGGCCGACCACCGCAACGACAACAACCGCAGCAGCGGATACCACGGAGGCAACTTCCGTGATGGAGGAAGGCCCACGTAGACATGGCAACATCGCAGCCGCGATGATGAGCCCTCGGCATATGACAAATTGTCGGGTCCTTGCACCATCCACTTCTACATCGACAAGCAGGATGGCAAAAAGAAGGCCAGCCACATGCCAAAGGATTACCGCGAGTTCTAAAAACTCAGCAAGGGCCTCACCCAAATGCGACGCTAGATCGTGAACCCTTGGTTTGGGCCCACACCTGCACCAGGTGATATCGCCCACGGAGCTCCTCCACCACCACCCGTCGGACCTTCGAATCTAGCAATCACACCCATGCCAAACAACAACATAGGGGGGGTACCCGGCGCCAAAGGGGTCCCTAATGATCCAGAAGGGGCGCCCAACAAACAGTGTCCAAAAGAGAATCACCCAACAAGTTCGCCTAGCCGTGACCGCTCCTCCTGCCATCCCTGAGTACCTCAGTGGCTCGGAGTCCTGCATCGCATTCGATCATTCGGATCACCCCCGCCAGATCCCTCACCTAGGACATGTTGTCCTGGTGCTCAAGGCGCAGATCAGAGGGTTTGAAATGAGCCATGTCTTCATGGATGACGGCAGCGACATCAACCTGATGTTCGCAAGCACCCTAGCAGCAATGCAGATCCCGCTGTGCAGCTTGGAACAATCCGACACGACGTTCCACGGCATAGTCCCAGGGAAGGGCATATATCCCTGTAGGGATACGGGTAGGCTACACTAGCGCAAATCAAAATTTTCTACCGCGTAAACCAGGATTACTATTATCATAGATCACGGGATTACCACTAGACGCGCAGTTGCGGAAGTTGATGAAGCATGTCGAGGAAGTGTAGATGTTCTACGTCTCCTCCTCGTCCTCGTCACATGAGCAGCTCCCCTTGCGCGGCTCGTACCAGCACTATACAATCAGCGCCTCCGAGGTATCCACACGTGCGGGGTGGAAGCGTCAGACGCCGGACTGCTAAACACAGGCGTGAGGAGTGGCGGCTGGGGAGAATGGTCTAACCCTGTTCAGCTTGCCCCACCCTCTCTTATATATGCGTCCCTAGTGGGATTCTACATTAGCAGCCCATTAGTAGCCTAAGCTTGGTCTAATTCGGATCCAATCCTCATTAGGCCTCCAGCCCCTTAAGTGTGTGACCCTATAGGTTCATATACGTATAGACATGACACGAATACACTTATTCTGTCAATAGACATGACACGAATAAAATTATATGGTTTCTTTCATAATTGAGTAGTCATCAAGGTTTCTTTCATACTTTGAGATTAGGTTTAGTCTTAAGGGGTGATTGCTATAGACTTTGATATGATCTTTGAGGAATTATGTGGTTTGGGAAATGAAATTGAATTTAAAACTTGAGTGTTTGAATTAAAAGGTAAATGATTTTTGAATAATATTTGAATCTCGATTTAATTAAGAGTTAATCAAAATAACTCAAACTTTATCTAAAGAAAACAATTAAGAATATGAATATCTATTTCATATTTTTATTCAATAAATAAGTTACAAAAATGTAACTTATTGAAATTATCCACAATCTTCACCATAGCAAATAAATAAATAATAAGAATATTTCTTTATTGATAAGAATATAATCTTTATTACAAAATAATAAAAAGAAGATTACAAAAGAATAAAACTAAAATTACAAAAGAATAATAAATATTACAAGGGACTATTCTATAAGAAAAAGAAAACCTAATCTAAATCTTGAATCTTCAAGTCTTGTACCTGCGAAACGAAGAATAAACAAACAAGAAAGAAAATAAAAGGTTAGGATATTTCTTTTACTCTCAGTAGTGACAGTGAGTTGCACTGTTCAAACTTACATCATTAAGTAATCTTTAGGGGCAAGTTCACCAATATGAAAGAATCTGTATTTCATAATTTTAAGCCAAAAAGTCAAATGACAGCAAGGAGGAGCAAGTTTCACCAGCCAGGTAAAAAGTAATCAGATCAAAGTAACTCTCAAAGTCCAGAGCATATCCACAAGTGCGCAGCAAGCACACAGGCAGGACAGACACCTAAATGCATGGGGGTGTGCTGTCAGCCTCACAGCACAGCTCAAACACACAAAACCACCAGCACAGCCGTGGAGAGGCACTAGTGCATCTCTTCACTTCTCGCACACACTAGAACAGCCATCTTAGCTAGCAGCCAAACCAAACCACCAAAGATCAACCAAACATCACCTGATGGTGACATAAGGAGGGGGAAGGATCGGGTGGACAGCAAGTCCAAGTCCAGGAGCTAGGAGGATAAGGCTAGCTCAAGGTCAAGCATAGGAGCTCAGCAAAACAAGAACAACATCAGAGGTGAAGGACAGGATCTAATCAGCAAGATCAACATCACCACCCAATTCCAGAATCATCAGTTTTTGTGGTGAGTATGATAAAACTATCACATGATCTAATCATATTATCCAGACAGAAGCATGTGTTGTTTTATGAAACAATCTCTCAATAATCACCCAAGTGAGGTGAATCTATCCTAGAGATTTCAAGTATAAAGATTAGAAATCAAACTAAGCCAAAAGCACCAATCTCTTAGACCAGCCTCATAGAGTTTGGTGTTAGCATATGCAACTTAAATACTTCTTCATTTGTTCTTATCAAAACAGGGCACATCTCCCGGAGGGAGTAGCACCTTTAATCTTGCAAGTTACAAACAAACTATTTGCTCAACTAACTAGGAATTAAAATCCTAGAGCCTCAGACCAACATCATAGGAAGGAGAGTTAAAAGAAGCTTTCATTTTATCTTGCCAGTATTAATCACAAGCTTGTCTTAAGCTTAAACCAACCCAATCAATGGATTAGAATCAATCTTGTGTGCCATACCAAGATGGTGTCACAAGAACAATTCTACATGAATCAGAATAAGCATTTCATCTTCACAGATTCAATAAATCAATCTACCAATCATTTTCCTGTAATTACAGGAATCATAATTAGAACATTTCTAAGTATATCTTCACTGTTGAGATCATTATGATCTCAGACCACACATGAATTTTCAAGCCAACAGCATTAAGACAGTGATTTCATCACACCATACACATTATCATTAATCAGATAATGAAAGTGGTAAGTTATCAAACCCACTAACTTTACCAAGCATTGATTTCAGAACAACTATATCATCTGAATCATCTGAAATCTAAACATAAAATCATCTGATAAGCCACCAGAACCATTATAGTTCATCTTAAGCAGCAAGCCTCAAGCTACTAATCATTCAGCATGAATAGAGACCATCAACACATGATCTAATTCATCTAGTATATTGTCAACAGAGGTATATGAACCCTAATCAGAACAAGAACCCTAATTAGGAGATGAACCCTAATCAGAACATAGTCACTAGGCAAGGGTGGCCACTAAATACACATAGAGAGATTCATGGTGATAGCATGAACCAAGATCCACAGAGGCAACTTACCCGGGGTCCTCGCTGACAAATTGAAGAGGAAGTAGATTGGCCGACGAGCCCGCCGCGGCACAGGGAGCACCCCATAGGGCGCTGCAACCTGCACCAGCCACGGCGACGGCCACAGCACACCACCACAGGAGGGACCGCGGCGGCGGCGACAACACTTTCCCCAAACCCTAGGGTTGGGGAACGGGGTGAACCTGGCCACAGGGGAGCTCCGGAATCAAATCAAATTGGACTAGATGAACGAGCGTAGTCGCCAACCTCGCCCTGCACCACAGCAGTGTCCAGGGAGGGCCACAGTGGTGGCCATCACCGACGGCGACGCCAGAACCCCACGGGGTCGAGAGTGAGAGGGGAGATGAGAACGTATGAGAGACAGAGTGAGAGAGTGGGCTGGGTGGGCCGAAATCCCTCGGGGTAACAATTTTAACCCTGCCCTATTGGGCCACAGGGGCCCAATAAGCCCAAATCAATTGAAATCTGTTCTAATAAATAGGAAAAAACCAAAATGCCCCTAGACTCAATAAAATTCTAGAAAATAAATAAAAATCCAAAAATTATACATAAAAAATTTTTGGATTCACAAAAATCCAAACTATACAAATAAATTGAAATATAAAATTTTAGACATATAAATTTTATTAAGAATTTTGTAAATTATATATTCCTTATGGAATTTTACAAAATTATTGAAAGATGATAAAAATAAATAAAAATCACTTTCATTATAGAATAATATTGTAGTATTTTAGAAAAATACTAAATAAATATTTAATAACAATTTTTAGTATTTAAGTGATAATTCTTAGAAGAATTATTAAATCAATAAAAGTCAAAAAAGGGAAATAAAATAAAAGAATACAATATTCTATTATAAATATTAAAAATTAATATTTATAAATCTTTTATTATTACAAAGAATCTTATTAATAATGGGAAGAATGCATATGAAATTAAATGATGCATTGCATTACTTTGCATGATCATTTTGCTTCTTTAAATATTGTCCTTACCGGGCAATAATGATGTTTTCGTAGACATAGAAGCTCAAGGTCCAGTGCAAGCATCATACTTCACTACCTTGCCATCACAAGGAAAGTTCATCACTTCCTCATGTCCTTTGAAGAGTCTTTATTAAAGTATTTGCAAATTGTGTGTTATCATCTATACTATAGAAAAAGAAAACACTATTTTCTCAAGATACTAAATTTTAGATATCATCCTAAGTGATGATATGTTGGAGCAATAGAACTTAGAGTTCTAATTGAAATAATGATGAACAATTAGGCATTAATACCCATGACATCAGTGATTCTAGCGTCGTATATTACGCGTTAACCATGTGATTTGGAATGGGACGGAGAAGTCAACTGTATCTTTTTCCTCTTGTATGGAGGCAAGACGACCTTAACGTGACATTGTGATTCCTTGTGCGGATCCAACATATGGGTGGGCACCCTTACGCCCCACAGTTTTGGTGTCTAGATTATCTATGGATGGTGTTTAGTGGATGGACCATTTAATATGGTACTTTCCAGGGCAACACCAGGTCATAGAGTCTTCGGGAACTCATCAGGGTTTTAGCCTGCCCGAAAGGGGGCTTAATGAAGGTGAGCTAGCCGAAGGATCATGCAAACATATGAGGTCGTGGAGAGGGCAGTCATTGGCTTGGACCAACTATTGGGCCCCACATCATGGAAATGTGGACGGGAAAGTACGCCCGGTTGTGCAATAAGGAGTTGATCTCTCATGGGAAAAGTAACGCACCTCTACAGAGTGTAAGAACTGTAACTTGTTACTCCCTGTTCCGGGAAGGAGCTACGAACGCGGCAGGAAAGGAACTCCATGAAAGTTCTGGTCAACCTGTGAAGGCTGATGGTCATAGATTTTTCATAGTAATAAAAAACAATCTTTGAAGAAAGATTTACGAAAATTGCATAATGCCAAAGACTAATAGTCCGAGGTGGTAGCTAGAACATCAAACTTCCTGCCTTGCATATAATGAACTTGTTGGGTAACGCTGTTACTCATCCTTTCCTTTGAATCCTTGCTTAGACTCTGAGAATCCCGAAGGTACTCCAATGTATGCATCTGAGAATCAAGAGGAGGTCTTCTATGAAGAGCCCAACTTGTATGGAGCCGTAGAAGGGGAGGATTACAACATCGTCTACGGAGGAGAGTTCCAAGAGTCCTAATAATTACTATAGTTCTAGTGCCACTTGAGCCGAGCAATAATTATATAACAATAAGTTGTTGAGCTCAATTTGGAGTTTAAGTTTTAAATTTGAAACTTCCACTGAAACACTTATATTTTGGTTTGTAAGTTGAATCTTTTGGAAGCCTTGAACTTCTGGTATTGGAATAATAATAACGTGTGTATGTTTGTAATTATATCAATTTTGGTATTTAATGATAATTATTAAAGGAATTATTAATTAAATAAAATGCAACTAAATTGAAATAAAATAAAAGAATACAATATTCAATAAATATTAAAAATTAATATTTATAAAATTCTTTATTATCAAAAGAACATTTATCATTTAATAAATGGGGAAGACTACATATAAAGCTAAATGATGCATTACATTACTTTGCATAATCATTTTGCTTCTTTAAATATTGTCCTTACCGGGCAATAATGATGTTTTTGTAGACATAGAAGCTCAAGGTCCTGTGCAAGCATGAGACTTCACTACCTTGCCATCACAAGGCAAGTTCATCACTTGCTCATATCCTTTGAAGAGTCTTTATCAAAGTATTTGCAAATTGTGTGTTATCATATATACTCCAAAGAAATAAAATGATATTTTCACAAATAAAGAAATCAGGGATATCATCCTAAGTGACGATATAATGGAGCAATAGAACTTAAGGTTCTACTTGCAACAATGATGATCAATTAGGGACTTAATAACCCATGGTATCAGTGATTCTAGCGACGCGTTAGCCATGAGATTTGGAATGGGACATAGAAGTCAACTGTGTCTTGTTCCTCTCGCATGTAGCCGGATGTGCAGGTCGTGGCTGTTATCCACGTAGCATGCATATTAATTGGTAATTCGTAGAGGATATGCAGCATATGGGTGGGAACCCTCAACGTCCCACGATAGTTCTGGCATCTAACGATATGTACAAACCATTGTCGTAATTCAATATGTGGGCATGGTGTACACCAAGGAGGCATGCGAGGTCACGAAGGGGGGCGTGAATGGCCTTGACCAACTACTGGGCCCCACATCATGGAATTGTGGACGGGAAAGTACGCCCGGTTGTGCAACAAGGAGTTGATCTCTCATGGGTAAAGTAACGCACCCCTGTAGAGTGTAAGAATTGTAACTTGTTACTCCCTGTTCCGGGAAGGAACTACGAACGCGGCAAGAAAGGAACTCCATGAAAGTTCTGGTCAAACTGTGAAGGATGATGGTCATAGATTTTTATAATAAAATCAATCTTTGAAGAAAGATTTACCAAAATACTGCATAGTGCCAAGGACTTATAGTCTGAGGTGGTAGTTAGAGCATCAAACTTCCCACATTGCATATAATGAACTTGTTGGGTAAAGTTGTTACTCATCCTTTCCTTTGATCTCTTGCTTAGACTCTAAGGATCCTGAAGATGTGCCAATGTATGCAACCGAATGCCAAGAAGATGTGTTCTACGAGGAGCCTGACCTATCAGGAGGTGTTGAAGGAGTGGATTACGAAATCCGCTATGGTGTCCATGATAACGAGTCCAACTAAGCATCCTAGTTAGTAGTAACCGACGGAGCCGAGCATCATGAACTCTATAGAATAAGCTCCTGAGCTCAACTCCTAGTTGGAGTTGCTACTTTGAAACTTCCGCTGAAACACTTATATTTTGGTTTGTAAGTTGAATCTTTTGGAAGTCTTGAACTTCCGGTATTGTAATAATAATAACGTGTGTATGTTTGTAATATGGACCCGCAATGTTTCTCTTGTACCACTCTGAGGGATGTGATATTTACGGAGCGGTGTTCTGTGGATGTCATGTCAACGACTATAGTGTACTACACATGCAGTGGTATGCTGGGTCACCGCAGTTGGTATCAGAGCAAATTGCTTTGACCTTAGGTTGGAAACCTAGTAAAGGGTATTACCTGTAGGTAGCAACGATAAAGAATTCTCTAAAAGTAATATAATGGATATTCAAATGAGAATATTCCGTTATATATTTTAGTGCGATAATTCATGATGCAATATATTATTTGATACTAATCAAAACTATTTTTTTGATATACAAAGATATGGCACCAAAGTTTCAGAACAGATTTTGGTAAGGATAGAGGAGACTCTTGATGATTATCAAGGATCATTCACAGACCAACTTTGTCAACTTTTAAAGACCTTTAGTTGTCCAACTAGAATTCCAGTGAACACTATCACTTACCTTGATGGCCGGATGTTATCCAAGTATCGTGTGAGTATCCAACTTCTAGACGAGCTTGGATTATATCACGATCTACCTATAGGAGAAGGTAGGAGTCATTTAGCAACATATCATGTTGCAGTTGTGGACGCGATAGCTAATATCCGGGAGCATAAAACCAAGGAGTTAGAAGGTAGCACATTCTCTGTGATACCTCATGATTCTATAGACTCAGAGCCTATACCGGATCATCTTACTTTGGTTAAGAAGCATCCTAAGTTAGCTTCCAAGTTTATGGATAGATACTGAACACTCGTTGCGTCTTTTTACAAGACACATCAAGTGATCTTTGAAGATAAAAATGATATGTTAGAGGATCTAACTGATCTGGAAAGGAGGAATCAGTTAGCATTCCAGTTAGAGAAGGAAGAAGGAAGTAGATTAACACCTATCTTTAATGATATACCTATAGATCCTGAATCTTTTATACCATACTCTTATTCACCAAGACCTGAACCTATACATGATCCTACTATGGATATGAGGTATGCAGTACCACAGGGCTCAGAGGATGGTTCTGACTCAGAACTTCCTATTGAGAATTCGGATGGTTGGAGAACGGGATCATATGAAGGATCTCATGAACACCAGATGTCCACAGATGGTTCTGACAGAAATGTTGGACAATCTAGCTGGATGGGTGCAAGAAATAACCCTAGTAACAGTAGTAGAAATTCCATGTCGATAGATAATCAGGATGAAGAAGAAGATCCTCAGGAGAGAGTGTTTGAATCATCAACATCTTCTCAAAACCCAGGGAATATACATTATCCAGTGTTTAACTATCATGCCCAAAGGAGCACCTGGGAAGCAGGCGGATCTGTGTATCCTGTTGACAACTCAAGTAATGAAGCTCAGGAGATGTAGGCAGGAGATAATGTTGAATATGTTTTTGAAGACTTTTCAGCTGAGCTGGAGGGAGTCAATGCGCTCAGGTTGAGTAATTACTCAAGTCCTAACACTTCAGATATATAGTATGTTCCTTATGGAAGGCCGTTTGTTCCACAAACTGTGTGACGAACAACACGTCATCACGGTTGGACATCAAGCATGTATGATGAGCATAGTTACTACTAGAAGGAGGCAACTAGTTAGTGATATCAAATACCGTGTATTGTACTCCAAGAAATAAGATAGTGAGATGAATAAGGTAGTTTTGTGATTATACCTATGTGGTATAAGTTGTAATGACTTTGTATTATTATGATATTATCTATAATATGTGAAATGCATATTTGGATCTTCTTTGGATTTTCATTGTTTGACTAGTTCTGTGCGTAAAGTCGAGCTCAGAACACATGTGCATGATGTAACTATGAGTATTCGCTTTATGTTGCACGACTAGAGGGTCATGGATACGGGTGTAGAAAACGAAACTGAGCAGCAGCGTATGGAGCGAGAGGCCAAAGAGAAGGCCGATGCAGATGCAGCAAATCAAGAAGCATTACCACCACCACCAATGAGGCCGTTAATGGAGCAGAACTTTATGAAGTGCATGCAAATGATTCAAAAGAACCAGAACAAGTTCATGGAGGAGTGAGTCTATATGATTTCCAGAATGCAAGACCGTTACCTTTTGCATCATCTCCTGAACCAATGGATGCGGAAGATTGGCTAGCAGATATAGAAAGAAAGCTGAAGACTGTAGGTTGCAATGAGGAGGAGAAATTGAGGTATGCAACTCATCTTCCGACTGGACCTGCAGCATCATGGTGGGAGAATCAGTTGGCCATGCAATAAACAGGAAGGGAGTATACCTGGGAAGAGTTTAAACAGAGATTCTGTGAATATCATGTTCCGTAAAGTGTTATGGAGTTGAAGCGGAGAGAATTTGAGGAGCTTCAGCAGGGATATACTAGTGTCATGAAGTACATCCGGGAGTTTAGTCAACTATCTCGCTATGCTGAGGAGGATGTCAACACGGAAGAGAAGCGGAAGAAGCATTTTATGCGTGGGTTAAACCCATTTGTGAAGATGCATCTAAGGTTAGCAAATAAGCAAACTTATCAGTAGTTGCTGGATGCAGCCATTACTTTCGAAGATGACTACAAGAATGTCCAAGAGGATAGAAGGAAGAGAGCTAAGAAGGAAACCAAGAGGATACAAGCAAGTAAGCCCAAACCCAATCTGGAATTCAAACCAAGGAATAGGCCCTATAACAACAAAAATCCCATTCGGAGTGCAAATCCAAATGCAAAGATATTATATGACACAATTGCAAACTCCCAGGGCATATTAGTAGGGATTGCCGAAACCAGTAATTATATGTTGTTGGGAATATGCCCTAGAGGCAATCATGTATGATGATATTTCCCATTGTATTCATAAAGTTATTAAGTAGTCCTTGTATGAACATCTGATGTGTATCATTGAATATGTGATTCGGTTGTGGAACTATGCATTCATGTTGTTTGTACTAAATATCCTTGGTCATTGAGGTTGTGCTGGACACACAACTTAGACCAATGTGAAAGTTGGCTTGATGACTTGGTTCCACTTGTCATGGGCATGGAGATGCTATTACAACTTACACAGACTCGGCTAAAGAGTTTAGCGAGTCGGATTGACCCATATTGAGGTACAACGAACAAGTTGTCATTTGTATATCTCAATCAATGTAATCCTTAGACCTGAGGTTGTTGCATAGTCCGAGTTGAGGATCACCGACTTAGGTTCTGTCAAACGTTGATCCGTAACTGGGCAGTTATAAAGGCAGGGTTCGGGTCGACTGAGAATCAAGCTGCGTGATGTGAATAACCAAGATGGGATTTTGCCCCTCCACTCGGAGAGATATTCTCTGGGCCCTCTCGTGAGATATGATTCGGAAAGTATGGCCATGCACGACTCAGTTAAGTGTTAACCGAGGCGATCGACTAAGAGTTAGTCGGGTGAATCACTTATCTCGGATCGAGAAGAGAGTCGGACTATTTAAGGGATGACATATATTCGCCTATAGTCTGACAAGGTATATCGTGAGGCAAAAGGGACTCGGACGTAAGTCGCATTGGAAAGGCAAGTCGTCATGACTCTTTGGTACTTGGGAGTCGGCACGTTCTGCTAGGAGCCGCTGCCGACTGATCGATTGTGAGTCGGACTCTAATAGTGTCCAAGTAGCCATGAGCCTGCAGGGTCACACACTTAAGAGCAGGAGCAAGTTCGGATTGGATCCGAATCTGTAATCTGGTTGGGTTGGACCTAAACCAGATTAGGACTGAGTTAGTGAGTTGGACTCACGGTGACTAGTGTTATATGGGCTTTAGTGAATGGGTCGCGTGAGCAGAGCCCACGTTCACTCCCTATATATAGTGGAGCACCTTAACCCAGAAAGGTTAATCGTTGTTCGGTTAGGTCATTCCATGTGTTGGAAACCCTAGCTCCACAGCAGTCCAGCCGCCGTTACGAACCTAGCAGTTCGCCGCCGGCGCTCCTCCTTGTACGTGTGGATACCAGCAGAGGTGTTGTGCGATCAGCACCAGGACGATCGGATCGTTAGGACTGCACTGCATCAACTGACGCGCTTCATCAGTAATCCGCAACAGCGTGTCTAGTGGTAAACCTCGTGGCCTTCTACCTCAGCTAGATCTTGGGATCACCACGTTAGAGGAAAATTTTGTTTTATCTTCGCGTGGCCCAACATATGTCACACTTGTGGTCAGAGAGGTCACATCAAGCCCAATTGTCCAAGCAAACCACAAGGTGGTTGGCCGGCTAGAGATGGAAGGCAAGCCAGTGGAGGAAATGGACATCCCAATAAAGGAGGAAATAATGGTAAGAACAACAATGGCAAGAGGAACAGACCTACCGGGAAACTGAACTGTGCAACCCTCGAGGAGGTGGATAATTCGGAGCATGCAGTGGTAGGTACGCTCAATATCCTTACCAATCCTGGAAAAGTTCTGTTTGATACTGGTGCAACTACTTCATTTATTTCTGAAGAATTCGGTGATAGGTTCGGGATTACAAGGACAATGTTAGAAAACCCTATGACCGTAGTTACGGTAGGGGGAAATGTGATTGTACGCCACATCAAACAAGATCAGGTTATCTCGATCTGTGGTTGTACATATTTCGCAGACCTTTATGTGATTCCTTTGAAGGGAATTGCTGTAACTACCTCGGTGAATTACGCTCCTAGTTACAAGCCTGGATGAGCAGAAATGGTTGAAATAGTACGGTGGGGCCCAAATGCCACTCACAGGTAGACCTTTCAGCCATCCCAACCATTTCTAAACATCGGGACAAGAACGGGCGGCGTAATCGGCAGGCGAAGGGATCAACTACATACACAAATGAGTATGTATGCAAGCCACCATACAACAGTACATCATAGCCATTCCATCTAAAAAGAAAGGAAATATAGCAACGCCATATGGCAAGATCCAAATATCCTAGATAGATATAATAGTTTAGGATATCTCCTCATACATCAAACATCAGAGTATCAGGCGGAAGCGGAAGACAAAATCCGAGTACGGATAAGAAGCAAATCGGCATAAGATGCCCCATAAATAAGCAGATCCCGCCCACAGATCTCACGGATCCCCGTTCCCGGAATCTCTACACCGAATGATCGTTGCCTACATCGTCCGTCTCCTCCACCCAGTATCCATCTTGTGAGTGTACCTGTTCATCTGAACCAATAATTTATCATGTGAGACCCTAGGGGTACTCAGCAAGTCTTTATGCCTCTAAAGGGGACACAACCTGGGGTGACGCAATTGCAGCAAAAGATAAACCCTAACAAGTCTATAGATACTCGCTAACCATCCGCCTAACCAGAGATAGACGGATGTCCGTGAATTAATAACAACAGTTATAACGGTAATCTCCACAGATCCATCCTCCTCCTCGCTTACCGACGAGGAAGCGGACGAACAACCCCCATCCGTTGGCAGTTTTATTAACCATTCCATGAGTGTTGCACTATTTACTAGTCAGTTATTTAGTCAATTTAGAAGCGGTACTTTAGTTATGCTTGTCTATGATCGAGAAACTGTGCTCCAAGTCGTCCATAACCGCGGACACAGCTTTCAGAAAGTTTTACCCTGCAGGGGTGCACAAATAGCAACACACACTCGATATGCCTCGGAAAAACCAGATCAAAACCCAACGAGGCAGTCACGACAAAGCGATCACAGGATTCAGAATTTCAGGGGGCCACCCCATTGAGCTACCCGCAACGAAGTTAGCTGACTCCGAGACGGCCTCAAGGTTTGTGGAGCCGGCTGTAAACGACTGGGAACCCGAAAGTGTGACTGGGCTTGTCGATACAGCGAAAACGGGTCACGGCCCTAAACAGTACAGTGTGCAGTACCTCGCACAATTTAAATTAAAGCAGTAAAGCATGGCATAAGTACAGGATAGTAAATAAAACCTCAAACTAGTTTGTGGCCCCAAGAAATAAGAATGAATCAAGCTCTGGCTCAGGGGGGGTTCATAAGCCTCCCGGATGTGGATAGCGCGAATATTCTTGGAACAGGAATCAAGTACTCGGGGTCTTACGGGACACAAGTGAGCCTGAAAAACCAAATAGCGAATATGGCTCACCGATGCCACTTTCATTAGTTATCCCATTACTACTCAGGTTAAGTTGTATAGGTACCTCGTTATCCATCAGACACTCACATACCCTACACATGCTGTTCTACGACTCGCATGGCTCAAACAACTCCTGTAGTAATGGCTCATGGGATGGAGGAACAAGCTTCGGTGGGGTTTAAAAGTAAAGGCTATGCAATACTTGGGATTCAATTTAATGCAATCGCGACTCAATGATGCAAGAATAATATAGAGGCAATAGGTACTATATGGATGCAAGCATGTGGTAGTGCTTGCCTGGCAGCTCAGTTGAAGCAAGGGATGGATCTGGGTAGTGCTCCTGGTTCTCTTGATATATCCCCTGCTCAGCGTCTATTCGAAGAAGAACCAAACAAACAAGGGCCAACATAAATAAAGTGCACAAGCATATGAATTAAATGCATCAAGCAAACAATCATGCCATGATGAATGATGCACAATTTGCATGGCAATAAAGTAGCATGGCATGGTGAGGTGTGGAATACAAGAATAAATCATTTTATGGGGTTTTAATCATATTTTATACTCAAATTAGTTGCTGTACACATTATATTTATATGATGCATGCTGCAAAACAGAACATGGAATGCATAAACAGAAAGGTCTCGTCGAGCTAATCATTTTAGACATATTATTTATTAAATTTGGACTTATAAATTAAAAGTTATTAATTAATTAAGGAAAAAGGGCATTTATTTGTAATTTTAATTAACTTGGAAAATAAAGTGTCCAAAATATATTTTAGATGGCATATTTGAATTCCTCACATTTTTCTGGTTTGAAAACATATATTATATGTATTATTTGGATTTGTATTTTAAAAGTTATTTAAAAACAGATTTAAATTTTTAATTTAAAATAATTTGGAAAAGATTTGAATTAAACAGATATTCAGAAAAGCTTTTGTTACACGCACAGAACCTAGCCACAGCCAATGACCAGTGGGGCCATGCTGACTGGGCGTCCACGCGCGCAGAAAAACGTTTTACACCGCGGCCTGCTCTAGTCTCAGTGAAAGACATGTGGGGCCGGGGGTATATGGGGCCACACACGCGCGCGGCCAGCGGTGACGCGACACGTGGGCGATCCCAGGCGCGGGGAGGGACTGGTCTGTGATGGCCATGTTTTCCAGGGGGTTTCCTCGCAAAAGGGGACCGAGGCTGAAAGGTGGGGTTCATAGGACGGCGGGTTGAGGCGGGAAAAAGGCGAGGGGGCTACGCGCAAGAATGACATCGGCTGTTGCTGAACGCTGACAGACAGAGGCCGTGCGGCGGCGGATCCGGCCGTCTTCCGGCGACGATGGCGACGCCACCGCTAGACGAAACACGACGCTCCAAAAACGAAAAACGGAGAGGGCAACAAGGGCTACAGCTTTCGTCTTTGGAGGTGCGTCAACGGAGGTCTACAGCGCGCGGGACAGGGTGAGGAACAGGGGCGGTTGCTACGGTCTGACGCTGTCTGCCAGAGCACGACGCGCGGCGCGCGTGCAGCGCGTTCGACGGAAGGCGGCGGCGCTACGGCGAGCTAGAAGGAGAGGGACCATGTCTAGGGGAAGAGGTGCTCACCTAGGTGTTCGTCGGTGTGGTCGTTTGCGTGGAGGTGGAGGGGATCTGACGGCGGGCTCGCGGACGGCTTCGTCGGATCCCTCTCGGCATGGCGGCGACAGCGACGTTCCGGTGAGGTTCAGGCGCCGCGGCAGGTCCAGGGCGACGGTGAAGAGGCAGGGGAAGGCACTGGTGCTTCTAGATCGGCTTGACGTCCACCGGAACAGCGAGGACAGAGGGAGTTGTGTCTATGGTTAGGAGGAGATGATGGCCATGGTGGCTAGGGAGGAAGAAGGAGAAGGTGAGGGGCTTGGGCGCCTCCTGGATCCGATCTGAGAGGGTCACGGTGAGCTAGGGTGGTTGGGGTAGAGAGGGGAGGAAGGAGCACATGGGTTTGGTCTCCACTTTTTGCAAAGCAAGAGAAGGCTCGGGTGGGGTAGGTTTCTCCCTTTCTTCTCTTTGTCTTGAAGCCAAAGAAAGAGTGGAGAGGGGTAGATCAGAGGTGAGATGTGGTGGGGTGCTGGTAGGGGAGAGGGGAAAGCCAAGAGAGATAGAGAGGAACCGAGAGGGGGAGGGGTAGCTCTAGGGTAGATGAGATCGGGTTAGGGTTAGTAGCCTCGGGTTGGGGGTAGGTTAGAGGAATGGGTGGCTCGGGCTAGGGCTTGGTAGAGGGTAGCTAGGGCAGGGGTGATCAGGTGGCCAAGTGGGGCCAGCTAGGTAGAGAGAAGAGAGAGGCCGAGAGAGAGGGTGGCATGGTAGCTAGGGTTTGGTTTAGATGGGGGTGAGGGTTTAGATTAGGATGGGGTAGAGGGGTATGGTGATGATGGGGTAGGTGATTAGATAGAGGAAAGGGTGATGTGTTCCTTTTTGGCAAGCTCAAGCAAGAACAACCAAGATCAAACATGAGCTAGGCCAAGGGGAGGAAGAGATGAGTGGTATGGTAGCTAGGGTTTTGCCTTAGTCAAGATCAAGCCAAGCACATGCCAAGCTCCAACTAGATCAAGCTAAGAAAAGAGAGGGAGGGTGAGATCTAGGGTTTTAGAGCTAGCATGCTCCAAACATAGATCAAGCAAGAGCATGAGGAAAAAGAGAGAGAGAGAGAGAGGGATATGTGTGGTTTAAATTCACTCAAAATTCAAATAAAATCCAAAGCACAAGTAGAAGGTGGTTCTTGCATGGCCCATGCAAAATATTTAATGCCATGTGTATTCTTGTGAGACAATAATATTGCATGGCATTATTATTATGCATTCCCAAAATTGGAATAAAAGCCAAGCAAAAAGAATTTAGAAGAAAGCTCCAAGTGGAGCAGATGGAGATGATCACATTTGATTATAATTGGGACTTGCTAGTGTGTGTATGCCACTAGATGCTTACTGGTCCCAAAAATATTCCCACATGAGCATAAATCCATAATAATCCATATGGAAGCTAGGAAAAGGGTTCCACTCACAAGGCATGCAAAGGTGGCCATGTGGCTCTCATATATCAATAATGTGAAAACAACATGATGCTAAGATGAGAGCAAGTGGAAAAGAATTGGATCCATCCCAACCCACCTGAGCTAGAGGTAAAACCATTAAGTGCCAAGCTCATATTTAGTTGGATGGTGGAATTATAAGGTGGTGAAAGAAAAGTGGTGGAGTTGAATAAAAGATATGCCCCCAACTCAACTTGGGCATTTAAACAATATATCAAGAACCAAATACAATATCAAGAGGCAAATACAATTTACAATGCATATGAGAGAAGAACCAAATCCAAAAGGGTTTTATATGATGCTCAAATGCAAGGAGGCATGATGACATGAGCATGATATGATTATGATGCAACAATTATATATAGGGAGTAGCATCTATATAGACTAGGCTAGTAGCATTGCAATTGTTAGACAATTGGGATGCTACAACTCTCCCCCACTAAACAAGAATCTCGCCCCGAGATTCCTAGGAAAAAGAAAACAACACAAGGAGAGGCGGGTGTTCGGAACAAAGGTGACCCTCACGTTCCCAAGTTGATGAACAACGGGATGGTGCGACCACTACACCTTGCAAAACTAGCTAGACTTGTTGCGAGTCTTGCTTTTTGCTTGAGAAACAACGGGTTAGAAGAGTTGAAGGATTGTCGTGAGACAAGAAGGATAGGATGGACATAGCTCCAGTTTTCCAAAGAAACATGATAAAGGATAGAACCACTTGTGAAAGAAAGAACAAGTTGATGTATCATGAATCAAGAAAGACACACCGTTAAGATTAAAGATTTACCGATACAAGAGAGGATATAACTTCCAGAGACGGATGTGAAGCCAGATCATGGTGGAATCCCGAGAAGCAAAGAATATGGAGGATCTGGAGTTTATTGTAGAGATACCTATTGCTTTCTTTAGCCTTGAGGCTAACGCAATAGATTTGCGGCTGATGGCATTAACCATAATTGGCTTTACCACAGAAAAAGAATTGATGAAACAAAGAGAGAGATAGTTTCCTTTCATCTTGTTTGGGGATGTAGAGCATCGGTAGAAAGACGAGGGCCGAAAGGAGTTTGCGTTTGTTTCCACCAGATAATTGAGGATTTTGCTCCGTGTAGAAAGGGTGAGATCACCAACAAGAGATTATTGATTACTTTCTTCGAGAGAGCACTCCGGAAAAACAAGGACGGAAGTACAAGTATCGAGGGATAAAGGCCACTTCTAACTTCCGTGGAATGAGTGAAATCACATTAATTCACCAATTCAATGCACGAGAGCGAATGATAAGAGTAGTGGTATGGTAGCTACTCCATCCCGCACTCAAAGCATTACTCCGCACATGAATAAGAAAACCATGCAACCCAACTACCGAACAGACTGAAGGTATTGACCAGGATAACTCATGGAACTCCGTTAGAAAACAAGGATTGATGCAAATGATTCGCCGGATCCAAGATAGATAAGGGTGATGATGTTGTCGTCATGTCTGAAGTACCAAGCCACCGGAAAGATATGAAGGAGGATTACGGAGAAGAACTGCAAGATTCAACAGCTACAGAAAAGATAGCACCAACTTGAACAGAAGGATTACAAAAGATCTGAAAAATCTTCATGGCCTCCGGTGGATTGAGCATAGATGATAGAACGAGAGGGTTTCAAAACATCACTTGATGAGACTGAGGTGAAAGAACTCCATGTTCTTCTTGAAAAGATTGGGAAAGATTTAGCAGTCTTGAGGAAAACCTTCAGCAAAACGACGATGATAACTTGCCAACAAGGAACAACTCCGGATTGGTTGAAGATGGAGGATGGAATTAACAATGGACTTGCTAATTCCAGAATTGAAGCAGTGTATTTAGCAGAAGGACGTGGTCGAGATAGGTGACTTCAAAAAGTCAGGATTCACGCTTTGAGACTTTGCACACAGGCAGTGCTCACGAAGCTTGAGAGAAAGAGACACGGATGATCTTCCATGTCCTTCCATTGATATCGAATAGGCCAGCATATTATCAACATATACCACATGGATTAACAGGATATACCCAGAATGTCAAGTTCAAGAGGCGGGAGAAACGAACAAATGCTCGAAACACTTTCTGAGCTCCACGCTCTTAGAAAGATCAATATCAAGAGCACGGGTTCGTGTTGAAGAAGATGCACTGGAAGAATAGATTATCTGGTCCTTCGGAAGAAAAAGAGATGTCACCTGGTTCACATTGTCGATAGGATCACCGGTTACAAAGATAAAGAGATCTTGGTTAAGAACCGATGATAGCTCATACCTTAAGCAAAGCTATCAGAAGCGAAAAGATGCAATTCCCTCGTATCCAGGAGAATTGTGCAGATATGGGGTTCAAAAAGATGTGCAGCATGATGGTCAGATGACAGACTGCCGTAGTGCTTTGGGAAACTCCGGATTGCCAAAGATGCTTGAATATGCATAGATATGATCACGGTGTACTCAAAATCACAGGAGATAACCGTCACCATTTGGAGGATAGTGTTGATAGCATTTTCCATATTCCAATCGTCACTTATCATGAGTGGAATATAGCTATGCCGAGAGCCAAATTACAATCACCAGCATCGGATCGACGCACGTTATGTAATTAGCCCAAAAGAATTGGAGACGAAAAGAAACTCCAGGATTAAGCGCCGGTGACAAAAGAATGAGTTAGCTCAGACATGCTGATAAAAGGGAGATAGATAATGTTTGACACACGACTGGAAAGGAGTGTGAAAACACAGATGTATCAAAGAAAAATTTTCCGCATTTTCCGGCATTAAAATACCAATAGATGCACAAAATCCCTTATCAGGTAGCGATTAGCAACTGATGCTTACACAAAATGTGGAGTTGCTAGAAGGAAGGACACCCTTAAGAAGATGGCACCGGGTAACAAGGAGTTAGATAGATCGCGCCGGTTTGCAAAAGCCTGTCGGTATGGAATATACCAACAGTTGATAACCAAAGGCAGATTGTGATAACAAATTGGATGCAACAGATAGACAAGGAATTACACACACACACTTTCTATGGTACTACGGAAACCCAGAACACGTGAATCCTAGTTTGAATTTTAAGAAGAGGATTGAAAACGTTACACTTCCTTTCCAGAAAAGGGTGGTGGGTGGGTAAGAAGAAAAGTGGAAGCAGTCCTACTCTCACGTTTTGTTTTTCCCTAGTATACATAGCTACCAAAAATACTTGCTAGACTGACAACGACCATTTGGCTGAGACCCTGAAGGTCGGGATGGCTCTGATACCAATTGTAACTACCTCGGTGAATTACGCTCCTAGTTACAAGCCTGGATGAGCAGAAATGGTTGAAATAGTACGGTGGGGCCCAAATGCCACTCACAGGTAGACCTTTCGGCCGTCCCAACCATTTCTAAACATCGGGACAAGAACGGGCGGCGTAATCGGCAGGCGAAGGGATCAACTACATACACAAATGAGTATGTATGCAAGCCACCATACAACAGTACATCAGAGCCATTCCATCTAAAAAGAAAGGAAATATAGCAACGCCATACGGCAAGATCCAAATATCCTAGATAGATATAATAGTTTAGGATATCTCCTCATACATCAAACATCAGAGTATCAGGCGGAAGCGGAAGACAAAATCCGAGTACGGATAAGAAGCAAATCGGCATAAGATGCCCCATAAATAAGCACATACCACCCACAGATCTCACGGATCCCCGTTCCCGGAATCTCTACACCGAATGATCGTTGCCTACATCGTCCGTCTCCTCCACCCAGTATCCATCTTGTGAGTGTACCTGTTCATCTGAACCAATAATTTATCGTGTGAGACCCTAGGGGTACTCAGCAAGTCTTTATGCCTCTAAAGGGGACACAACCTGGGGTGACGCAATTGCAGCAAAAGATAAACCCTAACAAGTCTATAGATACTCGCTAACCATTCGCCTAACCAGAGATAGACGGATGTCCGTGAATTAATAACAACAGTTATAACGGTAATCTCCACAGATCCATCCTCCTCCTCGCTTACCGACGAGGAAGCGGACGAACAACCCCCATCCGTTGGCAGTTTTATTAACCATTCCATGAGTGTTGCACTATTTACTAGTCAGTTATTTAGTCAATTTAGAAGCGGTACTTTAGTTATGCTTGTCTATGATCGAGAAACTGTGCTCCAAGTCGTCCATAACCGCGGACACGGCTTTTAGAAAGTTTTACCCTGCAGGGGTGCACAAATAGCAACACACACTCGATATGCCTCGGAAAAACCAGATCAAAACCCAACGAGGCAGTCACGACAAAGCGATCACAGGATTCAGAATTTCAGGGGGCCACCCCATTGAGCTACCCGCAACGAAGTTAGCTGACTCCGAGACGGCCTCAAGGTTTGTGGAGCCGGCTGTAAACGACTGGGAACCCGAAAGTGTGACTGGGCTTGTCGATACAGCGAAAACGGGTCACGGCCCTAAACAGTACAGTGTGCAGTACCTCGCACAATTTAAATTAAAGCAGTAAAGCATGGCATAAGTACAGGATAGTAAATAAAACCTCAAACTAGTTTGTGGCCCCAAGAAATAAGAATGAATCAAGCTCTGGCTCAGGGGGGTTCATAAGCCTCCCGGATGTGGATAGCGCGAATATTCTTGGAACAGGAATCAAGTACTCGGGGTCTTACGGGACACAAGTGAGCCTGAAAAACCAAATAGCGAATATGGCTCACCAATGCCACTTTCATTAGTTATCCCATTACTACTCAGGTTAAGTTGTATAGGTACCTCGTTATCCATCAGACACTCACATACCCTACACATGCTGTTCTACGACTCGCATGGCTCAAACAACTCCTGTAGTAATGGCTCATGGGATGGAGGAACAAGCTTCGGTGGGGTTTAAAAGTAAAGGCTATGCAATACTTGGGATTCAATTTAATGCAATCGCGACTCAATGATGCAAGAATAAGATAGAGGCAATAGGTACTATATGGATGCAAGCATGTGGTAGTGCTTGCCTGGCAGCTCAGTTGAAGCAAGGGATGGATCTAGGTAGTGCTCCTGGTTCTCTTGATATATCCCCTGCTCAGCGTCTATTCGAAGAAGAACCAAACAAACAAGGGCCAACATAAATAAAGTGCACAAGCATAGGAATTAAATGCATCAAGCAAACAATCATGCCATGATGAATGATGCACAATTTGCATGGCAATAAAGTAGCATGGCATGGTGAGGTGTGGAATACAAGAATAAATCATTTTATGGGGCTTTAATCATATTTTATACTCAAATTAGTTGATGTACACATTATATTTATATGATGCATGCTGCAAAACAGAACATGGAATGCATAAACAGAAAGGTCTCGTCGAGCTAATCATTTTAGACATATTATTTATTAAATTTGGACTTATAAATCAAAAGTTATTAATTAATTAAGGAAAAAGGGCATTTATTTGTAATTTTAATTAACTTGGAAAATAAAGTGTCCAAAATATATTTTAGATGGCATATTTGAATTCCTCACATTTTTCTGGTTTGAAAACATATATTATATGTATTATTTGGATTTGTATTTTAAAAGTTATTTAAAAACAGATTTAAATTTTTAATTTAAAATAATTTGGAAAAGATTTGAATTAAACAGATATTCAGAAAAGCTTTTGTTACACGCACAGAACCTAGCCACAGCCAATGACCAGTGGGGCCATGCTGACTGGGCGTCCACGCGCGCAGAAAAACGTTTTACACCGCGGCCTGCTCTAGTCTCAGTGAAAGACAGGTGGGGTCGGGGGTATATGGGGCCACACACGCGCGTGGCCAGCGGTGACGCGACACGTGGGCGATCCCAGGCGCGGGGAGGGACTGGTCTGTGATGGCCATGTTTTCCAGGGGGTTTCCTCGCAAAAGGGGACCGAGGCTGACAGGTGGGGTTCATAGGACGGCGGGTTGAGGCGGGAAAAAGGCGAGGGGGCTACGCGCAAGAATGACATCGGCTGTTGCTGAACGCTGACAGACAGAGGCCGTGCGGCGGCGGATCCGGCCGTCTTCCGGCGATGATGGCGACGCCGCCGCTAGACGAAACACGACGCTCCAAAAACGAAAAACGGAGAGGGCAACAAGGGCTACAGCTTTCGTCTTTGGAGGTGCGTCAACGGAGGTCTACAGCACGCGGGACAGGGTGAGGAACAGGGGCGGTTGCTGCGGTCTGACGCTGTCTGCCAGAGCACGACGCGCGGCGCGCGCGCAACGCGTTCGACGGAAGGCGGCGGCGCTACGGCGAGCTAGAAGGAGAGGGACCATGTCTAGGGGAAGAGGTGCTCACCTAGGTGTTCGTCGGTGTGGTCGTTTGCGTGGAGGTGGAGGGGATCTGACGGCGGGCTCGCGGACGGCTTCGTCGGATCCCTCTCGGCATGGCGGCGACGGCGACGTTCTGGTGAGGTTCAGGCGCCGCGGCAGGTCCAGGGCGACGGTGAAGAGGCAGGGGAAGGCACTGGTGCTTCTAGATCGGCTTGACGTCCACCGGAACTGCGAGGACAGAGGGAGTCGTGGCTAGGGTTAGGAGGAGATGATGGCCATGGTGGCTAGGGAGGAAGAAGGAGAAGGTGAGGGGCTTGGGTGCCTCCTGGATCCGATCTGAGAGGGTCACGGTGAGCTAGGGTGGTTGGGGTAGAGAGGGGAGGAAGGAGCACATGGGTTTGGTCTCCACTTTTTGCAAAGCAAGAGAAGGCTCGGGTGGGGTAGGTTTCTCCCTTTCTTCTCTTTGTCTTGAAGCCAAAGAAAGAGTGGAGAGGGGTAGATCAGAGGTGAGATGTGGTGGGGTGCTGGTAGGGGAGAGGGGAAAGCCAAGAGAGATAGAGAGGAACCGAGAGGGGGAGGGGTAGCTCTAGGGTAGATGGGCTCGGGTTAGGGTTAGTAGCCTCGGGTTGGGGGTAGGTTAGAGGAATGGGTGGCTCGGGCTAGGGCTTGGTAGAGGGTAGCTAGGGCAGGGGTGATCAGGTGGCCAAGTGGGGCCAGCTAGGTAGAGAGAAGAGAGAGGCCGAGAGAGAGGGTGGCATGGTAGCTAGGGTTTGGTTTAGATGGGGGTGAGGGTTTAGATTAGGATGGGGTAGAGGGGTATGGTGATGATGGGGTAGGTGATTAGATAGAGGAAAGGGTGATGTGTTCCTTTTTGGCAAGCTCAAGCAAGAACAACCAAGATCAAACATGAGCTAGGCCAAGGGGAGGAAGAGATGAGTGGTATGGTAGCTAGGGTTTTGCCTTAGTCAAGATCAAGCCAAGCACATGCCAAGCTCCAACTAGATCAAGCTAAGAAAAGAGAGGGAGGGTGAGATCTAGGGTTTTAGAGCTAGCATGCTCCAAACATAGATCAAGCAAGAGCATGAGGAAAAAGAGAGAGAGAGGGATATGTGTGGTTTAAATTCACTCAAAATTCAAATAAAATCCAAAGGACAAGTAGAAGGTGGTTCTTGCATGGCCCATGCAAAATATTTAATGCCATGTGTATTCTTGTGAGACAATAATATTGCATGGCATTATTATTATGCATTCCCAAAATTGGAATAAAAGCCAAGCAAAAAGAATTTAGAAGAAAGCTCCAAGTGGAGTAGATGGATATGATCACATTTGATTATAATTGGGACTTGCTAGTGTGTGTATGCCACTAGATGCTTACTGGTCCCAAAAATATTCCCACATGAGCATAAATCCATAATAATCCATATGGAAGCTAGGAAAAGGGTTCCACTCACAAGGCATGCAAAGGTGGCCATGTGGCTCTCATATATCAATAATGTGAAAACAACATGATGCTAAGATGACAGCAAGTGGAAAAGAATTGGATCCATCCCAACCCACCTGAGCTAGAGGTAAAACCATTAAGTGCCAAGCTCATATTTAGTTGGATGGTGGAATTATAAGGTGGTGAAAGAAAAGTGGTGGAGTTGAATAAAAGATATGCCCCCAACTCAACTTGGGCATTTAAACAATATATCAAGAACCAAATACAATATCAAGAGGCAAATACAATTTACAATGCATATGAGAGAAGAACCAAATCCAAAAGGGTTTTATATGATGCTCAAATGCAAGGAGGCATGATGACATGAGCATGATATGATTATGATGCAACAATTATATATAGGGAGTAGCATCTATATAGACTAGGCTAGTAGCATTGCAATTGTTAGACAATTGGGATGCTACAATTGCAGTAGTGTTGGGGATGGACTGGATGATGGAACACGGAGCTCAGATAAACTGTGAGGAGAAAACTGCCTCAATCAAAACTCCAAGCGGAGCATGGATAGTTTACCAAGCAGATAAGCACAGTTATATCATGGTGGATCTGAAGTTGAACTCTATGAAAGAGGTCAAATTGGAAGAAATTACTATAGTAAATGAGTTTCAAGATGTTTTTCCAGCAGAGCTACCAGGAATGCCACCAGACCGGGAGATAGAGTTCACTATTGACCTAATTCCTGGTACAGCACCAATAGCTCAAGCACCATATAAGATGGGACCCAAAGAGTTAAAAGAACTCAAGGAGAAAATTGATGAGTTAGCCCGAAAAGGATTTATTCAGGAAAGTGTAACTCCATGGGGAACACCAGTAATCTTTGTGGATAAGAGAGATGGTGGAAGAAGGATGTGTGGATATTATAGAAATCTGAACAATGTCACTATCAAGAATAAGTATCCTTTAGCAAGGATCCAAGATTTGTTTGATCAAGTGAAAGGAGCTGGAGTATTTTCAAAGATCGACCTAAGATCTGGATACCATCAAATCAAAATCAAACCAGAAGATGTTCCAAAGACAACATTTGTCTCAAGATATGGACACCATGAGTATCTGGTAGTACCATTTGGTTTGACCAATGCATCTGCAATATTCATGAATCTGATGAACAAGATCTTCATGCCATATTTGGACAAGTTCGTCATAGTCTTTATTCATGATATTCTGATATATTCCAAGGATAAGGAAGAGCATGCTGATCACTTGAGAATAGCATTGCAGACTCTAAGGGAACACAAACTTTATGCTAAGTTCAGTAAGTGTGAATTTTGGCTAGACGAGGTAGAATTCCTCGGTCATGTGATCAGTAAAGATGGAATTGATGTAAATCCATCTAAAGTTCAGTCAGTACTAGAGTGGACTGCACCAACCAATGTGAAGCAAATTCGAGGTTTCTTAGGAATGGCTGGTTATTATCGGAGATTCATTGAAGGTTTCTCCAAAATAGCTGGACCACTGACCAAATTGCTAAGAAAGAATACACCATTCAACTGGGATGAGAAGTGTGAAGCAAGTTTTCAAGAGTTGAAAACCAGGTTAACCACAGCTCCAATCTTAGTAGTTCCTGAAACAGGAAAGGACTTCACGGTATATTGTGATACATCTAAATAAGGTCTAGGTTGTGTATTAATGCAAGATCGGAAAGTCATTGCTTATGGTTCAAGACAACTGAAACCACATGAAGTCAACTATCCAACTCATGACTTAGAGTTAGCAGCAGTAGTTTTTGCACTAAAAGGATGGAGGCATTTTCTTTATGGAGCCAGATGTGAGTTATACACTGACCATAAAAGTCTCATGTATTTCTTCACTAAAAAAGAGTTGAATATGAGACAGAAACGTTGGTTGGAACTAATCAAGGATTATGATTTAACAATCAACTATACCCCAGGGAAAGCAAATGTTGCAGCTGATTCTTTAAGCAGAAAGAGTGCAGATATTCAGCCTAGTAATCAGGAGTTACCAAAAGAGTTACAAATGGACTTGGAAAGTTTAGGGCTTCAATTCATTAGAACAGAGGTCTTGGAGGATTAGCCATTATGCATGTAGTTGCAGAGCAGAACAGTGATCTGAACCAAGAAATTTTCACACATCAAACAGAAGATCCTTTTATTGCTGAGGAAATTCGAAGGATATCTCAAGTGCAAAAATCAGTTTTTCACCTTGGAGAGTATGAGTCTTTATGGTTTCAAGACCGTCTATGTGTTCCAGATGTGACTGAGATTAGAAATATCATAATCAGAGAAGCACATGAAACACCATATTCTATACATCCAGGAACTACTAAGATGTATATGGATTTGAAAGAACTATTCTGGTGGAATAACATGAAAAGAGATATTGCTAAATATGTATCTGAATGCCATACTTGCCAAAGGGTGAAGGCTGAACATCAAAGTCCAGTAGGACCATTACAACCCTTGGAAATTCCTGAATGGAAGTGGGAGGAAATAGGTATGGACTTCATCACATGATTGCCCATGACACCTAAACGGAAGGATATGATATGGGTAATTGTGGACAGACTCACTAAGAGTGCACATTTTATCCCGGTGAATCAAAAAGATAATGCCGAGAAACTAATTGAAGTTTATGTCAAGGAGATAGTAAGTAAGCATGGAGTACCCAAAAAGATCATAACTGATAGGGGATCAGTGGTTACTTCAGCATTTTGGAAGTAATTGCATGAAGCACTTGGTTTAAAGTTAGATTTCAGCACAGCATATCATCCTGAGACAGGAGGTCAAACTGAAAGAACAAATCAAATACTAGAACATATGTTAAGAGCTTGTGCACTAGATTTTGGAGGTACATGGGAAGATCATCTACCATTGGCAGAATTTTCTTATAATAATAGCTATCAGAGTAGTCTGAAGGCAGCTCCATACCAAGTTCTGTATGGAGGGAAGTGTAGATCACCAATATCTTGGTATGAGCCTGGAAGTAGTAAAGAATTTGCACCAGATTATATAAAGGAAAGACAAGATATCATTGATAAGATTAGGGATAGACTGAAAATAGCACAGAGTAGGCAGAAAAGTTATGCTGATCAAAGTCGAATATCTTGGCATCCAGAAGTAGGAGACATGGTATACTTGAAAGTAAGTCCAATGAAAGGAGTGAAAAGGTTCAGAGTTAAAGGAAAATTGAGTCCAAGATACATCAGACCATTCAAGATATTGAGTCAAAACAGAACTATAGCTTATGCTTTAGAGTTACCATCAAGATTAGCTCAAGTGCATAATGTTTTTCATGTGTCACCACCTCGTAAATGTTTGAAAGTTCTGGATGATGCAATCACACATCAGGAGATAGAATTACAAGCAGACTTGACTTATATTGAAAGGCCCTGCAAGATTCTAGAAGAAAACTGGAAAAGGTTGAGGAACAGAGCAATTAAGTATTGCAAAGTACAATGGGAACATCACCCTGAAAGGGAAGCCACATGGGAGAAAGAGGAGGACTTAAGAAAGACCTATCCAGAACTATTCAGGTACATCTCCACAAACTTCGGGACGAATTTTAATTTAAGGCGGGAAGCCTGTAACATCCCAGCATTTAGGAATTAACGAAGGGTAGATTTAGGAACTTGGAATGTTGCATGCATGCATCTGTGAAAATGTGAGTAAATTTTTCGCCAAATAAAAACCTAAAGTGATCAAGGTTTATTTCATACTTCGAGATTAGGTTTAGTCTTAAGGGGTGATTGCTATAGACTTTGATATGATCTTTGAGGAATTATGTGTTTTGGGAAATGAAATTGAATATAAAACTTGAGTGTTTGAATTAAAAGTTAAATGATTTTTGAATAATATTTGAATCTTGATTTAATTAAGAGTTAATCAAAATAACTCAAACTTTATCTAAAGAAAACAATTAAGAATATGAATATCTATTTCATATTTTTATTCAATAAATAAGTTACAAAAATGTAACTTATTGAAATTATCCACAATCTTCACCATAGCAAATAAATAAAGAATAAGAATATTTCTTTATTGATAAGAATATAATCTTTATTACAAAATAATAAAAAGAAGATTACAAAAGAATAAAACTAAAATTACAAAAGAATAATAAATATTACAAGGGACTATTCTATAAGAAAAACAAAACCTAATCTAAATCTTGAATCTTCAAGTCTTGTACCTGCAAAACAAAGAAAAAACAAACAATAAAGAAAATAAAAGGTTAGGATATTTCTTTTACTCTCAGTAGTGACAGTGAGTTGCACTGTTCAAACTTACATCATTGAGTAATCTTTAGGGGCAAGTTCACCAATATGAAAGAATCTGTCTTTCATAATTTTAAGCCAAAAAGTCAAATGATAGCAAGGAGGGGCAAGTTTCACCAGCCAGGTAAAAAGTAATCAGATCAAAGTAACTCTCAAAGTCCAGAGCATATCCACAAGTGCACAGCAAGCACACAGGCAGGACAGACGCCTAAATGCATGGGGGTGTGCTGTCAGCCTCACAGCATAGCTCAAACACACAAAACCATCAGCACAGCCGTGTAGAGGCACTAGTGCATCTCTTCACTGCTCACACACACTAGAACAGCCAGCTTAGCCAGCAGCCAAACCAAACCACCAAAGATCAACCAAACATCACCTGATGGTGACATAAGGAGGGGAAGGATCGGGTGGACAGCAAGGCCAAGTCCAGGAGCTAGGAGGAGCAGGCTAGCTCAAGGTGAAGCATAGGAGCTCAGCAAAACAATAACAACATCATAGGTGAAGGACAAGATCTAATCAGCAAGATCAACATCACCACCCAATTCCAGAATCATTAGTTTTTGTGGTGAGTATCATAAAACCATCACATGATCTAATCATATTATCTAGACAGAAGCATGTGTTGTTTTATGAAACAATCTCTCAATAATCACCCAAGTGAGGTGAATCTATCCTAGAGATTTCAAGTATAAAGATCAGAAATCAAACTAAGCCAAAAGCACCAATCTCTCAGACCAGCATCACAGAGTTTGGTGTTAGCATATGCAACTTAAATACTTCTTCATTTGTTCTTATCAGACCAGGGCACATCTCCAAGAGGTAGTAGCACCTATAATCTTGCAAGTTACAAACAAACTATTTGCTCAACTAACTAGGAATTAAAATCCTAGAGCCTCAGACCAACATCATAGGCAGGAGAGATAAAAGAAGCTTTCATTTTATCTTGCCATTATTAATCACAAGCTTGTCTTAAGCTTAAACCAACCCAATCAATGGATTAGAATCAATCTTGTGTGCCATACCAAGATGGTGTCACCTGAACAATTCTACATGAATCAGAATAAGCATTTCATCTTCACAGATTCAATAAATCAATCTACCAATCATTTTCCTATCATTAAAGGAATCATAATTAGAACATTTCTAAGTATATCTTCACTGTTGAGATCATTATGATCTCAGACCACACATGAATTCTCAAGCCAACAACACTAAGACAGTGATTTCATCACACCATACACATTATCATTAATCAGATAATGACAGTGGTAAGTTATCAAACCCACTGACTTTACCAAGCATTGATTTCAGAACAACTATATCATCTGAATCAGATGAAATCTAAACATAAAATCATCTGATAAGCCACCAGAACCATTTAGTTCATCTTAAGCAGCAAGCCTCAAGCTACTAATCATTCAGCATGAATAGAGACCATCAACACATGATCTAATTCATCTAGTATATTGTCAACAGAGGGATATGAACCCTAATCAGAACAAGAACCCTAATTGGGAGATGAACCCTAATCAGAACATAGTCACTAGGCAAGGGTAGCCACTAAATACACACAAAGAGATTCATGGTGATAGGATGAACCAAGATCCATAGAGGCAACTTACCCGGGGTCCTCGCTGACAAATTGAAGAGGAAGTAGATTAGCCGACGAGCCCGTGGCGGCACAGGGAGCACCCCCAGAGGGCGCTGCAACCTGCACCAGCCACGGCGGCGGCCACAGAAGCACACGAACACATCACACCACCATGGGAGGGACCGCGGCGGCGGCAGCACTTTCCCCAAACACTAGGGTTCGGGAACGGGGTGAACCTGGCCACAGGGGATCTCCGGAGTGAAATCGAATTGGACCAGATGAACGAGCGTAGTTGCTAACCTCGCCCTGCACCACGGCAGTGGCCAGGGAGGGCCACAGCGGCGACGCCAGAACCCCACGGGGTCAAGACTGAGAGGGCAGATGAGAAAGGAGGAGAGACAGAGTGAGAGAGTGGGTTGGGTGGACCGAAACCCTCGGGGTAATAATTTTAACCCTGCCCTATTAGGCCACAGGGGCCCAATAAGCCCGAATGGCCAGCCCAAGTCAATTGAAATATGTTCTAATAAATAGGAAAAGACCAAAATGCCCCTGAACTCAATAAAATTCTAGAAAATAAACTAAAAATCCAAAAATTATAAATAAAATATTTTTGGATTCACAAAAATCCAAACTATACAAATAAATTTAAATATAAAATTTTAGACAGATAAATTTTATTAAGAATTTTGTAAATTATATATTCCTTATGGAATTTTACAAAATTATTGAAAGATGATAAAAATAAATAAAAATCACTTTCATGATAGAATAATATTTTAGTATTTTAGAAAAATACTAAATAAATATTTAATAACAATTTTGAGTATTTAAGTGATAATTCTTAGAAGAATTATTAAATCAATAAAAGTCAAATAGAAGGGAAATAAAATAAAAGAATACAATATTCTATTATAAATATTAAAAATTAATATTTATAAATCTTTTATTATTACAAAGAATCTTATTAATAATGGGAAGAATGCATATCAAATTAAATGATGCATTACATTACATTGCATAATCATTTTGCTTCTTTAAATATTGTCCTTACCGGGCAATAATGATGTTTTTGTAGACATAGAAGCTCAAGGTCTAGTGCAAGCATCAGACTTCACTACCTTGCCATCACAAGGCAAGTTCATCACTTGCTCATGTCCTTTGAATAGTCTTTATTAAAGTCTTTGCAAATTGTGTGTTATCATCTATACTATAGAAAAAGAAAACACTATTTTCTCAAGATACTAAATCTTAGATATCATCCTAAGTGATGATATGTTGGAGCAATAGAACTTAGAGTTCTAATTGCAATAATGATGAACAATTAGGGATTAATAACCCATGACATCAGTAATTCTAGCGCCTATATTACGCGTTAACCATGAGATTTGGAATGGGACGGAGAAGTCAGTTGTATCCTTTTCCTCTTGTATGGAGGCAAGACGACCTTAACGTGACGTTGTGATTCCTTGTGTGGATCCAACATATGGGTGGGCACCCTTACGCCCCACACTTTTGGTGTCTAGATTATTTATGGAGGTGTTTAGTGGATGGACCATTTAATATGGTACTTTCCAGGGCAACACCAGGTCATAGAGTCTTCGGGAACTCATCAGGGTTTTAGCCTGCCTGAAAGGGGGCTTAACGAAGGTGAGCTAGCCGAAGGATCATGCAGACATATGAGGTCGCGGAGAGGGCAGTGATTGGCTTGGACCAACTAAAGGGCCCCAAATCATGGAAATGTGGACGTGAAAGTACGACCGGTTGTGCAACAAGGAGTTGATCTCTCATGGGAAAAGTAACGCACCTCTGCAGAGTGTAAGAACTGTAACTTGTTACTCCCTGTTTCGGGAAGGAGCTACGAACGCGGCAGGAAAGGAACTCCATGAAAGTTCTGGTTAACCTGTGAAGGCTGATGGTCATAGATTTTTCATAGTAATAAAAAACAATCTTTGAAGAAAGATTTACGAAAATTGCATAATGCCAAAGACAGATAGTCCGAGGTGGTAGCTAGAGCATCAAACTTCCTACCTTGCATATAATGAACTTCTTGGGTAACACTGTTACTCATCCTTTCCTTTGAATCCTTTCTTAGAGACTGAGAATCCCGAAGGTACTCCAATGTACGCATATGAGAATCAAGAGGAGGTCTTCTATGAAGAGCCCAACTATTACGGAGCCGTAGAAGGGGGGATCATGAAATCGTCTACGGAGGAGAGTTCCAAGAGTCAGAATAATTACTATAGTTCTAGTACCCACTTGAGCCGAGCAACATGAACATTATATAACGATAAGTTGTTGAGCTCAATTTGGAGTTTAAGTTTTAAATTTGAAACTTCCGCTGAAAAACTTATATTTTGGTTTGTAAGTTGAATCATTTGGAAGTCTTGAACTTCCGATATTGTAATAATAATAACGTGTTTAAGTTTGTAATATGGACCCGCAATGTTTCTGTTGTACCACTCTGAGGGATGTGATATTTACGGAACGGTGTTCTGTGGATATCATGTCAACGACTATAGTGTACAACACATGCAGTGGTATGCTAGGTTACCGCACCTATTAAGTGTGAAAGCTGCCGTTTATAAAGCGTAACACCAAATTGATAATGGTAAATATGACTGGCTCATCATCGATCGAACCATGCCAACAAAGTTCGATTGCATCGTTCGGAGACCCCGTTTCTTTGAGGCGTTCTGGGTGGCTTGAGTTGTGGAACAATTTCGCAACTCTTAAAATGATTGCTAAATTCATGACTCAAATATTCACCTCCACGATCAGATCGCAAGGAATTTATTTTCTTGCCACGTTGATTCTCTACCACGTCACGCATGACTAGTCAACTCCAAGTCAGGAAGTGGGACCCACGTTCATCCTGTCACGTCACCTCTGGCTCCGCGGACGGTTTAGGTCACGGTCGTCAGCAATGACGTCATCAAAAAGCAAGCTAGCTAAGGCTAGAAATCTTTGGATAAAAAATCAAGTACTTATTCGAATCTAAGATTCGAACAACTAATCAGGGGCTACTCCTATCAGGAGCGCTGGCCGCGCACCTGAGAAACGATAGAAGAACAAGAACTCTCGACTATCTTCGAGTCCTACATCGAGTCTACGACTCCACTAAAGACTCGGGGGCTACTCCCATAGGTAGGATTGATCAAGCATCCGAAAAAATTGTCCTACAGACCTTAAGCTAAAAACAACTGAGCTAAAGTCTCTCCTCGAGTCTACGACTCGAACAGACACTCAGGGCTACTCCCATAGGGAGCGCTGGTCGTGCACCCTATGATTTCTTCGACTGTGATCCTTCGGATCAAAATGCAAAAATCTTTCTGGCAACTTTTCCCAAACAAACTCTCAGTGAGAAACATTTTCCTTGGCCACCCGAAACACCTCCACGGTGATAACATTTCGGATGTTGTGTTTACGACACAAAGATAAGACCTACATATATCATCTGATGGCCTGTTCACGCACCTGACTGCGCTCTGCCAGTAAAATACCGTGTCAACAGGCACGATGAAAAATCCTGACGGACCGTTGGGTACATCACTCGAAAATTACTGGGATTCGACTCCTGTAAGACCTTAGCGGCCTGAGTCGAATTGCACCAACATTTCTTCCAGATTCGAGTCCGGGACTCGAGTCTGAAGAAGATCGTATTGTTTTGTCCTATGACAGTTAACTAACCCTAATCCGTCAGGAGAGTCAGGCACACGCATCAACAATCCCTACGAACTAAAATCATTCTTTCTCTTACGGACAGGACCAACTGCACCCAAAAGATTGAAGAGTCCTCAGCCGAATCTATGATTCGACTGAACACTCGGGGGCTACTGACATGGTTATACCCTACGGGTACGCGATATTAGTATACCTGGTCCATCCCAAGGAAGACCCACGATAACATACACGTCCTGCGGAGACTTTCAGGTTGCCCAAGCCCATGATGCCTACGGATCCTTGGAAAGCAAGACTAGAGAAGATAGAATTTCAAAGGGGTAAACCCTAATCTGTAACCGACTCGACCTATGCCCAGGACCTTCCTATCTATATAAAGGCTACGAGGGCACGACAAGGAGGGCCTTCAACTCACCTCATACACACCTCACGCCAGATTGCATCTGCGCACCCCTGTAACTTTCGGTTCCACCGTAATCAAGAGCAGACAAGCAGGAGTAGCGTTTTCCCTCTAGGGGCCTGAACCTGGGTAAACCTCGTGTCCCCGTGTTGCTTGTCTGTTAACCGTTCCACGATCTCCAGCCTCCCCATCTTCTCCAAAACCCAAGTCCATAACAATGGGCATTGACTAGATCTAACCTCGTCAACGGTGTTTAGTATTTCTGATTTGATTGTTTTAGTTATCGTGTGTATCTTGATATATACCTATCTTGGTTAGAATTTGACTATATTTTTTTGAACCATGTCTGGTTACCATATATGCATAGATTCTTACCACCAGATGTTCTGATTTCTGCCATTACTTCGATGCTTATGAGTAGAAGCATGTGTTCTGAAATTTATTTATGTACCCTGAAACTCATTGTTTGCTAGACCTACCCTGAAACTCATTGCCTGCTGCGTGTACTTGTGTTTAGCATCCTTACACTAACCATATGTATGCTAGATGTCCCTGTACTTTGATCTCGTGTTTTTCATGTTTCATAAATGAGATCTTGGAGCACCCATGTGTTGCCTTGGTAGCATCACTGTCTTGCCAAGAATTTTTGATAATCTTTGAAATGTTATTTTATATCTAGTTTATCTAAGACTAACTTTCTTCATGTCCTGATGCATGCACACACGAGGCTGGTTTGACTGTATCGTCGACACTTGCAAGTCATTTTTTGCAATCCTCTACAGTCTAGATGTTCTTCTGCCTTATAATAAAATATGGTAGGACAAATACACTTTACTCTAAAAGAACTCAATCAATTATGTGGGTGTATACTGTATTAATTGCTGCTCCCGTAAGATGTGATTTATGTAGCATTTTGATTGCCATTTATCCATGCATGATACAATTGCGTATCCATGCCTGATATTATTTTATCATTGAAGCATGATCTTGCAGCTATTGTGGGCAGTATGGTAGTCTTGTTTCATTGTCCTTATCATGATATATATTGTGTTCCACTCGTTCTCAATGCATAGTAACTGTAGTTAATAGCTCATTGTTCATCTATTGGTTTCACAAACAACATAGTTGAAGTTATGTCACAATACTGATTACTGTTGTACTCATGTAGAATTATTTTTTCCTGTATTTTCCATTATATCATCATGTTCTTTTATTTACTCTCCTTGTCCTAGGTTGTGTGCTTCCCTATGGTTTGTAATGTGCCATGTGGTCTGACTACAACTATTGCATTTGTTTGCCTGTGCAGCTGTTGATCTGGTATTGATTATGTCTGTCACGGGAAGCACATGACATTGGAAGCAGCGCCACCCATCTCCCTCTCTCCCCATCACCATCTGCTCATCCTCCTCTAATCCTTGGTATCTGTTGAAGCAGGATCACACGATGTTGATCTCCCTGCAGAGTTGCGCGCTGCCTCAGAGGCTCCTCCACCAGATCGCCTCCAGCTTGGTCTTCCTCGCTAAATCCAGCGCGCGCGTGCTCTGCGAGGAGGGCGCTGAATCTAGCGTCTCTAGCATCGTCGAACTGGTGGGTGACATGGCTACTGATGGCGCCAAGACCACCACACCTGTGCTCCGGCTCTATGGTATGTGCACCTTCATCACCCTTAGCTGCTACATGTGAGACCCTATCTAGCTCAACATAATTAGCAACATTGTAACTACATCCACTAGATTTTTTCTCAACAGAAAAGAGTAGCCGGGGTTGCTGATAGTGCTGACTTCGGTCAATATATTTGGATTCAGGGTGTCCATTTTCGCTAAAATTATGAGTGCTCACTAATGTTTGCTTGCATGTTAACAATACCATGTTAGTACTTGCAACAGCAAAAAAAATTATAGGTAGGCCTACTTCCAGCATCAAAAAAGTTATAGGAGTATAAGAAAAAATACCAAAAGCTTAATTTGCACAATGTCATAGAGCATACTGCATTCCTACCTGTCATAACCAAGTTTTGGGTCAAAGTTCCATGATTTTCCTCTGCCTGAATGAAAATGATTCTGATGTTCAATGCAGAACCTGATTATGGAGTTGTTAGTATTCACCATGTTCGAATACTATGTGAAAATCTTGAAAGGTCGATAGCCTTGTACTAGGACATCCTTGGTGAGTTACTGTAAGTTGTATATATTTCGCGTCTATATGCACTGCTTGTAAGGTAAAACAGTATTTGTGATCATTCAGGTCTTAAGGTGAATCTTGCTAGGCCAAATGACAAGCTTCCATACAAGGGGCTTGGCTCTGGGTTGGCTCCGAGATGATCCACTTGATGGATTTGCCAAACCCAGATCCAGGAATCACCAAGCAAATTTGGGCGGCTAGTGTTCTTATTGTACAGTTTCTGGGATATTAACGAGTGGAACTATTTCTATGATATTGTTGTATAGTTTGTGATTTGAAGTGTGTAAGCTTTGGGATATTTATTGTATATAAGTATGTGATTTGAACCATGGAACTATTGTAATCGACTTAATTATGGCTATTGTGAAAATAATTTTGTGTATTCTTGCCTTTTTGAATAAATTATTAGCTGATCAATTACATTCAAATCGTGGGAGATAACGAGTGGGATCTATAAAAAATAAAACTGACAAGTGGGACATATGAAAAATGAAACTGACAAGTGAGACCTGCTGAAAATAAAAGGTCAAAAATAAAAGTTAAATAAAAAAGATATTCCTATAAAAGGACAAGACAAGAAAATAAAAAGGCCTACATGTTGGGCTTGACCCATGTAGTACGTTGAAGAGAACTGATATGAAAAAAATAAAAACAGATTGAATTATTGGGCTTGGTCCATATAAATAGCTGAAGTGGATTGGACTAATTTCTTGCCACGTCGGATCGGCCACGTAGGATATGACCTGGTCAGGCCAGTTTGCCCGTGACGATATCGGATCGTCATAACGGTTATGATGATCCAATATGGTCGTAGACGATTATGACAATTTCGTGAAAAACATCGTTGTGTGTAATTACTAACGATTAGTTTTTGACGATCTGTTTTTCGTCATAAGATCATCATATATTGTAGACAATGACGATTCAGTGACAAAAATGGAGGGTCATGTATCAGCAGATTCCTTGTAGTGGACTATGGCAAGGACTCTGCACCCACACCGGAATCTCTGGCCCTCAAGCCTAGAGTCTTCGGCCTAAGTTTTGGGCCTGCGCGCCGCCAACTGGGCCTATGGCCCATGTACCCCTTTTATCCTTACAAACCCTAGTTTTATCCCCAAACTACCCCTTATTTAGTGGCTGGCCTATAAATATATCCCCCACCCATTCATGTATAACTTAGGCATAGAGGATAGACTAAAGACAACCCCATTATGTGAAATCTCTAGTTTTGCCTCATCTCCTTTACTAAGGGGACCGACTATCGTCACCAACCTCGATTGGACTTTGTATCACACATCCATCGTTGTACAAGGCCTTGGAGTCGGTGTCTCTTCTCCAAGATGTTAAGACCCTCCCCAAGGTGTTCCTCCCTCTCCGATGTGGATTTCAGGGAGCACGTAGACCGATCTTTCCTTGCGAGGATTCTATCAGACTTGTGGCCGCCGTTTGGGAGAAATCGTCCTTGTATCGTGTGAGTTTTGCGTGTGTTCATCATGTTCTTCGTGAGGTGTGTGTTCGCTTCCGCTACCTTCTCCCTTTCCCCTCACTTTCCCATCGATTTGACCACGAGATCCATGAAGATCAGGCCACCCAAGAGGTTAACCCCTATCAACGCAAGTGATGACGCGAACGAAGTAGACTGGAGTTTTGTTGTAGACATTGTTATTGATGTCGATGTCAAGATAGCCGGTCATGATGTAGCCGTGGTCATTGTAGCCGTTAGCATTGGAGGCGTAAAAAATTGGGCAGTTTGTGTCGTAGAGTTTTAGGTTATTGTGCGGTGGTGGCAGGAATCTGTGGTAGCGGTGGGTTTCTTGGTCATAGTGCGGCGACGACAGTTTTTTGTGTGGCGGCGACAGAGATCTACAGCGACGACAGGTTTTTGGTTGTAGGGTTTTTGGAGGAGGCAGCCGAAGCACAAGGAAAGCGGTGGCGGCAAGGAATTTATGGCGGCGGATCACATTGGATCAGCGATGGCCACGGGTTTTTGATTAGGCGAGCGAGGCAATTGTGTGATCGCCCTAGCAGAGCGCCGAGCTACAACAACAGCAGTTTTAGACCACGTGATGTAGACCTTGGCATGATTTTTGTTTGCAATGTAGAACTCAACGAAGATATTGGTGTAGTCATACAGCTTGATGTTGTGATTTGGTCGTTGTAGTTTGGGTCGATGTAGTCCCGCTAAATGCAGTGCAGATCTTGGTGTTGGTGTATTCGCATCTCGAAGCAGTGCAGATCTTGATGTCGATGTATTCATGCTCGATTGAGTGTAGATCATGTTGATGCCGGTTGCGGGAGATCACCATCCCGTGGTCGATATCAGGTGCTTGAGGTAGCAGATGAGTCAATACCGGACATAAATGAAATGCGTCTCCGATGGAGGTGTTCCCGAATTGTTTCTTGTGGTAGGAGGTGATACGTCGGAAACGTATCTATAATTTTTTATGTTCCATGCTTGTTTAGTATCTACTTTGCTTTGGTTTTTCTACACTTTGAGGTGGTTTTATATGTTTCTGGAACTAACCTATTAACAAGTTGCCACAGTGCCAGTTGCCTGTTTTCTTCTGTTTTTGGTTCTAGAAAGACAGAAAATCAATATTCTCGGAATTGAACAGGACAAAAGACAAAGTCAATATTTTACCGTGGGCAACACGAAGCCAGAATACGAGACGGAGGAGGCTCACCAGGGGGCCAGACCCCCTGGCGACGTGCCCTACGGCTGGCCGCGCCTGGGGGGTGCAATAGCCCTGGTGGCCCCCTGCCTCGCCTCTTCGCCTATAAAGTCCCCCCGATGCCAAAACCCTAAACACCCAATCAATATTCCACGAAACCATCTGTATCCGCCGCCACCATCTTCCCCAGATCGGGGGGATCTGAAGTTCTTCCCGGCACCCTGCCAGAGGGGAGATCATCCCGGAGGCCTTCTTCTCCGGTATGAAGCATGAGTAGTTCCACCTTGGACTACGGGTCCATGTAGTAGCTAGATGGTTGTATCTCCTCCTTGTGCTTTCATGTATAGATCTTGTGAGCTCCATTCATGATCAAGATCTAATCTATTTGTAATCATGCATGGTTTTTTTTGTGGGGATCCGATGGATATTGAGATTACTATGTCAGATTGATTAATGGTTTTGTCTATTTGATTCTATCATGTCTGTGTTGTTTGTGATCTTGCATTCTCTCCGTTGTTAGAAGCTATTTTGGCCAAGTAGTTGCTAGTGACTCCAAGAGGGGGTATGTATGCTTGATAGTGGGTTCATGCCTCTACTTTTCAAGGGAAGTGACAGAAATCTCTTCGATAGTAGATGTGTTGTTGCCACTAGGGAGAAAACAGTGGTCCCTTATTCATGGAACAAGTGGATTGTTTACCTTACACACTTTGCTTAAAGCAGTTATCTGTTGCTTGCAACTTAATACTGGAGGGGGTTCAGATGATAAGCTGAAGGTGGACTTATAGTTATAGATGCAGTTGGATGGCGGTCTATGTATATTGTTGTATTGCCCAATCGAATCTCATAGGATCTTTTTGTCTAGTATTGCATCGTTATGCCTTGCTCAGTTCCTGTCAATTGCCCTAGTGTAATTTGTTTACCCTTCTTGCCATGTTGTTTATCTAAGGAGAGCACCTCTAGTGAACTATGGACCCCGTCCAATCTTTATCATTGATACATCTTCCACAATTATTGTTTACTTGCTACAAACCATCATCACCTTCCACACCACGTAGTTAATCCTTTGTTACATCAACCGGTGAGATTGACAACCTCACTTTTCATTGGGGCAAAGTCTTGAGTTTGTGTTGTGCAAGTTTCCACCTTGCTTGCAACACCTTTGAGACGTTTCCTTCCTCCTATTGGTTCGATAACCTCGGGTTCTTACTGAGGGAAAACTTGCTGTTGTGTTGCATCATACCTTCCTCTTGGGGTTTCCCGACGAAGCACTCTGCGTTGACGCAGCACCATCAAGCTTTTTCTAGCGCCGTTGTCGGGGAGGCTAAGGACGTCTTGACAAGGGGAGTCCTCCTCAACCTTTCTCTTTACTTTGTTTTTAGTTTGCTTAGTTTCTTTTGCTTGGTTTTGTTTGCCTTTTTTTCAAAAACTCCAAAAAAATAGTTTAGTTTGGTTTGCTTTCTCTATTCAAAAACACTCCAGAAAAGCTAAATAATGGTTGCTATCTTTGCCTAGAAATAGTATTGATTCTTGGATTAAGTGCAAAGATGCTTTTATTGGAAAGTACTACCCTCCTACTAAGATTATATCTATGAGAAGTGATATTATGAAATTTAAACAACTTGATAATGAACATGTTGCTCAAGCTTGGGAAAGAATGAAATCTTTGGTTAAGAATTGTCCCACTCATGGACTCACTGCTTGGATGATTATCCAGACTTTTTATGCAGGTTTGAACTTCTCTTCAAGAAACCTGTTGGATTCAGCTGCTGGAGGTACCTTTATGGGCATCACTTTGGGTGCTGCATCAAAACTCCTTGATAATATGAGGGTTAACTACTCTGAATGGCACACTGAGAAAGCTCCACACGGTAAGAAGGTAAATTCTGTTAAAGAAACCTCCTCTTTGAGTGGTAAGATTGATGTTATTATCGCTATGCTTGTTAATGGGAAAGCTCCTTTAGATCCTAATAGTGTTCCGTTAGCCTCTTTGGTTGCTCAAGAAGAGCAAGTTGATGTCAACTTCATTAGAAACAACAATTTCAACAACAATTCCTATAGGAATAATTTTGGTGGTAACAACAATTATAGGCCTTATCCTTCTAATAATGGCAATACATATGGAAACTCCTACAACAATGCTAGAAGTGCCCCCTCTGAACTTGAAGTCATGCTCAAAGACTTTATTAGTAAACAAACCGCTTTCAACAAGACTGTGGAGGAAAAGCTTTTAAATGTTGAGAAAAATATATCCTCTTTGTCTGAAGCATAGTTCTCCTTGATTAATAAAATGGTTGTTAAACCTGAAACCATGGAAAGTACCTTTGCTACTACTCATGCCATACAAGTTACTATTGATGAAAATGTTAGACTCTTAGCCCAACTTCATGCTAAGTGGGAAAGGGAATCTGAAATTGATAAAAATAATAGTGTGTGCACCATCACCAATAAACCACAAGAAGTCCCTATTACTCCTCATACAATGCTTAAGCCTAATGAGTGTACTACTAGTGATCCTAAGTTTAATTTTGATATAGATGGTTGCAATATTTCTGAAGTGATTATGTTCTTGCAAAAGCTTGCTAGAAGTCCTGATGCTAGTGATATGCATGTTGCTTTCACCAAACACATTACATATGCTCTTGTTAAGATTAAGGAAGAGAAGTTTAAAAACAAATCTTCTATTCCTAGGAAAGTAGAAGATAGTTGGGAACCCATTATTAATATGCAAGTGAATGACTTTGATCTCAAAGCTTCATGTGATCTTGGTTCTAGTGTCTCTATTATGCCTAGGAAGATTTATGAAATGCTTGATTTGCCACCTTTGGAAGATTGTTATTTGGATGTCCCACTTAATGATAATGCTAAGAAGAAACTCATGGGGAGTATTAATGATGTTCTCATTATGGTTAACAATGCTTATGTCCATGTTGATTTCTATGTTTTGGATGTTGAATACAATGCTTCTTGTCCTATTACTTTGGGAAGACCTTTTCTTAGAACTGTTGGTGCCATCATTGATATGAAAGAAGGCACCATTAAATATCAATTTCTATTCAATAAAGGTATTAAACACTTCCCTATGAGGAAAGAGAAGTTGCTTTTTTCTCCTCCTTTGAAAGCAAGGTTTGATGTTAATGCTTCTTCATTTGAAAATACTTGATTTCTTGCTTCTAGTGCCTAACTTAAAGGCGTTAAAGAAAAGTACTTGTTGGGAGATAACCCAAAAGTTTTCTTGAGTCTTGGAAGTTATTACTTCAGTAATGACCTCTACTTATCCTTTTTGGTTTGCTTTTTTGCCAAGAATGATCTCTAATGAGAGGGAAGTAAGATTTGGGGAGTTGTTGTCCCGAAACAGATTTCTGTCCTCCACCATAAAAATTCGTGAGGACTCTCTATAAGTCGGATTGAGCAGAAAGTTTACGAATAAATCCCCCAGTATGTTAGATAACTTTCTTTAGCTCAACACTTTTTAATTTGAGCAACAGAAGGCTTCGAAAAGATCGGTTTCTACCTGCTGGTATGTTTTGACAGATTTCTGCCATTATTTGCATTTGCTTCTTATCGATTTCTTTTTGAGTTCTCTTTTGGGGAATTGAGATTTTTAAAGGAAGTTGCTTCAGTAGCTTGTGTTTTTAGTGAAAGTTTTGCTGTTTTAAAGCTAAACCCAATGGTCTATTATCTTTTGAATACACTAATGTTGCTAATGAAGATTGTGTGAAGTTTTGTATGAAGGAAAAATTTCAGGTGTAGAGAGAGAATGATGTAATGAGATGAAGAATGGAAAAAAGCTCAAGCTTGGGGATTCCACTCCAGTGTCACCCCAAGAAATATTCAAGAGGTACAAGCGTCAAAGCTTGGGGATGCCCAAGGCATCCCCTTCTTCATCAATAAAAAGCTCAGGTCTTTCTAGACACTTCGTTTTTATTGTTTCATGCAGTGTTGTGTTGTTCTTGGAGCCTCTTAGTTTTTTTATTTGCTTAGTTTGTTTAGTTTGCTTGAATAAAGTAGTTTGGACCCCCGTTCTCGTTGTGTTGTTTCAAATAAGTCAATTGGTGTTGCAAAGGAGTAGAAAGTTCTTGCTTGGAAGTGCAAGAGGAGCTTGCTTTGACTGTGACTTAGACTTTATCATGTCATGCTAGGTGTTGTTTTGACCTTATGCTTAGTGATTATTGCTGTAGCATGACTTGTTCCAAACAATTGTGATTGCTTAGTGTGCCTTGAAAGAATCATGCGTTGTTTTAGCATGCAAAAGCATAGTATTTTGGTATTCTCCTTTGATGTTTTGTTTAGGTTGACTTGGCACATGCTCACACCATGTTATGACTATGAACAAGTCACCATAGCCTCTATGATCATTTAGTCCTTGACTTGTAGTACCACTCTATGCTTTGATTAGTAATGTTTTGTCACTCTGCATGATTATGACCATTATTACTCTCTTAGTTGGTTGCTCCCAGTCTTTTTGCTAGCCTCCACTTGTATGAGTAAGCTCTACTCATGCTTCCAACTCGCAAAAAACCAAGTTATTCTAAAGCGTCCACTATAAATTCCTATGCATGGTGTGTTATACCATTCCAAGTATATTCTTGTTTCCAGCTATCTTCCAATTAAAAAGTATTTTATTATGTGAAAACTTAGTGATTAAAGCCCCCACGAACTTGATGGCACACTTTATATTCCTTGACCCTAATAAAATTGAACTATTGTGTCGTCTATGTTGTATATGTTTGCACTTATATGTTGGAATTAGCATAACCATACTATCATGGGGAACATTTTCAACATGGCACTTGTACTTTGTACACAGTTGATATCATGCTCTTTTGTCTATGGATGTCACCGGTTGTCACATCCCAAATTTTAGATTTGGTTCTACATATAATTCATGTCATTGCATCATGGTCTTCCATACAAAACTTCGGGTTGAAAAGACTCCGGCGAAACGATATTCGCAAACCCTATTTTTGTTTTGCTAAAATGCTCCTGCGGGAGAGTATTCTAGGACTTATGTCTTCCACCCTTGTAGACTAGTGGTTTCACTTACCACATGACCCTAGGTTGATCTCCTGGATTTTACAAAAATTTAGGAACTAGAATCGTCCAATTTGGAGTTCGTATGAAGAAGTTACGGAGGTTTTACTAAATGGGAAAATGGAAAAAAAGAAAAGATCAAAAAAAAGCAGCGCAGCCGCTGGGCCGAGCCGGCCCACGCTGCAGCCAGCAGCGCGCAGCCGCCGCCGCCCGCGCGACGCATAGTAGCTGCCGCCGCCGCCAGCTGCCGCCCGCTGACGCGCGGCGCCCGCCCGTCGGCCGCCTCCTGTCACTGCCACGCGGGGCTCGCCTGTCAGCCGAGTTCATCTCGAGCTCCAACTACTAGCAGATTTTTCTCGCGGGATTCCCGTGTCGTTTCCGAACCGATTTCAACGAATTTTTTCCTATAACGATCTCCTCGATCCCCTCTTCCAAACCCCCTACCTAATTGCAACCGAGACGCCCTAAATCTCCGGCGATTTCTCGCCGGAGTTCGAGCCGCCGCCGCCGCCATTGCTCAGGTGAGCGCGCCGCCCTCACCTGCCGCGCCGCCGCCGCCTCGCCCGCGCGCGCCGCCACCTCGCCGCGCCACCCGCCTGACCGCCGCCCTCTCCTCCCTGCAGGACGCCGCCCGTCGACGCCGACCCCGCCGCCCGACGTCCGCCCGACCCCGCCGCCGGTGACCCCGCCCGCGCCGCCGCTCCCTCTCCGCGCCGACGCGACCCCGCGCTGACGCGACCCCGCTGCCGACCGCCCACCGCCGCCAGGAGACGCCACCGCCGCCGGAGGACCTCGCCGCCGCCGGTGAGCACCACCCCGCCTCCTTGCTCCCTGGCCGCACGATCTACGGCCAACGGCCCAGATCGGCCGTTGATCGGTCAGCCCCAGGCGTTGACTGGTCAACCACCCAGTCAGCGCCCAGTCAGCCACCACGTGGGCCAGTCAACAGTCAAAGTTGACTGGGTAATTTCCTTAATTGATTTATTTGGCAGAAACTTGTAGAATCTTGTAAATTGCGTAGTAATTAATCTACTGGGCCAAAAATTGCAAATAAAATATGTGTACATTCAGTAAGTCGTGTAGAATCTTGTTGTACCATTGTTTCACACTTTTGCAGCAAGATTTTGCCCAGATTAATTAAAAGAGTTAATGGCCTTTTTGGAGTAATTAATTCGTAGAAAAAGATCTGTAACTCCAAAAATTGCATATAATATGTCCCTGGATTCAGTAGAACAAGGGGAATCTCAAAGCAAATTAAAAGGATAGACTTACAGTAAAAAATTCTACAGAAACTATTTAGTGGCCTTCTGCAGTATTTTAATTACTCAGGGAGTTTTATAATTCCTTTTTGAGTAATTCCAATTGGTACTGTTCCTAAATAGCAATGCCTATGCAGTAGAATTTTCCCAATATTTTACAAACAATTTACTATCGGTAGTGAATTATTTGGGTTCTAGCTCTAGTTTTGAGCATTATATTTTGCATAATAATTTTCCTTGCGCTAAAACTATTTTCCCTGCATGCAATCAGTAGCTTTACTGAATAGTATTATGTGGTGCTGTTGTAGCATCAATCCACTTGTCATGCATGCACTCATGCATCATCTTTGTTGCATATGCTTGTGGATTGTTTGTTTATGATTGCAATTGTATCGTGTAGATTGTGACGAGTGCAACGCTTGCTCGTGTGTGGATTGTTCTTCCGATCGCTACAACCAAGGCAAGTAGATGCTACTTTTTTCATGATATTGTCCTACTATTTTCAACGCATTGTCGTGTATTTTGTAGATGCATGTGTAGAATGATACTATCGCTATGCTATGTCCCATTATGTGGTAGGGCTTTTCTTGTAGATGAACCACCGTTGGTAGATGTGCTTAGCCATGCTATGATGAACGAGGGCTGGGTTACATCACTGAAAGTTGTTTTAAATGTGTTGGTTTGTGAAAACTAAAACAACTTAATCAATGAATCTCCTGGGTGTGATGGGACTGATAAATTTTGGTGGTTTTATTGCGCAAAGGCACCCAGGTACCAAGAGAAAATGATTGGCTTCTTTATTATGTAGCTTACGTGTACAACCATGTGCCAATAATGGAATGGGTGGTTGGTTAGACTTAGTACATTGTGGTAACTCGAACCCGCGTATCCAGAGATGTAGAATTTTGGTAGGTTGGACCGGTGCGCGTCGAGATTGGGGAGCTACTTCCCGAACAGTCTCTTCTTGGACTTCTCCCTATCATCACCCAAAATGAGAGTGATGGTACGAGTTGGGCTGGCCAAGTCACATGGGTAAAGTGTACTAACCCCTGCAGGGTGTATAATCTAATCGATTAGCCGTGTCCCCGGTTATGGACCTCTGAGTTGCTTGATATTGATTCCATGACATGTTTCTCGCTCATTCTAATTTCTTAATTGCTTTAATATTGTTGGGTTAACTTAATTGGGATCTTTTCAAAGAAAATCAAAAACTGTTTATGAAAGTAGGACAAAGGTATTTGCAAATGCAAGCCAAACACAACTCCACTTGCCAAATATGCATGTAGATGTTAGCACTTTTGTCTCCTTTATTAGCTCTACTTGCCATACATTCCATGTATTGACCCTTCGGGGCTGCTACGTTTCATGTTGCAGGATATTCCGATTCTGAGTAATCGATATAGGCCACGGTACTCCACTCGGCACTTGTTCACTTGTGGGAAATTTGAAGAATGGAGAGTTTGCTTTATTTATGTTGCTACCTGAATGATTTGAGCTAGCCTTGAGCTAAGATTTTATTGTAATAATGGTACTCTGGATCTTCGTTATTTATGATACACGGATATTTTGCTATGTTATTCATCTTATTCTATTGTGGGCCAATGAACCGATCCAGGGATTGGAATGTCACATAGAAGCTACGGTCTTTTCGGAACCGTGGTGTTACAAGATGGTATCAGAGCCCGTGTGTCGACTGTAGGATCGTGACCTAGGATTGGATAGGAAGCCATAGAATTATTAAAGCTTATATTAACTCTGTCTTTCATCTTATGCCTTTCACTCTCGTAAATTCTTACCATATGCTATTCTCACACTTTCCTCTTTTAATTGATAGATGGGAGAAGTCAGGACTAAGTATGCAACCATGGAGTCACCAAGGCCCTTTGCAAGGCAGTTAGCACAGCTCTCGCAGTCATTGGGATTGCCACTGCCCATGTTCAAGGGGAGAAGGCTGTACACCTATGGATATGGTGAGGATGCATGGGAGATCACTACCTTCATATTCAGGGATGCCGCCTTGCCAAACCCTGTGCATCTGATCTACACCAAGACATACTGCAACTGGGGACTTGGAATCAACTTGGCCATACATGAAGCCCTGTCTCGCCAGTGCCATCATGTCAGACACCTACTGCCAGCAGATTCACCCTACCGTGACTATGGGAGGCGTGATGAAGATGGGCACATTGTGGTTACCCCGGGCGATAGAAACAACATGCCGCCCCATTGGAGGCACATTGAAGACATGGAAAGGGAGAATGGAGCTCTAGCTGAGAAGGTGATGATGATAAAGGAGATTGCAGATTTTGCCAGCAATGGTATGGTGGTCCAAGGACAGGAAATTGACACCTTGCATGAAGCTGTGGGAGTTCTGGAGAATGCCCTGATAGCCACAGATGCAACCATAGCTCATCTTTATGGTACTGTGCAGGAGAACACCCAGAACATACAACAGTTGCAAGGGACCGTCCAGGAAAGGGATCAAACTATTGAAGCTATGGCAGCCCAGATTGCCGCTCTCCAAGCACAGCTGAATCCACCCTCTGATGATGACAATGGAGATGGTGGCAACAATGGTGATGATGATGACAGTGGGAACGATGATGATGACGATGAGGATGAGGATGATGATGATGGAGACGATGATGGTGGAGGAGATGAAGCTGTTGCAGTTGCAGCAGAGAGTGAAGAAGAAGAGGAGGATCCAGAAGAGGTGGAGTTTGAGATTTCAAGTGATGACTTAGGAGAGGTGTATACTCCACCCCCATGGTTGAACCGTAGACCGAAGCGCCAACGCATGAATGCAAGGACCTACCGTAACCTCTTCAAGAAGTAGATAGAAGTCCACCAATTAGTCCTCTTAGGTAAAATCGTTAGGATTAGTCTCGACCGATGTGAAACTTAATTACTGTTAGTTTAAGAGTGTTTAGTTGCTTATTTGTGTACTCCAAAATCCCAGGAATTATTTGTGCGAATTTTATGAAAGAGTTATGGCAAGTTGGTTAATATCTGTGTTATTTTCGCTGCAGTTTTCTGCTGATACAGCAGTACTATACGATTTTTAATATTTTTCTGGTATCCGGGAAAAATCTGAACAAAATAGGGCTGGTGCGAAACTCTCTGTACTGTATGTGAAAAAATCAGCTAAATTTCCTGACGAGTCTAAGTCAGGTAGAAAAATTCGTGAACGCTGCTGGACTGTTCTGGCAGATTGCTGTTTTTGTTGCTTAGTTGATCAACTGTTTAGTTAACCATTGCCAACTCTTCTAAAACTATTTCAGTAGGTATATGCTGCTAGGATAACCCCTGGGATGTTGCTGGACCACTTGTTTGTTGATGTTTTGCTTGCTTGAGATTGTCTGCCATTGTTTGTTGTTGTTTGATCATAATGCATGGGTAGAATCCTATTATCGTAGTTGATTCTTTCTAAGCTTACCTGTGCTAAACCACAGATGCCTCCCTGCCGTCAACCCACTGAGTTGGAGCAGCTCATGGCAGCTCAGACACAGCTGACCCAAGTTATGACTCAGTTCATGGAAGCTCAGAACAACAACAACAATGGGAACAACCAGCCTCAGGGAGATGCTCTCACCAGGTTTCTGAGGCTAAGGCCAGCTAAGTTCTCTACTGCAACAGAACCAATGGTTGCTCTTGACTGGTTGCGTTCAGTCAACAAGGATCTGGTAACTGTTGGATGCACTAATGCTGAGAAGGTGAGGTTTGCCGCTCACCTACTGGAGGGACCAGCCGCTTCTTGGTGGGACACTTTTCAGATCACCCACCCGCTGGACACTGTGACTTGGGCAATGTTTGAGGAAGGTTTCAGGACCAACCACGTGTCTTCAGGAGTTCTGAGCCTGAAGAGGAAGGAGTTCTGCAACTTGCGCCAAACCAATCGCGCCGTGGCTGAGTACATTGAGGAGTTCAACAACCTGTCCCGTTATGCACCTGAGGATGTTGACACTGATGCAAAAAGGAGGGAGAGATTCCTGGATGGCCTCAGTGATGAGCTTTCGGTACAGCTACTGGTGGTTTATTGCCCCACTTTCCAGGAGCTTATGGACAAGGCCAGGATCTTGGAAGGGAAGCATAAGTAGGTGGAGAACCGCAAGAGGAAGAGCAACAATCACCACTCTGGTTCACATCACAAGTCTCGCACATCGTATGATGGATACTCCAAGCATGGAGGGAGTGACCATGGGAGCCATGATCTCCATCACCATGGAGGCGATGGACATTGCCATGACAACCACAAGAGCAGCCACCACAGCCACAAGGGAGGACACTCTCATCACTCTGGAGGACACGGTGGACATGACCGCAACCGTGATCGCAGCTTTGTGAAGAAGGATCTGAGTGAGGTGACATGCTTCAAGTGTGGACAGAAGGGACATTATGCTGACAACTGTCCGGAGAGGAAGGGACTGAAGCCAACCAACAACCAGAAGGCCACAGTGAACCACATGAATGTGGAGGAGATCCCAGATGAGCCTGACCTTGTGATTGGTAAGTTTCCAATCAACACTCACCCTGCACTTATACTTTTTGATACTGGTGCATCGCATTCATTCATATCAAGGGCATTTGTGGATAAGTATAAGCTACCTACCGAGTCTATGAAAGAGTCCATTAGAGTGAGTTCGCCTGGAGGAGATATGATAGCTAGCGCGGGATGTCGCGGCTTAACTGTGAGGATTGGAACACACAACTTCATTGCACATCTGGTAGTGTTGGAATCACAAGGGTTAGATGTTATTCTGGGTATGGATTGGATGTCTATGCATGGGGGACACATAGATTGTGCACAGCGAGCTGTTTCACTCAAAACCCCGGATGGTAAGAGAATTAGGTTCAAGTCGGTTGTGCGACCGGGAAGGTGTAAGCTGAATTCTCTTAAGGGGGTTAGCATGGATACTGTGCCTGTGATTAGGGATTACCCCGACGTGTTTCCGGAAGAGTTTCCAGGAATGCCACCTCACAGGGAAGTGGAGTTTCTCATCGACCTGATGTCGGGAATAGGACCTATAGCAAAGAGACCATATAAGATGGATGTGGATGAGCTGAAGGAATTGAAGAAGCAGCTGAAAGAGCAGTTGGACAAGGGATTCATTCAGCCTAGTTCGTCGTCATGGGGTGCACCTGTTCTGTTTGTGGAGAAGAAAGACAACAGCAAGAGATTAGTGGTGGACTATCGCTCGCTGAATGAAGTGACTATCAAGAACAAATACCCTCTGCCGAACATAAATGATTTGTTTGATCAACTGGAAGGGGCGAAGGTGTTCAGCAAGATTGATCTGCGATCAGGCTACTTCCAATTGAAGATCCGGGAGGAAGACATACCAAAAACCGCTTTCACTACTAGGTATGGTTTATATGAGTATACAGTTATGTCTTTTGGACTAACGAATGCCCCGGCATATTTCATGACCATGATGAACAAGGTATTTATGGAGTACTTGGACAAGTTCGTGGTGGTGTTTATTGACGACATACTGATATATTCCAAGGATGATGCTGAGCATGAGAAACATCTGCGACTGATTACGGAGAAACTGAGGGAACACAAGCTGTATGCCAAATTCAGCAAGTGTGAGTTCTGGCTTAACACTGTTGGATTTCTTGGACACGTGGTGTCAGGAGAAAGAGTCGCTGTTGACCCAAGCAAAGTGACTGCAGTAACTGAGTGGGAAGCGCCCAAGAATGCGGGAGAGATTCAAAGCTTTTTGGGACTTGCTGGATATTACAGGAGGTTCATTGAAAACTTCTCCAAGATTGCTAAGCCGATGACTGAACTTCTGAAGAAGGAGAGGAAGTTTGAATGGACATATGTGTGTGAAGCCAGCTTTTAGGAACTGAAGCGTCGACTAGTGACCGCGCCTGTTCTGTGTTTACCAGATCTTCAGAAGGATTTCCAAGTGTACTGTGATGCTTCTCGACAGGGACTTGGGAGTGTGCTGATGCAAGATGGGAGAGTGGTGTCATATGCCTCGCGACAACTTAAACACCATGAGAGGAATTATCCCACACACGACTTGGAACTAGCATCAGTTGTTCATGCACTCAAGGTATGGAGGCATTACTTAATGGGAAAACACTGTGATGTGTACACCGACCACAAGAGCCTGAAGTACATATTTACACAGAAGGAACTAAACATGAAGCAAAGGAGATGGTTGGAACTTATCAAGGACTATGATATGAACCTGCAATACCACCCAGGAAAGGCCAATGTAGTAGCAGATGCTCTGAGCCGGAAGGTCTATGCCAATGGATTGACAATTGGGGAATTGCCCGAGGATTTGTGCAAGCAATTCAAGGACCTTAGACTGGAAGTAGTGTCTGAAGGATACTTGGCTACAATGGAAGTCCAACCAACGCTACAGGACAGGATCAGGAAGGCTCAGGTAGGGGACAAGGAAATAGAGGAGATAAAGGAAAAGATGAAGGAAAATCGGGAAAGGGATATTCGCGAGGATGAGCATGGTACCTTGTGGTATGGAGATCGTTTGTGTGTGCCCAGCGACCCGGAGATAAGGGAGTTGATTCTGCAGGAGGCTCAAAACTCGCCATACTCCATACATCCGGGCAACACAAAGATGTATATGGATTTGAAGAGCAGATTTTGGTGGAACAACATGAAGGGAGACATCGCGGAGCATATTGCCCTATGTGATGTATGTAGACGAGTGAAGGCAGAACACCAGAAGCCAGCTGGATTGCTACAGCCATTGCCCGTGCCGGATTGGAAGTGGGATAGAGTGGGAATGGATTTTATCACAGGATTGCCCAGGACCAGGTCAGGATATGACTCCATTTGGGTAGTGGACGACCATTTGACCAAGGTAGCCCACTTTATACCGGTGAAGACGACCTATACGAGTGCAAAGTTGGCCAAGATTTATATGGACAGAATTGTGTGCCTACATGGAGTTCCCAAGAGTATTGTATCTGATAGAGGCACCCAATTTACCTCACACTTCTGGTGCCAGCTGCACGAGTCACTTGGTACTAGATTGGAGTTTAGCACAGCGTTTCACCCACAGACTGATGGTCAGACCGAGAGGGTGAATCAGATTTTGTAGGACATGCTGAGAGCTTGCGCTTTCGCTCATGGCTCTAGTTGGGATGAGAATTTGCCGTATGCTGAGTTTTCCTACAACAACAGCTATCAAAACAGCATCAAGACGTCACCGTTTGACGTACTGTATGGGAAACGATGCCGGACACCATTGCTATGGGATGGAGTAGGAGAACGTCAGTTGTTTGGACCTGATTTGATCAAGGATGCTAAGGAGAAGGTCGCCTTGATTAGGGACGGGCTGAAGGTAGCACAATCAAGGCAGAAGAGCTACGCTGATGCCAAGCGCAAGGAAGTGGTGTATGAGATAGGTGATAGAGCATACCTCAGAGTGTCGCCACTTCGTGGAATCAAGAGATTTGGAATTAAGGGTAAGCTGGCACCTTGGTTTATCGGACCGTATCGGGTCTTAGCACGCAAGGGAGAAGTTGCTTATCAGCTGGAGTTGCCAGAGGCTCTGTCCGCTGTTCACAACGTGTTCCACGTATCCCAGCTGAAGAAGTGCCATCCGGAGATGGTAAATACACCATGGAGAGACACTGTGCCACTAGAGGAGGTTCAACTTGAGAATGACTTGACCTATGAGGAGAAGCCGGTCAAGATTCTGGAGACAGCGGAAAGGATTACCCGTACCAAGACGATCAGGTTTTGCAAGGTGCAGTGGAGCCACCACACCGAAGAGTAAGCCACTTGGGAGCGTGAGGATGACATCTGAGAGGACTGCCCACACCTATTTGCTAGCCGCGCCGAATCTCGGGGACAAGATTCATCTTAAGGGGGTTAGTCTTGTCACATCCCAAATTTTAGATTTGGTTCTGCATATCATTCATGTCATTGCATCATGGTCTTCCATACAAAACTTCGGGTTGAAAAGACTCCGGCGAAACGATATTCGCAAACCCTATTTTTGTTTTGCTAAAATGCTCCTGCGGGAGAGTATTCTAGGACTTATGTCTTCCACCCTTGTAGACTAGTGGTTTCACTTACCACATGACCCTAGGTTGATCCCCTGGATTTTACAAAAATTTAGGAACGAGAATCGCCCAATTTGGAGTTCGTATGAAGAAGTTACGGAGGTTTTACTAAATGGGAAAATGGAAAAAAAGAAAAGATAAAAAAAAAGCAGCGCAGCCGTTGGGCCGAGCCGGCCCACGCAGCAGCCAGCAGCGCGCAGCCGCCGCCGCCAGCTGCCGCCTGCTGACGCGCGGGGCCCGCCCGTCGGCCGCCTCCTGTCACTGCCACGCGGGGCTCGCCTGTCAGCCGAGTTCATCTCGAGCTCCAACTACTAGCAGATTTTTCTCGCGGGATTCCCGTGTCGTTTCCGAACCGATTTCAACGAATTTTTGCCTATAACGATCTCCTCGAGCCCCTCTTCCAAACCCCCTACCTAATTGCAACCGAGACGCCCTAAATCTCCGGCGATTTCTCGCCGGAGTTCGAGCCGCCGCCGCCGCCATTGCTCAGGTGAGCGCGCCGCCCTCACCTCGCCGCGCCGCCGCCGCCTCGCCCGCGCGCGCCGCCACCTCGCCGCGCCACCCGCCTGACCGCCGCCCTCTCCTCCCTGCAGGACGCCGCCCGCCGACGCCGACCCCGCCGCCCGACGTCCGCCCGACCCCGCCGCCGGTGACCCCGCCCGTGCCGTCGCTCCCTCTCCGCACCGACACGACCCCGCCGCCGACCGCCCACCGCCGCCAGGAGAGACCGCCGCCGCCGCCGGTGAGCACCACCCCGCCTCCTTGCTCCCTGGCCGCACGATCTGCGGCCAACGGCCCAGATCGGCCGTTGACCGGTCAGCCCCAGGCGTTGACTGGTCAACCGCCCAGTCAGCGCCCAGTCAGCCGCCACGTGGGCCAGTCAACAGTCAAAGTTGACTGGGTAATTTCCTTAATTGATTTATTTGGCAGAAACTTGTAGAATCTTGTAAATTGTGTAGTAATTAATCTACTGGGCCAAAAATTGCAAATAAAATATGTGTAGATTCAGTAAGTCGTGTAGAATCTTGCTGTACCATTGTTTCGCACTTTTGCAGCAAGATTTTGCCCAGATTAATTAAAAGAGTTAATGGCCTTTTTGGAGTAATTAATTCGTAGAAAAAGATCTGTAACTCCAAAAATTGCATATAATATGTCCCTGGATTCAGTAGAACAAGGGGAATCTCAAAGCAAATTAAAAGGATAGGCTTACAGTAAAAACTTCTGCAGAAACTATTTAGTGGCCTTCTACAATATTTTAATTACTCAGGGAGTTTTATTATTCCTTTTTGAGTAATTCCAATTGGTACTGTTCCTAAATAGCAATGCCTATGTAGTAGAATTTTCCCAAGATTTTACAAACAGTATACTATTGGTAGTGAATTATTTGGGTTCTAGCTCTAGTTTTGAGCATTATATTTTGCATAATAGTTTTCCTTGCGCTAAAACTATTTTCCCTGCATGCAATCAGTAGCTTTACTGAATAGTATTATGTGGTGTTGCTGTAGCATCAATCCACTTGTCATACATGCACTCATGCATCATCTTTGTTGCATATGCGTGTGGATTGTTTGTTTATGATTGCAATTGTATCGTGTAGATTGTGACGAGTGCAACGCTTGCTCGTGTGTGGATTGTTCTTCCGACCGCTATAACCAAGGCAAGTAGATGCTACTTTGTTCATGATATTGTCCTACTATTTTCAACGCATTGTCGTGTATTTTGTAGATGCATGTGTAGAATGATACTATCACTATGCTATGTCCCATTATGTGGTAGGGCTTTTCTTGTAGATGAACCATCGTTGGTAGATGTGCTTAGCCATGCTATGATGAACAAGGGCTGGGTTACATCACTGAAAGTTTTTTTAAATGTGTTGGTTTGCGAAAACTAAAACAACTTAATCAATGAATCTCCTGGGTGTGATGGGATTGATAAATTTTGGTGGTTTCATTGCGGAAAGGCACCCAGGTACCAAGAGAAAATGATTGGCTTCTTTATTCTGTAGCTTACGTGTACAACCATGTGCCAATAATGGAATAGGCGGTTGGTTGGACTTAGTACGTTGTGGTAACTCGAACCCACGTATCCAGAGATGTAGAATTTTGGTAGGTTGGACCGGTGCGCGTCGAGATTGGGGAGCTACTTCTCGAACAGTCTCTTCTTGGACTTCTCCCTATCATCACCCAAAATGAGAGTGATGGTACGAGCTGAGCTGGCCAAGTCACATGGGTAAAGTGTACTAACCCCTGCAGGGTGTATAATCTAATCGATTAGCCGTGTCCCCGGTTATGGACATCTGAGTTGCTTGATATTGATTCCATGACATGTTTCTCGCTCATTCTAATTTCCTAATTGCTTTAATATTGTTGGGTTAACTTAATTGGGATCTTTTCAAAGAAAATCAAAAACTGTTTATGAAAGTAGGACAAAGGTATTTGCAAATGCAAGCCAGACACAGTTCCACTTGCCAAATATACATGTAGATGTTAGCACTATTGTCTCCTTTATTAGCTATACTTGCCATACATTCCATGTATTGACCCTTCGGGGCTGCTACGTTTCATGTTGCAGGATATTCCGATTCTGAGTAATCGATATAGGCCACGGTACTCCACTCGGCACTTGTTCACTTGTGGGCAATTTGAAGAATGGAGAGTTTGCTTTATTTATGTTGCCACCTGAATGATTTGAGCTAGCCTTGAGCTAAGCTTTTATTGTAATAATGGTACTCTGGATCTTCGTTATTTATGATACACGGATATTTTGCTATGTTATTCATCTTATTCTATTGTGGGCCAATGAACCGATCCAGGGATTGGCATGTCACATAGAAGCTACGGTCTTTTCAGAACCGTGGTGTTACACCGATGTGAAATAAAGAGGGAGCTTGTAAGCCCATGGAGTTATGTATTTTGTGTTAGATAAATGTCTGGGTTGCTAGCCTAAGCCATGCCTAATCATGGTGGAAACATGCAGCATCACCATAATGAGCTATCTACGAAGCATCCTCAATAAAAATCTATGCAAACAGTAAATAAAAAGATCGCTGAGATGCTCATTGTCTGCTTGCCTTGTCATTTTGGGTATGAGATAGCTCTTGTACCATGTGCAAGGGGTACCCCATTGGCGGTTCTCTATGATACACATGTACTTACTATGACAAGAACTTGCAGGTGACTGAAGTTGAGTATCATCAGGTGTGGCCCTCGTATTCAAGGGACATGAGATTGCCAACTTATACTTTGCCAAGCATATACTCCATATTTTGTTCACTTTAACCTTAATCACTTCAAGATGCTTATGATAGGGGCAATGAGGGCTAAAAGCTAACAAGTACCATAATTTTTGGAAGCTCTTTTTGAAACTTGAAATCCCTACTTCCCTTTATGAAGGGCCTTTCTTCCACTATTATATTGAGTCTCCACCTTCTACCTTTAGGCACCATTAAGAGAGCATAGTTGTCATTCTTAGTTTTATGTGCATTGTCCCAAAACTTATTGATTGATGCATATTGTGATATTGCTTGTTCTTGTGTTATTTGTATCTAGTCACTCTTATAAACTTTGAAGGTGTCCTATGCATCTATTTGCTAGTCCATGAGGGACAACCTGAATGCCACTATGCCATGTTTTCTGTATGTGAAACAAACAAATGTTTTTCAAAGCATGTTATTCATGATCTTTGTTTGTAGCCTTTCATGTTGCATGCATAGTTACTTTGTCTTATTGTTAGAACTTCTTTCATGCACATGTTTAGAGTTCTTTGATCCCAGCTTTCAATGCTTGCAAATGGTTTGATCTTGGTTTTGATGGTGCATGTCACCTCAAAAATTATTATTTTATCACTTACCAACTCGAGGACGAGCAGGAGTTAAGCTTGGGGATGCTTGATACGTCGGAAATGTATCTATAATTTTTGATGTTCCATGCTTGTTTAGTATCTACTTTGTTTTGCTTTGTCTACACTTTGAGGTGTTTTTACATGTTTTTTTGAACTAACCTATTAACAAGTTGCCATAGTGCCAGTTGCCTGTTTTCTTCTGTTTTGGTTCCAGATAGGCAGAAAATCAATATTCTCGGAATTGAACGGGACAAAAGCCAAATTCAATATTTTACCGTGGGAAACACGAAGCCAGAATACGAGACGGAGGAGGCTCACCAGGGGGCCACACCCCCTGGCGGCGCGGCCTACGGCTGGCCGCGCCTGGGGGTGTAGCCGCCATGGTGGCCTACCTGCCTTGCATCTTCTCCTACAAAGTCCCCCCGATGCCAAAACCCTAAACACCCGATCAATATTCCACGAAACCGTCTGTAGCCGCCGCCACCATCGTCCCTAGATCGGGGGGATCTGAAGTTCTTCCCGGGACCCTGCCGGCGGGGAGATCATCCCGGAGGCCTTCTTCTCCTGTATGAAGCGTGAGTAGTTCCACCTTGGACTACGGGGCCATGTAGTAGCTAGATGGTTGTATCTCCTCCTTGTGCCTTCATGTATAGATCTTGTGAACTCCGTTCATGATCAAGATCTAATCTATTTGTAATCATGCATGTTGTGTTTGCGAGGCTCCGATGGTTATTGAGATTACTATGTCAGATTGATTAATGGTTTTGTCTATTTGATTCTATCATGTCTGTGTTGTTTGTGATCTTGCATGCTCTCCGTTGTTAGAAGCTATCTTGGCCAAGTAGTTGCTAGTGACTCCAAGAGGGGGTATTTATGCTCGATAGTGGGTTCATGCCTCTACTTTTCAAGGGATGTGACAGAAATCTCTTCGATGGTAGATGTGTTGTTGCCACTAGGGAGAAAACAACGGTCTCTTTTTCATGGAACAAGTGGATTGTTTACCTTACACACTTTGCTTAAAGCAGTTATCTGTTGCTTGCAACATAATACTGGAGGGGGTTCGGATGATAACATGAAGGTGGTCTTCTAGTCATAGATGCAGTTGGATGACGCTCTATGTATATTGTTGTATTGCCCAATCGAATATCATAGGATCTTTTTGTCTAGTATTACATTGTTATGCCTTGATCAGTTCATGTCAATTGCCCTACTATAATTTGTTTACCCTTCTTGTCATGTTGTTTATCTAAGAAGAGCACCTCTAGTGAACTATGGACCCCGGTCCAATCTTTACCATTGATACATCTTCCACAGTTATTATTTACTTGCTGCAAACCATCATCACCTTCCACACCATACAGTTAATCCTTTGTTACAGCAACCGGTGAGATTGACAACCTCCCTGTTCGTTGGGGAAAAGTCTTGAGTTTGTGTTGTGCAGGTTTCCACGTTGCTTGCAACACCTTTGAGACGTTTCCTTCCTCCTACTGGTTCGATAACCTCGGTTTCTTACTGAGGGAAAACTTGTTGTTGTGCTGCATCATACCTTCCTCTTGGGGTTTCCCGACGAAGCGCTCCGCATTGACGCAGCGCCATCAGGAGGACATGTACTCATCTATTATTAGGGCATATCCGCTAGGCCGACCCATCCGGTCGCCCCAAACAGTCCGTTTCTGTCCGTTTGGGTCGGGCCGCGGTCGATTTGCGGTCATGGTCCGGCCTGTCCGGCTGATCGCGTCCAGTGGCCCGACCCATCTGTCTGTCTTCCTCCTGCTGTCACCGGTTAACACACTCGCGATGGGACGTTAAAGATGACGTGACATTGGCTATCAGCGCCAACGGCTTCCCGCGCGGCCGGCCTTTCCCACCATCGTTTCCCGCGCGCGCCTCGCTTCCCGCGGTGAGAAAACTTCCCACGCATCCCAGGACGTTTCTCGCCTCTGCCACGGTCTATAAAAGACAGCCGCCGACACGATGGATACAACAAGACCCAAAGCAAAAGCAAACAACAGCCGAAAAGAGCCAGCCACTAGCAGCCATGCCTCGCTGCAAGATCGCTAACTGGACGAAGATCCGGGAGATGTGCTGCACCCGCTACCCGGACATGCAGGTCGACGAGGTCCACCTCGAGGCCACATTGCTAGCCCAACGCATGAGCGATGCGCATGTGCTGGCCTTCGAGAAGGAAGGCCATGTCACCGAGTTGGCGCTGCAGCGGATGGTGGAGGCGGCGGCCATAGTGGCCACCCAATGGGCGGTGAGCGACATACACCATGTCGCCGCCAAGGAGGCGGTGGAGGCGGTGGCCTTGGAGGCTGCATCAGCGGCTCTTCGTGAGATTCTCCACGAGGCGGCCATGACCACGATGGAGGAGGTGACCAAGGAGGTCGCCAAGGTCGTCGTCCGTGAGTTCTGCCACGCCGAAGCGTGCAGCGACGCGGAGGAGGCGCAGTGCAAGCACGCCACCGACTCGGAGGCGGAGGAGGAGCGCGTGGCTTTGTCCGCTGAGACAGCGGTCGTGTGGGGTCTCGTCGACGGCGACGAGATGGAGGTGGCGGAGGACGACAAGGAGAAGGGGGAGGAAGTGGATCAGCTGGAGGCGGCGATCGTCGTCCCCATGCAGATAGCGCAGGCGCTGGGCTTCGGCCCCAATGGTGCTCCGATTCTGGCTCCGGCTCCTTCTCTGGCGGAGTTGCTCGCGACTGAGGCGAAGGAGCTCACCGAGTGGACGACGGGCATGATACCCGCGCTGTCCGCACGCGTCCGGGCTACACAATCATTTTGTTTCGTTAATCTATAAAAGTATATGAGGGTAGGTAAAGATTTGGAGTACAAGAGGTAGTCTATTATTAGCCTATATATTAGCCTATATATTAGCCTATATATGTATACGTATTCTAACAAGATGCAATATGTTCGTTTACTCTGTTAGTTTGAATTATCCGTTTAATTGTTATTTATATGATCATGTTTTATAAATTGTTTATTCGGACTAAATCATATAAATTTTTTCTTATATTTTCAATAGAATCATCATTGTCGAGAATGTAGCAGTCGGGACAAATATTGCAAGGATGATCCTCTTCACGGCAACCATGGTAAAAACTCAAAAATCGATCTGTGTGGTCGACACCTTGGGAGTACATATTGATGAAAAAGGGACTCTAAGCGACCATGAATGAAGACATATCAAAGTGAAAGCCCTAGGGATTATTGAACGACAAATGACTCATCAGGTTCAAACAGATATAGGCCTTACTGAGAACCAACCCGTGGTTGGATGGTTAGGAGGGCAGTGGTACCCCTAACCCACAAGAGTTCAAACCCTAGGTTTGACGCTTTGGTGTCTCATAAAGACGGAATATTCTTTCAATGGGAGGCGACATTCCCGTCGATAGCGAGGCGCCTGCGGTGACTTCGTCAATCTCAAGACCCGCCGGTTCAGTCTCTCGGAGGTGCTCATAGGGGTAGGATGTGCGTGCATGTGTTCATAGGGGTGAGTGTATGTATGCATTGTGAGCGTCTGTGTTTGTACTGTGTTTCTCAAAAAAAAAATAGGCTTTACTAAGACCTATATTCTTGTATGGAGTCCCAACTTCCGTTAAGTTTTTATTTAGATTCCATATATCTCAACAAAGAATGATCTAAAAGACAATACCTGTAGAATTTTAATCTTACAACTACACTATTTACATCTAGAAGGAGATCTTGTCGTCGAACAAGGTGTGAAGATCATTTATTATGGATGATGCATCTAGATTGATATAGATGCCAAAAAAAAGATGACTACCAAAACTCTAACATAGTTTTTAAAACACTGCTTTTATCACTTTTGCTTTGCTTTTGGTATTAAAACTTCACTCATATATCGGTTCCCCGTCCCTCCCAACTCCGGCGAGGCCGGCACGAGGAGGGAAAACTGATCTAGGGGAAGGCGAAGGTGGAGGCGGCGGCATGCATGGTCTTGGGAGAGAAAAAGAAACGGGATTTCCTTACGACAAGACAATATCGTTGCACGTGAAAATGTTAACACTATGTGCTGGAACGTGTTCAAACTATGTTTCCTCACATGTATTCAACGGTGATTAGGAATGGTATCCGTACCGCACATTTACTGGCTTGGCCCACACGAGTCAGAGCGATAAGCATTCACTACAAAATTGATCGAACACTCCGACAGGAAGAGCGCAGCCACATATCGACGCAGCCGAAGTGCGTCGCAGGACGGTACGAAAAAAAAAAAGAACCGAACTGAAGCAAAAATTATCGCCGAAGATCGACATGCTCCCTTACACGACAGCGGCCGAGCCGGAGGCGGCGCTGGGTCGCGCCATGACCTATGCCGAGGACGCGTGGTTTCGGTACTCGGCAGCGATGCCCGACTACTACCTCTACTGTCACATCATCCCCATGCTCCTCCTCGTCTACACGCTGGCGTCGATCCCCCTCGCGCTTCTCGAGCTCGGCGCGCCGTCCATCTCACTTCGATACAAGCTACAGCCCCGGGTGCAGCTCTCGCCGGCCGCCTTTCTCCGCTGCTACATGGACACCATGGGGCTGTAGCTCTCGCCGGCCGCCTTTCTCCGCTGCTACATGGACACCATGGCCATCTTACTCGTCACCATTGTCCCGCTCCATCTCGTCTCCTATCCCACCGTTAAGGTGCGCATATGAAGACAGACACCTGAAGAAGCTAACGATTCCATGCTGCTAATGGTACACTGACATTGTTTATTGATCTGTTTGCTGCCTGCTCGATATATTATTCTATAGCTTAATCCTAAGCAAAAGCCATGCCTCTCAGGCCATCTGCCGCTCCGCAACCGTTGTTTGCCGTTCGATCTAGATGAACGGTTTAGACACATACATGGCCACCTCGTGCTCACATGCCCCCACCCTCCCCGTCTCTCTCCTCTCATTTGGTTCCCCGTCTTCCTCACCTGCGTGCTAGGGTTTCGGGTCGCCGCCCCGCCCCGCCTAGCTTCTGGCCGCCGCCCCGCCCCGCCCCTGGCTGCCGCCCAGCTCCTGGCCGGCGCCCAGCCCAGCTCAGCTTCCGGCCGCCGGCCCGCCCAGCTCTCAGACGCCGCGCTGCCAAGCTCCGGGTCTCCATCGTGCCCATATCTGGTCAAACTTCTCTCCCAGGCATGTACTCCCCCTCTGCACTTCCTTGGCTCCCGTCCAGATCTGAGACCCCTCCCCGAGCTTCCTCACGTCATCCTAGGTACAAGGGAGGAGTGTGTCTACTTCCAAAAACACACGCACTTTCCTTGGCTTCCTTGATATGTTGTGCCAGTTTGTTGTATCTTGTCTCTGATAGTGCTTTGGAGTTAAGCTGCCAATCTCTGTTGTTTTGTGTTGAGAAGCAAAGAGTTCAACGGCAGAGTGTAATCGAACTTTCTCAAAGCATAACTAGGCTTGTGCTGGTGTAGTTTAATAGAGATGAGCACCAATTAGCAGTTCAATAAGGGTAGTCTTAAGGTTATGTATCATGTATTGTGTTGCGATTCGCGGCACTTTCACACACACTAGATTCGAGAAAAAACAGCAGCAGATAGATATAACTAGGCAACTCGGCGCTCTACTTATTCAAGATTGCGGCTGCAAGTTCTTCTCCATCCAGAGGAGAATTGGGGCGCTGAAATTGATGTGATTATATGTTGGAAGAAAACATTTTCTCTCTATTGCTCAGTGTGACAGCTAAAGTTTTCTAAAAGTGGTGACCATATTATATATCTACCGTCTAGCAAGGAACCGAGCTAGATTATTTTACTATTCCCAGCGACCACAACAGAGTATTATCTCTTTAATTGTATCACGCTGTTACATAGTCCCATCTTCGGTTTGCAAAGAAAAATCCTTATGATTTTATATCACATTGGGACAAGGTTAGCCTTTGTGAAAGAAATAGTTCTCAAATAGTACAGCAGCAACACAACGTGTGGGAAAAAACCTTTTGTTTCCTAACACACAGACCATCTTTCGTTAACCAACACCTAGATACCAAAACATGGTACTGTTGAAGTTGTATTTTACTGTATGCTTATTTGGAGTAGCTAATGGTTTGAGTGTATCCGTCTAAAACTCAATTCAGAGGCATCAACCACTGATTACATCATTGGATATAATTAGGCATGTCTTACTTTAGAAGATCGGAGCATTTCTTTGTTTTGATATTCTTTGTCAGTTTTTGTGCGACGTACCCAGATCCTAAACTTTGCCAAAATAATACAGGTGACAAGTAGTGTTTTAGTCCCTTCTTGCCTATCAAAATACCAAAATTTTACCTCGGCGCAAGAGAAACACGACCACCTCAAACAGACGAGGATATCGAGCTGAGGTGAGTTGCCGCTGAGGTCCTCCCTGATATTGATGTGTTATGTTTTTTTTCTCACAAGCTGTTTTCTAGGTCGTTAAGATTCAGAACCAATTCACCGTGTATCAAGGTATACCAACTGACAAAAGGTATATAATACCTAATTATTCAGACTCTTGTGTAGCCTAAGATCTCAGGACACGTCTAAAAATATATGATATTTTCCTAGGCATAAAGCCATCAATGTTGTGATTTGTGAACCTGTAGGTTGTCAAAACAGAAACGTTGGAACCATGTTTAGCTACATTCTGATGATACTCTCTCTCTCTCTCTCTCTCTCTCTCTCTCTCTCTCTCTCTCTCTCTCTCTCTCTCTCTCTCTCTCTCTCTCTCTCTCGGGATGGTTGATTACTATATACATTATCTTGCTGGTATAAATAAGATGTATTACTATGGAAATTTCATAAATATCATTCCATCTATTTTTTGTTGTGATCATTTTGCATATTCGATACACTTCCCACTGTTCTGAGATTTGTAAAATCAGTCAACATATGCATTTTCTTATGTAGCTTAAGCGTGGTGAAAGAGCTGAACGCTGAGCGCCCGCTCACCTACACTGAATAGATGACAAATAAAACCAGCGAACTGGCCAGCTAAAAAAACAAGCGAACTGGTAATTACTCTGTCCACCAGCCAAATGTTCTCTTGAAAGTATCCTCGCTCCTTCCCCTACATCCTGCCTTCATTCACCGTCCCGAGTTATCCCCACAGCGTCATTTTCTCTACCTCCGGCAGCCACCACACACAGACGATGTTCTTCTTCACACCGCTACCTCGGCGCAACACGAAAGAGATGGCAAAGAAAAGAGGAGAAGCACCGCGGGATGAAGGGTGTGCGCGACCTAACCAAGTTGCATCCGTGATGGTCGGCAATGGCAGGGATAGCAGTGATGGTGAGAAGCATCGGCATGTCAGGGAGGGGCGACCGAGGGCATAGACGACATGCCTCATCGCATTCCACTCCTTCAGGTCTCTCTTGCACTCTTTCCAAATCGGTGTTCTGCTTCTTCCTAAGTTTATGTACTAGGTCCATGCCCTTCTTCTTTTCATTCTATGCAATTCCATCGAGAATATCCTCCCGTATATTGATTGAGATGGACTGATAGCATCATACCTTTTGCCTCAAGCAAATAATTGAAAATTAATTCTGTGCTTTGCAGGAAATTTTGTGTGAGTCGGTTCACTATTTCGATGTTGGCAATTATCTAACACAAGACATGATTGACAAACTAATTAACATGTACAACCTATTCTGTTGCAAAAAAAAGGTGTTAATGTTCTTCCATAAGGAGTATATTTCGAACTTTGGGGCAAGTATTATGATTTTCACCATGGAGTAGAGCTCTAATAATTGTTAGAATAATAGGAATTTGGTGTGCCCCCTCGATTCCAATTTTATTGTGTAACTGGAATGCTCATAGTTTAACTTAAAACACCAAACAAAATGCTTCTGAGTTTGAGGTGTATTTTCCTTTTCCCTTTACCAGTGGAAGCTATTTCTTCCCGGTAGCATGGAGTAATTTTATTAGGTTTTGTGCTCGGCAAATTTGTTGTTATTCTACCGGGGAGATATCCAGAATATTAGAACTAATGAGAACCCTACGGCAAGTAATATATTGATGCTAGATATGATATCTCTAGCTCCAATAACTTATAGTCCGTTCTTCTACAATCAATCGAGTGAGCATTTCTTTCCGCTAAGTGAATGGATGCTTTCAACTACATTTTGTGGTTAGCCAATTTGGCCACACATAAATTATTAGATCTATGTACGTGAGCTCTGTCTTAAGCAACCTAGAATATATTTTTAAATATTGAAGAAACGCATCAATGATTTTACTCATAGGAAGTAGGAACAATATTGTTACTTTCTGTTGTTGTTAAAGAATATAGGACAGTTGAGTTTTCCTAAACGAACTCCATAGACGCTACTTCCACTTCTTGGTTGAGACAAACATTTTTAGCGTTTTATTCTGTTGTTGTTCAGTCATATTTTTTCTTATCTTGGGTGTTTTTGGTGTGTTAATTAAATAAAAAACTATACTATATATATATTATTGCTTCATCATCCTTCCATGTCTGCCAGACTGATTTATTGAAATTATGGTTTACCAGTTTGTGTGTTTTAGACATATCTAAGAGAAAATTGGAGTATTGATTCAGCGTCATAGGATGACCCTCTCTCTCTCTGTGGTTTGAGTACATTCGACGGAATGCAACTGTTAGTACTGAAATCTATTAAAGTACAGGATGCCTTCATTATTATAGTGTCAATGTGTGTTTATTCGTCCCCGTTTTCCCTCCACTTCCGCATCTACACTAATAAGTTTGTATTCGTTTTATGGTAGGTTAATTGCATATGTTTAGTTTAATTTTTTAAGTATAATAGTCTTATGAGGATCACTGTACAAGTATTCTAATCAAAGCTCTTTTATTCTGATCACGCTTCAGAGTCTCGCTGTATTCTCTTGGAATTGGCAACAGATGTGCCAATAGACTCTTTATATTTGGAGCTTCGAACGCTTCAGCCTTTCTGGGCCAGTCGTGAAGGTCGTCAGAGTAGCTAGAGACAGGGTAAACATCCGGGTTTTTTTTGTTATGAAGTATGTGGGTGCTGATGGCGGTTAGTCTGGTTGTCGAGCTGAATTTTGTATGTTGGGGTACTGTTGTTATCAATGTCATTATAGGAAGGTTCATATATTAGAAGTTCTGGAAAGATAGAAGGATGATATTTGTCCGTTGAAGTAACAACAGATAATCTGAACAATCTGTTATTGATTTTTATTTTCAGCTACTAGTGGGCTTATCTTCCTGTGCAAATATAGTGTCTTTCTGTTATAGGAAACAAGCTTGTGAACTCCAGGCGTTATATTCCTCTCCAAACCGCGGGTGTGGTACTTCTATATCCCTGTAATTTTCATGTGTGTGAATTTAGGGAAGCCATGGGGAGCACTGAGTAATGGATTCAATCCTCGCTTTATACTTGACTCACTGCGCTCAAGATATTTATGATTCACCAATTCTACATATTTAGTTTCATCTAAAAAAATATTCTACATATTTTCTTCATATATTCATGAACAACAGATAGGAAACTTTTTAAGCGTCTCTTCGTGTGACTTGATTACAGATCTTTGCTAAATTTTACTATGAAGTTTTATTTTGTTTTTACTTACTATTTCAAGATAGAATACTCCCTGAAGCATGTCTCTATATAGCCTCTTTTATTGCATTTTTTAATCGATTTTTTTTCCATGGGTCTTACTACCATTGTGGGCTACAACTTCTGCATGGACATGCCAGCATGATGTCGATGTGATGTGGTGGCATTTAAATCGCTGATAATAGGTTTGTGTATAGGCGTCTTATTTTATTGTTGAGAATCAGTTGTGTTTCCTAATAGATTTTTGAACCAGTTTTTGATGGAATACTTTTACTGCTAAGAAGCAAGAGCAAAGATTCTGGACAGAGAAACTGGGATCCTGAGGCAGACATTGCGGACTTGCTGGCCGAGCTACCTTGCATTTGCTCCCAAAGGTTGGACTGATTGGCGAGGGAGGCACCGTATGGTTGCAATAAAATTGATTGATTTGTGGTACAAAGTTACAACATTAGCCAGAAGATTAAATTTCAATCTTGCTTCATGTTTTCACCTCTTGTGGTTGGTTCATATGGTTACCTTGGTCTGTTTAGAACGTACAAGTAGTATTTATTTCATGTTTCTATTTCCATTGGAATATGCAAGCTTTACACATTGTTCTTATGCCCCATTTTCTGTTTGTGCAGATCCAGTAGAAGATGCCAATGTTTATCTTCTTTCTTTATTCGTTATGTATGTGTCAGTTAACGGATCGACTTTTATTGGCTTTTGATATAACACATCAATATTTCAAAGCTCAAAATCTCAATGGTGCAGTAGAAATTACAAGTGGGTAAGCTCCTACCATAAGGGTAGAACATATTATAGGCGGCGCGGCGAAGCGCGTCTATCCGTAGTATAAAAGATGGCGGGGATCAGGACGGGGCTCCCGTTGCCGTCCATGTGGGAGACGGTGGCGCAGCTGGTAGTGTACTGTCTCGTGGACGACTACCTGGGCTACTGGATCCACCGTCTGCTGCACACCAAGTGGGGATACGACAACATCCACCATGTCCACCATGAGTACACGGCGCCCATCGCCTTCGCTGCGCCATACGGGCACTGGTCCGACGTGATCATCCTTGGCGCACCCTCCTTTGCCGGCCCGGCTATTGTGCCATGCCACATAACAACCTTCTGGCTCTGGTTGGTAATACGCCAGTTGGAGGCCATCGACGCCCACAGCGGGTAAAGTCATCTATTAATTAAGCTCCAACGTGTTGGAGATTATTGGCTTCGCTCACTCGGATCTCGGAACGATGTAACAGTCTTTGTACATGGAAGCTTGTAGTACTCCACAAAGAATCATCTACACAGTCCCCTCGTAAACTTCGCCTAATTGTTTGAACTGCATGCAGGTTTAAGTTCCCGTTCAATCCGACGAACTTGATCCCGTTTTACGGAGGAGCAGAATACCACGACTACCATCACTACGTCGGAGAGAAGACACAGAGCAACTTTTCTTCTCTTTTCACCTTCTGTGATTATTTGCACGGAACTGATAAAGTAAGTGACATAATAAGTTTTTCATTTATTAGTACTCCGCCACTTGCTGATATTATAATATTTGTTGTTTCAGGGCTACAGGTACCAGAAGGCAAGTGTAGCAAAGGTATGTTGATTTCTGGAGCAAATATTATATTCGGCCCAAAATTAAAAAACATAACCCCAGAAAATATTTGGCCAAATTACCATACCCCCTTATTATTATTCATCCAGAAATACAACCTTGCAATACATATTTTTAATAGAATATGACATATTTCTACAGGAATGGATGGTCAAAGTGTATCATCATAATTAACCATGCCCTGTTGAAAACTACATGTACTGGCATGTGTCTAGTACTAGATTTTTCATCAAATGAAAATGTGTTATTATTCTCATTATTTAGCTCGATCTAGATTACTTTAAAACATGCAAAAAAGGAAAAAAAAAAAAGGTACATGAAAATATACTGAAAAAATGTCTGAGTGTCCAAACATGTAAGTAAAAAAAGGTGTAACAGCAGCAATATTGGATAAGAGAAATTCTTTCCTGGCTAGCTTTATGGCTCCATACCGATTGGATGTTATTCACTGCACCCTTTTCAAAATATACGATGCATTGATAGGCTGTTTTTAGCCTACCAAAACGAACTGATGTATTATATTTTGAAACAGTGGTAATATACATGTTAGCTACATATAAATCACATTCCTCATTTTGTTTTTGTTTGGTGGAATAGCTGAAGAAGGCGGAAAACAATGTGGAGAAAGGACAGAAGTATGGTTTCAAGAGCGAGAAACATACTAAGTAAATAATACTAGCATGCGGTACATAGGCGCATGTCCCACAGTAAATAAAGGCTCTTGCTTACAGTCCATTCTCTGGTTCATCTTCTCGTGATCAGCGGGCCATGGTGCAGCATGAAATCATAATTTAGTCCTGGCGCAACACCTTGTCCTGGCGTACAAGCCGATTAGTAGACTTCTTTAAGCAAAATGTACAAGACGATCATTGGTGTCCGCTGCCAGACCTAATGAGCCAGTAGTAGCAGGGAATCCTGTATGCCCACAAAATTATTTAGATTGCTGTGTGTCGTATAAGCCGATTAGTAGACTTTGTTAGAATATTTCTGGTACAACATGTTAAGTGTTTGAGTCAGTTTGTAATAGGTTAAGTCGGTTTGTGTTAAGCCTATATAATCTCTTATAACCGGCACAATCTTATTATCGATTATTATTCAATACAATTCTATATGGTATTAGATTTTCGATCCTAGAGAATGGCGAACTCAACAAACCCGCCGCCGCCCGGCTACATCGAGCGGCACACAGCCATCATCGCTGCCTAGGTCGCCACCGCGGACTCCTCTTCTTCTACCTCCACTCTAGCTCTAGCTCCACCAATACCTCCCGCAATCTCCTTTACCGACACCATCTCAAATATTAGCCCCTATATCCCTATAACCCTAGACCTCGCTGCTGACAATTACTACTATTGACGTCACATCTTCGATGTCCACCTCGAGCGATGCAATCTCCGTTCCCACGTCTCCGACGAATCTTGCCCCCAGCTTCATGATCCTCAGTGGGTCAAGGATGATCTCGCCATTATTCAATGGATCTACATGCGAGTCTCCACTGAAATCTTCAATCTCGTGCACCGTGATGGTGCTACTGCCGCCGATCTCTGGGTGGACCTTCGTCAGCTCTTCCAGGACAATGTCGACACTCGCGCCAACAACCTCCATACTGAGCTTCAGAACACGGTGCAGGGTGATGCACCGATCGGTGTCTACTGTCCACGTCTCAAGGCGATCGCGAATGAACTCCGCGAATTTGGTTATCCCATCGACGATCGCCAGCTCATCAACGTCCTCCTTGTTAGAGTACGTATACATTTATGGCTAGAGATAGACTAGGACTCTACATCTTGTAATACAAGTCTCCACATACCCCGTATAATTCTATATAAATCCCCACAAGGATTATTGCAATACAACACACTATTCTAGGGATTAAATATTTTTCACGTGGTATCAGAGCAGTTTGCCTCAGGGCGCTGATCCTAGATTCTTTCACCACTTCCGCAACGCGTCGCCCCCGGGAAATTACTCCTCGGGGGCGTGGCACCCGGTCTCGATTAAAGATCAGATCGGTTCTTAGACTAGACTAGATCCATATTTCAAAATTTTCCGTTTCATAGATTAGATCCAATTAGCTACAAATAAAATCCCTAAATCCCACTGTCCTCCATCCGGCGAAAATTAGTGCAATATTGAAGATCGTGCCGCAAGATATACTCACCAGCTGTCTCGCTGAAGATCGCAACGATCTGATCCAAGAAGCTATACTGCGTCTCCGAATAGCCCGGTACGGCCACGCACGAGCGTTATGCGTGCAGCGTGCACCCCGCGACATGCATCCATGGGGCACGTGCATGCATCCATCTACTCCAAGGCATGCCTCATCAAGATCACGTGTTTGCATGCACGGGCGCGGTTAACGGCAAGTTCAGCATAACGTCCACCAATCCATCGCGCGGTCGTAGATCGACTTCACACTAAGATCTGTAATGCTTTGAGACGTTGATTACATCGACACTAAGATCTGCACTATTTCAAGACGTGATTACACCGATAACAAGATCTACACTGCATGAAGCCAAACTACAACGACCCGAACATCTACATCAAGTTATACGACCATACCAAAATCTTCGTCGAGTTCTACATCGCCAACAAAAATCATCGCCAAGGTCTACATCACGTGGTCTAAACCGCCTTTGCCGCAGCCGGCACTCTGCTAGGGTGATTACACAATTGCCTCGTCCGCCTGGTCCAAAACCCGCCGCCGCCGATCCTATGCGATCCGTCGCTGCCATAAAAACCTTGATGCTGCCTCTTGCCTTGTGCCCCGGCCGCTGCCTACAAAAAACTACAACCAAAAACCCGCCGCCGCCGCCGCAGACCCCTGCCGCCGTCACCCAAAACCCGCTATCGTAGATCCCTGCCGCCGCTGCACAAAAACCTAAAACCCTACGACATAAACCATGCAAAAAAAATTACGCCTATGGCGCTATAGGCTACAATGACCACGACAACCTTGACCACGGTACATCACGACTGGCTACCTCGACATCGACATCAAGAACAACGTCTACAAACAACAGTGTCCGCTTCATCACTTGCATCCACGCCACTCCCGCTGTGACTGCGGGAGGGAAGAGAGGCACTAGAAGGGGACGCAGTCACCGCCCCTAGACGCCATCCATGATCATGTGCACACAGGTGATGATGACAAGAAGGTGAATATGATAAAAGCGCAAGACTTCAGATCCAGTCGCAAGCATCCGCTTCACTCCCGCTCCGACTGATGGGGGATGTTAGAGTACATATACATGTATTGCTAGAAATAGACTAGGACTCTACATCTTGTACTCCAAGTCTCCACCTACCCCCATGTAATTCTATATAAATCCCCACAAGGGTCATTGCAATACAACACAATATTCTAGGAATTCAATATTTTTCACACTCCTCATCGGACTCGGCGAGTGGTTCGAGAAGCAGGGTGATGCAACGAGGTTCGCTTTATGCTCCAATGGGCCGATCCTGCCCAAACCAACAAGGACTCTCGTCCCCAGGTCTTCACCACCGCTCCTTGGCCCCCTGCGCCGCCGCTGCTATCTCCACCGACAGCACCACCTCAACCATCGGGCTTGCATCCAAGTCCCAATTATCGGGGTAAAAACCCTAGGTCGCCGCAGTTCCGCACGACGCCTATTCCTCCTGCTCCGGTCTCGGCCTCGACTCCACAAAACACTCCACCTCCATCCTGTTGGCGTCCATCGCTTGACCCTTGGAACAGGCTTGTCTAGGTGTGGCTTATGCCCTACTATGCCCCTACACCATATGGCGCCTCGCCTGCCTACACCGGTGCCTGGCAGCTCGACGCTCGTCCTCATACTGGCGCTCCCGTCCTCGTGCCTCGATAGCCGACGGGCATGTATCACACTGCTCATGTGTCTGCGCCATCGATCTACAATGCCACACCCTATGCATCCTATGGCGTTCCATCACCCCCCTACATGCCGAAGTACAATGATGGTGGCTCTCACTTCATGCCGATGTCGGCTCTCCTGCCGACGCCACCACAACCGCCAGCTCTCATGTCTACACCAACCTCTACTTTGACTACGAGCTAGGACCAAGCTGATTTTCTACAATCCATGAACAATTTTGCTTCTCAAGGGAACTCAGGTACGAATTTGATTTTCGATTCTGGTGCTTCTAGTCATATGTCTGCATCAAGTAATTTGCTTACTTCTTGCACACCTTCGTATTTTCCCTCCATTAATCTTGGTGATGGATCATCTATTCATATTTATTGTGTCGGCCAGGCTCAAATCCAATCTCCAACCAAACTGTTGCTTCTTCGTGATGTTATTGTCGCTCATTCTCTTATTAAAAATATGATTTATGTTTGCCAATTCACCGCGGACAATCATGTTTCGAACGACTTTGACCCCTTTGGTTCATCTGTGAAGGATTATCGAACCAAGGCCGAGATCGCACGCTTCAATAGCTCCGGTGATCTATACTCCCTCCATGGTGTCCCTGCCGCTGCACCTCCCACGTCCATGGTGGCCTATATTGATCTGTGGCACCAATGTCTCGGCCATTCCAATAATAATGTGTTATCAACACTTCTTGGTGAATTTTCAATACCTTTAATAGATATTCTCATAATCCTTCTATGTGTCATTCATGTCAATTAGGCAAACATGTACGTCTCCTCTTTAGTTCCTCCCAATCTTCTAGTACTTTTCCTTTTGAGTTACTCCATTGAGATCTTTGGACATCACCAATAGAAAGTGTCTCTGGTTTCAAATATTATGTTGTGATTCTTGATGATTATATACATTATGTTTAGACCTTTCCTCTAGCCATAAATCTGATGTTCACAATATTTTTCTTAACTTTAAGTGCTATGTCTATGTACACTTTTTCCTCCCTATAAGATTCATCTAATGTGATAATGGTCGTGAATTTGACAATCTTAAAAAACCCAATTTATTTCTTCAATATGGCATTTTCTTACGTTTCTCATGTCCTTACACCTCTCCTCAAAACGGCAAGGCCGAGTGATCACTTTGTACCCTCAATGAAATCACTCACACCCTCATTCAATATTCTATGCCTCCAAAGTTTTGGGCTGAAGCGCTCCACGCGACCACATATTTACTTAATATTCGACCATCTAGAGTTAATCCAAAAACTATGCCTTACTTCTCTTTATTTATCATCCCAACTACTCTGACATTCGAGTCTTTGGTTGTCTCTATTTCCCAAACTCTATTCTACTTCTCCAAACAAACTTTCACACTGTTCTATCCCATGTGTCCATCTTGGTTTTTCTGATGAGCACAAAGGCTATCGTTGTTTAGATCTTGTTAGTGGTCGTGTTCATGTGTCTCATCACGTCATGTTTGCTGAAAATATTTTCCCTTTCTCCAAGCGTCAAACTAATGACTCACCCACACCCACGCCATCTCCTAGTCCTTCATGTCGCCCCAACTTACCCTTCTTTCATCAGCCCACTTCTGCCGTGGCAGCCAAAGCGGCTGAAAACTCTGCCGTGGTAGCGGATCCTGCGTGACCACCTCTGCCACCCCTCTTGCCGCGACATCGGAAACTGCTCAAAATCCTGCCTCCACTCCTGCCACGGTAGCGAAATCTGGTCCAAACTCTGCCATGGTAGACTTCCTGCCGTCACTGACTCCCGCGTCCGCTTCATCCGCTGCACCGGGCGCGTCCACCTCTCCTCTTCCATCTCGTGCTATTCTCGTTCCTGCCCCTGCCAATGATCATACTATGCGCATACGTGCAAAGTCATGTTTTTGTCTCTCTGCAAAAGATCGTCTCAACCTTCATACATCTCTCTCTCCTTCCTCCCTTTCTAAATCTTACAAAATAGCTCTTCTTGATCCTAATTGGGCAGCATCCATAAAAGATAAACATGATATTCTTCTTAAAAACAACACATGGCAATTAGTTCCTCATCCTTCCAACACAAACATAGTCTCTGGTAAATGGGTTTTTCGAGATAAGTTTCATTCTGATGGGAGTCTTGCACGTTATAAAGCTAGATGGGTATGTCGTGGTTACTCTCTCAACAAAACGACATCGATTATGATAAGACTTTCTCTCATGTTGTCAAGACTAGCACTATTTGCACTGTCCTAAGTATTTCCGTGTATTTTTCCTAGCCTATTCATCAATTAGATGTCAAAAATGCTTTTCTTCATGGCTCTCTTCAAGAAACAGTTTATTGTTAACAACCTCTTGACTTTGAACATTTTTCCTATCCTGATCATGTTTGTCTTCTTCAGAAATATCTTTATGGTATCAAATAGGCACCACAGTCTTAGTTCAAACGCTTTTCCATCTATGCTCAAACCATCAGCTTTACTCCCTCTCGTTTTGACACCTCTCTCTTTACTTTTCATCATAAAACTACCACTACCTATCTCCTTCCATATTTAGATGATATTATTCTCACAGCCTTTTCCCAACACATTTTAGATCACAATATTTCCCTTCTTAGCAAAGAATTTTTTATGATAGATTTAGGTCTTCCGCATCACTTCTTAGGTATTGCTATTATTCTTGACTCCTCTGGTATCTTCTTGTCTCAATGTCAGTACACTCTAAATCTTCTTTCTCGTGCTGGTTTGCTTGATTGTCAATCTTCTTGTACCCTTGTTGATACAGGTTCCAAACTTACTTCTAATGGTGATCCTTTCTCTGATTCCTCTCTTTATCATAGTCTCATCGGTGTTCTTCAGTATCTTGCTCTCACTCGTCCTGAAATTTCCTTGGCTGTTCAACAAGCTTGTTTGTACATGCATGATCCTCGTATTCCACACTTCAATCATGTCAAACTTATTATTAGTTATCTCAAAGGCACTATAGAATTAGGACTTCATATCAACAAGTCGTATCCCTCTTCTTTGACAGCATAGTCTGATGTAAACTGGGTTGGTTGTCCAGATACTCGTAGGTCCATATCCGGATTTTGTGTTTTTATTGGTAACAATTTGGTTTCTTGGTCTTCAAAAAGGAAGGTTACAGTCTCTCGCTTGTCTGCTGAAGCTGAGTATCGTGATGTGGCTCATGTTGTTGCTGACACGGTTTGGTTGTGCCAGCTACTGTCGGAGCTTCACCGTCCCATCGAGCAAGCCACCATTATTTATTGTGATAATATTTCTGCAGTTTACATGTCCGGGAATCCTGTTCAACACCGCCGCACCAAGCATATTGAGATAGATATTCATTTTATTCGTGAGAATGTAACCTTGGGGCAAGTCCGAGTTCTCCATGTTCCAACTATAGTTCAATTTGCTGATATCTTCCCTAAAGGATTGGCTACAACTCTGTTTCAAGACATTCGTTTTAGTCTCAACGTCATCGATCCTACCGTTGACACTGGGGGGGGGGGGGGGGGGGTAGAGTATTTCTTGTACAGCACGTCAAGTGTTTGAGTCGGTTTGTAATAGGCTAAGTTGGCTTGTGTTAGGCCTATATAATCTCTTGTAACCAGCACAATATTATTATCGATTATTATTCAATAAAATTCTATAGACTTCTTTAAGCAAAATGTACAAGACGATCATTGGTGTCCCCTGCTATAGCTAATGAGCTAGTAGTAGCAGGGAATCACTGTATGCCCAGAAAATCATGGAGATTGTTGTGTGTCGGATTTTAAGTATATATATGATTAAATAGGGATTTTTATTTTCGTGCCCCTGGTTTGTTAGTTGTACTCACGTTTCCCTAGGCGCTTAAATTTTTCTCACTTTTGTCCAGATCTTTCTCCAAAACTCTCACATGGTATCAAACTCGCTATCCATCAGTCTTGCCGTTACGTGCTGACAAGTGGGGCCGCGTTCAAGCGGGTCCCATAGTGGACACCTTTCTCCACTTAACTAGATCAGCTGGGATCCACAACTTATCCACGTGAGCATCGGACCCACAACTTACCCAGGTTGGCATGACAAGATGGGACTCTAAGCCAGCCCCGTTCCGGTGTCGTTGCCTACCCTTTCTTCTTCTTCTCTAGTGACAGCGGCCCTTCTCCGACCGACGAGTTATGTCTAGCTTCACTTTAGCCTCCCGTTCGTCCTGGGCATAATATGGTGTCGTCCCGTTGACCTGTATGAAGGATGATAATGGCAACCATGGCAGAGAAGGTTAGATCTCACACAAAATTGTTCTAATTAGAGGGGGCGCTTGTTGTGGATAATAAATTTGCGCAACTCGGTAGCTCAGTTGGGCACACACTTGCTATGGAGAATGCGGCTGATAAAGGAGCCATTCTGATGACTTAATTTGTTTAACGAGTTAGTATCTCGGTTGCAATCAAGTTAATCTATGAGGTGAAAGTCAAACTTGAAGATTTAGGGAGATGGAAGTATAAGAAATAAGAAAATTACATAACTCTTGAACACTTTCAAAATTTAAAAAATTATACAAATTTTAAAGTAAAAGAGAGTTTATAATTTTTAGAGGGTGAAAAGTAATGCATTCACTAAAATCTTTATGACCGATGCATATACTAAAATTATACAACTCTTAATGTAAACAAGAGTATATAATTTTTACAGGGTGAAAAGTAATGCATTCACTAAAATCTTTATGTCCGGTGCATATACCAAAATTATATAACTCTTGAACACTTGCAAATTACAATTTGGACATGTTAATGTATTCCTAAGAAAATCTTGAGAGTTTACCTTTTTAGAGCGTGAAAAGTAATGCGTAAACTAAATGGATCCCTAAACTAAAATATTTATGTCTCGTGCATATACAAAAATTATACACATTTGAACACTTTGAAATCGCACTTCGGACAAGATAATGTTGTGCCAAGAAAATCTTGAGAGTTTATCATTTTCATAGAGTGAAATGTAATGCATAAACTTACATATACAAAAATTATACACCTTTGAACACTGTGAAAACGCACTTAGGACATGATACTGACGTGCTAATAAAATCTTGATAGATTATCATTTGCATAGAGTGGAATTAATGCATAATCTTGCATATACAAAAACTATACATCTTTAAACACTTTGAAATTGCACTTACGACATGATAATGTTGTGCTAATAAAATCTTGAGAGATTATCATTTTCATAGAGTGAAATGTAATGCATAAACTTGCATATATAAAAATTATATACCTTTTAACTCTTTGAAATCGCACTTAATATGTGATAATGTTGTGCTAATAAAATCTTGAGAGATTATCATTTTCATAGAGTGAAATGTAATGCATAAACTTGCATATACGAAAATTATAAAGCTTTGAACACTTTGAAATCGCACTTAGGACATGATAGTGTTGTGCTAAGACAATATTGAGAGTCTATCATTTTCATAGAGTGAAATGTAATGTATAAATTTGCATATACAAAAATATACACCTTTTAACACTTTGAAACCACACTTAGGACGTGATAATGTTGTGCTAAGAAAATTTTGAGAGATTATTTTCATAGAATGAAATGTAATGCATAAACTTGCATATACAAAAATTATACACCTTTGAACACTTCGAAATTGCACTTAGGACGTGATAATGTTGTGCTAAGAACATCTTGAGAGTTTATCATTTTCATAGAGTGAAATATAATGCATACACTTGCATATACGAAAATTATACACCTTTGAACACTTTCCCTTAAAATTATATTCAAATTCATTTGTTTATGGAGTTAAAGTACCATTGGTAAACTCGTTATTTTACATAGATAGAAGGGTATCCCCCGACAAATATAGGGGTTATTGATGACTGTGAAATATAGCCATCCACATCCACATTTAAACTAGATATTATTCATACTTTTGATGAAATATCTCTATAAATCCTGCCACTAATGCCTAATGATCAAAGGGTTATGCAATCATGTCTTTCCATTTTTCCCTGCACAGGAAACGACATATGATGATGGAAATCACAACATTAAAGTCAAATATATGAGATTTCCAACAACCCAAAGAAACCAGGGCTCGTGAAGAGGAGCCAGAAGGTTTAACGACCAACTATACGTCGGGAATAAAATTCCGGCTCTATAGTTTGCACCGACACCGCTAGGTCAAATAGAACAACTTTCATGAAGGGACCCCTATATAAATAGGCCTCTGGCGACAACAAAAACGCAGAGCCAGGAGAGCCAAGCCAGAAAACACAATACCGAAGAGCCGCCAGCGGAATAGATCTAGATACAATATCACAACCCTTCTCCACCACCATAGCCATATTCCACCACTTCTAATAGTAGATATCATCTCCATTTGGCAACATTGTAAGACTGCTACTATCAATCTCATGATTTCCATTACAATGTTTATGATTGTTGATCTCATCTCTATGTGTGAGTAATTCTCCTTGGGCTAAGGTCTTCGGCCTAGCCATGTAGTTTATGCATGTTATTTATCATAGATTGGTTATTGTATTAGTTTGTATGACGTGATGATTATTGTATCCTCTCTTGCCTAAATCCAAGGACTTGTCAGGTACCCAAGACCCCAAGGATTGATCTAGGTATAGGTAGTGTGAGTAATGACTAATCTGCAGGATAGTAACCCTAGTGACAGAAAGGGTAGTACGGCTTTATGTGAGTGATTTCCTTGGGATTAACAGTGACGTCACTATGCATATCATGAGTTCGCTTTCTTCTATGGATGAGACTAATAGGTTATTTCTATAAGAGTTTCAGGAGGCAATAGAAATTATGGATGCACTGCCCACATATAATTATCTTGCTCTAACAATTACATGCATACTTTATTATTATCTTTTATTCCCATCAGATGTTTTGCACAGCTACAGGTGAAACCGAAAGCCCCAGGCCCTCTCTCTCCATCATCAGAAACAACAAAAGATAGCAAACTCTTGATCTGGTAAAACACTAAAAGAATTCCAAATCTTTTGAAGGTCCGTTAAAGTAACTTCACCATGCTTTCTACTTCCCGAGGATTCGATAAACTAGGTCTACTAGGGAAAAAGAGCTATACTACATCCGTCATCTGGATCGAATGTATCAACCTTTTTCTGGCGCCATTGCTGGGGAAGCAATAGCTACCCTGGTAAGGTTATTAGAAACCTTACTAGTTTTAATTCTTGTCTTTATTTGAAAAAACAAAAAAATAGTTAATCTTTAAATTCTTGTTTTTACTATCATAAGTTTTTTTAAAGAAAACCCCAAAACATAGGAAATATGGCTGAAAAGAAGCTTGGGGAGTTTGCAACTCTCAACAATGATTATTTGTGTACTCCTATTACCCAGCCAGAAATTACTGGTGAGGAATATGAAATTAAGCCCCACTAATTAAGTTTGGTTCAACAGAATCAATTTGGAGGCTCTGCTTTTGAGGACGCAGGTATGCACTTGAACACTTTCACTGAAATATGTGATATGATGGGCATTAAAGATGTTGACCCCGATGCAGTCAATGCGCTTATTTCCTTTCTCTCTTAGAGGAAGAGCAAAAGAATGGTTGCTATCTTTGCCTAGAAATACTATTGCATCATGGGTGGAATGTACTTCTTTATTTATGACTAAATTTTTTCCACCTACAAATACTATGCAACTAATATCTAATATTACTGGTTTTAGATAGGAACAGCATGAGCCACTGATGAACCACAAGTATATGGGATCGCAACAGTCTTCCAGGGTAGTATAACCCAATTTATTGATTCGACATAAGGGGAGCCAAAGAATATTTATAAGCCTTAACAACTGAGTTGTCAATTCAGCTGCAACTGTAAATAGTCTTGCTCATAGTAGTTTATCAGTAGCAACAGTTTTGTAGTAGCAGTAGCAAAGTAATAGTAGCAGTAAAATAAAGGCAGTAGTAACAATAGTAGCAAACAGCAGGATTTGAGTGCGGTATGCATAGGGATGGATGGACGGACTTTGCATGGACAAGACTATTCATGTAATATCAAAATCTAGGTAATTTGCATATAAATAAGATAAAGTGTCCAAGTACTAAATAATCATAGGGATGTGTTCCATATATAGTCATACGTGCTCGCAATGAGAACTTGCACAACATCTTTTGTCCCGCCAGCCCGTTGCAGCGGGGCCTCAAGGGAATCTACTGGCAATTAAGGTACTCCTTTTAATAGAGTACCCGACAAAGCATTAACACTCCATGAACACATGTGATCCTCATATCACCGCCATCCCCTCCTGTTATCCCAATTTCTGTCACTTCGGGGCCTCGGGTTCCGGACAATGATATGTGTAAACAACATGCAGGTAAGATCACAAACAATAATATCATCATGAATCAATAACATGTTCAGATCTGAGATCATGGCACTCGGGCCCTAGTGACAAGCATTAAGCATAACAGGTTGCAACAATGTCAAAAAGCACTAACAAAGATACTAGGCACCATGGCCTAACAATCTGATGCAATTACATGATAGATCTCATCCAATACCTACCATCCCCATAGCCTACTATGGGGGATTACTCACTCATGGATGGGGGAAACATGGATGGTTGATGGAGAGGCGTCGGTGATGATGATGGCGATGATGTCCTCCAATTCCGCGTCCTGGCAGGGTGCCAGAACGGAGTTTCTAGTTCCAGATCGCGGTTTCTGGTGGTGACGACGCAGCGGAACTCTATCTGGAAAATTGTCGAACCCCCTCTATTTTTAGGTCATAGGACTTATGTAGGCGAAGGGGAGATCGAAGGGGTGCCCGAGGTGGCCACACCACCCCCTGGCACATCCTGTCCCGCGCCACTAGGTGGTGTGGGCCCCTCGTGGCCCTTCTCCGTCTCGTCTTCTGGCTCCGTGAGTCTTCTGGTAAAATAGGAGTTTTGCGATATTTTCCGAGATTTTTTCTGAAAGTTGATTTTCTACACAAAAACTAGACACCAAAGCAATTCTGCTGAAAACAACGTCAGTCCGTGTTAGTTGTATCCAAATCACACAAATTAGAGGAGAAACAATAGAAAAAGTGTTCAGGAAAGTGCATATGTTTTGGACCTATCAAATCCCCCAAGCTTAGCTTATTGCTTGTCCTCAAGAAATTCAGTTGAAAACTGAGTGCGATAAAAGAAACTTTCACGGACACATTTGCTTCATAAGATGTATATATTCTCAGCATATCAGTAGATACTTAGGAAATTCATAATAAAGATTATGCAAATAAGTCTACCCAATAGTCATGCAAGCTAAGAATAGATTCCAACACACTAATAATAAGTAGCATGAAACATAAGCATAAGCAACATTGTAATGCTCATAAGAAGGTATGATAGAGTGGTATCTCGCTTGCCTTTGATTGTGGAGCAAAACATAAATGCCAAGGCAGTGAAGACTAGAAGTAAAGATATCAAAGATACAAGCATCAAAGTTACGTCACAATTAACCATGTTTTGAGACAAGCATATTACACTAAGAATGACAACTATGCTCTCAAGAAGGTGCTCATAGAATAAGTGGTGACTCAGCAAAGAAGTGAAAAGGTTTTGAAAAGTTTGAAAGGCTTCCAAATGCTGAAAGTATGGTACTCATTAGTTTTAAGCTCTCATTTCCCCTATCATAGGCATCTTTAAATGGTTAAGGTTAAATGTAACACCCTCGCCTGATAAGACTGAGTTCATGTGTATAGTGCCAATCCATGGATCGGTTCACTGTCACACATAGTACAAAATGATACCAAATATAACTGTGCATCATAAATACAACGAATATGATCCAGAATTTACATTATATTACAGCAGAAAGCAATTACAAAGTAGATCTCCATCCTTCAAATGTGCCACAGGCGAACAATTATTGAGTGGAGTCTCGCGACCTATGAACGATCATTCAGATACGATATAACCTGCAACATAAAATGTAGCAGCCCCGAAGGATCAATACATGGAATGTATGGGAAGTAGGCTAAAGTGGTTAACAACAGATCTATCAACTACATGCTTATTTGGCTAAATGGAGTTTAGGCTCATTTTGCTTAAAGCAATAGTTTTATCCTAATATTTGTAACAAATTAGTTTTCCAATACAATAAATAGGACACTCTGGTTCACTCCCAGGTGCTCCTACCCAAATAAGTTCAGCCAACAAGTTTTAAGTAATTGTGAAATTGGGATGAGTGAGAAATATGTCATAGCATCAGTATCGGGTTGCTCAAATTGTCCATAACCGGGGACACGGCTAAGTACTTAGTTTAGACACCCTATAGGGGTTTGTAGACTTTACCCATGTGACCTGGCCAATCCAGCTCGGACCACCACACTCATATTGTGTGATGATAGGGAGAAGTCCAAGACAAGACAATTCGGGAAGAGATTCCCAAACCCATCCACGCAGCGTACCAACCTACACTATCTACATCTCTGGCGACGTAGGGTTCGAGTGACCACAACCTACTAAGTCCAGCCAGCCACCCATTTCTTACTGGCACATGGTTGCACACGAAAGCTACCAAATAAAGAAGCCAATCCTTTCTTAGTAACCTAGGCGGGATTCCCCACCATAAATCCACACTCGATGACCCAATCAATGCCATTCCACCCAGGTGGTTCATTAAAATCATGTTGAATTGTCATTTAGCAAAATATAAGTCTTTCAAAACATATAACTTTTCATGGTGTGATTCCCTTCCTCGTCTAAATAGCATAGCTAATCAATCTACCAATACGATGGCTCATAAACAAGGAATACTAGGGAATAATAATATGGGACATAGCATATACACATCAATTCCTACATATGCAATTCTATAAAACATCTACAATGCATAGGAAAACAGTAGGACATTTATGACCAAGATAGCACCACTTGCCTTTTGTAGATGTAGTCATTCAGATAATCCTCACAATCCTCATAGATATAGTGGTTGCACTCATCATAACCACAATACTTGCAATCATATAGTTGCAATCATAGTAGTTACACAACTCGCAATCTAACGTTTAAAAACAAAGGCACAACAAACACATCATTCAGAATATTGCAAACATGCAACAATACAATAAAACATTGATGAACAAATTTATGCATGATGATTTAATAAGTCACAAGGGTTGTAATTAGTTCTCTAAACGATATTAGAATACATGATACATGTAGGAGATCATTTAATGCAATAGGGTATTTGTTATTAAATCTTGATTGCCAATATAGAGGTTTTAATAGTTCTGTTAAAACTTGTGCTCTAATTGTCGTATTAAATTATAGGTTAAATACAACTGGATACTTACTGCAATTTAGAGACAGTAGCAATTTGAATCATCCAAAAAGGAGTTATAGATCTTTTATTATGATTAAAATGCTATTTCAATGGGTTTAAACCTTTTTGTGAGAATTTCTATTTTAACAGTACCAAATAATTGGCACGCAATTTCTCTGGACATATAGCTTCTAAACAAACCAGTAGCAATCGGTTTCACTAATTTTGGAGTTTTGGTTAATTTTCCGTGATTTAAATACTAGTTAGAAGGGTTTAAATCATTTAATTTATTGTCTTCGACAAAAATTATATCTGAGGCCAGATTACTGTTTTTCATGAAATAGGGATTCCATAGACATCTTATTTGTATTTTTATGACCTGTATATAATTTACTATGATTTATTTACTCCAAATAGGCCGTTAAATCATTTCAATTACTACAGTAAATATATACTATATAAGTTCTATATAATCCCATATTAATATTCTACATACTTTTCTGAATCCAACGATATATTATTTGCAAATTTTGGACTTACAATATTTTTATATGCATTTTACAAGTTTGCATGTTTTTCCGCTATTTTTATTCCTTTTTAAAAGATTTGCTGGCTAGGTACATTAACTGGGTTTCGGTTGCAGACCTGGCGCTAACGCGGCGTGATGTGGCGTTGACGCGGCCGGTGATTGGACGGCCGGCGTGATGTGGCGTTGACGCGGCCGGTGATTGGACGGCCACGCGTCATGGTGTTAATGGCCGACTGGTTCGGCCGCGGTTCTAATCCCGTCCGTCCATCTCTGATCCGATGGCGGGGATGCAAAGCTTCCTGGTTCACAGCGGCTTGGTCAACGCCGGCGACGGCGGGCGGTGGTGGCGGCTCTAGGTGGCGATGGTGGCTGGGTTCCAGTCGTGGTGTTAATGGCCGACTGGTTCGGCCGCGGTTCTAATCCCGGCCGTCCATCTCTGATCCGATGGCGGGGATGCAAAGCTTCCTGGTTCATAGCGGCTTGGTCAACGCCGGCGACGGAGGGCGGTGGTGGCGGCTCTAGGTGGCGATGGTGGTTGGGTTCCAGTGCTCTCTGGAGATGGAGAGGGGTCGACGAGAAGCGAACGTCTATGGCGGTCTCACTGGTGTCCTCTGCATCATCTGTATTTTCCCGTAACGGCGGCACGTCGCGGCTGAATTGGTGGGGTCCACTTAGAGCTTAGGCGGCGTTTGCTTCCCCGGGGAATCTGCAGAGGAGGGAAAGGGACAAGGATATGTGGTTATGGTCGGAGAAGAGGACCAGAGGGAGAAGAGGGAGCGGGGTGCTCGGTAATCCTCTACAGCAAGCTTGACGGCGTCCTATTTTTACGACGAGATCGGGAGCTCGTCTATGCGGCGGCTAGAGTTAGAAATTCTTCGAAAAAGTCGAACGGTAGAGAGGGAGGGGGATTTTACGAGGGGTTTGGTGTGCTAGAGGGGCAAAGGAGCAACAAATTCTTCCGAATTTGGAGGGGATCGGATCGGGTCAAAGACGTGTTCATGCTAGGCTCCTACTAGATGAAGGAGAAGGGATGGACCCCACTTGTCAGAGAAAAAAATAGTGGAAGGAGGGGATCTGCGGCTGCTACTGCTGGGCCGGACTGCTGGGCTGCCTTGCTTCTGCTGATGTGCTGTGCGGCTCTGCGCGCGGGGCGAGTGGCAGATAGGTGAGGAAGAGCGGCTCGGGTTGGGCCAGCCTGTAGGTTAGGTTAGTTTTTATTTTCCTTTTTATTCTTTTTCTAAGTCTTGTTTTCCACATATCTTTTGCATACTAATTCCAATTGATCTGAGATTTGTTTCTAAATTTTTAAATATGTAGGTCATCTTAGGATCATTAATACCGTGATTTTATCTATTTTAAAGTAATATATTTGCACAACCTTAATTAATCTCCTCTAGAAGTATTTTGACAAATCAATTTAGGGTTTTATGCAATTATGTTCATGCATGCTCCATGATTTTTGAACTTTTGAAATATTGCACACCACTTCTACAATCCAGAATCAACAATGCCCCTTTTGCCTATATGGCTACTTAGGTCATAACAAAACAATATAAGGTTTTGAATTCAAGGTTGAGAGGGTTTTCAATTCAAAAGTTTCTTTTCTTTGAGAATTTTCAACCAAGTCAAACAATCAATCAAAATTATTTTATCTATTTCACATTCCAAAATTAGGAGAATTTTGGGATGTGACATTAAAGTGAGGTCCACTACGAGTTATATGCTTGACAGATCATAAATTAGAAATCTCATGTCCCTTGAGTACGAGGGTCGTTCCTCATGCTACTCAACTTTAGTTACTGGTAAGTTCATTGTGACACCCCTGGGATCAGGGCTAAACAAATCTCAGACCTCTGTTTGACATAAGCTTAACCTTGAGCTCGAGGATATCCAGTGAAGAATCGGTAACACATCAGTGACCCTACGACACAAAAATTATTACAGCAAGCTCATAACTGAGCGAAGAGCAAAATTATTACAAGCAGAGGTTACTGACCACAAACATCAATTAACGGAAGGCAAATTATACTATTAAGTATAGCAAACTTTACAAATGGCCTAAGAGGCCTGAAGTATAGTGATGACGTCCCAGACCATAGATTCAAGGCTGCCGGCCGGGAACCCCAAGCTACTCGTCGGTGTCGATGTCGTACAGAACTCGTCTTTAGGGGAACAATTACTTTGCTACAAAAGTATCAACAAAGCAAGGGTGAGTATAGGGTGTACTTCGCAAGACTTATGGCTAGTGGAGTTGTTTTGCATAAAGCCATCTTTGTTTATAAAACAAGAGAGAGAAGAAGAATCTCGTCTAATGAGAACATTTTAAAAGGGGATAAGAGAGCGACATCTCCAAAGTATTGATCATCATATCTTTGATATCCACCAAATCATCATCATAACCTAAACTAGGATCACCCCTCGTACCCATGAGGAATCATCCTTAAGCACACGTTGATTTGCCAAGTTTTACGATTAGGTTCAAGTTCTCTATGATCATCACGTCCGTTCCCAAGTCGTTCATAACGGTGAACATGGCTTTTCGAAAAGATTATTACCCTACAGGGGTGTTCAACTTTACCCACACATACTAACCTTCTCTTAATGCTAGTACATTAGCCCTATTCCTTGGAAGGCCGGCAGAGGGTGGTTAGACACGACCTTTATCTTGCTTTCACGGAGACCATGAGTCACGCCCTAAGGATGGTTCTGCCGTAATGGGTTAAATCCCTAAGCCGGTCCCTAGAGATGTGAGGCAAGGTTGGTTTACCAGGGGATCCATCCACCCCAAGCAACCCGGTCCACGCTTCCCTACCTGTTATGAATGCACCTCCTTCACCGCCTTCGAGAAGATCCAGAATGCATGTTGAATGAAACGCCCGAACTATGTGACTCATAGAATCCTACTAGGCAAGTTAGTTGCTCGTGAGGTTTTCCAGGCCCCGTGTGGTTGTACTCTCGTCTTGGTTCAAGAGGAAAGAACTCGGGTCCTAGTGGTGGCGAGCATGGGACTACAAAAGCCACATCCCACCATGGCCTTCCATACAAGCCTTAGCATGTTTATCTTTTACCACTGATCTCATATCAACAATATATCTCGATCTCCTGTCATACTAGATTCTCTACATCTGATACATCATCTGGATGAACCAGCACTGGCATCTAATGCATGGCTAAGCAGAACACAGCACTGGCATCTAATGCATGGCTAAGCAGAACACAGATATAAGCTCTATCAGTGCACACAAGCCAAACCTAGTTATGTGATACGTCCAATTTGCATCACCATTCTATATCATAGTTTGCCTCTATTCATTGATATATTTCATATTAAGAGGTGTTACTTATGTCTTTTCATCTGTTTTTGCATGTTGGATGATTCTTGGAGGATGAACTGCCGGAGGCAGGATTCTTATGGAAAAAGAGGTGTTTTGATGCAATTTTGCGAAGATCAGAAAAATACCAGAAAAACTACGGAAAATCCTATTTTCCTAGAAGACGAAGAATGCTAGAAGGGGAGCGGAGATGGGCCATAGGGGGCCCACACCCCCCAGGCGCGGGCCACCCCTAGGCCACGCCTGCAGGGGGTGTGGCCCACCTGGTCCACCTCTGGCTCCGCCCTCTCGCCTATATCTTCTCGTCAAAACTCTAATACACGGGGAGGGACCACAGAAAGATTCCGCCGCCTCTGCGGTGCGGAAAACACCGAGAGAGAAAGAGCTCTCCGGCAGACAGATTTCTACCGAGGAAATTCCTTCCCGGAGAGGGGAGATCATCGCCATCAACACCATCATCAAGCTAGACTTCAGCAGGATCATCATCATCCACACCATAATCTCCACCAGCACCATCATCACCACTCCATCCCTCTATAACAATCGTGTTGAATACTTGCATAGTTCTTAGGGGAAACTTTCCCGGTGTTGATTACTATTGTAGTTGATGCCTATGAGTGGAACCATTGGATTATTGTTTATGTTCAGATTGTTATTCATCACCATATCATATTTGATCTTGATCCATATGATGTCTCAGAGTAGTTCATTTAGTTCTTGAGGACATGGGAGAAGTCATGTTGTTAGTAGTGGATTTGTGTTGAGATATTATTCAATGGTTTAGTATTTAAGTTGTGGTGCTATTCTTCTAGTGGTGTCATGTGAATGTCGACTACATGATACTTCACCATTTATGGGCCTAGGGGAATGCATTGTGTATTTGGATACTAATTGTGGGGTTGCCGGAGTGACAAAAACCTGAACCCCTGTTAAGACACCATTTCACAAGGGGGTGTAGGATCTCAGAGTTTAAGGTGGTGGTTAGGTTTGTACCTTAATTGCTTTATTGTAGTTGCGGATGCTTGCAAGGGGTTTAATCACAAGTATGTATTAGTCCAAGTAAGGTCGGTACATTAGCACAGGTTTACCCACACAACACTTACAAAACCAAAGAAGACTACTCAGCTATTTGAAGCGAAAGCACTTGACAGAATTCCTATGTGTCCTCGAGAACGTTTGGTCCTTATAAGTATTTCCATCGGCTTGTCCTTTGCTAATAAAGGATTGGGCCACTTGATGCAATTGTTTGATGTCTTTATTACTTGCACTTTATTTCCTTGCTTTATCAGAAAACCCCTAAAAATCCATTTGCTAAGTATTTACAGATATTTCCTACTCCATACCACTAGTCAACACCTTCTGTTCCTTGTTGGGATCGACACTCCTATTTATCAAAAGTACTACGATACACCCTCTATACTTGTGGGTCATCATTATGCTAGGAGCAGTGGATCAGGTAATATAAACTCAAGGGAGTAATGCAACCGATAGGATACTCTATCTATCGATAAAACACCATAGTAGAATCATATGCATCATGGCAAGAATGGAAATACTTTCGAAAACATAGGATTGTATCATGGTGGGGCTATGCTTGCCTTTGCCTGTTGATAACCAATAAGCAGAGCTTCATAAGCCTTGTACTTGACTTGATTACAGTTGGTCAAGTATTGGTATTTGAGCTTCGATGGTGTTGATCTCGGTCTTCGATCTCGATCTTGATATCATAATCTACCGGAGAAAAACCAAACACCGGAAAGAAAGGGAAAACAATCAACACATGGCATTGATGCAATGCTCAAGCAAGGATGATGATATGACAAGTTGATTAGTATTGAAATGTAAACCCTAAGGCATGCTTGGTAGTATGAACGGGGTTCCGAGGGGTATAAACCCACTCAGGAAAACTACGGAATCACCTATGAGGGGTTACTATGTTATTATAATTAAATTTGTCATGCAAGTTGTTGAATAATGCATGATTATATCTTAAATATATAGATATCATTTTTCTGAACATTTTGATATATTATACTCCCTCCGTCCCACAGCATAAGGCGTAAAAAAATCTAACTTTTCCTCATAGCTTAAGGCGCGAGCGACACCAGGTGAGAAATCATTGCCAAACTTCCTAAATTGCCCCTCCACCACGTTCTATCCTCTTCCTTCCCAAACTACCGAAACAAATCCTGGCCTCCTTCGCGATCTTCCCAAGCGCCACCGTCCCCCGCAATACCCCTTCAGGCGAGTAGCAACTCGGCTGGATGAGGTGCGGCATGGCCATCGCGTGACTTCTGGCGAGTGATTGAGGTACGGTCGTCCCCGCTCCTGGTCGTCCTCGACACTACTTTTGGGGAGAGAGGGGATCTCCACCGCCGTCCCTGCTCCTGGCCACCGTGTGAGCTCCGGCGAGTGATTGTGGTGCGATCGGAGTTGGGGACGGAGCAGAAGATGTCATCAGCCGCCACGGAAGGAAGGAAAGGCGAGCGCCGCTTTCCGTTCCTGGTTGCCATCCGACCCTCCAGCAAGATCTTCTTTAGGGGAAGAGCTCCTGAACATCGTCTATTTTTGGCGCCATCGAGAAGGCTTCGAGGAGGACGATGAAGGTGCTTCTCCGATCTGAATCAGAGGCGGAGGGATTGCTCAGGGGATTAGGAGATGCGTCCAGGAAACACTATTGCGGTTAATTAGGGGCTATTAATCAGGGGTAGGACTGGAAACTTTTAGGTACGTGGGACTCTCCTTAAGAAACGCGCTAGAAATTTTACGCCTAATGCCCTGGGATGGAGGGAGTACATATTTTTCTGACTTAAAATGAATTAGTTATGATTTTTCTCAATTTATATCCATTTTAAATCATTTTAGGAAATTATTAAACAATTTTGGCTTATATTAAATATTTATCCACTTGGTCCCACATGTCATATATTTAATCATTTCAGAAATTAATTTCCAAAAAGAATAAATTCCTAACAGACTAAGCCCATAGGGGTTATTTATATTCCAGAAAATAATTACAAAAATCATTTGATAAAAAGAAAAGGCACTTATTACAGCATGCGGATGTCATCAGCTATGTAGAGCTCACGCGTGGTGGTCAAGTCGAGCGTCTGGGAGCGTGCTGAGCTATGGGAGCTGGGGGCGTTTGACGCAGCGGCTCACGCTGAACCATATAGTGGTTGCGCCTCTCGAAAAAGGTCACCGGAGCTTTATCCTCCATGGTATCTCACGACGGTGGACGGCAACACATGGTGGGAGCTCATTACAGGTAGCAAACAAGGGAGCGTAGAGTACTGGAGGGTTCCTAGGATCACTGTGATGCTCGTCGAGGGCTCGGGGAGCTCGGGGGAGGCTGGAATCCATGTCAAAAACGACTGCCGGCGCCGGGGACGGAGGTTTCGATTGGGGCGTTCAGGACCGCGTCGGCTTGCTCTGCTAGGGAAAAATGACGAGGTGGACGAGGCGGTCACCGTGGTATGCCTAGCGGGGCTCGAGGTGCTCTAGAAAGACGACGCCCTAGAGCTCCGACGAGCTAGGGTTGCAATGGATAAGAGATAAGGAGGAAGAAGGGAAAATGGGCTCGTTCTCTGCAGTCACAAGGTCCTTATAGGAAGCAAGAGAGGTGGCCGCACGTATCTTGGAGAGGAGGTCATCGTGGCGAAGGCGGAAGGCTCCGGTGGCGACAAGCAGCTGCTCTGCCTCGCCGTCCTTCTGGCTGGAGGAAGAATAAAAGAAAAGAATGCCTGAAGGGGTACGGGCTGGCTTGGGCCGGACTGGGCTGCGGGGGTGCGCGTTGGGCGGAAAGGAGAGAATAGAAAAGATGGGCTACGGCCTAGGAGGGTTCTGGCTACAGTTTTTTATAGAAACCTTTTTTTATTTTTTTGAAATTTGTTTTCTCTTTGTAATCCATTTGAAAACTGTTTTGAATTATTTCAAAAATACAAGAGGCTTTGTAAAATATATAAAATACTCAAGATACCTTATATTCAATTTGGGCTCCATTTATTTTGGGGTTTTCAAAATTCAAAACCATTTGAATGCTTTTCAAGAGGGGGAAACTAGGGTTTAGGGTTTTATCTTTATTTCTTTAATGCACAATTTAAGATATGATGCTCATGAATGCACAATCAAACCCTAATTAAGGATTATCTAAAACTAGGGTGTTACATTCTTGTCATTGTAAGTACATGCATATCATAGAGAACCTCCAATGGGGTACCCCTTGCCCCATGACACAGGAGCTATCCCATATCAAAATGACAGGGTAATAGACAGTGAGCATCTCAGCGGTCATTTTATTTACCATGAGCATGGTGCATTTTTCTTCTGTTCTCTTTTTTCTATATTTTTTTCTGAGGATGTTTCATAGATTTCTCACTATGGTTATGCTGCAAGTTTCCACCATGATTAGGCATGGCTTAGGCTAGCCGCCCAGACTTTTCTCTAACACATATGCATAACTTCATGGACTTACAAGCTCCCCTTTTATTTCACACAGCCGATATCCGTAAACAAAAAACCATGATATCAACTGGATAATATTTATCTGTGTTGAAAGCGTTTCCTGTGACAGCACGGTTCTGCTAACTTCCAGCCTATAATTTGCAAGCATATAACTTTCATGGACATTCACAATGGTTCAAGTTTATTAAGTGCAAGAAAATAAAGTGTGCTATCAAGTTCGTGAGAGCTTTACTAACTAATTTTCTCATAACAAGCAAACATTTTATTTGGAAGAAAACAAGGCATAATAAATATACACGGAATAGCAATGAAGCTAATAGGTAGATATGGTGGACACTTTTTGACAATTTTGGTTTTGGGGAGATGGATGCATAAGTAGAGCTCATACTCAGTGCAAGTGAAGGGTAGCAATAGAAAGGGAGCTACAATCAAGAGAGCAGTAACTGTCATAATCATGCTTGCAACAAAACAAAATTAATTATGGCATAAAAGTGATACAAGAACTCTGAGGCAAAACAAATCATCGAGGCTTAACTGACTTTTGTTTAGTCATATGCATGCGTGAGCATTTGCCAAGTCGACTCAAATAAAAATTCAGAGGAGGATACCACAATGTCATACAAAGTTATGAATAGAACAATACAAGCAAACATTTATATGACATGATACAAACTATTAGCAAGTTGGAGCTAATCATAAGAGAACAAGAACTACTGAGTATCCAATAAATAACATACACCTTACATGAACAGACTAAGTATGCCCATAATGATGAGTATATGTACAAAAATGAAAATAAATAGAGTTCATTACCAGCCTCTTACCACACCTCGAGTTGTCATAAATCATCATTATTGCCTTTCACGTGTGTGGCTTGAATAATAAGATAAACCAAACTCCAAAAGAGTAACTGAGGAACGCTGAACCCTGCAACAAACTTTACAAAACCAGAGAAGAACAACAAATATTTTCGGGTTTTCGATTTTTTAAAGCAAGCACTGAAGGCAAAACCAAACAAAAGCAAAATCTTTTTGGATTTTTCTTATAACAAACCAACGCTAAAAGCTAAAGAAGAAAGCAAAGAGAAATAACAAAAATATTTTTGGTCTTTTTGTGTTTTGGAAAGAAGAAACAAAAATTAAAAAGAAAGCGAAACATGGATATGCAAAGTACCGACGGAACATGCTATGTAGATGAGTATGATGTCGGTATGCCTCCCCAAGCTTAGGCTTTTGGCCTAAGTGGAGATCATTCCCAACCTAGCCAAGAAGGAGCACCTCCTTAATATGACGAAGAGGTGCCTTCGCCCTGGTACGTACTCGAGAAAGCCCCTGTGTAGTACGTAGAGTAGTCATAAGAGGGTGCATCCCCCTGGTAGTGCATGTGGAAACCAAGCAAGCGGAGCTAATCGTCCATCTCATCCTTGGAGCGTGACCATGGCCTCCTGCAAATACTGAACAAAGTAGACTGTGGCAAGGGAATTTAACTCTCATCCCTGTCAGTAAACATCATCCTGTAAACTAAACTCTCAATGCTAGAGCTAGCAGTAACAAAGTGATGTGATTTCATGGCACCTAGATCAAGACTCTGTGGGCTAGCATTGTATCATTCGGATCAACAGAGAGGTCGAAGGCAGAAACTACGCGTGCAACAATAATACCTCCATAAATGGGCCCTCTAGCAGCTAGGCGGCGAGCAATGAGAGAACCAATATTAAAACTGGTTTCATTGTTAAGTGCAGTAGCGAGAAAAACGAAATGATAGTTGTAAATATTGCTAGTGTTCTTCCTACCAAGAATGCTAGTGGCAAGATAATAAGCAAAATATCTGAGAGCTGGGAGTTAAATGTTTCTTATCTTCCCGCGCTGGGCTATTCGGTCATCATAATTTGTTACCCCACGGTAGAGCTCCAACAAATCAGCGGGTCGACCTTGAATCTTTTTCACCTTCCCAGCCATGCCAATACCTATAATGCTGCAAAATCTTTCCAATAACATGGTGATAGGCCTATAGATTTTGAATGAAATTTTTGAACTGAAAGGGGTGTTAGTGAAAGTGGAACTCTCCACAAAAGTTTTGGTGAGCAAAGTATATTGCTCACTCTCATCTTGCATGTTATCAGTTAGACCAACCCTCTGAACAAGAGTTAAGAAATAATCAAGGATCCATGTAGCTTGCAAAAAGGCAAAACAAGGGAAGGTAGATGGGTGTGCATCTCCATCATCCCCTCATTTCCAAAGCACGGCCAATAAGATCCTAATTGTATGATGGACTAAATTGAGAGGCTGATCTCGAAGGCCTTTCCCTCCTAGGTGTATCTCTTTTAAACACTTCTCCAAAAGTATAGTTGTCCATATCCCTTTTTCTGAAATTTTTAGACAAACATCAAACCAAGTGATTTCCAAGTTAATGAATGATGGGGAACTACTATAGGGACTAGCAAGAGGGCTAAACATGCATCAAAATGAATTCTTTAAGCATAGAAAAAGCATGCAAACTCATATAACCTATCACCTACAGTAGCAAAATACTCAAGATATAATCCACCAATCAAAAATCTAATTGGACAAGCGGAGGAAGCACATACCGCAGAGCAATCCCTCCAAAAAACAGCAGCAAAGATGGGTTGGGCAAGGAGATCGAAATTTGGGGGCAAGAACAACAAGAACTCGAGCTCTGTGAAGTTTTCCGGTATTTTTTGGGAGAGATAAAGAAGTGGCGGGAGGGAGGCTAAGTGGAGGGCCAGGGGTGTCCCACACCAGGGCCAGGCGCGCCCCTGGTCTGGCCGCGCCACCAGGGGGTGTGCCTGCCTGGTGGGTCCCCCTGGATTACTCCAGGTACCACTCTTCCCCTTTTTTGGCGTAAAAATTTAATATGAACTTTCTGGATTTTTTGGAGAAACTCTATTTTTGGGCAATTTTCAGGTAACGAAAATTGATTTTCTCGCCGAAAATATTTTGGAAAGATGCAAAAGCAAACCAAAGCTAAAACTACAAAAGTTCTAAGACACTCTAAAAAGCAAGCAACTAGAAAAACTAAGACGAACAAGGCTAAGAGCAAAGATTGGAATGGATAAAGTAAAGGTGAGCAAGGATAATCATTGTGAAAACATTGTTTTGTTCATTAAAATCCCTTTGTTAACAAGGTTGATCAAGTCTTGTTACCAAAACAATTTTATATGAAACAAACTTTGCATTTCACTAAATGATTATGTTACCTCAATCTTGATAGCAATAGTCCCAATCATAATAGTTTCATAATTTTCTTATGGTATGGGACAATATATTTCTCCAACTTTGATGCCGTCAATATTTTCAATTGGATTTAGGCCATAACTCTTATCAATCTTCTTGGGGAAATAAACAGTATGATCCTTGTCATTAATACTAAAAGTTACCTTTCCTTGATTACAACTCATGACAGCACCTGCAGTATTAAGAAAAGGTCTCCCAAGAATAATATACATATTATTATCTTGAGGCATTTTAAGCACAACAAAATCAGTTAATATCAAACAGTTATGAGCCACTTGAACAGGAATATCCTCACATATACCAGCAGGAATACTACTAGACTTATCAGCCATTTGCAAAGATATATCAGTTGGTATCAATTTTTCCAGTTGGAGTATCTTGTAGAGAGAAAAAGGCATAACACTAACTCCAGCTCCCAAATCACACAAAGCAGTTCTAACATAATTATTTTTTAATAGAGCAAGGAATAGTTGGAATCCCTGGATCCCCAAGTTTCTTTGGAACCTTACCATTGAAGGAATAATTAGCAAGCAAAGTGGAAATTTCCTCATTAGGAATCTTCATTTTATTAGAGACAATATCCTTCATATACTTTGAATAAGGAGGCAACTTAATAGCATCAGTCAAAGAAATTTGCAAAAATAATGGTTTCATCCACTCACAAAACTTGTTATAGTCTTCTTCTTCCTTTGACTTGTGTTTCTTATCAGGGAAAGGCATTGGTTTTTGCACCCAAGGCTCTCTTTCACTACCATGTTTATTAGCAACAAAATCTTCCTTGGTGTACTTAGTGTTCTTAGTGTGCCTCTCAGGTTCCTCTTCAATTTCTTCCTTACCAGGAGCATCATTTTTATCATTACCACTTTCAATTTCAGCATTAGAGACAGATATACTATTAGGATCTACAACAGGTTCAGAAGGTTCCTCAACTATTTTATGTTTATTTTTCTTTATCTTGGAAGAAGTACCTCTATTTTTATCTTGTTGAGAATCCTACTCAATTATTTTAGGATGTCCCTCGGGATATAAGGGATCTTGAGTGGCAGTACCACTCCTAGTTCTAATTCCATAAGCATATTTATCTCCAGAAGCATTGAATAGAATATTTTTTTTGTACTTTAGCAAGTTGATCAATTTGAGTTTGAACCATTTGGAAGTGTTTAACAAGCATTTTCACATCATTGGAGGTTCTTTCCACAATATCTTTCAACTCATTAATAGCTCTAGAGTTTTCCATTAAATGATTTTGGACTTGCTTATTAAAATTACCTTGCTTAACAATAAAGATATAAAATTCTTCTAAGAATTGACCAGGAGGTTTAGAATAAGTAATATCACCTTCATCAAAATGTTGGAGAGAGTGTACCTCAATAGTGGATGAGTGGGAGATTGGCTTACATAATTCTTCTATAGGAGGTAAATTCTTCACATCTTTAGATTTAATACCCTTGTCCTTAAGACATTTCTTAGCTTCTTTCATCACTTCATCTTATAGTTCAATCACTCCCCTCTTCCTTGGTGTTGGAGTTGGATCCGGTGTAGTTTACTCGGGTGTAATTGGCTCAGTTGTAGTCCAATCATCATAATTCTTACTTATTTTAGCCATTAATTCCTCAGCTTCTTCAGGAGTTCTTTTCCTGAAAACACAATCAGCACAACTATCGAGGTATGTCCTAGATTCATTAGTTAGTCCATTATAATATATGTAACATCCCAATTTCAGCAACCCTGATTAAATGTCCAAAAAGGCAAAAAATCAGGGGGAACAAAAACTTTTTGTTGCAATGTGTGCTTACTTGTTTGCTTGTGCTCAAGCAACTGTTTAGGTATTAGTTGTGTACTCCCCATCTCAACACTAGTTTACAAAAACTATTTCAAAAAGAGATGTCTTGCCTCATCTTTCATATTCTCAAATGTTCTGGCATTTCAAAACCTGAGCCAAGATGACTCACAACCAAATACTTTACTAGTTTCTATTGCCAAAACTATGGAGACCTATATATTATCTCCTTATGTTTTCAAGACAGAACCTTCAACTACCCTTATCTCTAGGTTTTCCAAAAACCTTTATCAAAACCTTTTCATCTCCATCTTGGTAGAGATACGAAGATGGTACTTATCTACTTCAAAAACAAAACCCCTTTCCATATACCGATCCTTACCTCAAGCTAGGCTTGATGGTAACCCTAGGAATAGTTGGATAAGGATAAGATGAATTGCCTTGATCTATTGGTTGATGAATTGCCTTGATCTGTTGTCTGATGATTGCCTTGTCTGCTTAGGAACTAGAAATGAGCTAATCTAGTAGCTCATCCCTTAGGACCCAATCCTTTCTTGTGATCATCAATATCAAGCTAAGCTTCCAAATTTGGATCTATCATAAGCCACTAAAATAACCACCTCCTCTCATGCTCAGATCAATCTAAGGATAATCCCTCTGGATGGTTTCCAACCCAGTGGAGACCCAATATAAGCATGAATCCTATCTTATTAGTTAATACCTCAACATTATCCCCTTGATCACTAGTTTGGAACCTAGAATCCTCTCAAAAGCTTCTACAACACTTGCACTCTAGTCTAAAACTCTAAATCTGCCAAAATTGGCTAAGTCTGCATTTCTTATCTGGATACCATCTTTGGAGCTCTACCTTTTCCAACCTAGGTGCATAATTGAGAATGTATCTGAACCATATTGTAGTACATCAGTAGTACTACCAAAGCCCACTCTTTCCCTTGGCTAAACCATCCTAATTCCCACTCATCCATGATGGTTTTGTAGTCAAGATAATAATCTTTTCTGCAAACCTTATCATATTGCCTACTTTGGCAGAAGCTCACATCTATATGCCACCTCCACTTGACCAACTCTTTGCTTGGTTATGATCTACTAATCATGGCCTATCAACCCCCACTTCACTTGTTTCCACTGGAACCTTGTGCTTCTTAAACCCACATGGTTTAGGAGGCTACCTAATATATCTGTTATGGCAGCCTTATTTTCAACAAAGTTGGCCATCTCATCATGACCACCTAGAATCCAACCAATCCCAACTCTTTCTTCCATGATCATCTATATGAATTGGTATATCCATACATATACCCCTTGTACCAAGGTGAACTCTGAGCCCCCTAATCCAACCCAGTTTAGGTGGCATCAAATTAACTAAACCCTAGATCCTCCAAGAATCTAGTTTCCACGCTTTTCACCACTTTCCTTCAAAACCAAGGTTGACCTTGATGTCTACAGAAAGCTGACATCATCTACCTTGGATATAAGCATCCCCAAATAATTCTCCCCATTTAATTGGATTATTACACTATTTAATTTCCTTACCAATTTCTCAACAACCTTGTCTTCAAAGCCAAGTTTGTTTTTTCTCCAAAGCACTTTGCCAACTCAAGGCACATTTGATGCCTATATATCATATCTTATCTTGCCAACTCAAAAATAAATATTTTTGAGATCCTTTATTATTTCTTTTTGCCCTTTTTCTTAAATGGCAGAAACAGGAAATAATTCTCCAAAAATACTTTTCACCTCAATAAATCCCAATAAAATTCTCCAATGTGTGTTATGGTATTTAGGACCATATCACATCAAAAGCCAAGATGGCCCAATATAAAAATACCAACTTAGCTTCATAATCTACTTCAACACTTTTGGAAGAATTTCATTTACATGGGCTTATAATCGTTAGAAAAAACCCATTTAAATCATGGAGAGATTATTTGACCTCTACCACCTAGCAGTACCCTTTCCACACTTTGTCGAATGCAATTTTTGCATCCTCCTTCACAAACCTCCATTTGATCAAATTTGGAAAGCTAGTGCAATCTTGATTCAAACCAACTCCAAACACCACCAAACCTTGTCAAGCACTACACCACAGCCTCAGCACTCTCCCTTTGGTCGACCAGCACAGTAGCACATCCCTACCTTGTCCCTAGTGCTTGTAAGAGAGAGTGTGGGGCATCATATCTTGAAACGATCTTTGCAATAAAAGGGGCAATAGCTACCCCACTCCCCTCTCCCCTCTCTGGTCGAGCTGCAGGCCCCACACCTCCCCTGGCACCGCCTCTCTTGCCCAACCAGCAGCCCCCACACCTTGTCCCTTGTCCTAATGGACTTTCCCCACCACCTCTCTTGTTTATAATCCCCCAAGCCATTACAACTCCCCCCTTGCCCTCATTTGCCTCCTATCCTCTCCACCCATCTCCCTAGAGCTTCCCCTCCCTCTCCTCTCCTCTGCTCTGGCTAAGAATAGCTCAAACGAGCCCCTCGGCCATTAATGGAAACTTGAGCTCTACCCCTTCTCCCTTGCTCCACTCCCCGTGCATGTAGCATCCCTACACTCCCTTCCCCTGATCTACTCTCCCCTAGCTCCAGAGCTCATACCAGCCACTTCCCTGCTCGTGGGAAGAAGAACAAGAAGATTTGGCCATCTCCCTTCCCGCAAGCACCACTCCCTCCTCCCTCCACCTCTCTCTCTGCATGCTACCTAGCAATGCTCCCCTCCCTATGATATATCTAACCATGCCCTTGTTCATGCCCAGGACCTCCTGCAGCGTCGCCTAGGACGAGCTCCGGCGAGCTTCCTCTCGGACATCTTCGTGCGAGCTCCTTCCCGACGACGAACCACCTCGTGCCGCCCATCTCCGGAGTCGCCGTCGTCGACCACATCGCCCAGTCACCTCCCCGACCTTCCTCGAGCCCCGGTGAGCCTCCCTGCCTCTCCCCGTCGCTAGCTAGAATTTCCTCGCTAGCTCCACGACCAAAGGTGGAAGACGACCACGAACCGTCGATCTCGTTAAGATCTGACGGCCCACGTCGCCCCTTACCCCTTCGCCCAGGAGCCCGCGAGCAGGCCGGCGGTTGGGCCGCGAGTGCCTCCTTGTCGCCCGTGCGCTCTAGTGCCGCTAGGCCAATTTCCCTTGACCGGCCCATCTCCCTCCCAGATCTGGCCCGAGATCCCCTTCCCCTTTTTCTTTTAATGGTTTTGCCAGATCTGAAAACTACCAGCTCAGTTTAAATCCAAACAAAAAAATGAAAAAGGCTTCAAAACTTCCAGATCTAAATTTTCTCAAGTGCCTGGATGTTTTCCCCAACATGCAGACCAAGTATTACACCAAAATGTTGTGTACCATAATTATGATAAATCCTCTCCTCAGATCTATCCAGTACACTAAACAAATTCTCCAGATAATTTAACAAATCCAATTGACCTAAACCCAATTGCAACTGAAAGGTATACTTCATACCTTTCATACCCCACTGGCCCCACCATAATTTTGCTTCATATTTTGCCCCTGTTAAAAATATGAAAATCAAACCTTTTCTGTCTTTAGTAAATTCCCTAGGTCAAACCAAGTGAGGTTTGACCTAATTCCAACTCTAAAAGGACACCCAGATCCATATCTTCCAAAACCCAGGAACTCATATTTTTATGAGTCTTTGTTGAATTTTAGTGAAATAAACTATTCAGTGCATGGTTTATTCACTATTAAAATCACTACAGTATCTATGTAACTCCAAAAAGGTTGATTCCAATTTCTACAGAAAGGTATTTTCATAACATAACAGGTGTCCTTGGAATCAACTAAAAATCTGTTGTATATTAAATCTGATGAAAATGACAAATCCTAGCCAGTACTGCCATTGGGAATTTCTCAAGGGCATTCTGGTAATTTTTTTGTGGTAATACAACTCCTCTTGATTCAATCCACTAAATACTACCTTTTAACCCAAGGAAATAACTTTTGGAACTCCAGAGAAGTTCTGGTGAATTATTTCCTAAAACTAGAGTTTTAATCACTATAAAATCCATTATAAATCAAGGGAAATTGATAAAATAGTGAAACCACTTTTGTTGGCTTCATTTTATCAATACCTATCTGGTGGTATAATTTTTATACAATGGTGTCATACAGATCAAGTCCTTGAGCAAAAACCCTTACTTAGGTAGTTCTTAGAGTAAATCCAAAGGGAGCCTTTTTCCCTAATGTCTCCAAATCTTCTCCTAATCCAATCAAATCAAACCTCCAACATCCTACTGATTTATATCATGCCTCTATCCTTTACTTGATGCATGGTTTGATGCTTGTATGCTTGTATTGATTGGTGTATTGTTTGTTTGCATGTATGCACGATAACGACGATAGTTGCGATTGTGTGACACCGAGAAGGAGGAAGCAACGGGGTTATCTTATTATTGATATTATTGGTATTCTGGTTATATAACGCCATCAAGGGACTTATCGCTAGTCACAGGCAAGCCACCATTCCTAAACTCCTATATTAACCTACTCCTGTTTATCAACTATTTTATATCTCGTTTATAAATTGCATGATCACACGCATGGTTTATTTCAAATAAAAGCGCGTAAGTAACTTGGCTCCTCCAAGTTATGAATGATTGTCCATTGGACACCTACCCTATTTACACCTAGTTTTAGCCCTTAGAACGAGGCTAAGATGATTAGCATCTTCCCTCTTGGAACCCACGGATTTTCAATGATAAAACTATTTTGGGTTATTACCCTACTATAAAGTTTTCAAAATAAAACCCTTGGAAAGAGGCATCATTTCTGAGTAGAAGTTTTCACTAAAAGAAGACATGAGGCGGATGAAGAGAAATTCATGCAAGAGAAAGAGAAGGTATGTTCTACGCCAATGTCCGGAACATTTTTTATCCGTGCAACCACATTACCCCAGTCGCTGGGGCTTAGCTCGTAGTTTGTGATGTTTAGCCGGGGCTGCTTGTACTCGCTAAGGGGGAGAAATCCCCTGAAATCCGGGTTGCCTATAGGACAAGGCACTGGTGCAACAATTGAGTCTCTCGCGGACGGTATGCTTTTAGGTAGTACGGATGGAATATTGTCACTATTGCTATCTGCCAGACTTCGGTCTGGAGATAGGGGTCAGTACGGGAGGAAGGACCAGGGTCTGTACCCCATACTCGTACCGGAGAGAACAACCCAAAAGGAAAAGCCACCATTGCTAGGGATGGACAAATGAAAGGTTCAAGTTTGATTATCCGAACTCCTATCTACCGTGTGTAACACGCCACGGTTTTATCCCGGCGGGTGTATTGATTCTTGTGGGTAAAGTGCACAACCTCTACAGAGTGTAATGTATTCGAATAGCCGTGTCCACGAACAAGGACAGTTGGAATGGCAAGAGCTAGGAGTACCCTTCGGTTAATTTGAGATGAAATAAAGGATGTGACTTTGTCCCGAGGAAAGATAAAGAATAAGTTGGTTTTGACCAGAGATGGTCGATAATGTTTTAAAAAGGGTTTTACAACAAAATGTTTTCTAAATCTTTTTAACAAGGATGTGGAGATGTCCAGGTTTTCTAAAAGGAGGCATATTTTCACAAAAACTCTTTTTCAACAAAGATATAGAGATGCCAATGTAGGTCTTTCAAAAACAACTTTAGTCTAGAGCAATTTCGCCACAGCCAAATATGCACTATCTTCTTACCCTTGACTCGGAGGTTTGCGAGTACATTCAAAGTACTCACCGGCATTGTCCCTGGCTATTTACTTGGCCAGAATGCAGATGATAAGAAGCGGTGAAGGTGCTGACGTCTATGCGAGCTAGGCCGTCTTCCCAGTCAGTTGCCTGTAGGTTAAGGCACGGGCTCTGCGCTGAAGACTTCCTCTACTTGTGTTGTAATTTCCATAATGGCCCCTTTGTAATTTTTGTACTCGTTAATATAAGGATGATGTAATGAAACTAGTCGGTTATGCTCACGGCTCATTGATCATGGGAACGTGAATTGCATGCATAACGGGTAGTCTCGGACTGTAAATCCGGGGTGCCACAATATATCAAGAAGCTCATTCTTAGGTAATGGACATCCATGATGTGCATGAATCAAAGCACAAAACCTTGCCCATGACTCAGGAAATTTCTCCTCTTCTCTCTGTTTAAAATCAAAAAGTTTCTGCAAAACAACAATTCGAGCACTAGGAGGTAAATATTTCTGAAAGAAAGTAGCAATCTAGCAATCAGGGCTATAAATGGATCCAGGAGGTAAATTATTAAACCAAGCTTTAGCTTGTCCTTTCAGTAAAAAAGGGAAAATTTTAGTAACAAAGTAGGTGCGCATCTTAATATCATTAGAAAATAAACCACTCATAGTAGAAAGCTTAGTCATATGTGCCACAGCTCTTTCATTCTCAGTCCCAAAAAAGGTTTTTTCTAAACAATGTTTATATAGGATAAATCAAGAGAGAAATCATAATCTTTATCTTTCATGCTTATGGGAGATGTGGAAAACTTAGCATCAGGAAATAGTTTGGGTCTAATAGTACTTCTCTCAAGAATATTCTTAATAGCACTAGCACCATGTGTGTTTTGACATTCTTCAATAAATTCATCTGTCATTTCAATATAACCATCATTAATATCATATCTCTCTCTAGACTCAGGTGATCTAATAGGTGTAATAGTATCTTCATTAGGAGTTTCAGTGTTTCCCATTATAGTTCTAGCAATTGTGGCATCTAGGAAAGGACCTAATGAACCACTCTCATCAAGCATAGTAGAAGTAACATCATGAGCATCAGAAGCAATTTCATATTTAGCAGTAGTAGCAGTATATGTAGCATGTGTATGTGGTGGTGGTGTAAGAATCTTACTCATCATAGATAGTGAATCAAGAGCAACAGAGGTGTTCAGAACTGTACCTCTTCTTATAATGGATGGTAATATAGGAGATTTTCCATCACGAGTTTTACCCATGATGAATGGATAGCAGCGAACAATAATAATTTCAAGTGAACTTACAAATAAAAAATTGCTCCCCGGCAACAGCGCCATAAAATAGTATTGATGACCCACAAGTATAGGGGATCGCAAAGTCTTCGAGAGTAGTATAACCCAATTTATTGATTCGACACAAGGGGAGCCAAATAATATTTATAAGCCTTAACAACTGAGTTGTCAATTTAGCTGCACCTGGAAATAGTCTTGCTCACAGTAGTTTATCAGTAGCAACAGTTTTGTAGTATCAATAGCAAAGTAATAGTAGCAGTAAAATAAAGGCAGTAGTAACAATAGTAGCAAATAGCAGGATTTGAGTGCGGTAGGCATAGGGATGGATGGACGGGCTTTGCATGGACAAGACTATTCATGTAATATCAAGATCTAGGGAATTTACAGATAAATAAGATAAAGTATCCAAGTACTAAATAATCATAGGCATGTGTTCCATATATAGTCATACGTGCTCGCAATGAGAACTTATACAACATCTTTTGTCCTGCCAGCCCATTGCAGCAGGGCCTCAAGAGAATCTACTGGCAATTAAGGTACACCTTTTAATAGAGTACCGGAGCAAAGCATTAACACTCCATGAACACACGTGATCCTCATATCATAGCCATCCCCTCCGGTTATCCCAATTTCTATCACTTTGGGCCCTCGGGTTCCAGACAATGATATGTGTAAACAACTTGTACGTAAGATCACAAACAATAATATCATCATGAATCAATAACATGTTCAGATCTGAGATCATGGCACTCGGGCCCTAGTGATAAGCATTAAACATAACAAGTTGCAACAATGCCAAAAAGCACTAACAAAGATACTAGGCACCATGACCTAACAATCTGATGCAATTACATAATAGATCTCATCCAATCCGTACCATCCCCATAGCCTACTGCGGGGGATTACTCACTCATGGATAGGGAAACATGGATGGTTGATGGAGAGGCGTCGGTGATGATGATGGCGATGATCTCCTCCAATTCCTTGTCCCGGCAGGGTGCCAGAACGGAGTTTCTGGTTCTGAATCGTGGTTTCTGGTGGTGGCGGCGCAGCGGAACTCTATATGGAAAAATGTCGAACCCCCTTCTATTTTTAGGTCAGAGGGCTTATGTAGGCGAAGGGGGAGATCGAGGGGGTGCCCGAGGTGGCCACACCACCCCCTAGCGCGTCCTGGCCTGGCCCGCGCCACCAGGTGGTGTGGGCCCCTCGTGGCCTTTCTCCGTCTCGTCTTCTAGCTCCGTGAGTCTTCTGCTAAAATAGGAGTATTGCGATATTTTCTGGGATTTTTCGTGAAAGTTGATTTTCTGCACAAAAACTAGACACCAAAGAAATTCTGCTGAAAACAATGTCAGTCTGTGTTAGTTGTATCCAAATCACACAAATTAGAAGAGAAACAATAGCAAAAGTGTTTGAGAAAGTAGATACATTTTGGTAGTATCATCCACTAGTGCTTGCATGGGAGAGAATGAAAGAATGCATGAGAAACTGTCTCAGTCATGGAATGGAAGATTGGTTAATTCTCCATTTATTTTATAATGCTCTTAACCCTATGTCTAAGTCTATGCTTGATACTGCAGCTAGAGGAACATTTATGGGCAAACAAATTACTGAAGTAAAGAAGCTGCTAGACAATATGCAAGACAACCATGCCCAATGGCATGTGGAAAGATCAAACACAAAGAAGATGAACTCCGTCACACCGTAAGAAAATGAAGAACTCACTACTAAGCTAGATGAGCTCATATTAGCCGTCAAGGGTAAGGAAACCCAGGTAAGAGCTATCCTAGAATCAAATATTGAAGAAATAGACTTCATAGCTCATAATGATTATAACCCTTCTTGGAAGAAGAACTATAATCCAAATTTCCAGAAACATTATTCTAGTCCTGCAGGTAACTCTAATAATAATATGGGATCAAGTAATGGTAGTATCCAAGAAACACTTAAGTCCTTTATGGACTCGCAAAATAAGAAAAACAATATCCTTGTTAAGATAACGGAGAACCATGATAATATGCTTGGAAAATTGTATAACCAAGCTGTGAGTATGAGGAATAATTTGCAGGCCCTCCAAGAAAGAACAAGGATTGTTGAGGCACGGCTAGGTAAGATAACCGAGAGTCAAACTCTCATTCTAGCTAAATTTGCATGTAAAACTGAGGCCCATCCGGTTGAAGACCTCAAGATGATAAGGATCCGAAGGGAGGAGCCTAAAGAACTTGATTATAACAATGCCCCTTCACCAAATTACACGGTTGAAGATCTTGTGAAAAGGATCAATATCAAGATTCCCGTAAGTCAAGGAAATGATCAAGCTATGTATCAACATTTCCTTAATCACGTAGCAATAAAGGTACGTGAGCTTGAGGAAGAATATAAGAAAATTGCTGAAAAACTACCTGTTTAGCTTGATGATATATTTGAGACTACTATTAAAATTAAAATTGGGACAAATGAGATAGCTCCACTTTGTGATTTAGGTGAGAGTGTTTCAACAATTCCAAAGAGTCTTTTTAATAAGTTAAATCTTGGCTCTTTTGAAATCACTGAGTTAAAATTACATCTAGCAGATTCTACCTACAAATAAGTTGTAGGAATTAAATAGAATACTTTAGTATACATTAAAGTATGTCATACTCTTATTGATTTTGTTGTTGTTGACATGCCTGAAGATGCTACTACTCCTATCATATTAGTCCGTCCGTTCTTAAGAACTATTAAGTCTTTGATTAATCTACATGAAGGGAACGTGAAGCTTCAATTGCCTTCATGGGATCCTTTTGTTATTCATTTCCCCAGGAAGAAAAAAGCCAAGAATGATGAGAAGGAGGTCATCACTTTGAAGGCCAACTATTTCGGAGTGGGTATTCCACTCATCTGGCCTAAGTGAGCAACATCATGATCAAGCTATTGACCATAAAAGAGCGTTGCATGGTAGGTAACCCATGTGAAATAAAAGTTTGAGTAAAGTTTTTAAGTTTTAGTTTAAGTTTCATGTTGAATAAAGAGTGCTAGAAAACTCCAGTTGAGGAGGAGAAGTTCGGTGATACTAAAATACATGTTTTATACATGCTGTTGTTGGTCAAAAATTAAACTGTCATTTTTCTGTCAAAACATGGTGTTTAGATAAGTTTCAGGTTAAGAAAGAATTCTCGAAGAAACAGGTAAATTTTGATGACTCTGGTAGTTTAATGACCAACTATACGGTGGGAATAAAAATTCTGGCCGTATAGTTCTGATCGTATAGTTGTTTTGACATCACCCCTTTAGTTTTCAAAACGTACCGAAGGTTTAACGACCAACTATACAGCGGGAATAAAAATTTTGGCTGTATAGTTGCAACCGTATAGATATCAATGCCTTTGTTAATTTTGTTTTCCAGGGTACAATAAGTTTAACGACCAACTATACGGCGGGAACAAAAATCTCGGCCGTATAGTTTGTGCCTCCAGGACGAAACCCTAAATTTTTTGATGTCAGACCAACTATATGGTGGGAAAATTTTTTCCGACCGTACAGTTTTTGTCGTATAGTTTGTGCGACCACAAAAACTCCATGGGAAGGTACCCCTAACACCAAAATTTCAATCCCTTGTCTCTCTTCTACCTCCAAACTCTCTCAACACCTCAAGATATCTTTATCTCTACTCAATTTCATTCGATTTCCTCGCACAGAAGTGATCTATGGTATGTTTGTCCTCCAATTCTCCAATTACTTTTTGCAAATTCATCTCCGATTTGTTGTCATTATCAATCTAGGGTGAGACCTAGTATGAACTAATTGCCATGTTTTTCTTGCCTAGATTATTATTTTGAGGAGATTCTTTAGTGTGCTATGATGAGGAATATGTTATGCTTATTAATGTTGGATCAAAAAGTTTTATTTTTGCTTTTCTTATTATTTTAGATGATGAACACAAGGAGACAAACGCGTGCTCGTGCTGCCGCGAGTTCTTCTCGGGCTGCCACTGCAGCTCCAGACCGCATGGGGATACGGTTTAGGGATGAGCTCCAATAGGATCGCTTCAACAGGATCAAGAACCGAGAAGTGAAGACAACCAAGTGGGTTTGTCCCATTATATTGAATAAACTCTGTATTTTTTATGACTTCATTTTACTTTGAAATACATTTGGCCTACAAAACTTTGTATTCCAAGATGTGCCTACTTATCGTCGGTTAAATCTTGAATTTTTAAGCTCTTTGAAAAGCACCATTAAAACATGGCACATAGAGGACATGATTTTTCTGACTTATCAACAACAATTATATATTATCACTTGATGAATGGTGAAATTGTTTTAATTTACCAAACAATGATGTTAATGCTTTACGCGCATCTTTTGCTAATATGAGCCCTTCCCCGGATTATTATTATTATAATAGGATGAGTTTCACTTCTAGAGTCAACAAGGGGAAGAATATTCAGCATCCTGCTATTCGCTATTTGTTCTATGTTATTGCTAACACCTTGTAGGCACGAAATGAGTTTAAAAGACTCAATAAGGAGGACATCTTGGTCCTCGCAAAAGCTGATTTCAACAACAACAGCTTGTCACTCAACTTGGGCTCAATTCTTGTGCACTACTTGGATCACCAATCCTCCCAAAGCCAAGGGCCAATCACATGTGGAGGCGTCATCACCGTGCTTTCCATTTCCTTGGTCATCGACCTAGGTGAGCTGCAGCCATTGGTAGGTGAGCGATATGTTGCTTTCTCTACTTTAAAAGCTTGTGGAATACTCAATAGGATAGGTGGTGGTTATTACTTGCATATTGAAGGAGCTGGGCGTCTCTATCCTGCTCCTTTGCCTAATGGTCTTTTTTCTATGGAGGAAGGACTTTTGCTATATGATGTGCAGTTTGAACAACACCAACCCGAGGAGGAGATTCCTGATGAGGATGAGGACCAAGAAAAGGAGAACGAAGTTCCTGATCAAGAGGAGCAGCCACCAAACCGGTTTGCTACATATCAAGATTTCCAAAAACTTGGAGGAACTGTGGAGGGGATGCATAATCTTGCCCTGAACCCCCAAGAAACCACTAGTAATTTATTAACTCAATTTGCGAACTAGAGCCACAACTTTTTTCCGCCACCACAATAATTTGAAGGGCTTGCAAAAGACTACTCTTGGGGAAGTCACCCAATTATCTTTATTTGGCGTTCATTTGCTTTTTAATATTTCAAGGTTATGATTTTAATTTAAGTTTAGAAGCACTCGTGTTGGTTTCCCCAACACTTTATCTTTAGTTATTTTTATTTGTTTTCAATATTTTCTAGTCGAGCTTTGCCGCCAATTTTCTATTCTTTAATTCCCTCTCTTAAAAACAACAAAAATATATTTCCATTTATCTTTATTTTCCCTCTTCTTTCTTTTATTTTATATTCTCTATGTAGTTCTCGCAAATTTGCAGGAGAGTGATTGACTTCGAGTTTCCGGGAAACGAATCAAAGGGGAAGAGAGAAGTGGAACCAATCATGAGAGGTATGCCTTATGACTCCCCACTTTTGAAGTTTGAGAAACCCATGCTAGTTAGTAGTAAATGTTAAGATATTATATTGGTGGAGTGAGTCTTTATATTGAAGTAAAATTTTGTTTGCATGGGTATTTAGTTGAGTATGTTTTGTTCCAGCTCTTGTAGTTAACCAAGTCTTGCCTAAAAACTTGCTAATTAATTGTAATAATAAAAAGTCTCACAATTGAAGGCTTGAGTATTGTAGTGTTTAGTCTTGAAAGCTTATTCCTAGAGACACTCAACACCACAGAAAATAATAATTGACTTGATAGATCTCTTTGAAAGGATTTTTTCAACTAAATTAATGTTTAGCGGTTCTTGTGAGCATGCCAAAGTTTGACTTGTGAACCATAAGAATGATATAGCTTTATGCATGTCAAACTTCATGGGATGCAAACAACTCCGCTCGCCTACGAACGATCTCCATGGGGGAAACTCCTAGATTTCGGATATGAGTTGATTAAACATATGCAGCAGCAATGCTATAATGGGTAAGATTCTTGGCATTCTCGTGTAGCTGTGTTCATGATGGAATCACTCCTCTGGCTGATATGAGTAATCATTATACAAAAGGAATAAAAACCTTGGTAATGCCATGAGTGTCCATCACAGCCTGATAAACTAATTAATTTTTTTGGCATGCTCTCAATTACATAAGAACTGAAATTCTTAAAGGACAATGCATAGAAAAGTAGTGCTTGAAAAGTCTTGACTTATTGATGTGGGATAATTGAGATACTTTAGTGTATATGCTTTTTATGATAAACTCTCACACTCTCAATTTTACATGATTATACTTTATTGTTCATAGGCAAGCTTATGAGTTTATTACATGACGTGGAATAGAGTTTACTCATTTGAATCATCCATGCTAACAATAATCTTGCTATGCTATAAGGATTCATTAAAACCCGTATGATATGCTTGTCATTACTCTATCTATGCTGAGTTTTTCAGATTAATAAAGTGGACGAAACATGAGACTACTAATCATGAGTAAGATCATCATCTCGTTATTTTAGTATAAATGATGAGTTCCTTTTTTTATTTTTGTTTTTTTTGCTCGAGGACGATCAAGTTTAAGCTTGGGGAGGTTGATGGATGTGAAATATAGCCATCCATATCCACATTTAAACTAGATATTATTCATACTTTTGATGAAATATCTCTCTAAATCCTGCCACTAATGCCTAATGATCAAAGGGTTATGCAATCCTGTCTTTCCATTTTTCCCTACGCAGGAAACAATGTTTGATGATGGGATTCACAACATTAAAGTCAAAGATACGAGATTTCCAATAACCCAAAGAAACCAGGGGTCGTGAAGAGGAGCCAGAAGGTTTAACGAGCAACTATACGGCGGGAATAAAATTTCGGCCGTATAGTTTCCACCGACACCGTTATGTCAAACGGAACAACTTTTATGAAGGGACCCCTATATAAAGAGGCCTCTGGCGACGAGAAAAACGCAGAGTCATGAGAGCCAAGCCAGAAAACACAACACCGAAGAGCCGTCAGAGGAATAGATCTAGATCCAAGCTCACAACCCTTCTCCACCACCATATCCATAGTCCACCACTTGTAATAGTAGATCTCATCTCCAATTGGCGACATTGTAAGATTACTACTATCAATCTCATGATTTCCATTATAATGTTTATGATTGTTGATCTCATCTCTATGTTTGAGTAATTCTCCTTGGGCTAAGGGCTTCGGTCTAGCCATATAGTTTGTGCATGTTATTTATCATAGATGGGATCGTGTATTAGTTTGTATGACATGATGTTTATTGTATCCTCTCTTACCTCAATCCAAGGACTTGCCAGGTACCCAAGATCCCAAGGATTGATCGGTATAGGGAGTGTGAGTAATGACTAATCTGTAGGATAGGAACCCTAGTGACAGAAAAGGTAGTAGGGCTGTATGTGATGGATTTACTTGGGATTAACGGTGATATCACTATACATACCATTAGTTATATTTCTTCTATGGATGAGACTAATAGGTTATTGCTATAAGCGGTTGCGCAGGCAATAGCAATTATGGATGCACTGCACACATAGAATTATCTTACTCTAACAATTACATGCATACTTTATTATTATATTTTATTCCCATCAGATGTTTTGCACAACTACAGATGAAACTGAAAGCCCCAGGCCCTCTCTCTCCATCATCGACAACAACAAAATATAGAAAACTCTTGATCTGGTAAAATACTAAAAAAAATCTAAAACTCGCGAAGGTCCGTTAAAGTAACTTCACCACGCTTTATGCTTCCCGAGGATTCGATAACCTAGGTCTACTGGGGAAAAAGATCTATACTACATCCATAATCCGGATCGAAGGTATCAGTTATCCTGACCGGATCACAGAGGATCAACAATTGGTGGACACGATCCGCACGACAACTGTCTCGACCAATCAAAACATAGCATCCAAAATGAGCAGAAGTGTGAGAGTTTTTGACTAAGAGAGAGGGAAAACTAAGTAGTACTAAAAAACCAAGGGCAAAACTGATGTAACACCCCGGCCTCTCCGGACCAGTGGTTGTCACTCATGTCAGTTCAATAGGATCTCTAGACGAATCCTGCATGCCAACACTAGTCTTTTATACGCATTTTGTCCTCACTCGTACGCACCCGGTACCCACTTCCCGGTCAGTGACCCATCCTTATATTGCTCTAGGCCAAGCACGCTTAACCTCAGAGTTCTTTTCAGATGACTTTCTAGAAAATAAGTTGCAACTTGTTGACATGTGTATCCTATCAATCCTATTAAGCCATGCGCCAGGGTCTCATATACACCCACCCTTAGAATATCGACGCCCACGTCGATCAACCACAATTCAGGAACGTCCCCTCTTGGCACACGTCGTCCAGTGCTAGCACATGTGCCATGTCGTGTTCACTCTGGGCCACACACGCCATGTTCCACATGTCCGTCACTGACCCGCACATGCCCATGTAACCACGAGGGGCGTCTTTGTTACCACTTGTAACACCCCATCCTCTCTGGACCAGCGGCTATCACTCCTGTCAGCTCAATAGGATCTCTAGACTAACCCCACATGCCAACACTAGTCTTTTCTGCGCACTTTGTCCTCAGTCATGCACACCCGGTACCCACTTCCCGGCCGGTTACCCATCCTCAAGTTGCTCTAGGCCAAGCACGCTTAACCCCAGAGTTCTTTTCAGATGAGCTTCTGGAAAAGAAGTTGCAACTTGTTGGCATGGGTATCCTATTAATTCTATTACACCATGAGCCAGGGTCTCACAACTGACAAAGGGATTCAAATAGGAAATAGAAATAGTTTCAAAAAATGAAAAATGTGTGTTTTATACAATGAAATATATCTTGCCATACATCAAATTATTTGCAATTCAAATATACATGAATGTGCCAATTATTGCCTTATTCAGACAAACTATGTTTTGGGGAGGGATGTTTTGGAAAAGGGCTTGAGTAGAAAGCCATGAACCTTCATAGATAGTAGGTGATTTGAGAAGTGGTGATTTAGCTTAAAACTTGATTACTATATGTTTCTTATGGTGGCAGGTCACACAAGAAGACTTCCTGGGTAGGTGCCACTATGTTTTGATTTTTTTGAATTCGATGTGCATAAAATGACTCAATTAGCTAGCTAAACCTTATTTGTTGACTCTCTGTTGACTAGCCATCGGAGGGTAAAACCGAGTATATTGCACGCGGTGGTGTTAGTATTGGAGAGAAAAACTAAGTACAACCAAATTGTCAGTGTTACTCTCAAGGGTATAACTGAGTACACCTAAGTCGCCAGGGTTAGATACGAGGAAAAAACATGACGCACGGTACACGTGTTGTGGTACACGGGGTGGTAGCAGACGTGTGTGGCCGTGCACGGTGCAGTAGCATACACAGTTACGCGGTGCAAGGTGGTGCAACAAAACGTCTCTTTCCTTCACCTTCATATAGGCCCTCTCCCTATTCTCCTTCTCACTCGCTCACTCACGCAACCATCTCCACTGTCCCATCACCTTCGGCAAACGCCAAAGAAAATCCCAACCAGCCAGTGATGGACAAGAATGGTGCGGTGGCCATCGTCACCTCCAAGGCCGCCGGCGAGGAGGCCCCTGTTCCATCCAGACCCCCGTCGAGGCATCGAAGGCAGCCGTCATCCCCTTCCAGGCTCCCGTCCCCGCTTTCGCCGTAGCCGCCGGCGAGGAGGCCCCCGCTGGTCGCGGACAGATCCGCTCGACTAGGACCCCTACAAGAAGGAGGAGTACATCTGGCCGAAGAACCCCTATGACACCAGCATCGTCGACCCATGGTCGAAGGTAAATAGGGTTTTCTCCCCTTTCCTTATTCTTCCCCTATTTTCATCATTGGATTTATTAGGGTTTAACTATTCTTATTTTTAATTATTAGATGCTAGATCTTTTTACAGAAGCTAACCACACAAGTTGATCGGTTCCTATGTAGCTAGCTGAACTTATATATAGATCAACACAAGACGGAGACTTGATTTGGATTGCCAGGCGCCCATATTGAGCCTGTCTTTCTTTCTTTGATTCTGGTTTGTGTTTTCAAGCAACGTTTACATGTAAGTATAGATGCACCGTTAGGAGCTACCCAATACCTACTCGGTGAATCCTACTCGGGCAAGAACTCCAATACGGCAATACAACACGCGCACACGGGTTTATCTAACAGCTGTCAATACCTCATTTTCCACGGTATAGATAATCGGATTTACTAGTCTCAGAGTCGTCTTTTTCACCGTTTGATTTACCTCGTGATTCATGCAAAATGGAAGTATATCATCATTAAAACCTTCAATGAGAGAGATTTTTTTTGGATCCACTCCTTGTGAAGCTTTCAGATTAATCTCCATCTCCCCACAAGCATGTTGAGATGTACACAAACAAGTGAACACCGGTGTGAGACTATTACTTAGCTCATTGGGTTGACACCTGCGTAATCTGCAGGTTCATACGGGACCAGCCAGTCAGCCAAAACCCCCTTCTTCCTCCTAGGCTCACACCCCATGTCCTGGCACAACTGGTCATTGTACCAGATGCCGACAGAACCGATGCAAGATCGTCGGAAGTAGTCACCCAAGTAGCGTTTCATGAATTTGTCCCATTCCTTGATGTTTTCCTCCATTGATCTTATGGTAGGCAGTCGAAAGCCTCCATCAAGGAAATGTGCCAACCATTTGGACCGTATCTCGGAGGTATGTAGATCTCCCGGACTGTCGCTATAGCCAACAATTGCTAACTGGGGGATCCTTGGATGGACGCATAGCCTGCCACATTCACGAGGGTCATTGTTGATTAACTACTATACTTTTTTTCTACTACTTTCACACTCCATAGATACAGGAAATTATCTCACTACTGCGCACTAATTAACTTAGAAAGTTGAGCAGAACCTGTAATGTGGAGCTGCAGTAGATGGCGTGCCAACAACGATGTCTCTGAACAAAGGCGACGTGAACAGCTCTTTGATCTTCTGATCTCCCTTGTATCCCGTGGCAAAGATCACAACATTGCTCTTGATCGGCACAGACTCACCTTGTACAATGACACCTTCTTTACAGAAGCTCATCTGTTTTGCATTCTTGAGAATAATGCTTCCTTGCTCCACCTTGTCGAAGAATTTGTTTGGCGTCTGTGCGACCAGCCATGAGCTCATTGCTTGGAAGAAGCTGTGCTTGGGTACCATGCCATGCTTCCTCATGGGTACTGCCCACATGTAGTAGCTCTCAACAAACATTGTGAATATCCATCTCTGATCAGATTGAATAAATGCATCGACGCACATGCAAGGACCGGCCTAATGTTAGTTGCTTAAAATTAAGAATGTGCCTAAAAAGAAGTGTGTGTGTAAGCACAAAAAGGGTATATATGTACCAAGGGTGATAATAAGGTAGCCAGAAGGCTAAGGAGCAGCCCCTCGCCTGGCTTGTGAACTAGGAGTTCCGCAAAGCGAGTGAAGTAGAAGAAAGCAATCGGGATACCCCAAGCGTACATGCTGACAGGAATTATCCAGTGCCTCGTCCTACACACTATTGTGCATGGGTGCCTTGGACCTGCGTATGTACACATTCAGAGATTAATTAATCCTGGGATTATAACAAATCAACTACTCCCTCCGGTCTGTATCAATGGTTTCTATTTTTTTAGATTCGTATAAATCTAGTTAAGTATTTAGACTAAATGCATTCGTATCTAGAGAAAATTAAAGTCATTAATATGGACCGGAGGAAGTATGTGAAGCAAGATCCGAATGGAAGTGCGTGAAAATAGGGTCGTGGGCTTAATTTGTATGCCTTTCGTCCTAAAATGGACTTAAAATTTAAATAAATCTATATACTATTTAGTACTCTCCGGTCTATGTTAATGATCTTAAATGGTCTAGGTACGAATGCATCTCTAAATATTTAACTAGATAAGTACGAATTTAAATAAAGTTAAGGCTATTAATATGGATCGGACGAAGTATATAGATTCAAAGCTGCGATATCTATTTGGAGAGGGAGGGAGAATCACCGTTGACATTTGCGCAGTGTGTGGCGATGTCGAGAGCAGACTTTTGGTAGCCGATGACAGTGACGAGCTTGCCCTTGATGAGTTGAGTGGCCTCTGCGTGGTCCATGTTGGAGTAATCCATGGAGTGGATCACCGTGCCGTCAAACGCCTCTGGCCCTTTCTCCGGTGGGAAAGTGGGAATGTTGGGGATGCCACTGAACCTTCCCACACATAGAACCACAAAATCGGCCACGTGGGTCTAATTGTGCTTGTGCATCACATAGCACATCAATCATCAAAGCTTGCCAAACTTTCAGAATGATACTAGTATTTTGCAGCGATCGAAGTTGTACAATTTCTCACCTCAACGTCGTCGTTCCCGTGCTGCACAGTGAGTCGCCACTCACCTCGGCCGCCGCCGAACGCCCTGCCATTGCTGGCCCATTGCTCCCATGCCATCACCTCCTCCTCGTCGATGCCGGAGTATTCCAGAGCGGCAACCCGGCGGCCGAACCTGATGCAATCTAGCACGCCGAAGTGGCGCGCGTACGAGTGCAGGTACTCCATGACCTGCTCATGGTCCGGGTACAAGTCCGACACGCTCGGCGGCCATGGGAAGTCCGTGAACTGGTAATATGGCCGTTGCGTCTGAAGCCGCGTTGAGGCCAGCGTGTGCGCCCACACGCCGCCGATGGCGTTCGCTTCGGCCTCAAACACGACAGGCCGGAAACCGCGCTCCAGCGCGTGCTTGCACGCGGTCAGGCCGCTCACCCCGGCTCCGATGATGGCCACCCTTTTCTTCTCCATGGAACTACCTACTTAGCCTTTTTCCGTCTTTCATCTGCTGACGAACGTACGTCGGTAGTGAGCCTATAGATGCCTTGACATTTATTTATTTCAGACTGTCGTCAGTTAGTTTTGATTGGTTCGGAACTTACATGGACACATTGGAGTAATGTAATATGGTTGACTGGTTCCCAACTCTCAACGAGGAAATCACGAGCATTCAACCAAAAAAGCATGAAGTTTTACGAGGCGTGCGTCCAAGGCAAATCACGTGTCGGATGCATAATAATCTCCACTAATCTTACTGTCATTCTAGACAATCTCAGGGGATTCATCTCCCACCATTTTGTCATGGACAATGAACTAGAGGATCAATGAAAAAATATATTTCCTCTATTTCAAATTACTTAACTCAACTTCGTCTAGACATAAATAAGTAGATAAGTAGACAAATGCATCTTTCTTATTTTTCTCTAGAGGGGAACAACAACTCTTTACTACGGAGTTTTATTTTTTGAAACACGGAGTATATATTTTTATTCCTCTAAAAAATACTACTACTTCCCTGTCTCAAATTAATTGTTAGAGGATCAATGAAAAAATATATTTCCTCCGTTCCAAATTACTTAACTCAACTTCGTCTAGACATACATATATCGAAAAGGATAGAAAAAGCGCGCGTTTCCGAGCCTGCTCTGCAATTGCCAATGTTGCTGCGCGTGGCGTCCGAAGAGTTCTTCTTGCGTTGTCCTTAGTCTTTCCCACGCGACACGTGGTGCCTGCATAGAGAGGGGTGGAGGTTCTTTTTCCCTTTCTTTTTTAATTTAAACACAAAAATATGATATCTTTTAAACGAATCATTCAAATTAAGATCCGTTTTTACAATTGTGCTAGTCGCGTCAAGATCTATAAATCTAGATCCACTATTGATAGGTTTTAAAGAACCTTTTTTGCACTGCCCTTTGATCCTTTGTTGCACTGCTTTAGGTTGTGGTGCATGGCCAGGACTGGTGCACGGCAGGTGCATTGCCTTTTTCTTCTGCATTGCACCGTCTTCAGTCGTGGTGTACGAAACGATGTCCGGCAGGCACACTGCCTTTTTGTATTATATTGCACTCCTATCGGACGCAGTGCTCGCCGTGCACTACTCGTGTACTGCCTTTTTGTGTTATGTTGCACTGTTTTCGGTCGCAGTGCACATGACGATGTCTTGGCAGTGCACCGGTCGTGCACTGTCCATTTATACTGTGTTGCACTGCCTTCGAGCACAGTGCACGATGAGGTATCCTGGCAGTATACTACCCGTGCACTGCCTTATTTGTTGTGTTGCACTCTAGTTCACCTGTGCACTACCTATTTATACTATGTTGTACTGATTTCGATCGCATTGCACGGAACGATCCAGTATGATTTTTTTACGGTGCACTGCTCTTTTTATATATATTGTTGCCCACGTATTATTTTATCACGCAAGTATAACAGCAGAATCAGTACACAGGCAGAATAGCAACCTGGCCAAGTAACAATCAGGAAGAGGCGAGCAGGACGGGACTGCTGCGCACACTCGTGTCCGGCCGCGCATCGCCGTTCTCCCAAGCACGCGCGCCAGTCTCCCTCATAATAAGTACCCCTTCCGTCCATGGTTTAAAAAACGGATAGGTGATCGAACCGGTGAGGCTATCGGTTTATCGGTTCACTGGTCCAACCACTGGTTCATCGGTTCAACAGTTGGACCAGCAATTAAAGTTTACAATTATTTTAATTAGTGTAATAGAGAAATAAAGTGGTCAAGTACCATAGCTTACTACATATTTGCACATAATGAGTAGTGGTCTTGTGGTTAGACAGTGTGTGTTGAGGCCCGCGGGCTGTCATGCAAGCGCGTGGGTTTGAATCCCCTGCAACACATATTCATTTTAGCATTTATTTGGCTGTTTCTCGTGTGAGCGGTCGGACCCTTTACCGATTTTCTCTGGTTTAAGGTAAAATCGGCAGTTAGACCATAAATCTTCCGGTTTGCTTCCTTGTCCGGTCCATTGCGCTTAACAGACCGGCTGAGGCGCCGGTTCTGGTTTTTTCCGGTCGAACTGGCAGTCCGGTTCGGTTTTTAAAACTATGCCTCTGTCCCAAAATAGATGTCTCAAATTTGTTAAAATTTAGATAAATCTAGACACTATTTAGTATATATAGATTCATCCAAAATTTGAAAAACCTAAGACATCTATTCTTGAATGGAGGGAGTAGAAAAGACGAATGCATCTTTCTTATTTTTCTCTAGAGGGGAACAACAACTCTTTACTACGAAGTATGTATTTTTCTTTAAACACGGAGTATATATTTTCGTTTCTCTAAAAAATACTTCTCCTTTTATTTAAAATATAAAATATTTTAGCTTTATGAAACAAATGTATTTAGACTTTTTTTAGCATCTAAGTTCACTTGGGTTTAGAGTAAATCTACATACTAAAAGAAGTCTTGATACATTTTTTTCATAACCTAAATCATCTTATATTTTAAAACGAAGGAAGTACTTCCCTGTCTTAAATATATTGTTGGAGATTTGTTTGAATATACATGTATCTAGACATTTTTAAGATATATGTAGAGGGAGACTAAGGCACGCGCGCAATCTGAAGAGGACGGCGACGCGCGGCTGGACAAAAAAAACCAATGTGTCAATTTATCGCAATTAGCAGATTTCTGGTAAAAACAAAAAACCAATGTGTCAGCTTCTTCTTTTTAATTGTTATAGTTCTTCTCCGCGTCAAACAGCCGGGGACCAGTACTCCTAGCACTATACTTGGTTGTTTCTGAACTTTCAACAAGAAAATCATGAATACTCAACGAGAAAACCATGAACTTTTACGCACGTCCAATGAAAACCACGTGCCAGGTATATCCTCTCCACCATCCTTGACATCATTTTAGACCATCTCACGGGATTGCTCTTCCACCATTTTCTCATGGACACAAAAAACTAGAGGATCAATGAAAATATATATTTCCCTATTCAAAATTAATTAACTCTACATATATCTAAAAAAAAGTCTACATACATGCGTGTCCAGACTTCAGATAAAGCTCCAACAATTAATTTAAAACAGGAAATAGTATCTTTTAGACGAATAACAATATATACTCTATAGAGAATGTCAGAAAAGCAGGAACATAAGAAGAGCGATGGTGATTTGAGTTTTATGGCAACGAGAAACTGGTTGCATGATCTGTGACTTATAGCAGCGACTATTTGTGGGGAAGAGACAATACATGAGGAGTTCCTGGTCCTACCTTGTAGGGTAAAAATTCAAGGTCTGGCCATAATTGGTTGTGCCTGGCAATAACCTTGTTAAAGACATTGTTTTACGATGAATGCTTTAGGGAACCACTTTAGAGACTCCTGATAGAAACAAACCCTAACCCTAACCCTCCCGGGTCACCTCCCTCCCAGGTAGCTCCGGAGGCACCTCCATCCTCTAGGCCCAGCCGATCTAAAAGACGCGGCCGCCGCTGCAGTCGGCACCAGCGGTGGTGGTAGCGTTCATCCGGTCGAAACGATGGTGGGCGGAGTTGGGAGCTCAGTCGCGTCACGCGGGAGGCGACATGGCGTGGCTTGAGGGATCAGGGCGGCGCGACCTAGGCGGGGCCGAGACCTGAGGCCTCCAGCGGAGGGGCGGCGGCAAACCACCGGTGTGGCTGCCGCGATGGCGTTGATCACCGGTGTGTGCGATCCGGGCCACTGGACCATGATTTGGGCCTTTTGGCCCTTGATCGATGATGGAGGAGCCCAAGTTGGGTTTCGGTTGTGCGGGGTCCTCGATCCCTTTGACCTCTCAGCCTTCTGCTATTTCCTTGCCCGCTGTCTTCGTGCTAGAGGAGGATGGCAGAGTGGGGTCCTCCGAGTCTCGCGAATATGGCGGTGGTCCTAGAGTTCCTCCCGTGCCAAGAAAAAGATCTGCTTGATGTCTACCCTCGTTGATTTAGCCGGAGTATCCAGTTTCGGAAGGTTACGCCGGTGAACTCCTATGGACGCACCATTCCTGGAGATTGCTAGATCGGAGGGTATTCGGTCCACCGTATCCATGTTTTTTCTGGCTGTTTGGTTTAAGCGGGAGTGTTGCGAAGGTCTGATGTTTGTTACTATTAGGTGTCATGTCTTCGACGATCCATGGTAAAGTCAGATGTGGAGAATGTCAGGAAAGCAGAAAAATGAGGGCATCTATGGTGATTTGAGTCTTTGGGGCGACGAGGAACTGGCTGCGTGATCTGTTACTCGCAGCAGCAACTGTTTGTTGGGGGGACAACACAATAGGAGTTCCCAGTCCTATCTTGAAGGGTGAAAATCCAAGGTCTGATCTTAATTTGTTATGCCCGACAATGACCTTGTTGAAGGCTGACTTTTTTTTTTTTTTGCTATGTGCATTCGTAAGGCTGCTAGGACATGTGTTGCTGTAGAGACCGGGTGTAATTGGTATTTTTATAATATTAATATATATACTTTAAAAAATAGAGAGTTGGTACTTCCTTATAGAGAAAACAAAAAAGATACGTTCGTCTACTTATCCACTTATCGCAATTAGCACCTTTCTAGTAATAAAGGAACAAAAAAACCAACGTGTCAACTTCTTTTTAATCGTCGGTTCCTCTCCGCGTCAAGCAGCCAGGGACCAGTACTCCTAGCACTATGCTTAGCTGTTTCTGAACTTTCAACCACAAAATCACAAATACTCAACGAGAAAATCATGAACTTTTATGTACGACCAAGGAAAACCATGTGTCAGATGCATCCTCTCCACTATTCTTAATGTCAATCTAGACGATAAGATTGCCCCTCCATCATTTACTCACAGACACAAAGAACTATAGGATCAATGAAAATAGATATTTCTTCCGTCTATATTAATGGAGTCGGTTTTGTCTACACAAAAACTATCTAGATAAAGCAAAGTCAATTAATTTGAGAACTGAGGAAGTGGAATTTTTTTTAGTGGAGTTTGCTACTGCAGGTAGAGAAACACGGAGAGAGCAACGTGAGCTCCAGGCGGCGGCTATGAAATTTGAATTTTTAACTCGCCAGCGGGTCGCTAGCCCGCTGCTGCAGGCTGCCTTCTCCGTGGTGCTGGTCGCGGCGCGCCATGGCTACATGGCCCGCTCGCCCCTAGCCACCCCCCCCCCCCCCCCTCCCGCTCCGCTGGAAAGCCTCCGTCACCTCGGTGTTTGCAGGGTGTCGTCCGGGGTGGTCGCCGGCCACCATGCTGCTCTGGCCGTATGTGAACCGTCTAGTCCTCCTTAACGCGACTGGAGTGGTGGTCGACGCTTGTGATCGCCGGCGGGGGGAGTTCGTCTGGCAGGGCGCCTCGCTGCTCTTTCCGGTGCACAGAATCAAGGTGGGCGGCCGCTAGATCCATCCACACTCCGGTGTCACCCCACCGCCACACGTCCCTAGGCTGGCCCCTCCACCGTAGCGTCCTGGCCTCTGCCACCAGAGAAGGTGGCGGAGCTGGCGGACCTGGACGGGTTGGCTTGGGGAGACATCGAGGAGGAGGAAGGAGAAGACCGCGCGCCAGCGTCGGAAGTGATGCCGGTGGTGGGGAAGGAGGCACACTGGGACCTCGTCGACGGGGAACGCGGGATGGCGACTTTGTGGTGCCCCTCTCCTCTCCAGCTCCCTTCTCTAGGGTAATTTCTCCCGCTAGCCAAGGCTGCTGCACGGTAGCCTCGCCGGCGTGGTGGGATTCTGGCGAAAGCTGCCCCGACGGCGCCCCAACAAGGGGTGGGGGCATGGGTAGAGGACTGAGGCGGGCTGGGCCCTTAGCGGGGCATGCAGGGGCGCAGAGGAGATGGCTAGCCGGGCCGCTCGCAGGCTTCGGCCTACTGGTAGCCTGGACCGGCCGGCCCATCCATGGCCCGCCTTGTCTACGGCCAGCGACGCGTTCAGTGAGGCATAGAAGGCCCACGCTCGACCCACCAAGGCGGCATCGATCCCTATTTCTTCCAGTCCCATGGAAACCCTAACCTCGCTCACTGTTCACGACCATGTCATGTCCCCTCTCGCCTTCGCCTCCCTGCGGAGGCCGCTGTGGTCGTACCTCGTGGCCCTGATGGAAAAGCGCCCCCGCAGCCCTCCGGCGGTGGCCCGCCCCGCCTCTCCCCTTCGGGAAAGATTGCCATTGAGGGACGTCTCTACCGCGGGCCGATGCCACCCACCGGCATGAGGGCATCAGGGATCCTATCGTCACCACGGTCCCAGTTCCCATCCGCCGATGCGGTACCACCCCCTGCGCCACCCCTACTGGTCACCTCCTACAGCCCGCCGCCACTTCGAGCAGCCGCATGAGAGGGCTTCTCCGCTGCTGCCTCCACCTGAGGTCGCGTGGGAGGCGCGTCTGCGGTCCCCCGCGCTGCAGGCACGCGAGGATCTTGATGCAGCTCGCCAAGGCAGCAGTCGTGCCGACATGGAGTAATGGTGTGAGGGGCAGGCTCAGCCTTGGTCGATGCAGGGACCCTCTATGAGACACGAGGGCGAGGGAGCCGAGGCATCGGGAGCTAAGAAGAAGAAGAAGAAGGTGACGGCTTCCATGTCTGCGAGGCCGCCGGTGACAACGGGCTCCGACTCTGTGGCATCGGACGCGCCCTTCGGGGTGAGCTAGGGAGCGGGGGACGGGTCGATGTTGGCACCGGCCATACCCTATGGTAGGAAGTGCTTGGAATACTACGACCACAGGTTGGATGGAGGGTTCTACTTCATCGACATGGGAGGTGTTCCAATGATGGTCCCGGAGACATTGGCGATGGTGACGGTGCTCCCAGTCCAGGACCCCCCCCCCCCCTTGTCGGTCGACATGACCAAGGTCCTACTTCAGGATGTGCTCAATGCGGTCCTTCCAGGCCACGAGTGGACAGTGTGCCGCGTCTCCGCCACTGAGTTTGCGGTCTCTTTTTCCTTCTGTGGCGATCCTGCGCATGTGGTTCATCATTCACGCTCCCAATCCACCAGTTGAAGGTCTCAATCAAGCCATCTTCAGTTGTTCAGGGATTTGTGGCCACGCTTTCTAAGGTTTGGTTCTGTCTGCTTGGGGTTCCGTCGGAGGCCAAGAGGACGGAGATTGTTGCTCTCATTCCCTAGACAGTAGCAATCTCCTGGAGGTTGACGAGCACTCGCTCATGGGGCACGGGGCGGTCCGGATAAGGCTCTTATGCCTGGACCCCTCGTTGTTCTCTGTCTCCCTACCGCATTTCTTCTTCAACCGCATGGTCAGGGACCTTCTGGTGGATCTCGAAGAGGATGTGGTGGCCCCAGAGGCCAGATCCCTGTCTCCCCCTTCCCCTGCTGGTGATGGCCTGGTGACAGGTTGAGGTGGGACTGAGGACGAGTCCTCAGACAACGAAGGATCCGGGTCGGACCACTCGCCATTGGCGACCGACACTTCGCCCCCGCCCCCTCAGCCTGCCCAGGATGGCAGAGGGGTCCTACGATAACCTAGGCAGCAGTGCTCCTAGGTCCTTCCTAGGCTGGGACCTCGGGAGGAGGCTCGTTCTTCCCTAGATGGCGCCCGCTGTCATAGAGCGTGGGGATGGTGGTGTGCTCCCACCCATCTCCGTGGTCCCTGGGGGTGATCTGCTACGTGCTAGCACTGGACACGCCGAACTTGAGTGTGATGGCTTCTGACATGGACGACTCCGACAATCCGGTGGCCGGTTCCAAGATACGTCGTTCCAGGGCTCCTCGCCAGCCACCACCGCCCTCTTGCCACATCATCTGCCTTGCTGGGTCCAAGGTGTGTATGACTGGCCCAGAGCAGACGGTGGTGGAGCGGGCGACCCTCTGAGTGACAGCACGAGACGAGTTCCCAGGTATCCCTCCCCCGTTCTCTCATAGCTCTCTTCCTGACCTTGGCTCCTCTATTTCGTCTGATTCCAGGTTCTCTGTGTTATCCACTGTGCCACTGGCCCACCTGGGCGAGGTGGCTGATGACTGTGGGATTGTCTTCCGTGGAGAGAATGGATCCAAGGTTTCATAGATCACTGCCATTAAGGCGCAAGAGGGGTACGAGGGTGAGATCATCGTGGCCCGTGCACGGGATGCATGCGAGCGGGAGCGCACCCTGATGCTTGCGGGGTCTAGGTCTTATGGACCTAGAACCAACAGGGATCCACTGATATGTCGTAAACATATCTATAATTTATGATGTTCCATTCTTGTTTAGTATCAACTTTGCTATGCTTTGTCTACACTTTGAGGTATTTTTATACATTTTCTGGGACTAACCTATTAACAAGATGCCACAGTGCCACTTGCCTATTTTCTGTTGTTTTTGGTTTCAGAAAAGCTAGTAAGGAAATATTCTTGGAATTGGACAGGACAAAAGCCAAAGTCAATATTTCACCGAGGAGGACACAAAGACCGAAGGGCGACCGGAGGGGAGCCACAGGGTGGCCACCCCCCCCCCCCACGCACGGGCCCACCCTGGGCCACGCTTGGGCAGGGTGTGGGCCGCCTGGCTGCCCTCCTGCCTCGCCTCTTCGCATATATAATCCCCCATGCCAAAACCCTAAGTACCCGATCATATCTCCACAAAACATTCCGTAGTTGTCGCCACCATTGTCCCTAGATCGGGGGGATCTGAAGCTCTTCCCGGCACCCTAGAGGAGGGGAGAGATCATCCCTGAGGCCTTCTTCAGCACCATGCCAGCCTCCAGTATGATGCATGAGTAGTTCCACCTTGGACTATGGGTCCATATAATAGTTAGATGGTTGTTTCTCCTCCTTTGTGCTATCATGTTTAGATCTTGTGAGCTCCGTTCATGATCAAGATCATCTATTTGTAATCATGCATGTTGTGTTTGCGGGGATCCGATGGATATTGAGATTACTATGTCAGATTTATTAATGATTCTATCTTGTCTTTATGATTGTTGATTCTATCATGTCTGTGTTGTTTGAGATCTTGCATCCTCTCCGTTTCTAGTATCTATCTTGGCCAAGTAGATGCTAGTGACTCCAAGAGGGAGTATTTATACTCGATAGTGGGTTCATGCCTCTATTGAATATGGGGACGTGACAGAAATCTCTAAGGTTGTAGATGTGATGTTTCTACTAGGGAGAAAACAACAATCCATGCCTCTATTGTATTGTTTACTTTACACACATTGCTTAAAGTAGTTATGTCAACACCCGGATTTTTAATCCCAGATGCTTGTTATGCCATACATCGCAATCCTAGGATTACCATTTTTGCGAGACATAACAGATTGGTACCATAGTTCATCATCCCTTACAAACCATAACAAAGGTCTTACAAATATAGGATCTCATGATCCTGTCTTAATACAATCAACACAGCGGAATAATATAATAATGGTAGTGTGGGTGAAGCTCCGTCTTCAGGGTCACAGGCAATGCTGACGATGGGAGATGATCCTAGTTGTCGTAAACTTCCTGGTGTCCAGCATCCTGGTAGTCCTCCTCATAGTCTGGCCACGGACAAAGCCATGAGTACTCTTTAAGTACTCGCAAACTATCACTAACAAGTAAGTGGTTCAAGTAGGAATGCTAAGCTCTAGGTTGTTTTGCAAAAAGCCAGGTTTATCTCTAGCTGAGTTCAGAAGTAAAGAAAACTAGTTTAAGGTTTTATAACACCTAAGTGAGAAATTAGTTTTCATGTTCACAACCATGTTGTGGTCAAGTCAAAGTCATGATTCATTTCACAAGTCATTTTGAAAACATCCGAAGACAGAACAATATGGCCACTCCAACTGTCCATAACCGCGGACGCGGCTATTCGAATAGTTTGACACTCTGCAGAGTGGGACACTTTCACCACAACATTTGATACATCCATTAGGAACAATCCTGAATTCACCATACTCAGTATGCGGATAATCAATCCTAACCTTTCAATTACACACCCTAGTATAGGCACCTCTCCTATGAGTTTGTCCTCCCAACCATGGCCATCTATCATCTTGGGAACTGCACAGGTGGTCAATCATCACGAGGTAGCCTCAGCTCAAACCTCGGCTACAAGGGAACCCATACTAAGGTATATAAACTTCCAGTCAAGCCCTACCCAAATTCGGGTATTGTGGTTGTACGGTAAAATTGGAATGGTATCGCATCCGAACACAACCATCAGTTTTATAAAGGGCTAAGGCTCATGCCTCAACATTTTCATCATCAAAGTCATCTGGTGTTCAATAACACATGTCAAAACATTTCATTAGAATGACTCATCATTCTAAGGTTTTCATAATCCTTTTCACCAAGTATTCCCATCTAAAGTGATAAAGTTTTATGATTAGCAGTAGCCACTAAGGTTAGGGGTAAACACTAATGAGGGGTGGTAATCAAGTGTGACTTATCTAAGTATAATCTCATGCCTTAGGATGACATCAATTTCTACCTAACTTAGGCCAAGTTTTATGCTCTTTATGCTACCTCTAATATCTTTCCAAAATTCACACGTCACTAAGTAAACAAAGAATTTTGATAAAGAAAATAAATTAGTAAAGATTGCAAATAAAACTAGGATTTGATATAATAAGGTGGTATAATCACATATGCCTAAGGCATCTATTTGGAATAGTTATCTTGCAAGTGTTAGATTGCAAAGTTAACTTAGTAGTCTCCTTTCTCTTTGTATCCTTGGTTGGTACTAGCGTCTATAAATAAATACGAGGTACACAATCACCAAACAATACTTAACTACTTCTACTTAGCACACAAGGCTCACACTAGATGATCTAGCATCAGCACAATCATCACAAGAATTAAGGCAATTGTTTTATTTATTTTATTTTAGAAAAGTAATTTCTACTCATTGAAAAACTACTTAAGATTTAATATTCTCCAATTAAAATATGGAATCATGTTGACACATGTCATCACCACATATTTCAATACTTTGGAATGTGATTTAAAGTGGTGTCACAATTTAATATAAGGTTTAACCTTTTTATTTTAATTAATTAAAGTGACTAGAAATGCCTATGGGGCATTCTTTTATTACTTGTCCATTATTACTACAAGTAAACCTAGATATTTTTATACATCCAGAAAGTTCTTATCAAATGTGATTTTTGAGAGTTGGAATCAACTCAAAAGCATTTATCGTTGAATTTTGAAAAATGTTTGAATGCAAAAAATCCTCTGCCTTGTTATTTTTACTATAGGTGATCTATAATTCCAAATGGCTTGAATCCAACAGGCTTGGATTAATAATTTCACTACCTTTCTAACAAAATTGGTTTCATGCTTTTTGGTTCACTAAAACTCTCTGAATTGATTTTTGAATCAACACACAGAACTAGGGTTTGAATCTAATTAGATAAATCTAAATTCAAACTACTGGGTCGCGCGGGAATTCTAACCGGGTCAGCCCACTGCACATAGCACGCGTGGGCTGGTTAAGTGGTGTCCCCACGCGTCAGTGGCACAGGGGGGTGTGAAGGGGTACGGGCTAACTACAACCGTAGGATTATATCAAGGATCAACGGCTCACGTCCATCATCCTCATCGAACAAAACACGACGGGCTTGAACCCTAGCACGACCAGTGGGGGTCTGGGGCGGCTCACCGGGGCTCAGGCGATGGTCGGTGATGGGGGCGAACGACGAAGTCGACGACGGCGATTCTCCTGGTACTGGCGGCTCCTCCTGGGGTGGCTCCAATCGACGGTGCCCTTCTCCTCCAGCAGCGGCAGGCTCCGGTGAAATTCCGGCGATGCTGCGCTCGCCTTGCTCCGGGAAGAAGTGGGAAGGATCAGTGAGAGGTAGGGAGCGATATGGTGTTAAGAAAACGAGGGGAAGGCCTCCGTTTATAGGCGAGCGAGAGAAGCCGAGCGGCATGGGCAGTGCTCGTCGGGGTCAGGGTTACAGCGAGCTACGGGCATGGTTGAGGGTAGGGGACGGTGCGCGGTCTCCTGGCGGTCCTCATCAGCTTGATGGCGCGGCAAGGGGCGGTCGCGGTTGGTCGGAACGGGTCGACCCTCTGAGCGGCACCTGTTGGAATTATGCCCTAGAGGCAATAATAAAGATGTTATTGTTATAATTCTTGTTCATGATAAAGTTTATATTCCATGCTAGAATTGTATTAAGCGGAAACTTTGATACTTGTGTGGTTTATAAACAACACCGTGTCCCTAGTACGCCTCTATGGACTAGCTCATTGATTAATGATGGTTAAGGTTTCCTAACCATAGACATGAGTTGTCGATTAATAATGAGATCATGTCATTAGGAGAATGATATGATGGATAGACCCAAATTAAGCAGAGCAATTAGATCGTGTCATCGTGTTCATCTTTTCGAAGCTTTTTCCTATGTAAAATATTGTATTCCTTAGACCATGAGATAATGCAACTCCCTGGTATCGGAAGAAAGCTTTGAGGTCATCAAACGTCATCCTATGTGAGGGTGATCATAAAGGTGTCTCTCAGGTGATTGGAAAGTACTTGTTGGGTTGTATGTATCGAGATGGGATTTGTCCCTCCCGAGTCAGAGAGATATACTTCGCGCCCACTCGGTAATCGATATCAACACCGCTTGCAAGCACGTGGTTAAGGAGTTAATCACAAAGTGATATCGGATTACGGAACGAGTAAAGTACTTGCTGTGAACGAGATTGAACTAGGTATGTCGATACCAACGATCAAATCTCGGGCAAGTAAAATATTGCGTGACGAAGGGAATATATATATGGGATTAATTGAATCCTGGCATCGTGGTTCATCCGATATGATCATCAATGAATATGTGGGAGTCAATATGGGTTTCCAGATCCCGCTGTTGATTATCGATAGAAGATCATGTCTACATATTCTCGAACCCGTAGGGTCACACACTTAACGTGCCTCGACGCTAGGATAGAATGGATAATTGGTTTATGAGTTTTTGTTCAGAGTCTCGGATGAGATCCAGGACATCACAAGAGGTTCCGGAATGGTCCGGAGAATAAGATTCATATAAAGGAAAGCAGTTTTTGGATTTCGGAATCATTTTGGAGTATTCGGTATTGTACCGGAAGGTTCTAGAAGCTTCCGGAGTGGGGCCAACGTGGCCCCACTTGTCGGAGGGGTGCGTGGGCCTACGAGGGAGTGCCCTGGCCGCTCTGGGCCAGGGGCACAAGGCCCCATAGGCCCAGCCGGCCAAACCCTAGGGGAAACCCTAGGGAAACCTTCTAGAAGGGGGGGAAGACTTGCCCCCCACTCCACCCATGGGGCCGTCGCCCTAGGGCTTGGAGGAGGGGCCAAGGGGGCCGGCCAGCCCCCTATATAAGGTGGGCAGGGGGCGCACCCTCCCCTCACCCCAAACCCTAGCCGCCAGCTGCTGCCCTTCCTCTCTCTCTCTCCCGACTGCGTGTAGGCGAAGCCCTGCTGCAGAAACTCTCCACCATAGCACCACGCCATCGTGCTGCAGATCCAATCCATCTCTCCACCCCACTTGCTAGACCAAGGAAGGAGGAAACGTCGCGGCACTGTACGTGTGCATCTCTCGGAGGCGCCGCCACTTGCGGCGTAGGATCGGATCGGATCGCGAGGAAGAGACGGCTAGTACGACTACATCAACCACGTTCTGTTGAACGTTTCCGCTGTGCGATTTCTTCAAGGGTATGAAGATCTCATCTATGCCTCTCGTTGATTGCATCTCCTAGATTAGATCTTGGCTTTCCCGTTCGCATCCGTAGAATTTTTTTGATTTACTATGCTGCGAAACCCTTCAGTGGTATCAGAGCTAGATCTATGCGTAGATGTGTTTCACGAGTAGAACGCAACATGCTTGTTGTGGGCGTTGATGTTTTCTGTTGCAAGCCTCTTGTTGTGTACTTCTTATGGCGCGACATAGTGAGATCGAAGCGGTCCAGGCCAACTTTACGCGACCTCGTTCGCGAGACCGGCTCCGCACTTGACGTGTGGCTTGTTCCACACATGCGGCTGGTGGATGCCAGTTTCTCTCACTATAGTAGTCATGGGATTTACACCGGATGTTAGCAACCATAATATCACCGTTGTGGCTTTCCATAGGTAAGAATCGTTCTTAGCTTGTTACTCCCATAAGCCACGTAAAACATGCAACAACAAAGTAGAGGCGTCTAACTTGTTTTTGCAGGGAGTGTTTTGTGATATGCTATATCCCAAGATATGATGTGTATGTTGTATGCAATGATCATGTTTTGTAATATTTCACGACTTGCATGTCGATGAGTACACAACCGGCAGGAGCCATATGGTTGTCTTTATAATTGTGTATGACCTGTGTATCAACTTCTTATATGCCATGTAATAGCTTTACTTTATCGCTAAGTAGTTAGCAATAGTTGTAGTTGCTATTCGTGGTGGAGGCAATCATGGTCGAGTGATGGAGATCATGCTGGCGCGCATAAGATGGAGATCATTGCGCGGAGATTGGCTATACCATGTCACATAAAATTATATGCATGTGATGTTTATCCTTTTATGTATCTTATTATGCTTAGATCGCGACGGTAGCATTATAAGATGATTCCTCAATTAAAGATCAAGATAAAATTGTGTTCTCCCCATGTATGCACCGTTGCGAAAGTTCGTCGTGCTCAAGCACCTCGTGATGATCGGGTGCTATAAACTCTATGTTCACATACAACGGGTGCAAGCCAGTTTTGCACACGCGGAAATACTTGGGTTTGACTTGACGAGCCTAGCATGTACAGACATGGCCTCGGAACACACGAACCGAAAGGTTAAGCATGAGTCATATGAATGATATGATCGACACTTTGTTGTCCACCATTGAAACCACATCTCTTCTCGTGAAGATCGGATTAGGTGTGGTGAATTTGGATCGTGTTCACTAAACAACTTGAGGGATGTTTAATTTAGTGGGAGTTCATCTAGTAATTTGATTAAGTTGAACTAGTTCTAAATTGTACTTGCAAATTTTGTAGATCAAATGGCTAAGTCCAACTTCAACTTCAACGTTTTTGCTGAGAAAGAAAAGCTTAAGAACAATGGGTCTAACTTCACCAACTGGTTCCGCAATCTGAGAATCATTCTCGCTGGCGGACAAAAGGACTATGTCCTTGAGAAAAGCGCTAGGTGACGCCCCTGCTATTGATGCGCCGGCTGATGAAAAAAGGTGTTTATCAGTCGCGCAAAGATGATTATGGAGTGATTAAGAGTACCATGTTGTTTGCTATGGAATCAGACCTTCAAAATCGTTTTGAGGAGTTCACCGGGCCCTATGAGATACTTGAGGAACTGAAAACCATGTTTTAGACTCAGGCCCGTTCTGAGAGATATGAGATCTCTGAGAAGTTCTTTAACTGCAAGATAGAGGAAGGGAGTTCCGTTAGTGAGAACGCCATTAAGATGTCGGGCTACACTCAATGTCTTGAGCAACTGGACTACAAGATTCCAGAAGAGCTCAAGAATGACAGAGTTCTGCAATCACTCCCTCCTAGCTACAAAGGTTTTGTAGTTACTCACAATCGGATTGGTTCCACTGATATGATCACTCAGCTCTTCGCTAAGCTGAAAGCTGCGGAGGTGGATACCAAGAAAGATAATCATGTGTTGATGGTCAACAAGACCCCTAGCTTTAAGAAAGGTAAGGGAGCAAAGAAGTCCTTCAAGAAAGGCAGCGGCAAGCGCGTTGCCCCTGAACTAGTGCACCTATATTGGGCGTGTTGGGGACACAAGATACTTCTTATATCTTGATTGCAGGGTTTCTTGAGAGGGATACCTTTGACCACTTCCTCCCTGAGTTCGATAAACCTTGGGTAATCCACTTAAGGGAAACTTGCTGCTGTTCTACAAACCTCTGCACTTGGAGGCCCAACAAATGTCTACAAGAATAGAAGTGCGTAGACATCAAGCTCTTTTCTGGCGCCATTGCCGGGGAGGTTTTGGTCCTTTTACCTTCCTCCACGTCAAGCTCCATCAAAAGTATTTTCTGGCATAGTTGCCGGGGAGTTAAGGTAAAAGGTACTCACATCCTCCGGTGTGAGTGCTCAAAGTTATTTCCTTTAGATTCTATGTTTCTTGTTTTCACTAGTTAGGCTCAATGGAAAACAACAACAAAAATTAGAGAGCTTTATAGTGTTTATCTTGAGTTAGGACATGAAGTGTTTGAAGAGAAAATTAAAAAACCTATGGAGCTTTATTTGCATGCTAATAGCAATGCTATTAGTATGAATTTTTTGGACACCATTGTTGCTAATGCTATGGAAACATCTAAGATTGGGGAAGCTAGTTTTTATGATGATCTTTTTAGTTCCCTAGCTTTGGAAGATAGCTATTCTACTGCTTATGATGATACCAAACCTCCAATATATGATGATTACAATGATGAATATGATATTTTCAGTCCACCTACTATTGAGGAGAAAATTTATTGTGATTACAATATGCCTCCTATATTTGATGATTATGGTGATGAGAATAATAGTGATAGCTACTTTGTTGAATTTGCTCCCACTACAATTAATAAGAATGACTATGCTTATGTGGAGAGTAATAATTATTATATGCATGTGGATCATGATAAGACGGTTTTATCTGATAGTTATATTGTTGATTTTATTCATGATACTACTGAAAGTTATTATGAGAGAGGGAAACATGGTCTTATGCATCTAAAAAATATTAAGTTTCCCCTCTTTATGTTGAAAATCTTGAAGTTGCACTTGTTTTGCTTTCCTATGCTTGTTGCTTTGTGATTTCATGACTTGTTTCTTTACAATATTCCTATGCATAGGAAGTGGGTTAGACTTAAATGTGTTTTGAATTTGCTTCTTGTTGATCTCTTTTACTTCAATTCATATTTCTTATGTGAGCATCTTCTCAAGCTATAAAGCCTAACTTAAAGGCATTAAAGAAAAGTACTTATTGGGAGATAACCCAAGAGTTTTATTGAGTCTTGGAAGTTATTACTTCAGTAATGACCTCTACTTATCCTTTTTGTTTGCTTTTTGTGCCAAAAATGACCTCTAATGAGAGGGAAGTAAGATTTGGGGAGTTGTTGTCCCGAAACAGATTTCTGTCCTCCACCATAAAAATTCGTGAGGAGTCTATGTAACTCTGATTGAGCTCACAATTTACTAATAAATCCTGCAGTATGTTAGCTAACTTTCATTAGTTCAACACTTTTTGATTTGAGCAACATAAGGTCTTCGAAAAAATCGTTTTCTACCTGCTGGTCTATTTTGACAGATTTCTGCCATTATTTGCATTTGCTTCTTATTGATTCGTTTTTGGGTTCTTTTTGGGAAATTGAGCTTTTTGAAGGAGTTGATATAGTAGCTTGTGTTTTTAGTGAAAGTTTTGCTGTTCTAAAGATAAACCCAAAGGTCTATTATCTTTTTAATACACTAATGTTGCTAATGAAGATTGTGTGAAGTTTTGTATGAAGGAAAATTTGCAGGTGTAGAGAAAGAATGATGTAATAAGATGAAGAATGGACAAAATCTCAAGCTTGGGGATGCCACCCCGTGTCACCCCAAGAAATATTCAAGAGATACAAGCGTAAAAGCTTGGGGATGCCTTGGGCATCCCCTTCTTCATAAAGAAAATTCTCAGGTCTTTCTAGACACTTCGTTTTTATTGTTTCATGCATTGTTGTGTTGTTCTTGGAGCGTCTTAGTTTTCGTTTTTGGTTTTCATTTGCTTAGTTTGCTTAAGTAAGTTGGTTGGTTACACCACACTTCTTTTGGAGAGAGACACACTCTGTTTTATTTGCCTAGAACACTCTAGTTCTCATTCTTATTGTTCTATGAGTGTTCACTTTTGCTAGCACTGTGTATAGCCTTAGTTTTCTTGTGCTTTCAGCTTAGAACTTTTTAGTTCTTATTTGTGGATTTGTGAGACAAGCTCACTGATCTTTGTTGATTATTATCTTTGTGAGTTGTTTCAAATAAGTTGTTTGGTGTTGGAAAGAGTAGAAAGTTTCATGCTTATAGTGGTACAAAAGGGAGCTTGTTTTGACTGTGGCTTAGACTTTATCATGTCATGCTAGATCTTGTTTTGACCTTATGCTTAGTGATTATTGCAGTAGCATGACTTGTTCCAAACAATTAGGATTGCTTAATGTGCCTTGAAGAAATTATGCGTTGTTTTAGCATGCAAAAGCATAGTATTGTGGTATTCTCCTTTAATGCTTTGTTTGGGTTGACTTGGCACATGCTCACACCATGTATGACTATCACAAGTCACAATTAGCCTCTATGATCATTTAGTCCTTGACTTGTAGTACCACTCTATGCTTTGATTAGTAATGCTTTGTTGCACTGCATGATTATGGCCATTATGCTCTCTTAGTTGGTTGCTCCCAGTCTTTTGCTAGCCTCCACTTGTATGAGTAAGCTCTACTCATGCTTCCAACTCCCAAGAAACCAAGTTTTTCTAAAGTGTCCACTATAACCTCCTATGCATGGTGTGTTACACCACTCCAATTATATTCTTGTTTTCAGCTATCTTCCAATTAAAAACTATTTTGTTATGTGAAAACTTAGTGATTAAATCCCTCACAAACTTGATGGCACACTTTATTTTCCTTGCCCCTAATAAACTTGAACCATTGTGTCATCTTTGTTGTATATGCTTGCACTTATACGTTGGAATTAGCAGAACCGTGCTATCACGGGGAACGTTTTCAACATTGCACTTGTACTTTGTACTCAGTTGATATCATGCTCTTTTGTCTATGGATGTCACCGGTGTGAAATAAAGAGGGAAATTGTAAGTCCATGGAGTTTGTATTTTGTGTTAGAGAAACGTCTGGGCCACTAGCCTAATCCATGCCTAATCATGGTGGAAACTTGCAGCATCACCATAGTAAGCTATCTATGAAGCATCCTCAATAAAAAATTTATGCATATAGTAAATAAAAAGATCGCTGAGATGCTCATTGTCTGCTTGCCTTGTCATTTTGGTTACGGGAAAGCTCCTGTACCATGTGCAAGGGGTATCCCGTTGGCGGTTCTCTATGATATGCAAATACTTACAATGACAAGAACTTACCTAGGCCCAAAGTTGAGTATGCATGATGTGTGGCCCTCGTATTCAAGGGACTTGAGATTGCCAACTTATACTTCGTCAAGCATATACTCCATCTTTGCCACTTTAACCTTAACCACTTTAAGATGCTTATGATAGGGGCAATGAGGGCTGAGAGCTAAACAAGTACCATAATTTTTGGAAGCTCTTTTTGAAACTTGTAATCCCTGCTTCCTTTACAAAAAAGGTCCTTTCTTCCACATTATTGAGTCTCCACCTTCTACCTTTAGGCACCATTAAGAGAGCATAGTTGTCATTCTGTGTGCAGTGTTCCAAAGCTTATTGATTGATGCATATTGTGATATTACTTGTTCTTGTGCTACTTGTTTCTAGTCACCCTTGTGAACTTTGAAGGTGTCTTATAAATCTATTTGCTACTCCATGAGGGACAAGTTGAATGCCATTATGCCATGTTTTCTGTATGTGAAACAAACAAACGTTTTTCAATGCATGTTATCCATAATATTTGTTTGTAGCCTTTCATGTTGCATGCATAGTTACTTTGTCTTACTGTTAGAACTCCATCTTTCATGCTCATGTTTAGAGTTCTTTGATCCCAGCTTTCAATGCTTGCAAATGGTTTGATCTTGATTTTGATGGTGCATGTCACCTCAAAAATTATTGTTTTTATCACTTACCTACTCGAGGACGAGCAGGAGTTAAGCTTGGGGATGCTTGATACGTCGGAAACGTATCTATAATTTTTGATGCTCCATGCTTGTTTTGTATCATTTGTCTTATGTTTTGTCTACACTTTGAGGTATTTTTATACACTTTCTGGAACTAACCTATTGACAAGATGCCACAGTGCCAGTTACCTGTTTTCGTCTGTTTTTGGTTCTAGAAAGGCAGAAAATCAATATTCTCGGAATTGGACAGGACAAAAGCCAAAGTCATTATTTTTATCAGAGCAACACGGAACCACGAAGCAGAGCCTGAGGGGGGCTACAGGGTGGCCGCACCCCCCCCCTAGGCACGGGTAAGCCCTGGAGGCGCCCATAGGGGGTGTGGGCCCCCTCGACCCCACCGACCTTGATTCATGTGCCTATAAGAAGCCTCCGACCCAAAAACCCTAGGGCATCCAGAAGAAATCCACGAAAACCTCTGTAGCACCGCCACCACCAAAGGGGAGATTCGGGGGACAGAAAGTCTCTGTTCCGGCCCCCTGCCGGGACGGGGAAGTGCCGCCGGAGCCATCTCCATCGCCATCTTCATCACCATTGCTGATTCCCATGATGAGGAGGGAGTAGTTCTTCCTCGGGGCTAAGGGCTCTACCGGTAACTATGTGTTCATCTCTCTCTATGCATGATCTTGTGGTCATGAGCTTTGTGATCAAGTAGATCTACCTTGCTACTCAAGTGCTTCATTAGATCTATGCTCTCCCCATGTGTGAAAGTGACAGCGTGCACGCCATGGTGGCACTTAGGCTTGAGTCTCCATAAATACTCTTTGTGCTTTAATAGATCTATGCTTTTCCCCACGTGTGTGAAAGTGACAGCGGGCATACCGTGTGTGGCACTTTGGCTAGATTGAATATTTGTTATGGGTTATATTTGGAGTCGGATGTCTCTATGAAATTGTGGTGTTTGTTGGAACCATCTAGTGCTACAGGTGACAGTGTGGGGTTATCTAGATTGGGGAAGGCGGACTTTGAGGTGTGCTCTTATAGCCCTACCATTGATTAGAGTGTCCAACTAGAGAGTAGTTAAGAGTAGTATCATGAAGAGAGGATATTTATATGAGAGAGTGTTCACTAGTGAAAGTATGATGCCTAGGCCTTGTTTCTAAACATTGAAACACCATTTGCTACTAGATCTGTTGCATGTTTGCTTGCTTCCTTCTTGTTGCCTTTAGTCTTTACCTCACCGTCAAGCTCTTTTCTGGCACCGTTACCACTTGTATTTCACTATCTCTTCACCGAAGTAGTGCACCTATATTGGGTGTGTTGGGGACACAAGAGACTTCTTTTATCTTGATTGCAGGGTTGCTTGAGAGGGATACCTTTGACCACTTCCTCCCTGAGTTCGAGAAAACTTGGGTAATCCACTTAAGGGAAACTTGTTGTTGTTCTACAAACCTCTGCACTTGGAGGCCCAACAACTGTGTACAAGAATAGAAGTGCGTAGACATCAAGATGGTCCACTTGATGCTTCAGCTCTGGGTGATATGGTGCCTCCAATGGCTGTCCCATAGCATCACGCTTTGGGTAATACTCAAAACGGGTGCCCTTGATCTGATTGATGCTCTGCCCACACAGACGGGCAAGAGCTTCCTACATGGCCCTAGCAAGTCCATCTAGCCAGTTGTTCTCTCTTAAGGTGAACTTGACTCCCTCTAAGGTGGGGGCTTCAATCTTCCCTCTAAGACTTGCAACAATCATCCACTGCAATTCTCCTCCTTCCTGATCGTTGAGCTGAGCTCCGAAGAACTCGGGGTCCGGGCGCTCCAGAAGTTCCGAGAGTTTGTCCAAATCACGCTCAAAGATGAGATCTCATCCATTGCCCAACTGATAGAACTTGCTATACTTCACATCCATCTATAAGAATGTAGGATGAGTAAGTTAGTAGAGTGATCAAGTGTGTCAAATTTTAGGTATGTTTGCAAGATTTTTTGAGAAACATGAACTTTCATGAAAGAATCTAAGTGATAAGGATAAGAATAGGTTTTCATAAATACTCATTTCGTTTGTTTTGAAACTAAGTTTTTGATTCAAGCGTCCATTCTAACTAGGGTCTCCTATGGTCAGGATGGCTCTGATACCAAATTGTCAACACCCGGATTTTTAATCCCAGATGCCAGTTATGCCATACATCGCAATCCCAGGATTACCATCTTTGCGAGACATAACAGATTGGTACCATAGTTCATCATCCATGTCAACACCCGGATTTTTCAATCCTAGATGCCTGTTATGCCATACATCGCAATCCCAGGATTACCATTTTTGCGAGACATAACAGAATTGGATACCATAGTACTTCATCCGTTACAACGATACATAAGTTCTTACACCAATAGGGATCTCATGATCCAGTTCTTAATACAACATCAAGCAGAGGAATACGTAATAATAACGGTAGCGTAGGCGAAGCTCCATCTTCGGGGTCACAGGCAATGCTGACGATGGGAGATGATCCTAGTTGTCGTAACCTTCCTGGGTTCCATCTTCCAGGTACTCCTCTTCATAGTCTGGCCATGGGAATAGCCATGGACAAAGCCATGAGTACTCTTTAAGTACTGGCAAACTAATACTAACAGGTAAAGGGGTTTTTGGATAATGAGACACTAGGCTCTAAGGTTGTTTTGCAAAAGCCAGATTTATCTCTACTTAGTTCCAAAGCTAGTCACAATTTTATAACTTCTAAGTGGGATCTTGTAATTCAGGTCACAACTCTGTTGTGGTCAAGTCAAAGTCTCAATTCATTTCACAAGTCATTTTGAAAAGTCTGACGGGGGAACAGTATGGCCACTCCAACCGTCCATAACCGCGGACGCGGCTATTCGAATAGTTTGACACTCTGCAGAGATTGTACACTTTCACCACAACATTCGATACATCCGTCAGGAACAATCCTGAATTCACCATACTCAGTATGCGGATAATAAATCCTAACCTTTCAATTACACGCCCTAGTATAAGCACCTCTCATGTGAGTTTGGCCTCCCCAACCATGACCACTGTCATCTTGGGTACTGCACAGGTGGACAATCTTCACAAGGTAGCCTCAGCTCAGACCTTGGCCGTGAGGGAACTAATACTAAGGAATATAAGTTTCCAGTCAAGCCCTACCCAATATTCGGGTATTGTGGTTGTACGCTAAGATTGGAATGGTATCGCATCCAGACAACCATCAGTTTTATAAAGGGCTACGGCTCATGCCTCAACATTTTCATCACCAAAATCATCAAGTGTTTGGAAACACATGTCCAAAACATTTCAATAGAATGATCCATCATTCCAAGGTTTTCATAACCATTTTTCCACCAAGTATTCCCATCTAAAAGTTGATCAAGTTTTATGCTTAGCACTAGCATCTACAGGTGGGGGTAGTACTAATGAGGGGTGGTAACTAGTGGAGTTTCACTAAGTCCAACCTTATATCTTAGGCTGATATCAAGGTTTCTAGCTTAGGCCAAATTTTATGCTCTTTATGCAACCTTCAGCACAACTGTCTAGTATCTACCAAACTCTTAGGTAGACTCTAAGTAAGCTTTGATAAAGAAATAAAGTAAGAAGCTTGCACATAAAACTAGGATTGGTTTATCAAGTGAGTATAATCACATATGCTTAAGGCATATAGTAGTCATATCACAAGTATGGGTTTGTGGCATCAGTAGGGTATCTGGCAAGGGTTAGCTTGCACATTCACTAGTAGTATTAGGCTTGCATCAGTGTCAATATAAGCTTGCATAGTTACTAGCTTGCCTTGTGCAGAGCAGTGGTTGAAGTTCTCCTCGGCTTCTTCTTCGTAGTATCCTCCTTCCTCCTTGTATCCTTGGTCGGTACTAGCGTCTATGAATAAATACGAGGTACACAATCACCAAACAATACTTAACTACTTGCAATCATCACACACAAGGGTCCTATAGATGATCTAGCATCATCTCTAACATTACAAGGTTAAAGCTTGGTTTAAATCTTTTTATTTTTAGAAAATTAATTTCTACTCATTGAAAAACTACTTAAGATTTAATATTCTCCAAACCAAATATGGGATCATGTTGACACATGTCATCACCACATATTGTAGTCCATGGGAATGTGATTTAAAGTGGTGTCACAATTTAATAAAGTTTTACCCTTTTATTTTAATTAATTAAAGTGGCTAGAAATGCTTATGAAGCATTCTTTTATTACTTGAACATTATTTCTGCAAGTAAACCTATATATTTTTATATATTCTGAAAGGTATGGTTAAATGTGATTTTTGAGAGTTGGAAACAACTCAAAAGCTTTTATGGTTTAAATTTGAAAAATGTTTGAATGCAGAAAATCTTCTGCCTTGTTATTTTTACTATGGGTGATCTACAGATCCAAATGACTTGAATCCAACGGGCTTTGATTAAGCATTCACAGACCTTTCCAACAAAATTGGTTTCATTCAAATTGGTGCACTGAATCGATCTGGGTTGATTTTTGAAGTTGGGTACAGAAGTGTGTTTGAATTTAAAAAGAAAAGGTTTAATTTGAATTGCTGGGCTGCACGGGAAATTCTAACGGGCCGGCCTGCTAAGCGCAGTGCTCCCGCGGGCTGCTTAAGTGGGTGTCCCCACTCGTCAGTGACACGGGGCTGGGCGAAGCGGTATGGGGCAACGTAGATCGTTCGATCTAGTTCTAATCCAACGGCTGGGGGTCATCGTCGACGTGAGACATCTCCGGCGAGAACGAAACCTAGCGCGGCCAGTGGGGGGTGCTGGGGGCTCACCGGGGTACGGGCGAGGGTCGGCGAGGCGGGCGAACGACGAAGTCGACGACGGCGAACCTCCTGGTACCGGTGGCTTCTCCTGGGGCGGCTCCAATCGCTGGCTCCCTTCTTCTCCAGAGGCGGCGGGCTCCGGTGAAATTCCGGCGAGGTGGTGCTCGCCTTGCTCTGAGAACGGTGTGGCACGGTCAGTGAGGAGAGGGGAGTGAGATGGTGTGAAGAAATCGTGCGGGGTGGCCTCTATTTATAGTCGAGCGAGGGGACCGTCGGGGCGCACGGTGAGCTCGTCGGGGGCGATGTTACAGGCGGCTAATGGCATGGGCAAGGGTAGGGGCGGTGCGGTGTCTCCTGGTGATGCTCAACGACATGGTCGCGAGGCATGGGGCGGTGTGGTTTGGTCTGGAACGGCCGGTGCTCTGCGCGGCAGAGGCGGCGTCTTCGACGGCGGGCGGTGGCTGTATGGCACGGGGCGGCAAACGGGGATGTCTGGCGGTCTCCTGGGTCGGTGGTAATCGTGTATGCACGCGGTGAGGGCGACGCGCGGTCTGTGGACGCTGGTCGAGGGTGGCGCTCTGGCGCACGCTCGGCATGGTCTTGGCGCGGCTTCTGCGCGTGGTCTAGGGCTTGGCAACGCTCGCGGCTGGGACAGGGAGTGGCGTTGGACGGTGGGCTGCCTCCCAGACAAGGTTGGCACGGCTAGTTCTTCCTCTAGCCTGCTGTCCACAATGGGGTGACATTGGGGTGCTCGGCTGTTCACCATTAATGACAATGGCAAGCTCACAGGGGTGCTAGTGTTGGGATAATCTTTCTAGATGATCTACTGAGTTGTGTGTGAGCTAACTAGGGAACAAGTTAGGCAAGAATCACTGCACACTATAGTGTTTGTTGTTTTGTTTGATTTGTGTCTGCAACCTGTTTGATGAAATGGCCGCATGAAATCAAGTTTTGAATTTTGAAATGAATTTTGGTGGGTTTGCTAGATTGGTGCTGGTGAGTCTGCAGATGCTTGGGTTTTGAAAGTTGAGCTTGTTTGAGTGGGTTTTGAAAAAGTGGGATCTTCCCATATGAAGAAGATTCAATTTTGAATTGTCATTTAAACTATGCATTTGAAAGTTTCTGGATGATCACAAAGTGGGCCTTTATACCTTGTTATGAGTACATTCAAGGGGTGCAAAGATCCAGAAAAGTTTCTGTTAGGTTTTGAAAGTTTGAGACAGCCAAAGTAGGCATGGGAGTTAAATAGGTCAAAATGACCATTCACTTAATATATTTGTTTTGATTTACTTGTCTTTAGGAAAAGTGTGGGAAATGTTTTAGATGATGTTCATTTCACCTAAAAAACATTTTACAAGCAATGGATCACACAAACAAGGTGGTTTTTAAAGAAATTCAAAATCCATGCATACACATATACATGCATTCATGAGTTTATTTAGAAAAGTTTTTGTTAACCCTAATCTTGATGATTAGTGTTTGATGATCTAAGTTTGGTATTTTTGGGATGTTACAAACCTTCCCCCTTAAACAAAATCTCGTCCCGAGATTTGAAAAAGGACGAAAAGATTACCTAGGATTTGAAGAGATCGGGAAACTCCGTCCTGATGTGATCTTCGCGCTCCCAGGTAGCTTCCTCTTCTGTGTGGTTGCTCCACTGAATCTTGAGAAACTTGATGCTTCGGGTTCTGGTAGTTCGAAAGGCTTCTTCCAATATACGGATGGGTACTTCGGGATAGGTTAGGTCATCGTTGATCTCTATGGTCTGGTGATCGATAATCTTGAACACTTCGGTCTTCTCGGGGACTTAGAGACACTTGCGAAGTAACGAGATATGGAACACGTTGTGCACAGCTGACATCTCCTCTGGTAGCTCCAGTTGATACGATACTTCTCCTCGACGGTTTAGAATTTTGAAAGGTCCGATATATCTGGGGGCTAACTTTCCCTTGAGTTGGAAATGCTGCATTCCCTTCAATGGCGACACCTTCAGATAAACAAAATCTCCTATGTTGAAGGCGAGGTCTCGACGTCCCTTGTCGGCGTAACTCTTCTGCCAGGATTGTGCTGTCTTGAGGTGCTCATGAATCTTGTGAACCTTCTCTTCTGCTTCTCGTAGGATGTCGGGTCCGAAGATCTAACTCTCTCCTACTTCCGACCAGTTCCAAGGGGTGCGGCACTTTCTTCCGTACATGAATTCAAATGGGGCCATTTGCAAACTGGTTTGGTAACTATTGTTGTATGAAAATTCTGCAAACGGCAGACAGTCTTCCCATTTGGATCCATATTCTAACACACATGCTCTCAGCATATCTTCGAGTATTTGGTTTACTCGCTCTGTTTGTCCATCGGTCTGAGGGTGATACGCGGTACTAAAGTCTAGGCGGGTTCCTAAACCTTCTTGGACTTTCTTCCAGAATCTCGAGGTAAACTGAGTTCCTCGATCTGATACTATGTTCTTGGGGACTCCATGCAAACTAACGATTCTAGCGATGTACAACTCTGCTAGCTTCGAACTCTGATAGGTGGTTTTGACGGGCAAGAAATGGGCGACTTTGGACAATCTGTCCACTATGACCCAAATAGAGTCATTTCCCCTACTAGAAGTAGGTAGTCCAGTGATAAAGTCCATTCCTACAGAATCCCATTTCCATTCCGGAATTTGCAAAGGTTGCAACAATCCAGCGGGTCTTTGATGCCCGGCCTTGACTCGCTGACATATATCACACTTGGCGAGATAGCTTCCGATTTCTCTCTTCATCTTATGCCACCAAAATTGCTCTTTCAAATCTTGATACATCTTAGTTCCTCCGGGATGGATAGAATAAAGAGTATCATGAGCCTCCTTCAAGATAACTTCTTTTAACTCAGAATCTGATGGTACACAAAGACGTCCTTTGTACCACAAAACTCCTTCTTCGTCCTCGGTGAATCCGGGTACTTTGCCTGTGTCGATACGACGCTTGATTCCGTCGATACTGGCATTTCCTTTCTGCGCCTCTTTAATCTGACTGATCAAAGTGGGCTGAAGTTCTATGCTAGCCAAAAATCCTTCACTTACTAATTCTATTCGAAAATCTTCCATCTCTTTGTGCAAACTTGGTTGCTCCTTCAAAATCATGGAGTTCAAGCGGCACGGTAATCTGCTAAGGGCATCGGCTACCACATTGGCTTTACCAGGGTGATAGTGAATGTCCAGGTCGTAATACTTGATTAGCTCAATCCATCTTCTCTGCCTCATATTCAGCTCCTTCTGAGTGAATATATACTTTAGGCTCTTGTGATCCGAATAAATCTCACAACGGTTTCCCATCAGGTAATGTCTCCATGTCTTTAGGGCTAGAACTACGGCTGCGAGTTCGAGGTCATGGGTTGGATAGTTTTGCTCGTGTTGCTTCAATTGTCGCGATAGATAAGATATAACTTTGCCTTCTTGCATTAGCACACATCCGAGACCAATCTTGGATGCGTCAAAATACACATCGAAGGGCTTCGTGATATCCGGCATGATCAAGATTGGGGCTGAAATCAATCTCCTTTTGAGTTCTTGAAAACTCGCTTCACATTTGTCGGTCCATTCAAACTTCTTGTCCTTCTTCAGCAATTGGGTCATGGGTCGGGCGATACTAGAGAATCCTTCTACGAATTTGCGGTAATATCCCGCCAATCCGAGAAAAGCACGAACGTGGGTTTGAGTGGTTGGGGCTTGCCAATCTTCTACATCTTTCACTTTGGCAGGGTCAACGGCAATTCCTCCGGCTGATACAATGTGACCGAGGAATCCTACTTCCTATAACCAGAATTCACATTTGCTAAACTTTGCATACAGCTGATGCTCTCTAAGGGTTCCAAGAATGGTCCTTAGGTGTAGCTCATGTTCTTCTTCTGATTTGGAATAAATCAGAATGTCATCAATGAAAACAACGACAAACTTATCCAGGAAGTCCATAAAAATCTTATTCATGAGGTTCATGAAATAAGCGGGGGCATTGGTTAATCCAAAAGACATGACTGTATACTCATATAATCCATATCTGGTGGTAAAGGCAGTCTTTGGGATATCCTCTGCACGAATTTTGAGTTGATGATAGCCAGTCCTAAGATCCATCTTAGAAAACACTTGGGCACCGGTCAACTGATCAAACAAATCTTCTATCTTAGGCAAGGGGTACTTGTTCTTGATGGTGACATCATTCAACTTCTGATAATCCGTACACAAACGGTTACCTCCATGCTTCTTGTCCACAAACAGGACAGGTGATCTCCATGGTGACGCACTTGGTTGAATCAATCCGATTTCCAACATGGAATCTAGTTGCTTCTTCAGTTCTTCTAGTTCTGACGGGTTCATACTATAGGGTCTCTGGGCTATGGGTCCTGTTCCGGGGATTAGTTCGATGATAAACTTGATATCCCGATCTGGGGGCATACCAGGCAAAACATCTGGAAATACATCGGGGTATTCGCAGACTATCCGAACTTGGTCAATGGTAGGTTGGGCTATACTCTTGTTACACTTGAATTGGCGAGGTAAGGTTTCCGATATATGCTCGACTGATATTCCGGTGGTACTGGTCATGGTGATGGCTTTCTTGGCACAGTCAATCAATCCTTTATGTTTGGACATCCAATCCATTACTAGTACTACTTCCAAACCTTTAGTTCCGAGTACTATTAGGTTAGCATAAAAATCTATGCCATGGATTCGGATAGGGACGGCCATGCAAATTTGCCTAGCCTTGGTGGTTGATCCGGGAATTTGTACAATCATCACATGCTTCAATTTGGTTGGTTGAATTTTACTAGTGCAGGCAAATTCTTCGGTGACAAATGAATGCGATGCACCAGAATCAAACAACACTCTTGCAAGTACTGAATTAACAGAAAACATACCCAGCACGACGTCTGGCGCTTCCTGAGCTTCTTCAGCATGCATGAGAAAAAGACGGCCATTGCGGTTGAGTGAATTCCCTGGGGCAAATCTTCTCCCTGGCTGGACACGACGCTGCTGCTGAGCTGGGACATTGGCGTTGGGGGCTGTAGCAGTCTTCTTGTTGGGGCACTCGTTGGAATAGTGGCCTTTATTTCCATAGTCATAACAGGTCACTTGTGACTTGTCCTTGGCTGCGACAGGCACAGCATTGCTTCCAGTCCTCGGGGCAGTGTTAGGGTTGGTGGTAGCATTGTTGGTGTTGAACTTGGGTGGGGCACGGTTGAAATTGCTAGAGTTGCCGGGGTTGTTGTGATTTCCTCTGGGTCTAGGGTTTCCACGGTTGGGATAGGTCGGACAGGTCATAGGGGGTCTGTTGGTTCTTGGGGCAAATCCTGGAGATGGGTTGGGGCGATACTTTGGGGTCTGATGGGTTCCTGGTTGATGCATCATGCGACGCTTGCGGTTCTCATTGGCCTGGTTGATCTTTCCTTCCATCTGGATGGCTGAATCGACAAGGGCTTCAATATCAACAAAGGGGATATTGACTAACAATGTCTGCATCTCGTCATGCAGACCATTCAGGAATCTTTCTTTCTTCTTGGCTTCGGTGTCTATCTCGTCCGGGGCATACCTAGATAATGACAAAAATTTGTCACGGTATTCCACTACAGTCATCCTTCCTTGCTTCAACTCTCTGAACTCGTCTCTCATTCTCTTGATCAAACCTGGTGGCACATGGGTTCTGCTAAACTTGACCTTGAATTCCTCCCAGGTCATCATCTGGCCTCCGGTCATGGCACGAACACTGTTCCACCATGCCCTGGCATCTCCGGCTAGATAATGGGTGGCAAACAGGACTTTCTCGTTGGCTTCGACTCCTGCTACTTCTAAGTTGTTTTCCATGGTTTGCAGCCAATCATCGGCACCTAGGGGTTCTTCTGACATGGTGAAAATGGGTGGGTTGGTGTTCTGGAAATTCTTGAGCTTAGATCCGTGGTTGTCCTGATTTCCATGGCCTTGGTTGTTGTGGGCTAGCTGGGCTATCTGTTGCAGAGTGGCTAGGTCGGCTTGACGTTCTGCTCTTTCAGCTTCGCGGTCAGAAGTCAACATTTGCAGGATCTGCAACATCGGGTCCGGGGCTGAACCACTTCCTCCACGTGGCATCTGAATATTGATATAGATCATGAGAAAAGAGGGAAATTTCTAAGGTTTTGGGTTTTTGAAAAGTTTTTAAAGGTTTGACTCAGATTTTTCTAGCAACTTGCTTTTTCATTCATTCATAGCACACAGTACAACACACACCATAACAAGGAAAAACAGATGGTTTTAAGAACCATTCTGGAAACTACGATATAGTGGGACCGACTACTACTCACTACGCTAGTGCTCAGTGCTACTACTCCTCGGAGTCTGTGGCTTCATCATCTTCAGCATCATCGATGAAGGCGAAATCATCCTCATCGGTGAAGAAGTCCATGGCCTGATCCTCCGGAAAATCATCGTCATCGCTGAGGTAGGAGTAAGGGTCTCCACGAAGATCCTCTCCGACATTCTCCCTTTCCTCTAACTGCATGTCTCTCTCGTGGATGGTCTCTTCCAGAGATGAGATGCGGTGGCGAAGACGGGCAATAATGCGCTCCTTCTTGTCGAGTTGACGGCGACGAGACTTGTGATCTTTTGCTAGCATGGCGATGGTCTGGTCCTTCGTCTTGATGATGGCAGACTTGTGGTTGCAATAGTCACGGCAGTTGTCCAATTCTTGCTGGCGATCATACATCATGAAGCTAAGGTGGTCCAATTGAGTCTTCAGCTCGGGGTGGTATGGGGCTTCCAGTGGTTGTCCATTTGCATCACGCCTTGGGCAAAACTCAAAGCGAGTACCCTTGATCTGATTGATGCTCTGCCCACACAGACGGGAAAGAGCTTCCTGCATTGCTCTGGCAAGTCCATCGAGCTAGTTGTTTTCCCTCAAGGTAAACTGAATTCCCTCCGCAGTGGGAGGTTCAATCTTTCCTCGGAGACTTGCAACAATTAGCCACTGCAGATCTTCTCCTCCTTGATCATTGAGCTGAGCTCCGAAGAACTCGGGGTGCGGACGCTCCAGAAGTTCCGAAAGCTGATCCAGATCCCTCTCAAATATAAGGTCTCCTCCATTCCCAAGTTGGTAAAACTTGTTGTACTTCACGTCCATCTATAAAAATAGAGGATGAGTAGATTAGCAGAGTGATCAAGTGTGTCAAAATTTTATGTATTTTGCAAGAGTTTTTGAGGAACATGAAGTTTTATGAAAGAATTAAAGAGATAAGAAAGAGAATAGGTTTTTGTAAATATTTGTTTTCTTTGGTTTTGAAACTAAGTTTTTTTTTGGTTCAACGTCCAACCTAACTAGGGTCTCCTATGGTCAGGATGGCTCTGATACCAACTTGTCAACACCCGGATTTTCAATCCTAGATGCCTGTTATGCCATACATCGCAATCCCAGGATTACCATTTTTGCGAGACATAACAGAATTGGATACCATAGTACTTCATCCGTTACAACGATACATAAGTTCTTACACCAATAGGGATCTCATGATCCAGTTCTTAATACAACATCAAGCAGCGGAATACGTAATAATAACGGTAGCGTAGGCGAAGCTCCATCTTCGGGGTCACAGGCAATGCTGACGATGGGAGATGATCCTAGTTGTCGTAACCTTCCTGGGTTCCATATTCCAGGTACTCCTCTTCATAGTCTGGCCATGGGAATAGCCAGGGACAAAGCCATGAGTACTCTTTAAGTACTCGCAAACTAATACTAACAGGTAAAGGGGTTTTTGGATAATGAGACACTAGGCTCTAAGGTTGTTTTGCAAAAGCCAGATTTATCTCTACTTAGTTCCAAAGCTAGTCACAATTTTATAACTCCTAAGTGGGATCTTGTAATTCAGGTCACAACTCTGTTGTGGTCAAGTCAAAGTCTCTATTCATTTCACAAGTCATTTTGAAAAGTCTGACGGGGGAACAGTATGGCCACTCCAATCGTCCGTAACTGCGGACGCGGCTATTCGAATAGTTTGACACTCTGCAGAGATTGTACACTTTCACCACAACATTCGATACATCCGTCAGGAACAATCCTGAATTCACCATACTCAGTACGCGGATAATCAATCCTAACCTTTCAATTACACGCCCTAGTATAAGCACCTCTCCTGTGAGTTTGGCCTCCCAACCATGACCACTGTCATCTTGGCTACTGCACAGGTGGACAATCTTCACAAGGTAGCCTCAGCTCAGACCTTGGCCATGAGGGAACTAATACTAAGGAATATAAGTTTCCAGTCAAGCCCTACCCAATATTCGGGTATTGTGGTTGTACGCTAAGATTGGAATGGTATCGCATCCAGACAACCATCAGTTTTATAAAGGGCTAAGGCTCATGCCTCAACATTTTCATCACCAAAATCATCAAGTGTTTGGAAACACATGTCCAAAACATTTCAATAGAATGATCCATCATTCCAAGGTTTTCATAACCATTTTTCCACCAAGTATTCCCATCTAAAAGTTGATCAAGTTTTATGCTTAGCACTAGCATCTACAGGTGGGGGTAGTACTAATGAGGGGTGGTAACTAGTGGAGTTTCACTAAGTCCAACCTTATATCTTAGGCTGATATCAAGGTTTCTAGCTTAGGCCAAATTTTATGCTCTTTATGCAACCTTCAGCACAACTGTCTAGTATCTACCAAACTCTTAGGTAGACTCTAAGTAAGCTTTGATAAAGAAATAAAGTAAGAAGCTTGCACATAAAACTAGGATTGGTTTATCAAGTGAGTATAATCACATATGCTTAAGGCATATAGTAGTCATATCACAAGTATGGGTTTGTGGCATCAGTAGGGTATCTGGCAAGGGTTAGCTTGCACATTCACTAGTAGTATTAGGCTTGCATCAGTGTCAATATAAGCTTGCATAGTTACTAGCTTGCCTTGTGCAGAGCAGTGGTTGAAGTTCTCCTCGGCTTATTCTTCGTAGTATCCTCCTTCCTCCTCGTATCCTTGGTCGGTACTAGCGTCTATGAATAAATACGAGGTACACAATCACCAAACAATACTTAACTACTTGCAATCATCACACACAAGGGTCCTATAGATGATCTAGCATCATCTCTAACATTACAAGGTTAAAGCTTGGTTTAAATCTTTTTATTTTTAGAAAAGTAATTTCTACTCATTGAAAAACTACTTAAGATTTAATATTCTCCAAACCAAATATGGGATCATGTTGACACATGTCATCACCACATATTCTAGTCCATGGGAATGTGATTTAAAGTGGTGTCACAATTTAATAAAGTTTTACCCTTTTATTTTAATTAATTAAAGTGGCTAGAAATGCTTATGAAGCATTCTTTTATTACTTGAACATTATTTCTGCAAGTAAACCTATATATTTTTATATATTCTGAAAGGTATGATTAAATGTGATTTTTGAGAGTTGGAAACAACTCAAAAGCTTTTATGGTTTAAATTTGAAAAATGTTTGAATGCAGAAAAGCTTCTGCCTTGTTATTTTTACTATGGGTGATCTACAGATCCAAATGACTTGAATCCAACGGGCTTGGATTAAGCATTCACAGACCTTTCCAACAAAATTGGTTTCATTCAAATTGGTGCACTGAATCGATCTGGGTTGATTTTTGAAGTTGGGTACAGAAGTGTGTTTGAATTTAAAAAGAAAAGGTTTAATTTGAATTGTTGGGTTGCGCGGGAAATTCTAACGGGCCGGCCTGCTAAGCGCAGTGCTCCCGCAGGCTGCTTAAGTGGGTGTCTCCACTCATTAGTGACACGGGGCTAGGCGAAGCGGTATGGGGCAACGTGGATCGTTCGATCTAGTTCTAATCCAACGGCTGGGGGTCATCGTCGACGTGAGACATCTCCGGCGAGAACGAAACCTAGCGCGGCCAGTGGGGGGTGCTGGGGCTCACCGGGGTACGGGCGAGGGTCGGCGAGGCGGGCGAACGACGAAGTCGACGATGGCGAACCTCCTGGTACCGGTGGCTTCTCCTGGGGCGGCTCCAATCGCTGGCTCCCTTCTTCTCCAGAGGCGGCGGGCTCTGGTGAAATTCCGGCGAGGTGGTGCTCGCCTTGCTCTGAGAACGGTGTGGCACGGTCAGTGAGGAGAAGGGAGTGAGATGGTGTGAAGAAATCGTGCGGGGTGGCCTCTATTTATAGTCGAGCGAGGGGACCGTCGGGGTGCACGGTGAGCTCGTCGGGGGCGACGTTACAGGCGGCTAATGGCATGGGCAAGGGTAGGGGGCGGTGCGGTGTCTCCTAGCGATGCTCAACGACATGGTCGCGAGGCATGGGGCGGTGTGGTTTGGTCTGGAACGGCCGGTGCTCTGCGCGGCAGAGGCGGCGTCTTCGACAGCGGGCGGTGGCTGTATGGCACGGGGCGGCAAACGGGGATGTCTGGCGGTCTCCTGGGTCGGTGGTAATCGTGTGTGCACGCGGTGAGGCGGCGCACGGTCTGTGGACGCTGGTCGAGGGTGGCGCTCTGGCGCACGCTCGGCATGGTCTGGGCGCGGCTTCTGCGCGTGGTCCAGGGCTTGGCAACGCTCGCGGCTGGGACAGGGAGTGGCGTTGGACGGTGGGTTGCCTCCTAGACAAGGTTGGCACGGCTAGTTCTTCCTCTAGCCTGCTGTCCACAATGGGGTGACATTGGGGTGCTCGGCTGTTCACCATTAATGACAATGGCAAGCTCACAGGGGTGCTAGTGTTGGGCTAATCTTTCTAGATGATCTACTGAGTTATGTGTGAGCTAACTAGGGAACAAGTTAGGCAAGAATCACTGCACACTATAGTGTTTGTTGTTTTGTTTGATTTGTGTCTGCAACCTGTTTGATGAAATGGCCGCATGAAATCAAGTTTTGAATTTTGAAATGAATTTTGGTGGGTTTGCTAGATTGGTGCTGGTGAGTCTGCAGATGCTTGGGTTTTGAAAGTTGAGCTTGTTTGAGTGGGTTTTGAAAAAGTGGGATCTTCCCATATGAAGAAGATTCAATTTTGAATTGTCATTTAAACTATGCATTTGAAAGTTTCTGGATGATCACAAAGTGGGCCTTGATACCTTGTTATGAGTACATTCAAGGGGTGCAAAGATCCAGAAAAGTTTCTGTTAGGTTTTGAAAGTTTGAGACAGCCAAAGTAGGCATGGGAGTTAAATTGGTCAAAATGACCATTCACTTAATATATTTGTTTTGATTTACTTGTCTTTAGGAAAAGTGTGGGAAATGTTTTAGATGATGTTCATTTCACCTAAAAAAACATTTTACAAGCAATGGATCACACAAAAAAGGTGGTTTTTAAAGAAATTCAAAATCCATGCATACACATATACATGCATTCATGAGTTTATTTAGAAAAGTTTTTGTTAACCGTAATCTTGATGATTAGTGTTTGATGATCTAAGTTTGGTATTTTTGGGATGTTACAATCCATTACAAACCATAATAAAGGTCTTACAAATATAGGATCTCATGATCTAGTCTTAATACAATCAACGCAGCAGAATAATATAATAACGGTAGCGTGGGTGAAGCTCCATCTTCAGGGTCACAAGCAATCCTAGTTGTCGTAGACTTCCTGCTGTCCATCATCCTGGTAGTCCTCCTCATAGTCTTGCCACAGGAATAGCCAGGTACAAAGCCATGAGTACTCTTTAAGTACTCACAAAATATCACTAACATGTAAGTGGTTCAAGTAGGAATGCTAAGCTCTAGGTTGTTTTGCAAAAAGCCAGGTTTATCTCTAGCTGACTTTAGAAGTAAAGAAAACTAGTTTAAGGTTTTATAACACCTAAGTGAGAACTTTGTTTTCATGTTCACAACCATGTTGTGGTCAAGTCAAAGTCATGATTCATTTCACTAGTCATTTTGAAAACATCTGACGACGGAACAGTATAGCCACTCCAACTGTCCATAACCGCGGACGCGGCTATTCAAATAGTTTGACACTCTACAGAGGTGGCACACTTTCACCACAACATTCGATACATCCGTTAGGAACAATCCCGAATTCACCATAGTTAGTATGCGGATAATCAATCCTAACCTTTCAATTACACACCCTAGTATAGGCACCTCTCCTATGTGTTTGGCCTCCCAACCATGACCATTTGTCATCTTGGGAACTACATAGGTGGTCAATCATCACGAGGTATCCTCAGCTCAAACCTCGGCCGCAAGGAAACCCATACTAAGGTATATAAACTTCTAGTCAAGCCCTACCCAAATTCGGGTATTGTGGTTGTATGGTAAAATTGGAATGGTATCGTGTCCGAACACAATCATCAGTTTTATAAAGGGCTAAGGCCCATGCCTCAACATTTTCATCATCAATGTCATCTGGTGTTCAATAACACATGTCAAAACATTTCATTAGAATGACTCATCATTCTAAGGTTTTCATAATCCTTTTCACCAAGTATTCCCATCTAAAGTTATCAAGTTTTATGATTAGCACTAGCCACTTAGGTTGGGGGTAAACACTAATGAGGGGTGGTAATCAAGTGTGACTTATCTAAGTATAATCTCATGCCTTAGGATGACATCAATTTCTACCTAACTTAGGCCAAGTTTTATGCTCTTTATGCTACCTCTAATATCTTTCCAAAATTCACACGTCACTAAGTAAACAAAGAATTTTGATAAAGAAAATAAACTAGTAAAGCTTGCAAATAAAACTAGGATTTGATATAATAAGGTGGTATAATCACATATGCCTAAGGCATCTATTTGGAATAGTTGTCTTACAAGTGTTAGCTTGCAAAGATAACTTGTATTGTGAAGCTTGCTAGGATGTCTTGCCTTGTGCAGTGCAGTGGTTGAAGTTCTCCTCGGCTTCTTCCTCGTAGTAGTCTCCTTCCTCTTTGTATCCTTGGTCGGTACTAGCATCTATAAATAAATACGAGGTACACAATCACCAAACAATACTTAACTACTTCTATTTAGCACACAAGGCTCACACTAGATGATATAGCATCATCACAATCATCACAAGAATTAAGGCAATATTTTTATTTATTTTATTTTACAAAAGTAATTTCTACTCATTGAAAAACTACTTAAGATTTAATATCTCCAATTAAAATATGGTATCATGTTGACACATGTCATCACCACATATTTCAATACTTGGGAATGTGATTTAAAGTGGTGTCACAATTTAATAAGATTTAACCTTTTTATTTTAATTAATTAAAGTGACTAGAAATACCTATGGGGCATTCTTTTATTACTTGTCCATTATTAATGCAAGTAAACCAAGATATTTTTATATATTCAGAAAGGTCTTATCAAATGTGATTTTTGAGAGTTGGAATCAACTCAAAAGCATTTATGGTTGAATTTTGAAAAATGTTTGAATGTAGAAAAGCCTTTGCCTTGTTATTTTTACTATAGGTGATCTATAATTACAAATGGCTTGAATCCAACGGGCTTGGATTAAGAATTCCCTAACTTTCTAACAAAATTGGTTTCATGCTTTTTGGTTCAGTAAAACTCTCTGAATTGATTTTTGAATCAACAGAGAGAACTAGAGATAAATATAAATTCAAACTACTGGGTCGCGTAGGAATTCTAACTGGGCAGGCCCACAGCGCATAGCGCGCGCGGGCTGGTTAAGTGGTGTCCCCACGCGTCATTGGTACAGGGGATGCAAAGGGTTACGGGGTAACTATGATCATAGGATTAGATCAAGGATCAACGGCTCACGGCCATCGTCCTCGTCGAACAGAACACGACGGGCTCAAACCCTAGCGCGGCCAGTGGGGGTTTGGGGCGGCTCACCGGGGCTCAGGCGATGGTCGTCGATGGGGGCGAACGACGAATTCGACGATGGCGGTTCTCCTGGTACTGGCGGCTCCTCCTGGGATGGCTCCAATCGACGGCGCCCTTCTCCTCCAGCAGCGGCAGGCTCCGGCGAAATTCCGACGATGTTGCGCTCGCCTTGCTCCAGGAAGAAGTGGGAAGGATCAGTGAGAGGTGGGGAGTGAGATGGTGTGAAGAAAAAGAGCGGGGAAGGCCTCTTTTATAGGCGAGCGAGAGAGGCCGAGCGGCATGGGCAGTGCTCATCGGGGTTGGGGTTACAGCGAGCTGCGGGCATGGCTGAAGGTAGGGGACGATGCGCGGTCTCCTGGTAGTCCTCAACAGCTTGATGGCGCGGCAAGGGGTGGTCGCAGTTGGTCGGAACGGGTCGACGCTCTGAGCGGCACCAATGGTGGTTTTGACGACGCACGGGTGCTACGGGTCACGCGGCGGTGAACGGGTTTGTCTGGGAGGTTCCTGGTGTCGCGGTGATTGCAGGCACGGGCGGCGAAGGCGAGGCGCGGTCTGTGCGAGTGTGTCGAGCGCGGCGAGCTGGCGCGCTCTAGACATGGCAGAGACAAACTGGGCGCGTGCGTTCTTGGTGGTCTACTACTTGTCAAGGCTCGAGAGCTAGACAGGGGGTGGCGATGGACGGTGGCGTCCTTCCTGGACACGGTGGCTAGGCGCAGTGATGGTTGGTTCTAGCTTGCCATGGTCGACTGGCCGGGGTTGGCTCGGGCATGCACGGCATGGTGCGTTGGGTAGGTTCTAGGTTGGTTTAATGCTGGTGTGCTCACTGGGTAGACAAGGGTGATCAATGGGGAACAATGTTTGGGGTGATCACTGCTCAAAACAGTGAACTTTGGCCAAAAAAATCTGTCTCCAAGTGTTTGATGAAATGGCCAAAAGAAATTCATATTTGAATTTTTGGATGAAACTTGGTGAGTGTACTGGGCACATACTAGGGAGTATCTGGTTGATTGGATTTGTCAAGGTGAACTGGTTTGGTTGGGTGTTGAGAAATGGTCATCTTACCATATGAACTAGATTCAATTTTCAAATGTCATTTGAATATGGTTGTCAAATGTTTCTGTGGGTTTGCAACGTGAGCTTGGGTCTACTTTTACTTGGTCTAGCAAGGGGTGAAAATAATTGGATTTGTTACTGTTTGAAATCTTAGGCTAGAAACACTCAAAGTGGTCTAGTGAGCAAGATTGGCAAAAGTGACCATTTGCTTATTTTGTTTGTTTTTGAATTTCTACTGATTTGATTATGCTTGGAAATGATTTAGATGTTGTTGTTTTCATATTTAAACCAATCCTTGACATTCACAACAATCAAACAAGTCCATTCATCACATACACACATGCATTCATATGGATTTTAATTCAAAAAAATTGTTAACCCTAAATTTGGGTGATTGAAATTGATAACCTTGATTAATATTTTTGGGATGTTACAAGTTATCCGTTGCTTGCAACTTAATACTGGAGGGGGTTTGGATGATAACCTGAAGGTGGATTACTAGTCATAGATGCAGTTGGTGGCGGTCTATGTATATTGTTATAATGCCCAATCAAATCTCATAGGATCATGAATGTCTAGTATTGCATTGTTATGCCTTGATCAGTCCTGTCAATTGTCCTGCTGCAATTTGTTTACCCAGCATGCTATGTTTGTTTATCTAAGGATAACACCTCTAGTGAACTATGGACCCTCGGTCCAATCTTTACCATTGATACATCTTTCATTGTTACTGTTTACTTGCTGCAAACCATCATCACCTTGCACACCATACAGTTAATTCTTTGTTACAACAACCGGTGAGATTGACAACCTCACTGTTAGGTGGGGCAAAGTCTTGAGTTTGTGTTGTGCAGGTTCCAAGTTGTTAGCAACACCTTGGGGTCGTTTCCTTCCTCCTACGGGTTCGATAACCTTGGTTTCATCCTGAGGGAAGACTTACTGCTGTGCTCATCATACCTTCCTCTTGGGATTTTCCAACGAAGCTCTACAGTGATCTGAGCCGCATCACGATGTTTTCTGGCGCCGTTGCCGGGGAGTTAAGGACGGCTTCACAAGGGGAGTCCTTCACAACCTTTCTCTTTACTTTGTTTTTGTTTTGCTTGGTTTCTTTTGCCTTGTTTTGCTTGCTTCTTTTTATCAAAAATTACAAAAAAATAGTTTCGTTTGGTTTGCTTTTCCTTTCAAAAACACAAAAAAATTTAGTTTCTACTATAGTTGTTGGTCTGTTATTGCCTTGCTTTGTCATGCTTTCTATCAATGGTTGGTTTCTTTGAAATTAGTTTTTATTGGCAAGGTGGGTTCATGGAAGAACAAAAATATTATTATAAGAAACACCGCTTATCACAAAAAGGGAAACACTTATGGGAAAATTTTGATAAATTGAATACCATTGCTAAAAACGTGTGCTCTACTTATAATGTTATTTATTGTTGTGATAAATCTTGTTGATGTAGGAGGTATAAACACCTCCCTTTTTAATGTGAGTATAATGATAATGTTACCATATCTTCTAATGTTAAAGGAAATTATGACTTTTATGATGTGGAGCATATTGAAGAATTTATTGCTTGGAAGGGTGCATTTGAACTTGCTAGTTTGCTTGAAAATACTGATGATTCACCTTATGAATATGAAGTTTATGATATACTTAAATTTTGCTTTGATAATTACAAGAAAGAAAATGGCTATATTCTTAAATATATTAATAGATGCTTTCCACAAACATAAGAGACTAATACCTTGCAGGAGCCTATGGAAGAAGAAATTGTTGAAATTGCAAGCTCATTAGATGAAAAAGAGGAGGAGAGTGATGAACAAAAGGAGGAAGAATGGATTAGCTACCCATGCCTACCTTCTAATGAGAGTAACTCTTTATCCCTTACATTATTTGATTGTCCCCCATGCCTACCAAAGGAGGATGAATGTTATGTTCCTGTGGATTCCTTTGAAATATCTACTATGGGTAAAACTTGTGATAATAATTATGCTCCTGTTATCTATGATAATCCTTTATTTGTGCCTAATTTCGAAATGCATGGTACTAAAGAGTTTTGCTTAGAAAATGTTTATGATTAAGCTCTAGATGATGGTCCTATGTTGGTTGATGATATTAATAGTACTACTATTGAAAATGAGATTGGAGAGGTCTTGACTTTATCTTGGAACCCCATACCTCTTGAGAATGATTAGTCATCTTGTTATAAAATTCTTAAAAGTGGGTTTGAAGGTTTTAATCTCACTATTTTTGAGCTTGATAAAAATTACGTGTTTGTAGATCATGAAAAGCATACTTTATGTGATAGTTATATTGTTGAGTTTATTCATGAGGCTACTGAAAATTATTATGAGAGAGGAAAATATGGTTGTAGAAGTTTTCATAGTACTGAAACACCTTTCTATGTGCTGAAAGTTTTGAAGTTGCTCTTGTTTTATCTATCCATTCTTGTTACTATGTGCTTCTTTGATTTATTTTCTTACAATATTCCTATGCATAGGAAGTGGGTTAGACTTAAATGTGTTTTGAATTTGCTTCTTGATGATCTCTTTTACTTCAATTCATATTTCTTATGTGAGCATCTCTCTATGCCTAACTTAAAGGCGTTAAAGAAAAGTACTTCTTGGGAGATAACCCAATAGTTTTCTTGAATCTTGGAAGTTATTACTTCTGTAATAACCTCTCCTTATCCTTTTTATTTGATTTTTGTTCCAAGAATAACCTCTAATGAGAGAGAAGTAAGATTTGGGGAAATGCTGTACCGAAACAGATTTTTGTGCTTCACTATAAAAATTCTTGAAAAATCTCTGTAAGTCGGATTGAGCTGTAATTTTATGAATAAGTCCCCCAAGCTGTGTGCGATCATGCGGGTGGGTGCTAGATATACGTGGAATAACAAGCAATTGGATATGGTTCATAGTGTTTTGATAGGGTATTTGTGTCGGTGGATTAGGAAGTGGCCTTTCCTGTTTGTTCCTTGAGGGCTGTCACCAGGACAGGCTCCGACCATACTCCCCTCCTCGAAACCTTTTGGCTACAAAAGAAGGGGTTTGTGGAGGCAGTTCGGTCGAAGTGGCTGGAGGCCGCTGCCTCCCCCCTCGTGTCTATTGTGTGGTTGATGTATGGCATCACTGTGCCAAGATCTCCCGGCAATTCATGCGAGGATGGGGGCTAACCTAGGGGCGTCACTACAGGAATAAAAGGAGGCATTACTTCAGGAGATCCAGGCCCTTGACCTAGAGGCCGACCTGGTAGGCCTCTCAGCTGACGCCTGCTCCCATAGGTACTCTCTTGAGACCTCCATTATGGAGATCTATAAGGGGAAAGAGGCTTTCTGGCGATAGCAGAGACAACAGAACTGTACTCTCCAGGGGGAATCGAACACTGCCTACTTCCATGCCATTGCCAATGGTAGGAGATGTAAGTGCTCAATTTCCTACCTCTAGGAGGGTACGTCTCTTTTGGAGGCCCCATAGGAGATCTCCTCCCATATTTATGCCTTCTATAAAGCTCTGTTCACAGCTTCTCCATGATCTAGGATCTCGCTGGTGCTGGACTTCTGGTCGGATTATCCACCCCTGCCTCGATGGAGAAAGGTTCCAAGGTGCATCAAGCGGTATGGGGCAGAGTTTTCCCATGGATTGTCCGTCCAAGGCCGGAGTTTTTGCCCGAGCCGGATAATCCGCCCCATCAGGGATTTTTCTCAAGACAGGACAAGGAGCGTCAAGCAGTATTGGGGCGAAGTTTTCCCTTGAATTGTCCGTCCATGGCCGAAGTTTTTGCCTGGGCCAGATAATCTGCCCCACCAGGGGGCCGGATAATCCGCCCCACGGGGATTTTGCAGAAGGCAGCCAAGGCGCGTCACGCGGTATGTGGGGCAAACATTTGTCCCGGATTTTTTGTTTCCGGGCCGGATGTTTGTCCCAGCCGGATTATCCGACCCCCACTTAGGCTGGATTATCCGGCCCCAATTTCTTTCAACGGATGGCTTTTGGCAACGGGGTATAAATATACCATTTGATCCCCTTTTCAGATCTTTTGGATCCACAAAAAAGTTCGGTGTTGTTTATTCCAATCCTTGCGAGATCTCCACTTTCAACCATCTGAAGGCTCTGATCTTTAGAAAATCAAAGGAGGAGGCTTCGATCTTCATCGGCATCAACCAAGATCTTCATTTCCCCTTCATACACTTGGGGGATTCTTGATCTAGTATTTCTTGCAAATATGTAGATCTCAATTTCAGTTATTGATAAAGTTATTTTTTGTGGCAGCTTATTGTCATCATGAGAACCTTCAATTCTTTTTTTTTGAGGTAAAACATCATATATTAAGCATGCAAGCCGCCTCATTAAAAGCTTCCAGTCCCCTTAGGTACCCTGGTAAGGAAAAAGAGTGCGTCTGAAACTTGCAGCCCGTTAAACAATTGTTACATCGTTTACAAGAGTTTGCATAATGAAGCTAGGAGGTTCATCGATCCAAATACAAGAAACTTTAGAAGTAAAACACTCCCTAGTTGTGCAATGAGCTACTTTATTGAACTCTCTCCCGCGGTGGCTGAATTCAACTTTTTGGATAGCTCCAGCATGTGCTATGATCTCAGCATAGACAGCAGTGGCTTCATTCCAGATGCGTTCCTGGCCTGAACAATACTGTGCTACCTCCAGCGAGTCTGATTCTGCTTCAACCTGATGATAATCCAGCGATCTAACAAGGGCAAGCCCATGTTCCATTGCTAGAGCTTCCGCCATAGTCACAGATGACACATGCGGTATGAAGTTCGAGGCAGCAGCAACAAACGCTCCCTGGCTATTTCGAATAATCACTCCAGTAGCACCAGACCGTTCGCTTTCCACGAAAGCAGCATCGACATTAACTTTGATATGATTTGACCTTGGTTTTTCCCAAATCTTCTTATCTGGCTGCAGAGAGATAGTAGACTTTCTTTTAGCATTTGATGTGATTGCTCTAATAGAGTTCACACAATTCTGGATCGGAGGGATTTGTTCACCATGCGTCTGTCTTCGTCTTAGCCACCAAATATACCAAGTCGCCACTGCCACTAGGTCCTGGGTTTTTATATCATCCAAACCTGGAGCAACAGAATCAGGTGCCATAATCAAGGCTTCAAACACCTGCGCTCCAGGCCTATCCGCTACCATTGCTCCTTCAATTTTCCTTTCCAAATCGAGAGCTCGCCAAATGGCGATCGCACCATGACATTTGAACATAATGTGTAATAGATCTTCCTCCGCTGCATTACAGAAGGGGCATGTGCCATCTGAACCAATGTGCCTCTTTTGCAGGATATTTTTCAAAGGCAGTATCCCATGTAGAACTCGCCAGCAAAAAATCTTAACCTTTGCAGGGACGCTTAGATTCCACAAAATCTTCCAAGTAGGGTTATTTAGATCCATACCTCTGATCAACGATCTACAAGAGACACCATTAAATTGGTGTTTCCATTCGACATGATAAGCTGATCGAATAGAGAATGTACCCGACCTGGTACCATGCCAAGCTATAAAGTCATCAAATCCATTAACACAAAGCGGAATCTGCAGGATCCTCCGAGCGTCAATAGGATGAAAATTGTTCTAGATCAGATCTTGATCCCAGCTATTAGTAACCGGATCAATCAGTTCCCCAACCTTTGTTAAGATACAATTGCCTTTCGGTGTAACAATCTTCCGATTAGGGCTACTTGGGATCCAAGGATCCTTCCAAATTTCAATAGACTCACCGTTGCCAACACGCCAAATACAACCACGTTTGAACGTTTGGATCCCCGCCACAATGCTTTGCCATGTAAATGAAGAGCCCGATTTAACTCCAGCTTTTAAGACATCACCACAAGGGTAATATTTTGCACGAAGGACTCGGGCGCATAAGGAATTTGGTTTATCAATTAGTCTCCAAGCCTATTTTGCTAACATGGCCAAGTTAAAAGAATGTAAATCTCTAAATCCCATCCCACCATCCTTCTTTGGGAAACATAATTTCCACCATGCATACCAGTGCATCTTTCTACCTTGCTCATCATCACCCCGCCAAAATTGTGAAATCACATATGTTATCTTCTTGCATATATTTTTGGGTAGGAGAAAAACTGACATCGCATACACCGGAATAGCCTGCAAAATAGCTTTTATTAGGATTTCCTTACCACCAATGGATAGTAGCTTTTCCTTCCAACCTTTAATACGCTGCAGCACTCTCTCCACAAAGTGCCAAAAACAATCGCTTCTGTCCGCTCCAACTATGGCCGGGAAACCCAGATACTTATCAGAGATAGCTTCAGTGTTAATATTTAGAGTATTGCAGATTTCTACTTTCACATCCACATTAGTATTTGGACTGAAAAAGATGCTAGACTTCGCCACACTAACCAGTTGTCCCGAGTTTGTACAATAAGAATACAGCGCTTGTTGCAACGAGATTGCATTGTTCAAGTTTGCCTTCAAGAGGATCAAGGAATCATCAGCAAATAATAGATATGATACTGATGGTGCATTCCTACACACCTTAACCCCTTCAATGCCACCAATCTCCTCCGCGTGCAACAAAAGACTAGATAATCCCTCTGCACATAGTAGGAACAAGTAGGGGGACAGTGGGTCCCCTTGTCGAATACCTCTAGTGGGGATAAACCCCTCAGTAAGTTGAGAATTAAACCTGACCTTGTAGGAAACCGAAGTAACACAAGCCATCACTAGTTCAATCCACTGCTCATGGAATCCCAATCTCCTCATCATGTTCTTTAGAAAGTTCCACTCCACCCTATTATAGGCTTTATGCATATCAAGCTTCACCGCACACAAACCAGATTTACCCTTCCTCTTATTTTTGATCTTGTGAACACATTCGTACGCCACCAAAACATTATCCGTAATAAGACGTCCCGGTACAAATGCACTTTGGGTTGGGGAAATAATGTCGGGAAGAATCAGTTTAAGCCTACCTGCAATCATCTTAGAGATTATCTTATAAACAACATTGCAAAGGAAAATTGGCCGAAACTGAGATACCTCCTCCGGGTTATCCACTTTCGGGATTAGCACCACTACTGTTTCATTCCACCCAGGTGTAATTATTCTCTCATTTATCGAACAGCTGCTGTGATATCCTAACCAACAAGGTGCCAAAACTTCTTATAAAAAATAGCATGTAATCCATCCGGCCCAGGTGCTTTGAGATCACCAATGTTGAACACAGCTTTCTTAACATCTTCTGTTGTGTATGGTGCAATAAGATTTTGATTCATCTCCTCAGAAACCTTGGGTATAATTTTCTCCATAAAGTTCGGGTCTAGCTGATTATTATCTGATAAAAACGGATTAGAGAAATATTGGAGAATAACCGGATTTAATTCATCCGTACCTTCTATCATCTGACCCGTTGGCCCCTTTAGTTTTTTGATGAAGTTCCTTTTCTTCCGGGTAGATGCGAAGTTGTGAAAATAAGATGTATTTTTGTCACCATGTTGGAGCCAATTTGCTCTTGCTCGTTGACTCCATTTAATCTCTTCATGCTCCAATAGTTTTTCAATTTCTAATGCTAGATCATGCTTGCGCTGCTCATTAGCATCAACCGGCCCCACGCATGATTTCCTCTAGCTCTCTCTGGGCTTTTCGTAGCCGTTTCTTGGGCTGCTGCAAAACCCGTCAATCCCATGCATGTAGACCAGCATGCATGCTTTTTAGTCTGGAAAGCACGTCGGATACGTTAGGATCCGCAGCCGAGTCCATCCAATGTTGCTCCACCGCCTCTCTAAAGCTTTCCTCTTTAAACCACCTTGCTTCGAAATTTAATTGCTTCTTGTTAGATGCACAGCAGCAGCAGAGTAGTACTCGGTATCCAATAATAGGGGCCTGTGATCAGAATGATTGTACTTGAGATGTACAACCGTAGCACTTACATGCATTTGGAACCAACTGGAATTAGCTAGCCCTCTGTCCAGTCTTTCTCTCATCTGACCTCTATGCCAAGTAAAAGGATCGCCGACATAACCAACATCTTCTAGACCGCACGCCTCCAAGCAGTCATGAAAAGCTTTAGTATACCTTTCTGGTCTAATTCTCCCTCCTTCTTTTTCATGTGCATATAAGATTTCATTCATATCTCCCATGACCAGCCAAGGTAAGTTATTCTGTAGATGGATATTCATCAATCTGTCCCACGTTTTGTGTTTATCCGCCCATTTAAATTCACCATACATACCAGTAAATCTCCAAATTTTGTTCGTTTCCTCCTCTACCTCAACGTCAATATAATTTGGGCATGCATATACTTGAGAAATCTTCACTTCACTTCTCCACATCATCAGAATACCGCCCTTTCGTCCATCACTTGGTTGAATAATACTAATGTCCATCTTTACTCTTCTCCGAAGACATTCAGCCAGATAACGATCAAGGTTTGTCTCCGACAAAAACACAACCTCGGGGTTATGGCGCCTCAGGACATCCAGAAGCGCAAGAACTGACGCGTTATTCCCCAAACCGCGGCAGTTCCATACTAATATCTTCATTGCAACCGGACAGGCTCCACCTGGGAACCCGCCGATCCTAGTGAAGGGGAGTTAGCTCCGTCCTTCTTTGGTCTCTTGTTACTGTCACTATCAACATCAGAAGTTGTTCCCTTGCCAGTAGGAGCACCTTCCGTAAGCATATCAACCACCCCATCAGCAAGATCTATCGGTAACGTCTCAGATGGTCCAAAATCAATCGTTCTTTTGACCCCTCAATTTGTGCTCTTTTCTTCCATAATTACATCAGCCTTTTTTCCTGGACTAGTAGCCGTATCAATCAGATCCGGGTCTTTTTCTTCAACACGGATAATCGCATGTTGTCTCCAACTTTCAGTATCACCCCCTCTACCACCCTGGTTTTGACCACGTCCTCTGCCGTGCATGAAATCACGACCTCCACGGCCCTCTCGGCCACGGCCGGCCCTGCCACCACCTCTGCTGCCAGCAGAAGTACGAACATGCCAAGTTTCCCAGTCCGCTTTCAGCCACTCTCCCCACTTCAGGTTATCCAGAATATGCTCTCCTGAACCACACTCTAGGTAGGTGTGTCCGATGAACCCACATGCACCACAAAATATAGGCATCTTCTCATACTTTAGTTGGAAAATCTCTCGCTGTCCACCCCTAGACATGGAGACAAAGCGAGCCAGAACTGCACGGACATCCAGCCTAACCAAAACTCGAACGAAATTTCCAGCACCTAGAACATTGAGCTGAACATCCTTTACCTTACCAACCTTCTTCTCCGTAAGATTTGTGATCAGAGATTTATTTCTATAGCCAACTGGAACTTTGTGGATCTGCATCCATGTAGTAAAAAAATTCATATCAATGGACTCCGGATCCGAGAGTCCATCATACGACTCAATAGACACCACAGCTTGTCGAAACAGCCACGGCCCGCCTTCGGAAACCTTTAGCCAATCCCCCAAACAAAAGAACTGTATCGTGAACATATTTCCTTCAAGATGTTGAAATTTGACTTCCCTTGCAGGGCTCCATGCTACCTTCATGTGCTGTTCAAAAGTTTGAGGACTAAAGTAGTTTGACGTATGTACCTTAGCAAGCGCCAACCACTTCATGCCCTCCTTCGGAGCATCTTCTTCATCCTCAAAAACCAGATCATCAAATTCCTCCTCTTCAATTCCCAATCGCAGTAACATCGCGTCAATAGATTCTGCTTGCTTACTGCCCGATCCTCCACCCTGATTCGAAGAATTTGCTGGAGAAGCCATCCCGATCTAACACCAAGCCACGTCCAAGACTCAACCAGGAGCTAAGCTTTTCCCGTCAACAACTAGAAGCGATAGGGGAAACAGCTCGTGATTAGAGAGAGGACCCGGACTGCTTCAACCCTAAGAGGAGAAGAGACCGGACCGGAAAAAGATTAGAACTCCACGCCGGCGATCCGGCCACGGAGACAGAAACCCTAGTCGCCCTGGCTATCGCCACAGCCCTAGGTCAGACCGTTTTTGTACGATTTGTATTTAACCCCCTATGAGAACCTTCAATTCAGTTGTGAACTCATTAGGAACTCGGGAAAACAAAGAGTGTTTTTACGGTACACCAAGAAAAAATGATTATGCATTGTCCGTTGGGTGCATGCCACGACCCAAACGGACACCATATCCAGTCCTATCCGGGTAGCCAACTATATGGATCAAAACGCAACGATCCAAACAGAAAACGTGTCCGTCCCTGTCCGGCTGACTATCCATATGGACCAAAACAAACTGTTTTGGTGTCTGAAATGCATCAGGCCCCTTGGGGATGGCCTAAACGTAGGGGCCTGGATCATTTCCATACTATCAGAATCCTTCGTTAAATCTTCATAATAGTAGAACTTCAACTAGTACGATACACACATGTTCATAATTGTCAGGTCGATGAGTGCTTAGAGCAATTCAGTAAAGTTGGCCTGAGCAACCAACAACATTTTTGTTTCATTGCGTAGGATAGCAGATTGTATAAAGAGTCATCATACTGCCACTGAAAAGCAGGCAGATCAACTATCAACCAATGCAGAAAGAGCGACAAGTTATGCACAATGTCAACATCGACACGGAAGCGAGAACATCCACCAGGTAATTTACAGAACATAGTCATGACCGTCACGACACTAACTATCCAGTTGACAGAAAACTACTTCTCATAGACACTGAAAACACATAGAGGTGCTGAAAAAACAGCTACACCAAATTGTGCGTGCAAAAACAAGAAAAAAGGAAACAACGTCCACTAGGTAATTTACAGTCAAACCTTATACCAGGCTAACTATCCAGACAATAGAAAACAACCTCTAATAAACACTGAAAACACATAGAGGTGCTGAGACAACAGCTCTATAATACACCAAACTGTGCGCGAAAACAGCTCCCAGCCTGTGACGTGCGCCAAAAAAATTCAAACTCGTGAAACTCAAGACGATCATGGTATTCAAGGGAATCTCCTGGTTCGGTCCTAGTTTTGGTATCTCCTGCCGGCCTCCATGTTGTCTAGAATAGGACTCGTGTCTCTTAAGCCGATCCCACCATGCCCCTGCCCTTCAGGAATATTGACGGTTTCGATCTCCGAGGGTCGCACGCTAAAGGAGTTTGCTGCAATGCCACTGGCACGTGCCTCAGCTAGCTGGAGGGTGTACGCATGAGGCCACAATGCTGCAATGAAATTGTCACCGTATCATTGAAAAGCCCGATAAAACATGGAACTCTGAGATTAAGGAAGAAGAGGTACCATACCATCTGTATCATAAGGATATGGGAAAAACTGTAGGTAACAAAATGAGGACACTGTGAGACCTGCAAAGGGAACAGGCCACAACAAGACAGAATTTTTATTACTGTATGTGTATTTAGGACCATAGAAGCTCATCTTATATGAATTTACCCAACTACAAAAATGGCTAACCTATAATAGCTCCTGCAAATACATCTTGCCAGTGATGCCAGTAGTCATCCACTCGAGAAACAGCGACAAGTGAAGCAGTAAGCAAAGGCAGAACCATGATGCACAGTTTTGCAATATGACCTTTACGGTCAAAAACTGCGATCTTCCCAGTTAAGTACCATGCAAGGAAGCCTAGGCCAGCGAAAGACCCTGAAGTGGTTTAACAAAAGGTGAAAATGCAGTTGTTAGATGATCTGGCCACACACCATTCTCAGGAATCATAATGAAACTACCATAGACGGTAGATGTGGCTAATGAAAGACAGAGGCATGTTGTTTTCGTATGCATCAGCCTAAAAATTTGTAGCTTTAACAAAACTACCAAACTATTATTTTACAACAAATACAATGTATGGAGAGGCAAATAAAGTCATCGACCGTAGTGTCATGACTAAGAAATGAGAAACATAATGTGCAATTTCTCATAATATGAAAAGAGAGTTGTAAATGGTGATTACTAAAGTGTTATTAAGAAATTCATGTGCATTTAAAACATTTCCATGTTATTCAACTTAATTACTTGAGTAATTAGATCCAACTGCATTTCAATCATATACTAAGAGAGATACTACCCTCTTGTTTGGTCAGTAGGCTAATGACCTGCTTTGTTGTAAATTTCCTAGGCTTCACCGTTTCACTGTTCACCATCTCATGTCAGCCAAACAAGCTCTGTAAACGACCTGCTAGACCTTTTCCACTTTCCTCTCTCCATTCAAGCTTTCGATGAACTCCATGAGTTCAGGCAACTCGCCCTTGTAAATACAATTCAGCCCAATGGGTCTGACACCTGGAGCTACTCCTGGGAAAACACATTCTACTCTTCCATGCAATTGTACAGTCTTGCTTTCCAACAGTCAAGCTGAAGACCAAGGGTCCTTTGCCATAACTTTCAAGTCAGTAAAGGCTCCAGCAGTGTACTGGTACTTGTACCTCTCGCTGGCAAGCTATCGGCATTCAGCTAGACCTCACCTCAGATTGTAATTGAACGAGCAGCGATGCCAAAATCACCTTCAGAAGGTTTTTCTTTATCGGAGTTTTTTCTTCACCAGAGGTTTTCACATCGCAGGCCCGAACATATGGAAACAAAGGAACAGCAAGATTGTTTACAGTATCTTTCCCTAGCTGAGGCTCCTGACGCTTTTCCTTTTCACTTAAACTGAAAGAGGGTCTGACATATCAACTACATATTTGGCTCAATTCGCTTGATTAGACTTTTTTTTGTTGTACACTCCACCCCCCACCCCCACCCATCTACCCCCCCACACACACACCCCAGGAACAGTATCTTTCCATAGCTTAGGCTTCTGACACATTTCCTTTTTCACTCAAAATGAAAGAGCCTGGACTATCGACTACATATTTTGCTCAACTCTGTTCTTTTTAACACCTGTTAGAGCTCCAATCACATGCTCGCCACTAAGCCAACCTCCACAAACAACACATCAAACCCACAAGACTACAAGTAGTCACCACTTATTCCCAGGTCCAGCACGGACTGTATAAAAAGAACTATTTGTTAAGGGCTAAATTCACAAGGGTGTTTAGTGTTATCATACAATGATAGGAAACCAATTCATGTAGTTGAGTTATAAAGAACGCCTCAGGTATATACATGTTTTTCTTCTCCGACAAGCTGACAAAAACAAGTGGCCCTGATATTACCGAAGAAAACACTAGGAATATCAAGAGTTTATGTAATCACTTACATGATGAGTGTCCACTTGGGAAGCTCTTGTGACCTTCTTTGATGACACTCTTCTCTCCATGGCATAAAACTCCAGTAGTGACATTATCATAAACCTGAAATACAGAGATGAGGTTTGGTCACTTTGGATTCCAAAGATGATAATAACAATTGAACAATAGACAGGTCAACAGATATGAACTTGTGATATGCAAAACTGAAGTTCTTGGCTAATATTATTCTTACATCCTTTCCATCTGGGAAACAGCGCCAGAAGAAATCTGGACGTGGTCGCCCAACTCCATCCTTAATTGCATCAGTAATCACAGCAGTTATGAGCACCGAATAAAGAATACCTACAAAATAACTGTGTTTAGAATTATATCTGTCCATACTCTATCAACATACTCATATGCTAAAGAATATGCAAGTACCCAGTATGCCATGGTGCAAATCATAGAAATTCTTCTTTTTGAAGTAAATCCCACCAAAGACGACACATGGCAATACAATTCCAATGAGCTGCAAATCAGAAGAGTTACCAGGCTGAAACTAATTTTTTGGATGGCACAAAAATAATGCAAGTGATGAACGAGATGCAAAATTAGGAGCACAACAACACACCGGAACAGCCCAAAAGGGCACTGTATTGCCCTTCAATGGATATCTAAGGTCAGTCATCATGTCCTTCCCGACGAAACGGTGAAAAGGCTCAATTATATTCAACAGACCATCTATAACAGCAAGGAGGATGAGTATTATCCAGTCATACATGTGGAGTCTAGCCACTTTGGCTCCATGGGACTTTATAGTGTAACACCCTAACTGGATATCCGCCATTATGTCCTATAAACAAATGGGCCAAAACAACAAATTGGTGAGTAAAGTTGCAATAAGTACAAATAAGTGATAGATGTAATGCATCTATGATTAACCAAATAGAAGATAGTAAATTTAAAGGGGAGTTAATAAAAATCCAGGTACATGAATACTTGCAGTTGTAGCTTTTTTAAACAAAGACATGTTATTCTTCTTGGCTGGATTTTGTAAGCACCTTCTCCAGATACTTTAATACATACCATCAAACACCAGTTGTTTTATGAGAATAATTCTACCTTTGTGTAATTTTTTTAGTTTATTCATAGTTGTGAACTTGGTTGGAAACATATTTACAGGCTATAGTTTTCAATTATCAAACATTAGCATCTCATATAGAGTAAACTTTCAGTATTAACCCAGTGACTGAGTGTCAAAGCAAAACATGAAAGCCCAAAGAGCCCACCATAGAGATAATGTTCTGACAACGTAACAAGTCGACCAACCTCCAATTAAGGTGGTTTTCACAAAAGGCTAATAGCACAGGAATCTGGAGAGCTGACAACTGAACAAGTCCAGACAACCAGCTTAATTTTTAAGTTCCACAGTAACTCATGAGGCACACAAAAGGGGTAACCCAACTCGAAGCAATAATAGTGTTTGACATGTAAATTTAGCACATGCTTCTTCTAATCAGTATTCGCAAAGAACATATGACAGGCAGGATGAACATAGACTAGCAATGTAAAAACAGGGACATATAAACTAGAATGAGAACCTTGTACAGACCAGCTACTCTGACCATATTAAGGAATTGACTGTAGAACCAAGCAGTACTTGGTAGGATAAATTTGTAGTTCTACAATTTATTTGTTTTTAGGTGCCAGAAGTTAGGAAGGAACTCTTACGAGTTACCTGACACCTCAAACTATTAAAAAACTCATCATATGAAAGACTGCAGAGCTGGGATATTCATATTCAATTACAAAGCTTTGAACATGTTAACAATAGTACAGTCAGCAGCGATGTGCTGTTATGAATGCAAGATTTAGATCTTTCGTAGCCTCGACAAAAGATTTCAGAATGCAAATTTACTATGGAAAGTAGTCATAAAGTAATGAAAGAAGACTGTAAACAGAACTTTAAATAATCTGACTATCAGCATCAACACACATGGAAGACTGGCAAGGTAGAAAATACCAAAGGAGTAAAGGGTCAAACAAACCAAAACAGCATGGAAATCCTCCTTGAAGAAATAGAAACCCAACAACTCCACGAATATAGGGTGGAGACAGCCAATAAATCCTACATGAAGCCCACAAACTTAACAAAAAAAAAACACTGAATCATGGAATTTCTAACACACAGGGGTCACTCTGGTGAACCGAGCTCTGGGAACTTTAATGTGACCAAATCTCCCAAGTCAACGGAACAGATAACGACCACACAGGGTGCTGACCACACCAGATTCAAACTATAACTTAAACCCATATAGCCAAAACTTGTCGTGGCTGATTCAACCACTGAACCATTATAGCATACATGCATACATGTTGTACCGATATTTCTCATGTGAGCCGCTAAGTCAACTGCATAAACTAGTGGTACTAAACTGTTATTTCAAAAAATAAAATAGTGGTACTAAACTGGCACTCCAATGTGACTGTCGTGACTGGTTCGTCCTATGTGACTGTCGTGAATTTCAAGCCAACTGGCAGTAGGTAGACGCACCAGCTACCTATCGCTGGTAGCACTTGGAGAAAAATATGGTGGGTGGGAGCAGTCGGTAGCCCGCTTTGACTGTAGGGCGGACGTACCGATGTTCAGCACCGAATCCTGTGAGCGCGGTTCGCAGAGATTGATTCTGCGCTAGGGGTGATAACTAAACCGCGGATTTTTGGGCTACAGGGGACTGGACAAGAATAGAGTATCCCGCGGCAACTAACTGAGCGGGGAGAGATGAAGGGGGGGGAAATTGGATTCGATTGCCCACGGCCGCAGCGAAGAACAGATAATAACAAGAACAGAAACGAAAACCAATGAAAATCTAGGGTTTCCGTACCGGAAGCGACGGGTCCTAGTCGGATCTCCAGCTCTCCGCCCCCGCGGCTGCCTGCCGGAGCGGGGCTCGTGTTTTCCGCGGCGCCGCCGGCGGCGAGGCGGGCGAGATTCCGAGGGTAGAAAAGCTGAGCAAATGATTGCCGCGGAGGGAATTATCGCTTTGGGCTTTGGGGGAAAAAGTGGAGGAGGACGAAGGGGGTGGGGAACTGTTTTTGAATGTCTTTGAATTGGGTGGAGGAACCGTCTCTCGGGCTGGCTGGCGCCTGTGGACCCTGGCCTGACTGATAAAACCTGCCCTGGATGACGCATTGACGCCTTTGTTGACTGCTGCTACCGGTACCGGGGGCGTTTGCGTGAGCCTCGGGGGAGACGGGCGGCGGCGCGCCGCGCGAGACCAGATTTTTCAGCGTGCGACGGGCACTCCGTTACAACTGCTTCGAAATTTTCAATCAAGGATTCCGTTTAAAAAATGTTACAGCAGTCAGCATGGAGCTGGTATTAGTACTAGTATAGTGCATACAGTTGTACTTGATTCTACAGCACGAAGGAGCAGCGTATGTTCTTTTTTCATGTTTCATTCGAAATTCAACAAATTTTATCTTGAAGAACATTTAAGAGCATCTCCACTCATTGGCCGAACCCATGCCGAAATCCGGACCAAATTTTGGCCGGACGGCGCAAGCTTTTGGCCTGGGTACGTCCAGTTTTCCACTCGCGTAACCAGACCGAGTTCTCGGGTCATCCGTTTCCGCTCAAATTCGGCTCAAATTCGGCTCAAGTTCGTCATACGATGAATACAGAACACTTTAAGACCAAAGTTCGGCAAAATTTTAAACAGAGTTCGGCGTAAATGTAAACATAGTTCGGCCTACAATAAAAGTACAACATATTTCGGCCAAGTTCGGCCAGTTCATAATCAGCATCTACGTCGTGTTGTCCTTGCGTATCCATAGGTGCTCGACAAGATCATCCTGCAGCTGTTGATGCATCGCCGGATGTCGGATCTCCTGACGCATTGCGATGAATGCAGCCCATGTTGGAGGCATCTGATGATCAGGCTCGGCAAGAGGACCCTGTCTGTAGTATGGCTCGTCCTCCTCGAGCAAACTCATTGGATCCTTCCTCTCATCCTCAATGATCATGTTGTGCAAGGTCACACAATAGTTCATCACTTCTCACATCTGATCTTTCAACCAGGTCATAGCAGGAACCGGACAACTGCAAACCTCTGCTGGAGCACACCAAATGCCCGCTCCACGTCCTTCCTGCAAGCTTCCTGTTCCTTAGCAAAGTGAGAATGCTTGGGAGCATTGGGCTTAAGATAGTCTTCACAAATGTTGGCCATCTTGGATAGATGTCATCTGCTAGATAGTATCCCTTGTTGTAGTGGTGTCCACAGATCTCAAATTCCACAGGAGGAGCATGACCTCAACAAGCTTGGAAAAGACAGTTGAGGAGTTGAGGACGTTGATGTCATTGTTCGATCCTGGCATGCCAAAGAAGGAGTGCCAGATCCAAAGATCATGTGTAGCAACTGCCTCAAGTATCACAGTGCATCCTCCTTTATGGCCTTTGTACATTCCTTGTCATTCATATGGACAGTTCTTCCACTCCCAATGCATGCAACCTATGCTTCCAAGCATACCAGGAAATCCTCTACTTTTATTGACTGCGAGGATCCGAGCAGTGTCTTCAGCAGTGGGTGATCTCAAGTACTCTTCCCCGAACACTGCAATCACTGCTCTGCAGAACTTGTACAAGCAATCAAGGGCGGTGGACTCGGCGATGCGGAGATAGTCATCGGCAGCATCAGCCGGCGCTCCATATGCAAGCAACCTCATTGCCACGGTGCACTTCTGAAGCGAGGAAAACCCAACCAAGCCGGTGCAGTCCTTCTTGCAAAGGAAATATGGGTCGAACTCCCGGATGGCATGCACGATCTTGAGGAAGAGCTTACGGCTCATCCTGAAACGGCGGCGAAACACATCCTTTCCATGGAGTGGCTGGTCGGCGAAGTAGTCGGCGTACAACATGCAATAGCCCTCTATCCTCTGTATCGCCTTGCACTTCATGTGACATGGCGCTGAACCACCGCGCTTTGGCTTCGCCATCTACATGTACAGCTGGGCGAGCGATGCGAGGATCTGCAAGTGCTCTTCACCTTCGGCGACCTCGGCGCTCTCCTCCTCCAGGAGTATGGCGAGCAACTCCTCGTCGTCGGAATCCATGGCGAGTATCTCGTCCTCGTCAGAGTCAGTGGACAGTATCTCGTCGCCGTCGGAGTCCATGGCCGATCTGGCCAAATGTCGAACACTTGGCGGGCGTGGTGGTGGGAGCACGGAGCGAAGCAGAGCTATGGCGAGGCTAGGTCAGCGAAAGCGGCGGCGGAGAAGGCGTGGAGGTGGGCGGCAACTACGGCGAGTGTAGCTAGAGGCGTGAGCATGTCTCGGCGCGGGGGAGCTCCGCCGACGAACTCATGGTGACAGAGCTCTTCGCGACAGTCTGGGCGAGTGGAGTGGGTGAGAATGTAACTGTCTCGCCGACAGAGCTAGCCCACGCCCTTTTTTGCGGCGTCCGGCGTCCCCAAGGCGTACCCGGGAACCTAGGTTCGGCCTGGGTAGGCCGGACCAAAACACGCCGAAATCCGAACGAAAAACAGGTCCCTGGATACGCGACTGAGCCGATTTTCGGCGTCCGGACTGAATTTCGGCATCCGGATCGGCGTCCTGGATAGACGAGTGAAGATGCTCTAATCAGTATTTTTTTAGAATCAACACCTCTTTATCGGTCAATTATAAGGTTTACAGGAATGGAAAGATTCTCAGGAGGATGTAAGCGCCACACTTGGCGTCCGATATCTCGATTTACTCATTTACAGAACTACGAGCTAGTCGATGAGCTTCTCCATGGTTGTGGTTGGTTCATGAAGGCTGACCATGGTCGGTTGGTTCGCGAAAGCTTGCTTGAGAGAGCGACTGTGGTTTGGGACTTGGGAGGCATCAGAATACCGACGTGTTTTTTCTACAAGTGTGAGTTGTTCATTTGGACATCAAATCATTTGACTATGCGGCGAGTTAATCTTCACCTTGAACTACAACATCATTTGGAGAACACGTCTCAAAACCACTTTACTTGGTTTTGCTTACGAGGTGCCTCATGTCCCGATGATTTTGGTTATGTTGTGTCTAGTTGTCATAGTGTTCGTGTACGTAAAAATAGTTGAGCTAGATTTCAGGATTCTTGGTTTTTTTTGTCCATGTGAAAATTGTCTAAAAACCTAGGTACGTCATGACAGAAACCATCCGATTTGACGCGATATGGGAGTTAAAGGAGTGTGCTCTAATAGATATTGGAGTTGGGTGAAAATCAAGGGAGTCAACTATTAAGTGAATAATAACCACTTATCAAAAATTGATGTGATTAGCAAGGAATAGACCCAATCTACTCAATACTTGTTCATGTTGCTTTCTTTTGCACACCTTCCTTTAGTGCTTCCCAACACAGATCACTCGAGAAATTCATGTTCTTCAGAACAAATAAAAACATAGCGATTATGTAGGATAGAACTATTTAGGAACAATTATTATAATTACTTTAGAATCCTATGGAATTTCTATGGAATGGGCTATCCCATATAAATTAAAATTACGGACAAAATATAGGTGTTCTTCTCTTTTGGTATCTACTACTTCCTTCGTTTCAAAATATAAATAAAATGTTTTAGGTTTGTGAAAAAAGTGTATTTAGTCTTCTTTTAGTGTGTAGATTCACTCTAAACATGAGTGAACCTGTATATTAAAAGTAGTCTAGATACATTTGCTTTATAAAGCTAAAACATCTTACATTTTAAAACGAAGGGAGTACAATGCGATTAAAATGACACTTTTTGAAGAAAAAAGTTGTTTTCTATAGGAATCCATATACACGGCATTTCCTCGGCTAGTGGAGAAGGTGAGATATAGGCAATCGGGGTTTGCTGGTTTTAGGACAGAAGAGAAAGAGAGTTGTTGCTCCTGAAAAAAGGCAGGGTCTCAATTGTGTAGTTGGTTGCTACTTTAGAGGTTCTATTTAAAATTTATCATTTTGGAAAGACGTGAAGTCCTTCTCTTGTGGGGTTGATTCGGTTGTTGCTGCACGTTTTTTCTCAAGAATTTTGCTTTAGTACGTGTTAGCTTTGAATATCTTCCGTTCTTTACCGCAATCCTAACTGGCACACAGGGGGTCTCTTTCTCCATGGTCACCTCGATGGTCTCTTTTGCTTTGATATCTTCCGTTCTTTACAGCAATACTGGCTGACCCTCTTAATTTCGTTATCAGGACCTTCGTTGCTAATCCACGTGGGTCATTATTTCTTATCATTTTTTTCATATTTGTTAACATTACAGTGCGTGTGTAGCTGCTTTTGCTTCTGGGTGTCCCTACATCACTTTGTACAGCGTGTGTTCTGCTGCTACTAGTATTAGTCTTAGTCCCTCTAGTCGCTATACGTGTGCTTTATGTCTCTGAACCCCCAGCGTAAGCTACTCATCGGCTCGTGAAACATTCGGGGTTTGAACGACCCTAACAAGTGTACGGACGTAAAAATGAACCTGTCAGCTCAGCTCCCGCACGTCATCTGCCTCCAGGAGTCCAAGCTCGAAGCAGTATCCCCTGCAAAAGTTGCGACGTTTCTTCCACCAGGCTTCACTGCGTTCTCCTTCATCCCTTCGGTCGGTGCGTCCGCGGGTGTGATCACGGCCTGGGACCCTCGCGTGATGACCCATGTTGGCGACCGCGCGCTGGAATTCTCCTTGACTTCGTCTTTCGAGCTTGCCACGGACGGTTTGCGCTTTGCGGTCACAAATGTGTATGCGCCATGTGACCGTGCTCGCCGTGAGGCCTTCCTCGTTGAGCTGCGCTCCCTCGCCAACCTCGGCGACGTCCCCTGGCTGATTATGGGGGATTTCAACATCGCTTGGTTTGCGGAGAATCGGAATAATGACAACTTTGATGCTCGTTCCGCGGAGGAATTAAATGATCTCATTGATGACCTGGAGCTTCAAGAACTTCCCTTACTGGACCGGCGGTATACTTGGACCAATGGGCGCGATGTGCCTACTATTGTGTGGCTGGATCGAGCTCTAATTAATCTTGCTTGAGGAGAAAAACTCTTCAACTCATCACTTGTCTCCATGTTGCGCACCACCTCGGATCATGTGCCGCTGCTTCTCAGTGCCTCTTCCCGTGCCCCCGTGGCCCAGATTTTCCGTTTCGAACGGTCGTGGGCCATGTCGCCAGAATGCAGGGCCATGATCTCATCTGTCTGGGCTCGCCCACAGAACCGTCGCCTTAGGTGTGCAACCACTCGCCTATCTCGATCCCTAAAATGGGCCCGCGCGGCCTCGAAGAAATGGGCACGTCACAGGAAGCGGCCAGCTGAGCTAATCTCTAATTGTCGGCAGGTGATCAAGCTCCTTGATCTTGTGGAGGAATTCCGCGTGCTATATGTTCCCAAGCGCATGCTTCGGGGCATGGTTCGGGATCGCCTCTCCGCTGCGTACAAAAGTCTGAATCTTTATTGGAGGCAGCGGTTCACATACAAGCTATGTCGCCTTGGTGAAGACAACACAAAATTCTTCCACGCATGCGCCTCGGCGCGTCTTCGCGGCAACCAGATCAAAGTGCTGCATGATGGTGACAGGGTGCTCTTCAACCACTCTGACAAAGCAGACGTCTTGCGCCGCTTCTACTCTGAGCTCTTGGGGACCTCTACCCCTCCTGTCTAGGGGTTCTATCTCAGTCACGTTCTACCTAGAGTCCCTGGCCTCGACGCTCTCGACGCCCCTTTCACGGAGGAGGAGGCTCGGGACGCCATTTTTGCTATGAGGCTTGACAGTAGCCCCGGCCCCGATGGCTTTGGTCCTGCATTCTACCCCGCTTTCTGGAGTGTGGTGCGCGAAGACGTCCTGAGTTTCTTGAGAGACTTCCATGCGGATACGGCCCCCCTCGATGGTGTTAATCGTGCCTTTATTGCCCTCCTTCCTAAGAAGGCGGACGTGCTCACGGCGGACGGTTTTCGCCCCATCTCGCTCCAGAACTGTCTTATGAAGCTAGTCACGCGCATCCTCACCACTCGACTGCAGTCCTTCATTGAGTTGCTCGTCGCCTTCGAACAATCCGGCTTCATCAAGGGGAGGACCCTCACAGAAAACTTCTTATACGCCATGGACCTTGTTCAGAGTTGCCACGTCCGTAAGGTGTCGGCCGTCGTGCTGAAACTGGATTTTAAGAAGGCTTTCGATTCCGTCAATTGGGAAGCTCTGGACGCGATTCTCGGCGCCCGTGGATTTGGCGCCGGCTTCCGTGGCTGGGTTGCCGCAATCCTGTCCACCGGGAAGGCTGCGGTGCTTCTGAATGGAGTGCCGGGCCGCTGGATCAGGTGCTGGAATGGGTTGCGCCAGGGTGACCCGCTGTCCCCTTACCTGTTCCTGACCGTGGGAGAGCTCCTCCGTTGCTTATTGGTTGAGGATGTGGGTGGGGAGCGTCTGCTACACCCCCTTGTGGACGACCTTCCATGCCCTGTGGTCCAATATGCCGACGACACGCTAATTATCCTCCGCGCGGACGCCTACCAGATGCGGTGTTTGCGCGCCGTCCTGGACGCTTTCTCTCTCGCCACAGGCCTATGCATTAACTACCATAAGAGCACCTTCGTCCCAATTCATGTGCCGCCCGCTGACGCCGCGGGCCTCGCCAGCATCCTTGGATGTCCCATCTCCGTCTTTCCCTAGACATACCTCGGGCTTCCTCTCTCGGACCAGAAGCTACCTGCGGCTACCCTGGAGTTCCTCTCCACGAGGATCTCAAACCAGATCCCAGGGTGGCACACTGCACTGCTTCCGATAGGTGGTAGACTAACCCTCGCCACGACCGTCCTCTCTGCAATCCCTTTGCTTGCCATGTCCGTGCTGCCACTGTCAAAAGGCACCCTCGCGAAGATGGACATGCCTAGACGCGCCATGCTTTGGAAGGCTGCTGCCTCATGCTCTGGCGGCGACTGTCAGGTAGCATGGGACATGGTCTGTCGGTTGCGGTCCGAGGGTGGTCTTGGTGTTGTCGACTTCGCTCTCCAAAACACATGTTTGCTGCTCAAGAACCTCCATGCGCTTTTCTCTGGTCGTGATACCCCCTGGACGCGCTGGGTCCGTCGGAGCTACCTGTGTGAGGATCCACATCCTTCTACGCCTTCGTGGCGAGGCCTTGAGTCCTTGATCCCCCTGTACCGCTCCATCACACGGGTGGTCCCAAGGGACGGGGTGTCGACCTCTCTCTGGTTTGACTCTTGGACGCCACTTGGCCCGCTTGCCGATGCCCTCCCAGCCGCCTTCTCTCACTGTCTTACGCCTACGGTGTCGCTGGCAGTTACCGTCAGCAATGGCGCCATCCATATTCCTCTGCGACCGCGCGTCACTCCTCAGGCGGAGGCCGAGCTGGCTTTCCTGCGCTCCTGCCTTAGTGCCCTTCAGCTCTCCAGCGCTCCTGACAGCCGCAATGTCACTCTTTGCCCCGTAGGCAAGTTCCGTGTTGGGGACTTGTATCGTGCGCTGCGCTCCTCGGGGTGCATAGTGCCGCACCAGGAGGTCAACTGGGAAAACTTTGCGTCGCCCCGAGTCAAGGTGTTCTTTTGGATTCTGCGCCTCGGTCGCACTAGGACGCGCGCCCACCTGTTCCATCTGGGGTGTGTCGCCTCCCCACACTGTCCTTTCTGTCCAGGCACTCCCGAAGACCCGGCGCACCTGTTCGTGCAGTGCCCTCGTCTGGCCCCCCTGTGGATGCGCCTTGCAAGCGACCTGCGATTGCCCCCCGACACGGATGTCGTTGGCTTACTTGGCATGCTCTCGGATCGCCTCCCCCGTATGCATGCCTCGGCTCTACACACAGTTCTGCTCGCCATTCTATGGTCGGTCTGGAAATCGCGCAACCGCATGGTGTTTGATAGAGCTTCCTCCACGACCGATCAAATCGCCTCCCTAGTCGTGGAACATTTGCAGCTCTGGGTCATCCGAGCTCCCTGACGGGTAGACCTTGATCCTCTTCGGGCTTGGTGGGATAGCTTAGGGTAGCCCCCACCACCACCATCCCTCCCCCTACTATGTACCTCTTTGGAGTGGTATGCCACATCTGCGCCGCCACGGTCTTATGTCGGCGCCACCATGTAAATCTGTCCTTTTATGAAAAGGAAAATCGCGTTCAGGTGGGCTATCGCCCCCCGTTGCACTCTTCAAAAAAAATCGCCATGTTGAAGGTATGTCAGGGATTTCATTACACCACGATCAGCGAAACTAGTACATTTTAGTTGTTGAGTAGTTGACAAAATGTTTGTGGAATTAAGATTATAAACAGAAATATCTTGAGTCGTCTTTACTTGAACCTGCATTTATTTTCTTTTATTTAAAACATGTTAATTACTTCCGTTTTGTGGTATCATATAGGGTTGCAAGAGGCAACCCGTGAGAGCCCGCAAAAGCAGAATTTGTTTTAAACTAGACAATTTTTATTCATTTTTTTTGAAGTATAGACTAATAAATTTTGCCTACAAAGCGGGATCGGGTCGGGTGCAGCTTTGCAACCCTAGTCTGAGACGACCATGGAACCCTAATCAGAACGTGAGTCTAACATGTGCTTTAAATTGTGACAATATTATGAGCTCATCAAGTCCCCTGGTATAAACATGCAGCCCACATTGCGTGGACCTCTGATCGTCGCGTCAGGCATGGCTTGCAGGCCCCGGCAAAAAAAAGGCATGGCTTGCAGGATCAGAGCTCTGCATGTTTTGTATGTTTACAGGAGGAGGACACAGCGGAGCATGTGTTGATTCAGTGTGTGGTAGCGAGAGAAGTGTGGCAGCTATGCAGCAGGATTTGGAGAGCAGTATCGGTATACCAACCAACACCTAATGACACACTGCAAGACTGGTGGACGCGGGAGAGGGCAGGAAGAAGGAGAAGATGAGCTTTGATGCACCGGTATGTATTGCCAGTCACCCGATCGGGAAAAACAGAAACAGCAGGTGCTTCAACAACGTGCACACACAGCACAATGCACAACGTTTGGCGTCGATCATTGTGGAAGAATTCCATATGATGGAAAAGATTTGGAGGGAGCATACCCGAGGTGGAGACATAGGAATTACGTGATAGAGTAGCTTTAGCAATTTTTCAGAATTTCCGTGATCTCCTATGTTCGCATAAGAGACATTTTTTGTAATAAAACAAACATTCTAACTTTTATAAAACTAAGGTATGCGCGTACTCCCTAGAAAAATACAGCCCACACACATACATTATGTTGGTCTATGTATTTGAACCTAGGTTCAAACAAGCTCATCTCCATATCTATGGTAATTAAACTATATGAATCCAAACATCAAACCATGTTTGTACGAATCACACATGGAACAATCTATAAATTGATCTGATGATGCTTTTACCACAGAAAAAAGTACTGCAATTGGCAAGATGTAGGAGCAACTCCAACAATGTCCCCCATTTCAAACACCAACTATATCCGACTAGGACTGTCTGCAGTGGCAGGCGGACAGGCTGGAGGCCCATGACCTCCCAAGAGAGGCCACTGCACCCAACGACGCCTCTCATTTGTCTGCAACTGGGCATTTCTTTACCACATTTCATTTTGCATATTATACACACATAAATAGTAGTACTTATTTAGTGAAAATGGTAGTAAATTGTAGTAGCACTACAAGATAGTTCATAAAACACAAAAACAATCTTCTTGCTCTACTAATTCTACTAACCCTAACCCCTAGATCGGCAACGCTATTTATCATCGCAGGAGCGAAGGCCCTCATATGTCGAGGTAGTGGAAGGTAGTGATATTCATCGTCGCCATAGCGCGGGCCCTCACATGCCGAGAGAGCAGAAGGCAACCTCGTCAAGCAGGTGCCACGATCGAACGAGGCTCCACTTGTAGAGAGATCGGATGGCCGTCTTCTGCCTATCAAGCTCCTCCTGAGCTTCTTCAATGCGGACGCGGACGGCCCCATCGACAGAGTTCACGCGCAACTCACGGAGGCGCTCCAAGTGAGCCTCGTCGAGGGCTCACAGACGATTCATCTCTGACAACAAGATGCCACTGACGTCCCACCCGAAGGGACGGCCGACAGTCCAGGTGAAAGGATACGAATGTGGCCTAGAGGGGGGGTGAATAGGGGATTAAAACTTTTTCTAGAGTGGCTCAACAAAGGCGGAATAAAACTAGCGTTTTACTTTGTCAAGCACAACCTAGAACAACTAGGGTTCACCTATGTGCACCAACAACTTATGCTAAGCAATAAAAGCAAAAAAGTGATAGCAAGATATAGATTACTTCAAGCACGAAGGCTATCACAATGTAAAGTGCATAAGTAAAAGCTCGGGCATAGAGATAACCGAGGCACGCGGGGACGACGATATTTTACCGAGTTCCTCCCAACATGGAGTATGTATCGTTTGGAGAGGGGGTGGTATCAAACCACCAACGCCACAAAAGTCCTCCCTTATTCTCCGGTGAATCTCACCCTAATGGGATCGATTCACGCTTCCACTATCGGTGCACTTGTCGGTGGCAACCGGAACCTCTCACAAGGTTGGGGCACTTCTCCACAACTTAATTGGAGGCTCCCAACAAACGCCACAAAAGGCCTCAACAAATGCCACCAAGGAAACAATGCCACCAAGGCCACAAAACCGTCTACGGTTCCAAGAACCCAAGAGGGACAAGCTCCAATGAGTAACTCAAACCAAATCCTCCGAGGAGAACACAAACCGATGCACCAAATGCAAATGGCAAGAACACCACAAAGGTGTTCAAATCCTTCTCTACCAATTTCCACCAAAGCTACAAAAGCTTATGGGGGAATAAGAGAGGAAGAACAATGGAGGAAATCCACAAAAGACTCCAAGATCTAGATCCCAATATGTTCCCCTTACTTAGAGGAGAGATTGATTGGTGGGATTGTAGATCTAGATCTCCTCTTTCCAATCCCTCAAGAATATGCAAGAATCATCGGAGGGATTGAGAGAAAGCAAGCTCAAGAAGGTCAACAATGGAGGGGGAAACTTGCAAGAATGGTTGAGGAACCATTGGGGAAGAAGGCCCCTTATATAGGTCCCTCCAAAATTCAACCGTTACAGCCCAAAAACGCGATTCCAGGTACTACCGGACTTTTTCCCGGTACTACCGGACTTTTCCGGCACTACCGGACATTTCCTGAGGTTCCTGGATCTCCAAACGCATTTTTCTCTGCGCTCCCCGGTACCAAAATGCGGTACTACCGGACCCCGGTACTACCGGATCCTGGTCCGGCACTACCGGTTAAACAGCCATAACTTTTGCATCCGGACTCCGATTTCGATGATCTTGGGCTCGTTTCGAAGAGGACAACAACCTCTACAAGATCATGCAAAGAAACATCATAGTCCAGCAAGGGAGGATAGATCCAAATGACGAAGTAAAAAACCTTCTGCCGCGCTAGGTACTAAAATGTGGTACTACCGCTTTTTGGTACCTAGCCCGGCAGTGGCTTTTGGAAACTTGTCAAAAACCTTCTGCCGTGCTAGGTACTAAAATGGGTACCTAGGAAAATTCAAATCTCTATAACTTTTGATTGGTAACTCCGATCGACCCGATTCCAATTGCGTTGTAAAAAGGACGACATGAGCTACCCTATGAAAGGTGAAAATATTGGTTATCACCAAGTGAGCATGTATCATGTATAATAATGTGAGATACCTCACTTGGTGAGAAACCGAAAAGCGGCCAAGATCAAAATCACAACAAGATACAAACAGAAGATCCGATTTTGATGAACAAGAGCTTGTAATGGAGATTACCACAAGCTCTATATCCTCACATGGATAAGACCAAATAACAACCAAATATGATGATGCAAGTATGCAAAGGTCGGAGCTCTCTTCGAACGATGTGACCGAGTTACTCATTCGAGAGCCCCTCTTGATAGTACGGTTTGTAGGGTTCGCAGCATAGAAAACAAAAAAATTCCTACGATGGGAACATCTATGTACCAAGATCTATCTACTAGATACAAGCAACGAGTGAATATACATCCATAGAATACATACCCTCGAATATTGAATAGCGTTAACGAGGATGTACTCGTGGATGATGTAGACAAACGCTTGCCGATCTCAAGATCGTGATGAAGTCCATCTGGTCCAGCCGGTCCAGCACGATCAAGTCCAGCACCTCAAAGCAGTGGTGCATCCGTGATCGCACACACGTACGGGTACCCCGACAACCTTCGCGCCCTCGCTCCAGTGAAGCAGTGGAAGCAACAAATCCTTCCATAAAAAGCCACCGAGAACATGTATCTCGCTGATCCGAGACCATGGGGAAATTCTAAAGAAGGGAGAGAGATCCTTCGCGAGGAGGTGTGCTTTGAGAGGAGGAGAGGGGGGCCTTTTATAGGGGAGAGGGGGGCACCCAAGAGGCATGGCGCCCAGCCATGGGGGCTGCCCCCACTTCTTCCACATTCATGTGGGTGGAGCTCCCACTCAAAATGAAAAGCCTTCACTCCCATTAAAAAGCCTCCACTCAAAAATCCACTCACATGCATTAAATTTTCACCAAATTTAATGCAAGCTCTCATTTAAATAAAACTCTTTTATTTATTTATTCAGAATTTTATTAATTACTTTAATTAACAAACATTCACATAAAACCCCTTACAACATTTCAATTTCACATGCAGAACCAGTTTCAGCAATTTCAACCGAAACAGTTTCGATGTCTAGTGAAATAAATTCCTGCGCTTTCCTTTTTCTTTCTCTGGCATATCATTTGCTCCGAATGGTGTCGATATCCCTTAAGTGTGTCACCCTACGGTTCGCGAATAATGCAGACATGATCGAGACCCCTCTCCGATCAATAATCAGCAGCGGGACCTGGAGATCCGTACTAACTCCCACACATTCAACGATGACTTCTGTGATCGTGTGAACCTTTTACGCTAGTATCTTAATCGTTTTGTTTCACGATATATTACATGTCCAAGATTCGATCATCGGTATATCCATACCTAGTTTGATCTCGTTATCGACATGTACTCTTTTCTCGTTCCCGTGATATAACATTCTAGTGATCAAATCACTTGCTTGCAAGCTAATCAGTGTGATATCACCGAGAGGGCCCAGAGCATATCTATCCGTCATCGGGATGAACAAATTCCACTCTCGATCCATGGGTCTCAACATAACACTTTAGTAGTTCTGAAACCATCTTTATAATCACCCAGTTACGGTGTGACGTTTGATGTCATCGAGAAACTCTTCCGGTGTTAGTGATTGACATGATCTCATGGTCTAAGGATTAGGATCACTTCGTAAGTTGTTATAGCAATATAAACTCAATGACTTTGATCGTAATGCTATACTTTGGATGAATGTTCATCACATCATTACACTAATGTTGTGACCTCGTTATTAACAACATCCAATGTCCATGATCAGGAAACTTTGATCATCATGTTAATCAACGAGCTAGTTTATAAGAGAGGCATAACTAGGAACTTCCTTTTTGTTTATTAAACACACATGTATTAACGTTTCCGTATTAATACAATTATAGAATGTAAAATAAACATTTATCATAAATAAGGAATACGATAATAACCACTTTATTATTGCCTCTCGGGCATATTCCCTTCAGTCTCCCACTTGCACTAGAGACAATAATCTAGTTTGAAAACTTTGCGTATTGAACACCTATGGCTTTCTGGTGTTCCATATACGCAACTGCAAGTGGTTAACATAATCTACGGATCTGATGCTTTCAGGTCCGTGTGTATTTGCATGTCTTTGCGTCTCCACGTATCACTCATTCTCCAATGAGATGGCATTGTATAAATTTGGTCTTTCGGTGAGACCTTTAGTTCCTTGGGGTTAAAACATGTCGATACTATTGTCATACAATATATCTTTAGTGTTAGCCCGTTGTGAACCACACCTTAGTTTGATAACAAACTACTTGACACAAATTCCCTCCTTTGCTGCTACTATAGCAGTCATATAATTAGCCTTTTGTTGTAGTATTCGTCAAAATGTCTTAACTTTGGAATTCATCCAAATCCATCATGGAAACTTTCTTTCCATTTCATTGTGCCACCCATAGTTTAAATTGAGATAAACTTAATTTGTATCTTGAGACAAAACTAGTATCAATGTAATGCTTTACAATGAACTATTTGTAATTGTTTGTCACCTCTACATAAATATATTCTTAGTTCTTCCAAAAGATCATAAGAATATCCTTACTATAGTCCAATGATCATTTTATGATTCATTCTGGTATTTGCTCATAACACTTAGAGCATAGGACATATCTGGATGTGTACATATCATGGTATGATTGATCAAAACATTCTCGTGATTTCACTCATCAAGTGTCAAAACACTTGAATCTTGTTTCACTTATCAAGTGTCAATACACTTGAATCTTGATTCAATTCCTTTTCCATGCGATAAGAACTGTTTCTTGTTGTTTCTATATTGAACTCATTCAATATCTCATATATGTACGTTTGGCACAACCATATTAGCGTCAAAGTCTATCCACTATAGACAATCATGCTAAATATTTGGGTTTTGCCTAAGTATTTCATCGAAATGAAATTCTTAACCTTTGTCAATAAAAGATACATTATTTCTAATCAACAAGATGTCCTCCACATAATGTATTAGAAATATGTCTTAGCGCTCCCACTTAATTTCTTGCAAATGCAAGCATCTTCATCGTCTCCTGATGAAAAACTCCTTTTTCATCATCGTGAAGATTCCAACTCCGCGATGCTTACTTCAACCATTGAAGTTTGCATGCCCTTTTTAGCATCCTTTGAATTAACAAAACCCTTTGGACCGTGTCATGTACACGTCCTAGGTAACCATTCTATTAGAAGAATTTTGTTTTGTTTATTCATCTACCATATACCAAATTATATGTAGTGGTTGCTACTTTAATCCGTCCAGACTAAATATCGCTATGAAAGATCAAATCTTGTCATAGTCAACTCCTTGAACATTGTCGTAAAATACTTTACTGACATGTCGACTATTTCATAGATGTGAAACATCCATGTCTGTTTCTTTATAGATCCAAATACGACTGATAGGTTTTTACACCTTTCCGGAGGGTCTTCCAAGTTCAAAACTTGATTTCTCGTATATGGAACTATCACGGATTTTATGGCTTCAAGCCATTTGATGGAGTCAGGGCCCATCATCGCTTCTTTATATGTAATCGGTTCATCATTGTCAAACAATAATGATTTACTCTCAAATCTTAATATTTGATTGTTTATCCGACCTACTTGGTTCAATAGGAACTTAGATCTACGTGACCACAACCTTTGAGGCACATAAGCTATGAGCATTATGGCAGCCTTCGGAACGATTTCCGGCGCTGCGCAACTCAGCACATTTAGCTAAGGTTCGTTAACCTTATCAAAGTTCTATTGTCCTCCCACTTAACTTTTGCGAAAAATTCCTTTTTCACTTCACATTTCAAGCGACAAACCCTTTTGTCCTTGGTGTTATGGAGGAATACCCAATTGTTATTCGAAATAACCTACAAAGACATGCTCATCCGACTTCGGTTGTAAACATCTTACTTATGTTTAGCATACCAAAATTTTAAGAAATGACAACTTGGGTTTTACCCCAAACCATAACTTCCATGGTGTCATTTCAACGGATCAAGATGGATCTCTTTTCAGTGTAAAAGCGGTAGTCTCTAAAGCTTTAATCTTTTAAAACATAATGGCAGTTTTATAAATAACACCATTGATCCAACCATGTCAAACAAGGTTTCATTACAACTCTCAAATACTCTATACTCCTATGGTGTTTCGGGAAATGTAAATCTAGGTGTTTTGCTAAACTTGCAACTCAAATAAATCCCTTTATGATAAATCATAATTCATTTATTTTTCTTGTTACACTTGTAACTCAAATAAATCCCTTATGATAAAATCATAAACCATTTATTTTCTTGTCACAATGATTTTCACTTCATCTTGAAAGTCTTTGAACATTTTCAAATATTTCACACTTCTTTCTCATTAAGTGAATATTCACTCAAATTTCTGGAGAAAGTATATGAAGTTGAAACCCATCGCTTACGACTATACTTAATGACTACATATATCGATATGTATAAATTCCAATAATTTAGTCGTTCGTTCTTCTTTGGCCTTTGAACGAAGTCTTAATTATCCCGAGGAAAGTCTCACAAGCATCACTTGATCAAATCAAAGACTCCAAAAATCCATGAAAATGGAGTTTCTTCATGTTTTCTTTCCAATATAATTTAAACGGCGATGTCACTTCGTAAGTGATCTTCCAATCATTTGTCTTGCGACATTTTAGCATTAGGTTTTATGGATGTGATTTCTCCAACTAGATTTGTAAATCATCCATCTTATATGGAACACGGTAATTATTTGAACAACCTTTATTCTCATAATACCTGATTCAAATAACAATTATTAAAACAAATCTTGAAGTCAAGCCTTTGATGTCAATGAGAAATACAAACAACGGTTTGTTTGTTTTCGATGAACATCATCACATATTCTGTTGCTAGTTACTTAGGCCATTGTGGTTCATGAATTGCATTGTTCCGTATGAAATTTCATACCAACCAATTCGGTATCCAATACCCAAGAACCACATTGTTTAACAAGCAAAGAATACAACCATAACATGTATATCATCTATATACCTAAATTGGATATTTCCAATCTTTTCTTTTCTGCCAAATATATTTATAGATTCTCTTTCAGCATTTCCTTTTCCTTTTTAAAAGAATCTATCAACATCAAAAGTGGCGCCATATACATGACACGTAGTCCAAAGCGTGTATATTCAAATAATAATACCTTTGGACTTGCACTTTGAAGTAGATCACCATCATCAAAATGATCGGTATTCTTTCAAAATCCATTCTTTAGTAATCTTATAGTGTAGTAAACACTTTACATACATCTTCTATTCATCCTTATCATGAAGACTTTCACGATCAAGCTACTGTAGCTTATAAAGGCGAATCATGAGTATAACATTACTTTCCAAAACCCTTTTTGGATGATTAGGATGTCTAGCATCTCCAACCTTTGTAAATTCTCATCCAATATGAGAACATATATTATACTCTATCATATTGCAACTAAAACATTGTTTCAGATATCATTATATCTGCCACACATGATGGTTTCTGAAACAATTCTTTCAGCTCCTAGATAACCTTGATATTTAAATCAAGAATCATGGAGGCAAACATGATACTTTAGATACTAACACTGGAATTGTTACTCTCGATTTAATACCAACTATTAAATTTCACAGAGTAAATAGAGTTTGCTGAAAGTTTACAATAGGACTTTAAACTTTAGATTGACACTCAACACAATACGATACCAGTTCGTAAAGTATATATCCAGAGTTTTATAGTTCTATTATCTCAATTACAACTATGCATAAGGTGGTGAACGAATGCCAATGACTACAACAAATTATGCAAATTCACTTTGATTTAATTTATGATAAATTGAGTTCTACTAATCAAAATTATAAATGAACTCCCACTCAAAAACGACATCCCTCGTGTCTTTTTGGTGATTACATGAACCAAATCCACTACACCAAGTCCGATCATCACGTGAGTCGGTGTAGCTTCAAAGGCGAGCATCAAATGGGCATCATATCTACTATATGACTCATGCTTAACCTTTCGGTCCGTGTTCCGAGGCCATGTCTATACATGCTAGGCTCGCCAAGTAATAACCTTAGTATTCGTGTGTGTAACTGTCTTACACCCGAGATATGCTCGTGGATTCAAGCACACCCGATCATCACGTGATGCCTTGAAGCGACGAAACATTGTCGGTGCATACTTAAGGAAGAACACATTTTTATCTTGATATCTAAATGAGGGATCATCTTATTATGCTAATAAAATGTCAAACAAGTAATATAAGATGCAATCAAAACATCACATGTTTATAAGTGAAATGATATGGTTCCCGCATATGATCTCCATCATGTGCACCGTGGTATGATCTCTATCATACCTTTATGTATAAGGCCAAGGTCTATGGAACTTACACGCTATGTGTGTTGTAAGAGTATCATCTTATACTTCTACTTACAACATCACCATATCATAACACTAGCCCAGCAACAATCTAAACTAGACGCCTCTAATTTATCCATTGCAAGTTTTACGTGGCTTAAGGCTTTCGAAGATAGAACCGTTCTTACCTACGAACATGAACCACAACGAGGATAACCAAATTGTTGACAACTCGTTGCAAATTAGATATTGACTATAGTAGGAGAGACAGACACCCGCTAGCCACTTATGCAAAACTAGTTGCATGTCAAGCGTGGAACAGGTCTCATGTGCGAGGACATGTAAAGTTTGTCCGGGCCGCTTCATCCCACTATGCCACCAATATCCAAAGTACAACTAAGACGCAATAAAATGATCATCATCGCCCACATACTCATATGTGTACTATCCGTGCAAAGTATCTACGCATAGATCCGGCTCTGATACCACTGTAGGGTTCGCAGCATAGAAAACAAATTTTTTCCTACGATAGGAACATCTATGTACCAAGATCTATCTACTAGATACAAGCAACGGGTGGATATACATCCATAGAATACATACCCTCGAAGACCAAATAGCGTTAACGAGGTTGTACTCATGGATGATGTAGACGAACGCTTGCCGATCTCAAGATCGTGATGAAATCCATCTGGTCCAGCCGGTCCAGCACGATCAAGTCCAGCACCTCAAAGCAGTGGTGCATCCGTGATCGCACACACGTACGGGTACCCCGACAACCTCCGCGCCGTCGCTCAAGCGAAGCAGCGGAAGCAACAAATCCTTCCAGAAAAAGCCACCGGGAACATGTATCTCGCTGATCCGAAACCATGGGGAAATTCTAAAGGGGGGAGAGAAATCCTTCGCGAGGAGGTGTGCTTTGAGAGGAGGAGAGGGGGGCCTTTTATAGGGGAGAGGGGGGCACCCAAGGGACATGGCGCCCAGCCATGGGGGCTGCCCCCACCTCTTCCACATTCATGTGGGTGGAGCTCCCACTCAAAATGAAAAGCCTCCACTCCCATTAAAAAGCCTCCACTCAAAAATCCACTCACATGCATTAAATTTCCACCAAATTTAATGCAAGCTCTCATTTAAATAAAACTCTTTTATTTATTCAGAATTTTGTTAATTACTTTAATTAACAAACATTCACATAAAACCCCTTACAACATTTCAATTTCACATGCAGAACCAGTTTCAGCAATTTCAACCGAAACAGTTTCGATGTCTAGTGAAATAAATTCCTGCGCTTTCCTTTTTCTTTCTCTGGCATATAATTTGCTTCGAATGGTGTCGGTATCCCTTAAGTGTGTCACCCTACGATTCGCGAATAATGCAGACATGATCGAGACCCCTCTCCGATCAATAATCAGCAGCGGGATCTGGAGATCCGTACTGACTCCCACACATTCAACGATGACTTCTGTGATCGTGTGAACCTTTTACGCTAGTATCTTAATCGTTTTGTTTCACGATATATTACATGTCCGAGATTCGATCATCGGTATCTCCATACCTAGTTTGATCTCGTTATCGACATGTACTCTTTTCTCGTTCCCGTGATATAACATTCTAGTGATCAAATCACTTGCTTGCAAGCTAATCAATGTGATATCACCGAGAGGGCCCAGAGCATATCTATCCGTCATTGGGATGAAAAAATTCCACTCTCGATCCATGGGTCTCAACATAACACTTTAGTAGTTCTGAAGCCATCTTTATAATCACCCAGTTATGGTGTGACGTTTGATGTCATCGAGAAACTCTTCCGGTGTTAGTGATTGACATGATCTCATGGTCTAAGGATTAGGATCACTTCGTAAGTTGTTATAACAATATAAACTCAATGACTTTGATCGTAATGCTATACTTTGGATGAATGTTCATCACATCATTACACTAATGTTGTGACCTCGTTATTAACAACATCCAATGTCCATGATCAGGAAACTTTGATCATCATATTAATCAACGAGCTAGTTTATAAGAGAGGCATAACTAGGAACTTCCTTTTTGTTTATTAAACACACATGTATTAACGTTTCCGTATTAATACAATTATAGCATGTAAAATAAACATTTATCATAAATAAGGAATACGATAATAACCACTTTATTATTGCCTCTCGGGCATATTCCCTTCACGGTTATCTATCCTAAACCCGGTCTCCTACTAACAATATGAGACCGGCAAAAGGGAAAACCTATCAAGATTATACCTTTGCCTTGAGCATTCCACTTGAGCTTGATGTAGACGATCTTGCCCTTCTCAAGATAGAACGCCTTTCTTAATTCCTCATCATCGATCCATGATCACTGAGAATGGCAAGCATCAAACATGAGATCTTCTATAGATGGTGCATTTTGAGCTTGCGCAATGCATCTTCTTCTCATTTCATCGACCTTGAAGCCATCGCATGCTCCAAGTGATGCCAATGGACAAATCCTACAAGTATAACTTAATACATGCATTAGTCCATAAAGATTGTCATTAATTACCAAAACCACACATGGGGGCCCACATGTTCTTTCACCAGGAGACAGGTCCTCGTTGTCGTGGTGAAACAGAGCCCTAGCCGCAACATCATGGGAGGGACTGTCACAACTGTGGCAGGCGTCCATGGATCTAGGGTTCTACGATACCGGGTGGCGGCTATGTAAGAGTAGAGGGGGAGATACGAATGGAAGGTTGGTGTTGGAGGGCCCGAGTCTGGAAAAAAAACGGCGCGACCTTAGAGCAAGTTCAATAATAAAGTCCTCTGTTGGCTATAAACCGCCGCCACGTCATCTATAGTTAATCTTATAGCTAACACATACAATAGCTAGTTATAATTATATAGTACTTTATTTAGCTAAGGCCCACCTTACACTCACACACTAGGAGCACGTGCTATTATTGACTCTTGCATAAGAGCCCACTAATCTTTTCTCTCCACTTCTTTCTCCTCTACATCATTTTAAATATACTAGGACACATGTCCGTGCGTTGCAACGGAAAAACTTGTGTTACCTAGACACTTAAACCGCACATGTTCTTAAGAAAAGTTTACATTGACAATATCAAGACAAAGTAGATTACTACCATCAAAGATAAGAAATTTGTTGCAAAGGATGCCCTTTAATGTTCATTTGAATGGCATTTGGGCTATCAAACAGAGACATAGACCAGACTCACAATGGAACAAGAAATGTACCAAGAATTTTCCATTGATAAATCAACATTATTCCATTAATATATTTGTGCAAGAGCTGAGGATGGAATGATACAGTTAGGTAAACCAGAAGAATATATATTGAAGTGATAACAGGAAAATATTGTGACACAAGGGTAAAACACCATTTTCAGCTTCCTGGTAACGTTTCCGGGGCCTAGGCTTTGCTGCTTCTAGCCTCACATTGCTTTCGAAATCATCATGAATCTTCGGCTTTGCAGACTCTAGCCTGACCATACTGAAGGTTGTGCATGGAGCCCTGATTTCTTTTTCATACTTGTGGGACTGGATTGCCTGTTGAACATACCACATGCTTTGGTTGCAAATCTAGACTTGGTTTTTGTTGTTTGTATCATTGATGGCTCTTTCAACAGGGCAAGTGAGTTATGATTTTGCCACAAGTGTATGGTTTGAGGGCCTCCTGCAATTAATTTCACTCTTGTTTCCAAGGCATGCAACATTGTTATCCCTCAAACCTGTCAAAATATAAACTTAATTATCATATAATCTACGGAATGCAATAAGAAAGGGAAAACTAAGCAATTCAAGTAGTTCTACCCACTTCTGTCTTCATCCATTTCATCAAAGAACTTCACGTTGCAAAGGAGATCGGAAAAATAATAATGGAAACTAATTAGACTGATGTTCAGCACTAAAATCATTCAAATATCAGGAGAGAATATATTAATACCTCATAGATTCGAATTGCAGTAGTCTATGGAGCATTCATCTAAGGTGCAAACAACGCTCCTTTATCTGAAGGTGGAGAAGGAAGGCTATTAGGTATATAAAAGTTTTGGGAAGCATGAATGGCCTTCCATTTGCCCTAACAGCAAATATGTTTCCAAAACCTGAGGCAATTGTATATCCTGCATGAAATGGCACAAATGCCTGCACAATTTTGTGCAAGAGGAAGTTAATATTCTCAGGACAACGAACACCTAAAATAGCCCCTCCCCAACTTTCTGCAAGACACTGCCATAGCACCACTTCCAACATTGCAAGCCTAGGAAAATGCTCCATAACTTCATTCCTGGAGCCATAAGGTCGTCGGTTCCCAACTTCCACCAGCTATATCCATAAGCTTCTACTCTGGATAATGCAGATAACAAGCTAATGTAGTCTATAAGTCTTTATTTTCATTTTTCCTCCCCCAGGATAAAACCTGGCTGCAACTCTAAATTGATACAGCTCTGGCTTCGGGTTCCCTTGAAGCCATAAGAGGTACAGAATCATCTAAGATCGATCAATTTAAACAATATATGTAAAACTAACAGATGAGTTAAGATGAGAGGGGCGGCGGCCCAAATCAATGGCAATTGGAAGGAGGAATGGGTACATGATGTTGACGCCGAGGTGGATGCATCGAATAGCCTTGAGGTTGGTCGTGATGCCAAGGTTGGCAGGGGAGAAACAGGGTAGTTGGGATTACCTGACGGCAAAGACGACCTCACCTCCACCTCCGCTTCCCGTCGAAGCTTGTCTGCAGCAGCCCTCAGCCGCCATCGGCCTACACCACCACAACTCTAGGTCTCAGTAAAACATTTATCGGCATGCAACATTTATCACGAGGAAAATTGATGTATTAATTTTAACTTTGGAAACTACACTCATGCAATTATGGTTCCACTTGAATTGATTTTGGTTACCTTCTTCTTATGTGAATTTCCGTGGCTGCCTTCAGAAGTCTTGCACAATTTCCGAGCTCTTATGTACCAAAGAAGACAACATGTGATCCATCATTCAAGTATTTGTTGGAGCCTGTACCAGCCACTCTTGCAATCTGAAAATTGAGCCTGTCACTTTAGTGCATGAAAAAGATGTTTCAAATCAAATGAAATGAAGATGGGTCGTTAGAATTTGGTACCTTCCAATAAAATAAAAGGAGGAAACAAATATATGACATGGAATCTATGTCGACAATCCCTAATATTATACACGGTACTGCTCATGAATTTGAAAATGTGATTGTGCTTATGCAATTTCATGGATCCATTTCTTGTTTGCTCTCAATTTGCATAAACGGAAGTGGTGCACAGCTTAAGTGCAATTCTGATTGCTTCTTTGATCAATTCATTAGTTGAGTTGCAGCATGGGGCACAAGACCATCAGGCCTAAAGATTGATGTTCACGGTCCTATAAGCAATAGCCCCTAAAGCACTTATATGCCATTTTGTAGACCCTATCTGAGATATATTGAATTTTCTACATTTAGTGCTTAAACCTGTGAATAAGGAAGCATTTGAGAGTATGAGAGCAAGAACATAACAGCACACACTCTTCTACATCCCAACTACAAACGAGAATTGTTTACCTTGGCCTCCACCATTCCTTTTTTATCTTGCATAACCTCTTCGCAACCTATATAACCAAAAGTAGGATTCTCAGTTTATTAGACACTCAAAAGTCAAAATAGTATTGTACTGATTACCATTGGGATCATGCGATCGACGACCGCGGTGGAGAGAAAACAGAGGTGACGACATTCTACACCAGCGGTTCCCAGTGTTTTGTCCTCTCCAAGATCAGCAGAGGTCGAAGCGAGCATCGTTCCGGCACCGACGGTTGTGGCTGTTGGTCTAGCGGCTCCCGATGCTGCAGCACTGATGATGCCTACGGAGTACCTGCAAGAAAGAGTATACCAAGCCTATTGTATGTTGGGCGACAAATAAATAACTTAAGCAGAACATAGGTTGATGGTGCAATCCTACCTGATGAGTCGGCGTTAAAACTACTACTGAAAACTCTCGGTTCACAAGAGCTTGATCATCCATGTTTGGGCAGGTTTGGTACACAATGTAAGATAAGACTTCCCCATTTTTTAGAGCATCGTCTTGCTTTTTTTTCAGATTGTTGTTTATCAGAATTTGAACACTTACGGACTGAAGTTGTATCAGGGAGAACCAAATTAGCTTCATGATCAAACAACTTTCACATCGAAAATGTGCAGGAGAGGAAGAACTTCTAAAGAAAGTTAGGAAGACAACGGTGGGGAATGGGCACTTACAGGCAGTAGCCGTGTCTGGACACAAATGGTGCTCGACCACTCCATTGCTAGCACGTAGTGATCAAACTCGAACCTGCCTCCTCTCCATGGATACTCCGCGCTGAGGGGTTGGATCGGATCAGCGGCGAAGTGCTTGGGGCGTGCGGCAGCCGGTGGCATCGAAGCATGCGGCGGCGGGGCCGAACCTTAGGCAACGGAGACGCTCTGTCAAGGGAGAGGACCAGGATCTCAAGGCGTGTGTGCTGGCGGCCGACGGCGTCGAAGGTTGCTGCACCAGGGCTAAACCCTAGGCGGTAGCACTCTATCGCGGGAGAGGATGGGAGGGGCGGCGCAGCGGCCATGGACAGGGAGAAAGACAAGACCGCGATGAGCCAAGCACGGGCGTGAGAATGGCGTGATTTGGGGAGGAGGGGCCACAGTGGGAAGTGGGAACCAGGGGCGAAACGACTGGGGACGTGCGGTGCGGGGTAGGCGAAGAGCAGTGCGACGAAACGGAACGACGTATTGACGACCACGGAACACAACATCTTTTTTAGGTAGTAGAGATTATTTAAAGTCTTATAGTCTGCTTCCATAAGCTTAGTCTTACTGTACTTGCTCTTGGCTAGAGCTGTGCCGAGGAGGAGCTCGTGAGGGCGCGAGCGGTCGCGGAATTTCTTTCTCTCTTTTTTCCTTCTTGCCTAAATGCCCTCGCGGCCCACAACCTGCCAGCCCGAGAGCCTCTCGATTCTCTTCCTCGGTTCCTCCCCTTCTCTTTCCATTTCCTTCCACCAAATACGGCACCGTGATCCGCCACCAACCCGCCGATTCGCCGATCAATCCCCGGCCATGGCCTCCACTTCCGCCGCCGCCTGCCCGTGGGACGCGCTCCCGGAGCACCTCCAGGAGCGTATCCTCTCCCTCCTTCCGCTCACCGCGCTCATCCCCGTCGCCGCCGTCTCCCGGTCACTCCGCCGCATCCTCCGCTCCCCGGCCTTCCACGCCCTTCTCTCCCAGCACCGCCTCGACGCCTTCTTCCTCCTCTCTCCGCGCCTCGCCTTCCACCCTCTCTCCCGCCGCCCCCTCCCGGTGCCCCTTCCAGATTCATCCTGGTCTTCCCCTCCCCTCGTCTCATGCGCCTCCCCCTCCCTCATCGTCACCGTCGCCTCGCTCCTCCGCCTCCCGCCACTCCCCGACCGCTCCTACCTCATCGCTGTCATCGTCCCACGTTCCTTCTCCTCCAGCAGGCGGGATTACTCACTCGTCGCCGTCACCACCGGAGCCGACGTCCGCTCCTACACCATAAACTCCGCAGATCCCTCCCCACAGTGGGTGCCTCGGGGCGAGCTCCCGCTGCCATTTGCGCTTCTGGGCAATGCCGCGGTTGCCAGCGACCGTGCTAGGCTCTTCGTGCTCGGCCGTGGTCCGGACGCGCTTCTCGTGCTTGATCTCGTGACAAGCGAATGGATGGCGCCGCCGGTTGTCATGCCACACGGCCTTACCACAGCACACCTGTTTGTTCTTGATGATCGGCTATTCTTGCTAGGTGGAGTGGAGATCTTTGGGGTGCTGGAGCGGATAGTGGTGTGGCAGCTGGACAACAATGAAGAGGCAGTGGGAGGATGGCTGGAGGTAGCCAGAATGCCAATGGAGATGTTCGACGAGTTAGTGGCTGGCAGGCACGGCAGCTTCTGGCACTTCCAGGCTGCGGACAGGATGGGGACTGTTTGCCTATACAATGCTCTGGACGGGAGGCTGGTGATGTTTGATGCGGTGGATTGTGCCTGGACAGCGATGCCGCAAGTGTCTGGGTTGGACCCCGAGGAGAGCCGCCGGTGGTTTGGCCATGTCGTGGAGCCCGGCGTCGAGCTCTTGCTGGGACAACGCTGACGGTTTGCTTCATTGGCTTTCATGCTCCAGCGCAGTTCTGAACCCGAGCAACTTTCCCTGAACCCTGATGCAATTTTCTCTTTGTACTACTAAGTAGGAATAACTAGTTCTGCCATAGCTGTTTGCTCGGAAAATAAACCAACCATGTACGTGGCATCATGCTTCAAGCATCCTAAGTTGTAATGTATCATGGAACAAACTTTCAATGAAGAAAACTTTGATAGAAAAGTTGCTCTGGATTCACGATTGTGCACCGTTTCATCGAAGCCACTGAGATACTTTGGCTTAGTCATTAAGATTCATCTCAAAACCAATAGTGCTAGGCTACTCTTTCTGTGTTTGGCTGTTGGATGCAAACGTGTACCTTCATCTTCCCAAGGTTTCGTGCAGTGGTAACCTCCAAAAACTGTACTCCATTGTACTACTGTTTCATAGTAAGTGTCGGGGATATAGTTTATTTTGGTCCAAATTTGAACTGAAGTCCTGACAATTTTTATGAATCGGAGGGAGTAGCACCACTTTACCTCCAGGGACCTGTAGACGCTGCCCCGAAGAAGCGAGTGTTTCGATTCTGCTGGGTGTGAGCCTTATCTTAGAGGGTACTGAGTCTTATCAACAGTGGATTCATGGATACCCATATGTTCGTATGCACACAAATCTATATCTATACCTAATAATAAAGCACGAAGTGTTTCTCCCGGTCCAACACTTTTTGGACGATTTTGTCCATATAGTTTCGAGCAAATTACCCACCACTGCCACTGCTAAGTTATATATTCTCTACTCTACCGATGGAAATCGATTGGGCTGAAAATTGACCGGGCCGCAACATGCGCAATTCTTTCGAACCTCCGAACTGCGACTCTGTAGGCATCAATCAGAGCTATGAATAGTCCCACCTCGCTCCTATATACTAAATTCTACCTGTTCATATACGTTCTCGGGTGGTTGAAATCAGCAAGCCGATCGGGAACCAAATAAGAAGGACTACCGTTGATTGATCTCTGAAATCAAATCAAATAAGAGAAAGGAATTAAATCGGCGAGAGAGAACAAATGGATGCACAAAGGAGGGAACGACCGAGGAAGACGAGAATCGCCCCTAGGCAGGGCCAGAGGAGAAAACGTGGGGAGGCGCCTCCGTGCAGATCGGTACAGCCGCCGCGATGCTATGGACGGCCTCGCCCCTCCTGGAGGCAGGGCGCCAGAGAGGTTGGGGATGGAGGCGCTGACAGCGCTCGATGTAGGAAGGATTGTCTCGCGTCCGGACGCGCGCTGCAGGGGTGGCTGCCGGCAAAACAGAGGCCCGCGGCAGAGGGACTCGCGGAAGCAAGCAGGGGAGGCACACGGCGGAGGCCTACGGAAGGAGGGGCGGCTGCCGGCACGACAATCCCGTCGAGGAGGGAGCAGGAGGCGAGGTCGTCGAGGCCAGCGACCGGCAGGCGTCGATCTGGCGGCGGGGATGGATTTAGGGAGAGGAGGGGGTTCCATGGGAGGCGAAGTCGGGAAAGGGCCGAGTCGGGCCAGCGACCGGGGGGGGGGGGGGGGGGGGGGGGTAGGCGTTGATTTGACGGAGGTAGATGTCAGTGGGGAGAGGGGGGGGGAGATGGGTTCCATGGGGAGGCGCTCGGCAAGGTTCCCGTCGGGAGGAAGGAGATGAAGTTTGGGTCCCCGTGTGTGGTTGGGCGTGTGTTTGCGGCGTTGTGTGCTGGTGGTGTGTGTTCGGTGTGTGGTGTGCAGTGCTTTATTATTATAATAATATTTTTTTAAGATAAAAATGAAATGGGATACTTGGCAAAGAAAAATCTCAACATGAAACCGGGCTCATGCCTTTAGAAGAATTCCCTTGCTACACGCATCACGTTAGGTAGAGGTCCCAACAAATTATTTAACTACTAACATATATATATATATTGTAAGACATGAAATAGTCTTTTTTTATGATATAAAAAAACCACCGTCAACAAAGAACAAAGTTTTTTGACCGTTAGACTACAACCAAAAATTTTGATGGTAGCAGAATCTCAAAAAAAAATCTTACATCAAGAAAAGCTTATTTCCAATAGTGAAATTCTTTATAGTATAAAATTTATTATATAAAAATCAATCCGTAGCACGAAGTGTTTCTTGCGGTCCAACACTTTTCTAAACGGTCTTACACCTGTGTTCTGGTGATTTTACATGGTATGCCATCGCTAAGCAACATGTCCTGTACTCTCGGTCTGCCTTCGCCGGTGGCGATCCGGCCGACGCGCATATTGAGTGATGGGCCATCCAGCGTTCAGCCCATTAATTAAACTTGTGTACAGAAATCAGATAAATTATATCCTACGCATAGCAACCTTGGTATTAATTAGTACCACCTCACCCTTTCGCACCAAATTCCTATTTAAACTTTTGCAGATTGGCTGTCAACAAGACAAGCAACATGAGCTTGATGAGATAGAACGGAATGACGATGAAAAATCAAGGAGCAAAGAAAGAGGAGCAGTCTAGCCGAGTAGCAGGCCGCATAGGTGCGAGTGGCCGGCGACCGGAGGAGCTGAGGCGCGCTCGACAGGGGCGAGAATATCCTCGGGGCTGAGGAAGAGAGAGGGGAAAAACATACTGCTGGCGACGCTGCATGGGAGGAAGGAGTCGAGCGAGCTGAGGTCGCTCTCTTGTCCACGTGCGATTATAGGGTTTTTCCCACATAAAAAATGTGCTAGCTCCGCAAAAAAAAGGGCGTGCCAAAGCAATTAATGGATTCTACTTCTACTTTATTTTGGAGAAAGATGGACACATCATGGTAAAATAATGCACCGTAGTTCTAGACATGAATGAGAAGGAGCATCTATGTGGGATGCTTTCTACTAAACATATTACACGAGTTGATAGAGTTCTAGACATGAATGAGAAGGAGCATCTATGTGGGATGCTTTCTACTAAACATATTACACGAGTTGATAGAGTTGGACTTGGATTTCCCATTGCAAACTCATGACATTTATTCCCGGTGCAACGCACGGGCATTTGTGCTCGCCTTGTTCGTCTAATTACCTTGGTAGAGAAAGAGAAGAAACGATTAGAAAGTATATAGGTTAATTTAGACAAGAAATTCGCTTTCTATCTGGTATTCAAGTAGTATTATTGAATGAAATTACTTTCCCAAGTTTCTTTCTCCCTGTCCGAGCCAGATCCAGTAGCGGCGTGCATTTCACGAAAAGATTAAAGAGAAGCACGCCAAGAAAAAGGAAGAGAAGGTTTGGAGAAAGGTAATATTCTACTTGCGAATTGGAAGAATCGATTGACCAAGGAGCAGATGTCACCGAGCAAGTTAAAAAAAACTGTTTGTGCCATTGATTAAAAAATCATCACCGACACAATAAGAACTAACTTCTTCCGTCGCAACGCGCGGGCATTTTGCTAGTTTATCTAAAAATGTAATTTTGCTAAGCTATCTCGTATAGGCAGCATAACTTTGTCATGTTTTCGCAATAAGATCGTGTTTTTATTGTAAATCTAGTTTGGGTGTAAGACTATTAGTTGTAATGCTGAAATAAGAGTACTGCCCCCCAGCTTCAAGCTGGTTTAAGCACGGACAAAAGATTCTGCTGCTATGGGCTCTTATTCTGAAGGGGTACATGCTATCATAACGAAAGAGCACACTTAGTAGTTGTGACTGGTAGCAGATACTTTTTTCTGAGAGGAGGCCAACGATAAGAATGAATGAATCATACAGGTTCCATGTTGTTATTGCCACAACTAATTTTTTAGCAAATGACTTAGATATGCAGATACTTTTTTCCGAGAGGAGGCCAATGATAAGAATGAATGAATCATACAGGTTCCATGCTGTTATTGTCACAGCTAATTTTTTAGCAAATGACTCATATATGCAACATCCCTCTAAAGCAATCACAAGTCTTATCAATGGTCCACAAAGGTAATTCCGTAAAAATAGGAAAATGGCTACTACTGTTTCAAAATGGTTCAAAGTAGCAGGGCCCTTCTCGAACTAACATCAGGCCACTTATACACTTTGGGAAACTAAAAAAATAGGTCATGCAACATGTCCTATCTGAAGGTAGTGATTGCTAAAAAGTAACAAAAATAATATGCAACATCTTGAATGAGAATAACAAGACCAAAAATATATGTAAACTAGAATGCCTACCAGATAAGCTTAAAAGGTTCTGATATTCCACTTGCCCAGAAAAATGGTCTACATAATTGGAGCACAGTAATGGTTCCCGTAATGCCTCAACAGGTACTGACATAACGACAGATCCGCAGGCACAGCAAGAACTGATACAATGCTAGAAAACTTGCAAATAACACATTGCTTGAACTGAACTATTACTACCTGAATAATTGTATCCATGTAATCATCCCAAGGATGGTCCCAGAAGGTGAGATGATCTAGAGGCCTAAATCAATCTGATTACAAGTTTACAACTAGCTAAGTGAGTTTTCTTAGCCAAATGTAACTGCAAGAAATAGAAAACGAACAAATTGCAGTTAGCTGACTATTTACACAGCGAGAGAAATACTTGGCAATAACAGTCAATAATTAATAGTAGTTAAGGTGGACAGCCTTTTCCTCTTTCTGTTCTTCTTTGGAGTCAAATCTCGTTGCACACTGCCATTGGAATGAGGAAGAAGACGTACAGGGCTGGTTCGCCTAGCAGCTGTTCTTCTCCCTCTTTTGTTCGTCCACTGAATTGGCAATTTGCCTGCAACTTGGGCAATGCCATCGGATGTAGCAAGCTCAGACACTTTTTGGATCCTCTCCTGCATCTGCATGACCCATGCTACCGAGAGATCCAGTGAGAATGAATCGTCCAGTGGTTTTTGCCACAGATCAAGTAGGATGCGCTGAAACGATTGAAATGATAGCGAGGGCTGGAGATCCTTGCGTGGTGCATATAGCATGTTAACCTTTATGACATGCTTACATAGGTTACCCTGCATTGACCACGAACAGCTGCACAGAGAGAATTCAGACCCAGCATTCCATACAGTCCGCATTTCAATAGAATCCTTCTGGCTTGCCACCTTGGCTGAAAGAGGTTCTTTGTCATCAAAGAAAACATCCTTATCAGGTATCTGCATCGCCCTTTGCCATGAGGTGGATGCAATGTACTCTGCTTTCACCTGAGGAAATGAACCGCTCTCATCTGCATATAGGTTGAGCCAGTAGCCTGAATGCAGCTCTGTTGTTAGCTTGTGCACCAACCAGTCCACACGTTGGAGAGCATCGAGTTGTGAATCATCATATGCTTTAAGCTTTAGCTTTAGATGGTAACCCTCCATTGCACCACACGATTCCTGACTTGCTAGAGGCAAATTTCTGATGATATCAATCCACATCTCTAGATAGGGAAATAGCATAAAAAGGCACACTGTTAGCATCTAGATGAGCATTTGCAATTAATTGTACATTTTGAATCTACTACCTGAGATTCTTACCCAGTTTTGGAACCCAAAATGACTTGAAATACTGTATGAAGGTGGTTTGGTCAACAAAGTCTTGAAACAACTGCTCCAGGGCATCCATGGGATTTTTCTCACTCCAGATACTATAAATAAATTTCCCTAGTTGTGTAAGAATTTCTCGTTGCACCTCAACATTGCTGCATTTCTTGATTATATTTTTATGCCAGGTTCTCCTTATGTGCCATAAAGAAAATAATATTGGGCAGGAGAATACATTCCTGAAAACAATGACACGTTTCGTCAATGGCAATTAACTATACATGATTTACACTGAATATTTTCAGTTAGATCATGTGTCAAAATCTATGCTATACCTGATTGGCTCCAGCTCTGAGGTTGGGTCATCTATTATAAATCCGCCAATTCTCCAGGTAGAATCAACAGAATGTATTCTACTAGTAAGTGCTTTCATCCATCTCGAAGTGTCCTGCTTGGTAACTGATCGGGTTATAACCCATGCAACAGGTAAAGCTTGCTGTCTTGAATCGAATACTAGAACTGTGTGCAATGGGTACTGCAGCAATGAGTAGAATGTCAAACAAATGGTGAAACCTGCCCCAGCAGACATAACTAGACATCTACGATAAAAATGTTGCTTAAAAGTATAACCAAACAACTGTTAGCTTTTGTTGTAGTCAGATACCTTCAGCTTGCTTACACCAAATGAGGAATGAGAGGCCAAAATACCCTGGTGACCAAAGCGGATCATCTGCTGCAGTTGCCATTCTGTCTGTATCCCTAGTACAAATGCATCTGTCTCGGTCGAGTCCTGGTGGAAAAACACAGACTTCTTATTCCTATCTACCCACATCCTGATGCTAGCTTGGTCATCTAGATCCAACTCATGCGTAGACCTCTTGATGATAATCCCAAGCTTGTGGACATACTGCGAAGCAAGGCTATCGACCTTTGCATCCAAGCCACAGTAGCGTTTTATCCCTTCTATATGAGTCTGAAGGATATTCTCCTCGGGGACACCAAGATAGATCAAGGACATGGTCTGCTGCTGAATCTCACTCCCAACATATGGCACTTTGCTAGCACCAGGCCCAATGGCATCCCGGTCTAGGGGTCCATGGCATACGAAACCAGACTTGGTGATATGGCGCCTCTCATGGTAGATAATGAGAACCACCGAAGGCCGGGCATATAACCGCTTGATCGCAAAATGGCAGGTGCAGCCTCGCATCGACTGTGGGCGAGCTGCACGGTTTCGTGTGTTAACCCTGTACCTTCTGCTAGGCAATATCTCCCAATCTTCCCCGTAATTCTCTGGGCCGAACGAGCACCAATACCTGAATTTATTTAGAACAGGACACAGTAATTATCAAGAACTTGTAATAAGCCAATAATTAACATGGCGAGCATAGGCCTTTCCCAAAAACATGGCAAGCAAAGCAGGGGCAAGCAGGGTAGGTGGCAACAGGGGAGCACGTACATTCTGTATTTGAGGTACTCGTCGCTCCTGAACTCCTTGAGGGAGCCCCTGTCGCGCTTGCGGCTGCGCTCGATGTGGAACCTCGTAGGGTACTCGGGTTTGTTGCACTCCCCGCTGATGAAGGCCTCCAACCGGTCGTAGGGGATGAGCGCGACGTCGTCGCAGTGGTGCTCGGAGTTCGCGTACTTGGCCCACCTGAGGTCGGCGGCGGAGAACTCCTCCCCGGGAGGGTCCTGTACGGGGAGGTCACTCACCGACTGCAGCACCTCCGTCTCATCCGCCATTTTTCCTTCTCGCTGTCGCCCGCCGCCAGTCGCCGGAGTTGGGATTCGGTGCTGGAAAAACCCTAGAGAAAGGAAACGAAGTGGGGACGACTGAACGAGGCAGAGACTACGGGAAAAAAAATCCTATTCTCCGCCAGTTGCGGAGAATAGAGAACCTCTGCGTACCCCTCGGTTCACATGGGCTGGCCCATTTAGGCCGGCCTTTTTTTTCGTTTTCCTTTTCTACTTTCAAAATTTATTTTATTTTGAACCGGACTTTCAAATTTTATGAACTTCAATTTTCAGAATGCTGTCCTGTGTGATGACGGAGGCATGCTCATCGTGTGTATCCAATTAAGGACGAAGAAGTGGGATGGGACAAGTGGGATGTGAGACCCTATTGATAGGATAATTATATTGTTCATATTAATATTTTTAACTTTGTCTAGATACGAATGCATGTCTAAACACTTAACTAGATACATATAAGTCTAGACAAAATTGAAAACATTAATATGAACTGGAGGAAATACTAACAAGTCGTAATTTTTTTGGGGGGCTCATCTTTAAAGGAACTTCAGGTTAAACGTAGTTGGCCTGTAGCAATTTGAGAATAGACGAAGAACCGAAAAGTTGTTCTCGGGTGGGCATGGGTGAGGAAAAAGTGTCTAAAAAACCCTACATTGCTATGTGGGATTAGTCTAAAAATCCTAAAGAGATGTCAGAGGTAACAGCTATGGGCCAGGATCTAGGGCGTTATATAGGACAAGTGAATTCACACTTTTAGACCCCTAGACTAACTCTAAACTAAGTAGGATAAGTGAGACAAATGAGATTTGACAATTCTAACTTATCTCGCTTACCATATTTAGTTTAGAGTCAGTATATACTTCCTTGAAAAAAGATGTTTCTCTGGATTTTTGCCGGATGGGCTCTCGTGACAGGAGCTCTCGCGACAAGGCGATTGCGACCTCGTCGCCTCTCCGATCAATCCTTGTCAGATTACCGTGTTCGTGCTCTCCTAGAGAGAGATTACTCGTCGGAGCTATGTAGGTGTGGTGATCAGGGATTCATTGAGAGGAGGCGAGGGTAGGTTTCGAGAGGTGCTGTCACCGAGGTGGGTGTCACCAGCAAGGTGCTCGGGCTCGCCGGTGACAGTGGGGATAAGAGGTTGCACGCTTAGGAATTCAAGCTATGTTTCCCCACCTATCAGTGATTCTCCGTCGCCGTCTCGGGATAACCATGGATGCGACACTTGACCACCTAGATCGGAGGGTGGATGTGGTTGTGCCTATGTAGAATACGCTTACGCGAGATTTGGACTTACTTCCTGAGAAGCAGAGGCGATCGGATTAGGTTCGATCTAGGGTTTTCGCTCCAGGAATCCTGGCGTGGATTCAAAGAGAGCTATTTGAGGCTGGGACATTCTCATCAGTGGACTGCTATCCGGTAGGAGGCAGTCGGCTACCGATTCCGAAGAAGTTTAGCTTCTCAAGAGATAGGTGGGCGCGCGATTCAGGGAAGGCGACGTTTGCAAAGGTGGTGAAGATGGCCGACACTGGGTGGGGTCGAGGACGGTATGGAGCAAATCGGGGGCGGATGGGTGTTGTTCACGGTTGACGTGGACAACAGCCGCCGCCATCGGTGAAAATGGCCGACACTGGGCGTGGTGGAGGACGGTATGGAGCGAATCGGGGGCGGATGGGTGGTGTTCAATGTTGACGTGGACAACAGCCGCCGCCGTCGGGGCAAGGTGTTGCGGTTCAGAGGCCTCCAATGCCGAATCCAACAACATCCCGACCGCCGAAAAAATTCATGCAGATGCTGATGTAGCAGTTCGGTGGAGACTCTGCTCCAGTATGTACCAGATGTTCCCTCTTGGGATGTGGAATGGCTTCCCTTGTGGGAAGTGACCACCCTTTTCCCCCCAATGTTGCGAAATCATATGGTTAAGGGGACAGGGTTTAATTAGGTGATGGTGTCGAATCAGCAGTTCAACCAGATGGTAGGGCGTAATCAGCAGTTTTAGATGCCAGGAGTTTCTCAACTTCAAGCCCCTCAACAAGGATCTGCTAGTCAAACCAGTAATGTTGGGTTGTAGGGGAATCCAAAGAACAAAGCTCAGTCCAGCAATGTTGAAGGACAAAAGCAAAATGCTGAGAAGGAAGTGGTGTTTGGTGGTAACTCTGGGAGGCAAATGGGGCTAGCCGAAGTCAAGTTTTGGACACTAGGTATAGGAATGTGGTCTGCTTAAATTGTGGAGAACCTGGTCATTATGTGGGTTTGTGTGGATGGCAGAAACTTTGTGTAACACCCTCGGATCGTCCCTATGCAAGTTTTAGCGATTTCTGCCAAACCCGCATTAAAACGATTCAAAGGTGTCCACTAGGCACTTTCGTGCGGGTGGAAAACAAAGTAATACCATTACACATTAGTCCATGATGGAACCCAAAGAACAGATATATACAACAATGACTCCATGAGTCAAGAATACAGATATACAGTACAAAGATCCAAATAACCTTAAAAACGATACAACATCCGACTATGGACAAGATGCAAATTGAGCTAAGAGCCCTGAAGAATAACCAATGGTGTCCATAACCCTGCCGAGGCCAAGCCGGAAGGGTAGCCCTGCTAACGATGTCGATCTCAAACCTGCTTAAACAGAAGGGGTGCTGATGCGGATCAGATCACTTTAGAGCTTCGTTTGCAAACCCCACGAGGAAGGTATGATGAGCATAGTATGAAACCAAGGTTATCGAACCAGTAGGAGGAAGGAAACGACCCCAAGGTGTTGCTAACAACTTGGAACCTACACAACACAAACTCAAGACTTTGCCCCAGCGATCAGTGAGGTTGTCAATCTCACCGGTTTGCTGAAAACAAAGGATTAAACGTATGGTGTGGAAGGTAATGGTAGCTTGCAGAAAGTAAACAGTAATAGTGGAAGATGTATCAATGGTAAAGATTGGACCAGGGTCCACAGTTCACTAGAGGTGTTCTCCTTAAGATAAATAACATAACATGCTGGGTAAACGAATTACAGCGGGGTAATTGACAGGACAGATCAAGTCATAACAATGCAATACTAGACATTCATGATCCTTTGAGATTTCATTGGGCATTACAACAATATACATAGACCGCCATCCAACTGCATATATGACTAGTAATCCACCTTCAGGTTATCATCCGAACCCCCTCTAGCATTAAGTTGCAAGCAACGGATAACTCCTTTAAGCAATATGTGTAAAGTAAACAATACAATTGTTCCATGAACAAGAGATTGTTGTTTTCTCCCTAGTAGAAACAACACAATCTACAACCTTAGAGATTTCTGTCGCTTCCCCAGATTCAATAGAGGCATGAACCCACTATCGAGCATAAATACTCCCTCTTGGAGTCACTAGCATCTACTTGGCCAAGATAACTACTAGAAAAGGAGAGCATGCAAGATCTCAAACAACACAAACATGATAGAATCAATAAGATAGAACCTTTAATCAATCTGACATAGTAATCTCAATATCCATCGGATCCCCGCAAACACAACATGCATGATTACAAATAGATGATCTTAATCATGAACGGAGCTCACAAGATGTAGACATGGTAGCACAAAGGAGGAGAAACAACCATCTAGCTACTGTATGGACCCATATTCCAAGGTGGAACTACACACGCATCATACCGGAGGCTGGCATGGTGATGAAGAAGGCCTCCGGGATGATCTCTCCTCTCCGGCAGGGTGCCGGGAAGAGCTTCAGATCCCCCGATCTAGGAACGATGGTGGCGGCGGATACAGACTGTTTCGTGGAGATCTGATTGGGTACTTAGGGTTTTGGCATCAGGGCTTCTTATAGGCGAAGAGGCGAGGCACGAGGGCAGCCAGGGGGCCCACACCCTGCCCAGGCGCGGCCCAGGGTGGGCCCGCGCATGGGGGGAGTGACGACTGTCTGCGCACAGCCTGTTGGGAACCCCAATAGCAAGGTGTGAAGCAGCAAGCAGCAAGTTTTCCCTTAGTTGAGACCGAGGTTATCGAACCAGAAGAAGGAAGGAAACGTCACACAGGTGTTGCAAGCAACACGGAGACCTGCACAACACAAACTTAAGACTTTGCCCCAACAAACAGTGAGGTTGTCAAGCTCACAGGTTTGCTGTAACAAAGGATTAAACGTATGGTGCGGAAGGTAATGGTTTGCAGCAAGTAAACAAGTAACAGTGGAAGATGTATCAATGGTAAAGAGTGGACCGGGGTCCTCCTTAAATAAACAACATGGCATGAAGGGTAAACAAATTACAGCAAGGCAATTGATAGGAACTGAGCAAGGCATAACAATGCAATTACTAGTCAGAAAGATCCTATGAGATTCGATTGGGCAATACAACAAGATACATAGACCGCCATCCAACTGCATCTATGACTAGAAGTCCACCTTCAGGTTATCATCCGAACCCCCTCTAGTATTAAGTTGCAAACAACAAACAACTGCTTTAAGCAAAGTGTGTAGGGTAAACAATCCACATGTTCCATGAACAAGAGACCGTTGTTTTCTCCCTAGTAGCAACAACACATCTATAACCGAAGAGATTTCTGTCACTTCCCTTGGAAACTAGAGGCATGAACCCACTATCGAGCATAAATACCCCCTCTTGGAGTCACTAGCAACTACTTGGCCAAGATAGCTACTAACAGCGGAGAGCATGCAAGATCACAAACAACACAGACATGATAGAATCATAAAGACAAAACCATTAATCAAACTAACATAATAATCTCAATATCCATCGGATCCCCGCAAACACAACATGCATGATTACAAATAGATTAGATCTTGATCATGAACGGAGCTCACAAGATCTATACATCAAAGCACAAAGGAGGAGATACAACCATCTAGCTACTACATGGACCCATAGTCCAAGGTGGAACTACTCACGCATCATACCGGAGAGAAGGCCTCCGGGATGATCTCCCCTCCGGCAGGGTGCCGGGAAGAACTTCGGATCCCCCGATCTTGGGAGGATGGTGGCGGCGGCTACAGACGGTTTAGTGGATATTTGATCGGGTGCTTAGGGTTTCTGCATCGGGGGCTTCTTATAGGCGAAGGGGGATACCGAGGAGGCGGCCTGGGTGGATAAACCCTAGCCAGGTGCAGGGCTATGCCCACCCGCTCCTAGGGTGGGTCTGGCCCCCCTGGCTGGCCCCTCCGGCTCCCCTCTGGACTTCTTGTTCCCCACGGAAAGTAATTGAATTTGTCCTTTGTCCCGTCCAATTCCGAGAATATTTCTTTACTAACTTTTTTGAAACCAAAAACAGCAGAAAACAGGCATCTGGCACTGTTGCAACTTGTTAATAGGTTAGCCAGAAAACATGTAAAAAGCACCTCAAAGTGTAGACAAGTAAAGCAAAGTAGATACCAAACAAGCATGGAGCATGAAAAATTATAGATACGTTTCCAATGTATCAGGGTGCGGCCACCCCGTGGCGCCCCTCCGGTTGCCCTTCGGTCTCTATGTTCGTCTCGGTAAAATATTGACTTTGGTTTTTGTCCCGTCCAATTCCGAGAATATTTCCTTACTAGCTTTTCTGAAACCAAAAACAGCAGAAAATAGGCAACTGACACTGTGGCAACTTGTTAATAGGTTAGTCCCATAAAATGTATAAAAATACCTCAAAGTGTAGACTAAGCATAGCAAAGTGGATACTAAACAAGCAAGGAACATAAAAAAATATAGATACATTTACGACGTATCAAGCATCCCCAAGCTTAACTCCTGCTCGTCCTCGAGCAGGTAAGTGATAAAAAGAATAATTTTTGAGGTGATATGCACCATCACAATCAAGATCAAACCATTTGCAAGCATTGAAATCTAGGATCAAAGTACTCTAAACAAGATCATGAAAGATGAAGTTCTAACCATAAGACATAGCAACTATGCTGCAACATGAATGGATACAAACAAAGATTCATGAATAACAATGCATTGAAAGACATTTGTTTATTTCACATACAGAAAACATAGCATAGTGGCATTCAGCTTGTCCCTCATGGAGTAGCAAAACATAAATGCATAGGACACCTTCAAAGTTCATAAGGGTGGCTAGATACAAATAGTTCAAGAACAAGCAATATCAACAATATGAACCAATCAATAAGTTTTGGGACAATGCACATAGAACTAATAATGGCAACTATGCTCTCTTAATTGGCGCCTAAGGGTAGAAGGTGGAGACTCAATATAAAAGTGGAAGAAAGGCCCTTCAAAGGGAAGCAGGGATTTCAAGTTTCATAAAGAGCTTCCAAAAATTATGGTACTTGTTAGTTTTTAGCTCTCATTGCCCCTATCATAAGCATCTTGAAGTGATTAAGGTTAAAGTGAACAAAATATGGAGTATATGCTTGACAAAGTATAAGTTGGCAATCTCATGTCCCTTGAGTACGAGGGTCGCTCCTCATGCTACTCAACTTTAGTCACCGGTAAGTTCTTGTCATAGTAAGTACATGTGTATCATAGAGAACTGCCAACGGGGTACCCCTTGCCCCATGACACAGGAGCTATCCCATATCAAAATGACAAGGCAAGCAGACAATGAGCATCTCAGCAATCTTCTTATTTACCATGGGAAAATGGTGCTTTTTCTCTCTTTCCTCTTTTATCATCTTTTTTTTCTTTTTCTCAATGTCTTTTTTCTATATCTCTTTTTTTATAAGAAGAATGCTTCATAGATTGCTCACTATGGTGATGCTGCAAGTTTCCACCATGATTAGGCATGGCTTAGGCTAGCAACCTAAGCGTTTCTCCGACACACATACTTAACTCCATGGACTTACAAGCTCCCCTTTTATTTCATATCGACGACATCCATAAACAAAAGAACACGATATCAACTGGGTAGATATTTACAGGTGTTGAAAGCGTTCCCCGTGACAGTATGGTTCTGCTAATTCCCAACTTATAAGTGCAAGCATATACAACATATATGACACAATGGTTCAAGTTTATTAGGGGCAAGAAAAATAAAGTGTGCCATCAAGTTTGTGAGAGCTTTAATCACTAACTTTCACATAACAAATTTAATTTGGAAGATAGAAAAAACAAGAATATACTTGGAATGGTGTAACACACCATGCATAGGAATTTATAGTGGACTCTTTGGAATAACTTGGTTTCTTGGGAGTTGGATGCATGAGTAGATCTTACTCAATACAAGTGGAGGCTAGCAAAAGACTGGGAGCGACCAACTAAGAGAGCAATAATAGCAATAATCATACAAAGCGACAAAACATTACTAACCAAAGCATAAAGTGGTACCACAAGTCAAAAACTAAATGATCATAGAGGCTAAGGTGACTGGTTCATAGTCTTAAATGGTGTCATCATGTGCCAGGTCAACCCAAACAAAGCATCAAAGGAGAATACCATAATACTATGCTTTTGTATGCTAAAATAACGCATGATTCTTTCAAGGCAAATTAAGCAATCTCAATTGTTTGGAACAAGTCATGCTACAACAATAATCACTAAGCAGGTCAAAACAACATCTAGCATGATATGATAGAGTTTAGGCCAAAGTCAAAAGAAACTCCTTTTGTACTACTATAAGCAAGAACTTCCTACTCCTTTCCAACACCAATCAACTTATTTGAAACAACACGGCGAAAGCGGGGGTCCACCTACTTTATTCAAGCAAACTAAGCAAACAAAAACCAAAATGAAAACTAAGGAACTCCAAGAACAACACAATAGTGCATGAAATAATAAAAACAAAGTGTCTAGAAAGACCTGCGATTTTTATTTATTAAGAAGGGGATGCCCAAGGCATCCCCAAACTTTGACGCTTGTACCTCTTAAATATTTCTTGGAGTGACACGGTTTGCATACCCAAGCTTGATCTTTTGTCCATTCTTCATCTCATTACATCATTCTTCCCTTACACCTGAAATTTTTCCTTCATACAAAACTTCACACAATCTTTATTAGCAACATTAGTGCATTCAAAAGATAATAAACCTTTGGGTTTAGTTTCAAAATAGGAAAACTTTCATTAAAGACACAAGCTACTGTAGCAATTCACTCAAAAATCTCAATTTACCCAAGAGAACCCAAAAGAAAATCAATAAAGAGGCAAATGCAAATAATGGCAGAAATCTGTTAAAACAGACCAGCAGGTAGAAACCAATTTTTTCAAAGACCTTATGTTGCTCAAACCAAAATGTGTTGAACTAATGAAAGTTAGCTAACAACCTAGGAGATTTATTCAGAAAATTACATCTCAATCCGACTTACATAGACTTTTTAAGAATTTTAACAGTGGAGCACAAATATCTGTTTCGGGACAACACTTCCCCAAATCTTACTTCCCTCTCATTGAGGTTATTCTTGGCACAAAAATCAAACAAAAAGGATAATGAGAGGTTATTATAGAAGTAATAACTTCCAAGACTTAAGAAAACTATTGGGTTATCTCCCAAGAAGTACTTTTCTTTAACGCCTTTAAGCTAGGCACAAAAAGCAAGAATCAAGTATTTTCAAATGAAGAATCATTAAGATCAATACTCAAAATTTCTTCAACTAGAAAAGGTATCTCATCCAAATGAGTTGTAGAGGATCCTCTCTCCGCACTCTTGGGTTAACTACTTTCATCAAACGGGGTTTCAGGAACAATCCAATCAAAATTCTTTTCTAGGGCTTCATACATTCCTACAAGTTTAAAAGGTATGGGTATTTTAATTTCCTCTCCATTGGGTTTGGTTATCCAACTTTTCTAATGTACCCATAACATATACACATGAGCCTAGCATATTAAAACGATCAAAGACCTTTTTGGCTTCCTTAGCAACATCATTGAACTCTTTTACCAAAGTTTCTAGGATAAAATCTCTCTTTTCAGCATCCTTAATTTCTTTTAGTTTAACAAACATTATTTGCATCATGGGGTTAAGGTTAACAAACCTAGCCTCCAACATATGAACTAAAGAAGCTGCAGCAATTTCATAATTAGGAGAAAGTTCTGCTAAGGATATATCCTCAATATCCTCATGTTTGCTAATATGATTAAAGAATTCTTCAATATTTTCTTTCCCAATTATAGAGCCACTACCTATTGAAAGGTCTTTCAGGGTGAACTTAGGGATCAACATGGTGAGCTAGAGCAAGAAGACAACTATAGGAAGAACTATTTTTTGTGTGTTTTTTATAAGAAAAGGCAAACCAAACGAAACTATTTTTTTTGGAATTTTGATAAAAAGAAGCAAAAAAAGCAAAAGGAACTAAGAAAATCAAAAACAAAGTAAAGATAAAGGTTGTGAAGGACTCCCCTTGTGAAACCGTCCTTAACTCCCCGGCAACGGCGCCAGAAAACGTCTCGATGCGGCTCAAAATCAGTGTAGAGCTTCGTTGGGAAACCCCAAGAGGAAGGTATTATGAGCATAGGAGTAAGTCTTCCCTCAGTAAGAAACCAAGGTATCGAACAAGTAGGAGGAAGGAAATGACCCCAAGGTGTTGCTAGCAACTTGGAAACCCGCACAACACAAACTCAAGACTTTGCCCCAACGAACAGTGAGATTGCCAATCTCACCGGTTTGCTGAAAACAATAGATTAAATGTATGGTGTGGAAGCTAATGGTATCTTGCAGAAAGTAAACAGTAACAGTGGAAGATGTATCAATGGTAAAGATTGGACCAGGGTCCACAGTTCACTATAGGTGTTCTCCTTAAGATAAATAACACAACATGCTGGGTAAACAAATTATAGAGGGGCAATTGACAGGACAGATCAAGGCATAACAATGCAATACTAGACATTCATGATCCTATGAGATTTGATTGGGCATTAAAACAATATACATAGACCACCATACAACTGCATATATGACTAGTAATCCACCTTCAGGTTATCATCCGAACCCCCTCCAGTATTAAATTGCAAGCAACGGATAACTGCTTTAAGCAGTGTGTGTAAAGTAAACAATACAATTGTTCCATGAATAAGAGATTTTTGTTTTCTCCCTAGTAGCAATAACACATCTACAACCTTAGAGATTTCTGTCACTTCCCCAGATTCAATAGAGGCATGAACCCACTATCGAGCATAAATACTCCCTCTTGGAGTCACTAGCATCTACTTGGCCAATATAGCTACTAGAAACAGAGAGGATGCAAGATCTCAAACAACATAGACATGATAGAATCAATAAGATAGAACCATTAATAAATCTAACATAGTAATCTCAATATCCATTGGATCCCCGCAAACACAACATGTATGATTACAAATAGATGATCTTGATCATGAACGGAGCTCACAAGATCTAGACATGATAGCACAAAGGAGGAGAAACAACCATCTAGCTATTATATGGACCCATAGTCCAAGGTGGATGTAACATCCCTAAAATCATGTTTTCAAAGTTGCACATCATTCATGCATTCATACTCATTTTAGGATCATTTCCTCAAAATCAGAAACTTTGTGATCTATTATTTTATGTAAGGCAAGGCATTAGCCTTATTGCTACCTTATAAGAAGGAAGACCTTGTTTTGATCAGTAGATAATTGATCCTAAGATTGATTGATATTTTCTAAAGCTTGTTCAAAGTTTCAAAACAAGATTAAAAATTGAAAACCATTTATATGCCTATTATAAATATGTAATTAAGGCATGGTTTTAAATTCTATTTTTAATGGACCAAAGTGTTTGTGATCAAACAGCAAGGTTTTATACACAAATATATGCTTGGATCATTTTACAAAAATCCACAGGAAGTTTGAATTCAAACTCATTTAAATAGCATTTGAAAATGATTTCAGAAAATCAAATAAGAAATAGAAAAGGAGAAAAGAAATGGAAAAGGGCCGACGCCACCATTCCAGCCCAACAGCAGAAACGGCCCAAAAGCCAGCCCACCCGGGTTCCCCTCTTCTCTCCCTCACCCGCACCGGATGTGCCCCACTATCGCTGCCACTGGGCCCAAGCCAAGTCAGCATCTTCTTCCCCACCCCCGCACGCGCAGACTCCGTCGCCACCGCCGTTTCCTCCAGAAATGCCGCGTTGATTTCTCGCTTAATTGGCATTGAACTACTGCGTAATTCTCTCGCCCCTCCTGGCTACTTAATCACCTTGCCGCCACGGTCATTTCCCCCCACACAGCACACTCACCTTGCCACCAGGCTGCCAGTATTTCGAACTGCACCGCCGCTATCCGACGAGCTCCGGCAAGCGATTACAGTGAGCTCCGACCGCCCCTTTGCTTCTGGTTCAAACGAGCGTGACCCTCGTGTCCTTGTGCATCTTCTGACACCTCTGGTTTTCTTGCTCATGATCCAGGTCGCCGTCCCCGTCCACCTCTGCAAATGACCGAGCCGCTGCTCAACTCCGCCGAGAAATCTAGGTAAAACCCGAGCGCCCCTTGCATTCTGCCTGACCCTATCGTGTTCGCCTGACCTTTGTGCACGCACTGATGCTTCTGGCTTGTGCTAGGGTGATCCAGAGCATTGTAAATGTCGTCGTCTGCATGAACCCGACGCCGCCCGCAACTTCGACGAGCGCTAGCCTCTGCTACAGCCCGCCCCTATCCACGCCAGCAGCACGTTGAGCCTCCTCGTGTTCTTGCGAGTCTGGTAAGCCACACCACAACCCCCAGCCCCTCCTGTATTCACCGGACCATCACCTCCAGTAGCGCCGCCGCCGCTGCAACCACGCGCGCCGCCAGTTCTTGGCCAAGCCACCATGGGCCGTTGGATCTAGATCTAGGGCGTTAGATTAGATCACTTATCGAAGGGGTACGATTAGATCTGGCCCATACGATTTAATTTAGATCGTGCGTCCCACGTTGATCGATCCGACCGAACTGGTACGAGCCAATCAGACACGCCCACGTGTCTAGAGTTTTGATTTAAAATCTGAATTTAGATCTATTAGATGTTCAAACTTGCAAAATTCATAACTTTTGATCCACACGTTCAAATTTTGCAAATTTTGTATCATTGGAATCAGGAGAAAGAATTCTATCCAACCATACACTTTGTTTAATAAATTGCATCTGTTAAAATTGTGGTTTTTGCAGAAACATTTGTAAGCTTATTTTGAGTATAGAAATCATTTGAAAAATGTTTTAAAGACTAAATAAAGTTTTTTTTAGTGAATATTTGTTTTGTTTGTAATTTAGTACTGTTACACTTGTCTTGTTTGATTTAGAAAAACCATCACATGGCATTTGCATGCATTCATATATTTTTGTTTGTTATTTTGATATGTGAATTTGGTTCTATCATTTTATGTGTAGATTTTGGTGCTAGTGGTGATTGTGGTTTTGAGGATTGTTGCTACTCCCCCAACTACCAAGGCAAGTGGTGCTTCATATTTTATTCCAATATTTTGACTATGCATTAGAAATATTTTGTATAGGGCTTGCATGAATATTTTGCTAAGTATCTATATGCTATGCTTGGGAAATCCTAGTAGTTGTAGAATTGTTAGATTTTTCTCTAAGTTAAGATACTTACTATTGCCATGCTTAGCCTAGATAGTAGCAACCAAGGGTGGATTATATACATACTATGGAAAAATATTTCTAAGTCTTTGACTCATGGTTTTTTCTTAGTAAAACAACTAAGTGAATGAAACACCTGGGTGGAATGGTAATTGCTTGGTGGTTTTTGGTTGAGTGGTTACACAAGGCCCATTTCTATGGTTTAACTTGTGTATCTCACTTGTGGATTGCCACCCAGGAACAAAGGGATTTGAGATGCCAAATGTTAAGAAGCTTCTAGTGCAGCCACATGGCATTATGGGCTCTGCCTGGATCATATAGGTTGCAATAACTTAGCCAAATGGACAGTCGGTAGTAGGGGATTGATAGGTTTGGAGCGCGTCCATTTTAGTCTAAGGGAAGGCTTCTGAAAGGTCCTGTCTTGGTGAAAATCAAGTCTTGTGGGGAAAGTGCACCACCTCTACAGATGGAAGAAACTAAGTACTTAGCCGTGTCCCCGGTAACAGACAATTTGAGCATCAAGACATGGAAGCTATCAAGAATCTCCTCATCCCAATTTTCTAAGTTAAAACTTGTGGTTGGACAAGGGTGAAGGTTCACCAATATCTATTGGTGGTTCCTTGGGAGTTTTGCCAAACAAAAACTTAGTGTTTTCAACTGATAGGTAAAACCTATTTTGAGCAAAGCAAGCCTAAGCTACACCTAGCCAAATTCATGTAGTAACTAGATGCTAATATTCTACTAAGGTATCACTTGCCAATACTATTCCAATGTATTGACCCACTGTGGCTGTAACTTGTGATGTTGCAGGTTACTCTGATGATGATTAGGGGTTATGAGTCTACACTCAACATGCTTGCCTGTGGCACATGAAGATGAAGACTTCTATTTTTATATTGTTAAGTTAAACTCTTGTACTAGCCTATGGCTATGGAGTTGTAAAAGACTATGTTATCTCTGGAATAACGATGTAATAATGACCTTTGTTTCTGTGTACTTCATCTTAAACTGTGGATGCTAGCAATTGATCCAGGGACTAGCATTGCAATCACAGGGATCTTCACCTTTATAAAGGTGGGATCTTACAGTGGAACTACTCACGCATCATACCGGAGGCTGGCATGGTGATGAAGAAGGCCTCCGGGATGATCTCTCCCCTTCGGCAGGGTGCCGAGAAGAGCTTCAGCTCCCACCCAATCTACGGACGATGGTGGCGGCGGCTACGGATTGTTTCATGGAGATTTGATTGGGTACTTAGGGTTTTGGCATCATTGGCTTCTTATAGGCGAAGAGGCGAGGTAGGAGAGCGGCCAGGGGGCCTACACCCTGCCTAGGCGCGACCCAGGGTGGGCCCGTGCGTGGGGAGGGGGGGTGTGGCCACCCCGTGGCTCCCCTCCGGTCGCCCTTCGATCTCTGTGTTCTCTTTGGTGAAATATTGACTTTGGCTTTTGTCCCTTCCAAATCCGAGAATGTTTCCTTACTAGATTTTCTGAAACCAAAAACAGCAGAAAATAGGCCACTAGCACTATGGCAACTTGTTAATAGGTTAGTCCTAGAAAATAGATAAAAATACCTCAAAGTGTAGACAAAGCATAGCAAAGTGGATACTAAACAAGCATGAAACATCAAAAATTATATGCACGTTTACGATGTATCAGCCTTCAAATCAAGCAGCACAACAACAATCTACGCACAGTTGCAAAGGCACCAGCTGCACAGGAACACATGTACATGCCGAGAAGACACATCTTGCCATGCACATGCAAGGAAACAGGGCAACGTACAACACCAGCAGGGAAACCAACATGTCCATGCCCGTGGTGGCGAGGTTGAGATGCACAGGAGGAGGCCACTGTCGGCAGCGGCAGCGCGTGCAAGCGGAAGTCAGGGTATGGGGATGACGCAGGGACAAAGTCGGGGTACCCAGCGGCTCGGGAGGCACGCCGAGAGGTGTCGGACGCGATACCTGTGCGGGCGTGCTTGGCGATTCATCGTAAACGTATCTATAATTTTTGATGCTCCATGCTTGTTTTGTACCAACTATCTTATGTTTTGTTTACACTTTGAGGCATTTTTATACATTTTCTAGAACTAACCTATTAACAATATGCCAGTGAAGAAATATTATTGTAATTGGACAAAACCAAAGCCGAAGTTCCTATTTTCCCGACACAAGACGGGGTCCAAAGAAGAGACGGAGGAGGGCATCGGGGTGGACAAACCACCCCTGGGCACGGGCCCCCCTGGGCCGCCCCTATCCATGGTGTGGACCCCTCGAGTGTCCACCGACCTTTCCCCTTCGCCTATATAAGCCCCCCGAGGAAGAAACCCTAAGTACCCGATAAGAAACCCACGAAAAAGTTCGTAGCTGCCGCCACCATTGTCCCTCGATCGGGAGGGATATGAAGCTCTTCCCGGCACCCTGCCGAAGAGGGGAGATCACCCTGGAGGACTTCTTCATCACCATGCCAGCCTCCGGAGTGATGCGTGAGTAGTTCATCCTTGGACTATGGGTCCATAGCAGTAGCTAGATGGTTGTTTCTCCTCTTTGTGCTATCATGTTTAGATCTTGTGAGCTGCCTATCATGATCAAGATCATCTATTTGTAATCCTATATGTTGTGTTTGTTGGGATCCGATGGATATTGAGTACTACGTCAAGATTGATTATTGATTCTATCATGTCTATGTTGTTTATGATCGTGCATGCTCTACGTTGCTAGTAGCTACTCTGGCCAAGTACTTGCTTGTGACTCCAAGAGGGAATATTTATGCTCGATAGTAGGTTCATGTCTCTAGTAATATGGAGGAGTGATAGAAACCTCTAAGTTTGTAGATGTGCTATTGCTACTAGGGAGAAAACAACAATCCTTTGTCCAAGGGCAATTGTATTGTTTACTTTACACACTTTGCTTAATGCAATTATCTGTTGCTTGCAACTTAATACTGGAAGGGGTTCGGATGATAACCTGAAGGTGGATTATTAGTCATAGATGCAGTTGGATTACGGTCTATGTATTATGTTGTAATGCCCAAACGAATCTCGTAGAGATCATCATGACTTGTAGATGCATTTGTATGCTTTCTGTATCCTATCAATTGCCCAACTGTAATATGTTCACCCAACATGCTATTTATCTTATGGAGAAAACACCTCTAGTGAACTGTGGACCCCGATCCATTACTTCCCACTGATATTCAATCTACTGCCTACTGTTTACTTTCTGCAATTACTACTATCAATTACTTTCTTCCACACTATACGTTTAATCCTTTGTTTTCAGCAAAACTGGTGAGCTTGACAACCTCACTGTAAGTTAGGACAAAGTATTGTGGTTGTGTTGTGCAGGTTCCACGTTGCTAGAAACACCTTGGAAGCTGTTTCCTTACTCTTACTGGTTCGATAACCTTGGTTTCACAACTATGGGAAAACTTGCTGCTGTGCTCATCATACCTTCCTCTTGGGGTTTCCTAATAGGCTCTGAAGTGACCAAGCCGCACCGCTTGGACGGAGGACGGCCTTGGTCGGCACGGGCTCTTAGAGGGGCGCGAAAGGGGTCGGGGCGACATCACCCGGTCTTGTAGCAGAGGTAGACGCGGCGTTGGGCAGATTCCGGCCGGGCGGAAGAAGGAAGAGGGAAGGCGAGGCCTGCAGGGGCGGCCGACACAGAGGACAGCGCGACACGAGGGGAGAGAGGTGGATGACACGGTCGCTACCGACGGTGGATGGAGGAGGCGGGGCGGCGCTCAGGCGCGAGGTGCTCAGGTTGGCAAGCTCTCCAGTAGGGAGGGGTTGACAACGACGGGGGGCGCGCGAGGCGACGACGTCCGACGAGGTGGAGGCGCTCGCTGGTGCTAAAGGAGGGGAGGCTCACAGGGAGCAGAGGCGGGGAAGTCACAGCCGGGGATGATGGGGGCTGCACGGAAGGGAGGAGGTGGCGTCGGAGACGGGGTCGTGCGGAGGCGACATGAGAGGAAGGTGGAGCTCCTTACGACGGGGATCGAGCAAAGAAGGGGAAGGGATCCCGCGAGCAAGGGAGAGGAGTGGGGCGAGCAGGGACGCGAGATGGGGCCGAGGAACGTGGGATGGGCGGTTGTCGCTAGGTGGGGCCAGGTACACGAGATGGTGGGTGGGATCGAGGAGGGTTGGTGAGGACAGAGAAAAACAGGGAGAGAGAGGGCATCGGTCGGGAACAAGGTGGTGGGCCAGGCTGGGTGGGACTGGGGGCGTGCAAGCGGGCGTGAGAGGCGGGAGTAGCGAGTGGGAGTGCGTGCGTGAGTCATGTCGTGAGGGTGTGGTCACGTGCTAGGCGTGGCGTGCGGCGCACCGCGCACGTTGGAAGCGTGCGTGCGTACGGTGTGGGTTGCGTGTGGTGGGGTGGTGTGGGGTTGCTTTGGTAGGTAGCTGGCGGTGGCAATGGGTGAGGGAGTCTGGGGTAGGTTAGGGTTTGATTGGGTCTAGCCGGCTGGGCCTGTTGGGCCTAGCCGGTTGGGCCTGGCCAATTTTAGGTCTAGATTATATTATTATTATTTATAAAATATTTTTTTATTTCTTTTGTTTTGTTTTTTAAACCCTTTTTTAAAATATCTTTTAAAAAAATATGGTGAAGGACAAATAGAGTTTTATATTTGAATAAGAGGAGAGGTAATGTAGCAAACAAAAATAAGGTTTAGGAAACAATAGTTTTAGGGACAGATAAATGTATGATAATGAACAAAATATAAACAACATGCAATTTTATTATTTAGGGTTTCTTGGGGTGCTACACTCTGCTTCATGTGTGGAAGACCAGGACACCATATGGATTCGTGTGCAGAATGGTATAAGACACTCCCATGGCTCAATATTGGGGAAGTGCTAATCCAGGTCTGGACTTCTTTCATGTGGAGGTGGAAGGGCTTGAATTAATCAAGTGGCTCAACATTGAGAATGTTAGTATTGTAGTTGTCAATGAAGGGGAGATAAATGAAAAGGAGCTTGAACTGAACTTTAATGAGATGTGGAAAGTGGAGTGGTTTTGGCAAATCGGGCAGTTATCTGCACAGAGGTTATTGGTTAGGTTTCCTCCTTCTAAAAGGATTAAAGAGTTGGTGGAATATCCTTCTATCATTTTGAAGAAAAAGGGGGTGAATGTGTCATTTGAGGATTGGAATGGGGAGGCTGATCCTTTTGAGGAATTCAAGGAGGTATGGGTAAAAGTGGAAGGAATTCCCTCTAAGTGGTGTACTTGGAAAGTCATTTCCCAAGTTGCATCCTATCTGGGTGTATTGGTGAATGTGGATTGGCATGAGGTGTTCAAATCTTTCTACAAGAATGTTAAAGTCAAAGTTGCAGTTAGGGATTCTAAGAAAATTCTAGCAAATAAACTCTTTGAGATGGGACAATGTTTTTCCCTCATTTACTTCACTGTGGATGATGTTGAGAATGGTGATGGAGCTGGGGCTGATGATGGGGGAAATAATGATGGGGGAAATGGTGAGCAAGACCTGTTTGAGGATGATGAATTAGGTGAAGATTTCCAAGAACAAGGTGGTAAAATCAAAGATGGTTGGGCTGGTAGGATGGACACTGATTTATAGAGGACTCCAACACCTAGTTCAAATAGAAATGGGGCCATGACTGTAGCTGACGATTCTGGTAGTCAGAAAGCTAGAGAAAGTGTAGTCATGAGAAAAATTATGAAAGAGAACATTGTTACTTCTTCAAGCAAGCTAGTATGGGTGCACAGGAAGCTTGAGGAAAATATTGGGGTACACTTGTTGTAGAGATTTGAGGAACAATATGATGGGGAAACTCAAGGAGGTCAAAATGAGTAGTTGATGGTCAGTTCACATAAGCAGTTGGTTCCTATTAACAGTGATCTGGTTATACCAGATGGAAAACTAAAGGTTAAGTGGGGTTCTGTTATGGCGCCTAGGATGAGAAGTAGGATAATTAGGGATGGAAAAACTATTATTTAAAAGGCTTAGGAACTAAATAAGACAAAGATTTTTGAAGTCCCTAGAGGTACTCTAAGTTACATGGTTATTCTAATTCCTTTGCTGCTTTAGATAATGAAGTTGAGGCTAGAGCTACAGGTATTAACCTGGGAACTAGTGATAGTGAAGTTGAGGCTAATATTAGTATTATTAAGAATGTTGAAACTGAAATATTAGTTAATTTTCATTCAGATCACCCTGATATGTTCCTGCCAAGAAACATTGATGTTTCTAGTGAAGACATGATCAGAATAGATGCTTCCAACTATGGTAAGGAAGATAAAGGTCCTGATGGTTGCATTAGCAATACACATGATGGTGGGGAGACTTGGTTTGAGGTCTCTAATAAGATGGGCAGTAAGAAGAAACTAAACTTTTCTAATAGTAGTTGCTCTAATTTGGTATCTTAGAGGCCTTAACAGGCCTGACGGGCTTTCTAGAGTGTATGATCTCATTAGAGAGACATGCCCTGATATTATTAGTTCTTCTGAATCTAAGAAGATGGAATTTACTCCCTTTCAATTAAAGCAGTTAGATCCTTTTGATAAGTTTATGTGGAATTGGTTACCTGCCAAAGACACTGCATGTGGTATTTTGGTAGGGATTAGTTTAGATATGTTTGAGCTTGTGTCTTGGGATATATAGGAGTTTGCTATTTATGTGTTGATTAAGGAAAAAATGTAGTTTGGAGGTTTATCTATGTGTATGTATCTTCTTATGAGGAGCATAAGTTAGATTTCATAAAAAGCCTCATAATGCGTGTTCTAGCTAGGTTAGACCAACCCTAGTAGGGGAGATTTCAATCTTATCAGAGAGTTTTGAGAATAATAGTAGGAATATTTCCTAGCATTGAGTTGATTTGTTTAATGATTGGGTTAACAAATTTGTCCTCATGGAAATAAATAATATAGGTAGAAAATTTACTTGGGCTAATAACCAGGATAATCTGGTCATGGCTTTGTTAGATAGAGTGTTTGTCTCTACTTGATGGGATGATTTATTTCATGCAAGTAATGTTAAAGCTAAGGATAGGTTGGGAAGTGATCGGGCTCCTTTAGTGGTTGATACTGGGGCTTTGAAATTTCCTAAAACCGTGCAGTTCAGGTTTGAAAAGTGGTGGTTGGAGATAGAAGGTTTTGACTAGGTGGTTGCCAAATTTTGGTCCGCTCCCTATCACCTAGTCAAAGCTATAGATAGATGGCAATTTAAAACTACAAATTTGAGGAAAGGTTTAAGTGGATGGTCTGCTAATATAGAGGCTAGTAGACATATAGTTAAGTAGGATTTGGTTGCTGAGTATGATATCTTGGACATTATGTATGAAACTCAAGTCTTATCTCCAGTGTTTAAAACTAGGATGAAAAGTATTGCATCTGAGTTGGCACACTTGTGGAAAACTGAAGAGATTAAAGCTATACAACATTCTAGGGAGAAGAATATTTTATAAGGGGATTGTAATACTGCTTATTTTCATTTTGTAGCTAATCAAAGGAGGAGGAAGAAGCAGTTGGAGATGTTGCAGGGTCCATTAGGGATTGTAGAAGACACTAAAGGTATGATAGATATTGTTGTGTAGTACTATAAAGATCTTTTTGGTTTTGAGGATAAACCTAGTATAGATTTACTAGATGATTTTTGGCATGCAGAAGATATGGTCTCTGAGGAACAAAATATTTTACTTGAGGCTGATTTTACTGAGCAGGATGTGAGGGAAGCAGCATTTGGCTCATATATGCTGAAGGTGCTCCTGGCCTAGATGGTTTTCCTTTTTAATTTTATCAATGTTTCTGGGATTTGGTTAAAACCGATCTATTGGCATTAGTAAATGATTATAATAGAGGGGAATTAGAACTTTTTAGGTTGATTTTTTCTTTATTAACCTTGATTCCAAAAGAGGCTAATGTTGTGACTATATAAAAGTTCAGACCCATAACTTTGACTAACTATAGTTTTAAGATTTTCTCTAAGTGTGCTACCAACAAATTGGGTGTGGTGAGCGAGACTTTAATCTCCAGTAATCAAAATTATTTTTATAAAAGGTAGATATATCTTGGAGAGTGTGGTAGCTGCATGATACGTCCAAAATGTATCTATTTTGTCAAACACTTTGCTATTGTTTTTTCCTTTAAACTTGTGTGATTTGGATACAACTAACACGGACTGACGCTGTTTTCAGCAGAATTACCTAGGTGTCTTGTTTTTGTGCAGAAAATGAACTATCAGGAAAAATCCCGGAAAATATGCCAAAAATTATATTTCACCAGAAGATCCATGGAGCCAGAAGGGGAGATAGAGGGGAGGCCTGGGGGGCCCAGACCCACCCTAGGCGCGGGCCCACTGACCCTGCGCCTGGGGAGGTTTGGCCACCCCAGGCAGCTCCTCGGCCTCCCTCCGCGCCTATAAGTTTCCTTCTGACCTAAAAATAGAGGGGGGTTCGATAGTTTTCCAGAAATAGTTCCGCTCCACCGCCACCAGAAACCAAGATTCGGATCTAGAAACTCCATTCTGGCACCTTGTCGGGACGAGGAATTTGGAGAGGATCATCGCCATCGTCATCACCAACGCATCTCCATCAACCACCGATGTTTCCCTCATCAATGAGTGAGTAATCCCCCGGTGTAGGCTTAGGGATGGTAGGGATTGGATGAGTTCTATCATGTAATCGAATAAGATTTGTTAGCGGCATAGTGCCTAGTATCTCTATTAGTGCTATTTGACTTTGTTGCAACTTGTTATGCTTAATGCTTGTCACTAGCGCCCAAGTGCCATGATCTTAGATCTAAACTTATTATTGAATCATTATGATAGTATTGTTTATGGTTTTATCTGCAAGTTGTATACACATATCATTGTCCAGATCCAAAGGCCCCAAAGTGACAGAAAATGGGATAACCGGAGGGGATGGTTGTGGTGTGAGGATCACATGTGTTCACAAAGTGTTAATGCTTTGCTCCGGTTCTCTATTAAAAGGAGCACCTTAATTGCTAGTAGTTCCCTAGAGGCCCCGCTACCACGGGCTGGCTGGACAGAAGATGTTGTGCAAGTTCTCATTGCGAGCACGTATGACTATATTTGGAGCACATGCCTAGGATTGTTTAGTACTTGGATGCTTGTTATTATTTATCTACAATGCCCTAGTTCTTTGAAGTTACATGTTTAGACTCGTCCATGCAACGCCCGTCCATCCATCCCTATGCCTACCGCACTCGAATCGTACTGTTACCGTTACTGTTACTATTGCTACTATTTCACTATTGCTGTCACTGTTGCTGTTGCTTTGCTGTTGCTACTACAAACTATTGCTACTGATAAACTTCTGTGAGCAAGAACTATTTCCAGGTGCAGCTGAACTGACAACTCAGTTCTTAAGGCTTACAAGTATTCTTTGGCTCCCCTTGTGTCGAATCAATAAATTTGGTAATACTACCCGTGAAGACTGTTGCGATTCCCTACACTTGTGGGTCATCAAGACTATTTTCTCGCGCCGTTGCCGAGGAGCATAGCTTTATTTGTAAGTTTACTTCGATCTATTATTGTTCACTGCTACTCCTTTCATCATGGGGAAGTCTCGTGATGGAAAGTTCCCTATTTTACCATCCACTACAAGAAGAGGTACAGTCCTAAACACCTCTGTTGCTCTTGATTCACCGTCTGTTATAAGTAAGCTTGTCACACCACCACCACATACTCATGCTACACACACTGCTACTACTATTGAATCTGAAACTGCTTTTGATGCTCATGATGTTACTTCTACTGTGCTTGATGCGAGTGGTTCACTAGGTCCTTTTCTAGATGCTACTATGGCTATTCTAGGAAATACCGAAACTCCTAGTGAAGACACTGTTACACCTGTTAGCTCACCTGAGTCTAGTGAGAGTTTTGATATTAATGATGGTTACATTGAGCTCATTGATGAATTTGTTGAAGAGTGCTGAAATACACATGATGCTAGTTCTATGAAGAGTCTCATTACTAGACGTACCATTATGCCCAAGAAGTCTTATGATCCTAAGTTTGCCACCTCTCCCATAGATATTAAAGATAAAGATTATGATTTCTCTCTTGATTTAGCTTATTTGGATATTGTTGAGAAAGAACCGTTTTGTGGTACTGAAAATGAGAGTGTTGTGGCTCATATGAATGAGCTTTCTACTATGAGTGCTTTATTCTCTGATGATTTTAAAATGCGCAAGTACTTTGTTGCTAAGATCTTCCCCTTTTCACTAAAAGGAGAAGCTAGGGCTTGGTTTAATAGATTACCTCCTGGTTCCATTGATAGCCCTGATTGCTTCTTTCTTCCATAAATATTTTCCTCCCAGTGCTAGACGTGCTGCTTTGCAGAGACTTTTTGATTTTAAACAGGAAGAAGAAGAGAAATTGCCTGAGTCATGGAAAAGATTCTGTTCCTTGATTCATGCATATCCTGGATGTCCATTACCTAAGAATGAGTTGCTTGATATTTATTATAATGGACTAACTGATGATTCTAGGACCTACCTAGATAGCTTTGCTGATTGTCTTTTCAGGAAAAGGACTCCTACAGATGCTGAAGAATTAATGAACAAGATAAGCAAGAATTATGATGATTGGACTTCAACTGAGATGAATACACCTGAGCCTATTACTCCTGAACCAGCTGTTCCTGAACCTGTTCCAACACCAACAACAAAGAAGAGGGGAGTTATTACATTAAATGATGAAGTGATGAAGGAAGCTAAAAAGTGTCTAAAGGAGAAAGGTATTAGAGCTGAAGATGTGAAGAATCTACCTCTTATAGAAGAATTATGTAAGCCAATTCCCCACTCATCTACTATTGAGGTACACTCTCTCCAATTTAATGAAGGTGATATTCCTTATGGTAAGCCTCATGATCAATGCTTAGAGTAACTTGACACATTTATTGTTAGGTAATTTTAATAAACAAGTTCAGAATCATTTATTGGAAAAATCTAGAGCTATCCATGAGTTGAAAGATATTGTGGAAAGAACTTCTAATGATATTAAAGTGCTTTGTAAACACTTCCAAATGGTTCAAACCCAACTTGATCAACTTGCTAAAGTACAAAAGGATATGCTAGTTAATGCTTCAGGAAATAAACATGCTTATGGAATTAGAACTAGGAGTGGTGCAGCTACTCAAGACCCTTTATATCCTGAAGGACACCCTAAAATAATAGAGCAGGATTCCCAACAAGGTGAGGATAGTGGTAGTCCTCGTAAGAGGAAGAAAAAGAAACATAAGATAGTTGAGGAACCACTTGAACCTGCTGTAGATCCTAATAGTATATCTGTCTCTGATGCTGAAACTGAGAGTGGTAATATTGATGAGTCTCCTGATAAGGTGGAAGTTGAGGAAGAACCTGAGAAGCACACTAAGAACACTAGGTACACAAAGGAAGATTTTATTGCTAATAAACATGGTAAAGAGAGAGAACCTTGGGTGCAGAAACCTATGCCTTTTCCAAGCAAGAAACACAAGTCAAAGGAGGAAGAACACTACAACAAGATTTGTGAGTGGATGAAGCCTTTATTTCTGCAAATTCCTTTGACTGATGCTATTAAATTGCCTCCTTATTCAAAGTATATGGAGGATATTGTCTCTAATAAAAGGAAGATTCCTAATGAGGAGATTTCTACTTTTCTTGCTAATTACTCCTTCAATGGTAAGGTTGCAAAGAAACTTGGTGATCCAGGTATACCAACTATTCCTTGCTCCATTAAGAATAATTATGTTAGAACTGCTTTATGTGATTTGGGAGCTGGAGTTAGTGTTATGCCTTTTTCTCTCTACAAGAGACTCCATCTAGAAAAGTTGATACCAACTGATATATCTTTGCAAATGGCTGATAAGTCAACTACTATTCTTGTTGGTATATGTGAGGATGTTCCTGTTCAAGTAGCTCATAATTGCATGGTTCTAACTGATTTTGTTGTGCTTGAAATGCCTGAAGATGATAATATGTCTATTATTCTTGGGAGACCTTTTCTTAATACTGCAGGTGCTGTCATCAATTGCAATCAAGGAAAAGTAACATTCAATATTAATGACAAAGAGCACACTGTCTATTTCCCCAAGAAGGTTGTTAAGAGCCATTGCCTGAATTCTATTGAAATTATTGAAGGCATCAAGGTTGGAGAAATATATTGTCCCAATCCACAAGAAAATTTTGAAACTATTATGATTGGGACCATTGCTATCAAGTATGAGGTCATAATCACATTGTGGAATGCAAAATTTTGTTTCATATAATATTGTTTTGGTAACAAGACCTGATCAACCTTGTTAACAAAAGGATTTTAATGAACAAAATAATGTTTCCACTGTGGTTATAATTGCTTTATTTTTTTCCTTTCTCCTTCCTAGTCTTTGCTTTAGCTTTAGTTTTGTTAGTTGTTTGCTTGTTTGAGTTTCTTAGAGCTCCTGTAGTTTGGCTTTTGGTTTGCTTTTGCTTCTTCTGAAAAACTGCTTCTGTGAGAAAATCAATTTTCATACCCTGAAAATTGGCCAAAAATAAAGTTTCTCGAAAAATCCCAGGAAATTCAAAATAAATTTTTCCTCGAAAAAAGGGGCAGAGAGGTACCAGAGGTGACCCAGGGGGGCACCCCTAGGCCCCACACCTGTGGTAGGCGCGGGCCCACCACTGGTGGCGCCTAGGGGGGGTCTGGCCCACCTGGGCCCCTCCAGGCTGCCTCCTCAAAGCCACCTTGTTTCTCTCTCCCGAAAAACACCGGAAAACTTGCTCAAGCTCGAGTTCTTGCTGTTCTTGCTCGCGATTTTCGATCTCCTTGTTCAGCCCATCTCAAGTGCTGATTTTTGGAGGGATTGCTCCTTGGTATGTGCCTCCTCCACTTGTCCAATTAGATTTGTGATTGGTAGATTGTATCTTGAGTATTTTGCTACTGTAAGTGACAGATTGTTTGAGCTTGCATGCTTGTTCTATGCTTAGAAACTTTGTTTTGATGCATGTGTAGTCCTCTAGCAAGTTCCTATAGTAGTTGCTCATCATTTATCAACTTCGAAATCACTTGGTTTGATGGTTGTTTAAAATTTCAGCAAAGGGAAGTCATGGACCACCACACCTTTGGTGACATTTTTGAGAGTGATGCACCTAGAAGGGAAAGGCTCCCAAGGTCATCTACAAGCTCCAGACCCTCATACAATGAGGATCTCATCACTCCGTGGTTTGGTGATGAGGGAGATGAAGGGGATGCTCACCCCTCCACCTTTCCTTGTCAAACTTTCTTGCGAGCTGCTGGGATTCTTAATGATTTCATGACTTTGATTGAGAGGGCTGGTCTAACAAGTTTCATGCAGGATGAGAGTACACAATATGCTTCACTTTCTAAAACATTTGTGGAGAGTTTCTCCTTCACCAATAGTTTGTTCAGTTCTTTTGTGTCTTTCAGACTTTATGGCAGGGCTCATTCTATGACATTGATGGATTTTTGCAAGGCCTTGGGACTTGGTACAAAGGGGTCATCAAAGAAGATTACAGCTCTTCCCGCTGATTTGCTGGAACTATACCGAGGAATAACCAATGATGATGACCGCAGAGCTCAGCGAGGGAAGATAAAGAACATTCAACTTCCAGCCATCAGGTACTTCACCTACTATCTTACCACCAGTGTTCTTGGTAGGGAGAACACTAGTAATATATCCAACTATCAATTGGCCTTCTTAGCTGCTGTGCTCTATGGTGAGGAAAAGTATAACCTTGGTTCCCTCATTGCTCGTCATTTAGCTGCTAGGGGACCCATTTATGGGGGAATTATTGCTACTCGTATTGTTGCTGCCTTGAACATTGTTGTTGATCCCCATGATACAGTTTTGGATCCCCAGAGACTTGATCTTGCTTCCATGAAGGCGCACCACTTCGTCACCTCTAGCTCTACTCTTGAGAACTTGGTTTATAGAATGCTATTTACTGACGGGGAAGAGAGAGAGAGATCCCTCTACCCCAAACCACTTTGTTCAGTATTTCTCAGGGACCTTGGTCACACTCAAAGGCGGAGATGGACGAGTTGATGGATTCTCTTAGCTTCCACGGGCACTATCAGGGGGGAGCGCCCGCTTATGACCCCGTTGTACACTACACAGGGGAGGCTTTGAGCTCGTACCAGGACGAGGGAGCTTCCTTGACATACTATGGAGGTGCATCTACTTGGGCACCATGGGATTGAGCCCCGCTTAGGACAAAAGCCTAATCATGGGGGGAGGTATACCGACATCACACTCATCTATATATCATGTTCGGTCGGTTCTTTGTACATCCATTGTTTTCGCTTTCTTTTTCGTTCTTGTTGCTTCTTTCTCAAAAACACAAAAATACCAAAAATATTTTCGTTATTTCTCTTGGTTTGTTTCTTTGCTTTGGTTTGGCTTAAAAGAAAAACCCAAAAAGATTTTGCTTTGTTTGGTTTGCTTTGTTATTGTTTGGTTTTTCTTTGTTTGCTTGTTTCTAAAAAAATCGAAAACACCAAAAATATTTGTTGTTCTTCTTTGGTTTTGTGAGTTCTTTGCAGGGTTTAGCCGTCCTCAGTGGATATTGGTTTTCATGTTAATTATTCAAGTCACACAAGTGAAGAGCAATAATGAAGATTAAGACAACTCAAGGTGTGGTAAGAGGCTGGTAACAAACTCTATTTGTTTCATATTTGTACATATACTCATCATTGTGAGCATGCTTAGCCTGTTTGTGTAAGGTGTATGTCATTATGGATGCTTAGTAGTTCTTTCTTGTCTATGATCAGCTCCAGCTTGCTAATAGTTTGTAGCATGTCATATGAATGTTTGCTTGCATTGTTTTATTCATACTTTGGTATGATATTGTGGTATCCTCCTCTGACTGTTCATGTGAATCAACTTGGCACATGATCATGCATGCATATGACTAATCAATAGTCAGTAAGCCTCTATGATTTATTTTGCCTCAGAGTTCTTGTATCACTTTCATGCCATAATTAGTCATGTTTTGTTGCAAGCATGATTATGACAGCTATTGTTCTCTCGTTTGTCGCTCCCTCTCTATTGCTAGCCTTCACTTGCACTGAGTATGTGCTCTACCTATGCTTCCAACTCCCCAAAACCAATATTGCCACTATGTCCACCATACCTACCTATTAGCATCATTTGCTACTTCCGTGCATATTTTATATATGTCATGTTTTCTTCCAAAATAAAAATGTTTGTCTGTTTTGAGAAAGTTAGTTAGTAAAGCTCTCACGAACTTGATGGCACACTTTATTCCTTGTGCTTAATAATTCTGAACCATTGTGACTAGTCCATGAAAGTTATATGCTTGCTAATTATATACTGGGAGTCAGCAGAACCGTGCTGACACGGGGAACGCTTTCAACACCTGTTGGATATCTCATCCAATTGATTCTTTGCTCTTTTGTTTATGGATGTCAATGATGTGAAATAAAAGGGGAGCTTGTGAGTTCATGGAGTCTATACATTGTGTTAGAGAAACGCCTGGGTCGCTAGCCTAAGCCATGCTTAATCATGGTGGAAACTTGCAGCATCACCATAATGAGCATCTATGAAGCGTCCTCAATAAAAAGCTATGCATATGGTAAATAAAAAGATTGCCGAGATGCTCATTGTCTGCTTGCCTTGTCATTTGGGTTATGGGAAAGCTCCTGTGCCATATGCAAGGGGTACCCCGTTGGCGGTTCTCGATGATATGCATGTTTTTACAATGACAAGAACTTTCAGGTGACCAAAGTTGAGTAGCATGCGGAGGGGCCCTCGTACTCAAGGGACTTGGGATTTCCAGTCTATGGTCTGTCAAGCATATGATTCAGAGTGGACCTCACTTTCACCTTAACCACATGAAGATGCCTATGATAGGGGCAATGAGAGCTCAAAGCTAATGAGTACCTTCCTTTCAGCATTGGGAAGCCTTTCAAACCTTCACAAAACCGTTTTTAAGAATTTTGTTGAGTCACCACTTATTCTATGAGCACCTTCTTGAGAGCATAGTTGTTATTCTTGTGTTTGTTCCAAAACTTGGTTAATTATGTCATGACTTTGATGCTTGTATCTCTGATATCTTTACTTCTAGTCTTCATGTGAACTTCAGAGGTGCCTTGGCATTTATATTGTGCTCTTCAAACAAAGGCAAGCGACATACCACTATATCATACCTTATTATGAGCATTGCAATGTTGCTTATGTTTATGTTTCATGCTACTTATTATTATTGAGTTGGTTTCTCTTCATAGCTTTCAATGACTATTGAGTAGACTTAGTTTCATACTCCTTATTTTGAATTGTCTAAGCATCTACTCTTGTGCTGAGAATATATGCATCATATGAAGCAAAGTGTTCGTGAAAGTTCATTTATCGCACTCAGTTTTCAACTGAATTGCTTGAGGACAAGCAATAAGCTAAGCTTGTGGGGAGTTGATACGTCCAAAACGTATCTACTTTCTCAAACACTTTTCTATTGTTTTCCTCTAAACTTGTGTGATTTGGATACAACTAACATGGATTGACGCTGTTTTCAGCAGAATTACCTTGGTGTCTTGTTTTTGTGCAGAAAATGATCTATCAGGAAAAATCCCGGAAAATATGCCAAAAATTATATTTCACCAGAAGATCCACGAAGCCAGAAGGGGAGACAGAGGGGAGGCCTGGGGGCCCCAGACCCACCTCAGGCACGGGCCCACTAACCCCACGCCTAGAGGGGGTGCAGCCACCCCAGGCACCCCCTCGGCTTCCCTCTGCGCCTATAAGTTGCCTTTCGACCTAAAAATTGAGGGGGTTCGATAGTTTTCCAGAAAGAGCTCTGCTCTGCCGCTGCCACCAGAAACCAAGATTCGGATCCAGAAACTCTGTTCTGGCACCCTGCCGGGACGGGGAATTTGGAGAGGATCATCGCCATCGTCATCACCAACGCATCTCCATCAACCACTGATGTCTCTCTCATCCATGAGTGAGTAATCCCCCGCTGTAGGCTTGGGGATGGTAGGGATTGGATGAGTTCTATCATGTAATCGAATAAGATTTGTTAGGGGCATAGTGCCTAGTATCTCTATTAGTGCTATTTGACTTTGTTGCAACTTGTTATTCTTAATGCTTGTCACTAGGGCCCGAGTGCCATGATCTCAGATCTAAACTTATTATTGAATCATTATGATAGTATTGTTTATGGTCTTATCTGCAAGTTGTGTACACATATCATTGTCCGGATCCAAAGGCCCCAAAGTGACAGAAATTGGGACAACCGGAGGGGATGGCTGTGGTGTGAGGATCACATGTGTTCACGGAGTGTTAATGCTTTGCTCTGGTTCTCTATTAAAAGGAGCACCTTAATTGCTAGTAGTTCCCTAGAGGCCCCGCTGCCACGGGCTGGCTGGACAAAAGATGTTGTGCAAGTTCTCATTGCGAGCACGTATGACTATATTTGGAGCACATGCCTAGGATTTTTTAATACTTGGATGCTTGTTATTATTTATCTGCAATTCCCTAGTTCTTTGAAGTTACATGTTTAGACTCGTCCATGCAACGCCCGTCCATCCATCCCTATGCCTACCGCACTCGAATCCTACTATTACCGTTACTGTTACTATTGCTACTGTTTCACTGTTGCTGTCACTGTTGCTGTTGCTTTGCTGTTGCTACTACAAACTATTGCTACTGATAAACTTCTGTGAGCAAGAACTATTTCCAGGTGCAGCTGAATTGACAACTCAGTTGTTAAGGCTTGCAAGTATTCTTTGGATCCCCTTGTGTCGAATCAATAAATTGGGTAATACTACCCGCGAAGACTGTTGCGATCCCCTACACTTGTGGGTCATCACTGCACATGAGATTATTCATGATGTGGCTAGTAATAATCAATCTGGGTTTATTTTTAAGTTAGACTATGAGAAAGCTTATGATAGAGTGAATACGGAGTTTCTTCTTAAGATGCTAGATTCTAGGGGATTTAGCCCAAAGTGGGCGAGGACCATTAAATATTTGCTAGAGTATGGTTCTATAGAGGTTAGAATTAATGATACTAATAGTAATTTTTTTTGTTTTTGGGCGTGGAGTGAGGTAAGGGGACCCTATATCCCCACTCATTTTTAATTATATGGCTGATGTTTTCACTAGGATGCTTATAAGAGCGGCCAATAGTGGCCAGATCTTTGGGATTTTGAGGGAGTTTAACCATAGCATGCAATATGCTGATGATACTCTTTTGTTCCTCAATAATAATTTAGAATATGCTATAAATTTAAAGTGGAATCTGTCCCATTTTGATATGATGTCAGGGATGTGAATTAATTTTCATAAGTGTGACCTTATCCCTATTAATGTTGAGGAGAAGGTTGCACAAGATTTTGCTCAAACATTGAGATGTAGGTTAGGGAAGTTTCCTATGAAGTATCTTGGGGTGCTTATCCACTACACTAATCTTAGAAAAGAAGATTTGCAGCCAGTTATAGATAAAACTCTCAAAAAGCTGCTGGCTGGAGGGGAAACTCCTAAGTCATGCTGCTAAGCTTGAGCTAGTGAGGAGTGTGCTAGCTAGTATACCTAGTTACTTGTTAAGTATCATTAAGGTCCCTAAGTGGGCCATAACCTTGATTAATTCTCAAATGGCGCATTGCCTTTAGGATGACTATGAAGGGCATCATAAATATCATTTGGCAAACTAGGGTTTAGTGGGCTAGGTTAGGCATTCTAGATTTAGATGCTATGAGCATGTGCCTACTAGCTTCTTAGCTTAGAAGATATCAAGTAATGAGAAGTTGTGGAAGTAGATCTTTGATTTTAAAAATAATCATGACCAAAAAAATATTTTTGATTGTTCTGATATTGGTGCCTCACCTTTTTTGGAAAGGGGTTTTGTGGGAAGCTAGAGCTGCAAAGATGGGTTACCAATGGAAGGTTGGTAATGTGAAGAAGGTAAAGTTTTGGGAGAATCAGTGGTTTGGATCATGTAGCTTTGCTGTGTAGTTTTGGGATTTGTATGTTATTATAATGAGCAGTACTGTTGCATTAGTGAGGTATGGGATGGTGAGGACTGATGACTTCAAGTGCACAAATCGATTGTAGCTAGTTTCTAAATAAGAGTATCGAACCCACAAAGAGATATTTGGTTAAGGTCTTTATGCCCCTCGTCACTGTCTACCAAAGGATACTTGTAAGCTGCCTTTGGTTTCAGGTAAAGGGTGTTTGAAAGGTTTTTGGTTAAATGCAGAAAAGTAAATAAAACAAGTAAAGAAAGCACGTACGAAAGCGTTGAAAACGGCGTGGGAACTCAATAAGGCTAAAGCATTCTCGGGGATGTAGGATACACCACTAGCATGTTGTAATTAATCATAATTAGGATAACACATTTCTTGTGTCATGACATGTGTAGAGAGAGTTCCATAATAAGATGTTCACAACAAGGCTCGTGGGCAGTCGCTTTCTTGATCCAGGTAATGAAGTCACCTCTAAATAACCACTGCAATGCCTTAGAGCAGTAACTCATACATACCACCACAATTAAGGGTTTCCCTATGGATATCGTAATTAGCTTAGTGAATCTCTTTATTCCTCCTCTGACCATGCAGGTTATAAGCCAATGGTTGTAGTCACAAAAGTAACACTAGACATACTCCCATACATGTCCTAAGGATATCACCCTCTCTTTAGTCCTAGAGGCAAATGATATGTGGCCGACTACACATACCATCTAATGAGAGAGATCAAACACAATATCATAAATTAATAGATCATGGACACAAGTAATAGAGCATCTTCATTTCATTTCATAATAGTGCTAGTGATGACCCACAAGTATAGGGGATCGCAACAGTCTTCGCGGGTAGTATTACCCAATTTATCGATTCGACACAAGGGGAGCCAAACAATACTTGCAAGCCTTAACAAATAAGTTGTCAGTTCAGCTGCACCTGGAAATAGTTCTTGCTCACAAAAGTTTATCAATAGCAACAGTTTGTAGTAGCAACGGCAATGCAACAACAACAGTAACAACAACAGTGAAACAGGAGCAATAGTAACAATAACGGTAACAGTAGGATTCGAGTGCGGTAGGCATAGGGATGAATGTACGGGCATTGCATGGACGAGTCTAAACATGTAACTTCAAGATCTAGGGCATTGCAGATAAATAATAACAAGCATCCAAGTACTAAACAATCCTAGGCATGTGCTCCAAATATAGTCATACGTGCTCGCAATGATAACTTGCACAACATCTTCTGTCCAGCCAACCCATGGCAGCGGGGCCTCTAGGGAACTACTGGCAATTAAGGTGCTCCTTTTAATAGAGCACCGGAGCAAATTATTAACACTCCATGAACACATGTGATCCTCACACCATAGCCATCACCTCCGGTTGTCCCAATTATTGTCACTTTGGGGCCTTTGGATCCGGACAATGATATGTGTACACAACTTGCAGATAAGATCACAAACAATACTATCATAATGATTCAATAATAAGTTCAGATCTGAGATCATGGCACCCGGATCCTAGTGACAAGCATTAAGCACAACAAGTTGCAACAAAGTCAAATAGCACTATTAGAGATACTAGGCACTATGACCTAACAGATCTTATTCGATTACATGATAGAACTCATCCAATCCCTAACATCCCCAAACCTACAGCGGGGGATTACTCACTCATGGATAAGGGAAACATCGGTGGTTGATGGAGATGCGTTGGTGATGACGATGACGATGATCCTCTCCAAATCCCCCGTCCCGGCAGGGTGCCAGAACGGAGTTTCTGGATATGAATCTTGGTTTCTGGTGGCAGCGGCAGAGCGGAGCTCTTTCTGGAAAACTATCGAACCCCCTCGGTTTTTAGGTCGAAAGGCAACTTATAGGCATAGAGGGAGGCCGAGGGGGTGCCTGGGGTGGCTGCACCCCCTCCAGGCGCGGCCAGTGGTGGGCCCGCGCCTGGGGTGGGTGTGGCCCCCCCAGGCATCCTCTCCGTCTCGTCTTCTGGCTCCGTGGATCTTCTGGTGAAATATAATTTTTGGCATATTTTCCAGTATTTTTTCTGATAGTTCATTTTTTGCACAAAAACAAGACACCCAAGGTAATTCTGCTGAAAACAACGTCAGTCCGTGTTAGTTGTATCCAAATCACACAAGTTTAGAGGAGAAACAATAGCAAAGTGTTCGAGAAAGTAGATACGTTTTCGACGTATCAACTCCCCCCAAGCTTAGCTTATTACTTGTTCTCAAGTAATTCAGTTGAAAACTGAGTGCGATAAAAGAACTTTCACGAACACTTTGCTTCATATGATGCATATATTCTCAGCACGGGAGTAGATGCTTAGACAATTCATAATAAGGAGTATGAAACTAAGTCTACTCAATAGTCATTGAAAGCTATGAAGAGAAACCAACTCAATAATAATAAGTAGCATGAAACATAAACATAAGCAACATTGCAATGCTCATAATAAGGTATGATAGAGTGGTATCTCGCTTGCCTTTGTTTGAAGAGCACAATATAAATGCCAAGGCACCTATGAAGTTCACATGAAGACTAGAAGTAAAGATATCATAGATACAAGCATCAAAGTCATGACATAATTAACCAAGTTTTTGAACAAACACAAGAATGACAACTATGCTCTCAAGAAGGTGCTCATAGAATAAGTGGTGACTCAACAAAATTCTGAAAAACGGTTTTGTGAAGGTTTGAAAGGCTTCCCAATGCTGAAAGGAAGGTACTCATTAGCTTTGAGCTCTCATTGCACCTATCATAGGCATCTTCATGTGGTTAAGGTGAAAGTGAGGTCCACTCTGAATCATATGCTTGACAGACCATAGGCTGGAAATCCCAAGTCCCTTGAGTACGAGGGTCGCTCCGCATGCTACTCAACTTTGGTCACCTGAAAGTTCTTATCATTGTAAATACATGCATTTCATCGAGAACCGCCAACGGGGTACCCCTTGTATATGGCACATGAGCTTTCCCATAACCCAAATGACAAGGCAAGCAGACAATGAGCATCTCGGCAATCTTTTTATTTACCATATGCATAGCTTTTTATTGAGGACGCTTCATAGATGCTCATTATGGTGATGCTGCAAGTTTCCACCATGATTAAGCATGGCTTAGGCTAGCGACCCAGGCGTTTCTCTAACACAATGTATAGACTCCATGAACTCACAAGCTCCCCTTTTATTTCACATCATTGACATCCATAAACAAAAGAGCAAAGAATCAATTGGATGAGATATCCAACAGGTGTTGAAAGCGTTCCCCGTGTCAGCACGGTTCTGCTGACTCCCAGTATATAATTAGCAAGCATATAACTTTCATGGACTAGTCACAATGGTTCAGAATTATTAAGCACAAGGAATAAAGTGTGCCATCAAGTTCGTGAGAGCTTTACTAACTAACTTTCTCAAAACAGACAAACATTTTTATTTTGGAAGAAAACATGACATATATAAAATATGCACTGAAGTAGCAAATGATGCTAATAGGTAGGTATGGTGGACATAGTGGCAATATTGGTTTTGGGGAGTTGGAAGCATAGGTAGAGCACATACTCAGTGCAAGTGAAGGCTAGCAATAGAGAGGGAGCGACAAACGAGAGAACAATAGCTGTCATAATCATGCTTGCAACAAAACATGACTAATTATGGCATGAAAGTGATACAAGAACTCTGAGGCAAAATAAATCATAGAGGCTTACTGACTATTGATTAGTCATATGCATGCATGATCATGTGCCAAGTCGATTCACATGAACAGTCAGAGGAGGATACCACAATATCATACCAAAGTATGAATAAAACAATGCAAGCAAACATTCATATGACATGCTACAAACTATTAGCAAGATGGAGCTAATCATAGACAAGCAAGAACTACTAAGCATCCATAATGACATACACCTTACACAAACAGGCTAAGCACGCTCACAATGCTGAGTATATGTACAAAAATGAAACAAAATAGAGTTCGTTACCAGCCTCTTACCACACCTCGAGTTGTCTTAATCTTCATTATTGCCCTTCACTTGTGTGACTTGAATAGTTAACATGAAATCAAAATCCACTGAGGACGGCTGGACCCTACAAATAACTCACAAAACCAAAGAAGAACAACAAATATTTTTGGTGTTTTCAATTTTTTTAGAAACAAGCAAACAAAGAAAAACCAAATAGAAACAAAGCAAACCAAACAAAGCAAAATCTTTTTGGATTTTTCTTTTAAGGAAAACCAAAGGAAAGAAACAAAGAAACAAACCAAGAGAAACAACGAAAATATTTTTGGTATTTTTCGGTTTTTAAGAAAGAAGCAACAAGAACCAAAAAGAAAGTGAAACAATGGATATACAAAGAACCGACCGAACATGATATATATATGAGTGTGATGTCGGTGTACCTCCCCCCAAGCTTAGGCTTTTGGCCTAAGTGGGTCTCAATAGCGCGGATAGTACCCCCATGCTGGTGGGTCATCATAGGAATGATCATAGTCAGGCGCTTGCGATGAAGAAGAAGACACGCCCCAATCAAATGAGGCCTACTGGTACGAAGCCTCTCCCATGTTGGAGGGCTGAACCGAATTGTCTTTGGCATGCTCTTCAACATTCTCCTCTTGCTGGGAGAGTTTCCCCACATAAGTGTCAACCTCCTCCTCCGTAAGCAACCATCCTTGCCTGCTATCAAAGTTAAACAAAGTAGGTGAAGGCAAATAAACTATTTTCTCAGTCCTACCCTTTCTCCGACCTTGCTGGGCAAAAGATAATTCATATGGTAAACTTCTCACATTAGCCCCCAAGGAAACAAAACCATGCTAAATCATGGATTCAAGATCAAGCCTCTCTATGGGGAACTGAAAATCTGAATAATGAGGCTCTAGACCATGGAAAGCTTGCAACCTAGAAGCAATGAGACCTCCACAAATTCCACCCTTCTCATGGTTGGTGGTGAGACGGTGAGCTATCAGAGTACCCAAACTATAAGATCTATTCCTATTCAGAGCAGCTGCGATAAAAGCTAGATCAAAATAAGACAACTTTCTAGCAATCTTTCTAGCAAGAACACACTTGGTAATGAAATAGGCAAAGTATCTAATAGCTGGGAGCCGAATGTTCTGAATTTTACCACTTTCCTTTGAGAAATCAAAACCTTGGCAAATCTCAGCATATAATTCCATAAGTGACATGGGCATCTCCTTGATCTTCTCACAAGATCCCCACTGAGGTACTCTAATTGCTGCACAGAAATCAGCAAAAGGCAGGTCGACAGGTATATTATATATTTTGTAATGGACCATGGGATTAGAAGTAGACCAAGTGAACCGAAAGTCCAACACAAAGTCCATGGTTAGCTTAACATATTGGAATGGTTCACCTTCAGCAAAGTGTTCCAACCCTGCATTAGTAACCATAGTTTGGAAATCTTGGAAGATCCCCGAAGCTCTCATAAATTCATTGCATGGATATATGGAAGGAAAAACTGCCTCCTCACGATGAACCTTCATTGGCTCATGCACCATCAAGTCATATTGGTTCAGTGGATAAGCACTCATCTTCCTTGCTGAAAATTTTTAGACAACCATCAAACCAAGTGATTTCTAAGTTGTTAAATGATGAGCAACTACTATATGAACTTGCTAGAGGACTACACATGCATCAAAACAAAGTTTCTAAGCAAATAACAAGCATGCAACCTCAAACAACCTGTCACCTATAGCAGCAAAATACTCAAGATACAATCTACCAATCACAAATCTAATTGGACAAGTGGAGGAGGCACATACCAAGGAGCAATCCCTCCAAAAATCAGCACATAAGATGGGCTGAATAAGGAGATCGAAAATCGCTAGCAAGAACATCAAGAACTCGAGCTTGAGCAAGTTTACCGATGTTTTTCGGGAGAGAGAAAGAAGATGGCTTTGAGGAGGCAGCCTAGGGGACCAGGTGGGCCAGACCCCCCAGGCGCCACCACCTGGTAGGCCGCGCCTACCACATGTGTGGTGGCCTGGGGTGGCCCCCTGGGTCACTTCAGGTGCCTCTCTGCCCCTTTTTTCGAGAAAAAATTTATTTTGAATTTTCTGGTATTTTTCGGGAAACTTTATTTTTGGCCAATTTTCATGGTATGAAAATTGATTTTCTCCCAGAAACAGTTTTTTTCAAAAGAAGCAAAAGCAAACCAAAAGCCAAACTACAGGAGCTCTAAGAAACTCAAACAAGCAAACAACTAGCAAAACTAAAGCTAAAGCAAAGACTAGGAAGGAGAAAAGTAAAAGAAAGCAAGTATAACCATAGTGGAAACATTATTTTGTTCATTAAGATCCTTTTGTTAACAAGGTTGATCAAGTCTTCTTACCAAAACAATCTTATATGAAACAAAACTTTGCATTCCACAAGGTGATTATTGTAAGATCCCTCCTTTGTAAAGGAAAAGGATCCCTGTGATTGCAATGCTAGTCCCTGGATCATTGCTAGCATCCACAGTTTAAGATGAAGTACACAGATACAAAGGTCATTTATTACATTCATTCCAGAGATAAAACATAGTCTTTTACAACTCAGGGCCATAGGCCTAATACAAGAGTTCTTGGAATAAGTAAATAAACATAAGTCTTCATCTTCATGTGCCACAGGCAAGCATGTTGAGTGTAGACTCATGACTCCTAATCATCATCGGAGTAACCTGCAACATTACAAGTTACAGCCACAGAGGGTCAATACTTTGGAATAGTATTGGCAAGTGATACCTTGGTAAATTTTAAGTGGACTATATTACTATATGCATTTTGGCTAAGTGTAGCTTGGCTTGCTTTGCTCAAAATAGGTTTTTCCTATTAGTTGAAATCACTAAGTTTTTCTTTGTCAAAAGCTTCCCAAGGAACCACCAATAGACATTGGGGTCCTTTACCCTTGTTCACCCACAAGTTTTACTTAGAAGTTGGAGTGATGAGATTCTTGTAGCTTCCATGTCTTGATGCTCAAGCTGTCCATTGCCATGGACTTGGCTAAGTACTTAGATTTTCCATCTGCAGAGGTTGTGCACTTTCCCCACCAGACTTGGTTTCCCAAGACAGGACCTTTCAGAAGCCTTTCCTTAGTCAAATGGACGCGCTCCAACCTATCATTCCCACTACCACCAACTGTCCAAGTGACTAAGTTCTAGCAACCTATATGATCATGGCAGAGCCCATATTGCCAAGTGGTTGCACTGTAAGCTTTCTCAACACTTGGCCTCCAAATCCCTTTGTGCCTGGGTGGCATACCACAAGTGAGATACACAAGCCATATCCATGGCCTTGTGTAACCACTCAACCAAAAAACCACCAATTCAAGTCCCATTCCACCCAGGAGGTTCATTGACTTAGTTGTTTTATTAAGAAAAGCATAAGTCCAAAAGACTTAGAATTATTTTTATCATAGCATGTTCATACTTTACCAATCCTTGTTTTCTACTAGCTAGGCTAAGCATGGCATAGTATCTTAACTTAGGAAAATTCCCTAGCAATTCTACAATTCTACACTACATAGGATTTCCCAACATAGCATTTGGCAAAAGTAGCATGCAAGACTTAGCAAAAATAATTCTAATGCTTATTCAAAATAAAGGGTGGAAATATCATGAAGTATCACTTGCCTTGGTAATGGGGAGAGTAGCACTCTTCACAATCACAGTCCCTAGCAAAATCTACACAAATATTTGTAGCACAAAATTACATACAATTCATATACAAACAAAAATATGAATGCATGCATGCAAGAAAATGCTAAGTGATAATTTTTGAAAACCCACCAAGCAAGTGCATGATACAGAAACACAACCAAGTCAGAAAGTTTGCTAACTAAACTTATTTAGCCCTAAAACAATTTGGTAAACAAAATCTATACTCAAAATGGATCTAAATATGTTTCTGCATACAAAGTCATTTTAACATAAACTTTTTGTTAAACACATTGGAGATTCAGAAAGGGCTTGTCTCACTGATTCCAACGGTATAAAATTTGCAAAAATCCAACGTGGGAATCTCAAGTTATACCCCTTTGAAAATTTGATCTAAATCTGATTTTGAAATCTGTTTTTGAGCTAACCCTAGACACGCGTCGCAATATTACTGGCGCGTACCGATTCGCTCGGATCGACAGACGCAGACCGTAGGATCTAACTTATATCTAGCGGCGCAGGGGCATGCGATACCCCTTCGATTATAATCTATCCTAGCCCTACGATTTGGATCTAACGGACACAAACGTCATGCCACTAACTAGCGGCGCTTAACGGCTGCGCACGGCGGCGACGGTCAGATGGTGGCGGCGCCGGCGATACAGGAAGCTAGAAGGGTAGGGAAGGTACTCACCGTGATTGCAAGGACGTGGGGATGCTCAACGTATGGTTGGTTCGGCAAGGGGCGCTCAGGGTTGCGGTGGATTGCTCGCTGGAGTAGGGTCTAGCGACGGGTGGCTCTGTTCAAGGTCGAAGGCGACGCTGTCGGTCACGAGGAGGCAAACAGAGGGTTTGGTCAGATGCAGGGGATCACGGAGAAGACGTGTGCGTGAAGGAGAAGGCTTGGGGCGGTCTGGACTTACCGGAGGAGCTCGACGGAGTTGAAGCCGAAGACGGTGGCGCTCAGTCGCTTGTGTTGCCGATGTTCTGGGTCACGCGCGGGCGAGCTAGCGTTACTGGGAGGTGCGCGAGGTCAAATGGAGCCTGCTCGTGTGAACCAGGAGCAGAGGGGTGGTCGGAGTTGGCCGGAATCGTGGCTGCAGCTCGTCGGAGACAGCGGGGTTGCGGTGAGCAATTCTTGCAGCCTGGGGGCGCTCTGTGCTTGGGGTTTGGGGGAGAATGGAGAGGAGGCAGAGGGGGTTTTAGTAGCCAGGATACGAGCGAGATTTACTCATGCATTTACGCGAATTGAAGCTGCGCAAATCAACAGGAAACGGCCGGCGTCAATTTGGGGATGAACCAGTCGTGGGGGTGGAGACGACGGTACCCGTGTGGGACGCGGTTGTCAGCGAGAGAGGAGGAGGGGGAGTGGGTCCTGCCTGTCAGCGAGCTGGTGGGTGCGGGGGCGGGTGAAAGAAAACGTTTCGCGGGGTGGAGGGCTGCTGGACTAGCTGGGCCGAATTGGGCTGGTTCGGCCAGATTAGCTGGTTGTCTATTTTTTTCTTCTTTACTCCTGTTCTTTTTCTGATTGATTTTCTAGAGATGGTTTTCAAACTCTATTTCAAATAAGTTTTAATTCAAACCTGCTCTAGCTTTTGTACAGTGTTCCTTGCACCCAAATAAGTGTCAAACACCTCTGTTCACTCAGAGCTACTTGGTTTATTTAAAAATAATAAAATAAACCAAGCCTTTTAGGAGATATAATAATAGGTATAACTTTGGTTTTATTTTATACTTTGTTTTGAAACTTTGCCCAAGCTTTTGAAATCACTTAAGTTTGAACTCAAAACATTCTGAATGAATAAAAGCACCTTTCTCATTAGCATGTAGCACAAGGGCTAGGGTTTTCATACATAAAATAATGAGCCACATATGCTCCTGTTTTTGAAAATGATTTTGAGATGAAACCCTAAATGATGATGGATGCATGGATGATATGCATGAGTTTTGAAACATGATTTTAGGGATGTTACAATCTAACCCCCTTAAGGTGAATCTCGCCCTCGAGATTCGGATTGGCTAGCAAATAGGTGAGGGTGGTCTTTCCGAAGATCATCTTCTCTTTCCCATGTTGCTTCCTCTTCGGTATGATGGTTCCATTGCACTTTGCAAAACTTGATAGTCTTTGTTCTCGTGACTCTTTCTGCAGTCTCAAGAATCTTGATAGGCTTTTCTTCATCAGCGAGATCACTTTCTAGTTGAACTTCTTCCAAAGGTATGGTATCCTTCAAAGAAGATTCTTCCATTTCTGGGTGACATTTCTTAAGCTGACTCACATGAAATACATTATGGACTGCTGATAAAGATGCTGGCAGTTCAATTTCATAAGCAACTTTGCCTTTGCGACTCAGAATCTTGAATGGCCCAACATATCTTGGTGCCAACTTTCCTTTGACTCCGAATCTTTTCACTCCACGGAGTGGTGATACTCTAAGATAGGCTCTATCACCCACTTCGTAGACGACTTCTCTACGCTTAGGATCTGCGTAGCTTTTCTGTCGGGACTGTGCTATCTTCAACCTGTCCTTAACCAATTTGACCTTCTCTTCGGCTTCTTTGATAAGATCTGGCCCAAATAAACTTCTTTCTCCCACACCATTCCATAACAATGGGGTGGTACATTTTCTTCCATAGAGAAACTCAAATGGTGCCATCTCAATGCTGGCTTGATAGCTGTTGTTATAAGAAAATTCTGCGTAAGGCAGACTTTCATCCCAACTTGCTCCATAATCTAGGGCACATGCCCTCAACATGTCTTCCAGAATTTGATTAGTCCTTTCTGTTTGTCCATCGGTTTGAGGATGAAAAGCAGTACTGAATTCCAACCTCGTTCCCAATGACTCATGTAGCTGTCTCCAAAAATGGGAAGTGAATTGGGTTCCCCTATCGGACACAATACTCTTAGGCACACCGTGAAGGCATACAATTCTACTCATGTAGATTTTGGCTAACTTGGCACTTGTATAAGTTGTCTTCACGGGTATGAAATGTGCCACTTTAGTTAAGCGATCCACGACTACCCATATGGAATCATATCCTGATCTGGTCCTTGGTAATCCGGTGATGAAATCCATACCAATTTTGTCCCATTTCCAACCAGGAATAGGTAGTGGTTGAAGCAAACCTGCTGGTTTTTGATGCTCCGCTTTTACTCTACTACACACATCACACAAAGCAATATGCTCGGCGATGTCCCTCTTGAGATTATTCCACCAAAAATCTTTCTTTCATGTCCATGTACATTTTGGTGTTACCCGGATGAATAGAATACATAGAGTTGTGGGCTTCTTGCAGAATCAGTTTCCGCATCTCCGGATCTTGCGGAACACAAATACGTTTCCCATGCCATAAAGTACCTTGTTCGTCTACATGGAAACTTTTAGCTTTCCCTTGGCTAATATTTACCTTAATATCTTCAATTTCTTTATCAGTCTTTTGAGCTTCTCGAATCTTGTCCAACAAAGTGGGTTGGACATCTAAAGACATGAGATGTCCTTCAGGCATAATCTCCAATATGAGTTCTTTGAATTGCTTACACAAATCATCTGGCAATTCACCTTTGGTAAGGCCATTCTCAAATACCTTACGACTTAGAGCATCTGCTACAACATTTGCTTTACCGGGGTGGTATTGCAAACTTAACTCATAGTCCTTGATAAGCTCTAACCATCTTCTTTGTCTCATATTGATTTCCTTCTGGGTGAAGATATACTTTAAGCTCTTGTGATCGGTGAACACTACACAACGCTTTCCCAAAAGGTAATGTCTCCATGTTTTGAGTGCATGGATGACAGAGGCTAACTCTAAATCATGAGTAGGATAATTTACTTCATGAGTTTTGAGTTGTCTCGAGGCATAGGCCACTACTTTACCGTCTTGCATAAGTACGACACCCAAACCTTGATGAGACGCATCACAATATACTTGGAAATCCTTTTCCAAATCTGGCAGACATAGAACCGGTGCTGTCACAAGTCTCTTCTTCAATTCTTGAAAGCTGACTTCACAACCTTCAGACCAAGCAAACTTCTTGTCTTTCTTTAACAATTCAGTCATGGGCTTAGCAACCTTTGAGAAATTCTCAATGAACCTTCTATAGTAACCTGCTAAGCCAAGGAAACTGCGAACTTCTTTCACATTCTTGGGAGATTCCCATTCCATTACAGCTGAAACTTTAGCAGGATCAACTGCTACGCCATCCTTTGTCATAACATGACCAAGAAAACCAACTTCCTCTAACCAGAACTCACACTTGCTGAATTTGGCATAAAGTTTATGCTCTCTCAACTTCTCAAGTATCAAACGCAAGTGTCCCTCATGTTCTTCTTTGCTCTTAGAGTAAACTAATATGTCATCGATGAAAACGACAACGAACTTGTCAAGAAATTCCATGAACACCTTGTTCATCATATTCATGAAGTATGCTGGAGCATTGGTTAAGCCGAAAGGCATTACGGTATACTCATACAATCCATAACTTGTGGTGAATGCTGTTTTAGGTATGTCCTGCTCTCTTATCTTGAGTTGAAAATAGCCTGACCGGAGATCAATCTTTGAGAACACACATGCTCCTTCAAGCTGATCAAATAAGTCGTTGATTGTAGGCAAAGGATATTTGTTCTTGATAGTTACCTCGTTGAGTGAATGGTAATCTATGCATAACCTTTGGCTTCTATCTTTCTTCTCCACGAACAATACTGGGGCTCCCCAAGATGAAGAACTTGGTTGGATAAATCCTTTCTGCAACTGTTCTCCTAGTTGCTTCTTGAGCTCTTTCAGTTCATCAACTGACATTTTGTATGGTCTCTTTGCTATCGGTCCAGAACCTGGTACCAAATCTATCAGAAACTCCACATCTCTATCTGGTGGCATTCCTGGCAATTCTTCCGGGAATACATCCGGATACTCACACACAATTGGCACACTGTCCATGCTAACCCCCTTAAGAGAATTAAGCTTACTTCCTTTGGATTCAAAGTTTGACCTGAATTTTATTCTTTTTCTTTCTGGGGTTGTGAGTGCAACAGTACGATTAGCACAATCTAGCACTCCTTCATACTTAGCCATCCAATCCATTCCTAAAATTACATCCAATCCTTGGGAATCTAGGATTATCAGGCTCACTGGGAACTTATGCTTTCCAAACTCTATGACAAGATCCCGGCATCCAAGACTTACTATCATATCTCCACCCGGAGAACTAACTTTTATTGGACACCCAATGTTTTCAGATGCAAACTCATTTCTATCAACAAATGCTTTTGATATGAATGAATGAGATGCACCAGTGTCAAAGAGTACAAATGCTGGAATAGAATTGAGTCTGAACTTACCAGCAACAGCATCAGGCTCCTCATAGACCTCCTCCACATTTATGTGGTTAACCTGTCCTTTCTGAAAAGGATTGGGCTTGTTAGGTCCTTCAACTTTCTTCTCAGGGCACTCATTAGCATAATGCCCCAGCTTCTTGCATTTGAAGCATTCAACCTGACTGATGTCTCTCTTAGGCTGACTTCCACTTCCACTACCATTTCCATTGTGGTGGCTCTTATGTCCACTCTTGTGGTTCTTGTACTTGTCATTGTCATGACTGCAATGATGTTTGTTGTCATGAGGGTTGTGGTTGTGGTGCTTGTTGAACTTCCCATGCTTGTGGGATCCTGAGCTTCCACTGTCATCATAGTGAGATCGTTTGTGAGACGATCCCGAGCTGTGCTTGTCGGAGTGTTTCCTCTTCCTACTCTCGACCTGCTTCATTTTATTCTCCAAAATAGCAGCCTTGTCACACAGAGACTGATAAGTTGGAACATATGCCACAGATAACTGCAGATTCAGCTCATCGTTCAAGCCTTCCAGAAACTTCTCCTTTCTTTTGGCATCTGTGTCAACCTCATCCGGTGCATAACGCGCCAGATTGTTGAACTCTTCTATATATTCAGCCACGCTGCGGTGGCGCTGCTTCAGGTTGTGAAACTCCTTCTTTTTCAGGCTCATCATTCCTGATGAGATATGAGCAGTGTGAAAGCCATCTTCAAAGATAGCCCAAGTCACCTCATCTATAGGAGTGGTGATTTGGAAGTTGTCCCACCATGTGGCGGCTGGCCCTTCCAACAGATGCGCTGCGAACCTAACCTTTTCAGCATCCATGCCGCCCACGGTCACTAAGTCCTTGTTCACAGAACATAGCCAATCATTGGCCACCATGGGATCAGTCGTCCCCGAGAATTTAGCTGGCCTCAAACGCAGAAATCTGGTGAGCATATCAAAGCCTGGAGGGTTGTTGTTGTTGTTGTTGTTGTTATTGTTGTTGTTATTGGGGTTGTTGTTGTTGTTGTTGTTGTTGTTGTTATGGTTTTGGATGAATGTTGTCATCATCTGCATAAGCTGTGTTTGTGCATTCATCATTTGCTGCATTTCCGGGGTGATGTTGTTGGGGTTGGGGTTTGCGCGACGGGGAGGCATCTGTGGTTTGTTCAAATAGAGGTAAGAATGAGATACCCATAGATGTTTTATGCACATTACATCACATAATCAAACTCATAGCATGCAACACAAAGATAAAAGTTCAACAACAAAATAACAAGTTCTCAAGGTAAAACACACAAGTGGCAAGCCATCCACATGTCGGATGGTCCAATAACAAGTTCACAAATAACAAGTATGATAATAAAAGATAAACGAGTAGTCAAGTCTACTCATCAGCATCAATCTCCTCCTTGACAAAAGTAAGACCTGCGTTCTCCATCGCGGTCTTGTTCTCCTCAATAGTAGTGGTCAAGGGACTCAATCTTGGTCTTGAGAGTCCTCTTCTGGGAGCGAAGCCTCTCAATCACCATCTGCTGCTGCTCTAGCTCGAAATCCTTGGACTTCAGTTCTTCAGTCATGTCCCGGATCTTCTTGTTCCTATCCTGGACGTGTTTGTCCTGACTCTTGAACTTGCGGTCCTGGGTCTCGAACTTCGCCTCCATTTCCTTGACTATCTCGTCCTGCTGTGCGAAATGCTTGTCCTTCTCGCGAAGCTGCACCTGGAGCTCGTCATTACTGAGCATGACATTGGTCCTGTCCGTGTCCACGTGCCTAATAAGAGACTCTAAGTCCTGGAGATAGAGACGTATCGGCTCTGCTGCGTCCCTCGAGTCGTCCTCAAAGTCGATGGACTCTCCATCATCATCACGTCTTCTGAAGACGTGGAAGTGGGTGCCCCTAACCTGTCGGGAGTGACGGCCTAACAGACGTCCTATCAGGTCCTGCATGACTACCTCCATGCCTCTCTCCCTGTCATCGTGCATAAGCTTGAAGACGATGGCCTCCGTAGTAGGCTCTGTCTGGCGTCCGGGCTGGTTCACCTTGAAGCCCCAGAGGTCCTTCCTCTCGAACTTGGTGAGTGGGTGCACCATGATGGTGGGAAGGGGGAGATCGAGCAAAGTGGTAAGCTCAACGATACGAGGACCAAAACGGGTAACCTGGAACTCCTCAACAGTGCTGATGGTAATAGGCATCTATTTATAAGATAGAAATGTTAGGACAACACAATTTAAAGATATAACAAGACAAACATTTCATACATATCATTGGAGCACAAATCACACAAGTCATGCATACATGAATCCATTACATCAATCAAGGTCCAAACTTATTTAAGGTATCATTTTGGAAAATAAAGTGATAGGTGGTGGTCCAACTAACGAAGTGCGTTCACAATCCTATCTCACTGGATCTGTTGGCTAACACAATGTTCCTAGAGGCAATCCACCTATCTTGTTCACATGATTCCATCACTAAGTCTATAATATCTCCCCTTAAGGTTTGGTTGGTGGCTTCCAACTCTTGGGTAAGTTCCTTCTCTTTTTCTAAGTCTTTTTGGAGGTTGAGCATTCTGCACTTGACTCTAGCACTAAGTTCTTTGATAGTCCTCCAAGCTGCTTCTCTTGCTGACTCAAAGAATGTGGTGTGCATCACAGTGTTGGTGTACATGCAGAATCCTCTTTCTTTGTGGTTGTCTTCCTTGTTTTTGTACAAGTGAAGTTGCACCCACCAGTACTCCACTCCTTCATCCATCACTGGAAAGCCTTTGTACACAGCTGCACCATGTGCTTCCATTGCCACCATGAGGTCCTTGAGAATTTTGGGAAACTCAGTTTCACACTCCAAGGTCATGGTCATGAGTGGTCCTTTCTTCACGGCCTCGTTGATGGAGTTCATCTACAAATAGAGAGAGAATGAGAAGATTAGAAAAGTTTACGAGAAGAATAGACAAGTGTAGAAGTAGTTGAATTTTTTTCTTAGTGGTTTCCAATCCTAGGGTCATAATCCTACAGGCAACACAGTGCTCTGATACCATCTGTAAGATCCCTCCTTTGTAAAGGAAAAGGATCCCTGTGATTGCAATGCTAGTCCCTGGATCATTGCTAGCATCCACAGTTTAAGATGAAGTACACAGATACAAAGGTCATTTATTACATTCATTCCAGAGATAAAACATAGTCTTTTACAACTCAGGGCCATAGGCCTAATACAAGAGTTCTTGGAATAAGTAAATAAACATAAGTCTTCATCTTCATGTGCCACAGGCAAGCATGTTGAGTGTAGACTCATGACTCCTAATCATCATCGGAGTAACCTGCAACATTACAAGTTACAGCCACAGAGGGTAAATACTTTGGAATAGTATTGGCAAGTGATACCTTGGTAAATTTTAAGTGGACTATATTACTATATGCATTTTGGCTAAGTGTAGCTTGGCTTGCTTTGCTCAAAATAGGTTTTTCCTATTAGTTGAAATCACTAAGTTTTTCTTTGTCAAAAGCTTCCCAAGGAACCACTAATAGACATTGGGGTCCTTTACCCTTGTTCACCCACAAGTTTTACTTAGAAGTTGGAGTGATGAGATTCTTGTAGCTTCCATGTCTTGATGCTCAAGCTGTCCATTGCCATGGACTTGGCTAAGTACTTAGATTTTCCATCTGCAGAGGTTGTGCACTTTCCCCACCAGACTTGGTTTCCCAAGACAGGACCTTTCAGAAGCCTTTCCTTAGTCAAATGGACGCGCTCCAACCTATCATTCCCACTACCACCAACTGTCCAAGTGACTAAGTTCTAGCAACCTATATGATCATGGCAGAGCCCATATTGCCAAGTGGTTGCACTGTAATCTTTCTCAACACTTGGCCTCCAAATCCCTTTGTGCCTGGGTGGCATACCACAAGTGAGATACACAAGCCATATCCATGGCCTTGTGTAACCACTCAACCAAAAAACCACCAATTCAAGTCCCATTCCACCCAGGAGGTTCATTGACTTAGTTGTTTTATTAAGAAAAGCATAAGTCCAAAAGACTTAGAATTATTTTTATCATAGCATGTTCATACTTTACCAATCCTTGTTTTCTACTAGCTAGGCTAGGCATGGCATAGTATCTTAACTTAGGAAAATTCCCTAGCAATTCTACAATTCTACACTACATAGGATTTCCCAACATAGCATTTGGCAAAAGTAGCATGCAAGACTTAGCAAAAATAATTCTAATGCTTATTCAAAATAAAGGGTGGAAATACCATGAAGTATCACTTGTCTTGGTAATGGGGAGAGTAGCACTCTTCACAATCACAGTCACTAGCAAAATCTACACAAATATTTGTAACACAAAATTACATACAATTCATATACAAACAAAAATATGAATGCATGCATGCAAGAAAATGCTAAGTGATAATTTTTGAAAACCCACCAAGCAAGTGCATGATACAGAAATACAACCAAGTCAGAAAGTTTGCTAACTAAACTTATTTAGCCCTAAAACAATTTGCTAAACAAAATCTATACTCAAAATGGATCTAAATATGTTTCTGCATACAAAGTCATTTTAACAGAAACTTGTTGTTAAACACATTGGAGATTCAGAAAGGGCTTGTCTCACTGATTCCAATGGTATAAAATTTGCAAAAATCCAACGTGGGAATCTCAAGTTATACCCCTTTGAAAATTTGATCTAAATCTGATTTTGAAATCTGTTTTTGAGCTAACCCTAGACACGCGTCGCAATATTACTGGCGCGTACCGATTCGCTCGGATCGACAGACGCAGACCGTAGGATCTAACTTAGATCTAGCGGCCCAGAGGCATGCGATACCCCTTCGATTATAATCTATCCTAGCCCTACGATTTGGATCTAATGGACACAAACGTCATGCCACTAACTGGCGGCGCTTAACGGCTGCGCGCGGCGGCGACGGTCAGATGGTGGCGGCGCCGGCGATACAGGAAGCTAGAAGGGTAGGGAAGGTACTCACCGTGATTGCAAGGACGTGGAGATGCTCAACGTATGGTTGGTTCGGCAAGGGGCACTCAGGGTTGCGGTGGATTGCTCGCCGTAGTAGGGTCTGGCGACGGGTGGCTCTATTCGAGGTCGAAGGCCACGCTGTCGGTCACGAGGAGGCAAACAGAGGGTTTGGTCAGATGCAGGGGATCACGGAGAAGACGCGTGCGTGAAGGAGAAGGCTTGGGGCGGTCTGGACTTACCGGAGGAGCTCGACGGAGTTGAAGCCGAAGACGGTGGCGCTCAATCGCTTGTGTTGCCGACGTTCTGGGTCACGCGCGGGCGAGCTAGCGGTACTGGGAAGTGCGCGAGGTCAAATGGAGCCTGCTCGTGTGAACCAGGAGCAGAGGGGTGGTCGGAGTTGGCCAGAATCGTGGCTGCAGCTCGTCGGAGATAGCGGGGTTGCGGTGAGCAATTCTTGCAGCCTGGGGGCGCTCTGGGCTTGGGGTTTGGGGGAGAATGGAGAGGGGGCAGAGGGGGTTTTAGTATCCAGGATACGAGCGAGATTTACTCGTGCATTTACGTGAATTGAAGCTGCGCAAATCAACAGGAAACGGCCGGCGTCAATTTGGGGATGAACCAGTCGTGGGGGTGGAGACGACGGTACCCGTGCGGGCCGCGGTTGTCAGCGAGAGAGGAGGAGGGGGAGTGGGTCCTGCCTGTCAGCGAGTTGGTGGGTGCGGGGGCGGGTGAAAGAAAACATTTCGCGGGGTGGAGGGCTGCTGGACTAGCTGGGCCGAATTGGGCTGGTTCGGCCAGATTAGCTGGTTGTCTATTTTTTTCTTCTTTACTCCTGTTCTTTTTCTGATTGATTTTCTAGAGATGGTTTTCAAACTCTATTTCAAATAAGTTTGAATTCAAACCTGCTCTAGCTTTTTGTACAGTGTTCCTTGCAACCAAATAAGTGTCAAACACCTCTGTTCACTTAGACCTACTTGGTTTATTTAAAAATAATAAAATAAACCAAGCCTTTTAGGAGATATAATAATAGGTATAACTTTGGTTTTATTTTATACTTTGTTTTGAAACTTTGCCCAAGCTTTTGAAATCACTTAATTTTGAACTCAAAACATTCTGAATGAATAAAAGCACCTTTCTCATTAGCATGTAGCACAAGGGCTAGGGTTTTCATACATAAAATAATGAGCCACATATGCTCCTGTTTTTGAAAATGATTTTGAGATGAAACCCTAAATGATGATGGATGCATGGATGATATGCATGAGTTTTGAAACATGATTTTAGGGATGTTACAATTATGTTGCCTCATACTTGATAGCAATGGTCCCAATCATAATAGTTTCAAAATTTTCTTGTGGAATGGGACAATATATTTCTCCAACCTTGATGCTCTCAATATTTTCAATGGAATTCAGGCAATAGCTCTTAACAACCTTCGTGGGGAAATAGACAGTGTGCTCTTTGTCATTAATATTGAATGTTACATTTCGTTGATTGCAATTGATGACAACACCTGCAGTATTAAGAAAAGGTCTCCCAAGAATAATAGACATATTATCATCTTCAGGCATTTCAAGCATAACAAAATCAGTTAAAACCATGCAATTATGAGCTACTTGAATAGGAACATCCTCACATATACCAACATGAATAGTAGTTGACTTATCAGTCATTTGCAAACATATATCAGTTGGTATCAACTTTTCTAGCTGGAGTCTCTTATAGAGAGAAAAAGGCATAACACTAAATCCAGCTCCCAAATCACATAAAGCAGTTCTAACATAATTATTCTTAATGGAGCAAGGAATAGTTGGTATACCTGGCTCACCAAGTTTCTTTGGAACCTTACCATTGAAGGAGTAATTAGCAAGCAAAGTAGAAATCTCCTCATTAGGAATCTTCCTTTTATTATAGACAATATCCTTCATATACATTGAATAAGGAGGCAACTTAATAGCATCAGTCAAAGGAATTTGCAAGAATAAAGGCTTCATCCACTCACAAAACTTGTTGTAGTGTTCTTCCTCCTTTGACTTGTGTTTCTTACCTGGAAAAGGCATAGGTTTCTGCACTCAAGGTTCTCTCTCTTTACCATGTTTATTAGCAATAAAATCTTCCTTTGTGTACCTAGTGTTCTTAGTGTGCTTCTCAGGTTCTTCCTCACCTTCCTCCTTATCAGGAGACTCATTTTTATCATTACCACTCTCAGTTTCAGCATCAGAGACATATATACTATTAGGATCTACAGCAGGTTCAAGTGGTTCCTCAACTATCTTATGTTTCTTTTTCTTTCTCTTACGAGGGCTACCACTATCCTCACCTTGTTGGTAATACTGCTCTATTCTTTTAGGGTGTCCTTCATGATATAAAGGATCTTGAGTAGCTATACCACTCCTAGTTCTAATTCCATAAGCATGTTTATCTCCTGGAGCCTTAACTACCATATCCTTTTCCACCTTAGCAAGTTGATCAAGTTGGGTTTGAACCATTTGAAAGTGTTTACAAAGCATTTTAATATCATTAGAAGTTCTTTCCACAATATCTTTCAACTCATGGATAGCTCTAGAGTTTTCCAACAAATGATTCTGAACTTGTTTATTAAAATACCCTTGTTTAACAATAAATGTGTCAAGTTCCTCTAAGCATTGATTGGGAGGCTTACCATAAGGAATATCACCTTCATCAAAGTGTTGGAGAGAATGTACCTCAATAGTAGATGAGTGGGGAATTGGCTTGCATAATTCTTCTATAGGAGGTAGATTCTTCACATCTTCAGCTCTGATACCTTTCTCCTTTAGACACTTCTTAGCTTTCTTCACCACTTCATCGTTGAATGCAATAACTCCCCTCTTCTTTGTTGTTGGTGTTGGAACTGGTTCAGGCATAACTGGTTCAGGAGTAATAGGTTCAGGTGCATTCAGCTCAGTTGAAGTCCAATCATCATAATTCTTGCTTATTTTAGTCATTAATTCTTTAGCATCTGTAGGAGTCCTCTTCCTGAAAACAGAATCAGCAAAGCTATCTAGGTATGTTCTAGAATCATTAGTTAGTCCATTATAATAAATATCAAGAAGTTCATTCTTAGGTAATGGACATCCAGGATGTGCATGAATCAAGGCACGGAACCTTGTCCATGACTCAGGCAATTTCTCTTCTTCTCCCTATTTAAAATCAAGAAGTCTCTGCAAAGCAGCATGTCTAGCACTGGGAGGAAAATATTTCTGGAAGAAAGAAGAAATCAAGCAATCAGGGCTATCAATCGAACGAGGAGGTAATCTATTAAACCAAGCCCTAGCTTCTCCTTTTAGTTAAAAAGGGAAGATCTTAGTAACAAAGTACTTGCGCATCTTAAAATCATCAGAGAACAAAGCACTCATAGTAGAAAGCTCGTTCATATGAGCCACATCACTCTCATTTTTAGTCCCACAAAAAGGTTCTGTCTCAACAATATCTAAATAAGATAAATCAAGAGAGAAATTATAATCTTCATCTTTAATATCTATGGGAGAGGTGACAAACTTAGGATCATAGGACATCTTAGGCATAATAGTACGTCTAGCAAGGAGACTCTTAATAGCACTAGTACCATGTGTGTTTCGGCACTCTTCAACAAAATCATCAGTGAACTCAATGTAACCATCATTAATATCATAACTCTCACTAGCCTCAGGTGAGCTAACAGGTGTAACAATGTCTTCACTAGGAGTTTCGATATTTCCTAGACCAGCCATAGTAGCATATAGAAAAGGACCTAATGAACCACTTGCATCAAGCACAGTAGAAGTAACATCATGAGCATCAAAAGTAGTTTCAGACTCAGCAGTAGTAGCAGTGTGTGTAGCATGTGTATGTGGTGGTGGTGTGACAAGCTTACTTATAACAGACGGCGAATCAAGAGAAACAGAGGTGTTTAGGACTGTACCTCTTCTTGTAGTGGATGGTAAAATAGGGAACTTTCCATCACGAGACTTCCCCATGATGAAAGGAGTAGAAGTGAACAATAATAGATCCAAGTGAACTTACAAATAAAGCTATGCTCCCCGGCAACGGCGCCAGAAAATAGTCTAGATGACCCACAAGTATAGGGGATCGCAACAGTCTTCGCGGGTAGTATTACCCAATTTATTGATTCGACACAAGGGGAGCCAAAGAATACTTGCAAGCCTTAACAACTGAGTTGTCAGTTCAGCTGCACCTGGAAATAGTTCTTGCTCACAGAAGTTTATCAGTAGCAACAGTTTGTAGTAGCAACAACAAAGCAACAACAGCAGTAACAGCAACAATGAAACATGAGCAATAGTAACAATAACAATAACAGTAGGATTCGAGTGCGGTAGGCATAGGGATTGATGGACGGGCGTTGCATGGACGAGTCTAAACATGTAACTTCAAGATCTAGGATATTGTAGATAAATAATAACAAGCATGCAAGTACTAAACAATCATAGGCATGTGCTCCAAATATAGTCATACGTGCTCGCAATGAGAACTTGTACAACATCTTCTGTCCAGCCAGCCCGTGGAAGCGGCGCCTCTATGGAACTACTGGCAATTAAGGTGCTCCTTTTAATAGAGCACCGGAGCAAAGCATTTACACTCCGTGAACACATGTGATCCTCACACCACAACCATCCCCTCCGATTGTCCCAATTATTGTCACTTTGGGGCCTTTGGATCCGAATAATGATATGTGTACACAACTTGCAGGTAAGATCACAAAAAATACTATCATAATGATTCAATAATAAGTTTAGATCTGAGATCATGGCGCTCGGGCCCTAGTGACAAGCATTAAGCACAACAAGTTGCAACAAAGTCAAATAGCACTAATAGAGATACTAGGCACTATGCCCTAATAGATCTTATTCGATTACATGATAGAACTCATCTAATCCCTACCATCCCCAAACCTACAACGGGGGATTACTCACTCATGGATGAGGGAAACATCGGTTGTTGATGGAGATGCGTTGGTGATGACGATGGCGATGATCCTCTCCAAATCCCTCGTCTCGGCAGGGTGCCAGAATGGAATTTCTGGATCTGAATCTTGGTTTCTGGTGGCGGCGGCGGAGCAGAACTCTTTCTGTAAAACTATCGCCCCCCTCGGTTTTTAGGTCGAAAGGCAACTTATAGGCACAGAGGAAGGCCGAGGGGGTGCCTGGGGTGGATGCACCCCCTCCATGCGCATCCAGTGGTGGGCCCACACCTGGGGTGGGTGTGGGCCCCTAGGCCTCCTCTCCGTCTTGTCTTCTGGCTCCGTGGATCTTCCGGTGAAATATAATTTTTGGCATATTTTCCGGGATTTTTCCTGATAGTTCATTTTCTGCACAAAAACAAGACATCAAGGTAATTCTGCTGAAAACAACGTCGGTCCGTGTTAGTTGTATCCAAATCACACAAGTTTAGAGGAGAAACAATAGCAAAGTGTTCGAGAAAGTAGATACGTTTTGAACGTATCATCTAGGATTTCTCCATCTCTCCAAGAACAAAGGGAGCTACTCACACATGGAAGAGATCAACAACATCATCATAATCAAATAGATGAATAAAAGTACGGGGATAAATCTAGTGCAATCCATAATTGAATATGGAATTACAACAATATCTAATATATGGAAGATGGATGTAGCAATGGTGATGGAGATGCAGTGGTTAATGATGAAGGGGATGATGCGATGTCCTCCAATGATCCATGAAAAAGTAAGGATTTTCCCTTCTTCAAGTTCTTCCTCCATATCCCTCTCTGATGTGGTATTTCGAGGCTTGAAGTTTTTGTGAATATCGGATCTTAGATTCGTCTTCACGTGGTGAGAGTATTTGACGAGGCGAACATGCTGCCACATGGTACGGGCGGGCAGCACGAGCAAGTTCTTCCTGTACCAGTGGTCGTTAAGCTCCCTAGAGCCTCCCTATGCGTTTTCCAATATCCCAGGTGCGAGAAAAAAATAATTAAATGGAATTTATCACTTAGAAATATCATATTAGTACATAATATGACCGTCCCAACTGATATATTCTTAGTAAATCGGATCATGTTGAAACAAGGACAAAAGGTGCGAGCGAGCATAGTAAAATGTCAAAAATCCTACTCTATTTGTGCAAAAACAAAAGGTAAATATGCATCAATTTTGGACTTATCAACTTCCCCAAGCTAGGATCTTGCACGTCCCCAAGCAAGATGGTGGCTTATGGACATGGCGTCATGTTCATGAGGCATGCGTCGTTATAATAAATGAGGCAAAAAATAAGACAAAATTACAATATCAGATATAGAATTGCATCATGAGTTATATCATACCCTCACACATCACATGACTTAGAGGCTTGCACACCTTTTGTATCAATATGTTACAATAAGTTTTAAGGGTTAAGAAAATTATAGATTCATCAAGTTCAATTAGTTGAGAACTTATTCGAGAATGAATAATTCATGATCATTGCTTGAGTTACTTTTTTCAATCTTGTACTTTTTCTTTGCCCTGAAATTCTTTGATAGTCGAGTCCCTTTCTTTTTCATTCAACAAAATCACGTGATCATGTTTAATACTCTTTATGGCTCTTAGACTCTAACTTATGACTATAACATGCTATCAAGAATTACTTCTCAAAATTAATCAATACTTTGTTTGTGTGGAAACTCTAAAATCACAACAGTGGTAAAAGTATCATAGAACTCATCCTAATTCATACATCTAATGTAGTAATTATGGATCAGAAATTACGTCGAATATCATAAAGTCTCGAAATTCAATGAATATAATTCTTTTCTTAAACTAAAGGAGTTTGAAGATGATGAAACTAATGTGAATTCTTGAATTAAAACCTAACATCATGCGGGAAATTAAACATGCTAAAACTAGAACATAGATTATAAGGTGTTATAGATCTACCCAAGCTTGGGATCAAACCAGCAGGATCAAATTATCCCTCATGATTATTTGATACCATGATGTTCTTCAGTTTGCGGGAGACACCCTAGAGATACGAAGGCTGGCGCCCAGCGTCTTCTTTGTTGCCTCGAGGATCATAATGCGAACCCTACGTTGCTTGCTGATTATTTCCAACTAAGCCACCATTGCCTTATACAAATCTATCGTTTGCTTTTGCGCTTTGATAGATTGAAGGATGATGTCGAGGTTGACTTCCAATCCTTTCATTATTTTCAAACCCATCTGATCTAGATAACGGCGCAACGGTTCAATATGCTTAGAAGATCCTAGAGATTTTACCTCGATTTTATTGATACGTCGATCGAGCTTGTCTAAGGAGGTTTGGATCCTAATTCCTACTGCTTTAGTTTCTCCAAGTAAGATTTCCTTCATTCTTGGTGTTAAGTTGTACTTCTTCGAAATCACCTTTTGACCTACCATGAGATTGAACACTTTTTGTCAGTCTTTCACTATCTCCATTAGATTAAATCCGTCTTCGGCTCCTAACTGATTGTCCAGACTTATTTTTCCTTCCTTCCCTTGGAATCCTCTGTGACCTTCGAAGAAGAACCTTGATAGTCTTCTTTGGCTTGAACGATGCTCCACAGATGAGACATGGCTGCAGGATCTTTGGGAAGGAAGGAGTGTTGCAAAGGAAATCTGTTTTGACAAGAGAGAAAGAGAGAACTTCTAGAAGGCTTATGGAGGGTCAGAAACATGGAAAAACTCGTACTAGAAGAAAAATGGCCGGGCCTGAAAAGAATCCCAACAAATTAGGAAATAAATAAGATAAAGGAAGAATTAAAGGCGGTAACGACCACTACAACAGGAGGGTGCCTGTACGGAGCGCCCGTGCCAGATTTTATTCCAAAAATTAACCCGAAGGAAGTCGGTACAAATTTTACCGAATAGGTGGTATGGACGGGACCCGCCCGTACGGTCCGCCTGTATTGGTAGTTACCAACCCTTCCATGTCGATATATATATTTTGTTTCACAAATATAGAAGAAACAAAATGAGAAAGAAAAGCTGAGAAGTTAACGATCACTGGTATGGGCAGAGTGCCCGTACGTCCTGGTCGTACCGAATTTGGAAAATTGAACAAAAAGTAGCTTGAGGTACAAAGAGTTTAACGACCACTACCGCCCCTCCGTACCAGGTTCGAAAAACTGGCAGTGTACTTAGAAAATCATAAGGACTTTGAAAATGCAAACAAAAATGGCAAAACAACAATTAGAACATAATTAAGTCAAGATTTTGATTACCTTGTAGTAATGAGCTAACTTAGATACCTTTTTCTCCCTTTAACTTTTGAATTAACTTCTTCTCCTGTAGTGACCTCGGATCGATAAGGATCCTAAGTCCCTGTGATTAACATGCTAGTCCCTGGATCAATAGCTAGCACTCACAGTCGATGAAATATCATGTAAAATACAAAGTCTTTATTACACGGAGAATCCATAGTATGAATTTATTACAAAATTGCTTAGCATTAAGCTAGCTCAAATAACAGCGGAAACATAAAAGCAGCTTGAGTTCATCAACGCCCCAGGCTTGTCGAGTGTAGACTCGCGATCCCTACGCACATTTCAATCTTCGAACTCTGCGCATAAAACGTGCAGCCAACAAGTTGGGTCAATACTTTGAATGTATTGGCAAATTACAACAAGGAGAGAAAAGACTATCTCTACATGCAGGGCTGGTATAGGCTGTAGAGTTCATTTGCTCAAAGCTAGTTTTCTTAAGTAGAGAGAAGAGAAGATTGTCCTACTTTGTAAACATTTGCTTAGATAAAATAAGGTCGAGTGGCACACGAGGATATTACGCACCAAGTGTCCAAACAACCAAACACTTGGATATTACGCACCAAGTAACACTTGGATATTACACACCAAGTTTCCCAAAATCCCACCCATTGGAGATATTACGCACGCCATGGGGTTTTCAAAACATTGTTTTAGAAAAGAGAGGAAGATCCTTCAGAGGCTCCATCCTTCAGATGCTCAATGTTGTTCTGTTTTCGTGAACACGGCTGATCGATCAGATTGCAATACTCTCAAGAGTTTGTGCACTTTATCCACAATCCACGATCAAGCCCTTTTACAGACAAGACCATGGCGAGGCTTTCCCTTAGTAGCCCCTCTACCTTCTGGATCCAACCGTGCCAAGAACCTCCAAATGTTGGTACCCAGGTGAGGTTTCCCACTAAGTACTCGGCCAAGACAGAGCCCATAATGTATTGTGGTTGCACTGGAAGCTTCTGAATTCTGAAACATGGCAGACTTCTATGATTCCTGGGCGGCCGTCCTCCACCAAAATCTCACTCGTTGTCCCGACAACCATTCCGCCCAGAAGAAAACTTAGTTTTATTTTGAAGTGGATTTGAGAAGAAAAGTTTGCTCTAGAGAGCCTTTATACATAGAAAAATTCACTGTCTTTCGAACCCCCCAACGGTACTTTGTATATATAGCATAGCAAGCAGTACTTAGCAAAAACAGGGGTAACCTATTAGGAGTGGAAAAATCCTAAGTATAGAGCTACTCATGGCATACTACAAATCATCGCACTTGCAAAATAATACTAAGGAAAAATTCTACTAGAACATCCTACACATGCATACTACAGAATTTTGAAGACCACATGCATAGAATCAAAACTAGGACAAAAGTTATGAACAAGTGGTGTAACTTGCCTTGATCCGAGAAACACTCTACACAATAGCACTCCTTAGCGCACTCCGAACAATCTAACGAATCACAAACAAAGATCTGATCACAACTTGCTCAAAACATGTCACAGAGGTAATCATGCATGCATGCAACATAGTATTTTATGCAAGATTGGTTCTTCTAAATTGACCAAGGTAGCAAGATTGAGTTGCAATGGTGTGAGGGTGTCACTAGGATTGATTTCCCAAAGGTTTAGATCTAATTGAGTCACTAAAACAATTCCTAGGGTTAAAGGAGATCAAACCATCTAATTAGCCCCAAACTAGATCTAATGATCTTAAGCAAGGTTTTATAATTTTGTTCAGTAGATATTGTTGAAACAAAGTTATTGCAACAAGAATCAATTAAAACAGAATTTTAATTATTTTTCTATAGAATAAACACTCTAATCTAATGATTAAAATCTACACCTAAAACCTTACAGTAAACTTAGATTTATATTGCAGATCTGGATTCTACTTAAAATTATGAATCCAACGGTATATTATAAGCTAAATTTGGCCAAATATTCAATTTTATATGATTTTCGCAATGTTTAGATCAAATCTGCAAAATTCAAACCAAACTATCTTAACCCTAACTCGAAACGCGCCAAGTGGCAGCGCCTGGTTGGTCCAGCTGGCCAGGCGGGTGACGCGGCGCGGGCACGGGCGCAGCTTGCCACGCGGCAGCGCGGTACTGGCCGGTACCCCTTCGCCCCTCCTTCTAATCTGGCCCGCACAACTACGATCGGACAGTTTGAGAGCGCGCGGCGTCTTACCGCGGTGGCGATGGCGGCGTTGGGCGGCGGTGGCGTCGGTGATGAAGGTTGGCGATGCTCCGGTGGCTCCCCGAGGTGGCGGCGTGGTCGACGACGCGCGTCTGGGCCCTGCGGTCACGCTCGTGTCCTCGTCGTTTCTCCTTGCTTCCCCGACTATCGGCAGAGTCCCGCCGATCTCCTCCGTCCCTGGCGGCGCTCCGGCGAGCAATCGCGGGCGAGTTCCTGCGAGAGAGAAGGGGAAAGGTACGCGACTAGAATCAGTGGTGGATGGAGAAGCTCCAGAGGGAGGAAGGACCAAGGGAGGGGGCTTCGAACTGTCCCGGCGAGGTTGACCCGACGGCGGCGATGCGGTTCGTCGCTGGCTAGGGTTTTTTGCAAGAAAAGAATCGAGCGGGGGGGGGGGGGGGACGCGAGGGTGGCGGGGTTTATATGGGGGTGGAGTCTTGGCGTCGGGGGCACGGACTCCTCTCCGATTCGGTCGGAGTCCGACCATCTCACGGCGGCGCGTGAGTTCCGCGGGGAGGAAGGGGATGACGGGTGGGTCCCGCGTGTTTGTGGTGGAAGGGGGAAGTGGGCTGGCGCGGGTGCGGGTAGGCTAGCTGCCGCGCAGGCATGGGTGGGCTGGCGCTGCGGCCCAGTTAGGTTAGGTCGCCTCTTTTTTTTTTCCTTTTAACTTTTATCAAATTCTGTTTTAGTAAAACCCAATTAACTTTTGCATACTAAGTCCAAATTTGATGAAACTTGTTTCTAAATTTTTATAAAATTAAGGTGGTCAACATAGGACCAATGGTTTGATGTTTCTCAAGGTTTTTAGTAGGGTCAAGCTTGTGTACAACAATAATTCCTACATAAAGAAATCTTTATTAGGGTTTTGGTTGGTTTAGGTGTTTGGATTTTGTTGCAAATTATTATTTGTAGGGTGCAATGATGCATGCCACTAATAACATCCTAATATGAAATCTGGGATGTTACAAACCTACCCCCTTAAGGAGAATCTCGTCCTAGAGATTCGGGTTGGCTAGCAAATAGGTGTGGGTGTTCTGCCTTCAAGTCTTCTTCACGCTCCCACGTAGCTTCTTCCTCGGAGTGGTGGTTCCATTGTACTTTGCAGAATCTTATAGTCTTGGTGCGGGTAATCCTTTCGGCTGTCTCCAGTATTTTGATGGGTTTTTCCTCATAGGTAAGGTCATTCTCCAATTGAACCTCATCTAGGGGAACGGTGTCTCTTAGCGGTGTTTCGGCCATCTCCGGGTGACACTTCTTTAGTTGCGACACATGAAACACATCATGAACAGTCAGTCCTTCCGGCAACTCCAACTGATAAGCAACTTCCCCTTTACGGGCCATAACCTTATATGGTCCTATGAATCGTGGGGCTAACTTGCCCTTGATTCCGAACCTCTTGACTCCTCGTAGGGGTGAAACTCGGAGATACGCACGGTCCCCTATTTCATAGGCCACATCTCTGCGCTTGGAATCAGCGTAACTCTTCTGTCGGGATTGGGCTACCTTTAGCCTATCCTGAATCTGACGTACTTTTTCTTCGGCATCCTTTATCAATTCAGGTCCAAAAAGACTGCGTTCACCAACTCCATTCCATAGCAGCGGAGTCCTACACTTCCTGCCATATAGAACTTCAAACGGAGCCATCTTGATACTTGTCTGGTAGCTGTTGTTGTATGAGAACTCAGCATACGATAGGTTATCGTCCCAACTAGACCCATAGTTTAGTGCGCAAGCTCTCAACATATCTTCCAAAATTTGATTCACCCTTTCTGTTTGGCCATCCGTTTGCGGGTGAAAGGCAGTGCTGAATTCTAGTCGGGTTCCAAGAGACTCATGTAGTTGTCGCCAGAACTTTGAAGTAAACTGGGTGCCTCTGTCTGACACAATTCCCTTGGGAATACCATGTTGGCTTACAATCCTTGACATGTATATCTTAGCAAGCTTAGCACTTGTATATGTGGTCTTTACGGGGATGAAGTGAGCCACCTTGGTGAAGTGGTCCACCACTACCCAGATAGAATCAAATCCAGAACGAGTCCGGGGCAATCCCGTGATGAAATCCATGCCTACCTTGTCCCACTTCCAGTTGGGTATTGGTAGTGGTTGAAGTAGCCCTGCCGGTTTCTGATGCTCGGCTTTAACTCTATTGCATACATCACACAGAGAAATATACTCTGCAATATCTCTCTTTAGGTTATTCCACCAGAATCTATCCTTCACATCCATGTACATCTTCGTGTTACCTGGATGAATTGAGTATGGTGAATCATGAGCTTCTTGTAAAATCATCTTCCTAATATCGGGGTCATTGGGAACGCACAAACGCTTCCCATACCAGAGGGTTCCTTGTTCGTCCAGACGAAATTCTTTAGTCTTCCCTTCACTTATCCTGATTCTTATTTCCTCCAACTCTTTATCTCCCTTCTGTGCTTCCTTGATTCTCTCTTGGAAGGTGGACACTATTTCCATAGTTGCTACGTGTCCTTTCGGAACTATTTCTAGCCTGAGATCCCTGAATTGCTTGCATAAATCCTCTGGAAGTTCCCCTGTGGTAAGTCCATTTACATACACCTTACGACTTAAGGCATCAGCCACCACGTTTGCCTTTCCGGGGTGGTACTGTAAATCCAAGTCATAATCCTTAATTAGCTCAAGCCATCTCCGTTGTCTCATATTCAACTCCTTTTGGGTGAAGATGTACTTCAAACTCTTGTGATCTGTGAACACATCACAATGTTTGCCCATGAGGTAGTGCCTCCATACCTTGAGTGCATGAACCACAGACGCAAGTTCCAAATCATGGGTGGGGTAGTTGTGTTCGTGGTTCTTAAGTTTTCGGGAGGCATAGGATACCACTTTCCCATCCTGCATCAATACACTTCCAAGTCCTTGTCGAGAAGCGTCACAATAGACTTGAAAATCCTTCTGGATATCAGGCAGACACAGCACTGGCGCCGTTACAAGGCGTTTCTTCAACTCTTGAAAACTTGCTTCACATGCCTCGTTCCATAGGAATTTCTTTTCCTTCTTCAATAGTTCCTTCATGGGTTTTGCTATTTTGGAAAAGTTTTCAATGAACCTCCGGTAATAACCTGCGAGGCCCAAGAAGCTTCTAATATCCCCCACATTCTTGGGTGACTCCCATTCCGTCACGGAAGCTACCTTACTAGGATCTACAACAACTCCTTTTGCCGACACAACATGACCAAGGAATCCCACTTCCTTTAACCAGAACTCGCATTTGCTGAATTTGGCATACAACTTGTGTTCTCTTAGCTTCTCCATGATAAGGCGCAGATGTTTCTCATGTTCCTTCTCATCCTTAGAGTATATGAGTATATCATCTATGAATACCACGATAAACTTGTCCAAATATTCCATGAACACTTTGTTCATCATGGTCATGAAGTATGCTAGAGCATTGGTCAGACCAAACGACATTACGGTGTACTCATACAATCCGTATCTTGTGGTGAATGCTGTTTTGGGCACATCCTGTTCTCGAATCTTTAGCTGAAAGTAGCTTGATCGCAGATCGATCTTTGAGAACACACTTGCTCCCTTTAACTGGTCAAACAAGTCATTGATGTTGGGCAGAGGATACTTATTCTTAATCGTCACTTCGTTCAACGAGCGGTAGTCCACAACCAGCCTCTTGGACTTATCCTTCTTTTCCACAAATAGGACAGGTGCTCCCCAAGATGACGCGCTGGGTTGGATGAACCCCTTGTCCAATTGTTCCCTAAGCTGTTTCTTGAGTTCCTTTAACTCGTCCACATCCATCTTGTAGGGTCTCTTAGCTATCGGCCCCGTGCCTGGCATCAAGTCAATGAGGAACTCGATATCACGGTCGGGCGGCATTCCGGGTAGCTCCTCTGGAAAGACATCTGGGTATTCCTTTACAATAGGTACCTCCTCCAAGCTAACCCCCTTAAGAGAGTTCACCATGGCTTCCTTGAGTGCAAAATTTGACTTGATACGAATTCTCTTCCCTTCCGGTGTTGTGAGCATGACAGTCCTTTTGGCACAATCTATGACTCCTTCATATTCGGTCATCCAATTCATGCCCAAAATTATGTCTAATCCTTGTGATTCTAGAACCACTAGACTTGTGGGAAAGATGTGTGTCCCAATCCTTAGTTCTAATTCCCAGCAACTGGAGTTTGCCACTATTTCTCCCCCAGGAGAACTTACCCTTAGAGGAAAATTTATAGTCTCTGTTGGTATCTTGCCTCTATCCACAAATACCCTTGATATGAATGAATGCGATGCACCAGTATCAAAAAGAACAACCGCGGGAATATAATTGAGTTTGAACTTACCAATCACAGAGTCTGGCGCATCACAAGCATCCTCCATAGAAACATGATTTACCGTGGCTTTGACAAATGGATTTGGCTTCTTCCCATTTCCATTGCCATGGTTGTGTCCATTTCCATTCCCATTGCCATTGCCATTCTTCTTCTCGGGGCAAGAGGTTGCATAGTGCCCTGTCCTGTTGCACTTAAAGCATGTCACCTCACTGAGATCCTTTCCATTGCTGCCATTCCCATTGCGGTTTTCATGCCCATTGTGTTTGTGGCCACCATGGTTATGACCGTTATGGTTGTGGCCATTATTGTTATAAGGTGGAGGCGAAGAGTTGCGCTGCTTCTGATACGGAACAGAGTGCTTGTGAGGGTTAGATTTCCTCTTGCGGTTTTCTATGCTCTTCCTCTTTGACTCAACCACAATGGCTCTGTCCAGGAGTTCCTGAAAGTTGTCAAATTTCTGAGCCATAAGCTGAATGGATATCTCATCATTGAGCCCTCTTAAGAACTCCTCCTGTCTCTTGGCATCAGTAGAAACATCATCGGGTGCATAACGGGCTAGCTTATTGAAAATCTCACCATACTCGGTGACAGAACGGTGCAGCTGGTGTAGGTCACGAAACTCGCGCCTCTTCAGAGTCATGACACCAGCAGCCACATGATGAGTGCGAAAAGCTAACTCAAACTGATCCCAAGTGATAGCATCAATATCCGGGTGGGTGACTTGGTAGTTATCCCACCATTCTGCAGCAGGTCCTTCAAGCTGGTGTGCGGCATAACGCACCCTGTCGGCTCTGACAGCTTGCACGGTGTCTAGCTTCTTGTTGATCGTACGCAGCCAGTCATCAGCGATGATTGGTTCAGTGCTGCTAGTGAAGGTAGGTGGGTTCAGCCTCAAAAACCGAGTCAAGCGATCCTGTTGAGGAGGTGGCGGAGATGGTGGTGGTGGCGGGTTGTTGTTGTTGTTGTTGTTTTTGTTTGCATGTTCTGAGTGAGCAGTTGGATCAGCTAGTTCTGAGTGGCCAAAAGTTGTGCTATTTCTAGCGGGATTTCGGAGTTCGCACGTCTTGGCGGCATCTGTGGGGTTTAAGAGAATAGTTAAGAAATAGACAGAAATACTAAGTAGTAAACTCCTACCCTTATGAAAACACACCAAGCACACAAGGCACACAAGACATAACAACACAGCTTAACACAGAAAACAACCAAATTTAACTAAACCAGACTTGTCTTGGTATTTATTACAATCGCGAATAACGTTCTACTATAGAATTAAAGGTGGTCCAACTATTACATATCTTCCACGCCTTCCTCTTCCTCGTCCTCGAATGAGTAGCCTCCCTGCTCTAAGGTTGTCTTGTACAACTCCATCTCCTTCGTGGTGGCTTCAAGCTTCCCTTGGAGGTCCTTAATCTCATCTTGCAGCTTTTTGGTGGTGGCTTCTAGCTGCTCCTGAAGTCCCTCCTTCTCGCTTTGTAGCTCCTCCACTAGGCTTGACTTCTTCGTGGTTTCAAGTTGCTTTGCCAAGTCCCTCTTGGAAGCACGCACATCATTGATTATCTTGCAAAGGCCTTCAGTTTGCACTTCAGCTCCATCGATCTGCTGTTTGAGTTCCCTAATTCTCTTGTTTTTATTTATCACCCTCTTCTCTTGGTTAGCGAACTTCTTCTCTTGGTCCTGGAACTTTATCTCTTGGAGCTTCATTGCCTCCTCCTGCTGCTTGATCATTTCTTCCTTCTCCTTGATGAGGGCGCATAGCTCGTCGTTCTTCAACATCTCGAGGAAGGTACCCTTTTCAAGGTCATGGATGTGGTACTCCAAATCTTGATATTGGGTCCTTCGGCGCTTGGTAGAAGTTCTTTCTTCAAAGGTTAACTCCATGGGAATTCCTTCCTCATCTCGTCTTCCAAAGAGGCCGCCGCAGTGTCCTTGGAGAGCTTCATGATGACGTCCACATAGGCGACCAATGAGTTGCTGCAAGCTGATGCTAAGGGCTTTCTCCTTGGAATCTCTAACAATGTGGATTGCTATGTCTTCCTCTGGATTCTTGCCTCGCTCTTGTCCTGGCTGGATGACTTTGACTCCCCAACAGCCGTCCTTGTGGAGTTTCTTCATTGTGCTCCCCTGGATTGTTGGGAGAGGAAGGTCCAAACGTGTGAGTAGGTCCATGAGGCATCCACCAAAGCGAAGAGGCTCGATGTCCGCGATGGTGTCATAGAGGAAGCTTGTCATCTTTAAGTTAGAAGAATGAAAGTTAGATACTAAAACAAGTAGAGGAAAGCAGATACTAGAAGTGCGGAAAAATAACTTAGTAGAAAAACAAGTAAGGCACATAAGTTAGAGGTGGTTCCAGTCCTAGGGTCACGTCCTACAGGCAACGATGTGCTCTGATACCATCTGTAGTGACCTCAGATCGATAAGGATCCTAAGTCCCTATGATTAACATGCTAGTCCCTGGATCAATAGCTAGCACTCACAGTCGATGAAATATCATGTAAAACACAAAGTCTTTATTACACGGAGAATCCAGAGTATGAATTTATTACAAAATTGCTTAGCATTAAGCTAGCTCAAATAACAGCGGAAACATAAGAGCAGCTTGAGTCCATCAACGCCCCAGGCTTGTCGAGTGTAGACTCGCGATCCCTACGCACCTTTCAATCTTCGGACTCTGCACATAAAACGTGCAGCCAACAAGTTGGTTCAATACTTTGAATGTATTGGCAAATTACACCAAGGAGAGAAAAGACTATCTCTACATGCAGGGCTGGTATAGGCTGTAGATTTCATTTGCTCAAAGCTAGTTTTCTTAAGTAGAGAGAAGAGAAGATTGTCCTACTTTGTAAACATTTGCTTAGATAAAATAAGGTCAAGTGGCACACGAGGATATTACGCACCAAGTGTCCAAACAACCAAACACTTGGATATTACGCACCAAGTGACACTTGGATATTACACACCAAGTTCCCCCAAATCCCACCCATTGGCGATATTACGCACGCCATGGGGTTTTCAAAACTTTGTGTTAGAAAAGAGAGGAAGATCCTTTAGAGGCTCCATCCTTCAGATGCTCAATGTTGTTCTGTTTCCGTGAACACGGCTGATCGATCAGATTGCAATACTCTCGAGAGTTTGTGCACTTTACCCACAATCCACGATCAAGCTCTTTTACAGACAAGACCATGGCGAGGCTTTCCCTTAGTAGCCCCTCTACCTTCTGGATCCAACCGTGCCAAGAACCTCCAAATGTTGGTACCCAGGTGAGGTTTCCCACTAAGTACTAGGCCAAGACAGAGCCCATAATGTATTGTGGTTGCACTAGAAGCTTCTGAATTCTGAAACATGGCAGACTTCTTTGATTCCTGGGCGGCCGTCCTCCACCAAAATCTCACTCGTTGTCCTGACAACCATTCCGCCCAGAAGAAAACTTAGTTTTATTTTGAAGTGGATTTGAGAAGAAAAGTTTGCTCTAGAGAGCCTTTATACTTAGAAAAATTCATTGTCTTTCGAACCCCCCAACGGTACTTTGTATATATAGCATAGCAAGCAATACTTAGCAAAAACAGGGGTAACCTATTAGGAGCGGAAAAATCCTAAGTATAGAGCTACTCATGGCATACTACAAATCATCGCACTTGCAAAATAACACAAAGGAAAAATTCTACTAGAACATCCTACACATGCATACTACAGAATTTTGAAGATCACATGCATAGAATCAAAACTAGGACAAAAGTTATGAACAAGTGGTGTAACTTGCCTTGATCCGATCAGCACTCTACACAATAGCACTCCTTAGCGCACTCCGAACAATCTAACGAATCACAAACAAAGATCTGATCACAACTTGCTCAAAACATGTCACAGAGGTAATCATGCATGCATGCAACATGGTATTTTATGCGAGATTGGTTCTTCTAAATTGACCAAGGTAGCAAGATTGAGTTGCAATGGTGTGAGGGTGTCACTAGGATTGATTTCCCAAAGGTTTAGATCTAATTGAGTCACTAAAACAATTCCTAGGGTTAAAGGAGATCAAACCATCTAATTAGCCCCAAACTAGATCTAATGATCTTAAGCAAGGTTTTATAATTTTGTTCAGTAGATATTGTGGAAACAAAGTTATTGCAACAAGAATCAATTAAAACTGAATTTTAATTATTTTTCTATAGAATAAACACTCTAATCTAATGATTAAAATCTACACCTAAAACCTTACGGGAAACTTAGATTTATATTGCAGATCTGGATTCTACTTAAAATTATGAATCCAACGGTATATTATAAGCTAAATTTGGCCAAATATTCAATTTTATATGATTTTCACAATGTTTAGATAAAATCTGCAAAATTCAAACCAAACTATCTTAACCCTAACTCGAAACGCCCCAAGTGGCAGCGCCTGGTTGGTCCAGCTGGCCAGGCGGGTGACGCGGCGCGGGCGCGGGCGCAGCTTGCCACGCGGCAGCGCGGTACTAGCCGGTACCCCTTCGCCCCTCCTTCTAATCTGGCCCGCACAACTACGATCGGACGGTTTGAGAGGGCGCGGCGTCTTACCGTGGTGGCGACGGCGGCGTTGGGCGGCGGTGGCGTCGGTGACGAAGGTTGGCGGTGCTCCGGTGGCTCCCCGAGGTGGCGGCATGGTCGACGACGCGCGTCTAGGCCCTGCGGTCACGCTCGTGTCCTCGTCGTTTCTCCTTGCTTCCCCGACTATCGGCAGAGTCCCGCCGATCTCCTCCGTCCCTGGCGGCACTCCGGCGAGCAATCGCAGGCTATTTCCTTCGAGAGAGAAGGGGAAAGGCACGCGGCTAGAATCAGTGGTGGATGGAGAAGCTCCAGAGGGAGGAAGGAGCAAGGGAGGGGGATTCGAACCGTCCCGGCGAGGTTGACCCGACGGCGGCGATGCGGTTCGTCGCTGGCTAGGGTTTTTTGCAAGAAAAGAATCGAGCGGGGGGGGGGGGACGCGAGGGTGGTGGGGTTTATATGGGGGTGGAGTCTTGGCGTCGGGGGCACGGACTCCTCTCCGATTCGGTCGGAGTCCGACCAGCTCACGGCGGCGCGCGAGTTCCGCGGGGAGGAAGGGGATGACGGGTGGGTCCCGCGTGTCTGTGGTGGAAGGGGGAAGTGGGCTGGCGCGGGTGCGGGTAGGCTAGCTGCCACGCAGGCGTGGGTGGGCTGGCGCTGCGGCCCAGTTAGGTTAGGTCGCCTCTTTTTTTTCCTTTTAACTTTTATCAAATTCTGTTTTAGTAAAACCCAATTAACTTTTGCATACTAAGTCCAAATTTGATGAAACTTGTTTCTAAATTTTTATAAAATTAAGGTGGTCAACATAGTACCAATGGTTTGATGTTTATCAAGGTTTTTAGTAGGGTCAATCTTGTGTACAACAATAATACCTACATAAAGAAACCTTTATTAGGGTTTTGGTTGGTTTAGGTGTTAGGATTTTGTTGCAAATTGTAGGGTGCAATGATGCAAGGATGATGCATGCCACTAATAGCATCCTAATATAAAATCTGGGATGTTACATCTCCCCTTTGAACAAGGTTGGTCACAAAAAATCGCTAAAACCATTGAAATGAGAAACGGAAAATTTTCTTTTGGGATGTGCGGTCCCTGATAGTATGCAGATAGATGACACCTTTTTCTGGTGATTTGATCTCTTCAATATCCATAGGTGTGTCTGCTTGTTCTTCCCTTGTTTGGAGGACCTACAAATCAAGTTTTTGCAAAAGCAAAGTCCAACGAATTATCCTTGGTTTAACGTCGGTCCTTTCAAGGATTTCTTTTAAGCCTATATGGTCAGTTTGTATTCTTACTTTTGAATTAATTATGTAAGATCTAAACTTATCACACGCGAAACAACAGTGAAAAGATCATTTTCTGCCATGGGGTAATTCTTTTGAGCGCCATTTAAAGTGCGACTAGCATGATAAATGATATTGAGTTCATCACCATCATACTGGCAAAGGATTGGTCCCACAACTTCATAACTAGCCTCATAAAATAGATCAAAAGGTTTCTTCCAATTAAGTGGCTTGATAATAGGAGCATTAAGAAGGGCTTGCTTTAATACAGTGAAAGCAGTAAGACAATTTTCATCAAAAGTAAACATAGTGTCCTTGATACCTTTGATCCGGATTTACGGATGCCGTATAGCAACTTTTTCCCTAGTAGACCTAGGTTTAATCGAACCTTGGGAAACAAAGCTAAAAGGAATTAAAATAAGGACACGTCTACAAGATTTTTTTTGTTTTACCTTTGTTTACCATACCAATTTAGTTTACTTTATATCGTGGGTTGTTTCATTGGATGGACATAGGCTAGGGTTAAAGCTCCACCTGCAGCTGCACATCATATGGGATAAAAGATAGAGATTTCTATTTTCGTGCCCCTGGTTCGTTAGTTGTACTCAGTTTTCCCCAGCCGCTTAACTTTTCCTCACTTCTCCCCTCCCTCTATTATGAAACCCTCGCCGACGCTCGAACGGAGGGATGTCTTCAGGTCAAAGGCTTGACCGTTCCATGCTGACCAATGGGACCGCGTTTGGGTGGGCCGTGCGTTGAGCGTTACATTACACGGCATAGACCGTTACATGCTGACGGGTGGGTCCGTGTTGGTATGGGTCCTGCATACATGGTGAAGGGGGTGGGGCCGCGTTGGGATGGGTATTGCATACGTGGTGAAGGGTGGGGCTGCATGGAGACACGTTGGACCGGCCATTCTCGCTCACCCAAAGCATTCGCTTCCCCTGAGTCTGGAACAGCTCCCACACCACCCCTCCGCTTCCCCGCTGTCGTGCTCTCCTACCTTATGTTGTCCTTGAAGGGAATTTGCCCTGAGAGACAATAATAAAGTTGTTATTATGTATATTCCAAGTTTATGATAACTATTTATTTTGCATGCTATAATTTTATTAATATGGAAATGTTAATACATGTGTGTTTAATAAACAAATAGAAAGTTCCTAGTTATGCCTCTCTTATAAACTAGCTTGTTGATTAACAAGATGATCAAAGGTTTCTTGATCATGGACATTAGATGTTGTTAATAACGAGGTCACAACATTATTGGAATGGTGTGATGAACATTCATCTGAAGTATAGCATTACGATCAAAGTCATTGTGTTTATATCGCTATAACATCATATGAAGTAATCTTAATCCTTAGACCATGAGATCATGTCAATCACTAACACTAGAAGAGTATCTTGATAACATCAAACATCACACTGTAACAGGGTGACTATAAAGGTGGGTGCTACGAAGGTGTTATGTTGAGGCTCATGGATCAAGAGTGGAATTTGTCCATCCCGATGATGGATAGATATACTCTGGGCCCTCTCGGTGATATCACATTAGTTAGCTTGCAAGCAAGTGATTTGATCATTAGAATGTTATATCACGGGAACGAGAAAAGAGTACATGTCGATAACGAGATCAAAATAGGTATGGAGATACCGATGATCGAATCTCGGACATGTAATATATCGCGAGACAAAGGGATTGAGTTAAGTCATCGTTGAATGTGTGGGAGTCAGTACAGATCTCTAGGTCCCGTTGTTGATTATTGATCGGAGAGGGGTCTCGATCATGTCTACATTATTCACGAACCGTAGGGTGACACACTTAAGGTATGCTGACACCATTCGGAGTAAATAATATGCCAGAGAATGAAAAAGAAAGTGTAGGAATTTATTTCACTAGACACCAGAATTATTTCGATTGAAATTGCTGAAACTGGTTCTGCATGTGAAATTAAAATGTTGTAAGGGGTTTTATGTGAATGTTTGCTAATTAAATTAATTTACAAAATTCTGAATAAATAAATAAATTTATTTAAATGAGAGCTTGCATTAAATTTGGTGGAAATTTAATGCATGTGAGTGGATTTTTGAGTGGAGGCATGTTTATGTGAGTGGAGGCTTTTCATTTTGAGTGGGAGCTCCACCCACATGAATGTGGAAGAGGTGGGGCAGCCACCATGGCTGTGGCGCCATGCCCCATGGGTGCCCCTCCCTATAGAAGGCCCCCTCTCCTCCTCTCACAACATACCTCCTCGTGAAGGATATCTCTCCCTCCTTTAGAATTTCCCCATGGTCTCGGATTAGCAAGATACATGTTCCCGATGGCTTTTTCTGAAAGGATTTGTTGCTTCCGCTTCTTTGCTAGAGAGAGGGCGCGGAGGTTGTCGGGATACCCGAATGTGTGTGATCACAGATGCACCATTGCTTTGCGGTGCTGGACTCGATGGTGCTGGACCTGCTGGACCAGATGGACTTCTTCTCGATCTTGAGATCGGCAAGCGTTCGACTACATCATCCACAAGTACAACCTCATTAACGCTTTTTGGTCTTCGAGGGTATGTATTCTATGGATGTATATCCACCCGTTGCTTGTATCTAGTAGATAGATCTTGGTACTTAGTTATTCCCATCGTAGGAATTTTTTTGTTTTCTATGCTGAGAACCCTACAGTGGTATCAGAGCCGGATCTATGCGTAGATGCTTTGCACGAGTAGCACACATATGAGTATGTGGGCGATGATGATCATGTTATTGCTTATTGCTTCTTACTTGTATTTTGGATATTGGTGGCATAGTGGGATGAAGCGGCCCGGACAAACTTTACATGTCCTCGCACATAAGACCTGTTCCACGCGTGACATACAACTAGTTTTGCATAAGTGGCTAGCGGGTGTCTGTCTGTCCAGCTATAGTCAATATCTAATTTACAACGCGTTGTTAATAATTTGGGATAATAGTAGATAGAAAGAACGCTCGTAAGGAGTCCTATTGAAACCAAGAAATATAGGCCTGCTTGCCATCCACACCAGAATAGATAGAGTTTTCCGAAGAAACCTGCTAGTGGAGGAAGGCCTCCTAGGGATAAGAGACATTATCCTTGTTGTGGTTCCATTATCGTAGGTAAGAAAGGTTCTATCTTCGAAAGCCCTAAGCCACGAAAAATTTGCAATGGATAAATTAGAAGCATCTAGTTTAGATTGTTGCTGGGCTAGTGTCATGATATGGTAATGTTGTAAGTGAATGTATAGTCGATACTCTTACAACACAACTAACGTGTAAGTTCCAGAGACCATGGCCTTACACATAAAGGAATGATAAAGATCATACCACGATGCACATGATGGTGATCAAGTGCAAGAACCATATCATTTCACTTTTCACATATGATGTTTGTTGCATCTTATATTGCTTGTTTGGAGTTTTAGTAGCATTATAAGATGATCCCTCATTTAGATATCAAGATAAAAATGTGTTCTCTCTTAAGTATGCACCAACTATGTTTCGCTGCTTCAAGACATCACATGATGATCGGTTGTACTTGAATCCACGAACATACATCGGGTGTAAGACTATTTTACACACGCGAATACTAAGGTTCTTACTTGGGGAGCCTAGCATGTACAGACATGGCCCCGGAACACGGGCCAAAAGGTTAAGCATGAGTCATATGTTTGATATGATGCCAATATAGATGCTCGCCTTTGAAGCTACACCGACTCACGTGATGATCGGACTTGGTGTAGTGGATTTGGTTCATGTAATCACCAAAAAGACACGAGGGATGTCGTTTTTGAGTGGGAGTTCATTTCTAATTTGGATTAGTAGAACTCAATTTATCATAAATTAAATCAAAATGAATTTGCATAATTTGTTGTAGTCATTGGCATTCGTTCACCACTTTATGCTTAGTTGTAATTGAGATAATAGAACTATAGAATTTTGGATATTTACTTTACAAACTGGTATCGTATTGTTTTGAGTGTCAATCTAAAGTTTAAAGTCTTATTGCAAACTTTTAGCAAACTCTGTTTACTCCGTGAAGTTTAATAATTAGTATTAAATCAAGAGTGACAATTCCAGTGTTAGTATCTAAAGTATCATGTTTGCCTCCATGATTCTTGATTTAAATATCGAGATTATCTAGGAGCTAAAAGAATTGTTGGAAACCATAATGTGTGGCAGATATAACGATATGTGAAACAATGTTTTTGGTTGCAATATGATAGAGTATAATATATGTTCTCATATTGGATGAGAATTTACAAAGGTTGGAGATGCTAGACATCCTAATCATCCAAAAAAGGTTTTGGAAAGTAACATTATAATCACGATTCGCCTTTATAAGATACATTAGCTTGATCCTGAAAGTTGTCATGATAAGGATAAATAGAAGATGTAGGTAAAGTGTTTACTACACTAAAAGATTACTAAATAATGGTTTTTTGAAAGAACGCCAAACATTTGATGATGGTGATCTTCTTCAAAGTGCAAGTCCAAAGGTATTAGTATTTTACTATACACGCTTTGGACTATGTGTCATGTATATGGTGCCACTGTTGATGTTGATAGATTCTTTTAAAAGGAAAAAGAAATGCTGAAAGAGAATACATAAAATATATTTGGTAGAAAATAAAAGACTGGAAATGCCCAGCTAAGGTATATAGATGATATACATGTTTTTTGAAAGAACACCAAACATTGGATGATGGTGATCTACTTCAAAGTGCAAGTCCAAAGGTATTAGTATTTTACTATACACGCTTTGGACTATGTGTCATGTATATGGCGCCACTGTTGATGTTGATAGATTATTTTAAAAGGAAAAAGAAATACTGAAAGAGAATCTATAAAATATATTTGGTAGAAAATAAAAGACTAGAAATGCCCAACTAAGGTATATAGATGATATACATGTTTTGCTTGTTAAACAATGTGGTTCTTGGGTATTGGATACCGAATTGGTTGGTATGAAATATCATACAGAAAAATACAATTCATGAACTATAATGGCCTAAGTAACTAGCAAGAGAATATGTGTTGATGTTCATCGAAAACAAACAAACGGTTGTTTGTATTTCTAGTTGACATCAAAGCTTGCCTTCAAGATTTGTTTTAATAATTGTTATTTAAATCAGGTATTATGAGAACAAGGATTGTCCAAATAATTACCGTATTCCATATAAGATGGATGATTTAAAAATCTAGTTGGAGAAATCACATCCATAAAACCTAATGTTAAAATGTCGCAAGACAAATGATTGAAAGATCACTTACAAAGTGACATCGCCGTTTAAATTATATTGGAAATAAAAACATGAAGAAACTCCATATTAATGGATTTTTGGAGTCTTTGATTTGATCAAATGACGCTTGTGAGACTTTCCTCAGGATAATTAAAACTTCGTTCAAAGGCCAAAGAAGAACGAACGACTAAATTATTGGGATTTATACATGTTGATGTATGTAGTCCATTATGTGTAGTCGTAAGCGATGGATTTTAACTTCATATGCTTTCTCCGGAAATTTGAGTGAATATTCACTTAATGAGGAAGAAGTGTGAAATATTTGAAGATGTTCAAAGACTTTCAAGATGAAGTGGAAAATCATTGTAACAAGAAAATAAATAATTTATGATTTAATCATAAAGGGATTTATTTGAGTTGCAATTTTTAGCAAAACACCTAGATTTGCATCTCCCGAAACACCATAGGAATATGGAGTGTTTTAGATATGTAATGAAACCTTGTTTGGCATGGTAAAAATCAAAGGTGTCATTTATAAAACTGCCATTATATTTTAAAAGATTAAAGTTTTAGAGACTACCGCTTTTACACTAAAAAGAGCTCCATCTTGATCCGTTGAAATGACACAATAGTTTGGGATAAAACCCAAGTTGTCCTTTCTTAAATTTTGGTATGCTAAGCATAAGTAAGATGTTTACAACCAAAGTCAGATAAGCATCTCTTTGTAGGTTATTTCGAATAATCGTTGGGAATTCCTCCATAACACCGAGGACAAAAAGTTTGTCGCTTGAAACATGAAGTTTCTTAAAGAAGCAATTTTTCGCAAAAGTTAAGTGGGAGGACAATAGAACTTTGATAAGGTTAACAAACCTTAGCTATATGTGCTGAGTTATGCAGCGCCAGAAATCATTTCGGAGGCAGCATAATGCTCATAGCTTATGTGCCTCAAAGGTTGTGGTCATGGAGATCTAAGTTCCTATTGAACCAAGTAGGTCGGGTAAACAATCAAATACTTAGATTTGAGTGTAAATCATTGTTATTTAACAATGATGAACCGACTATATGCAAAAAAGCGATGATGGGCCCTAACTCCGTCAAATGGCTTGAAGCCATGAAATCCGTGATAGTTCCATACAAGAGAAATCAAGTTTTTTGAACTTGGAAGACCCTCCGTAAATGTGTAAAACCTATCGGTCATATTTGGATCTATAAAGAAATAGACATCAATGTTTCACATCTATGAAATAGTTGTAACATCCCAAATTTCATCAAATGAAAAGTCATATCATTGCATTCATATCATCATAGCATGATTGTCTTGCACCAAAATTTTCAAACCAAAACCCTATTTGAAACCATATTTAAACCCCACTTTATATATTATATATGGCGCATAGTTTTATTTTATTTTCAAAAGACCCTAGTGATTTTGAGTGAACAAATGTGTTTGACACACTTTTGAATGCTAAGATCACAATACAAAAATTTGGAAAAGGTTTGAGTTCGAACATATTTGAATTAGGGTTTCAAAATCATTTCTGAAAATTAAAACAGAAAAGAAAAGGAGAAAAAGAAAAAAATAAAACCCGCGCTGCCAAACTAGCCTAGACCCACATTCGGCCAACAACCCACCCGAGGTTTTCCCCCTCTCTCACCCGCACGAGCCATACCCCGCAGTCGCTGACGACTAGGCCCAGTGCCACCTCCACTACTAGGAAAATGGTCGTCTGTGGCGCACCTAAAAGGCCCATCCATGGCGCGCTAGTGGTGCGCCACGGGCCTTGCGCTACGGCTATCTCCTAGCCGTGGCGCACTGCCTGGTGCGCCACGGTTATGTCGAGATAGGCGTAGCGCACCTGCTAGTGCGCCACGGATATGTTGGCACGTGCGCTATGCCTTGGATCTTATGTGACGCACGTTGCAGTGTGCCACTAAGCTGCGCAGGTGCGCTTTAGCTGTAGTGCGCCACATAAGCTGTGCCATGTGCGCCACGAGTGTCTTTTTTTTTAATTTTAGGGCTAGATGATATACAATACAGATTATATAAGCAGATATACACACAGATATACACACAGATATAAGATATACAGTTATATATATAAATACACAATTCGTAAAACAAGATTGAAACAAATACATATAGATAAGTCTCATACATGAATACACATAAGTTATATATTGTTTCGATCAAGTTACAAAGTAGTTGGTGACATGCGAATACATGTGTCGATCGAACAAGTTAGAGCTCGGAAGCTCGCCTAGACATCTAAACTAGCTAGACACAAACGCGAGATAAACAACCAAAGAATATAAGCATGATCACTGCCGCGACGAAGGTGTAGGTCTTCATCCGGTTCCTCGTCCTAACTCCCGCAAGATAGCGCGTGTATCTGGCTTCCGCCTCCGCCATAGTGTTGTACCCTTTGTAGCTATTGCCGCTGAAACGGTGCACATGTCTCCGGCAGTCTTCCCAATCATCGTAGACTCCGGGAACCTGTCCCCTTGTACACGATGTACCACGTCATCTACAAGTTGACAATAATAATTAACCGATGATTGAAAAAAAAACATATATAATTAAAGTCGCATATGAAGATACACTTATAGAAAGTACTCCTAAATCAAAAAGACCAAACTCAAAATGCATGCCTCATATATAACTAGGTTGTCCGACACAGAAATATGCTACGATGGAACTGTCCGCCAAGTAGGATGCACAACACCTAGACCTGTGCATAGCACAAGGCGGATAATCCCATCGCAGCATATTCACATATAGTGTGACACGACATTTCAATCATCGGCATTATTCTCGAAAAAGACCAAAGTAACTCGAAAAGTATGCCTCATATATAACTAGCTAGGTCGTTGGACACAGGAATATGCTACGACGGAACAGTTAGCCAAGTAGGATGCACAAGACTTGGACTTGTGCATATCACAAGGCTAACTATCCCGTCATAGCACATTCACATATATAGTGTGCCACGGCATTTCAATCATCGGCATTATTCTTGAAAAAGACCAAAGTAAATAAAAAAGAATGCCTCATATATATATATATATACATAGGTCGTTGGACACAGGAATATGCTACGATGGAACCGTAAGCCAAGTAGGATGCACAACATCTAGACTTGTGCATAACACAAGGCTTACAATCCTGTCGTAGCACATTCACATATATTTTGTGCCACGACATTTCAATCATCGGCATTATTCTCGAAAAAAGACTAATAAATTAAGGAAAAAAAGAAGGACCAAAATGAGCAAAGAACCAAAGAGTAAGCAAAAAAATCAAGCATTGATTGATATATAATAATAATAAGCAAAAGAAGTAAGCGATGATTCGTAAACCTAATAAGATAAGTATAGTAGCATGTGCACTTGTCCACATACACACAAAGGTCATCTATAGTTTGTAACTACAACTAGGCCAACATCAAGCCTTCTGGCTCGGCTTAGGGAACGGGAGGACGCCTTGTCTCATCATGAACTTCCTATAGTCATCCTGCATCTCTAGGCGATCTTCTATGTCACGGTTATTCGGGATATTTCCTCCGTAGAAGACCCCCCCCCGAAGTCATGACATCACGAAAGATGATTGCCCCAAACTGCTACTGGATGTGATACATCTCTTGTCTAATATCTGAATCAGTGATCTTGGCCTTTGCTTCGGCCCACTGTTTGAGATGATCTGGCAGCATAGAATTCTGCTGGTCAAGTAGGAACGCCCTCATGTGATGGAGTGCGTAGTAGGCTTCCTTCTTACTGTTTTCCGGCTGCTTCACGCAGGGGAACTCCGTTACGTGGTTGAAGACGTGCCTGCCGAACTTGACCTTCGTACACACGAAGGTGGTGCCTTCCGTCGAGGCAAAGCCAGTGAGAGCATCATCCAGAACTTCCTTGATCTTGTCGTAGTTTTTCTTCTTTTCTGGACTCCCCGAGTCGAAATACGTGGCGTGGGAATGCTTCAGCGATAAGGAGATGAGCGTGCAGTGTTCATCTCTGTGCAAAAAATTCAAATGGAATGTGTTGGAAAAAGAATGATGATAATCTAATAAAGCCAATCAACGGTGGCGAGTGAATAACGACTTACTCGGGAAAGTAAGGCACGAGAATGTATTCCTTTGTCTTGTTCGCCACGAGGATTCTTTTTAGGTACGAGGCCACGATACGTCATTCGGCGGGGGAACCCAAGCAGCCGTCATGCATGTAGTAGGGGTCCACTATAGCGATGCCCGGTGTGTTCTCTCTAATGATCTGCATGGACAGGCTGAGAGAAAACAGACAGACCATGGTATAGTGCAGCGGGTATAGGTGGAACATATTGAAGATGTCATCGAACCGCAGGAAGAACAGATCCGCAGGGGCATTGTTGATGAAGCCCAAGCCTGGTGGCACCTTAACCACGAATACCGGGTGCGAGGGATCTTTCTCCGATAGAAGGCGTCTCTCTATCGTTAGCACGCCGTCATGCACACTCTATAGTTCCGAACTGGCGAGCCTCCGCAAATTCTTAGGTAGCATGGGCTCACCCGCCACATGAATCCTCCACATAATACCCTCGGGTCTTGGTGGACCGTCCCGAAACCTGATCGGATTTGCAGTTGTTGACGCCACCGGCTGGCTTGAGCTGCTAGATTTTCTTTTCCTCCCCTTTTTTCCTTTTGGAGAGCGGGCAAGCACCGCAATCTGAGCATCGGCCGCCCTATGTAGTGTGTCAGGGCTTAGAATAAAGGGCCGGTTGGTTGTATCAGCTGGCTCTGTAAAGGCGCAAGCTGGAGGCGTCTCCTGAGAACCAAACAGACGCTTGGTGATAGTGGCTTTCTCTATGGGGCCACCAGCTAGGTCTTCATTGCTAAACTGAGTGTTGAAGAAGTGATCATTCTAGTCTTCGTCGTCCTCGGCCGGATCCTGCGCCATGTGCATATTATCAACATGATCATCCGACCCACCGCGTGGAGGTGACAGCGAGGGCGGTAAGGGGGCCTTGCCACCGCTTGTCGCTGGCACGACAGGCGGTGCTGTTGTCTGTGGCGTGATGGCCCCCGCCGTCCCCAAACAGATCATGCTCTTTGGCCATTGCAAGAATAAGCCAAAGCAACTTCTGAGGACAGCCGACTCTTCTTCTTCTGCTCCTGGGGGTTGAATGGGAGGTTCCAGGTCATCGCAGCCCCTTAGCACCCGACTAATTTTAACCCTGTGCACGCTATCTGACATCGGCCTTGAGTGGAATGTGCACTGCAAGGGTTGAACAATGGTACCCTTGGCAACATCCCTCAGCTTGTTGTTCACGTAGCATAAGAGAGTGCAAGAAACATCCGTCTGCGGAAAACATGTACGGCGTCGTCAGAGATGCCATAAGAGTAATAGATGGCGTGAAAGGCGGTAAAGCAATTTGTTTACCGTGATGGCGTCGAGATCGGCTAATGTCGAGGCACCGCATACGGCGACGGGCGTGCAAGAGACGGAAGGGCTGCTTGATGGCACGATGCTGGCCGCCGGTGTATTCTCCCTACCGCCGGGTGCTTGGAGCTCCGGTGCCGCCGCGACGATGGCAGGGGGGCACCAACATGTACTCCGGCGCCGCGGTGATGGCAGGGGGAGTCACCAACACTTGCGGAGCCACGGTGCTAGCGGGCGGAGTCACGAACACGTAGTTCGCCTGATTCGTCGGCGCCGCGTTGTTCGAGTGGCTGCTGACCATGCTTGGAATCGGGCACGGCCCTACTCGACCACCCGCACTCCAGTTCGCTATTGACTCCACCAAGGTAGGCAGGAAGGACGTGAGGGTGATTACCAGGTTGTCTTGGATGATCTTCGGGATCCGTGCCACTTGTTCCTTAAGTTCTTGAACCTCGCGGTTTTCCTCCTCGCTCCTTCCCGACGGCGCCACATGCGTACTCTGCGGTGCACCAAAATGATCCACCCACTTCTTACCCCCTAGGCCGGCCAGACGGCCAGCCGACGACGACTTCTTCGTAACTGGCTCTATTTTCTTGGCCCGGTTCATGGCCCTGTTAAAAGGGTTATCCCACCAGGTGGCCGCCGTCGACCCCTGGGATGAGGAACCCTGGGATCCATGACTAGCAACAATTTCCTCCTCCTGTAGAAGAAGTAACAATCAATCGTTTAGATCATCGATTAGAATGCAATCGAGTTGATCCGTGGTAATTAGATTACTTACCACAATTTTCTCGAATTCCTTCACCGCAGGATCCGCGGTGAGTTGTTTGGTTTTTGGGTCCACATGGTAACGGGCCCTGATGAAGTTTCGAACCTGCCCGGGTTCGAATTTCGCAAAGGGGTTTTCTATCCCCTTGGATCTATACTCTTCGTCCTCCTTATTCCATTTGGCCTCCGCGGTTCTGTATCCACCAGATCCGAGATGGTGATGACCTATATTCATCGCCTGCAGCACCTTTCCCCGATTACTATTGGCCAGGGCTCTTTCGGATTCACACCTCTCCTTGAACTCCCGGAACTGATCTTCGAGACTTTTGCCTTCTTTATAGATCTTCTTCTTTATCAGGGTTCTCCAGCTGGCTAGGGCGGTGCTCATATTTGTGAGGGCGGATTTGTTTACTTTGTTCCCATGATAATTTGTGTTCTGATACTTAGCGGGGAACTTGTATCTTGCGTGCAGCTTCTCGAAGAGGAGTGTGCGCAAGTGGCCATTATCTTTATGCCGGAGATTCTCGATGTTGATCGAGATGGTTGTCCGGGTGCTCGCCGCCACTTGCCCACCGTACCCTCTGACGACAAGGCCGGGCTCCAAAGGAACCCCTGATGGGCTCACTTCGGTAATTTACTCCCTGACCGTGCTGACCGTGTTCGGGCGCCGTTCCTTCGGCTTCTTCTTCTTCTTAGGAGGATTGCTACCACTCCCTGTGCCCTCGCTGCCATCAGTGGTTTCATCGTTCGCCGTTCCTTCGGCTTCTTCCTCCGCGTCTTCCATCTCATCATCCTCGCTCTCTGAAGGATGGTATTCTTCATCGTCTTCTAGCCACTGGGTCGCCTCCCAGAATGTTAATTGTTTATTCGGAGGTTTGAGTTCTCCTTCAGCGCTGATGCGCTTAGAACATCCAGCCTCATTGTTGTCACACATCTTTGCACTAATAAAAAAAATTGGTTAAATGCACGGAAAAATCCGGCATGACCTTTGCTAACTTTCTTAAACTAGGAGTGCCCGATTTCTGCCGAAATGGAAGTTAATCAACATTCCGGCAAAAATCGGGACTCATTTCATATAAGAACCTGCATACACGACATAATAAAGTGCTTCATACAAGCACAAGCACAATTTCAAGGTGTTGTTGTCTCAGCATAGATAGTAGTAGAAGCACAGTAGCACCACCGATAGTAGTAGCCAGAGCAACACTAGGATGGATATAAGGAACATATAGTAGTAGCAGCACAGATAATAGAAGTAGTAGCAGCTCAAGTAGCATAGAAGTAGTAGCAGCACAAGTAGGGTGGACATATAGTATGTGGATATTCCAGACTAAGAAGAAGAGCAAGCACAACAAGGACAACAGCAAGCAGAGCAAGCACAACACAGCAAGCATATTGCTGTCATTTGTACTATTTCAGTTCTGTGAACAAATGACAACAAATGACCAAGTGACAACAAGCAAATGAGAATACAACAATCCTTGTTGTCATTTTTACTACTTCAGACTAAGGACCAAGGATTTATATACAAGAAGATCATTACAGCAAGTGACATCAAGCAAATGTTGTGAGAAAAAAAACACATGCACGTTTTCCTTTTAACTCCAACAAACATTTTGGCTTCTATAGACAGACGACTATGCAATCTTGAGTTACAAACAAACCTTTGATGATCAGGAAGAAAGGAACAAGGTTTCAGAATCTCTCACAGACCAACCGTGACCCGCTGGATCATCAGGATAATAAGAACAGCAGAAAAGAACAAGTTGACGAAACTTTGATGATCAGGGTAATATAAGAACAGCAAGACTGGGACATCAGGGTAACAAGAACAGCAGAAAGAATGGATCATCGGGGTAATAGGAACCATGTCATTCGAAAGTTCAGACTAGACATACAGACAATCACTATCATCGCCTCGCAAAAGCTAAGTAGGTATTCAGTGATGGTAAGAAAAAATTAAGTTGGCAAAAACAGTGGGAAACTAATCGTCATTTCCTGTATTCAGAACTCAAACTGGGCAAGCAAATACATGGCGCTAGCTAAGTACTCAGTATAGAGAAAGCCACTACTCTTCAGGCGCCCGCCACATCCAAACTCCAAACCATACCACGAACCGCCGCATCCAAAGCTTAACAGGATCACCACCTCACAGCTTTTGAATCAGAAACTAAATATACGATATCCAGTGACAGTGAAAAAACCAGTTTAGAATACTAGGCATTCGCTATGATTCTCTCCAACCAGTGTGCTCTTAGCAAACAGAGATTCAACAGATGATATAGAATTTCAATTTGCTTATATAGCTGCTATCGTTTTTTAGGAAAGAACTAAATTTCCGGCCTGTCCACCTAAATCTAGACCTAAATCAACCTAAACCTACAATGAATCAATGCCTAAGCCTAAGCCTATGCCTAAACCTAAACCTAAATCAACCGAGAAGTGGAGAGGGGAGAGAGGGAGAGAGGGGAGAAGGCTCACCTCTGAGACGAGGACGACGACGAGCGCGCGGGCGAGGCGGCAGCCTCCTCGTCCTCAGCCTCGAGCGGCGGTGGCCTCCTCCTCCTCGATGGCGGTGGCCTCCTCCTCCTCGAGCGGCGGTGGCCTCCTCCTCCTCGGCAGCGACGGCGACCTCCTCCTCCACGGATTGGCAGCGGCGCGGGCCTCCTCCTCCACGGTCTCCTCCTCGAGTGGCAGCGGCTGGCAGGGCTGGCGAGGCGGCAGATCGACAGCGGCGCCGGGGGTTCGAGCGAGATGGGTGGGCGCGTCTACGGGGATGAGGGACGTGCCTGTGCGTGCACGTGTGGATAAGGCAAAGATAGGTGTAGCGCACTCTGGCATAGTGCGCTACAGATATCCTAGCGCACTATGCCAGAGTGCGCTACGCCTATCTTTGCCTCTAGCAACGGTATAAGAAAAAAACCGTCCCACTATCTAATAGATTCACTATCCTATCCCACTGGTTCTTCCCACTGCTCTATTCTAAACTTCTGAGCACCCAGGTTCGAATCCTGGTGCCCCCTTTTTTTATGTTTATTTTAAAAATACTTTTCAATGTTCCAAAAATGCCCAAAAGTGGTTATATATGCCATATTTATTTTGTTTTTATTTTATAAATACTTTTAAATGTTCCAAAAATGCCCAAAAGTGATAATATATATATCATAAAAGTGGTACAAATAATATGATTCAAAGTATAACTGAATTTTATAATAATTTGTCCATAATAATATGAATTGGGCATGGCCCTACTCGACCACACCCGCACTTTACAATCTTTTTCGACCACGCTTTTTATAATATTTTTTGAGCTAGCGTTTTACAATCTTTTTTCTCTTCTTTATCGTAGTTGAATAATTTAGCCCCGACACTTTAATGTTTCTTCTTTCGAACGGGCTACCTTTTTTTGGGTAGGGTTGTACTTTTTCTTCTTGTGATGTATGTTGCTGCATCATAGTCGTCGTCATCTTCAATCTTTGGATCGCCGTACTGGTCGAACTCTTGCTCGTTGGCGACTCCATCCATTCCGATGATGTTTCTTTTTCCTCTCCTCACGACAACACGGCTAGGATTTGTCGGGTCGGTAATGAAAAAACATTGGTCCACTTTGGTAGCCAGTACCCAGGGTTCATTTTTCTGTAGGGATACGGGTAGGCTACACTAGCGCAAATCAAAAAAATTCTACCACGTATACCAGGATTACTATTGTCATAGATCACGGGATTACCACTAGACGCGCAGTTGCGGAATTGATGAAGTGCGTCGAGGCAGTGCAGACGTTCCACGTCTCCTCTTTTTCCTCGTCCCACGAGCAGCTCTCCTTGCGCGGCTCGTCCAAGCGCTACAGATGCAGAGCTTCCGAGGTATCCACACGTATAGGGTGGAAGCGTCAGACGTCGGACTGCTAGGTCCGCGCGTGCAACACATGCGTGAGGAGTGGCGGCTGGGAATGATCTGAGGTCTCACCCTGGTCAGCTCGCCCCACCCTCTCTTATATAGGCGTCTCTAGTGGGCTTCTACATTAGCAGCCCATTAGTAGCCTAAGCCTGGTCTAATTCGGATCCAATCCTCATTAGGCTTCCAACCCCCTTAAGTGTGTGACCCTATAGGTTCATATGCGCATAGACATGACACGAATACACTTATTCTGTCAATAGTTGGTAGCGGCCTCTAGCAAGACGTGCCAACTCCTAAACGCATACAAAGATCATATCAGACGAACCATCACAAGGTTTAGTACATGTCTTTCCCTTTTCCTCACGATATTTGGTCTAGCTCCAAGCTGACCTCCCTTTCTCGATACCGTGATTCGGAATCCCTTTACTAGGTTAACTCTTAACCATAGGTAGCACGGCCATGCATTTCTGGATCCGATCACTCGAGGGGCCCAGAGATATCTCTCTCAAGTAGAGAGGGGCAAATCCCATCTTGATTGACCATGCCTTGCAGCATGCTTCAGGACAAACCCAAAAGCTACCTTTATAACTACCCTGTTACGGTGCAGCGTTTGATAGCCCCAAAGTAGGTAGATCCACATCTCAAGTACATGCGACAATCTTAGGTCTAAGGACAAAACATACACGATGTGTAGAGAGAGAGCTACAACTATTTGCCAGTCTCAGGTTGGGTCAGTCCAACCCCATGTTCATAACATGTGTCCACATCATTGGTTTGACATCTCCATGTCTATGACTTGCGAAACATAGTCATCAACCAATCGATGTGCTAGTCTAATATTCATGTGTGTCCTCACATGAACTTGGACTAGGGACAACTCTTAAATAACCATACAAGTAAAGAGTTTCACAAAAAATTCACATAATTGCCAATCAATACAAGTTGCCTGATATGGATATTCAAGGAACATTACAATAACTCATGGATACATATGAAATATAATCATCTCTATGATTGCCTCTAGGGCATATTTCCTTCAGTCTCCCACTTGTACTAGAGTCAATCTAAAATGTATCTAATACCAATTGCTCTTGTGTGCGCTTCATGCGCGGGCTGCGGGAGAGGCTTAGTCAAGGGATCAGCAACATTTGAGTCCATATGTATTTTGCATATCATGACACTACCATCCTCAACGAACTCTCGAATCTGATGGTAACGCATGCGAATATGTTTGTTCTTCTGGTGCTGTCTAGGTTCCTTGGCTTGTGCAATAGAACCATTGTTGTCACAATAAACATCCAAGGGATTGGACACGCCCTGAACCACACCGAGAGCGATTAGGAAATTCCTAATCCAAACACCTTCCTTTACGTCCTCCGAGGCAGCAATATATTCAGCTTCTGTTGAAGAGGAAGTCACCGTATCTTGCTTGGAACTTTTCCAGGTCACAGCACCACCATTCATGACAAACACATAACTTGATTGCGATTTCGAATCATCTGAGTCGTTAAGGTAACTCGCATCTGTGTAACCCTTTACACTGAGTTCATCCTCACCTCCATAAACTAGGAACACATCCTTAGTCCTTTTTAAGTACTTAAGGATGTTCTTTACCGCTGTCCAGTGACCTTCACCTGGATCAGCCTGGTATCTGCTCGTAACACTTAGAGCATAGGAAACTTCTGGGCGAGTACAAATCATTGCATACATGATGGATCCAATAGTCGAAGCATATGGAACCCTACTCATGCGCTCACGCTCATCAGTAGTCGAAGGACACTGAGTCTTGCTGAGTTTTATGCCATGAGACATGGGCAAGAACCCCTTCTTAGCCTCTTCCATGCTGAACCGTTTCAACACTTTGTCAATGTATGTACTCTGGCTTAATCCAATTAGCCTCCTTGATCTATCTCTATAGATATTGATGCCCAGAATATATGCCGCTTCTCCCAAGTCCTTCATCGAAAAACTATTTTTCCAATGAGGTCTTAACAGGCTCGAGCATAGGAATGTCATTTCCAATCAGCAATATGTCATCTACATATAAGATTAGAAATACCAGCGCTCTCCCACTTTCCTTCTTGTAAACACAAGGTTCTTGTTCGTTTTTGATGAAGCCAAACTCCTTTACAACTTCATCAAATCGAATATTCCAACTCCGAGATGCTTGCTTCAGCCCATAAATGGACTTCAGAAGTTTGCATACCTTTCCAGCATTGTTTGGATCGACAAAACCTTTGGGTTGCATCATATACACGTCGTCAGTTAGGATTCCATTTAGGAAAGCCGTCTTGACATCCATCTGCCATATTTCATACTCGAAATGTGCAGCAATGGCTAGAATTATCCGTATAGATTTAAGCATCGCTACGGGCGAGAAAGTCTCGTCGTAGTCAACTCCTTGAACTTGTCGAAAACCTTTTGCAACAAGTCGAGCTTTATGGATGTGAACATTTCCATCCATATCAATCTTCTTCTTATAGATCCATTTGCACTCGATGGCTTTAAAACCATCAGGCAGGTCAACCAAGTTCCAAACTTGATTGTCTCCCATGGACTCTATCTCGGATCTCATGGCGATCAGCCATTTCTCAGAGTCTGGGTCCACCATCGCTTCTACATAGGTCGCAGGCTCATCATTGTCTAACAATAATAATTCCCGCGCTTCGCGGAGCCTCGCCGACCTTCGTGGTTGTGGTGCTTCTGTTGCCACGGGTTCCTCAACTTGTTCTGCTACAATAGCATCACTCGTAGAAGCATCCCCAATTGGCTCTTCTTGAACTTCTTCAAGTCGCACCGACCTTCCACTTGTTCCCTTTGTGAGAAACTCTTTCTCTAGGAAAACACCGCTACGAGCGACAAACACTTTGCCCTCCTCTCGGTTGTAGAAGTAATACCCTAAAGTTTCCATCGGATATCCCACGAAAATGCACTTATCCGATTTGGGTGTTAGCTTGTCTGACTGAAGTCGCTTGACAAATGCATCACAACCCCAAATCTTTAGAAAAGACAAACTGGGATTCTTTCCAGTCCACATCTCATATGGTGTCTTAACTACGGATTTAGATGGTACCCTATTAGTGTGAAAGCTGCCGTTTCTAGAGCGTAACCCCAAAATGACAATGGTAAATCCGACTGGCTCATCATAGATCGAACCATGTCCAACAAAGTTTGATTACGCCGTTTGGAGACCCCATTCCTTTGAGGTGTTCCGGGCGGCGTAAGTTGTGGAACAATTCCGCAACTCTTAAGATGATCGCTAAACTCGTGACTCAAATATTCACCTCCACGATCAGATCGCAAGGCCTTTATTTTCTTGCCACGTTGATTCTCTACTTCACTCTGAAACTCTTTGAACTTTTCAAAAGTTTCAGACTTATGCCTCATCAAGTAGACATAACCATATCTACTGAAATCATCAGTGAAAGTAATGAAGTAGTGATATCCTCCTCTGGCTGTCGTGCTCATTGGCCCACATACATCAGTATGTATGAGTTCCAACAAGTCTGTCGCTCTCTCGGGTAAACCCAAAAAAGGTGACTTGGTCATCTTTCCAAGTAAACAAGCCTGACATGTCTCGTATGATTCAAAATCAAACAAAGTTAGAAGACCATCACCATGGAGCTTCTTCATGCGCTTTTCACTTATATGCCCCAAACGACAATGCCATAAATAGGTAGGACTGAAATCATTAGGCCGAAGCCTTTTAGAACTAACATTGTAAACAGATGCATCATCAAGATTTAAAATAAATAACCCATTCACAATGGGAGCATTAGCCATAAACATATCATTCTTAGAGATTACATAACCATTGTTTATACTCGTAAATGAATATCCATCCTTCAATAAACATGAAGGTGCTAAAATGTTTCGACCCATACTTGGAATGTAATAACAATTATTCAACTCCATATTAAATCCTGACGGAAGGTGAAGTTGCATGACGCCGACGAACAATGCAGCAACCCTTGCTTTATTTCCGACGCGAAAATCCACTTCGCCTTTCTGCACTTCTCTAGTCCTTATTAGCCCCTGCATCGAATTGCAAATATGAGCAACCGATCCGGTATCAAATACCCAAGAGTTAACATAGGAATCAGCGAGAAGAATGTCCACAACATTTACAACAAGCGTACCTGAGTTGGAAGTACTCTTACTTCCACTCTTCTTCAAAGAAGCCTGGTACTTGCTGCAGTTTCTCTTCCAGTGGCCATGTTCATGACAAAAGAAGCACTCAGTGTCTTCTACAGGTCCAGCCTTTTGCTTGGGTGCATACTTAGGGATCGTATCCTTATCCTTGCCCTTCTTCTTCCAAGAAGTACCCTTTTTCTTGAAGCTAGGCTTGTTCTGCACAGCCATCACATGGCTATGCCCTGCACACTTCTTCATGTCACTTTCTGCTGTTTTAAGCATCCCACATAATTCATTAAGGCCCTTCTCCACCCCATGCATATGGTAGTTCGAAATGAACTGCCCATAGCTGGATGGAAGAGACG